>JAPDNY010000004.1:181234343-182716218 GCA_029375565.1 Gekko gecko
CTGATGGAGAGGCTGTTTCTGAAACCTCCAAGGGGTGTGGGTTTTTTTGTTCTCCTGTGACCCCTTTTCCTTCATGGGCTGAGAACAGGTGTGGAGAAGAAGGGATTTGCCACCCCCCTCCCTCCCTGACACTCTGCCTCCTGGTTCCATGGCTGTTCAGACATTCGTGACAGCAGCACCCCCTTTTCCAGGGCTTTTTTTTATAGAAAAAGCCCAGCAGGAACTCATTAGCATAATAGGCCACACCTAACAATAGAAACTCATTAGCATATTAGGCCATGCCCCTGGAAGTACAGCTTATTAGCATATTAGGCCCCACCCCCATCTTACCAGAAGTGTGGTCATCCAGCCGCACCCACCTTTTGCTTCTTATTCTGTTTACCTTGTTTGTTGTCAAAACCCAGGGCTTTGCATGTTAGGCCACACACCCCTAATGTAGCCAATCCTAACGAGTTTCTGCTGTTTGGCGTGGTCTGTTATGCTAATGAGTTTCTGCTGGGCGTGGCCAACTCAGGAGCCAGATGGAACTCCTTCCTGTGCATTCCTGCCCAAAAAGAGCCCTGCCCTTTTCCCTTCACTTCTTCACTCGCTTTCAAGGCCAAGACATCTTTCACCTTAGTGTGCCATGCTCAAGACAGTCCAGTTGCCTCCCAATCCATGTGCTGACCAGTATTCCCTCTAAGCTGAGTTAGTGTGAGCTAGCTCACACCTTTTTAGCCTCTGGCTCACACATTTTTGTCTTACCTCAGGAAGGATGGCTCCAGAGCAAACTAATTTATGGAGTACCCAAATTGCTCACTCACATCTCTGATGCTAGTAGCTCACAAAGTAGAAATTTTGCTCACAAAACTCCACAGCTTAGAGGGAGCATTGGTGCTGATCCTCCTCCTCCTCCTCCTCCTCTCTCCCCTGTCATGCCTGTCCTTGGTTGGCAAACTGCTGTTCTGTGCACATGCTCAAGTTCCCACTGGTTTAACTCTCACCAGCCCCACACATGGTCACCATTTGGTTCAGTGGTGGCAGCACCAGCTGCTCAGTTCTACCCCTCCATGTAGTGTGGTCAGAGGAAGCAGGAGGGAGAAAAACACCATACCTCCTCTTTCTCTGCCTTTGCTGTCATTCCCGCCAACTATTTTACCTCAGTCGCATAGTCCTGCCCCCAAGCAATTTCTTTTCTTGAAAGTTTCAACCAATCACACCTCACCGCATGTGGCCACTCCCTTCCCCCAGCAGCCTCCTGCCTTCCCTTTCTTGCACCAGTTGCTTGGGGGTTGGATAAGAGTCCTGGACAGGCTAATTCCGGGCCCCGGGCTATATGGTGAACACCCCTGCTATAAACAAATACAGCGTGCAAAAAAACCCTTAGTGAAGAGATTATTTGCCTTCCAATAAACGTTCAATAATGCCAGCATCTTTGTATTCTGAGAGCCAAATGGAAAGCTGGAATGCACTCTGTGATATTTCGTGACTACATCTATAAACCACATGTTCAGTGTGAATGCTGAAAAGAAATTTTCCAGCATCGTGCATTACCCTAGAGATTGGATTTAGCATAGCTGGGTTTGCAAGCTGCAGACTCGATGTTCATTACAATGTTGCAGCGTCCATAAAAAAAAAAAAAAAAAAAACTTGGAAAGCATAACACTTCCTTTCCACATTTAATTTTTATTCGTGCTTCAGAAGTTCTTTTTCCTTGTTGAGTATAACAGCCTCACACTGTCATCAGCTGTATTAGAAAATGTGCTTACTTTTATGTCTCTGTTTTTTTACTGCTTGCACGGTACCTGTGTTAGAAGTCATTTGCAGTTTTCTGGCAGTTTCATTTTCTCAAAAAGAATAGCCGGTGACATATGTGATAATCTCGTTTCTCTTTCTCTGCTTCCAAATTTGTTATTATAGTGAACACAAGTTTATAGCGATAGTGAAAATATGTGTGGCAATCGGGGGGAAGGTCACAAATATTGACAGGTTTTTCACCGTCACCTGACCCAGGCGAAAGACCACCAGGATGCTAACTTAAGTTAGGGTAATACATCAGCAGCCCTTCCCTACTCAGGGTACAGGGCAAATTGGGGATAGGGAATCAGCTGCAGTCCTGGTGGAGGCTATTACAGGGGTGTATGAAATATGGATTCAATTTATTGTTTGCCCCAAAGGCTGCACCAATCAATTTTTGCATAATGCTGAAAAACACATAATGCAGATAGAAGTAGCATCCAGGCAACACAAATAGCCAACATGACCTACATCCGTAAATGCTTCTCTTAACAACATGCCATTTTCAAATTAACAAAATCAGCTCAGGTTTGCGGAATAGTGAGCGTGAACAGGGGGAGTGAGTTTGAGCATATTATTCACAAGAAATCATTCCTTCCCAACTTACTGAAGCTTTAGAATCTGTACGCAATCAAAAAAGCAAGTAGGTATCCCCTAGGATATTATACAGAAGGTCCAGAGCTGCAGAAAAAGACCTTGGCCAGAGATCTAATGACCTCCTTCAGACATGTGGCCTGACTCTGATGGTCCAGACTAGCTTGATCTTGTCAGATCACAGAAGCTAAACAGAGTCAGCCATGGATAGTACTTGGAGGGAAGACCACCAAGGAAGTCCAGGGTTACTATGAAGAAGCAGGCAAAGGCAAACAACCTTTGTTAAGAACATAAGAGAACATAAGAAAAGCCAATGTTGGATCAGGCCAATGGCCCATCTAGCCCAACACTCTGTCACATAGTGGCCAAAAATACCAGGTGCCATCAGGAGGTCCAGCAGTGGGGCGAGGACACTAGAAGCCCTCCCACTGTTGCCCCCCCTCAAGCACCAAGAATACAGAGCATCACTTGCCCCAGACTGAGAGTTCCTATCTATACCTTGTGGCTAATAGTCACTGATGGACTTCTGTTTGTAGCTGCCACCACCTCCCGTGGCAGTGAATCACTCTTTGGGTGAAGAGGTACTTCCTTTTATCTGTTCTAACCCGACTGCTCAGCAATTTCATGGAGTGCCCATGAGTTCTTGTATTGTGAGTAAGGAAGAAAAGTACTTCTGTCTCAAACTGCTCTATCCCATGCATAATCTTATAAACCTCGATCATGTCACCCCTCAGTCGTCATTTCTCCAAGCTAAAGAGCCCCAAGCATTTTAACTTTTCTTCATAGGGAAAGTGTTCCAACCCTTTTATAATTCTAGTTGCCCTTTTCTACACTTTTTCCAATGTTATAATATCCTTTTTGAGGTGTGGTGACCAGAACTGTACATAATACTTCAAATGAAGTCATACTATTGATTTATACAAGGGCATTATGATACTAGCTGACTTGTTTTCAATTCCCTTCCTAATAATCCCCAGCATAGTGTTGGCCTTTTTTATTGCAGTTGCACACTGTCTAGACATTTTATTGAGTTATCTACTATGACTCCAAGATCTTTCTCTTGGTCAGTCTCTGCCAGTTCAGACCCCATCAATGTGTATTTATATTTAAGATTTTTGGCTCCAATATGCATCACTTTGTACTTGGCCACATTGAACCCCATTTGCCATGTGTATGCCCACTCACCCATCCTCAACAGATCCCTTTGGAGTGTCTCACAATCCTCCCTGGTTCCCACCACCCTGAACAACTTCGTGTCATCTGCAAATTTAGCCACTTCACTGCTTACTCCCAACTCCAAATCATTAATAAACAAGTTAAAAAGCATCGGACCAAGTACTGATTCCTGTGGTACTCCACTGAGAAAATTTCCCATTTGTACTCACTTTCTGTTTCCTATTAATTAGCCACTTTTTGATCCACAAGAGGACTTGTCCTTTTACCCCTTGATAATCCCTTTTAATTCTCTAACCTTGAAAATCCTGTAGGGTCATCACCTGTTGGCCATGACTCAATGGCAATTTCCACTTCTCTCCCCCCCTTCCTCATGCAATCAAACAAAACCTTTTTGAGGTTCCCTCGGATTCCAAGACACCTCATCTCTTTTAGGCATTTGGAACAAGTTGGCGTACTCACCTAGTTCTTGCCTTTGCCCCCTATTCAGTCTTAGAATACTGATCTTCTGAGACCAGTCCAATAAACACCTTCATTACTTTGCATTAACTGAGATCTGAGAGACAATCCTTACACCTGGTAATCTGTTTAGTCAGTATAGGGAGAACATTTGGGCGTTTAGAGTGCCACCAACACAGAGCTCCTCAAAGTCAATGGTTTATTTGATAGATTGACAAGTGAGGCATAGGAGCACCATAAATACACTGCTGATTGTGGACCCAGGGGCAAGGAGGGGAACAAGGGTGAAGAAGGAAGTACAAAGACACAAACCAGTTTGAGGGGGGAAATGGTCACAGCTTTATTGAATACAACTGCAGATACACTGGCACAACATGGAGGTGGATCCTGCCTTGGGCAACCTACCTGGTGCCTGATGTACCCCACCCCCGCCCCCTGCCCCAGACACTCTGTTGGGGGGAACTGTGGAGTGGCAAGCCCTGGGATCCACATAAGTGCCAGCTGCTATGTGGTTTCCTTGCTACGTGATGGTGAGAGCCAGCCAACAGCCCTTGAGTTGGGCATGTCACTGACTCCATCCCTTTAAGGGAGTCCCCCAAATCTAGGAGGCAGGTGCACAGGCAAACCCTCCCCACAAAGGATCCAAACAAAGCCCAAACTGCCCAACTAAGTTATTGTGAAGGTTCAGTGATACGAAGCATCAAATACACCCCATAACAACCACGAAAGAGGGAGGGTGGGAGGGAGGGAGGGACAGCCAGACCCAGCTGAGGGGAGAGGCTTCAACAGCAGGCCAATTAAATAGGGAAGGGGTGGACCAGAATGAAGATTCTGAACTCCAGATCTGCTTGGAGCTCCACTTCTCTGTGGCCAGCCCAGGAAGGAAGTGATTGGCCAGCTGAGTGCTGCTGCGGGGACCATGCACCTTGAAGCTGGTGAAAGGCCTTCCCCTGCTTGCTTCTGCCCCAGACTGCAAACATGACCCCAGTAAGTCAGGGCCATTGCTTGTGCTGGGACATCTAAGCATTGGGGCTCATGAAAACTCAAGATCAGACTTATAAATACACGTGTAGAATACACCTGTAGAAGATATTAGCCGGCCTGCCAACACATACCCAATATCATGTTAGTTATTTTTGCTACATTAACAGTATGCCATTTAATCATGCACACACAGAAAGTGAGTTGCACAGAAACACAGAAATGAAGACATGAGACTCAAAATGTCTGGGAATAAAGGTGACATTAATTTTAAATTATCTGGAGCAAGGTTCAGTCTGCTCATACCCATGTACATATAACCCCATCCTTGGCCAGCGGAAGAGTGGTCATCCTGTCTTCTCCCAATTACTCCTGGACCAAAGGTGGGCTATGGGAAGTCTGGCTGAATCATGCCACCAAGCCCAGGAGGCATTTGTATAATGCCAGGTCGCATGTTTTGACTGCATGGCATTCAAATTTTTGTAATCCGATATTTGCATTGTTTACGGTATGTCCTGTTCTATAGTTTTAAAAAATCTGAATTGCTTTCAAATTTTGCAGTCTGCCTTGTGTCTCAGCAAAAAAAGGCAGATTACAGATACACAAATAAAATAAGCAAGTGGTTAGGCCCTGTGTGGGTGAGGCAGGCAGAGCTCTTTGATAAGAACATAAGAGAAGTCAATGCTGGATCAGGCCAATGGCCCATCCAATCCAACACTCTGTCACACAGTGGCCAAAAATACCAGGTGCCATCAGGAAGTCCAGCAGTGGGGCCAGGACACTAGAAGCTCTCCCACTGTTGCCCCTCCCCCCCAAGCACTAAGAATACAGCACATCACTTATCCCAGACTGAGAGTTCCTTTCTATACCTTGTGTCTAATAGCCACTGATGGACCTCTACTCCATATATTTATCTAATTCCCTCTTGAAGCCGTCCATGCTTGTAGCTGCCGCCACCTCCTGTGGCAGTGAATTCCATGTGTTAATCACTTTTTGGGTGAAGAAGTACTTTCTTTTATCCATTCTAACCCAACTGCTCAACAACTTCATTGAGTGCCCACAAGTTCTTGTATTCTGAGAAAGGGAGAAAAGTACTTCTATCTGTTCTATCCCATGCATAATCTTCTATCCCGTGCATAATCTTATAAACCTCAATCATGTCACCCCTCAGCCATCATTTCTCCAAGCTTACTGCTTACTCCCAACTCCAAATCATTAATGATTCTTAGTCCCATCTCCAAATAGATATTCCTGAGCATTAGATCAAGGGAAAACACCCTTTCCAAGTAATAGTGTAGTGTGCTGTGCATGCTTGCGCTCCAAGCTTTTTTTGTCTATCTTCGCCTCTTCTGGTTGTGAACCATTTAATATATGCATAAGCAAGACATTTGAACCAAAAGACAAAGTAGTATTCTGCATACAGTATTGAATAGGGGTGTGGAATGGTATACTATAGCCCAATCTCATTTGCAATGGCAAATCACCTCTGCTTAATCACTTACTTTGAAAACCCTATGGGGTTGCCATAAGTCAGTTCACACACACACACACACACACTGCTGAATATGCAAGAACAAATCCAAATCCCCATGAGCAATTCAGGTCAAAGGGAAAGCAAAATTTAGCAAAACCATTGCAGAACAGGGAAGGAGCTACAGATGTGTGTTCATTTCCAAGTGGATGAAAAAACAAACTGGAAACACCCAATTTACTGGATTCATTTGGAATGAGAGAGAGAGAGATGAGATGAGATACTAATGAATAAACTGATGGTGGTAGAAAGTGCCGTCAAGTTGCACCTGACTTATGGAAACCTCATGGGGTTTTCAAGGCAAGAGAAGAACAGAGGCGGTTTGCTATTGCCTGCCTCTGCATAGTAACTCTGGATTTCCTTAATGGTCTCCCAGCCAAGTACTAACCAGGGCTGACTGTGCTTTGCTTCTGAGATCTAATGAGATCAGACTACTCTAGGCCATCCAAGTCAGGGCAAATAAACTAATACCAGATGTTAATCTCTCCCTCCTCCTGTTCCAGCAAAATTTGCTATGCTCCAGGTGTCTGGTACTGCAGGCAGGTGACCACGTGGATAGCCAGTTGATGGGTAGGATAGTGGGGAGAGAAGTTATGTACCCCCACTCCTTGTGGCACAGTGACGTGAACAGCTTCTGAGTTGGTACACATGAACACGCGAAGCTGCCTAATACTGAGTCATACCATTGGACTGTCAAGGTCAGAACTGTTCCTGACTGGTGGCGAGCCTGCAGGATCTCAAGTAGGTCTTACGTCATATCATTTACTATATGAGCCTTTTAACCAGAGATGATGGGGATCAAATCTGGGACTTTCTGCGTACAACACAGATATCCTACTAGTGAGTTATGGTCCCTGAAATGTAGGAAGAGGTGGGAGGGCAAACGAAAGAGGTGGGTTGATAAATGCAGTCACGGGAAGGAGGAAAGTGTTTCTAGTACTGTCTAGCACTGTCAGCTATTTTGGCTGGTGGAGAAAAGATCTTCTCCCTTTTCTGGAAGCATCTTCCAGGTTGTTCTGCAAAGTGGTAGCCTCATGAACAGCATTACAGGGAAATCATCCTCGAGTATAGTATGAAGAAGACAGACTTTCCCTGTGTTATTTTAAATTTATGTTATACTGAGGCATCATTTTTGAATGGCCTATACATGGATGGTATTAACTTGCCAAAAACAAATTGTCTTCTTCAACAGAACCAAACACAATTGTCCACATTTTTTTTCCCACTCCTTGCAACAGCTTTCTATTTTGTTCATTTGGAAATAAGGCATTGCCACTCGGGAACCAATCTATTGCTCTATGGAAGCCAGCATATTTCTATTGTCCTCTGACTGTACTGCTGAATCTGTTATTTTTGCAGTAAAACAAACAAAAAAGAGAGGAGTTGCCACATCCACTCCCCTCCTTGAAATTTCATGGGAATTTTCCAGCGCACTTCCATTCAGAAAATCAAATCTATAAAAAAAAATGTCATCACAGCAGCACCATTTTTATTGGACTTAGATTGCTTTCGGAACAAATTTGCTCAATATACAATCAAAGGGCGATTTCTCCGAGAGCTCGTTTTGCCACCAAGCTAGGAACGGGACGAGTCAGCTTCATCATGGCAAGTGGGAATAGGGGCATCTCAGCTGGATTTCATTATCCCCATTAAGATTGTTAGCCGAAGCACAAATAGATCAAAAAAAGTGTCCCAGTTTAGTTGCAAGTTCTAATGTAGCAGAGGTCAGGAATTATTTGTTCAGCGTTTTTCTTTTTAAAAATCCCCTACTGTGAAAGCTAAGTGCAAATTACAGTGCATTTAAAAGTAAGTGGGGGGAACCTCTCTCTGCCCCTACAGCAGGTAGCTACACTGCTCAAAACATAAATTATTACTCCAGATGAAATGAGACCAAAGGGGGAAAAAATACAGATCTCACAGTGCAATCCTAAGCAGAGTTATATATTTTAGTCCATTGAGGTCCGTGGGCATAGAAGAGTATAACTTTGCTTAGGATTGCTTTGGAAATTAGGTTGCCCAACTTTTGGCAAGTAAAAATATTCCTCCAACCATGCAGAGTGGCCTAGAAAGGACATGATAAATCTTCTGCTTTCATAGCCTACCTGAGACTGCAAACACAAGAGGTCTGTCAAGACCCTGCTAGCCATCCATCTATTGGAGACATCAATGTCTTAGGTTTGCCAGCTAACAGTTCAGTAGTACTAATCACTGAGCATTACATCAGATAGATAGCAGGTCAGGGAATGTGTATTCCCCTCGGAGCTTTTATTTAACAACTGTGAAAGCATACCTCTGTTTTCACAGAAAAATACTGGTGGTTGCATATATTTACACTTTCCACTGTTTTGTGGTATCTTAGATTTACCACCATCAAAAAAGACCTGCAGAACCTCAACTGGCAGCCACCCAAGACATTCCAACCAAGCATCTTGTTGTATGTGTAAAATCGAGTCTCTCTTGTTGTATCCCTTACAGGAGGAGGAGGAAGAGGAGAAGGGCGGGATCTTGGAACCAGCCTAGGAAGTGGGCACTGAATCAGTCACCCTCCTAAGCAAACCTTACAGAACAGCAAGAAAACCCACAAAGTCTGGGATGTTTCTCTTAGGAATGAGCACAAACCATATTTTTGTGGTTCAGTTCATGGTCTGTGGCTGAAACACAAACCGAACCATGAACTGACGCATTGGTTTGTGAACTGAACCAGTTTGTATCAGTTCATGACCCCTGTTTTCTGCTCCCTACCACTTTTTGCAGGGAGCAGAAAGCAGGGGGTGCAATGGCTCCAAGCCACTTAAACTCTTGCTTTCTGCTCTTTGTGAACCTCCACAAACTGCCTTAAAATTCATGGAAGTTCATAGTGGCTCTTCATTTTTCAAACACTGCAAACCACAAACCAACCAAAATTTATGACGAACTTTAGTTCATTACCCGGTCCATGCCAATCTCTAGTTTCTCTCTCTTATTTTCTCCTGTGGTCAGGTGAGCCCAATCCCTACATCAGGATTCATAACATTTTGTTGCCTGTTCTGAGCCACAGATTCTTTCATTATAATAGTATTTTTTTTCCAGGGAGACAGAACATAAACTTCACATCATAATGCAGGGCTAAACTCCCATTTGGCTCCAGACTAGTAGCAGATCAACACAATACATTCCATGCTTGTCAACAGGGACAGGTGAGCTCCATGCAGCTCTCCCCATTTTGAAGTCAAAATCATCCTCATTCTCTTGTGATGACTCATGCATTCTGCTCTGAAAACAAATGCTCTGCCAGCTCAGAAGTTTCCTTCTACTGTCCTCCCAACTCTTCCTTGAGTCCCACCTTGTGCATAGTGCCTATTCAGGAAAAAAAATCCCATTTTGTTCAGTGGAGAGTATTCTTCAATAAGGGTTTACAGGACTCTGCTTTCTCACACATTGGTTTTGTTCACAGTCATACATCAGTCTTCAGTATTCCCCAGTCCTCCCTATGTGTGTCCCCAGCAGAAAGTCAACATAGATGTCAAAGCCGATCAGCAAATTATCACTTCAAAATTAAAATCAGAAGTACTCTTTAGCTGAGTCTCCTATTTTGATAGAGAACTCATTCTTAAGCTGTAAGATTGGATCCAACCAGTTTTATCTCTGATGAAAATCAGTGGAGTGGTATCATTTGATCATTATAGGGATGCTATGCTGGGAATTGGGGGACCTGCATAGACAAAATCCATGTTGGCCAGGGGCTGCAAGGAAGAGAATTTGCAAGACTGAGTGAAAAAGCTGGCTGGATCCAACCCATGCATTTGCAACATTTCTCAGTCTCTCTACTTGCCATTGTCCTAATGACCAAACCAGATATGATGGCGTCTTTGGGTCTGACACATATATACCCCCACCATTTAAGCTCTTATGAGATGATTTTAAAATGCCATAAGGAGCAATGGGATGAGGGGCTCTTGTTTCCCTCCACATACCTTTTCAAATGCCAAAATGGTTGCACTCCCCTAAACTAACACATAGCTGTTCTGACACTTGAAAAGGTGTGAGGGAAACAAGAGTGCCTCATCCTGCCACCCTGCAGGCTCAATCAGGGTTGAGCTTTTACAACATTTTAAAATTGTCTCATTAGGCTTTAGAATGGCCCACAGACTGGGAATACTTGATCTGCATTCCAATTTTTTAAAAAAATGGGATCAAAGACTACAGCAGCTATTGGACCATCACATCAATTTCTCATGCAAGCAAAGTGATGCTCAAAAGACTTTTACAATATATGGAAGAAGATATGCCGGATGTTCAAGCTGGTTTCAGGAAAGGAAGAGGCACTAGAGATCATATTGCAAATTTATTTTGGCTAATGGAGCATATTTCAGAGGAAAATCAGTGTGTTTCTTAGATTACAAAAAAATGTTTTGACTGTCTGGATCATGAAACTGGGGTTGATCTTAAAAGAAATGAATGTTCCACAACATCTGATTGTTTTGATGTGCAACCAGTACTTTGGACAAGAGGCTACTGTTAGGACAGATATAGTGATGTAGTGATGGCCACTGGAGGAAACAGCTTTAAAAGGGGATTAGATAGATTCATGGAGGATAAGTCTATCAATGGTTACTAGTCATGGCGACTGAGAGGAACCTTCACATTCAGAGGCACTAAGGCCAAGGTCAGACTGGCAGTTTGGCCCAAGATAGGCACATTTCAGAGACATTTCACAAATGGATTAAAGGGCCGGTTCACACAGGCACATCTGTCAGGCGTTCCCCAGCCATACTCGACCCATTTTGTAATGCTTCCCTCCCAAGTTTCAAAAATACCAGGTGAAAGTGGTAGCAAACCCTGGAGAGCGCGTTCATCCCACTTCAGGGACGTGTGAATGCAAACAAGCTGATCCAGTAAAGGATGCTCTTAAGTGCATATAACATTACAAAAAGCCGCTTACAGCCACGCCTCCGCCAGGGGAAGGCTAACAGTGTGAACACTCCCTTGTGCATACTCCCCCGTTATGCTCCCACATCAGTTGGTGCAGTATGACCGGGAAAACCTGGAATGGTTTGTTTTGGGTCTTTTTGCCGCTAATCCCTCATGCTTCAAACTGCCAGTCTGACCTCAGCCTAAGCCTTTGAATCCCAGAGCCAGGAGGCAACATCAAGGGAAGACCTCATCCTCTATATCCTATTGTTGGCCATTCAGAGGAACTGGTTGGCCACTGTGTGAGACAGCATGCTGGACCAGATGGACCACTGCTCTCATCCAGCAGGGTTCATCTTATGTTCTTATAGAGAAACAGAATAGTTGTCATTGGCAAAAGTGTGAGAGAAGGATGTATTTATCTCTCTCTCTCTTCAATCTATATTTAGAAAACATCAGAAGGAAAGCTGTATTAGATTTATATGAAGGTGGAGTGAAAATTGGTGGAAAGAACATTAACAATCTGAGATATGCAGATGATACAACATTACTGGCAGAAGACTTGAAATAACTACTGATGAAGGTTAAAACAGAAAGTGCCAAAGCAGAATTACAGCTGAACATCAAGAAGAGTAATGACTACTGGGGGGTTTCGGTTTCAGCGTTGCGAATGGCGGCCACCTTTCGGGACGCTCCCGAAGGTGGCTAGCCCACGCGCAGTTTGGGGGGGTCTTTGCATGTATGCAAGACCCTAGTGAGCCTTAGGCAAAGGCTCCGAACCGGGGGCGCTTTGGGGAGTAGCCTCTTTGCCGGCAGACAGCCGGGAAATTGAGGCTTTCTCCCCGCCCCAATCGGCCCCGCTGCGTCGTGCCCGTAATGGGACTTAGCAGCGCCACCGACTTCCAGGAGTGAAGAAAGCGGCATGAATTAAAATAAAAAGAATTGCATCGAATCGTGAGTTGAAGATCTAATTTGAAGCGAGAATTTAACCCCCCCCCGCAAGCATATAAGTGTAAGGGAGGAGGGAGGAGTCCCCACCCCTTCTGAGAAGCGAGATCTATAAAGGGAGCGCGAAGAGGGGGTAAAGAGAAAAAAGTGTTGGTGAAGGTACCGTTGGGGCTTTGCAGGCGATTACGACATTGTTAGCTTCTTGGGGGATGCGGCACGAACTTTGAAAAAGTAAACAAAAAAGAAGATGTCGACGCTGAAAATGGTCCTGCACAAACCGGAAGAGAAGAGGGGAGGGACTTCCGGTCCGGGTAACCCCCCCAGAGCTTGCTGTCAATCAACAGGAAAATGAGTTACTGCAGCCCCTGCTGGAGCAAATGCAGAAAATCAACAAAACTTTGCTTAAAGTGGAAAGTGTTCTCATCAGTCGGCAAAAACAAATCTCGGAAACAACAAGGAAGGCTAATCTGACGCTAATCTTTTTGGGCGAGAAAGAAGAAGAGAAAGAAGATCTCCGTTTTACCTTGACGAATGACTTGGCACCACTAACTGGCAGTGAAGCGAATGAATTAAAAGAAGAGGTGGATATGGCTCCCAAAGCCTACTCCGCTTTTATAAAGGAAAATAATCTGCCAGAAGAAGGGGTTGCCGAGCCGAGCAGGCAATACATCAGAGATCTAATTTCATCTGTAGTGAGTATGGAGCCCGTAAAAATTGATGGTCGGAAATATAAGGAAAAAGAAAAGCGAGAGAAGATGGAATCCATTTTTAAAGCAACAAAACTTCTGAAGAGACACGCCAGCATGGAGGAAGCAGCTCTCAAGACTTGGATCAATGCAAGTAGCGAAGAAGACAGCAGCCCAGGGGAAAGGGGTGATGGAACGAGAGTCATTAAGATTAAAAGGACTCAACTTTTAGTTGATGAGACTTAAGAAGACACTTTGAGCAGTGACTGTTCGTGTAACACCTGGAAGGAGCTTTTCAATAACTAACCCGAATGGACTTTACTAACTTTATTAACAGAGTTATTTTGGACTTCGGATTGTTAAAAAGAAGATCTTCTAATCATGATGGATGCTAAAAATAATACTAATTAAAACTAACCTTTATTAACAGAAAAATTTCACTCCATTCTTTTTCTTTCTCCAGCTGTCTACCCTACCCTTTTCTTATAAAAAGAATAAAATTCTCTCCTTTTTAGGAGAGTTTTACTACAAAAAAAGAGAAGAGTAATGACTACTGCAGAAGTAATGACTACTGGAGGATTCTACATCTTTAAGGCTGACAATGAAGAAATTGAAATTATTAAAGATTTTTGATCCCTTGGCTCAATCATCAACCAAAAGGAAGACCTCACCCAAGAAATCAGAAGGAGCTTGAGACTGGGAAGGTCAGCCATGAAGCAGCTAAAAAAGATCCTTATGTGAAAGGATTTGCAGCCCCAGTGGTGGCCGGGTGCTGGGCATATAACAGAGACAACATCATGTGGGTAAAACAGGCCACAACTTTATTGATTACAGTAGAAGCGGTTTGGCTTGGCTTAGGGCAATGGATCTGTGGCATCGAGCCACCTCCCTGCTGTCTGACGGAAACACCATCCCTCAGCCCAGCCCTGAAGGAAATGAACCTGGAATGGCAGCTATATAGGGACACCTAGTCACAAGCCACTGTGAGATTCCCCCTACCACCTGAAGGCAAGGGGATACCAGCAGGCCACAAGCAGGGCATGTCTCCTTACCCATATCCCCAAGTCCCTTAATGGGGCCCCTACCTGGACTGATGGTCATGTGGACCCAATCTTCCCTCAAAAGGATTCAGCCCAAGGCCAAAACTGCCTAGCAAGTTGTGACAATAATAAAACAAAGGAACAAAATAGTGATGACAACAGCCAGTGAAACCACATAATTGCATGGACAAGAACCAGGAAAAAAGTCCATGCAGCAAGGGAAGGTTAGGTGGAAAAGCCCACTGATGCAGAATACTGCCTGGATCTGCAATTTAAGCCAGCCAGGCAGACCAGAATGAAAACTGGAAGCCTGAGGGCTGCCTGCTCAGTCCCATGCCCAGAGCAACCTGGGAAGCTGATTGGCTGGAAGAGAGAGAGAGAGCCACAGGGGCCCATGCAAGCTGTGCAGGACCTGGGAACACTGTCAGCGGTGGTGCCTGGCCTTAGCAAGCTGTCCCATCCTCACAGGGTGCAAACTGGGACCCCTAGTAAGTCAGGGACCTGTTTGTGTTGCTGGTGACCAATATCAAGTTAATTCATACTGCAGTATTCCCCATTACTATGTATGGGCATGAAGGCTGGACAATGAAGAAATCTGAGAGAAAGAAAGTTGAATCATTTGAAATGTGGAGTTGGATGAGAGTTTTACAGATACAGTGAGTTGCCAAAAAGACAAATAAGTGGGGTTCTGGATCAAATCAAGCCTGAGCCTTCCCTGGAAGCTACAGTGACTACACTTAGGCATTTTACACGCCTGCTCCTTGGGAGAAAAGTGATGGCAAACCTAGCCAGCATAACAAAAAGTAGAGACATCACCCTGCCAACAACTTCCCAGTAGTAATGTATGGCTGTGAGAGTTGGACTATAAGGAAGGCCGAGTGCCGAAGAATAGATGCTTTCGAATGATGGTGCTGGAGAAGACTCTTGAGAGTCCCTTGGACTGCAAGGAGATCAGATCAGTCAATCCTAAAGGAAATCAACCCTGACTGTTCCCTGGAAGGCCAGATACTGAAGCTGAAGCTCAAATACATAGGCCACCAAATGAGAAGGGAGCACTCACTGGAGAAGACCCTGATGCTGGGAAAGGTTGAAGGACAAAGAAGAAGGGGACGGCAAAGGATGAGATGGTTAGACAGTGTTATCGATGCAATGAACATGAAATTAAGTAAACTTCAAAGCACAATGGAAGACAGGAGGGCCTGGCATGATGTGGTCCATGGGGTCATGAAGAGTCAGACTCGACTGTGCGACTGAACAACAACAACAGGCTATCATACTTCTGTCACATTAAGAGGGGACAAGAGTCACTGGAAAACATAACAATGCTGGGAAAATTGAAGTGGTAGAAAGACATACGATACGGATCAACTCAATGAAGGAAGCCGTGGCCTTCAGTTTGCAAGATCTGAACAAGGCTGTTAATGATAAGATGGTTAGGAGGTCATGAATTCACAAGTTGAAAGAGACTTGACTGCACTTAACACATACACAATGTCAAAGAAAATCTGTAGAGTCTTTCTGAAGCAAAAACGTTTGAGGCATTTCCAGATGAATTATGACTAGTGACATGTCATAGCATGGAACAAACATTGATGAGTCTAGTTTCCTTTCTAAAGATCATATATAGGAATATATATTCTAATTCGTCTATTTGAGGTGCATGGCACCTATGTTTTCAAACAGCAGCAGTATTTTCTAATAATAGATTCAGTAACAAAACATTTCTCTTTTGGACTGCTAACTATAATTCAACACTGGATTTGTACTGTGGACAGGACAGAAGTATACCACTGGAATAAACGAGCTCATTTTGAGAGTATAGACTCCAGTGTACCTTCAGGTGAAGGCAGACAGTTTATAGACATGTGGAGGACAAATGGCTGAGAAAGATTGCCACTGGCTGTCTGATTCAATGTGTAGCATTCCTGATACCCGCACAAGACTGCACATAGTTTGTGATAATCCATAACAATCTGCATAGGACCCTGGGAGAATATAGACTCAGTGCAGGTAGCACAGCCTACACAGAAGAAATGATACGTATAGCAACATATACATTCACTCAACCATGCCTCTGTGTTAGAGCTCACATTCTGTACAGATATAACACTTAGATCAACTGTAGGAAGCTCCATGCAAAGCCCTACCAGCTCTTTCTAGAGATGATGTAGATAGATCCAACTTTAGGTAGCTCTATCAGGTAGCTGAAGTAGGGGGAAAAAATGTCCTCCTGAATCCCAGCAAGAGTAGCTGGAGCAATGGGCATATTCAAGAGCTTTGTATGTTTGCATATATTCATATGTTCAATTTTGTGAGATATAACATGTTTGGTGGTACTGCTTCCAACACTTATGGTGATGTGGCAAAGCACCATACCAAGACAGAAGAAGAGGAGGAGGGGGATTTATACCCCACCGTACACTCAGAGTCTCAGAGCAGCTTACAATCTCCTTCCGTTCCTCTCCCCACAACAGACACCCTGTGAGGTAGGTGGGACTGAGAGAGCTCTGAGAGAACTGCTCTGAGGCAACTTGTGACTGACCCAAGGTCACCCAGCTGGCTGCATATGAAGGAGTGGGGAATCAAAACTGGTTCTCCAGATTAGAATCTGCTGCTCTTAACCACTACATGAAACTGCAAGGATGTCCACAGTCTGGAAATGTCTTCAGATGTTTCCCATGCTTCCAAGGATCTCATCGGAACGGAAAACTCTCTCCCTCACCCCATTTATACTTCAATAGCAGCTGTATACGATCTTGTTAAGTGGCTCACTCTGCGTAAAAAGTGCCAACACAGTGTTAATTATTTCAGCCTTTATGCCGCTTTTAGCCATACTTCTTTTAACTTCTTTCTTCTGTTCGTCTCCTTGATGTGAAATCAATAACTACTTAAGTGCATAAAATATATTCCTAAACATATGGACATGCCCTCAGAATTGCCGCTGCATGCTTTCCTAAAAGAAACACGACTGCCAAGCTGGAATTTAATTTGGTAGAGTGCAAAACAATCTTTCAGACTGATAGCCTAAAGAAAGTAACTTAAAAATAATTGAAACCTGAGGTAAAAATAGTCACTGGATTTCTGTGTTATGGCCCATATCCCTTTAATCATTCTCAAACATGATGGACTTTGTAAGTCAGTGTGGTGTAGTCATTTGAGTGCCAGACTATGATCTCGGGGACCCAAGCTTGAATCTGCACTCTGCCCTGGAAGCTCGCTGGGGGACCTTTGGCCCATCACTCTCTCTCACCCTAACCAACCTCCCAAGGTTGTTTATATGACAATAAAATGGCAGTGAGAAGAACTATGTTTGGGTCCTTATTGGGATGAAACTTTGGGTCCCTATTGGGTTGAAAACTCTGTGTGTGTGCGCGCACGGGCCACAAGTACATTTTAAAGATGGAGACTAGAAAAATCAATTATTCTTGTTAACCTAGCTACTTTTAACTAGGAGTATATGTAGCTTTCATTACTTCATCCGTATATTATTTTACTGGCCTTTTCAATTATTTTTTAAATTATTATTTACCTATAAATACAGTACATATCAAGTAAAAAAAATCATACTTCTCAAGTTCCAAAACAAGCAAACCAAACTGCCATCAATGGAACTGCAGCAACATTAGTAGCATTGTGGGTTTTTATTTTTTTTTATTTTTTTTAGAATAACGTTACTGCAATTCAATGAATGGCAGTTTGGATCCAACCTTATGCCTTGTCATGTTGCCTTCATTGTTCCACTCTTTGAGACTGTGTCTTTTTGTAATATTTTTGTATGAAGAAAACTTTGGAGAAAGATATTTTTTTGAATAATAACTTACGGCTGAATCCTCACTAGAGCTTAAATCCTGGTTCAACCTGTCCCCAAACTTACATTCTACACTACATGTAAATTCACCCCTGTAATTATCCCAGGGTATTTTTACATTCTACACTACACTGGAATACACCCCTGTAATTATCTTGGGGTATTTTTTGTTTCCACATTACATTGAGGTCACCCCGGTGTTGCCCCACACTTGTCTTGGGATAAAAGGATGCTGCTATAACCAGGGATCAATGCAAGGTATTGTGTCATGAGCTGAACTATGATACACCCAAGGGTGAGATCCAAGTGCAGAATGGACCTATGTTTCGTACAGCACTTGGATTGGGTCCTTGTTCCAAATGTCTCATCCCTTCTGTTCTGA
Source organism: Gekko gecko (assembly GCA_029375565.1). Classification (NCBI taxonomy): domain Eukaryota; kingdom Metazoa; phylum Chordata; class Lepidosauria; order Squamata; family Gekkonidae; genus Gekko; species Gekko gecko. The sequence continues at coordinate 181,252,612 of JAPDNY010000004.1, forward strand.
TCCCCAAATCTCTTTTCCCCCTGATTTTCCTTCTCTCTTTTTATGTCAGCCCATGAATTCTTTCTTGTCTTCCCATTTTCAGCTTCTTTGCACTCAGTTATCCCTTTGAAAATGTTCAGTGGTTTTTACCAGTGTTTGGTAAAAACTTGGAATTTCACATTACTGGGATTCTGCCAGATTGAAGCCGTTTCTGATTCGTCTTGAAGTAAACCGGTACAGGGCTGCCATTTCACACATGGCTTTCCCTGACCGGAAAAGAGCCGAATCAGAAGCGGTTTGGCAATTCAGACTGCACCGCTTTGTTTTCTCGCTGTTTCCCGCCGTGCCTTTTTTTTTTTTTATGGGGTTGCTATGATGCTAAAGTGAACGTTCAAAAAAAAAAAAAGCCGGAGATCGTCCGCGCGGGCGAAAAAAGGCGGGGGAAAAGCGTATCGGATCCGGGAGAAGAAACTGACGACTAATTGGAAGCGGTTGACAGGTAAAACGCTTCAGCCCCGTTTCCTGAACGGGACAGAAGCGATTCTGTGTGAAATTACAAATATATTCCGGTAGGGAACCGGTTCTAAAATGGTTCTGTCTGAAATGCCAGACCAGAAACCATTTGGGAACCGTTCCTCTTCCGGATTATATCATCTGTCTGAAATTCCCCCTTGTCTCACTCTAAGCCCAGTTTGGTGGCTTGCCCTCAGTCCACACCTCATTTCTCCCAACATGCGCTGAAATATGTGCAGAAAGATTCTGCCCATTAACTGCATTCCCTCACACCATGCAGCGCAGAGATGCAAGAAATAATGCACAGCACCTAGGGATTTCCTCCTCCTGACTCCCTAGTCCATTTAAGAGTTTTACTCTTAACACATCCTAAGATTTCTCAGGCAGTTTTTCAATCTACAGGGGTTTCCACAGGGGAACAGGCTTCTGTGGTATCCCCAATACTGTTGCAGATACAGGGCAGTTTCAAGAGGGTTTCCATATGGCAGGTTTCCCACACTTTCCCTGCATCAGTGTCCCCACCCCCACACCAGCAGTGACCATCTGCCTTCCACTGAGCCACAGGAACTTTTTCATTTTTTTTTAAACATCAGTTTCATATTGTTATATCAATATACTGTTCTAACTACAAGTATAAGAGGTTCTGTGAATTCCCAGCTTTATTATTTTTAAGAAAATCTCTAGTGTTTTCCAATGAGGAGATATGCCTTTCCCCCCTTATAACTCCACAACTTACTTTTAAAAAAATGAAACTTGCACATTTACAGAAACTGTAGCAGCTCTTCTTAGAATGGTATATAGCTGTAATTATATGAAACTGATGTTGTTGTTGTTGTTCTAAAAAAACGCCCAAAAGCCCCAGGTGAAAATGGCCACCACACAGGCAGTGTCTGGGAGAATGACCCATTTGGGTGGGAAAATCTGAACTTCCCGATTCATACAGCGTCCCATCCCAGCTTTACTGCAATCATTCCTAAAACATTGCAACAAAGCGGATTTGAGAAAGAGCTGAAAAAATCCAGAGAAACCTTGGGAAGTGCACAAATGCACCACAGTGCTGTGGGAAAGAGGGTGTGCATTTCAGATAGAAACACCTAAAATCCTACTTGGCCTAGAAGTGACCAGCAAGTCCCACACTAATCCAAGAAGGGGAAGGGGGATGTCAAACAAAAACATGGTTTATAGGATTTTTAACTGCCCCCCAGAACATACACCCTATCAGCAGCTGGACAAACTGCCCCTTATTCCACTACTTTTGTGCCTGCATTTATTTTTCAAATGTCCATGGAGGGAAGGGTGACAAAGGCATCTTATGACAATAAATTATGTAAGTAAACTACAGAGCAATTTCTTTGGTCCGTCCTGCAGCCAATGCAAATCAGTTTCACCAATATTATGAGACAGGAAGACAAAATCCATCTCTCAGATCTGTCCCATCATAAGAAGCTTCACATCCGTATAGCAGTTGATTTACATCTCTTGCCCAAATGCAGAATAGTCAATTTCAGATTAATACTTCCAGATTTATTATGACATGTGACGATATATCGTTTCAAACTGTATTGTGTATGCTGTATCATGGGGCAAAATTAATACATCCAGATTTACAGTATTATTCTGTGTAGTGAAAAAATGTATCGTTATTAACTGATAAATCCATTTGGAAATATTATTCCTGTTCCCTGTAAAAAAAAAGTTGAACTACTTTGGATGTCTAATTTATATAAATAAATCCAATTTGAAAAAGATGACAAATGAGATTATGCATTTTCAGTTTTGCTCTTTTCAAAGGCTGACAGAAGAAGCCAGGTAGCTACATATCTGCCTCCAAGGCCTTGCCAAAACTCTGCTATAAATAAGTACACATGATAGCTTTTAGCAGGTGTCTGCCACCTACTTCATACCTGGAAGAGTAAAGTTCTGGAAGATGCAACAGAACTAAACTAAATTTCCTTTATTGCTTACATTTGTTTTGATAAATTCTGGAGGAGACCACTGATCAAGATATGCACTGGAGTGGTTAAGGAACAGAGATTTTAGTGACTGTTCTGTTACTTAACTTTTTTAGAAGGATGCAATTTAGCCTTATCTTTAGTACTATTTATACTTAATGATGGGCCATAGGCCATCTAAACCTGTGTTGTTAAGTTCCAGTGATGTTGATGGGAGAGATAAGCCCATTTCATAAGCGCTCCCACGGAAATCATGGCTTTGCCCTTAATTCTGTGGTATATCCTTTATTGAGGATGATTAGCAGTACCATTGTGGTCAAATTGCAGTATTCTAAATCATAGAATTATAGGACTGGAAGAGACCTCCTCATCTAGTCCAACCCCTGCATAATGTAGGAAATTCACAAATACCTCTCCCCCATCCCCAGAGACCCCTGCTCTATGCCTAGAAGATGACAAAAAATATATCACCTCCAGAATCCCTGGCCAAACTGGCCTGGAGAACAATTTCTTCTTGACCCAAAGTGGCAAACAACATTTCCCTGGCCCCTGCTCCCCCCTCTTCACTGAAGAGAAAGAGAGAGCTACAAGAACTAATTACTGATGCAGCCCTTTCTGCCCTCCCTTCTCATGACCATCTCCAGTGAGGTCAATCAGTTTAGAAGGCGACAACTGTGTATATGGGTAAACTACATTATTGTGTGGGTAAGCATTACAGCTGAGTTTCCCACTCTACTACAGCAAATAGCAGTCCAAGGAGTGATGTCTATTGGGGAAACAGCAGAAGGCCAAGAGTGGCAAACCTTTCTTCACGTATATCAGTGGCCAGTAGCCAATTGTCTTCCATGGCTGCTTTTTAATATTGAAGAAAATGCACAGCTTGTTTAGCTGCTTAAAGCGCCACCTGAAGCAGAATTACGAAAATTCTGTTGTTATATTTCTTCTCTGTGTAAGAGAATTCGGGACATTGGCTTCAGGTATTGCCTAAAACTCAGGGGGAATTTTTGATTAAAACATTATGAAATGCTATCTTCAAAACTACCAGCTAGCTTGTTTCAAGCCACGATATACTTGATAATCAAAAGGTCCTCATTATTACCAAGAAATAACTAGATTCCATCTTCCATAGGTGTCTTAAGGCTGAGAATTCCAAAGGTGTCATCAAGAGTACCTCCCTATACACTCTTAGAGTGTGTTCAGATGTGCGGTTTGAACCGCTTTTGGCATGCTTCAGGAACGGATTTTATCTGCACGTTCACACACCCAACATCTGTGCACCGCCCCCAGCCCTCACTTTCTGGATCAATGGAGTATTTTGATACCGAGTCTCCAAGTGGTGTTTTCCTGATTCTCCGGTTCTAGCCGCACTTTTCTGATGTCTGATTGCTTCTGCGGTGTTGAGCCACTTCCAGGTGCTTCAACCCCCTCCCCTCTGGAAAGCTGCCGTGGAAGCCCAAGGCTTCTGCTTTTCATTCGCCATTTTTTAAAATGTGTCGGCAGTGTGCGCATAGGCGGAGCTCTGCTCCTAAGTTAATGAAACCAAAGTTTAAATGGTGACTCATTTTAGGATTTAGATGAGTTCAGGATCTCACAGAGGCCAGTTTCAGGGTAAAAGTTTAAAGGGAAGTGTTCATTTAAAGTTTAAAGGGAAGTGTGGAAATCGCTTTTCTGTGCATGCATGAAAATTTTAGTTCTACAGATGGTCGCCTGTGCGCATGCTCAAACTGAGAGGAAAAAAACACTGATGCACACTCCTGTGTGTGGAAGGTAGGGAGCGATGTGGCAGCCCAGCGATCCGGAACAAGGAGGTGAGCGTGATCACTATTCTCTGGGTTAAAAAAAAAAAACGCATCGGGACCGGAGCAATTTAAACCACTCCCAGCATGCCATCTGACCGCACCCACACATGGGGCCTGCAGAGCAACACAGAGAGATTACAAATATTGGGATGGGGAAGGGAACATGAGCAGGAGGAGGCACCAGCAGTGCACGGGTGGGGGACAAGCTTTAGTTGTTGCCTATTGCTAAAATATGGCAATCTAGGCTTTCCTAACATACTGGGGTGCCATATCGAGGGGTGACTGTAGCGATGGGGTCTGCCAGGCACACAAACACTGGTACCAACATATTATTATCTTTGCTTTGTATTGTTTTCCAGGGGCATTATGCAGTCACATTCCAAGGCAGTGTAGTGAAATGGTTAGAGTGTCAGACTAGTATTTGAGAGTCCCAGGTTGAATCCCTGCTCTGCAACTGAAGTTTTCTGGGGGACCTTTGGATAGGGCACTCTCTTTTAGCCAAACATACCTCATAGGGTTGGAGCTGTGAGGATAAAATGGAAGGGGAGAGGATGTTGCAAGATACTTTGGGTTACCACTGGGGAGAACAGTAGGGTACATCTTGATAAATGAGTTTTTTAGAAAAGAAAACAAAAACCCTCCACTTCCTAGTTCAGGAACCTCTCTCTGTTAACTCAGTTTATTGATCCATTTGCATGTCAACAAGGCCAGACTAGACAGTGGAAATCCTATAATCAAGTTTTATCTGAATTCTTAAATGAAAATTCCAGCTTTGGGGGACTCCAGTTCAAACTGAGCCTGTAGCACAAGGAGAAAAGTTGTGACCCCACCTGATGTAGTTTCATCAGTCAAAACCACCCTGCCCCCTCCCTGGCTGCTTTAGCTCCTCAGGAGAGGCAGGGGGACAGTAATCCTGTATTTTGGCCAACTGCTGGGTGAAACAGTTGGTTTTGATTGGCAAACCACACAATGTGCTATGGCCCTGATTTGAACTGGACTTGTCATTAGGGTTGCCCACCCTCTGGTTGTGGTGGGTCATCCTCTGCCCCCAACTCCCCTTTCCTGCTGCTGCTCAGAGTGGTGGGAGAAAAATAAAATCATGGCCATTGGGTTGACAGAATTGACATCATGCCTCACTGAAAACTCTGCTGGTTCCTAAGAAGTTGTGACATCACTTCCACATTTCCCCAGCAGCCATGTCCCCTCCCCCTAGTCTCTTGGCCTGGCAACTCTGCTAGATATCCCTGGATGCCATTTTCATTCTAGAGAAACAAAGTCAGACTCCAAACCTGGGTCTTGCAGTCTCTGATCTTATTTGGCCCTCAGTTAGCTACCATCAAGGGCATACAGCCCCGCCACTCTCTGCTACTGAGGCGATCTGAATAGGGTGTCAAGTCCAAGCCATGCAAGCCTTCTAGGGGAATTGAATTGTGCCCTTGGCCTACAAGACACCAAACACGATTTTCCGACATGCTTGTAACGTGAAAGTATTGATGCATCCTTTTCAAGGGACGAGTGGCTAAATTCTCTTACAGGCAGGCTTTAAACAGCATGGAAGCAGTGAACACAAAAAGCATATTCTGCAGAGGAAGGGGGTTTTATTGTTCCAGAGCACTGTCTAGCAAGCCCTGCTGGCATACCATATCTTTGCCCAAAGCTACTCCAACTACAGGATCAGTCAGAATTAGTTTATCCTTTCTTGACACTCTGCTTTTTTGCCAGAGCTTCTACTTTCCTTTTGGATGTGTACTCTTAGCTTGTAAAAAAAAAAAAAAAAAAGCCTTCCTGCTGTTATATGTTAGGACATTTTGTAAAGTTCAGTGCCACTTAGTTGTTTGCTTGCTTGAATAATATGCCGCCGCCGATTGCTTGTAACAAAGGATCAACACCTATTGCGTTCCAAAAGACTCGGTCTCTGGCGACAGGACCCTTAACAAAAGGTCCTTATGGCTCGCCTGCTGTTTTTGAAAAGAGCAAAGTTGGAGAATCGTTTAATCCGTTTTGCCATATATATGTCGGGGCGTCTTTGAGGGCAGCATTGCAGGTCTGGCAGCTTCATATTTTGTGAATTACATCATTGTATCCAGTGGCAGGCTGCATGGAAGGTCAGTGAGACCTGCGAAGCTGGAAAAGTTACTTTCATTTTATGGGCCTGAGCATTAAAAGGTAGCAGACTCACAGGAAGAAGAGGGGGGGCACAGCCCTGCTGTCTTTCTTTGTTTCTTAATGAGGATATTATGGGTGTACGATGGAAGAGGAAAGAAATCATTTGTTGAATCTGAGCAGTCCGAGTTCTCCCAGAACTACAACTCGTCAGACAGACCACAAAGATCAGTTGCCTAGGAGGAAGTGGAAGTTTTGGAGGCCAGATCATATGACATCACATCCCTACCAAGTTCCCTCCCCTTGAGCAGGACAGCCACCTCCCAACTTTGTCAGAGAGTTATACAAGTCTCAGCTAACTTATGTTCACCCTGTAGGGTTTTCTAGGCAAGAGACTAACAGAGGTGATGTTGCCGTTGCCTGCCTCTGCATAATGATCCTGGTCTTAGCCTGCTTAGCTTCTGAGATCTGTTGAGATTGGGCTAGCCAAACTGACACAGAACATTGTGCAAGCTTCTGAGCTCACCAGAACGCTTCATCAGGCAGTAGGGTTGCCAGGCCCCTCCTGGCAACCGGCAGTGGACAGGAGGACTTCCCAGGAGCAGGAAGGAAGCCCAGGCAACATTGCTGGCAATGTGGCTAGGTCACTTCCAGCATGAACCGGAAATGACATCATCATGTTGTGATATAATCGCAACACTCTGGTATTTGGGCAAAAAAAAAAAAGTAAGGTAAACATGGCTTCTACCATAGCGCTTTTGCCCAAATACCAGAGTGTTGCTCGGACATCAACTACGAGATGATGCCACTTCGGTACACATTGGAAATGATGTCACCACATCACTGGCAATGTAGCCTGGACTTCCCTCCCTCTCCTGCTAAGTCCTCCCTCTGGCCAGCTGATCAGTGGTGGTGGGCAGGGCCAGACAGTGGGTGATCCTCCTGTCAGGAGGAATGTTACAAAATGTTAAAAGACAGAAAGGTGGAGAGCAGATTCTCCAGGTCAAGGTGTTGAGATCAGATCCTGTATGCATCATTTAAGCATGCAAACAGGCAAGTAACTTAGCTTTGTTGCTGGGGTGAGTATACATCTACTGGAAAGAATTAAATATTCCAAGTATTCTATTCTCTTTCTTTCACAGAAATATCTAAAGTGCCTCAGTGGCCCCAAAGACAGCTGCAGGACTGAAAGAGAGGGGGGCTATGGCTCTTCTCAGAGGAAACCTCCATGTAAAGTGATCTGGGGAGGCTTCTTGAGATATTCCAACACAGGATCGAAACAGAGGAAGGCAGCTGGGGGTTGCTACCTCATCCAGTAGGCACCACATATCTCTCTCATGTGTAAGGAACGGTGATTCTTTAAACGCATCCCCCTTAGAAACAATGTTAGAGATACCTCTTACAGCGCTGCTTCATTTAGCAGTCACAGGTAGTATTGCTGTGTAGCTGTGTGTGCACTATAGAGCAGAGACTATAGCATTCAGGTCAGGTAGCTCTGGACTATCTGAACTAGATAGATGAATAATTATCAGGGCTCTTTTTGTAGGAGGAACTCCTTTGCATGTTAGGAAGGAGATAGGCAACACACCCCTAATGTAGCCAGTCCTCCAAGAATTTACAGAGCTCTTCTTACAGGGGCTACTGTAAGCTCTTGGAGGATTGGCTCCATGAGTGGTGAGTTGTCTAACATAAGAACATAAGAGAAGCCAATGTGGAATCAGGCCAATGGCCCATCTAGTCCAACATTCTGTCACACAGCGGCCAAAAATACCACGTGCTATCAGGAGGTCCAGCAGTGGGGCCAGGACACTAGAAGCCCTCCCACTGCTGCCCCCTCCAGCACCAAGAATAGAGTGCATCACCTGCCCTAGACTGAGAATTCCCATCTATTCCCTAATAGCCACTGATGGACTTCTGCTCCATATGTTTATCTATGCAAAGGAGTTCCTCCTAATATGCAAAGGAGTTCCTCCTACAAAAAGAGCCCTTCTAATTATCATACGGCAGTATGTGTAGTATAGCCAGGAGATCCTGGGATTGTATGGAAGCCACACATTCTAGCTCTTTTAGTGTTATGCACCACTAGGTGGTGAGCTAGACTTGTTTTTAAGGCAAGAGACAATTTCAGAAGTGGTTTGCCATTGACTGCTTCTGCCTCATGCCCCTGGTATTCCTTGGAGGTCACCCATCCAAATACTAGCCAGGGCTGACCCTTCTTAGCTTCCAAGATCTGACATGATTGGGCTATCCAAGTCAGGGCCCTGAACTGGATAAAACAAACTAGATGAAACATTGGAAGATCTCTGAATGGATTATCCCCTTTGTACTGAAAAATAGGAGCTTTCTCTTCCCTCCCCCCATGCAATTAGGACCATGGTCACAGCACAGGGAAGGAGTAAGGATGTATGAAAATATCCTTTTTGTTTCTTTTTAGATTTTGTATGTCGTTACGTCTTTTTCACCTCACTCATTTTTTTCACTAGTGCTCCCAGCTCATTTGTTTATTTTACAGCATCTTAGTGCTGATTTCCCTCCATTAAATTGATGCCGTTTTAATATGTATTTTAGCATCAATTGCATACCAATAATATATCAGAGTATAAATGGTGTGTAACATGCAGATGGCATAAACAAAGCCATAAAACTGATGCAAAAAAAAAAAAAAAGACTGACAGTTTCTATTTGCACAAAGGAAAAGCAAAATGGAGATGTTCGAGGCAAAAAAGGAAAAGAAAAGAAAGTGCAATCTTTGGTAGTAGCCCATAGTAGGGACAGTGCTTCAGGTGGTATGAATGATTCTCCCAGGAGTAATTGAGAAGATGGGATAACTGTCCCCCTAAGCTGTTGCCCCAGTCTAAATCAGGGTCCCCAAGACTGCTGTTTACCAGTAAAATCTTTGAAGAAAACCTATTCACAGAACTCCCGACATCTCATTTAATTTGACTGATATTGGCCCCAGTCATATGGGCCAAAAAATGCGGGGGGCGGGGGGAGGCGTGGCTGTTCTTCCCGGAACAAAATAAAGCATGGTAGCCCGAGTTGCCATGCTCCAGCTCTTAGCACCGATCACACCTCGATGTTGCAGCTTGGCAAAAAAGCCGTGTAGCGCGATCACACAAGTCACACTGTTTTAATGTGTGCATGCACTGTTGGGGGGAGCAGGCTGCTGTTGGTGTCTTGTGTGCATGCATGCACCATTTGGTGTTGGTGCGCATCCTATGGAAACTTACAACATCCGGTTTGCTCCGGGACATGGGCGGGTGTCGGATGCCATGGCATACTGGCACTCCCGCGATCAGACGCCGGCCTTTGTCCCGGGTTTTCCATAAACTAGTGCTCCTTATGTGGTAGTTTTTTATTCCGCATCTTCGGAGGGAAGCTGCGTGTTGGCCATGGAAGTGCTACGCCTCCCAGATGTGCCTGTGTGATCTTGCCCGAAAACTCTGCAGGGCTACCGTGTCTTTGGCGGGACAAATGCTCCATGTGACTGGGGCCATTGTGACTTTAAAAAACAGGGAGAGCACAAACAACTTTCAGCCAAATTTTTTCATACATCTCAGGTGATGGTGAATGTAAGGTCATTGTAAGAAAGCAGAATGAGAAAAGGAATGAAAATAGAATGAGACAAGGAAATGCTATGTTAGACCTAGCCAGCTTGGTGCCAGTTTGGTGTAGTGGTTAAGTGCGTGGACACTAATCTGGGAGAGCCGGGTTTGATTCCCCACTCCTCCCCATGCAGCTGCTGAATGATTTTGGGCATAGTTCTGGCAGAGGTGTTCTTGAAAGAACAGTTTTCAAAAGAGCTCTCTGACGCTCCCCTACCTCACAGGGTGTCTTTTTTGGGGAGGGGGAGGGAAAGGAGTTTGTAAATGACTCTGAGACTCCAAGTGAAGGGCAAGGTATAAATGAAGTCTCTTTTCTTCTCTCTTCTTTGCTGCTGAACAAGGGAGGAGGTGTCCCCTTTGAAACCCTCCACCCAAGAAAAGGATCATGGGACCTATGTGGATGGGAGTTGTAGCAAGGAGGACTCTTCCAAGATATCTCTCCTATATAATAATTCTATTTTTGAGTGGCAACATTCCATGCCCTCCCTCAGCCATTGACCCGTCAGCCACCCCTATAGAGTACTCACATGCCATTGGCCGGGTGCTGGGTCTGCTCCTCTTCCCCGCCCACTCCCCCTTCAGCCACTGTGCCCTGTCAGAATTCCTGGCAAATGGCTTTGTCTCTTGACAAAGACGCTTCTCCTGCTTGCCTCCTGTGTGGGACTAACTCTTCCCTCAGTGGCTGTTGGTAGGTGTAATGAAATGGCAGTTACTTGTGTTCATAAGATGGCTGCCCTCTGTGAATGGTTGTTTAAAATGTTTCCCCATAAGGTTTAATTGAGCTGTAGTTCCAGAGAGGGGCATGCAGGGGTGTCACTCACTGGGTTGAAGGGGGCTTCCTCATCTGCTGGCCTACAGTTCCCAGCTGCCCCAAGGCCAAAAAATGTGGGAAAAGAGGGACTGTCCCACGGGGCAGGGCAGCATCAATATAGACTCCAGCCCATCCAGCTGAGTTGTAAACTGGAGCCTGTTTTGCCACAGTAGGCAACCAAGCTTGGTTCAGACAAAGGAAGGAAACCCTTCACAGGCCATTCCTGACCAGGGTTGCCAGGTCCAAGTAGGGAGATTCCTGGAGATTTTCTGGTAGGGTCTATGGAAGCCAGGGTTTGGGGAGACAGAGACCTCGCCGAATAGAATGCCACAAGCATTTCCAAAGCAGTTATTTCCTCTGGGGGAAAGGTCTGCTGTCTGGAGTTCAGTTGTGATACCCGGTGATCTTCAGGCTCCACATGGAGTTTGGCTACCCTAGGCGTAGCAGTCAATGCTTCAGAGCAGGGTCTGCTAGATCCAGGTTCTTGCTGTGGAAGCTGAGTGGATGATTTTGGACCAGTCACAGATTTTCAGCCTAACCTACCTCACAGGGTTGTTGTGCAATTCAACTGGGGGAGAGGAGAATGATGTAAGCTGCTTTGGTCCCCATTGCAGAGAAAGACTACTTTTCCTCCAGGGTAGAGGCTGCAGGTGGTGGTGGGGAGATGCAAAGCTGAAGAGTGAGGGGGAAATAAAGGTAGGTTGATGATTAGCTGGGAAGGAGATAGGGTTGCCAACTCCAGATGGGAAATTCCTGGAGATTTGAGGGATGGAAGCTGGAGAGGGTGAGGTTTGAGGAGGGGTGGGACCTCAGAGAGGTACAGTGCCATAAATTCCACCCTCCCGACCAGCCATTCCCTCCCGGGAAACCACCATTGCCAATCTCCAGGTGAGGGGTGGTGATCACTCAGAATTACAACTGACCTCCAGAAGGGAAGGGGGAGGAGATGGAAAGCTGAAATCAGAGGAGCAGATATTGGCAGGTTGATGCTTGGTTGGGAAATTCCTGGAGATTTGAGGGGTGGAGCCTGGAGAGGGTGAGGTTTGAGGAGGGGTGAGGCCTCAGACAGGTACAATGCCATAGACTCCACCCTCCAAAACAGATATTTTCACCTGGGGAATCATTGTTGACAATCTCCAGGTGAAAGGTGGAGCTCACTCAGAAATACAACTGATTTCCAGGAGAGAGGGCAGAAGTCAGCTGCAGTCAGAGGAACAGATAATGGTAGGTTGATGGTTAGCTGGGAAGGGGATGGGTTTGCCTACTCCAGGTTGGAAAATTAATGGGAATTTCAGGGGTGGAGCCTGGAGAGGGTGGGGTTTGAGGAGGTTGCCACAGCAAATTGACGCTGAGTGCCCAAGGCCTTTGCACTCTCCCAGAGCCTCTTTCTAGAGCTTGTTGTATTTATTTCCACAATGGGCCTTATTCCTCGTGGAACAATAAAAGTGGCTGGATCCAACCCAGTGACCAAAATATGAATCATAAAGAAATATATTCCAGTTAGGCATAATGGGACTTGGGTATTAAATAAAGATGTACAGAGTTGAGCTGTGTACCTTCTTTTCATATAAGATAAGCCTTGAAAATAAGGCTGCGGAAGTTACTAGCCCAGAAAAAATGTTTACCAATCTACTTACTCATGCATGTGCTATTTCTTTGTAGCACAGACGGACTGCAAGAAAATAAGGCCAACATTTGTTTTTTCCAGATTATTAGAACATTTCCTGCCTTCTTGTATCCTTATTCACCAAGGCAACTGGGTAAGTAGAATTTTATTAGTATTATTGGAAGTAAAAGTGCTTATTTAGGTGGCTCTGACTGGGTAGAAAAGCAGCCTATAAATACTGTAAATAAAGCAAATTAAAGATTGTTTATTTAGATATTTATACCCAAATTTTCTCTGTAATGAGGACCCAAAGCGGTGAGAGCCAGAGAGGTGTAGTGGTTAAGAGTGGTGGACTCTAATCTGGGGAGCTGGTTTTGGTTCCCAGCTCCTTCTCCACATGAAACCTGCTAGGTGACTCTCGGCCAGTTACAGTTCTCTCAGAACTGTCTCAGCTCTACCTACCTCAGAAGGTGCCTGTTTGTAAGCTGTTTTGAAACTCTTTATGGTAGAGAAAAGTGGGGTATAAAAACCAACTCTTTGTCTTCTTCTTCAAGCATATTTCTGTTACTCCATTTTATTCACATAATAACAGTGCAGCGAGGTAAGTTAGGCTGAAAGAGAATACGTAGCCCCAGGTCACTTAATAAGTTTCCGTGGCAAAGTGGCAAACTGAATCTTGATGTCTCGGACCCTAGACTCCAAGCCCTTCACCAGGATGGCCCTTTTGAATCTTCTGCTGGATTGAATCCTATGTTTTTTGCATTCAAAGGTGTGGTTTTTTTTATCCCCCTGCTGAATATGTTTTTCAAAAGTTAATAATGTTGAATACTTCTTTGCAGCCATAATAAAAATCCCCCACATAGTTTTTTTTTGTTTTGGTTTGGTTTTTTTGCTGATACGATATAGGGCTGTGCTAGTTAATTTGCTGAAGCAACTGGGCCTCTAAAATATCATTTTGAGTGCTAATGTGTGCCCAGCTGGGGGTGAGTAGATTTCAAGGGGAGGAGGGAATGCCCTTAGACTCCCTTGCAAAATGCCAGCTGCAATTACCATATGTTTCATATAGTTAGGCACAGATTGTGCATTCCTCAGTGGTTTCCATGAACACTTATCTTTAAGAGTCATTCAATCGGCTTTCTCAGTAGGATTGTTCCACTAGCAGTGTGAATCAACCAGACTCAAATGGTTGCATGCATTAACTTTTAATGTATACAGAGAGACAGTAAAGTCAGTGAGATACAACGCCGACTTTATTGCACCTCTTTGAGCACCCCTCACCATCTTCTAATGGGTCTCTTTCACATCTTTGTATATCATCAAGTAAAGGTCATTAGGGATATTTTTATAGTTTTGCTGTACGGCAAGATTGCCACACTTTTACAGCATTGTGAGTCACCAGAAAGTTAGACTACACTCAACTTGCAGCCAACATTGCTGTATTTATAGACATGGAAAAAGTTATGCTCCAATGGCTAATCTCAAAATAGTTATTAAAAATATTTATGGGTACACTCCCCCCCTCGAAAGTATGTTTACACAAACACAAAAGGATTAAAAAATAAATTGCAGTTTATCTGCACAAGGTATCTATTTATTTACAGAATGAACACAGAAATGTTTTGGTTTTTATTGCCTATTCTTACAATTGATTTTTTGGAGGGAAGGCAAATACATTTCATATCAGACATTTCAGGAGTTAGTTATTCTTGGGACTGTGGTCTGCTTTGATATGGAACTTCTTCCTTATGACCATACTAGGAATAAGGCCCATTGTGGAAATAAATACAACGAGCTCTAGAGAGAGGGCCTGGGAGAGTTCCCCGGCCTTGAGCACTCAGTGTCAATTTGCTGTGGCAACCTCAGCAGGGTATAATGACATCGAGTCCACCATTTTTTCCAGAGGAACTGATCTCTGCTACCTGAAAAACAGTTGTAATTCTGACTGATCTCCAGCCCCCACCTGGAGACTGGCAACAATGGTTTCCCATGAGGGAATGGCTGGTTTGGAGGGTGGAGCCTATTGTACCTGTCTGAGGTTCTGCCCCTCCTCAAACCTCACCGTCTCCAGACTCCACCCCTCAAAGCTTCAGGAATTTTCCAACCTGGAGTTGGCAACCCTATCTCCTTCCCAGCCAACCATCAACCTACCTTTATCTGCCCCTCTGACTTCTGCTTTCCATCTCATCCCCTCTCTCTCCTGGAGAACAGTTTTAATTCTGAGTGATCTCCAGCCCTCACCAGGAGATTGGCAACAATGGTTTCACCCAACAGGCACTAAGGGAAAATGTGTTTTACCTCAGGACACATTGACTCCCAACAGCAACAGCAAACTGTTTAGAATGTTAGAGGCAAAGGCCAATTAGGTTGCATATGCAAATGACCTCTGAGTTCTGACTGGCTATGGGGGGGAGAGGAACAGCAAATTGTTTAGAATGTTGGAAGTGAGACTCAGGGAACTCAGCCAGTGGATAGTGACAGCTTCTGAGTGACAGATCACAGAGTCAAAGGCTGTGGGCACCGTGTGGAATGATCAGGAGCATGCCACCTCCAACAGAGAATTATTATATAGAGAGATTCCCATAAAACTACTCATCTTTTTTCTTGTCTAGATACTGTTGCATGGTCCCATATTGATATAGTATATCAGATCATTTTTGGAGCACTTTTTTTTTTTTTAAGATGCTTGGTTACTACCATTTAAAAGCTCTGAAGAACAAGAAAGTTTTGTGGTGAAGCATTTCCCACCCCTAAAGGAACAGAAGACTTGAGTCTGCTGAACACATAAAGTCCCATCTATCATAGTGAAACTTATGTGTCAATAAACATATGATCATGATGCACTTTGTTTATGGTAAATTGCAACAGTTTATTTAGTGCATTTTTTCTTGCCATTCCTTCAGGGACCACCATGTTATCCTGCCATTCCTCCAAGAACTTCACAGTGGCACACACTGCCCCCCCTTTCTCCATTTTATCCTCACACCAACACTCTGAGTTACATTAGCATGAGAGAGAGAGAGAGTAGCCAAAGGCTACCCAGCACTCTTCAAGGGAGAGTGAGGATTTGAACACGAATCCAACCTGAAGCAATATGATATTATTTTAATATTAGATTATCACTATTGAATGAGTATTCCAAATAAACCTTTTTTGGAAATCTTACTGGGAGAGGGATCACTTTGGATAGGAATTTCCAGCCAAGATAGAGTTGCCCAACAGTTACACATGGGGAAAGGCTCAATGAACCTCAAGTGATCATAGCATAGGATTGCAGACCAAGGCCAGATGGATGCACTGTTGACCACCTGACCAAAATATTGACTGTTATCTTGGAACACAAACAGCAATTAATTGGTAAAACAGCAAAATCAGAGAAGAAGTGATGGTTGATGATGATGATGATGATGGCTTGCTTCAGTTGTCCTAAGTTAGACCAGGAAAATGTCAACTCATATCATGATAAAAGAAAAGAAACATTTCTAGCTATGAGACATGTGTGCGCCTTGAAGCAGTGAATTATCATACTGACAAGAGGAAAGATGACTTCTGATTTAATCCCCAGCGCTCTGCTGTAAGCAGTGCACCACCAGGTTACAGCAACATTCACCACTACAAGGTTAAGTGCAATGCGTATGTGGCTAGAAAATTGCCCCAGTGGGCTCTGTGGGTACATTATTCAGAAAGGAGAGGTACAAGTTGAGAGGGTGAAATCACCTCAGGCAGCATGAAGGCACTTTAGAAAAGCCAATATAATGGAGGCTCCAATAAAAATCTACACTACATTTTTTAAAAAAAGGCACAGCATGGTCAAATGATGCCAGTATCTTTAGTGCCTGAGTCAAGGAGGCTATTAGAGGCAAAACTGTTTTAAACACCAGTTTATTCTTCTCCAAACTTTAAAAAAAAAAAAAAAAATAGGAAAGGACACAAAATCTGACAAATTATGGACCCCACAAAATATCGGGGAATAGGATTGCCAATTCTGGTTTATGAAATTCCTGGAGTGTGAGGGCTGGTGCCTGGGGAGTTTGGGGAAGAGAGGGAGCTCAATTAAGTGATTCTATATAGTCTGCCCTGTGAAGCTCCTGTTTCCTCCAGGGGAAGTGAGTTAGGGATGGGCACAGCTCACAAAATAAAGTTCATCATAAATTTTGGGCTCTTTGTGGTTAGCAAAGCGATTTTCAAGGAAGGGTGCCCCGGATGAATATTTCACAGACTTTGGTGCTGTTTGTTCGTGAATGGATACATTTCCAGACAGACTGTCTCTGCTCAATTAAACTGTTTATAAAACTCCAAAGCAACAGGGGGTGGAATTCTCCAGCCTTGGAAACATCAGTAGGAGCCCTTCAAAGCTTAAGAGGCACTGCTGGCTGCCAATGGCAGAGTTCCCATTCTGCTCTATGGGATCAGAATGCTATATATATGCTCAGCTCACCTTCCCACCCTCTCCTCTGATGGTTGTTGGCAGTTACACATAGAGGCAGGGGACTCTTAAAAGCAGAGTAGCATTACCTCCTGATTGTGAACTCCTTTCCCCTGATGGGGTTTTGGGGTGTTAGGTGGACTCAGGAATCTCAGCCACCCCATCTCTCTGCTCATGCTGAGCAGAGAGGCTTAGCTAGTGGGTTTCTTGGCTGAAGACTGACATTTTGATTGTGATCCATCTCCCCTGATGGGGTTTGGGGATATTAGGTGGACTCAGGGATCTGAGCCACCCCATGTCTCTGCTCATGCCAAGCAAAAAGGCTTAGCTAGTGGGTTCCTGGACTGAGGACGCAGAGGTTGATTGTGATTCCTCTCCATTTCTGGAGTTTGGGGGTGTTAGGTGGACTTGGGGATCTGAGCCACCCTGTCTCTCTGCTCACACCTAGCAGTGGGGCTTAGCTAGTGAGTTCCTTAGCTGAGGATCCACATTTTTATAGTGAACTTCTCTCCCCTGATGGAGTTTAAGGGTGTTAAGTTCACTCAGGGCTCTGAGCCACCTCATCCATCTGCTCATTCCAAGCAGAGGGGCTTAGCTAGTAGGTGCCTCTGATGTGGACTCACATTTTATACCATCCCATCCCTCCTGATTGTGAAGCCTTTTATGCCATGAGGGTGAAAGTGGTTGCAAAGGGTTCTTGTCATGGGGGGAGATGTCCTCCACCCTTCATGCCATAGGCCCCTGTCCTTGGGCACCAAACCCATTTTGCCAACCCACTGGAGCCCTCCCCTAGCATGGCGCTACTAGGGGTCTCAGAGCCTCCTTTCCCTGATCTGTTCCACTGAGGCAAAAGAGTTGTTGTCCCCCTGCATGTCCTCCCCCATTCCTCCTCTTTGGGTGATCCAGCTTGTGGCCTGTCTTTGGCACTTGGGTGGGAGGATGGCCACCACTGCCAGGTGGGGGAGGGCTCCCTCATCCCGCACCTGCCACATGAAACAACATCTATCTCATAATACAACACCTACTGCATGATCACTTTAAATGGAAAACTCTGATTTCTGCTGGACTGGTGGGGCTGGGATGTCTGCCAACTGTTTTGAGATTACATTTGGGAGCCCCTGTTGGATATCTGTCTTTCTGTCATGGCTGGCATCACTAATTAATTTAAGTTGAAAACTGTAATTTCCACTGGTCTGGTAGGGCTGGGGTACCCACCAAGCTGTCTTGGTGTAACTTTGGGGACTCCTGTCAGAAGTCCCTTGTCATTTCTGCCTTTGTGTCATTGCATCGTTAATCATTTAAAATGGAAAACTCTGATTCCCATTGGTCTGGTGAGGCTTGGGTGCCTATCAAGCTGTTGTAGGGTAGCTTTGGGGAGCCCCTGTCAAAATTCCGAGGCTGTCTGCCTTTCTGTCCTTCAGAACCGAACTTTGGGGACTTGGGGGTGACTGTGACCATAGGAGGGATGCTTGCCTTGCTTCCAGTGCCTGGGGTGGGGTCTGTCAGCTGAAGTCTCTCTGTGAGTTTGGTGTCATTGGATTGTTCTTCAGCTGTTCCATAGATTCCTGTTAACTTCAGCAGTCTTTTCCAGAGAGAGCACTGGGGAAACCATTATTGGGGGTCCATAACTGGAACCCAGATGTGTAATCTGCCCCCAACTTGGAGAGATTGTACAGGAGCAGATGGCAGGGTGTTAGGTGTGTATAGCTTGCAAGGAGACCATTCCATACACTTTTGAACAGGGCTTTTTTGTAGAAAAAGCCCAGCAGGAACTCATTAGCATAATAGGCCACACCCAACAGCAGAAACTCATTAGCATATTAGGCCACACACCCATGTTACCAGAAGTGTGGCCATCCAGCCATGCCCACCTTTTGCTTCCTATTCTGTTTATCTTGTCTGTTGTCAAAACTCAGGGCTTTTTTTGGAGCAGGAACGCCTTTGCATGTTAGGCCACACACCCCCCATGTAGCCATTCCTAATGAGTTTCTGCTGTTGGATGTGGCTGATTATGCTAATGAGTTCCTGCTCGGCGTGGCCAACTCGGGAGCCAGCCAAAACTCTGTTCCTGTGCGTTCCTGCCCCAAAATAGCCCTGCTTTTGAACATGTGACTGACATTTCCCCTCAAACATTTTCCTGGCTTCCTGTTGGGTTTGCACTGCCACAGTGGCACTGGTTCTGCTAGGCATATTTCACTCATTCTGCTGGGCTTGCAAAATTTTCACCCACCTTCAGTTTCTACTGCAGGGATTCTCAGGAACTTTGATTCTGTTCTGCTGATCTTCTATTGCCCTTGCTTTTTTGCTCTCCCCCTTCCTTTGGAAACAATGGAGTGAGGGGGCACCTTCTTTGGGGGGCCATAACTCAGATCCCATAAATCCAATTGTCATCAAACTTAGAAGC
Organism: Gekko gecko; assembly: GCA_029375565.1. Taxonomy (NCBI): domain Eukaryota; kingdom Metazoa; phylum Chordata; class Lepidosauria; order Squamata; family Gekkonidae; genus Gekko; species Gekko gecko. The sequence continues at coordinate 181,271,807 of JAPDNY010000004.1, forward strand.
CAGGTAGAAGAGAGACAGCCAGCAAGCCTCTGTAAGTTTGGTGCCTCTGGCTTGCACAGGATCCATTCTGTATATCCCTGTACCTCCTGAACCTGCACCTGTCATTTCCCAAGAAAGCACTTTCATGGGGCACCTTCTTTGGGGCCATAACTCAGAACCTGTAAATCCAATCATCCCCTAACTTGGAAGGCAGGTAGAGGAGGATCAGATGGAGATCCTCTGTGAGATTGGTGTCTCTTGCACACCAGGGGGCCATTCCACCATGTCATAAATTTCAAAAATTGGTTTGGCTAGTGTCAAAAAGTTTGTGGCAGTCCATTGTTCACAAACCATGCACACCACAAACCAATACAAACCACATTTTTATGGTTCTTGCTGTAGCCAGGAGATCAGTTGTAATTCTGGAAGAACTCCAAATCCTACCTGGAGGCTGGCAATCCTAGAGGAGAACCAAAGAGCTGCCAATGAAAATGCCACATCTCTTTCTGATGCTAACATATGTGGCATGAGGGTATTAGGTTCCAAATTTACTAATTTGAATCAAGTCACCAACAAAGTAGAGCTGGGTGTGGTTAATTAGAGCCTATGGACATCACTATGAGACCCAGTGTGATACAGCCATTTGAGTATCAGAGAAGGACTCAACAGAGCAGGAGTCAAATACCGGTCAAATACCTGTCCTGCCATGAAGTTTGCTATCAGTTATATTAAATACGAACTTGTCCCTTAATATGAAATCCTGAGAAGAACCATACTCACAATGCTGAGCCTTTTGTCTAGGCTTAGTGACAAAACCATTTATTCCAGCAGCCTCATTATAATGTAATTGCCAGAACTGGTATCTCTCAAACACAGGGTCCTTTCTGGGTTCACAGTAGGTTTGGAAAGCTGTTAAAACCTCTGCCAGGGTCTTGTTGTTAGGATCTGCAAACACACCTTGCAAATTATTGTAAACTTCAAGGGCTTTGTCTTCTATGCAGTGAAGCAAGACTGTAATTTTGTAATCCTCAGACTCTTTTTCAGCCTGGGTGACTTCTCTGCCTAACCTACCTCACAGTTGTATTGTTTCCTAAAGGGGAGAAGGAAAGAACAATAGAGCCTAACCTTCTCAAAGGAATGATGGAATCAAAATCTACAGATGAATTTAGAAGTGTTTTTTCAATACATATTACTAAAATATGAGGTGAGGGGGTGCATTCCCAGTAATTTCTATTTTAGCCTATAAGACCTCCTCCCACCTTCTGACCTCAATATAAGGACTGATGGATCTTTGTTTCCAATTGTATCTAACAAAGTGAGCTTTAACTCACAAAAGCCTATACCCTGGAAAATTTAATTGGTCTCTAAAGTGCTACTGGATCAGACTTTTTCCTGCCTATAAGATAATTCAAGCAGAAGCTAGAAGGGCAGTTTTTAATAATATAAATCATAACCCCATACAGCCAGATCTAGTGGTTTTAATGGGCTCATCTCTACCTGTTACAGACAGAATCTAAATAACAAAACTTACTTTAAAAACATTGGGAGTGGGGATGGGCATGAACTGAGAAATGAACTGCAATTTGAGCATGAACCAGAGTGGTTCATGGTTCATTTCAAACTGGTTTGTTTGGTTGGGTCACTCCCGAATCCAAAAATTAACTGCCTTTTTTCCATGGAGGTTGGTTAGGTTCATTAGAGCAGTTTGTTCTCCAGGCAGCCCAATGCTGATTCAATCAATTCCTAGGCAACGCTGGGGCTGAACTTGTTGAGAGCCCTAGAAACACCCATAGCAAGCTGCATGGCTGATTAAAAGGAAGGCTAGAGCTGAACTTTCCTGGGGCACCTGCTTTGGGGGGCTATAATTCAGACATCCCAAATCCAATCTTTGCCAAACTTGGAGAGCAGGAAGAGGAGAGCCAGTGAGTTTGGTATCTCTAACTTGTGAGGAGGCTGTTCTACCACCTCCAAAACTCACAAACTGAACAAACCATGAACTGGTTCAGGAAACAGGAAAAGTTCATGAAAGTTGATGGTTCATGGTTTGTGTAATCAAATAAACCACAAACCACCATGAGCCACCATTTTACCAGTTTGTGCCCATCCCTAATTGGGCTACAAACCCTATTTGGAAAATTATTGAGGCTGAGAAAGATATAATAGGGGCAATTCAAGGCCGACGGGGGGATTGCACCGAAATAAAAATAAATTATTTGCATTCACTGTTGCACCCTTATGGAATGACTCTTTCACTTGATCAGGTTATTCAGATTATAAAGAATTATTCTCTTTATTTTTGTGTGCACTTGTACTGATGTTGAGTGCATAAAATCAGTATAGTCCTCTTGTAAAAAGACTTTAGAAGGTTTATGAGTGCAAGGAATAACTCAACACATTTATTTTTGTAAGAGGCAAGTACCTAATTCTGTCTCTATGCATGTGCTAGGACTTGTGCAGGACCATTGGAGTAACTCCTGCTGAGAATGGAAGTGGATTGGATTGCACTCAATGTGATGTTATTAACAGCTGTCAGGGCCCCTGCAAGAAGTGCCTGTATAAAGGAAGTTCCAAGACACCCTGGGGACAATCAGGGAGCAGTGATAGTATGACTCTCAGGCAGCATCAGAGAAGGGCCTGAACCTTCTCCAGACTAGGGATGGGCGCAGATCATAAAATGTAATTCTTTTAAGGGCTGAATAAACCAATTTGGTTGATTAGGTTCATGACTTGGTAGAATGCCCCCTAGTGTGCTAGAGACACCAGACTCACAGAGTATCTCCAACTGACTTTCCTCTAGCTACCCTCCACATTTGGTGAGGATTGGATTTATGGGGTCCAACATACAGTCCCACAAAGTAGGGCCCCAGGAAAGTGCTTTCTGGGGAAATAACAGGTCATTTTGACAAGCGTGGGTTCAGGAGTTTATAGAAGAGATCTGGTACAAGCTAGAGAGACATCAAAGTCACAGGGGAACTTCCCCAGTTACTCCTCTACATTCCATCCAAGTTCCACCTCCCTCCTCTGCTTTGAAGTTTGGTAAACATTTAGATTGAGACAGTCTGTCTGGAAATATATCTGTTCACAAACTATCATGAGCCACTGTGAACAGCTTGAAAGTTTGCTGAAAGTTTGTGCTGGTTGACTTGTCACAAACTTCACATTGTGACACATGAACCAGCCATAATTTGTCATGAACTTTCATTTGTGAGCTGTTTTGTGCCCATCCCTATTCCAGACTAGGATATGGGATACCCAGATTCCAATTCTTACTGTGCCATAGAAACGCACTGGGTGATCTTGAGCCACGTACTCTCTCAGACAAACCTAACTCATAGGGTTGTTGTGGGGATAATATGGGCTGGAGGAGAATGGTGTTGTAAGTTGCTTTTGGCCTCCATTGGAGAGAAAATCAGGGTACAGATACCTAAATGAATAAATAATATCTGTGTCTTCACTACTGTCACAGCTATTTAGAAGGGCAGCACAGAAGAAAACTAAGTAAGACTCCAACAGCAGGCTTGAGGACAGTCCAGTGTCCTAAACTAGGGATTAGAGTTGAGGAACAGCATGGTTGCACACTCTTTCTTGGAATTAGGGCTTGGTTACTTAGCAGGTGCTTTGCCTTGACTATGCTCTCTATGTGACACTGTACAGACAGAACTGTTTGTCCATTTGAACCAACTTAAATGAGACCTGCCTTTGTTTCCTGAAAGATTATTAGGACATAGGGAGAGCTTTTGGAAATGGCAAATGACAGCCTGTTCTCTAAGAAGCCCAAACTAGTAAGGGTAGGTTGTTCAGTGTGTGTGTGTGTGTGTGTGTGTGACCCTGAATAGGATGGTTTTGTATGATATGGCAACTCAAAATGCTAAACTGGCTGGGTTGGAAACTGTGAGGCTACAGTGCTGCAGTCAGCCTTCTTCATTAGAACATATTGTGACATTTCCAGGAGGGGCTTCAGAGAAACAAATAGAAAATCAATTATTTCCTTACCAGAGAAACCTTGATAATCCTATTGTAGCTCAGAGGTGCTGCTTTACTCATTGGGTAGCCCCAAAAGTGGGGCATCCCATTTCTGACTTGAACCAGAGACCCACAGAACCAGGCCAAAGAGAACACTCTTGAACTGTGCCAAAGAGCTAGCTAAGCTCTGCAAAGGGTTTCAGCCCAGGGTTGCACAAGGTGCCCTCCAGAGAAATCTCCATATCCCCTTCCACCCAGCAAAGGTATGCATATGAAATGACCGTGAGTTCCTTCTGGTAGGTATCTGCATTTTGAAAGCTATTCAGCAGACATCTGGTGAAACCTTCTCTGTCTCCATACCATCACATAGTCCCTTTTGTGTGATACCTTTGTGTATGTGTAAATATTTTGTCTCAACACCTGCCCTTCCTGCCCCTTCCCTCAGGATACTGAGACAAATTGATCAAATTGATTAAGTCATCAACAATTCTTCCAGACATATATCAGAGACCCATTTTCCCTCTTTGTCTAAGCCTGGGGAACCCATGCAACCTACCTCAGTAGGACCATCAACGGTCATCGAATCCATTCAATCTATCCCGATAAAGCCATCAATGATCATTAATCTCATCTAGGCATGGCCTAGGAGACCATCCCTCAAATTCCTATAAAAATGGAGGGCAAGCCCCACCTCAGTGTACACACTAATGGTGGCTATTATAGGGTACACCCCCAAAGTCTCTACTTTAGGTCTCTTTTTTTAGCATGAAATGCTGGCTGTTTTCAGTTTCTTATACACAGATGTCTGCACACCTGGACAGGTAGTATAACCCCTATAACTGCTCCTAAACATCTCTATCATCACCTCTTTATTTCATAGTTCTGGATTGCATGTATATTTTGATTGCTTAGTGTGATTGTATGCAGGAATATTTTCTAATCAAACCATTGAATACTCTTTCAATCAGGAGTCTTCATACTGAACTGGACCTTGGTATATATAGATGTGCGATTCCTTGTACCCTTCTGGCCTCCTCTGTCTCATAGCTAATTCCCCCCAATATCAAGACAGGACACTTGTGGTAACACTTTCACCAAGCCCAGATGCTTGTATACTGCAGGACTTGTGAATATTTAGTGGCAGACAGGTGCAAGTTGAATTAGGATCACTTTAATCTCAGAAGCTTTCTACCTCTCATAATGAAGACTTTACTCACATAGAACAGTTCAATGTTTTGGTTTTAATTTCCAGGAAATGATGTTGAAAAATCAACTCTGGGCCAGGCTTTGGAACATGGAACATATTTGGAGCAGGCACACATGTAGGGCTGACACTAGTGCCCAAAGATTTAAAATTCCCCCAGAAATTACCCTCATCTTTAAAAAATCTAAATCTTTAAATAGGAGCTACTGTGTCACAACATTTAAAAATCTTTTTGTTTAACAACAAAAAAAGTTACTTTTGGGAAAACTGGTGGCTTGGATCCAATAGGCCATTTTCTCCCACTGTGCGGCAAAATGCCCCCCAAAATGTTGCCCCTGGGGACAGGGGTCATTCCAGTGATAGCATTTTAGGGACATTTGGGGATCTGGAGGGAGATCAGAAAGTTGTACTCTATGGATGGAAATCTTCTGTCCACGAAAATATCCCATTGTATCCCAAGCAGTGCTACAGCATGCATTGACCTAATCCTGCCCATGATTCTGCAAGGCTACATTTTTTTTTAATTACTTATTTCTGAAAAGGACTGGTGTGTTGGGAAATCCTGCAGAAAAGATGAAATCTGAAGTCACATTTAAAAGGGGCTCCAATGTGATGTTCAGTATGTAGTAGGGCAAGCATTTATAAGCATGTGGGAAGTCAGGATTACCATAAAGAAAACGGTAGTAGGTGGATGGATGGTTTCCCTCTATGATGATATTCCTGATGGAAAATTAATTGCCATTGATTGTTTCATTTCTGACCATTGTTTCCTTCCTGACCACTGGTTATATCTTTTTGTTGCTGCTGTTTTTTTTTTTTTTTTTTTTTTTTGGGCAGGGGCCTGGTGTGTTATTTTTGTGCTATTGTTTTTGGTCAGTTCATTAGCTTAAAAAATAATATATGCTACTATAACCAGACAGGATAGGGACTGGAGAAAAGCAAGGAACCATTGAAGCAGTAGGTGAAGAGGAAAGCAGAACAGGTCCAGGTGTGGCAGAAGAACCTTCAAGGAAAGGGATGAAGCTTCATGGATGGGAAGGGGAAGAGGTAGGAAACATTGCAATGCATTGGGCTCTCAATACAAAGAACCATGTGGTTTAAAAGCACATTGCAAACAAAAGGCTACAAATATTTAATTAAAAAAAAATACCATCTTAAAATGGTGTGACTAGACTTGTAACTCCCAAAATGTGTGCTGTGAGACCACCTTGTTGCATCTCCACAAAATTTACCATGTTGAGCATGCCTCTTTCCATTCAGTCTAGGTTGGTGGTATGTGTAATTTACATCAAATGTGATTCAATCAGCTCTGTTTCTACATCAGGTTCAATTGATTTCAATTGGCATCAGCTGCAACTGCACCAACCAATCACTCTATATGTAAAACTAGAGAGGAATCACCTGTTTTCCGGTAATATTCCTCACAATCTTAGCTTCTGCGTAGTCCTGTGCTCTGGTCTTGCCTTCTTCCATATATACAAAAATATAACACTGGAACTGGTGGAAAAGCTAGCAGATAGAGCTAGCAGAGCTGATCTTTCTCCACCTTCCCAAACAGCTTGCTTTTTGCCCCCAAATGCTCTTCCAAGTCACCCATCAGTGAGTTAAACTTATGCTAAACCCACAGTAGCTCTGAAGTGTCTCTGGTACCCAATACAAAGTATATAAATCACGGCTGGCCTCTGTCTGTACTGGTTATCTGCTAATGCACAAAGACTATTTCCTAACTGTAGACTTTCCTGGGTCATCTTGGTTGGCCACTGTAGGAAATGGGACACTGCACTAAATGGACTGTTGGTTGGATTCAGCAAGGCTCTTCTTATGCTCTTATATCTCAGAGATAGACTTTCTACCACATTTTTTTTCTTAAAACAATGTAGAGAATTTATAGATGATCTTTAGAGAACTGAAAATGAAGCAAAAAGATATTCAACAGGGCTAGCGGGCTTTCTCAGTATGGATCTATGTACCCCCACTCATAAGAATATACGGCTCAAGTTTTTGAGAGGACTTTATGAAGTGCGGGAACTGAAACAACTGTGTATAATGCATTCCCCCAATATATGTTCTCTTAAAACTGATTCAATTACTACTTTGCATTTTAGTTAGGGTGAATTGTCTGTATTGCAGTGCAGTTAACTCTGGAAACAGCTTGTTTCCTCATTGAGGATGGAGTGGAAGAATTATTGTAAATAATCTCTGTTTCCCAACCTTTCCCATGAATAGAAAACAGGCAATTGTCCACATCAACTGAGCAAAAGCTGCAGGAGTCATTTTTACCACTCTTAAATGGCCTCAAAATTGTCAATTACCACATGTAGACTTTAAACGTTTAAATTGTCATCCTGAGGCTTTGCATATTGATTCTCCATTGCAGTTAAATCCGTACTTGCCGAGTGAAAGAAATCATTCAAAGCTCTCAAATAAAATTGTTTTGTCTTTTACATTACTGTGATACTTTCTGAGTCAGGAACCTAATCCACTTTAACACTTTAGTGCCTCTTCATCTGAAGATCCTAGCAAAACGTGTTGGAAAAATGTAATCATAAATGTTTCTGTACAATATATTGAACACAGAAAAAATGCAGCCAAAATGCATCATATATGAGTTTTAACACGTAAACTGTACTAAATCCCAAGGTTTCCCCTCTCCCCCCAGGCCCAATTCAAAGTGCTGTTTTTCACCTTTCAATCCTTAAATAATTTAGGTCTGGGATAGCTGAAGGTATGCCTCACTCAAGCATTCCCCCTTGTAGCTGTGGATGTATAAGTGTGCCTTTTTCATGTTGTGTTTGTACGTCATCAATCGATAAAACAAGAGTCCTGTGACGCCTTAAAGACTAAAAACAATTATTCCAGCATAAGTCTTCAGGAGTCAGAGCTTACTTCAACAGATGCACTGGAGTGTAAATTCATCAAGCCAATTATATACACTGCCGAAAGGTATATTGTCCCTGTGAACCTTTTAATTCTGTCCATTTTCACTGCTGGCTTTCCAGTTTGCGTGCTTCTTTTGCGAGTTTTAATGAAACTTCCCATCACTTTAATTCTATTCACATGCAACTGATGCAAAACAACATTCAAGTCATGAAAATTTTATGGAATAATGAGACGTGTCACTATACTGCAGCGGGTGTGAAATGACTACCCTGGCTGCATTTTCTTTGGTCAGAATGCACAGAGAAGTGACTCTGCAGCTTTGTCCTTTCAGACACTGTAACCTGCATATAAGGTGCCTGCTGTCATAAACAACAAGTGGGGGAAGGGGGACCTCATTTTCCTGTTCTTCACTATTTCCTCTTTTTCTTCCCTGGATGCCTCCCTAGCCTCTCCCCCTTTCCTGTTTCCCACCCACCAAGCCAACTAGCCTTTTTCTGCTTCTTGTCTTCAGCTTTCTTTCCCCCTCCCCGTCCTCCTGGGAGCCTCTACCTGGCAAAAATGTAGCCCAGTTTTGTGGTACAGGGCACCAAGCTGGGCCCAGGTGGATGGTGGAGAACCCACAAGGGTTTGAAGAGGGCACATCATTTTCCCTGTAGCCTCTTTCCCATGTCGTTTCCTTTTTCCCTTCTCCTTGCAACCACTGTATCCTCACTTTTCTTTGTTTTCTTCTCTTTTCCCCATGCACCAATCAGTACCGTGGGGGAAAAAAAATGTTGCAATTCCAGATCCAGACTTGTAGGGGTGGATTTTTACCATGATTGCTTATTTTCAAGTAGAAAATTATCACTTCAGGTTCAAATAAGTGTTGTCATTTTTTTTCCAGGCTCTGGAGTTTAGGACCATTATTCTCAATAAAGGATGTATACAAGGATCTATGGCAGCTGTTTATGAAGATAATGGCACCACATTTTGTACAGAACACAGTCTTGCCTCTAATCTAAAGACCCCCTAAGTTTCAAGTAGATTGAACAAAGGGGCCCGATTTTACAGAACCCCCAAGTAAGTGACTCTGTGCAAAATGACACTTCTGTCTACTGATTCCTACAATGGTGGTCAGGGGTCAGTCTAGCAGGACAGCTCCGACTGGTCATGGTATTAAAAAAAACCTATAAGGAATAAAGAGACCTCCCAACTGAGGGTAATCAATTATGGAGAAAACAGCCGGAGAGACGTAACTGATACAAAACGCCGATGTAATGTTAACAATTTCACATATATCCCAGTGATAGTACAGAGTATGTGATACAAAATTATTCATGTGACATTTCCATTATGCATACATATGCCAATTTCATATGTCATTTTCATAACGAAGCCTCCGGAATGTTTGGTGAATGTCTACTCTTGTAGTAGGTTTATAGCTTAAGAAAGAAATAATTTAAAGAAAAGAAAATAACAATTATATTGTGTGATAATTTTATTCATAGAAAAGACAAGACTTGTGGAAAATAGAGGAAAGAAAATTAGGAGACAACATTCACTGAATGGTATAATACTTTATTGTGAAAGATTATCATTCCAGTCTCTGTTTGTATTAATGATATGCATTAATTTGTTAATAGTTTGTAACAAATTTGTATGAATTTATTTATGATTTAAGGATAAGAAGCAATATTACTTCTGAGGAAGTTCAGAATCGAAACCGAGGCACATTCTGGAGGCTTCGTTATGAAATTGACATATGAAATTGGCATATGAATGCATAATAGAAATGTCACATGAACAATTTTGTATCACATATTCTGTACTATCACTGGGATATATGTGAAATTGTTAACATTACATTATCGTTTTGTATCAGTTACGTCTCCCTGGCTGTTTTCTCCATAATTGATTAAAAAACAACAACAACTATGCAAGAATTTCATTTTATCTACTGTTACTGTGACTGTCCAGCTTTAAAAGTGTTTACTTTCCCCTGAAAACTCTGTGTCTGCCATCCTTCCTTGTTGTGGCCTGCGTGTTTGCTTTCGCAAAGCAAAAAAAAAGCTTCCCTTGCAGATCCCCTCAAGTTCCTTTCCATCAATCTGCCATTCAACCCTATAGGGACTATTTTGGTGGGGTCGGAGTGGCTATTTTTCAACCAAATGACACCAGTATTGCAGCTGCCTACCCACTAAAAGACTGCTAAGTTTCAAGCAAACTGGACCAAGGGATCAAATTCTATACCTCCTTGAACAAGGTGCCCTCAGCTCTCTATTAATTTATCTATTGTATTTATTTATAAATTAGATTTATGAATTGCCCAATCCCTGATTACTCAGGACTCTGGGCAATGAATAACAAAACACTAAAACATCAAACAATAAAACACAATAACAATTCAGTTTAGATTAAAACAACTGTCAGATGGCATTAACATAAGACAACTGACACATCAGGTTTCAGAATGCACACCACCCCGTGGGAGAGGTGAAGGTGTTAGAAAAGATGGGAAAGGAATTTGAGAATGGATAGGGAGTGCCAACCAGGATGGTGCCCATCACTGTCCTCAACCAAAAGCCTAGTGGAACATCTCTGTCTTGCAAGCCCTGCAGAATTGCATCAAGTCCCACAGAGCCAGGATGTTGCTTGGCAGAGAGTTCCACCAGGAAGTAGCCAGGCCCAAAAAAGACCTGGCTCTGGTCGAGGACAGCCAGATGTCTTTTGGGCCAGGGATCACCAGTCTGTTGTTCTCAGCAGAGTGTAAAGCTCTTTGGGGGATATACTGGAGTAGACAGTCCCAAAGATACATGAGTCCCAGATCACTCAAGGCCTTGAAGGTCAATACCAAAACCTTGAACCTAACCTAGAAGCCAGTGTAGCTGGTGCAGCAAAGGTTGAACATGTGCTGTCCTTGGTGTTCCCATCAGGACTCATGCCACCATATTTTGGACCAGTTGGAGTTTCCAGATCAGTCCCTAGGGCAGGTCAGTGTACAGAGAGTTATGGTAATCTAGCCTGGAGGTGACTGTTGTATGGATTACTGTGGCTAGGTTGGGGTGGGACAGAAAAGGGGCTAGCTGCCATGCTTGGTACAAATGGAAACATTCCATGCTTAGTGCAAATGGAAAAATGCCAGTTTAGGTGTGACATGCCTAAGCTCTTGACAGTCTGTGCTGGAGTTAATGATATATCATCAAGGGCAGGAAGATTATGCCCCAGTCCCAAATACACACATGCAGCCATAGAATCTCCGTCTTAATCAGATTCCCCCTACTAATCATCCCACCATGGCCTCTAGACCCTTGGCTGGATTTTGTCGGGCAGTATCTGAGTGGCCAGCCATTAACAGATTAAGTTGGGTATCATCAGCATACTGGTGACACCCCAACCCAAAACTCCACTCCAGCTGGGTGAGGGGACACATATAGATGTTAAACAATATCAGGGAGAGAACCGGCTCCTGAGGGACACCACATGTTATGGGGTACCCAGTTGATACCCTCTTCCCCAGTGCTACCCTCTGTCCCCAACTGAGAAGAAATGAGGCAAGCCATTTCAAGGCTGCCCCATAGATTCCCACAACAGTGAGGTGGTGGGTCAACAGTTCATGGTTGACCATGTCAAACACTGCTGGGAGACTGAGTAACAACAGAAACACCAACCCACCTCGATCCAGCTGTCTGCAAAGATCATCTGTAAAGGTGACCAGCACCATCTCCATTTCATGGCTAGGGCGAAAACTGGACTGGAATGTATCCAGTGCTGATGTATCACCCAGAAAACTCTGGAGCTGTTCAGCTACTGCTTTCTCAATTACCTTACCCAGAAATGACAAATTTGAAACTGGGTGGTATTTTCCCAGCCATAGTACTTTCACAGAACTAAAGGACTCCAGCCACACAAAGGAGATGGAAAGAGAATTGCAGCTGTCTATGGTTTGTGTCTAAATGTGATTGTTGAAAATGCTCTGTTCTTCCCTTGCAAAGATCCAATTGGAAGGGAGAAATGCCATTGCCCACTAGAATCAAAGAAAAAATGTAAGTGCATGCCATAGCCAGCTTGCAATATCCAATGACTAAAAACAACGTGGATTGTTCCAGGAAGGGTGTGTGTATAATATCTAAAACTATTGGATTTCCCATTATGGAAAATCATGCTAATGACCTAAACCAGTGATTTTCATGTGTATCTTCAGCTCAGGAATTTCGCAATGCACAGCTCTACCAACCAGATTACGGCCCTTTTTCACGTTACTTTTATATTCTGTATGGTATCTGTCTTTGGGCTGGTTCTGAATGAAATGATATGGGGGACGGGTTTTCACACAGCAAATTACCTTCCTTTAAGGGCCCATCCCTGAAGTGACCTGGCCATTTCACAAAGTGCCGCTTCCTCATCTCACACTTCTTATTGTGCACGATCTTTAACTGTTGGTGGTGTTTGTTTGTTTTTTGAAGACTGTAATGGGAGTGCTGAGATGCTAAAAAAACAGAGCAATTCATCGCCATAACAATCCTGTACCATAGTCTCAGACTCATTTGCAATTCCCCTTCCCTGAGCAGATGCAGTTGTTTTCCCTACTCCCAGAGAGAGAACAAAGTCTGAGTCAAGTGGCACCTTTATTTATTTATTTATTATTTCAATTTATGAGGCCAACAAAGTTTTATTCAAAGTGTAAGCTTTCATGTGCAAAGCACACTACTTTTCAGAGAAAACTGGAATAAAATCTCAAAAGCTAGTTACAGGAAAAAAGAGGGTGGGGTAAGGTGTTAAGAGAGGCCACTCATAGCCCAGATGTATATGCAGAGCTAAAACTCAAACTTTGTTCTGCTGCTTCTGACCAAAACAGCTACCCACCAGAATCTATCTGAGAGAGAGAGAGAGAGAGAGAGAAGCGCCTTGGGATAAAGTGGAATTTTTCCTCTTCTTTGCATCGCTGTGCTGCAATCAGGGGCTCTGGGAGGGGGAATTGCAAATGAGGCTGAGGCCACGGTATGGAATCACCATGGAGATAAATTGCTCTTTTTTAGTGTCTCAGTGCTCCCAGTATAGCCTTCAAAAAAACAACAAGCCACCAATGGCTGAAGAAGATTGTGTACACGAGCAGGTTGAGAAGATAAAGTGGCATTACAGGAAGTACTCTAGGGGGCATTTTACACAGTATTCCATAGAGATTCAGAAGTGGAAGATGGAATTGAAAACAGAACAAGGCAGTTTTGAACTAAAACACCTCAGGCATGCCCCCTGAATGGGACACAAATAGGATTGTGTAAAAAGGTAAATATAATCCGTCAGCAGCCAGTTACTAAAATGGATCTGTCTGAAATGACAGAAATATTCTGTTAGTAGCCAGTTCCTGAAGCAGAATACACAGGCTGTCTGAAAAAAAGTCCTACATTTTATCTGTCACATCTTCAGCCATATAACAAAATTTGAGTCCACTGGCACTTTTAATACCAACAAAGTTTAATTCTGAGTATAAGCTTTCATGTGCATGCACACTTCATCAGACACTTTGTTGATCTTAAAGGTGCCACTGGACGCAAACTTTATCTTATTGGTTCAGACCAACATGGCTACCTACCTGAATCTATCTTCAGCCATACTTACTTCATTTATAACTCACCTTTCTCCACAATGGGCCTCCCAAAGGGCTTACATTGGCTGAGTTCAGTCTGGCAGTTTGCAGTGGGAGCCAGTCATGGCAAAAAAGTCCTGGTTACATGGGACCGACGGATGCGAGAGCATACTGGGAGGAAGCATGTGGGAGTGTTCAAACTGCTGGCCCGGAGGCACAGCTTTAAACAGCTTTGTACTCTATGTGTGTATGGGCGCATGAGTGCATGGGTGCTCATGTGCATTAGTGCATCCGGCCAATTTGGGGTGGACCCCATTGCGCTGGCACCACATTGGGCAGTAGAGCAGAGCACAGCCAATCCGATAGCTGCTTCCTTATGTGTGGAAACACCTGGCACACGCTATAGAAGCGGGTTGCTCCTGGCTTTACGGCTTCATGTTCACACTTCCAGGAAGTGGAATAACATGGGATAAAGGCACTCTCTGGGATTTGCTACCACTTTTGTCAGGTATCTTTTTAACATGGGAGTGAAGTGGAACAGCACGGGTTGCCTACAGGTGGGGAACGCCAGGCAGATGTACCTGTGTGAATGCCCCCTTTAATCCTTCACAATAACCCTGTGAGAGAAGTTAGGCTGAGAATGTACAGTTGACCCAAGGTCACTTAGCATATTTCCATGGCAGAATAGCAATTTGAACCTGGCTCTCCCAAATCTTATTCTCAAACTCTAACCATGACACCCTACTGGCTTTCATGGATTGGCTGCAATTGAATAATAGAAAGTAGGCAGACCTGGGTGAGTCATGTAAGTCTTCTAGTGGTTGCTGCCAGGCTGGCCCAAATTAGTCTCCTTCAAAGGCCAAAACATCCCTGGAAAGTGCTCTGTTGACTTCACCTGCATTTTACTGACAAAAACCAAGGCTTGAAGACTGGCAATACTGTTGTAATTGCCTAACTGGCCACTTAAAGCATTCACTTCTTAAAGCTATAGGTGTGGCTTCTATTATTTGGAGGGGTTAATCCTCCTTTTGGGGGGGCAATTTCAGATATTTCTACAAACCTGGGGTGTTTTTCACATTTGTAGAAATATCTATCTTGCCTGTTTATGTTTATGTGCCAGTCTCTGGATTTAGATAGCCATAGTTTTGACCAGTTGAAAATTAAATATACTGATCGATGATGTCTCCTAAGTACAACCAATTATGACTTACAGTTTTCTTTCTATGAACAGAAAAGAAAAAAAAAACTTGAGGCAGAAGAGAACCCCATCTTCATGAATTTTACATTTCTGTGTTGCCAAAGAATTAACTCAAGAGGAGCAGATGCCAGACACACAGTGTTGGAGAAGATTCCCAACCAAACATCTCCCATTGACCTTGAGAGGGATGTGATAAGGTGGGATATAAACATTTCTGGCGGGGAATAGAAATGGCCCACAGCTTAGTGAATGAGCATACACCTTGTAATTAGCAGGTCATAATTTTGGTCTCAAGCATTTCTGTCTGAAAGGATCTTGGGTCATAGAACTAGGAAAGAGGCAGCACTTGAGAATCTGCATTAGCATTGCCATTGGATAATACTGAAATTGACAGAACAAGACCACAAGGTAGATCTTATGGATTTGTTCTGCTAACTATAGCACCTTCCTCCATTGCAAGGAGCCTTCCCTGATGCATTTGGGGAGAGGCATCTTGTGCCAGCCAGCCACCATTAGCTAAACAAATTTATAGGATCGAAGCTCATGTGTTCATATGAGAATGTTGGAAGGAAATTGAATCTAGTACCCCTCTAGGATTTCAGAGATTTTAAAGAGATGTGCTGTTGGATTTGTTGAATGATTGGGATATACATTTAAAAGCAACAACAACAACAAACCTATTTTATGAAAAAAATACCATGATTTCTTCAACTTGCAGTAACTTTTGTCCAAACTTCTATATCATCCTCTATTTCCAGTGGGGCAAACACGTTTGAAAACTGCTTGGAGCACAGATGTTCTTTGTTCTAGGATCATTTGTTCTTTTGATTTGATTCATAACTGACAGCATAAATGCAATTATTGGGTGATATCTAATCTGGAGAAACTCCAAGGCCCTACCTTATTTACTATACTGTCTTGGGTAATTGGATACAACTTTACCAAGTCCTGGCTTGTTTGTTGCAGTCAATGGCTTATGGTGAACCTTATCTGGGAAGTAAAGTTTACTGGAAAAGTTTCCTAGATCTTTGCAAGATGTAGCAAATTCTTTCCCCCTTATCTGAGGATAGCATTTTCTTAGCAATTTAGCAGCTCCCTTGGCACCTGCTTCAAAGAATTGCTCAAGACAGATTCACATAGTGTTCTTATAAAAGGAAGAAAATGATTCTTGAACTTACGTAACGATGGATATCTAAGACAGGGTATTAGATTATTGGAGAATCAGTGGCTACTAGCCATAGTCGCTAAAGGTGACCTCCGTATTTAGAGGCAGTAAGCCTCCAAAAGCCAGTGGTAGGAGGCAGCAACAGGAGAAGTTGCTCTCTGTCCTGATTGTTGGCCCCCCAGTGCAACTGTTTGGCCACCACGTGAAACAGGAAGGACTACATGAAGCACTAGTATGATACAGAAGGGTTCTTCTTACTTGGTCTATGCATAACTCAACTCATGCTCCTTCTATTTCCTTATGGTGAATTTTACCTTTCTAGCAGAAAAGTACAATCAGATGACAAATGTCATGAGATACTAGAAGACAGGACATGGTTCAGTGCAGAATGTACATTTTCCACACAGAAAGTTCTAGATTCAGTTTCTGATATCTTCTATTAATGGGACTCAGGTAGTAAGTGTTAGGAAAGACCTTTGTTTGCAGATGGTCCTGGGGAGTCATTACCAATGCTGAGCTTGATGCACTGATGTGGTCTGTATAGAAAACAAATTCATATACTTGTGTAGGGCAGCATTACATAGTAAGTTTCCCTGACTTCAACTCCAGGTAATTGGTATAAGCTTGTAGAGACATGAGATCTTATTGTGCTGTTATTCCATATCATCTTGTATTTGAGCATATTGTGCTGGAGGTGTAGAAACCCCTAATGAGTTAGGGTTCCATCTAAGCCACCTCTGCTTCTCACTTGCCTTGAAAGCCCCTTGCTGAGGTCACCATAAGTTGGTTGTGATGTAACAGCACATATATTTGGGGGGGGATGTTCCATGTATGTTTACCTTTGGTACCAAAACCAAATTACAGACTTGGATCGAATGTTGGTGGAAGAGTTATTAAACATGTAGAAAAATGTATTTATAAAGACTAATTATGTGGGACATGACAAAAGAGAGTACAGGAAGTCACAGTATGTGGCATAAAAATGGTACAATGAACCAAGTGTCAGAATCATCAGCATTTACAGATCCCACTTGGAGCATCACAATCACTTTCTTGGTTTCTTTCTCTAAAGTTCACTCTTTCTCTAGGGTGGCAACACTGACATCACTGCTATATTTAAACATTTCTCTTCATTTGACAGTTCTTCATTTCATTCCCCCCCCCCTTTCATAAGAGGTATTTTCAAGGGACTTGTAAAAAATTAATGCAGTGAATGTGACTTAACACTCTTAATGTCATGACTGAATGTGATGAAATTATATGTCTACCCTTCCACTTCTACAATTATGTATTATGAATACAAAGTCAAGACCTCAGAAACGACAGGAAACCTCACAGAGAACTCCAGAGGGCCTGTTGGGAGATGCTTCATAGAGAGAGCTTATGGATATTTCTGCTTGTCCCAGACACATTGGAAAGGCCTGTTTGTGTATTCAACCATTACACTTTTTTTTTTTTTTTTAAGGTGCATTGTTTCACTGCACTGGATGTGGAAATTTTGCCTCGAAAAATGTAGACTACAGAAATGTCATCAACACAGGTCAATCAAATGGTCTATAATCCAATTATTCACCATGTCCTCCCTACCCTTTTCTGCAAGTGCAGTTTTTGTTCATAGGCTGCTAAAAATGGGAATCTCCAGCCTGAGGGCTATACCACCAGAACAATGCTTTATGCCCCAAAGGGGTGACACCGAAGTACAGGTTTCCAATAAACAATGAAACACAGTCTGCAACACCAGGGGGTAGTGGGAGATTTCTAGGAATGAACGAATGAATGTTCCTTGTTCAGTTAATTTTTGTAACAGCAGCAGAAATGAAAACATGAGACAGCCAACATCTGAGTTAAACTAGGTTTGGCTGATCAACATCAAGCAAACACTGCCCTAATTTTGAGTCCAGTTTTCCATCTGACAGGCATCCAACCCTGGCCACCCAGCACTGAGGGCAAACCCACTCTGACTCCAAACTTGATCAGCATTATCATTGACTTTGTTGTTCCTAACTGGAACATGAAACAGTGCCGAGTGGTGTTAAGCCTATTCCTCAGTCCATTCCCCTTTGGGTTGCTTGGGCAACTAGATGCTTAGTTGATGCTACCCAGCACTAAGGCTGACCCATGCAAGCCTACCTAACCACTCAAGCCAATAATGGACTGTCTTGGGAAGAGACATTCATTTGTAGATGCCTCAGCTACTCATCAATTAGCTCAACCTGTGTTCTAGCAACCTGTGGTATTCTCGCCAACCTTTTTATGGCCTAACCAGTCCCAAAGCTAGGTTGAATTATCATTGTCCTTTCCTTTCCAATCTTAAGTAACCTCTTTGTCCCAAGTTCCTACTTGGACTCAAAAGGTGACTAGCTAATTCCACATTATTTGCTAGGGAATGTGGGTTAGCCAATCTGCAACAATTGCCTGCTGATGAGAGGCAAAGGCCCTTTCTGCATTGGCAGCTTGCTCTGGAGAATCCAAGGAGTCAAGCCTTAAGGGATGACTTTGCACTCACATGCATTCCCTCTGCACTGGTTCTCCCCCCTCCGGTTTATTTATTTCTGTATTCTGTATGCATTCTGCCTCTACAAGCAAAACTCACATTTTTTGAGCTAATTGGCTGCTTTGTCTAAGATGAAGAGAAAGGCAAACATCTCTCAAAACTTTTAACCATATACCCAACCCCTCCCTCCCTCCCTCTGTAATTCTGCAAAAAGAAAGGGAAGGGAGGGAGAAATTCAGGCCCACACATGCAAGACTGACACATTTGGGAGCAGGGGGTCCCCTAATCCTTTATATTTACTGATTTCCTCTTATGCTCTCTCTGGCTTTTTTAAAAAGTTTGCTTGAGGGGAGGACATGTCCTCTTTTGTCTTTGGAGAAGCAGAGGAAGAAAACAGAATGGGGAAGGAGCATCAACCTAAAGAGAGAGAGGTGGAAATGGGGGAGGGGCAGTGGGCTGCACTTAAATACCTGCAGAAACCATTCTACTTTGGAATGGGTTAGCAATTTGAAAGCAGATGAGAACAAAGAATCACAGCAAAAGGGGAAACAGTGTGCTGGAAGCGATCTGCATGGAGAAACAAGAAAATGCAGAACAAAACAAATGCAGAAACAAGAAAAAAGCCCTGATACAAACTGGAAGCGAAAGTGGGAGGGATTGCAGAATGGAAGAGCAGGATGTGCTCAGAAACAGAGGCAAAATACAGATACAGAAAGGGCCAAAGTCATCTTAAATAGTCACTCCCAACTCCCTCGTACTTTGCCTATATTGAAACATCTAGATGTTTGGCCAGCAGGAGCCTGATGTTCCATTCAAAATGGGCTATGGTAAAACCAAATCCCAGATTGACCAACTGTGAACTGGTTGTTATTCATCTACATTCCCACCAACTGTTTGAGCTCTCTGCTTTTTGCTGTTGGCTTTGTAGATTTGTTTGTATTATACTGAAGCTATAATAGCTTTCTATGCAAATTATGCAGTATTGAAATATACAAAGTATGCTGACATGTATAGTAGTTATGATAACACATTGAATACTTATAACATTTATTTCAAGGTGCACAGATATTGTTGAAAATATATGTAATTTTTAGCACAAGGAAACAAAACAAGAACTCACAAGGTTTATTCACAAAAGGAAGAAGTAAAACTGAAAGATTTTCAGGATTAAACAACAGGAGCAAGGAATTCAGACAGGCCCTTTGAAAACTGCCCTCTCCTACTTTTCCCATATGGTGCCCCTGTTGGTTCCCTCACACTGGCAGTATCAGATCCTTGTCCATTAAAACATATTTTTTTATAAAAAAAAATGCAGTCTAGCAAATTATTGCTTTGTTCACTTTATGAATAATCCCCTGCTTCAAAGATCTTTATATTTAATCAACATATTTCTTTCCAGCTTTATGTAATATTGCCAAGTGCTAAGGTCTGTTTCAGTTTATGTATCTTTTCCGGAATGCCAAACATTTCCCACATTCCTGCTGCTTTGTTCCTTTGAATGTTTAACTGTTTTACCACACTTTGATTTGCTTTTCTATGTTGTTTACTAACCCCTATTTTATTTCCAAGGACTTTTATGTTTTGCATTTCAATTTTGCTTTGGCACTTGATGTATAAATGTTCACTTTCTAAGTAATGCCTTGACATCTCTTTCCTTTGCCATTTTATTCATTGCAACGCCTTCCCCTAACAAAATACAAGAAGATATCCATAACTTCCCCCAAGAAGGGTACAGTTTCACTCAGATATTTGTGGCAGCTCGACATTTGAGTCCAGTGGCACCTTTAAGACCAATAAAGTTTTAGTCAAAGTGTAAGCTTTCATTTGCAAGCTCACTTCTTCAGAAAAAGTTGAAATAAAATCTCCTCAAGGACTACTTACAGGAAAGAAGAGGGTGGAGGCCGCCATTAGGAGGGGCCTCTCAGAGCATATGCAGAGCTGAAATTGGATCTGATGGCTGGTAAGATCGATGGACGGCAGCAAACTAGCACATAAATGAGGAGGTAACAAAGATATCTGAGAATGAAGCTAGAGTCTGGCGGTACCCCCAAGGCAACCCCCCAGTTTGGGGGATACTGCTGGACTCTAGCTTCAATCTCACATCTCGTTGTTAACTCTTGCATTTATGTGCTGATTTGCTGCCATCCACTGATCTTACTGGCCCCCTGATACAATTTCAGTTCTGCATATGCATCTTGGCTCTAAGTGGCCACTCCCAATGGCTGACGACACCCTCTTTTTTCCTATAAGTATCCCTTGAGGAGATTTTATTCCAAATTGTCTGGAGAAGTGTGCTTTGCACATGAAAGCTCATACCTCGAATAAAACTTTGTTGGTCTTAAAAGTGCCACTGGACTTAAACTTTGTTCTGCTGCTTCAGGCCAACATGGCTACCCACCTAGATATTTGCAGTGCAATACACTTAGAATGGTATATCATCATTTAGGATTGGGCTGTTCGTTACTATTTATATAATTATTTTGCTTCTTTTTATCATTGTTTGCGGAAATATTGTCAAGATGTGACAGTAGCAAAAGTGGAAGGGGTAGTAGCACCAGTTTAGTGATGCAACTGGGGCTGATTTCCCACTACAGCTGCCTCGGGGTTGCACCGCCGTTTGCCCCGATACTATTAGTCAATTTCACACCCGAAGACGCGGGGCTGCATTTTGACCTGTGGCTTTGCCCGATTTCCCCTGCAGTTTCGTAATCCTCAAAAAACAGGATCACGAAACTGCGGGGGAGATCAGGCGAAGCCACGGGTCAAAATGCAGCCCCGTGGCTTCGGGTATGAAATTGACAAATAGTATCGGGGCAAACGGCGGTGCAACCCTGAGGCAGCTGTAGTGGGAAATCAGCCACAGTTGAGATGCGGGGGGTGGAGTTTGGAAATGAATCACCTTTAGAATCCCCCAAAACTGTACAATTTGCAAAGTCTTCTGGGGCTAAGATATGGCTAAGCATGTTCCAGGAGCCACAAAAATTACCTGTCACTTAGGTCTTGGAGAACCTGGCCCAGAGACAAAATGGCACATTCTCTGCAAGCCCTCTCTGAAAGTGAGAATGGAAAAGTGTCCAATTGCCACTATGGTCCAGATAACATCATGGGGAGTAGAACACAGGCTTAAGCCATAATGGGGTGAAGATAAGCTGAAATGAGTAAAATCCAGCCTAATCCAAATTGTACCAGAAGGACAACCAACTCTCCCATGTTGAAGCTTATTTCTGTAGGCTGTTTTCATATACGGTGTAGTGGAATGGCCTTGCTGACCCATGAACTACATTCTCTTTGGCTTTCTGTGGCATCTGGATGCCTAGCAAGTGTCCCGAGTCTCTTCCTGGTAATTTACCGCTCTCCCAGGTCACCAACCCGTGGAGCAGTATTCTTTTCCTCTTTTGGTACGACTACCACCAACTGGCCATTTTAGGAATTACCCAATATGATGACACCCTCTGTTCAGAGGCCTAGAAACTAAGAACGAGAATTTCACACTTACAGACTTATACTGATCCCCCCCCCCCATATTTATATTTTTATAATTGAGGCTTTGGGGATTGCTTAGTCTTCTCAATGAAGGCAATGGTGGCAGGGTGCCACCAGGCATTTACTTGGCCTATTATGAGGAGATTATAGGCTTGAAGGAACCACACAGTAAGCTTGATGAAAGCAACAAAGAATCAGGTTTATTTCAATGGCATGCATGGCTTTCTTTGTTTTCCTCCTCCCCCTTCCCCCAGCCCTCTCAGTATTACAGTAGCAAAGTTTCTGGAGAGTCGGGACCTGATAAAGCATAACAGTTACAAAGCAGGTTTCTTGTTTGATTGATTCAGGCTTACAACATGGAACAGCAAGGCTTTTAACTTTTAACTGTTTGTGACAGAAACAGCATCCAAACACTACCAATCTTCAAAATATATAAAGTCCCTAACTGACTCCCTGCATAACCATCAGACCTACTAACCTTTTCCCCACCAAAATTCAATAACCCCCAACTCTGTCACAGTAGTTAAAATGTCAACAGTCTCTCTCTCTCTCTTTCCCCCTTTACAACATTCCAGTCCACCCTTTGAAAGTGATTGGCTAATTCTCCTAGAGGGCGGAACTGGTTGTCACAGCTGCTCCCACCTCCCCTTCTCATGTTGCTGTTTTACAGTTCTGTCTACTGCCTGAAATTGAGCACACTTCAGTGGACAGTGGAAGACAGGAGGGCCTGGCGTAATCTGGTCCATGGGGTCGCAAAGAGTCGGAATCGACTGTGCGACTGAACAACAACAACTACTGCCTGTGTCTCCACTATCCAGACCACTGATTACCATGAGGACAGCTCACCACACATGTGCACTGCCAGGAAAACATATATTTACCAACAAACTGCCTCCCTTCCACTGGCCCTTGTTTTGAATAGCATGTTCAAAAGATGGAGGTTTATGTGGTACAGAGAATGACTACCAGCATTTAATATAGTAAATAGTTTATTAAAAGTAACCTGTCCACTAAGTAACCTGTTAAACAGCTAAGGCACATGCTCTCTGCATAGCGATGGACTGAGCAAAGAATAGGAAAAAAGTGTAAATATGCAATTCCTCTGCCCTTCACTCTGTATGTGCCTTAGCTGTTTAACTTAAACAGAATCTTCAACTTAGAAGTTACAGTATTTAACTCTGAAATTACAGTATATTTAACTTAGAAGTTATTCTACAGTATTCTAAAAGTTTCCCATTTACTTGGAATCTTTATCTAGGCAGCCCTCTGTCTGCTGCATGTGTCAATGGTGGCCATCAAGGTGGAACTTATATGAATGGAGAAAAGGAAGTACTTATTCACCCAAAGAGTGATTAACACATGGAATTCACTGCCACAGGAGGTGGCAGCAGCTACAAGCATAGACAGCTTCAAAAGTGAATTGGATAAACATATGGAACAGAGGTCCATCTGTGGCTGTTAGCCACAAGGTCCGGGGCTCTGTGTTCTTGGTGCTGGGTGGGGGCAACAGTGGGAGGGTTACTAGTGTCTTGGCCCCACTGGTGGACCTCCTGATGGCAACTGGTATTTTTGGCCACTGTGTGACAGAGAGTTGGACTGGATGGGCCATTGACCTGATTCAAAATTGGCTTCTCTTGCGTTCTTATGTTAACTCCTTCCTTCAGATATCAGCTGAGATGGACCTGCAAAATGGACCCCTCTATCTCTGTGTCAAGGAATTTTATCTTTTCTGTTTTCCTACCCTCTTGTGGGTCAACAAATCCTTCCTTGAAATCTCCTGGGACATACAGCTCAGCCTTTCACACCCTCAATTCTCTGTGTTCTTTCTAGGTTTCAGATTCCATTATGAGGTGTTGTTAATTGACCATTTCATTGTTTCTGGCCTTGGAAGGCCATTGGCATTTCCAAGGCTTTGATGGCTGGCACTTGGCAAGGCTTAGAAACAACTGACTCCCCCTCCCCCTTTTTTTTTCTTCCTGTCTCCAGTTAGGAGAGAGAAAACCTTCTAAAACTCAATGTGGAGGGGTTTTTTTCCTAGCAATTCAAAACCTTAAAATAAAGTGCATTTCTCCACATATGGGCTGACTTACAGAGACTACTCCCATGCAGACACACTTAAGTATCATGCATGGGTAAATATTTTTTGATGCTCTGAATGCTAAGATCACAGGATTGATGGACAATCTGTGCATGTCACCAATCTCTTCAAACTTGTTTGGCTTCCTTCACTGATTTATCTGAGGAGGAACTTTCAAATTTGACCTGATTTTTTTTCTTTAGGTGAAATGGTGTGGCAACCTACAATTCCAGTTGCTGGAACTTGGATTCTAGCCTATAACAGTAATAAAATGATACAGTAAGAGCAAATTGGAGCAAAAGGGAGGCATTCTGTTGATAGCTAGCCCATTCTTGGAAAGCAGAATCAATGTTTTGAAGTGCTCTTCACACCACTTCCTTGCTTAGCTGTGAAAAAGATGCTTAATCTATCACATCCAATGAGGGAATGGAAGGAGAACAGCAAGCCAGTCGTACTATTTTGAAGATGTGAACACAATATGTAGATGGTTCAGGCCCCCTTTTGTCTCAATACCTTGACAGTTTTTTTTACAACAGTTTGTACCACTCTTTAAGTCTTATATAAAGGACACTACCCATTTTATTCAGGTAATGAAGTCTCTGTCTTTGAACACACCTGATATCACATTAGTAGTAATGGATGTGCCATCTCTCTACACTAACATACCACAAGAGGAAGCCAGAAGTATAATTGAGAATTACTTGGATAATCGAGATGATCCCTGGCCTCCCACATCCTTTTTAATGCAGGTGCTTGATGTCATTTTTGAACATTTTTAAAAAAGATTTCAATCTGAATTCTTCATACAAGTGTGTGGTGTCTCAACGGGAAATGTTTGTGCACCTTACATTGCAAATTTATTTATGGAGAATTTTGAGACCATGTTCTTCTATGATGTCAATATTAATTCTTTTCATGAGCACATATTGCATTATTATCGTTATATTGATGACTTTTTTGTGTTTTTTTGTAATGTTGACATAATTTCTGCCTTTGTGGATTGGTACAATTCACTGCACCCGTCTATTAAGTTTAATGTTGAAAGTAGTCCCTCCTGCATTAACTTCTTGGACACCACAATCTTCATTTTGAACCAAATGAAGTTAGGGGTTAAGCTCTATCATAAGCCTATAGACTGCAACTCTCTCCTGCATTAAAATTTCTTCCATCCTTCACATATCAAGGATAATCTCCCCTATAGCCAGTTTCTTCGAGCTAAAAGAAACTCTACTAATTTGATGGATTATGCAGTAGAATCTAATAATCTCATCAGGGCTTTTGTACAGAGGGGGTACCCTAAAGATTTGATTTTTAGAGTCAAGAGGAGGGCAGATATGTTAACTAGAGATGAAATTTTTACACAGCAAAAGTATCCAGATAAATCTCCCTTCTCTTGCGCACTGCAATTCCCCCCAAGATCGAGTAGGATACTCCGCTGACATTGGCACATCATACAGCACTTACAGAGGTGTTCTAACTTTCCTAAAATAGGATATAAAAGGAGTTCCAACATTTAAGATACCATGGTTCATTCTAATTTGCCTAATTTGCCATCAGGGCACTTTAAGCGTGGTAAAAACTGCTTGGTGTGTCAACACACTACCCAGACTAATGAGATCACAATAAACAATTTCATATGGAGATTGAAACAATTCACTAATTGTGAATCTACAAGAGTGGTCTACGTTTTATGGTGTTCCTGGCTCAGATATCATGTGGGGTCTACCATGAGGAGTTTAAAAACTCGTATATTGGAACATATGTCTCAGGTGAGACTTAAAAACCAAGATGCTCCCATCATGAGCCATTATTTAGATCAAAACCACAGACTTTGGCTTTAAAAAGAGGCTTTTTTCATACACAGATTTAATACAGTATCTCCTTATGGTTTGAATGTAACTTTGGACCTCATTACAATGCTCCCTCTAAGCTGTGAAGTCTTGTGAGCAAAAATTCTACTTTGTGAGCTACAGACATTAAAGTTGTGGGCAAGTAAATTGGCTACTGCATAAATCAGTTTGCTCTGGAGCCATCCTTCCTGAGCTAAGACAAAAATGTGTGAGCTGGAGGCTAAAGAATGGTGAGCTAGCTCACACTAACTCAGCTTAGAGGGAGCACCGGACCTCAGTTCATTTTTATAAAGGCTATACCTGCAGCTATATACACTTTCACATTGGACTTTGGTTCATTCATGAATGATGAGTGTGTGTTTTCACAAGTGTAGCATCTTTAATTATTGGACTTATGGGCATTTTTGCAAATTTTAATCACTCTCTGTGTAAATTCCAGATTCTACATAATTGTTCTGTGGTGCTGGTGCATTTCTACATTATCATTTGCTTCTGGAAAGAAAGATGGAATGACTTATCTATAAAATCCACTACAGCTCTAAAAAGTAGAGCAAACTATTGGAAGTCCAGCAACATTCAGCACTTCCTATGAAACCAGAATTGTATAAGATGGTTCCCAAGGTGATCTGAAAATAAAGAACACAGACACATATCTTGTTCTTGACTAGTCAGCCAGCATGCAAGGAACCATGCTAGTTTCCCAAAAGAGGATGAATCATCTGTGCACATAACAAAACACAGAGTGTACCGTTTCCTCCTGTTTTCAGGAAGCTTTGAAAATTTTGTGAAAATTATGTACTTGTTTCGTTAATAGTCCACAGCTATTGATGTGCCTCTTTCTTTACTTAATGGTTTTCTAATATAATAAGGGAGGATTTTTAAATAAAACACACACCCCTTTGCTGCACGCCATTTTACCTGCTGCTTTCCCCCCGTGTCAAAATTTCTCTCAATCTCTTCTACAGGGAAACAGGCCTCCAAAGTCTACAACATATATTTGCTGCCTCTCTTTAAATAGATATGCCACAGTAAAATTGTGCTGAACAGTGGTGGCTCCAGGGAACTTGCCAGAGGGAGTGAAGTTCAGACAGACACAACAAACATTGATACATTCTCTGACAAGGGAACAGCATAGAGAGCAGATTACAGTATCTGCCTATAAAAAGTTTCATCTGTCTGCAGGTGAGCTATAGCTGCCCTCCTTTTCTGGAGCCCGTTTGCCTGCTTGGACAGAAGATGAATCTCTCTGAGGCAAAGGAACATGGATTCTGTTCATTTTAATATTTCCATTTTTTTTAAAAAAAGGTTGGCCCATTTTGCTAGCCTAATAATAACTAAATCATTGCAAATATGACTGCCCTAACTTGATATTTTTTTAAAGAAGACAATAAAAATATTTTAAAAGCAGTTATTTATTTATTTATTTATTTATTTATTTATTTCAATTTATATCCCACCCTCCCTGCAAAGCGAGCTCAGGGCGGCTAACAGCAAAGAAGTTACAAAACCATTAAAACCGATTATAACAGTACAATAATTTGTTTAAAGCATCAAAAGAGGCAACCCGATGCATTCGTTCATATAATTCCAGCAATGCTAACTGGATGACAAAACAAAGATGGAGAGGACAGATATAATAGGGCAGTTTTCAGTAAGGGAGGCCAGATAGTTGGGCGTCCGCTGCCTCAGCCAAAGGCCTGGTAGAACAGCTCCATTTTAGAGGCCCTGCAAAACTGTAATAAGTCTTTTGTCTAGGATTTGAAATAGTCAGAAGCATTGTAAATATAATTGAAATGCCTGCAGTTTTCCTCAGAATTCCTACACACCCCTTGTATCCCTACAGATGTTTTGCTTAAGAAAGAACCTCTTCTTTCACATTGAATGTCAAAGTTTCAACGTCATACCTGATCTAAGTGGGGATACTGGGCACTGAACCTGAAATCTTCTACGAGTGTTCTGTTATTGGTCTACAGTGTGATCATCTCCCCCCCACACAAACCTTGGGCCAGACTTACTCCAGGTATGAACCCATTCTAAACTGAAAATATGCCCATAGACTAACAAACCAGATGTGAGACAGTGTCAGGCTCAATAGCAAGTATATCCAGGTATTCTTCTTAAGAAAGAGAAGCTTTCTTGGAATACAAGGATGTTGCCCACAGTAATAACACTATTGTCAGGAATGCCTGTCTAGGCCAGGCCAAGTGCAATTATAGTATGATGCAAAGCCGAACTAGCAAATGAACTCTTAATGCGCACACAGGAAAACTCCCAGCGGGGTGTTACTTAATGACCGGGAGAACTCCCCCCCCCCACCGCCTAGTCACGTAGGACTGGAAAATTTCCCTAGGCTGAGAAACTACTCCAAAGCCTCCTCATCAAGGCCACTCCAATAACAGGCGGCAGAAAAGAGTTCTCCCACAGTTGCAGCTGGCCAACTATGCGCAAGCGCAAAAGCAGGAAGCAATACGAGAAACAATGAATACAGTGTACTTGGCAACAGAAAGGCTCATGGCTGTCTTCTGACAGACAGTTGTCAGTGTGTCATTTATGCCAGTGGTTCTCAGCCTTTTGTATCTTTTATGTCCCATCAATCATTCTGCGAAAGAACATGGGTTCCACCATGATGGAAACAGAAAGCCCCTCTTTTCCAAGAAGGACATTTGAATTTTACAGGCATTCAGTTATTACATTTGTTATTTATGGTAAGTTTTAAGGACATTAAATATGGCAGAAGCATAATGGACAATCCCTGACAAGTAGAGTCAGCAGGAAGTGGTGCATCAAAGATCTATGCTAGTGGGCAAAGGGGAATGGGGGATTAGGAGAAACAATGGGCATCCAAGGTTACTCTTAGAATGCCAAAAAGGCCACCGGTGGATAATCCATGACAGATAGGGTGGCAAGTGGACAAGAGGTTGGAGGGTGAATGAGCTCCTAGTAATTATTACTAAAATCCTGCATCTCACCTTGATTATTTCTATATCTCACCAGTCGCATGAGTACCATGGTTGAGAACCACTGATTCATTCAGTTTTGTCTCTGCTTTTTTGAAGAGGGAGGAGTAACCCATATTAGCTATATTTGTCTGCTAATTTTGTAGATCTCTGTGAGAGAGGTGATACTGGTTTGAATGGGAATGATATATTGTATCCTAATTTCATTTGAAAGAATGGACCTTTTCTGTTTGAAATGTAGATTAAGGCCCCTCTATTTTATTATGCTAATCAATGTGGAAAAGGTTGCCATGTATGCTTAACTTATCTGACAGTGACGTACTAAAGAATATCATGTTACATATGTCTTTCTGTTTATCTATCTGGTGTCACATACCTTCATCATTATTTCTTGTTTTGTAATTAGTGCCAGTATATAGGAACAAAACAGAACCATAATTTTCTGTGGAAAACTGGCAATGAAATGTAGGCAAATTATTTATTTCTACTACTGAGATGATTTTATTAATTCTACAACTGGAAAGAAAAATTAATGAAAAAGAGGGCAGCAAATTTTATCCCCTGGGTAATAACTGCATTTTTGCTGATGTTTACTGCTTAATGGTCTACATATGGGGCTTTAGCTACTTTACACAGATGAATGACTGAAGGTCTCTATGAAATGACATCATTAGAAAAGGCAATGGGAAACCAATTCTCCTGTGAATGAAATATGGAGATTTCTGGGCATCAGAGTCAGAAGTTTGAACATGCGTAAATGAGGCCACCTAGATTTTAAGGAAGTTAATTATGAATTTTATAATCTATGGCAGATTATGAGAAATCACCCACAAGTCAAATACTATATGATTTAACACAGTGAATTAAAATAATGGCTACAGTTAGTTTGCCGTCAGTGTAAACACAGTACGGCCGATTCCGCATTAGGGTTTGCTTTCAGTTACTTTCACATTCTATTGGGCCGTTGTTTGTTGTCCATTTGCATTGGTTCTTCATTTCCGCATTCCCTACCTTTTCTGCCTTCCTTCCCCCTGTGTTACAGCTCCTACCCCATTACTAAGGGGCCTTCAGGGCCTCTTGTGGGCTTCCCGGGGACATCTAGTTTCATCCAGATAATCAATAACAAATACACACCTCATGATGCACCTCCAGTCTATTCACTGGCCCAGTGCTAGAGATGGCCTGTTTTGCCTTGCTTCTCACTTTCTGCTCTGGGCGGCAGCCTGCCTGTGTGTGTTTGGAAGAGGCCTGGCTAATGCTGGCCAGCTGCTGCCTGGCATTTCTGCTCCAAGTGTGGCACTTCTTACTTGGCACTCTCCGAGGGGAGACGGGCATGCCGGCGGCTTACAGATCCAGGACTCCCTGCCCTTCCAGCCTGTGAGGTCAAGTGACAGAGCAGCCAGGCCTGCTTGCTCCTCCTGGCTCAGCCGGCAGCAACCTCTTCAGGTGGCAGCTCCATGCTAATTGCTCGGCTCCCCTCTGCTAATTCCCCATTTCTCATTCTGCCAGGAGTCGGCTCGTGGAGCGGGTGGGGAAGGGGAGGCTTCTGCGATGGATCCTACCAGCACAGAATCCTCCCCTGGGTGACTCAGATCTTTTTTTTGGTAAATACATTTTATTATTGGATATATTTTCATGTTCATACAATTTAAACAAACCAATACATATCCATTTTCTTTCACCCTCTCCCCCCCAAACAAGGCTTCCCGCAATGCTTCAACCCCATAATGACTCTCTATTTAGTTACATTTACTACTAAACTTATTTTCTTTTACTAATGGTAACAATTCAAAGGTCTAAATCTCTTTCAATTTCTCCTCAATAGCTGTCAAAACAAATCAAACCACGTTTGACATCCCAATTTTTCAACAAGTATTCTTGAAAGTCTTTCCAATCTTCGAAAAAGGTTTCGTCTTCTTCGTTGTTTAGTTTTCTTGTTATTTTGTCCATTTCTGCCATAAACAAAGTCTTTTTAATCCATTCCCATGTTTCAGGTATCTTATCTTGTTTCCAACATTGAGCAAAAGTCAATCTAGCTGCTATAATCAAGTACCATAACAATGTTCTCTTGGTTACATTTACTTCTTCCATTTTAAGACCTAGCAATAACATCTGTGGGTCTTTCTTAAAAGTACATTTCAGAATTTTTTGTATCTCATTGTGGATCTTAGTCCAATAACATACTGCTTTATCACATGTCCACCACATATGGTAAAAAGACCCTTCATTTTTCTTACATTTCCAACATTTGTTAGACATACTTTCATTTATAATAGCAATTTTTTGGGGCATCATATACCATCTATACATCATTTTATAACAGTTCTCTTTAACATTTACACAAGTTGAAATTTTCATTGACTTTTTCCACAAATATTCCCAAGATGTCATAAGTATCTCATTATTAATATTTACTGCCCACTTTATCATTTGCTCTTTTACTATTTCATCCTCAGTATACCATTTCAATAAAACCTTATACAGTTTTGAAATCATTTTTTTACCCTTTTCAATCCATACAGTTTCAATTTCAGTATAATTTTCTCTAAAACCATGTTCTCTTTTGTCTGTTTTAAATAAATCATAAATCTGTCTATACTTCAACCAATCATATTCAAATTCAACATCAATTCTATCTTTTAGTACAAAGTTTTTCCCTTCCTCTTTCCTTTGCGTCACATAAAATTTTCATTTTAATCCTTGGCTTTCTTCCTGCCCACGTATCCAGTATTTTCCTTTGTTTTAATATTGGAATAGTCTGAAATAAAAACATCAAACGCGGCAAAACATTCATTTTTACAGTTGCAATTCTTCCCAATAATGATAGATTCAAGGTATCCCATTTCTTCATATCTTGCTGGATCTTGTGCCAAACCTTTTCATAATTATTTTTAAACAAATCAATATTTTTCATAGTCAATTCAATTCCTAAATATTTGGTCTTTGTAACTACTTCACATTGGATTTTCTCCTGAAGTTCAATTTGTCTCTGCTTCGTCATATTTTTACACATCACTTTCGTTTTGCTTTTATTGACATAAAATCCCGCAACTGTTCCAAATTCTTCAATTTTTTCCATCAATTGTGGTATATTCTCAATTGGATCTTGAATCATAAACATTATATCATCTGCAAAAGCTCTATATTTATGCACAAAGCCTTTTACTTTAAGTCCTTCAATGCCATTGTCTTTTCTTATCTCTATCAATAATATTTCCAATATCCAGATAAACAGTAATGGAGATAACGGGCAGCCTTGTCGTGTTCCCTTTTGAACTTGGAAAAAGTCTGTTCTTTCTTTGTTTATGTTCAAAGCTGCTTTCTGTTCTGAATATATTGCCACAATCATATTTAAAAAGGACTGTCCTATATCCATTTTTTCAATTACTTGCAACATGAACTCCCAATTTAAATTGTCAAAAGCTTTTTCCGCATCTAAAAAGAGGAATCCAACTTCTTTTTCTGGATGTTTATCATAGTATTCAATAGCATCAATCACCACTCTCAGATTGTCTCTAATTTGTCTATTTGGTAGAAAACCAGCTTGTTCTTCCGCTATAACATCTTTCAAATATTTTTTCAACCTTTCTGAGATTATTTTTGCAAATATTTTGTAGTCATTATTTAGTAGCGATATTGGTCTATAATTCTTTACATTAGTTAAGTCCAAACCTTCTTTAGGTATAAGTGAGATATTTGCTTCTTTCCATGAATCTGGGATCCGTTTAGTCCTTCTTATCTCGTTTGACAGAAGCACTAAAATAGGGGTTAGCTCCTCCTTAAATTTCTTATAAAATTTTGCTGTAAAGCCGTCTGGACCTGGAGCTTTGCCCAACTTTGCGTCTTCTATTGCCCTTGTTACTTCTTCTTTTGTTACTAGTCCATTTAATAATTCTTTAATTTGTTGTCCCAGCTCTGGTACTTCAATATTCTCCAAATATCTCTTAATTTTCTGTTGGTCAATTCCTTTCTTTTTAAACAATTTGGCGTAGTATTTGAAAAAAGCTCTTTTTATGCCTTTCAGATCTACTACATCTTTCCCATCTTCAATAATCTTGCTTATAAAATTCCTTTCTTTTCTATTTTTCAATTGCCACGCTAAAAATTTTCCTGGTTTATTTGCACCCTCAAATGCTTTTTGCTGTAATTTCTTCAAATTCCAATATAATTCTCTATTTAGTAGAACATTCAGTTGATCCTGTAGAAAGTGGATCTCTTTAATAATTTTTTTTCTTCCCTGGTCTTTTCTTCAGATCCTTTTCCTTTTGTCGGAGTTAAAATGGCAAATTGACGCACTTTGCGATTTGGGCAAGGTGAACAGCGGTATCTGATGACAGTCTGGGCTTTACCTGGCCCAGCGCAGCACTCCCCAGGTGGGGGAGTGGCAAGCAAGCAGCCAAGCCTGAGAGGGAGTTGAGATCGGTGTGGATAAGCTTTGGAGGAAGCTTGTTTACACCTTGATCTCCTTCCGCGAAGAGGGCAGTTGCAAGTCAGCTCTACAGATACCAGCTGGGCTGAGAATTCAGCATAAATCCGTCATCTACCGACCTCTTTAACATCAAGATTAACATCATTTACAGAAGAAGCATTGCGAAACCCCGAGATTACAAGTAAGGTAACAATTGAACATTTGCTTACCGGTTTGAAGAAGAAGGCAAAATCTAAACGTACGGATAAGCATAAAAAGCTTTAAAGAACTAATCCGCTTGATTTAAAAGTAAAAAGAAAGCTTTCCTTCAGAGAAAACAGCGGAAAAGTGACTTTGTTTTGCATTCCTGTGGTCAGCTAAGACTAAACTTTGCGTAGCAGAAACGAAACTGACTGTGATTCTATGGTACAGGAAGTAGGCTAGAGTGGATGTTTTTGAAGTTGCTTTGCCGGATGTAGATGGACGTTTTAGAGTGTAACACCGGAAGTTGGATTACAGTGACGGACAGCTAAACAGGAAGTTTCGAAGAAGCCTACTCTAGCCAGAAAACCATAGAGAAATTGCGCCCGCCATTTTGAGGAGGACTAAATTTTAAAAAGTTATTTTTGAACTGGAAAAGTACTGTAAAAAGTTATAAAGGTGGCGATTGGACTTTAAGATTGATAATATAAGGACTGATTAATTTTGAATTTGCCTCCAAGATGGATTTGAGACCAAGACCAAGGGCTGCCTCATCACCAAGTCCAAGAATGACCGCAAAAGAAAAAAAAGAATGGCAGGCTGCCATGGAGGCGATGGAGAAAAGGATGACAGAAGTGGTGCAGACTTTGGGAAAGCAAATAGAATCACAGTTGCAACAACAGCTACAAATACAACTGGAGCAAATAGAGCAAGTGCAAGTTCAAGTACAGAAAAAAAAATATGGAAGAGTTGAAAGAACTGGTACTAACAGAAGTGGCAGGGATAAAAAAAGATACGGAAGAAGTTAAAAAAGAGGTTCAAAGTCTGGTGACAAAATCAGAAGAAATGGATCAGAAAGTTAAAAGATCCCTACAAGAAAATACAAGACTGGAGTCCATAATGGAATATAAAGCTACTCAGAACCATTTGAGATTGAGAGGAATTGAAGAGGAGGAAGATCAGGATATTCGGGCCTTAGTAATTAATACTCTGACAACTTATATAGGGGAAGATCAAGGAGATTTGGAGTCAGACTTTGACCTAATCTACAGAGTAAATTCAGCTTATGCCAAGAGAAAGAAATTACCCAGAGATGTGATTGTTCAATTTGTGACTACAAAAATGAAAGAAGACATTTTCAAGAAGCAGTTTACACAACCGTTGGAAATTAATGGAAAGAAAATAATAATTTTAAGAGAAATTCCGAGAATGATTTTACAAGACAGAAAGAAATTTAAGAAATTAACAGACAGGTTAAGAGAATTGAGCATCAGGTTTAGATGGGAGATTCCACATGGATTATCATTTTTGTACAACTCAGTGAGAGTTACAATCAAAACAGAAGGAGATATGCTCAGATTCAAAGAGAGCAATTTTGATGATTTTAAAGACATTTAATCCAAAACAATGATGGATTACAAATTTTTATCTTGGAATGTAAATGGACTAAATTCACCAAACAAAAGAAGATTAGTGAATCATTGGCTACTGAAACAAAAATGTAACATAATTTGTTTGCAAGAAACACATATTAGAAAACAAGATAATAAATATCTGATTAATAAAAAATTGGGAGAAGAATTTCATTCATCAGCAATTAATAAGAAAAAAGGAACAGTGATATATATTTCTAAAGATTTGGAACCTAAACAAATCTTCTCAGATAAGGAAGGAAGATACGTTGGCGTGGAAATAATGATGTACAGAAAAAGGACATTGCTTGTAAACATATATGCACCCAATGGTGCAAAAGAGACTTTTTTCAATGATTTGACAAGAGAGTTGGACTGTCTAAACTATGATCAAATTGTCTTTGCAGGAGATTTCAACGGCACGGTCAACAACGTATTGGACAGAAAGTCTAATGCAATCGGAGAGGCGGTTGGAAAACTGCCAAAAAAATTTTTCCAGCTGATGAAGCAAGAGAAACTAGAAGATGTTTGGAGGAAGTGGAACCCTAAGACAAAGGATTATACATTTTACTCCAACAGGCATAGTTCCTTTTCTAGAATTGATATGATTTGGATGTCAGAGGAGATGGCGCTAAAAACTCATAAAATTGAAATTTTACCGAAAAATAACTCAGATCATAATCCTTTACTTTGGACATCTAAAGAAAAATCAAAACAACTATACTGGAGAATCAATGAGGACTTATTGGACCAAAAATTGATTAATGAGACTTTAAAGAAAGAAACGAATTTTTTTTTTGAAATGAATTTGGACAAAGGTACTGATATACAGGTTGTATGGGATACATACAAAGCGGTAATGAGAGGTTTGCTTATCTCTCTGAACTCTAAAGATAAAAAGCAAAGGATGCAACAACAAAATGACCTTCATGGGTGACTCAGATCTAACCTGCCCACCTCTCAAGTGTGCCCTGATTGGCTCTACTGTGGCTAGACCCCCTAATTGGCCAGATAAGTAGGGAAGGGTGGGGGATGTTTTTTGGAAATGAACCAGCCAAACAAAACAGGAGAGAGGTGGGAAAGGGTGGGAAGGGGCAGGACTAGGCAAGCTCAAATCCTGAGTTCCCCATTGGGATATCCCAACTCCAGCACCAAAGGGAAAAAAAGATCATGAAAATCCCAGAAAAGGAAAGTGTGTGGGGAAAGTGCATGTGATTCGAGTCAACTGGTGAACCCGCATAAACATGTGGGGAAACAATGGAGAAATTCAAATAATTTTGGGTGCCCACACCGGGCCAGGAGATTGTGCAGAATCGGCTTAGGAGTAACTTTTTAAAGACATGTATTGTTGTCATTGGTTTTAACAAATATGAATGTAATACTTACATAGTTCTTTCACAAATATGACTTTTCTTAGAAAAGGAATTATAAAAACATTGGAACATTGTGATAAGAAATAAACCATATTTAATACAGGACCCAAAACCTTATAAATTAAAGTAAAAAAACAGCCACATTTAAGATTTTTTTCCCTAATAGAAACATGGAATCAATTGGCTCTTCCTTATTTTCTCTCTGTCTTTTTTTTCCATCAAAGATTGGAACAGTTTTTGAAAGTTACTCTATGACCCTAATAGATCTCAGCAGAACCCTGGCTATATAAAGCTCTCTCCCAAGTGCTTTCAAATGAGAACTGGGGATGGTTTGTCAAGAAATCACAGAACACCTTGTAGCTAACCAGGAAACTTTGAAGTTGTCTCACAGAAACTATCCAGGAAAGTACTTGTTTAACATCCATTGCATAAAGTTCTACAAGTTAACTATGTGTTCTGTGAAAAACTACTTTATTTTGTCTGTTCCGAATATGGTGGTGGAAAGTGTCATCAAGTCTCAGCCAATGTTAAGAATTCTGCACTACAACTGTGGGTCCTGAGAGAACTTAAGGAGTTCCTTCTTCCATCTTCTCTCTCCCTCTTTGCTTTTCCTCTTTGCCTTCCTCTGCCAGTTGCTCTCTTTTCTTTCTGTTCCACTAACCTTCCTACCTGTCTTTTAACCTTTCTCCCCCTGCCAGTCTATGTCCTATCCCTTCCTCACCAACTCACCATTTTCTGTTTCCCTCCCCCATTTTGAGTTTTCCCCTTTCCCTTTTTTTGTTCATTCTTCTCCAGCTTTTCTGTCTTTTACCTTTTTTAGTCTGTTTTTCTCACTTCTCCACTGCACTGATGCTGAATGAGGCTTCGTATCTTCAGTAATGTTGGTTCCAGGTCTCAGTAAAACACTTTTCTTAAAGAAGCAGACTTTGATGCTATGGTTTTAGGGGGATTTCTAACCCCCAATGTATTTTTGTTTATATTTCATATTTTTTTCCCTCTGAAATCATGGGACTTCCCTGAGGCTTGTTGTACATGTCCCCTGTCTGTCCCTGGACCCATTGTGTGGGTTTTTGATCCACACTCTATAGCACAGGTCAGAATTAGATGTAATGATACTTCGGACCAAACTACATGTCACAGTGGTCACAGGTCCAACCTGTGGCCACCAACATGGTTTTAGAGGAAAAATTAACCATTTAAAAATTGCCTATGCTGTGGCAGCACTGTGATCTTGTTTTCCCCTGCATCTCCTCAAGATCCATAACAGCTCCCATGGGTTGGACCCATGTCTGCCATGACTTGCAGTTTGGCTCCTAGAATGGTGGTTAACCTGACCACAAAATGTATTAGCTCTCAGCATTATATCCTCATACCTTGCTGTTCCTGGATCTTCAGTTACCCGCTGTAATGTTACTATTTCTCTCTCTCCACTTTTTATTCTTTCACTGAATATAGCATGTGAACAAAAGCTTATTTCAGAGTTCTCCTATGAAAATAAAAATACCAAACTATTTTGGAATCATTTGAGGCAGGCACTGAAATAAACAATATATTTGTTTGGAGTCCTGCTGGTCACCAAGAATGAAGGTAAGAAAGCAAAAAAAAAGTGATTCCATTTGGAAAACAAGCTTCTGATGAGGAGAGTGTTCGAGCTTCATGAAATTCTAGAATACTTTCTATATCCAAGAGGATTACAGAGAAAGTCCCCAAATGGCAACATAAATAGGAAAAAAAATGTTTTTTTCAGCCTCAGTTTTATATCTCATAAGCTCTTTACAATCTCCAGTCCCAAGGCCACTATTGGATGACCATTTTTGGCCTTTCCCTCTCAGCCTTTTTATCTTACACCTTGTAACTCAAAATTATTAGAAGGTCTGTGCCCCTTTTCAGTTTTCAGACAAAAATGCTGAAGTCAGCCTTGTACTCTTAATATTTTCTCTTCGTGAAGGGAGAAAAACACCCACCATTGGACAATAAATCAAAACACCAGAAATCAAGCACGGATAATTTCTCCTAATATAATAATTTGATTTATTACTCTTTCATTTCACAAGGAAAACTGTGTTTTATTACAAGTTCTAATTATTATTTTCCACACACAGCATACTCATTTTAGATAAAACTATATATTATAGGTTAGCTAGTTTAATGAACAGCAGTATACAAGAACAAATGCTTGTAAATATAAAATATCTGGACTACAATCTACTTGAAATAACAGCCTCTTTTGTTTATTTCCTTCTAGGTGTAGATGAGTGTCAGGCCTGGAATATATGTTCAAGAAGAAGAAGGTTTTTATACCCAGCTTTTCTCTATACTAAAGTGTCTCAAAGTGGCTTACAGGCACCTTTGTGAGGCAGGTAGGGGTTAAAAGAGTTTTGAAAGGACTGTGACTGGCACAAGGTCATCTACCAACCTTCATGTGGAGGAGTGGGGAATCAAAGCCGGGTCTTCAGATTAGAGTCTGCATAGGGTTTCCAGGTCCCCCTTGGCCACCGGCAGGGGTTGAGGGGGTTGGGGTTGCCAGTTCCAGCCTGGAAAACTCCTGCAGATTTGGAGATGGAGCCTGGGGTGGACAGGGACAATTACATACAGCCCACCCTCCAAAGCATTAATCTTCTCCAGGAGGACTGATCTCTGTAGACTGGAAATGAACTGTTATTCCTACCTGGAGGCTGGCATCCCTATGTCACTCTTAACCACTACACCACACTGGTGTCATAATGTCACCACACTGAGTCATGGCTAGCATTGCCAATAGGCCTGAAGAAAAAAAAAATGTCCTGTCTCTTTAGCTGGTGTTTCATGCGTGACAATGGGAAGCTAAATCTTTACATGTCATGGAGGTAAATACAATCAACAGGTAAATAATACCCTATAGAAGAACAGTGCATCCCCCCCTTCAGATCTGTTTGCAACCTTAAAAGTTCCATTCTGCCTTTGGAGAATTTAGTCTGGATACAGTCCTCTATTTTCTGCTGTCAGACGGGGAGGGACAATTTCCACTAATTCCCCCTTCCCATTGCAGATTGTATTCACCTTGTTCCTTAGTCCTCCTTCCCCTGGCAGGATATTCTGGGGATTCTGCAGTTTGAGGGGAAGGCAGGAAACTTTCATTCCACTGATGGGAAATTTAGTGTGGAACCAGCCTTAGTGACACCCAGAGAGCCAGTCTCCTATTTAATTGGGGGAATTAGCTTTAAGGAGACAGAGTTAGAGGCGGATAACTGGGATCTCCACCAATGTTTACAGGGATATTTCCCTTAGAGAACTCTGAAATAAACTAGGCAGATGTTCACCCAGAAAGGTTTTCATTGAGAAAGAATAAAAGGAGAAAATGCACATACAAACACACTGCAAAGCACACAAGCTAGCTACGAGCAAATCAGAGAGAAGAGGGAGAAAGTGGTTTCAGAGAGGTGATAGTTGCCAATCTAGAAGAATGAGTTCCATGGAAGGACTGAAAAAATGACCAGTGTTTCATGGACAGGTGATCAAAAGAAGACCCACACATAACTGGGGGTGTGTGGTCCAGATCCAAGAATACACATGACATCCTATGGCTCAGGGTACTGGCAGTTATAGGAATAATGTTCCCTGGGGCTATGCTGAAGTGGTTGCCCCCAAAACAATGTCTTGATGACTTTTTCGGGAATGGATAGTAACTGGGGTGAAACCCTGATGAAATCACCTGAGCTGAATGATAGGTGCTAATGTTTCTTGATGACCCTTTGAGTACTACACAGGAAAGCTACCAGGTTGGTTTTTTTTATGAATAGTGTTAAGAGTTGCTAAATTGGGGTAAATAGGCAAGGGGGAAGTGAGGCTGGGCATGTGATGAGATTAATCCGAGGTGAAGTGACCTATCTTGTGATAGGTCCTGAAATTAGGCATCTCCTCAGGGCGTGGAAAGGGTTGTTAGTCAGCCACTTGTGACTCACCTTCAAAAATAAAGACATATTTTCCCAGGCTTGTCTCTGGCTGGCATCCATTTTGTGTCATTTTAAGCCAGAGTGTCTTATATTTATGTTTTTTGAGGTGATATTTGTATGAAGGGTGTTTATGCCTCTATCTCTCTAAGCAGTAAACTGCCCCTCTGTGGAAGGAGGAGCCTGACTGCTAACACTAGGACAGGAAATTTCATCATGCAGCCTTTTCTGGCTCCTGTGACAGCATAATGTGACAAGTTGCAGTTAATGCAAGTCCCTCCTCAGCCAACTCTTCTGTGTATAAATACCCTTATCATATTTTCCTCAAGTGCCCCCCCCCCATAATTTATCTAATTTTAAGGGAGTGTGTTTTTGTTTTAATGTCAGGAAGTATTGTGCATGTTCTAGAGAGAATCCAAAAATGTCCTTGTGGCCTATAAGCCAGGTGTTAGCAATTAGTCACTGATCACAAACATCAGATAATGTATAAGAGATGATTAGCATAATTGTTTGAAACAAATGTAAAATTGCTGTGTTGCCACTAATCAGGCAACGTCCTTCTAGGGAATGTAATCACAACCAGATGCGTAATGCATTTAGGCTAAAGAGAAACCAGCTTTTAAACATTTTATTGTTCTACCTTCTGTTGGAGGAACCCAAGCAATATCCAGATCCTATAATCGGAGACACAAAGGGGGAAGTAGGACTGTCCAGATTAGTTCTTATTGAACAAACAGCAAGCTGGCAAACAGATGATAATTAATGAACTTGCAGACATAATAGAGAGACACACCAATAATTAGGTGCACGGTAGGTGAGCATTCAGTTCAAGACTAACAGCTGGGATGCTAGACTAAAGTCAATAATCAAGATTGTTTGCATGTTGTGCTGTGGTCCATACAGTATTATTTAGTAACTACAGAAATCAGAAATTGGCAGAACTACAGAAGAAATCTGGCATCCTTTAGTGCTCCTGTAGCTTCCACCCGGGAGCAAGTGTGTGCAAGGACTGGCAGTTGTGATGTTGAGCCAAATAAGGACTGGCAGCTGTGGTGACATATTGACCTCCAAAGGCAGGATGCTTAGTACATCAGATTCATATTGCTGGGAGACTAGGGGTTAATGCCTCATTGTAAAGCACAGTTTGATTGACAGGCTGCCACCTGCATGCATCCCCTTCTCTCTGATTGGTCAGTGCCAGCTGAGGAGAGTTTTTAAAAGTCTTGTCAGAGGGAGTCAGTGGTCATTTGGACTTTGGCTTGGCCTTAACAACTCCTTGCCTTAACTGTGTACTATCACATTTGAGGAAAAGTTGAGAAATCAGAACATAAATTTTAAGTGTCAGCCTTAGCTGAATTCCATTTATTTACAGTCTCCAGAACTGGGATTTAGGTTTGATAGAAAAGACTGGGCAGTAGAAAAGGATTATTGTTCCTAGAAAGTGGAAGATATTTCTTATCCAGATATTCAGTGGGTTCAACTCCTGGTTTATGAGAGAAAAAGAAACAGTCTTAGACTTCCCAAGAGTAAAAAGGGAAAGTTGTAATCCCATAAGAGAAATATTTACATACAGAATGAAAGTACTGACTTCCATGAAACTCAGGCTGCAGTCTCACATACTAAATAAGAAGGACTTAACAATTAACTTAAACCCCCCCAAAAATTATTGTCTTCTCTAAAAGATTCATCAAACACATATGGCAGATTGACAGCCATGAGATCGAACAAGTTAAAGTGTTCAAATATTTTTGTATAATGTTCCAGTCATCTGGCTCATGGACTGTTCAGCTTTCCCATGCAACTGAGTCTATTCAAAGAGTGGCCACAGAAACTTTAAGATTCTTTTTTTATGAAAGGGGGTTCTCATGTCCGATATGCAAAAAAAGTCTTCCAAGGCAAGGTGATACCCCGTCTAATAGTTCACAGTTATGTAAAGTTCCAAAAACTACAAGTAACCAATGCTCCCTCTAAGCTGTGGAGTCTGGTAAGCAAAACTTCTACTTTGTGAGCTATCGCCATTAAAGTTGTGAGTGAGCAATTTGGTTACTGCATAAATTAGTTTGCTCTGGAGCCATCCTTCCTGAGCTAAGACAAAAAGTGAGAGCCAGAGGCTAAAAAAACTGTGAGCTAGCTCACACTGACTCAGCTTACGGGGAACACTGCAAGCAACTCAATCCAATTTTCTTAGATCCTTGTTTGGAGTACCTCGTTGTGTACCTAATGCCTTGCTTAGAATGGAAGCAGGGTTGGTCCCACTCAAAGCTCATCCAGAGTGCCAAGCTATATGGTTTTGTCTTAAATTAATCTTCTCGCACCCTGGACTAACTCCATTAATCCTTTTAGATTAAAAAAGGGGGTCACATGTCCTTGATACATCTTCCAGCACAGATCATCCACCAGGGAAATCAAGGTCATTGCAGTCCCATAACTAGGCCTGAAACCATAGTAGGGTTGCCCGGTCTGGGTTGGAAAATATCTGGAGACTTTTGGGGGTGGATCCGGGAAAGGGTGGGGTTTGGGGAGGGGAGAGGCCTCAACATGGTACACTGCCATAGAGTCCACCTTTCAAAGCAGCCATTTTCTCCAGGGGAGCTGATCTCTGTCAGCTGGAGATTAGTTGTAAAAGCGGGATATCTCCAGGCCCCACCTGGAGGCTGGCAACCCTAAAACAGGGATCTGTCATTTACAGATCCTTGAAGCTGTCTACCCATCAGCAAACACATCATTTATCCAACTATTCTGTTAACTGTACTCTTTAAACAAGCAATTAAATCAGTCACAAATCATATATATCAGTCATAAATCATAGAATCATAGAGTTGGAAGGGGCCATACAGGCCGTCTAGTCCAACCTCCTGCTCAGAGCAAGATCCGCCTAAAACACCCCTGATAAATGTCCATACAGCTGCTGCTTGAAGATTGCCAGTGATTGGCATTTGTCAGGGATGCTTTAGGCTTATCCTGCATTAAACAGGGGGTTGGATTAGATGGCCTATATGATTTATGACTGATTTAATTGCTTATTTAAAGAGCTTTCATGCTGAACAGAGCAGTTAACTATTTTTATTATTATTATTTGACACCACAGCACAGGATGTGATACAAACTGGTAGAT
Source organism: Gekko gecko (assembly GCA_029375565.1). NCBI lineage: Eukaryota > Metazoa > Chordata > Lepidosauria > Squamata > Gekkonidae > Gekko > Gekko gecko. The sequence continues at coordinate 181,315,058 of JAPDNY010000004.1, forward strand.
ATTCAAGCATCCCTATCACCACCAAAACCGGTTACTTTTTAGAATTTGTGAATTAGACAACATCTTGGGCTTTGAAACAGGCCTCTCTTCTTTAACACCTACTAGAACAGTAGTGCCCCGATTTGCAAATTGACATCCAGGGCTCTTTTTGTAGCAGAAACTCCTTTGCATATTAGGTGACACACCTCTAATGCAGCCAATCCTCCAAGAGCTTACAGTAGCCCCTGTAAGAAGAGCTCTGTAAGTTCTTGGAGGATTGGCTGCATTAGGGGTGTGTCGCCTAATATGCAAAGGAATTCCTGCTACAAAAAGAGCCCTGTGACATCACACACCCCTCCAAATAAATTCAGTGGTTCTTAACCTGTAATCTACAACTGCCTACCAAGTACACAATATTGTCATGGAATTCTTCCCAAACAACAAGTTAAAAGTTAGAACATAAAACAGTGCTGTAGACAAGGCTACTTTATTTTAGGGATGTTGATACACCCACCTGGTTCTGCTCATGTCCAGTTCGCTAGCAGGGAACCTATTTTTCACTGACCATTCACCTGTTTTTCAACGCATTTGTGGCTGTTCTGCAGTCTGCTTCAACTATTCCTTCCTAAAACTCCAATACAAATTAACTAGATTTTTGCTCTTGCACATTCTCTGGTTTCTCTTCAGCATACTCTCCAAAGAGCTGGGACACTCTGGTTTCTCTTCAGATCGTATAAATCTTTCACCTTTTCCTTCTATGCCTGTGCTTAGCCTAAAACTATAAAACTACTCACACTGAATGAAGGTAATTCAAATCATCATCTCTCTTTTTTTGTCCTTCTTTATATCAGTGAAGAGATCCACGTTGATCTACATGTCAGTTTTCAGTGTAGGAGTTTCACATTTGGCTGGTGGCATTTGAAGCGTTGTGTCTGAAATATGCACACCTACACATCTCCTTCCTTTGGGCATAATGATCTTGTGCCACCAGATGCGTGTAGGAAGTTGCCCATTTGGACTTTCGGTTTCGGCGGAGCAAATGGCGGCCACCTTTCGGGACGCTCCCGAAGGAGGCTAGCCCGTGCGCGGTTGGGGGGGTCTTCGCTTATGCGATTGACCCTAGTGAGTCTTAGGCAAAGGCTCCGAACCGGGGGCGCTTGGGGAGTAGCCTCTTTGCCAGCAGACAGCCGGGAAATTGAGGCTTTCTCCCCGCCCCAATCGGCCCCGCCGCGTAGTGTGTCCCGCATGGGATTTAGCAACGCCACCGATTTCCAGGAGTGAGGAAAAGCGATATGAAATAATATAAAAAGAAGAACTGTCATCAAACCGTGAGTTGAAGGTCTGAATTAAAGCGCAAAACCGATTCCCCCAATAAGCATGTAAGCGGAGGGAGGAGGGGCGGCTTCCCCCCCCCATCGAGAAGCGAGATCTATAAAAGGAAAGCTAAGGGGGCGAAAGGAAAGAAAGGCTAGTGACTGTACCTTTGGGGTTTTATTGAAACGGAAATTCAACGAGTTCCCTGAGGGACGTGAAGTGAACTTGGAAAAAGTAAACAAACTGAAAATATGTCGGCAATGAAAAAGGTCCCACTTAAACTGGAAAAGAAGGGAGGAGGGACTTCCGGTCCGGGCAACCTTCCTTCAGAGCCTGCTGTCAATCAACAGAAAGGTGAGCCACTGCACCCCCTGCTGGATCAAATGCAGAAAATCAATGAAACATTAATAAGCATGCAAGGTGTTCTCAACAGTCAACAGAAACAGTTAACAGAAACGTCTAAGAAGATGGAGGAGATCGCGCAAAAATGCCTGGTCTCGACGGAAGATACCAGGAAAATAAAGAAAAGGGTCAACAAATTAGAAAAATACCAGGATGAACAAGAGAAAAGAATCTTAAGGTTGCAGATGGAAAAATCGAATCTGACCCTTCGCTTCCAGGGCATTAAAGAGGAAGAGAAAGAAGATCTCAGATCGACACTAGCGCATGTCTTGGCACCCGTAACTGGCAGAGAAGAGCGAGATTTAAAAAAAGAGATGGATTTGGCCTACAGAGCCTATTCCACCTTTACAAAGAAAAATAATCTGCCAGCGGAGGTGGTTGTCAAGTTCACTAAGCAGCGTACGAGAGATCAGATTCTGCGTGCAGTTTCAGCAGTGCCCTTGAAGATTGGGGAGCAGACTGTAAGAACACTTAAAGGTGTGCCTTATGAAATTCGAATGAAAAGGAAAGAATACAAAGGACTGACCACTTTTCTGCAAAGAAATCAGGTGACTTACAAATGGAGATTCCCTGAAGGACTGGAGTTTAAATTTAAGGATAAAAGAGAGAAGATTGACTCCATCTTCAAAACACAAGAATTTCTGAAGAGACACGCCAGCACGGAGGAAGAGGCAGCACTTGCAACTTGGACAGAATCGAGTAGCGATGAAGACAGCGGCCCTGAGGATGGAGGTGCCGGAGCGGGAGCGGTGAAAGCCAAAGTGGGCCCATCATATAACCTAAGAGATACTAAGAAAAGACTGCCCAAGAAATAATTGTTCACGAAGCGTCAGAATGGAACTGATTAATCATTAACCCCGAAGGACATTACTAACCTTATTAACAGAGATTTTCTTTTTTTTTATTTGAATTTTGTTAAACTTAAAAAAAAAGACTCTTCAACCACGGTGGATGTCAAAAATATATTTAAATTAACTAAAACTAACCCTCTTTAACAGAATACTCACTCACATCTTTTTCTTAACCCATCTATATACCCTCCCTTTTTCTTATATGAAAAGAATAAATACCTCTCCTTTTTAGGAGAGTTTTATACAGAAAAAAAAAAAAAGGAAGTTGCCCATTTGTAAGGAGAGAAGAATTGCCAGTATCAGAATAAGATCACTTTCCCTATGAAGAAAGGTTAAAGCGCTTGGGGCTCTTTAGCTTGGAGAAATGACGGCTGAGGGGTGACATGATCGAGGTTTATAAGATTATGCATGGGATAGAGCAGGTTGAGAAAGAAGCACTTTTCTCCCTTTCTCACAATACAAGAACTCGTGAACACTCAATGAAATTGCTGAGCAGTCGGGTTAGAACAGATAAAAGGAAGTACTTCTTCACCCAAAGAGTGATTAACACATGGAATTCACTGTCACAGGAGGTGGTGGCAGCTACAAGCATGGACAGTTTCAAGAGGGAATTAGATAAACATATGGAGCAGAAGTCCATCAGTGGCTATTAGCCACAAGGTATAGATGGGAACACTCAGTCTGGGACAGGTGATGCACTCTATTCTTGGTGCTGGAGGGGGCAGCAGTGGGAAGCGTTCTAGTGTCCTGGCCCCACTGCTGGACCTCCTGATGGCACTTGGTATTTTTGGCCACTGTGTGACAGAGTGTTGGACTAGATGGACCATTGGCCTGATTCAACATTGGCTTCTCTTATGTTCTTATGTTTTTATCCCTCTAACTCCAACCACAGCCAATCTGATGTTTCTGAAGCAGTTCATGAAGGTGATAGCCATCCCCATTGGTTGGTCATCATCATCTGTTTGTTCATGGCTACCATTGCTTAACAGCTATTAAGCTACCATTGCTTAATAGACCTGTGCTCAATGAATTTTTCTAATGCTTTGTTTAAACTTGTGCTCATCCAAATGCTGTGTGGTAAGGAATTCATTGCATTCAATGGCTGCGGTCACACACACTAAATAATCCACTTTCAGTGCACTTTCCAGCTGGATTTTTACTGTGTGAACTGGCAAAATCCAGTTGTAAAGTCGATTGAAAGTGGATTATTTAGTGAGTGTGACAACAGCCATTGTCAATTGTGTGAAGTGCTTCTTTCTGGCTAGCCTCAACTTTCTCTCTGCCACTTTCATTTGACAAAGTTCCAGTACTGCGAGAATAGTTGTTGTTTTTAAATTGACTTTGTCTTTTCCGACTTTACCTAAGACGAACTGATGTGCATCAAATCTTGAATTATTTAACCAAAGAAACGTCAAAACACACCTCATAAATGCATCAGATAGTCCACCAACTACGAGCAAAGGCATATGAATATGTATCACAAAAGGGAAACATATAAAACATAAAACACACAAAGTATTCAACATGAGCATAGAAAGACCAGAAATGCAAGATAAAAATAAAAGTTTCAAGGAGTTTATGAAGAAACATGGGTAGGGGCATAAATTTAAAACTACTGATCAGTATATATTGTAGAGAGTAGCTGCAGCAGTATCATGGACTCCAAACAACAATGCTGTATTTGTGCTTTATCAAAGGTGAGCAACTGGGACCATCCTATTGTTTGGTGAGTGTTTTTCAGAGTTGCTAGAGGATCTGGTCTTTATGCTCAAAAAACATCAGGAGGTCACGTAAGAAGTGTAAAGCATCCTACACAGGCCCGTAGCTAACAACTTTTTGCTCAGGGGGCCCATGTTTTTCTCAGGGGGCCCACCACCAATGTTCCCTCTAAGCTGTGGAGTTTTGTGAGCAAAACTTCTACTTTGTGAGCTACTGCCATTAAAGTTGTGAGAGAGCAATTTGGCTGCCACATAAATTAGTTTGCTCTGGAGCCATCCTTCCTGAGCTAAGACAAAAATCTGCGAGCTGGAAATTAAAAAAGTGTAAGCTAGCTCACACTAACTCAGCTTAGAGGGAACACTGCCTCCCCCCCCCCCATTGGGGAACCATGATTGCAAGGGGAAAAATATAGACCAAATTCAATCTCGTCAGACAAATTCAGTACAATTGAAAGAGAGATTTGATTTTATGTTTTTAAAACCGGACAGCACAATCACAGCAGTATTAATCTTTGTGTAACAGAACTAAGTTTTCAAAAAGTTTTCATTGAGACCTGATACTGAAAGGCATGCAAAGCAGCAACAGAAAAAAGGAAAAATATTTTATTAGAGAGCAGAGAAGACTATTAAGCCAAAACCAGAAATAGCTTCCCCCCCTAGAATTCAGTTTCATTTTACAATAAAAAAATACTGAACTTCTTCCTGCAAGGGGCTGCTACTTTGATTTGAACTTGTGGGCATTTTTTGGAATTTTAAGAAAGGGCAGTGGTCACAATCACAAAATTGATACCTTGGGAAGCAGGACCAATCACAAAATGGCTGCTAAAATATTGGGAGGTTTCAAGCAGAGCATCCACCTTTGATCAGGACAACTGTCTCCAAATGTGGACGCTCTGTAAGACCAAAAGTGATTTCCCTTGGGGTCTTCAAAAACACCTCCTGCTTTACTGAGGTGAAAGATAGTCAGAACTGGCTGTTTGCTTTGGTGAAAAAGTGCTGGGTAAGAAGCAAGTAGCCACCAGCAAACACATTGTTGGGCACCACATTGGAGTTTACCACTCTAGTCACTACGTGTATATATATATATATATATATATTTCTACGCTTAAAATATAGGAACATTCTTAAAAAGAAGAGAAATGTTGATTGAAAGCCTTCCCATTTAACAATGGGAACCACAATTAAGACCTTATCGGAAGCAGGGGTCTTTTCGTAGAAAAACAGCTGCAGGAGCTCATTAGAATATGGTATGCTAATGAGCTATTTGGCTATTAGCATATGCCACACACCCTGACATCACCGGAAGTGATGTCAGAAGGGGAAGCAAAGGGGGGGGGCATCTTCAAAAGCCTCCCCTTCCCTAGCTGGCCTGGGTGGGGGAGCTAAGAGAGAAGGGGTTTAAAGTTTAAACTCCTTCTCACTAGAGTTGGGCCACAGAAGGAGGAAAGAGGGAAGGAAAGAGAGAGAGTAGAAAGAAGGAAAGAGGGAAAGAAAGAGATGGAAAGGGGAGGGAAAGAAAGAGAGGGAAGATGGAGGGAAACAGGGAAAGGAGGAAAAAGAGAAGAGAAAAAGGTGGGAAAGAAAGAAAGAGAGAAGAGAAGAAGGAGGGAAAGAGGAAAAAGAGAGAAGGAAAGGAGGGAATGAAAGAAATTCAGCAGCAATTTGGCCCCATTATATCCTATGGGCCATTGAAGTCAATGGTGAAAACATAGGGTATATTCTGGGGGCTGGAGGAGGGGGTTTGAGGGAGACGCTTCAAACTCACAGGGTAGCTGGTAGAGCATCTCTCCAAGATACCCACGAAGTTTCAAGAACATTGGACCAGGGGGTCCAATTCTATGGGCCCCCAAACAGGTTGCCCCTATTCCCTCCATTGTTCTCTATGGTGGGAAAAAAGTTACTTTTTTCTCATCATAGAGAACAATGGAGGGAATAGGGGCAACCTGTTTAGGGGCCCATAAAATTGGATCCCCTGGTCCAATGTTCTTGAAACTTCGTGGGTATCTTGGGGAGAGGCTCTACCAGCTACCCTGTGACTTTGGAGTGTCTCCCTCAAACCCCCTCCCCTCCAACCCCCAGAATATACCCTATGTTTTCACCATTGACTTCAATGGCCCATAGGATATAATGGAGCTGAAATTGACATGCGGCTGCCTGAAGGACTCCCTGGGATGCCGGCTGGGGGCAGGGCTTGGCTCCTGAGCTCCGGGAGCGGGCTCCCTCCCCAAAAGACCCCTGATCGGAAGGAACTGGAAATGCAGCTCCAGGACAACTTTTCTGTCAGGAAAAAGGGGTGTGTGTGAAGAAGCCTCCACTCCGTGCTGCACAACCCTCCTGCGGGACAGGGACCTTCTTCTCCTCCTGCCATCCCGCTGCGCTTGCCCTCCTCCCCCCTCCCCCGCAGCTGCCACACCCTCCGTGCCATATTGGGGGAGAAGGTGCCGCCGCCTCCAGAGCCGCAGGGGGAGCCGGCTGGCCCATCTCCTTTCCCCTTCCCTTCCCCTCTCTGAGTGCCCCGGCCGGCCTTGGTGACCACAGGGAGAGGGGCGAGGGCCGGGAGGAGGGGGCCGGAGGGAGTAGGGGGAGCAGAGGCTCAGGGGAGGGGGCCCACAAAACCCACGGGGGGGCGGGCCCCCAGGGCCCCACGCAGGCTACGGGCCAGAGCCTACAACAACAGAAGAGTAAAACAGCATTCCCCCTCCAAAAAATAACCCCACAAATTTCACAGGGCAATTCAAGTACATTCCAGTGCTTGTTGTATACAAGCTGCAGAAATAAGATCAATCAAGAGTGTACTTAGGGAGTGAAATGATGGCAAATGTAAAAACACAATCAGCTGGAGAAGAAATTGTAGTGAGAACAATGTGTGGAATAATTCAGAGAATGTTAAACCATGAATGACGCCTGCATCCCAAAGAATTTTATACAACAGTCTTCTCTGATGATAAATCATGGAAAAGAAAGTTACAATTTTGACAGAAATCCAGGGAATTTAAGGAAGGTGGGGAGGGTCCATGGTATCAGTTGCAGAGCATCTGTTTGATATGCAGAAGGTCCTAGGTTCAATCCCTGGCATCTCTAGTTAAAAGGATCAGGTAGTAGATGAAGTGAAAGACAACCACCTGTGACCCTGGAAAGCTGCTGCCAGTCTGAATAGACAGTACCAATCTTGAGGGAGCAATGGTCTGATTCAGTGTAAGGCAATTTTGTGTGTTCAAGGTAGAGACCCATACTAAACAGAATTCAATCATTCTGCTAAATTTTAGTCCCTACCAGGACAATCCTGTTAAGGTCTGCTTAGGATTTCACTGTACCTCCTGTAATTCCCTTTGGTTTCTTTCAATGTACGCCACGTTTCTTCATGTTTATGGTAAATGAATGATGATCACATAGAGTCAGAAACCTTGTTTAGACCTGCTCAAACTCTTATTGACACTCCTCTTCACACAGAGTTCCCTCTAACCTGCGCTAGGGTGTGCTGGCACACAAATTTCTAGCCCTTAGCGTAGGGATTTTTTTTTTTTTTTTTGCCACGGCTCAGGGTTTTTGTTGCACCCAGGCACATTGAAAAAAAACCCAGATCTTTTTTCTTAAGCAAACAAGCCTCCTGCAGTCCGATCCATGTAGGGAAAAGGCAGCTGTAACTAGTTTCTGGGTTGATCCAGCTTCTGTGATGTCTATGGAAATTGCAGAAATTGCAGAAATAAATGAGCCGGGGATGGGGGGAAGTCTCTCATTTTGATTGCAACTTCTACAAAGCCTAACACAATCCAAAAGACACAAGGCAAAGTCACAGCTCCTGCAGGAGGTTGGGAAGCTGAAGCAACTCCTTCTCAGCTCAGCCTCTGAGGGTGGGAGAAGGCACTGCCGCTTTGGTCCTGCACCCCTGCCAGCTCCGGCAGCAGGTCAGGATTTGGAAACTGAAGCTGCTACTCCTTCTCGTCTGGGCCCCCGAGAGCAGGAGGAGGCACTGCTGTTTTGTTTGAGGACAAAGCTTGCCCACCCGGGGATATACGATAACTTACCCAACCCATAAGAAATAAGAGAGGCAGAAGTGTTGAGGGAAGAGCTCACTGATGCCCCCTCCCTCATCAGAAATCCTGACCATTCAGACTAAATGGCCAATGCTTTTGCAGTCATTCTGCCTTTTTAAGGCAGCATACGAATGTGAACATTCAGCAAAATCAACCGAACCAAACACTTGCACTGCCAGGGAAATTCCTGCCATTTATTGCTTATCCTTTCTTCAAAATCCAAGCCTCCTCCACTCCTTGGTTTGACAGCTCCCAACTATTCCACTGTACGCTGTGCACACAGAGAACTTTGGGACTGAGGGAGGGAGAAACCAAACTTTCTCATCCCTTTCTCTGTCCTCCTACTTGGGTTATTTCAAATGGTGCAACATGCAGCCTGCTGTCTCATTGAACAGCACTCCAGTCCATCATAGAGCTTTGCTACACTGAGTAGAGAATGGGTTTGCCAATTACATCCCCAGTCTGGAAACTTCCTTTTGCACTGGGCTGGCTTCCATACAGATCTCAGATGTCTCTTTACAGAGCTGAGCATGTACCTTATTTTTTTTTTTTAACCAAGCAAACACTATGAAAGGGGGAAAATCCATCAGGCTCAGCAGTTTTCTTGAATCATGGAGGGAGGGAAACTAGTCCACACACAAAATCCACCCACCCTGCCACTATCTTCTGCATAGTGCACAGACACGCTAACACAAGTCAGTTAAACATTAAAGCAGCTTACAAAGCAAACACCTGTGATACAATAGCCATTAAAAATCTCATGTTAAGCCCATTATTACTATTATTATTATTTAAGGAAAGACGCTTTAAGATGCACCATGTACCATTGCAATGTATAAAGTGTACATGAGGAACTTTAAAGGCTTGAGATGATTAGCTTCATTGGCTGTCACGTTTCTATTTTTTTTTTCCATTAGAATTATATTATACTTGAAATTGGTGAAATCCTGAAAGAGATTTTTTCTAAAAAGCAAAAAAGCTAAATAGTAAGTTGTTGTACAATATTATTTTTTAAGAAAGCTTCCAAGTGATGCACTCTCACTAGTCTCTCTCTTATGTACTGACATAAGTGAACGCTGCCTATTCTTTACCATGTAAAGCTTGAGTTATGTGAAGGATTGTAATCTGAAACATTCCTATTGGCCATTCCTGTGGAATTGTGTGAAACAGCCAATCAGAGTGTAAATATGTTGCAAAGAGGGAACGAACCTGATTGGACTTTATCTCTATAATATGATTGGATGTTAACTTATTATGGGTGTGGCTTTGACAGCCCAGGATGGTTTAAAAAGGGAGCTGTGCTCCACTCGTTGTCGTGTGTTCCGAGTTGAAGTTTGCTGTTACAAATAAACCTGAAATCACTTGCTGAAATCATATTGTTGTTGAGTTGCATACTTAACACTCTCTGTTTTGAAAGTGATCCAGTATTTGGTGGCCTGTTTCGTGCCGTTACGAGGTACAGGCTGCTGTTCATGGCAGAGTGACAGTTTCCCGTTCAATATATTTCTGTGATGCGCTTAAGTTTATGGAGCATTTAACAAACTTTTCTTTTACAAAGAAGATGTTGCTATTGGCCTGGTGTGGGCCTCCATGAGAATGGACCTTCCCCGTGTGTACGGTGTGATTAATCAAGACTGAAACCAAGACCAAGGACAATTGATATCTTAGAAGTGGGGGGGGGCATATATTATTTGTGTGGGTTTGGCTGGCTTAGTACAACTGTCACAGTAAAAGAAAAGAGCAAGTGTCCAGTAGCACCTTAAAGACTAACAAAACATGTGGCAGGGGATGAGGTTTCTGCTCACTTCTTCAGAATGCTAAAGAAGCTTTTAAAAAGTTGGCGTCCACCTTATTAACAGAGGGAGTGGCCACATGCATGAGATAAAGTGTGGGGGGGAAGCGAGGCTATTTCCTCTGGAGGAATTTGACCTGCAGTTGTGTGATCACACAGTCCTTGGAAGCTGTGGGCACAGCCCTCCACTGCGTAATCAGATGCAACCCTGGGTGAGGGTTTGTTTGTTTGTTGCTGTTTGTTTCTGATGTGCTTAAATGAGGAATTGATGGATCGCATCTCCGCACTGAGGGCTCCCTATGGAGTTTGTGATGACGTGCATACTGAGAAGGGGGGGAAACAACAGCATGGAGTTTGGTTGGCCCGATGAGACCATCCCAATGCCATGAGAGTGCGCTGGAGTGATCAGACGTGGGAAACTCCATCCATGGCTTGTTGCAAACCGTTTACTACTGAATTTCCCCCGGTGTCTTTTTACTCCACTCCTGTGGTGGAGCAGGATGGGTTGCCAATGGATGTGGGGTGCTTCCCAAATGTTCGTGTCTGATCATGCCCTTTAAATCCACCTGGCATTCATGCTTATGGTGGGTCTAATTGTGTTTGTGATCGCGCCCAGAAAGATAATTCTGTTCCCATAAGGAGGGGGGTAATTTCCACTGAGTCTCACTTTCTTCTTCAGCTGCCTGTGGCATATCTCCAAGGGTCATCCCTCTGCTTTTTGGAGGAAGCAGGAAAGGGGGAGGGAAGGTGAAGTGCAGAAGCCAAATGTTTCACGGCTGATTAGATCCAAGCTATGGAGCAGGGGCCTCTAGTCTTATTGACACTATGGCCATTTTGGAAATGAGCACTGCCATGAAATGGCTGACATGTGGTCGAGGGAACAATCACAAGTTTAGAAAGTTACAAACATGTGCACTCATGTAGATTTACCCAATGTTGTATTCTGATCAGTCTTCCCTAATGGATTTGTTTTATACTATTAATTCAGATATTGGTGCATCTTTTTGAAATACACTGCTGCCATTCCTTTATAGAAAGAGAAAGATGAAGAATGCCATTTATGCCACTTTTCTCGCCAATGGGAATCCAGTGTGGCTTTCAAGACAATTCTCTCCCCGCCCCTCCATTTTATCCTCACAATGACCCTGTAAGGTAGGTTAGGCTAAAGGGGGGAGAAAAGCTTGTGATCTGTGTATTGAACACTGAGAACTTCAGATTCTTCAGCTGAAGACTTTGCTCTTATTTTCTGTTGCATAAAGAACTCTGTGCAAATGTGAAAACTATTTAGATTCTGTGCATTGGCAGTGGTCCATTTTGTAAACTGCTAGAATGCCTGGTGCTGGCCATCAGCTCAGGTCTTGGGCCATTTTCATATAATTATGTGGTTTTGATGACTTCTCTACTCAGGATCTGTAAAAAAAAAAGTTGAAAAACTGATGGCTTGTCCACACTATGCTTGCTTAAGAGAAGGTGTTTATATATATATATATATATATATATATATATATATATCTTATATTCTAATCCCAGACTTTTTTTTTTCTGTGCGGATACCTATTCCCTCCAACAGGGCCTCACTGTCCCCCAACAGCTTTTCCTACATAGTCAGTAGACTTCCTGGGTTTGTAGAAAAATCCAAACAGTGAGGAAATCCCTTCAGGGACGGTTGAATTCCCCCAAAATGCCTTTTGAAATGGCCTCTGCAGGGACCTGACTCCAGGCAGCAACGGTGAGAGATTAGAACGTTGGGGGGGGGAGGGGGAGGAGAGGCTTCTGACTGGCTCTGTCAGTCAAAGGGTGGGGGAGGGCCCTTTCTTTCCAGGCCTCTTTTGGCCTTGGAGGGAGGGAGGGGGGAGGGAGGGAGGGAGCCTTGGGGCCAGGCTGGGGGATTCCTAGAGGTTTTGGGGTGGAGTGCAAGGAGGGCAGGATTTGGGGAAGGGAGGGGCCTCAGCTGGGTATCATGCCACAGAATCCACCCTCCAAAGCAGCCATTTTCTCCAGGGAGACAGATCTCTGTTGTTCACAGATCTCTGGAGTTCACTCTCCAGGCCCCACTTGGAGGTTGCCAACCCTAGGCCTGGTAGCAGTATAGGGTTGCCAGGTCCCCCCACGGGCACTGGCAGGGGATGGGGGTAGTGGGGTTGCCAGCTCCAGGTCTGGAAACTCCTGGAGATTTGGGGATGGAGTCTGGGGAGGACAGGGACCTCAGTGGGGTACAATGCCCTAGAGTCCACCCTCCAAAGCATCCATTTTCTCCAGGGGAAGTTATCTCAGTAGTCTGGAGCTGAGCAGTAATTCCAGGGGATCCCCAGATCCCACCTGGAGGCTGGCATCCCTAGGCAGCACCCTCTGGGTGACTTGATACCACCTAATTTGCATGACTCAACTTGGCCTGGCTGCTTGCTGCTGTTCAGCAGCCACCCTATGAAAGCCAGCAGTGATGCAGCAGTTAGAGCCTCAGAGTAGGGTCTGCAAGACCCAGGTTCAGATCCCCATATTGCGGTGGAAGCTGACTGGGTGATTTTGGACCAGTCACATACTTTCAGCCTAACCAACCTCACAGGGTTGTTGTGCATGTAAAAAGGAGGCGAGAATAATGTAAGCTGCTTTGGTCCCCACTGTGGAGAAAGACTATAATTTTCGTTGGTAGAAGCTGTGGGGGAGGGGGGTGGAGACGAAAAGCTGAAGACAGATAAAGGCAGATAAAGGTTAAGTTGGCTGTTGGGTGGGAAGGAAATAGGGTTGCCAACTCTGGATTGGGAAATTCCTGGACATTTAAGGGGTGGATCCTGGGGATGGTGCGGTTTGAGGAGGGGAGGAACTTCAGACCGGTATAATGCCATAGACTCCACCCTCCAAACCAGCCATTTCCTCCATGAGAACTACCACTGCCAGCCTCTGGGTGAGGGCTGGAGATCACCCAGCATTACAACTGTTGTCCGGGTGACAGAGATCAGTTCCCCTGGATAAAATGGCTGCTTTGGAGGGTTGAGTCTATGGCTCCACCCCCAGAAGGGAAAAGGAGTGTGAGATAGGTAAGGGTAGAGGGGAGGAAGCAAAGGTGTGAGGAATGGGATGACCATCCCGCAAGTTTCTTGCGGGTCTCCACTTGTGTGTGTGTGTGTGTGTGTGTGTGTGTATATATATATATATATATATATATATTTAAAAATGCACACAGCACAGGAATATCCATTTTAGTGGTATTACCTGAGCTATTCTCCTGTTCCCCAGTTTCATTAAAGTATTTGATTTTGTATTTAGACATTCTGCCTGTGTCCCACATTGGACTAGACAATGTTCAGTAACAGAATAGGGAACCGGACTTTTGAGTTAGTGCTGGACAACTTTGGTGCTTCTGGATCCTGCTTCTGTGATCCTACATGTGGTGCATCAGTGCCAAATGTGCTATTGAGTTTGGCTGCCTGGGGAAAAAATCATCTCTCTTTAAAAAGACCTGTTTTGTCCATTTTTGGCTCCAGTCTCTGGGTCCACATATCTGAGCACACAGAGAATTAGATATATTGATGATGACACTTCTTGCATTCCGTAGCAATTTAACTCTATTTATTTAGTTGTTTACTCTGCTCTGCTGTATTTTTATTTCTGCTAACTTAGAATCCATGTCATGCATTTGAAGAAGTTGGCATTAGTCCACAAAAGTTTATGGTTCAGTAGACCCATTCATCTTTAAAGTCCTATAAGACTTCCTTTTGTTTTATTTTTAAGGGCAAAGAGACACTTAGGAATGCAGCTGAAATAAATGACAACGTAGGCAGTGTTATTTCATCTATTACTACCTGTCGTTGTCAACTTGATAGACACAGAGTGCACATCTGAATGCACATCTCCTTTCAAGCAACCCCGCACAAACAGTCCGCATCCGCATTCAGATTTAGATCCAGATAACACATCTGAAATATGTACATCTGACTTCCATCCACAGTTCCAAATTTAGCAAGAAAGATGTGATTGTAAGTCTCTCAACATGTGTGGATCTCCTTAATCGGATCAAGTAGGTAATGTGAAAGAGCGAGCATTCCGCTTCACCTGTGATTTTGCACGAGTCATTGTTTTGTGCTTGCTTTCTGATTGGAACAAAGGAAACAAAGAGTGAGAACTCATGCTGAAATGAAACGGACAGCTTCCTCTGAGATATGTGCACACCTGCTGCATAGATGCTGAAAGATTATCTGCTCTCAGCAGAGAATGATTGGAAAGGGGCAAGGCCACATCTATGAAGCATACAGAAACACAACAGACACCCATCTGTTTTGGTGATTGTTTTGGCTCTTTAAATGGTTATATTGATTTATTTATTTTTTCATGGAGCAGTACCAGTTTTCTGAAAACATCACTCTTTGTGAAAGAAACTCACAGTGTAAGGAGGGGGATGTATTGAACAGAGTATCCATGTTTCAGATCATATTTGGCCTGAAATATCTTATTTGTACCCTGCTTTTCTCCCCAATAGGGATCCAAAGCAACTTGAAGCATCACTCTCCATTCCTTTAGTTCATTTTTTACAACAACCCTGTAAGGTAAGTTAAGCTGAGAAAGAGTGACTAGCCTAAGCAACCCCAGCAAGCTTCCATGGCAGAGCGGGGATTTGAATCTGCGTCCTACTCTGCCACTTTAACTGCTACACTATTCTGGCTGTCTCTTCTTATAGACCCCTTCAAAGGTTTTGTACAAGGTTAATTGGATATTGGGTTTGGATGGCGAACTGCTGAAGAGGCTTCTGAATAAACCAGAAGTCCAGTGGTAAAACCTACAGAATTTATTCCATCATGGGCATTCATGGTTCAGAGTTCACCAGGGGTATGGAACCAATGGGCCAATGATCTGTCTGGGTGGTCTGGAGGACATCAGTCCTTGGCCTGGAGGACCCCACAAACTGAGTGGGAGCTGCAGCCACCAAGACCAGTCCATCCCACCCCACCCCATGTGAAGCAGACACAAGCTGCCAGCTGTTGTCCCACGGGAACCAGTGCCCCACCCTGTACAAGGCAGACATGAGCCACCAGAACAAGCCAGCAGCCTCTGCCTGTGAGAAATGCTGTCACTGTGAGCTAGCTGCTCTTGCCCAGCACAATACAGATAGAAATGAGCATGGTGGAAGCTGCAGAAGCCTGGTCCTTCCTTCTCCATCCTTTGGCAGAGGCAGACGTGAGTTGAGAGGAGGAGGAGGAGATTGGATTTATATCCCACCCTTCACTACCTGAAGGAGTCTCAGAGTGGCTTACAATCCCTTTCCCTCCCCCTCCCCAAAACAGACACCCTGTGAGGTATGTGGGGCTGAGAGAGCCTTCTGAGAACCACCCTTGAGAGAACAGCTCTGAAAGAATTTATGACTGACACAAGGTCACACCAGCAGGCCTTTTTCCTTCCCCATTGGAGGGTAAAGGAATTTTTGTCTCCCAGTCTGCCCATGTAACTCAATTCTCCAGGCTCACTTCTTTAAGCTTCATCTAGGGATGGGCATGAACCCATGAACAAGCCACACTTCAAGCACAAACCAAGCTGGTTTGTGGTTCATGAATCAGGGGTTTAGGAGAACTATGTCCCGTGATTCACCCACAAACCTCCATGGGAGGGTTTGGATGCCATTTAAATGTCCTCGGAGTTTACTTCCTATTTGGCCACCCAAGTAAACTCCAAAGGCATATAAATGCCTTTGGAGTTCACTTGGGTCCTGAGTGGAGGGCTCTAATGGCATTTAAATGCCTTCAGAGCTCACTTCTGGGTGGCACTGCAGCCCCATGAACTTCCTGAACCACAAAGAAGTTTGTGGAATGGAAAAGTTTGTGGAAGTTCATTGTTCAGGGTTCATGAAAACCCCTCCATGAACCTCCATTTTTTTCCTGGTTTGTGCCCATCCCTATCTCTGTCTAACGAAAGCTCATTCTGGAATAAATTAATCTGTGAGGTACCACAGGACTTCTGTTTTATTTTGCTACAATAGGCTGACCCAAAGAAGAGGTTTATGTCACCCATACACATATTTACTGTGTTTTCATAGTTTCTCAGATCCTGGTTTCCTCCTATAGGAAGGTAAGAATAGAATGAACTCAAGACAGACATGGGCCTCCACTATATTCCTGGT
Source organism: Gekko gecko (assembly GCA_029375565.1). NCBI lineage: Eukaryota > Metazoa > Chordata > Lepidosauria > Squamata > Gekkonidae > Gekko > Gekko gecko. The sequence continues at coordinate 181,331,254 of JAPDNY010000004.1, forward strand.
GGAACTCCAGGAGCATCTTAGCACCTGTTCCCTCATCTGCATTCGGTGGTTTCTAATGATGGAAGACTGATAAAAACTCCTAAAACTTTCTGTGGAATCATAACTGAAAGCAATATATCATATGTCAACTGCACACAAACATGAGGAAATGGCGGTAAATCCTTTAAAATTATACTCACACAGGAGGTATCAGAAATAGAATAAAGGTAGCATTATTTCTGCTTTCTTTATGAATTAAACATGACCTAAAGTATCAGGTGTATATTAAACCATTTTTACTGACAGACGATTTTTAGTGCCCAGACCTCTGCTTTTCCCAATTGCTGACTCTTTTTTTTTTTTTTTTTACTCTTTTGAAGAAATGGTAGAAAAAATATTTGTTGGGATAAGCTATCTGCACTCATACAGATGAACAATGCTTAGAAAATGAACTGCATTATATTTATTGACAGACTCAAGCTGTTAATTTTGTTAATTTTGCATGGATTATATAACAAGAGAGATGTTTGGTAAAATCAGAAAAAAAGCTCTGTTCTTGGAGGCAAAATGCATTTGTCACTGGTGAGAATGTTCAGTAATTAAAATAACTGACCTTTCTCTACACTTGGTGCCTTCATTTGCATTAATGAAGATCTAAAATGGCTTGAGGGTCAAAAGCAGGCAAATGGAACTGAGGAAGAAAGTCAGATGGCTTTCTCAGCCTTCTGTAGTTGTCACTCAAGAGGCCATAATTTACTCCAGAGAAGATATATGAGGCAACCTGAGAGAAAGTCTGTGTACAGGTAAACAAAAAGGAGAGACAGTCAGACAAAATTGTAATGTGAAGGTGCACTTTACTTTCATACCAAAAACAGCTCTGCAGTGGGCAGACAAGCCTTCCACACCCCATAAACTAGGGATGTACCTCAAATTCTGTTAATGTAAATTTCTTCTTTTTAAATTTTATTTTATTTTCTAAACAAACATAACATTATCTGTAACATAAACATTATCTTCCAGTGACAGTGAACAGCATAAAATAAATACAATATGAGCTTAAGTCAACAGAACAAATAATGCAAATGGATAAAGTGTTGAGACTGAGGTCTTTTTGCCAGTCTGGTAGTAGTATGGGTGTTAATGTAAATTTCTAATGTAATGTAATGTAAATTTCTCACCCAAATTTGGCGAACTGATTGTACCGTCTTAAGCAGAGGTATGCCAGACTGAAGAAATGCTACATAGGATTACATTGTGAATTACTTTGCCTTGGTTTCAGAAATAGAAATGATGCATTTTAATCATTAGTTTGGAGCCAAAGGTGCTTCCATTGGTGAAGGATTTTTGCTCTTTTATTGGCATGTCCCACTTTCCTTCAGTGCTGTTTCCGGGCGTAGAATTTCAGTAGGTTGCAGCAGGAGAGGTAAGGTGCAGAGGTATTCTTCTGGCTTCAATCTGGTGGTGGTACTTTTGAGCCAATCTGTTACCCAAAGGGGCAATCTCCTATTTAATTGGGGAAAATTAGCTTTAAAGTGGAGGGGGAAACTTAGATTCTCCATCAACGTTTATTGGGATCTTTCCTTCAGAGAACTCTTGAAATAAACCAGTCAGATGTTCAACTGGAACAGGTTTTATTGAAATAGGAATATAAGGACAAAACACACACATACAAACACATGGAAAACACACAAGCTAGCTAAGAGGAAATCAGGGAAGAGAAAGGAAAAAGTAATTTTGGGGAAGGTTATAGCTACCAGTGTTGAAGAGGGAAGTCCACAGAGGCAGCAGCAAAATGACTAGTGTTTCATGGAGCAAAGAAGAGAGACCCAAATGGATTTGGGGTGTGAGGTATGGCACCAAGAACACATGCATACACTGCTATTGAGCAGGATACTATACTTTATAGGGCAAAATGCTTCCTGGGGCAAGCTGACAGACTGGCTCCCAAAACAATAACTTGATGGGTTTTTTTTTCAAGTTGAACAATAATTTGGGAGAAATTTAATGGGTTTATCTGAGGTGAACTATAGGTATTAATGGTGCTTGATGACCCTGTAAGTACCTGATGGGAAAAGCTACCAGGTTTTGTGAATAGTTTTAAGTGTTGCTTAATTAGACCGAATGGATAAGGAGAAATGAGGCTGGGTGTGGATGAGGTTAATCCAAAGTGAGAAGATTGTCCTAAATTATGAGTCTCTTTAGGGTCAGGAGGAGGTCATTAGCTAGCCATCCGAACACTTATAAACTATATGTCCAGACTTGTCTCTGGCTGGCATCCATTTTGTGTCATTTTGGGCCTGTCAGTGTATTGTGTTTATTATATCTGAGATAATATTGTATTCCAGCTAAAAACTGCCCCACAATCTTCTTCCAGAATTCATACATGTGCGTGTGAGATTCGCCACAATTTTCAATTTCTTTGGTGCTTTTATTTCCCCCCTCTTCTACATCACCAATGCACTGATTGCTGAAATACGTTCCCAAGGGTCTTAGAAGAGTCAGGTTTCAAATGTTAGAATGGTGGTTCAAGAAAGGCTATTATATTTTCCTGTCCATTGACACAGTCAGATTGCACAATTTCTTTCTCCATGGCTTCATCCTCCTTATTTCAATACACTATTAAAAAGAAATGTGGAATATTCCCAGCATTCAGGAGAGCAGAAGTTGTCCATTGGGAGGTAAACAGGGGAGTAAGTAAAGGTAAAGGTAAAGGTTCCCTTGCTCGAAAGCCAGTCGAATCCGACTCTAGGGTTGCGGTGCTCATCTCCATTTCAAAGCCGAAGAGCCAGCGCTGTCCAAAGACGTTTCCGTGGTCATGTGGCCGGCATGACTAAACACCAAGGCGCACGGAACGCTGTTACCTTCCCACTGAAGTGGTACCTATTTATCTACTTGCAATTTCTTGCTTTCGAACTGCTAGGTTGGCAGGAGCTGGAACTAGAGATGGGAGCTCACCTCATCATGCGGCACTCACGGGTCTTGAACTGCTGAACTACTGACCTTCCACAGCCTGCAGTTCAGTGTCTTAACCACTTGAGCCACCGCAGCTGACACAATGGGGAGTAAGTATGGATAGTTAAATAATGTGTTTAAAACTGAAGTTATTGTCTCTGGTGTTATCACTGAAGCAAAGTTAGGTATTGTTAGTAATATTTCAGTGCTATACTGTGACCTCTTGATTCCAGGCACAAGGAAATTCTCTAATGCTTTAGCTGTCATGGTAATTGCTTAATTCCTGTCTGTTATTCAGCAAAATGAGAATGAAATCCACAGCCCAATCACAAAATCTTGTTAGGCTGGCAGCTACTCTGCCATGGCTAAAGTCACATGAGAAGTGTTTACTATTTTGTATTTATTGTTGCGGTCAATGACCAGCGTAGTTAAACAACAAACGGTTAACAATATTTCCACAATACAATCAATTAAGATCTCATGAAAAGAAATAAAACGAGAAAGGAAAAAATGCAAATACATTTCCAAATACTAAAAACCCTATATATAAAATTAACATAGTTAACAGAGCACAACATGATAACTACTTCTCCAATGAAAACTGGATAGATTTTGATACTGAGCAAAATTTATCTACCTTCTCTGTAATATTATTTATCTGCTAGGAAGTGGGTTGGTGGTTGTGCTCTGCACCTGTGTGTTTAAGCCTTAGCTGGTGGGTGCCTCAGATGAGGTCCCACATTTATTATACTCTCCCAGCTCCTGTGGAGTAGTTTGGGGAGCCCTTGTCAAAAACCTGGGGGTGTCTGCCTTTCTATCAGCCCTCCAAGTACTGGCTGTGTGTTTCAAACCTGGAGCATGGGCTTTTAGCTTTGTGGGCATGCTTCGGGTTTGGGTTTCTGGTGGAGTCAGGGCCACCTTTTCCAGGCCGCCCTCCAAGAGGTCATTCTCCTGGGGCACATAACAGTGCTAACCAAAAGGGCTTAGGGGAAGGGCCCAGGAAACAGTCACTCACTTGCCTCATTGAGGAAATGATTGCTGTGCATGGCCAACCCTTCTTAGTGCCCTGAGCCACCATGTCTATATATGTCATTGCACACTAGTTTGGGTTTGGGTCTGCCTTTCTGTCCTTTGGAACCTGCCTTTGGTGATGGGGGTCCCCTGCAAGTATAGGGGGAAACTTGCCTTGATTTCAGTGTCTGGCTGGGGGGGGGAGTGAATTTTTCCTATGATCTTGGTGTCACTGGCTTGTTCCAGAGCCATTTCATAGACTCCTGGCTGTGCCTGCAACTAGGACCCCAGAAATGTAATCCACCCCCAACTTGGAGAGATTGCAGAGAGGCAGGTGTCATGGTGAGGTTCCCTATGAGTTTAGTGTGTGTAGCTTGCAGAGGGTCCATTCTATACACTTTTAAATTTCAATCCAGGCCTGACATTTCCCCCCAAAAGCACTTTTCTGCCTTGACCTTAGTCCTACTGGGTTTGCAATGCCACAGAGGCACAGGTTCTGCTGGGCACATTGCACTGGTTCTACTGGGCTTGCAGAAATGTCCCCTATTTTCAGTTTCTACTGCAGAGATTCTCATGGACTTTAATCCTGTTCTTCTGGGATTCTATTGCCTTTGCTTTTCACTGTTTTTTAATCCCTCCATTGGAAACAATGGATGATGGGGCACCTTTGGGGGGCATAATTTGGACTTTGTAAAGCCAATCTGCACATATCTTTGAGGGCATATGTAGAAGAGTCAGCTGGAGGCCTGCAGCAATTTTGATTTATCTAGCTTGCACAGGTTACATTCTATACACTCCTGAACCTCCTGAACCCGCACCTGTCATTTCCCCAGAAAGCAGTTTTCTTGGGGCACCTTCTTTAGGGAGGCATAACCCCGTAAATCCAGTTCTCACCAAACTTGGAGGGCATGTAGAGGAGAGTCATCCAGAGGATCCCTGTGAGTTTTGTTTCTCTAGTATGCTGGATAGCCATTCTACCATATCACAACTTTCACAAACTGATTCCATTTGCATGAATCTTTTTTAGTTTGTGACAGTTTGTGGTTTGGTTCATGAGGCCACCACCAGCAATGAACCAAACTGAACTGCATTTTTCCAATTCCTGCTCATCCCTACTCTAGATATGACTGGTTTAAAATCAAAGAAAGCCATGAGTAGAGCTCCTCTTCTTGATTGATCATATGTGTCTACAAGGTGCTACAGATTTAATCCCTGATCAATTGTTGAATGCCCAGTTTTAAAACCTGTCTGTCTGTCTGTCTGCAAGAATATTTTCCTCCTCAAGCCCTTCCAACAGCTTCCTTAACAGATGTTTCACATATCATTTACTAATATCACCCAAGAGGCCAATTGAATGATAATTAGTGTGATCTGACCCACAACCCTTCTTAAAAATTGGAATAATTATAGCTATACCCTAGTCATTTGGAATCTGGGCTGAACAATCAATCCACTGAATACAGCCATCAGCACTGGAATCTACCAATCCAGATTGTCCTTTAACATCTCAGATGGTATATTATCAGCTCCAGGAGCTTTCCCTGATTTTAACTGGATAAGATTTCTAACTTCAAGGGCAGAAACCAGGGGCCATACAGGTAAATCAGTCTGCTCAGGTATAATAGACTGAACGGCATCTGCTATGTAAATGCTCTGAAAATACATCCCCCAATCACTCACTGAAATACATGCCTCAGGGTTTACAATAAGTATACATAAACCTCCCACCACTATCCTCCAAAGGGAGGCTAAATCATCTTGCTTTGTAGCTACTATTAGCCTCTGCCCAATATCTTTCTGATATGGCTGCTTTTTTTTTTTTTTTTCTGGTGGCTACTATGCCATGGCTAAGGCCACATGAGAAGACCCTACTGGGCCAGCTTCTCCCATGTGACCTGAGTCATCAAACCAATCTCATAAGAACATAAGAACATAAGAGAAGCCAATGTTGAATCAGGCCAATGGCCCATCTAGTCCAACACTCTGTCACACAGCGGCCAAAATATACCAGGTGCCATCAGGAGGTCCAGCAGTGGGGCCAGGGCACCAGAAGCCCTCCCACTGCTGCCCCCTCCAGCAACAAGAATAGAGTGCATCACCTGCCCCAGACTGAGAGTTCCCATCTATACCCTGTGGCTAATAGCCACTGGTGGACTTCTGCTCCATATGTTTATCTAATTTCCTCTTGAAACTGACCATGCTTGCAGCTGCCACGACCTCCTGTGGCAGTGAATTCCATATGTTAATCACTCTTTGGATATGTTAATCTCCTTGAAGTAATAAGTATGCCAGAAAGAAAGGAGGCCATTGTGTTTTGGAATCCAAAACGTATATGAGCAGCTCAAGGTCAGTTTCCTGTAGCTATTCACCATGGACACCAGGAGAAGACTATTTGGGGTCAGGCAGTGCTCAGAACTCTTGCCACTGCTGTGTGTTGTGGGTCTGGCCAAGCACTCCATCCTATATATACATATATATATATATGTACATGGAGGATTCCAAGACAGATCCCTAGCTGATCCTTGGAAGAAGATGGTAGCAGCATAATCTGGGGATTAGCTTGACCCATTCCTTCATTATATGAGCAGCATGAATCAGCTTTTATTTAGATGTTCACTCCTGAATCAATGGGACTTAATTCCAGTTTCAGGTAAATGTATTTAAGATCAGGCGTTATTAGTAGACTAATTCCTTGTAAGCATCAAAGAAGAAGAAGGTTTTAAGGAGATATATTAAGGAGGATTAAAAGTCTAATTATATTTACAGTTTAAAGTCCTACTGGAAGGAAGATTATTAGCCTTATTTGACCTATCTGAATATTGTTGTATCACTGAAGGGAAATGTTTTTTTTTTTGCTGCAGGGTAAGATATTACTGAAAAGATCCTCCACTCTGCATTGAGAACCTAATAACAGAAGCTATTAGTTAAAAAAGAAAGAAAACCAAAACGACATTTTCTAACTCATGCTGTCCTAGTCCTATTTCCTGACCCCATAAACAGGAGGAAAGAAATATATAGTTTTAGGCTTTATTCACATTGATCCATATTACAGTCTAAGTAATGTGTACAACAGCCCCTCCCTCTCTAATTGACAAGTTGGACCTGGTTTGCCAGAATGATATGTGTTGGGTGAAGGGATAGAGTGTACTTTAGACTTCTGGTTAGAATCGAGTATTTTTTTTAAAAAAAATCCCTGTCCCGGGGGGGGGATTGCTGCAAGTAGAAATTTAGCACAAGTAGAAATTTAGCACAAGAAGATGACCATGCTGACTGCCTTTTAATGCCTGACTGCCATACATTAGCGATAGGAGGGGTACTGATGATGTGATAGGTGCTGGCCACTCTGTGCCTACTGTGACCTTTTTTTCTTGATTGACCTATCATGAAAAGCAGAATCTTAGGTGAATACTCCACTGTGTTTGAGACAGAGCTTTCATGGTCAGTTGTGGCAAATGCTTTAAGGCCATTTGCCAGTGTTTTGTTGCTCCAGATAAAAATATGAATGTGATATAATATTCCTCCCCCCCACCCAATGCTTTGCCTGGACAGAACTGCTGCAACATGCATCAGCAGAAGATTCCAGTTGTGAGAAGAACATGAATCAAAGAATGCCTGAAGACACCCCTCCCCCGAACAATGGCTACAAATATTAGACACCAACAGAAGAAGAAGAAGAAGAAGAAGAAGAAGAAGAAGAAGAAGAAGAAGAAGAAGAAGAAGAAGAAGAAGAAGAAGAAGAAGAAGAAGAAGAAGAAGAAGAAGAAGAAGAAGAAGAAATTGGATTTATATCCTGCCCTTCACTACCTGAAGGAGTCTCAGAACAGCTTCCCTTCCCCTCCCCACAACAGACACCCTGTGAGGTAGGTGGGGCTGAGAGAGCTCTGAGATAGCTCCTCTTGAGAGAACAGCTCTGAGAGAACTGTGGCTTTGCCAAGGTCACCCAGCAGCTGCTTGTAGAGGACTGGAGAATCAAATCCAGTTCTCCCAGATTACAGCCCATGCTTCTAACCACTACACCAATACATACCTTTCTGTCACCCTGCCCAATGCAGTCCTTGCTAGACCTTTCCCTATTATATCTGTGATATGCTGATTTTTTTTTTTTAAAAAAAAAATCTCCTTGATGTTTACTGATTTGTGACTAACAAAGAGCTGGGAAGTGTGTGTACGTGCATATATAGAACGGGGATATTATCCCTTGGCACCTTAGGTGAGAGTTTAGCATCCACCAGTGTTCCCTCCAAGCTGAGTTAGTGTGAGCTAGCTCACGGTTTTTTAAACGCTGGCTCACACATTTTTGTTTTTGCGCAGGAAGGATGGCTCCAGAACAAATTAGCTTATGCAGCAGCCAAATCGCTCACTCACAACTTTAATGCTGGCAGCTCACAAAATAGAATTTTTGCTCCCAAGACTCCACAGCTTAGAGGCAATTGGCATCCACCACCATAAAATAAAGCTGTCATCCTCTCCTTTCCTATGGTGTGAAGATTACAATGTGAGTGAAGAAACACAAATATTTTGCAGCAGGGACGGACCTGGGCATCTGCCCCCCCCCCACCGCTGATGCTGGCACTCAAAGGCAGTCACAGGGCTACCAAAGGATCTCCGCTATTCAAGGACACATCTGTGTTTGTTTTTTTAACCTTCTGCCCATTCCTTGCATGAATTCTTACAGGTAAAGACTGACAGATACAGCAGTCTGATGTTTTTGATATCATTTGTCACAGTACCAATACATTTGATTTATGGTGCTTTAAAACACAGCCATGAAACAAAAGTAAAATATTAAAGGGAAATCCGTCCTGAGAGCCACTATCTATCTGACTTGCCCTCTGGAGGTGCTTTTTCATTTTACCAGAGATCCAACTAAGGCTCGTTGAAGACAGTGGAGACCCTTTCCTTAGCGTACTTTGTCAAGGGACCAAGTCAATAAGAGGATTACTCAGAGCACTACCTTTGGAAAGCATATAGGGCCCGTTTATTCCGCTTTAATGAAATGAGGCTTTTAATTAGCATTGCCAGTGGCAACCGAGAGGGAAAATTGGTTATCAATGAATCCTTAAACACAGAGTTTTAATAACTTTGTTAATTTCTAATTTGCTTGTTCTAATTATTCTGTTGAACACCAATAAAATTAAGAGATTTTACATTTGAATATATTAATACAATTCCAATTACACTTGTATTGCTGGCAATAATTTGGGTAAACCAAACAACCGTGTGATCTACAGCAGCCTTTTGTTGTTTATTCATTGCCTGCTAATTGATAGATAATTAATATTGTATAAATGTGAACTCTAATCCTTTGTTAAAGGTGTAGAGCTTTAATTCCTAACAAGCAGAAAGACAACTGGCATCTCCTGCCTTTCTCTGCCATTTCATCAATTACTCTTTTTTAAAAAACAAAACAAAAAACCTTCTTTATAACAGCCACTCTTGTGTCCTAATGCCTAATATTTGAAATACATTTTTTGTCATCATCTATGAGAGAGTTGATAATGGTTTGGATTTCAGCAATATGCCTCATTGTCTTTCTTTGTCTTGTCATGTCTTTGAAAGGACCAAGTATTTATTTTGTTTGATTTAAAATGTAAATTAAGGATTTACTTTTATAGTGACAATTGATATGGAAAGATAGTCCACATGAAAACATCTTGACTGGCAGTATAATGTTAAAGAATATTATATAAGTAGTAGGTAGTTTCAGGTGGGTAGCCATGTTGGTCTACAGTAGAAAAGCAAGATTTGAGTCATCATAGTTAACCTCTGGCGACCCCTACTGGGGGTTTGGATGTTTTTCAGAAAGGTGGTGTAGTTTAGCCAGCCTCTGCATCCCAGCTCTGGTATTCCTTGGAGGTTGCCTTCCAGGTACTTGCCAGAGTCGTCCCTGCTTAACTTCCAAGATCTGATGAGATTGGGCTTACCTGTGCTATCTGGGTCAGGGCATGTGGTGGAATTCTTGTCGGTCTTTAATGTGCTCCTAGACTCAAATCTTGTTGTATGTATCTAGGTGTGGGTGTCTGTCCATTTCTCTCTCCCTCCCTACTGACATCCATCCATCCATCCAATCTGATTCCTGGGATACAATTAAATAATTGTTCTAGCCAGTTTGTATTTCTGCAAAGATGTATACTAAGAAGTACTCATCCTGGACATTACTTCTGGTATTAACCAGTATTCTTTTAACATGCATGCTGGTCACTACAGTTAGCTCATGTTGTAGGCTCAGCAGGTGGCTGGCTCTGTATTGTGAACCTTACCTCTGTCAGAGAGTTACCTGAAGGAGCCAAAAGGGACACAAGGACAGTGGCAACCAGACAAGTGTGTTGGCTCAGGCACTCTGCAGATGATGTGAGTTGTCTGTCTGACATGGTGGTTCTACTAAGGGGCTCTTCCGTTTCTCTCTCTCCCTCATACATCAGAATCATTTTTTTTTTTTTATGGGGCATGGTGTATTATGAGGCATTAGTTAATCATCCCTTGTACAGTGTTGCATTGGAACGCTGCCATTTCTATTTGAGCTGCTCCATGATCCTGATCTTGAAAGGCAGAAGGTGTCATGAACCAGCAAGTAGTAGGCTGCCCAGAAATGTGGTCAGTTTGGTGCAGTGGTTAAGAGTGCAGAATCTAATCTGAGAGAACCGGGGTTGATTCCCCACTCATCCACATGCAGCTGCTGGCGTGATCTTGGATCAGTCATAAGTTCTCTCAGAGCTGTTCTCTCAAGGGCAGTTCTCGAGAGTGCTCTCTCAGCCCTGCCTACCTCACAGGGTGTCTGTTGTGGGGAGGGGGAGGGAAAGGAATTGTAAGCCACTCTGAGACTCCTTTGGGTAGTGAAGGGTGGGGTATAGATCCAGTCTCCTCCTCCTCTTCCTCCTTCCTGTTTACCCCTCTTGCATATAGGGGTACACTGGCATGATGTTTTGTAGATGTCACAGTGATGTTGTCTTAGCCAGGCTCCAAGAAGCAGCTCCCTTTCTGCACCATGCATAGTCACCCTTTGCCCCCTGTCTGGGAGACATGGCTGGTGGCTGTTGAAAGATACTGCTGAGAAAGAGTTGATGAACCAATGTACAAGAGATACATTCTGCTGGGGATATTAGCAGCAGTAGAGGAGACTGGGGTCCTTCCCACCCCGCCCCCTTGCTTAGTTGTGTGGTAAGCATTCTCCTTGTACTCCCAGCTGGAAGAGTGGAGACTCTAGTTCAGAATTTGTGCTTTCAGGTGGAGTGCCCGTAAGGATGCTGACTGAGCACAGCTAAGTTAGCAATATGCTGGAGTAATGTTTGTACTCTTCCTGGGCTTTACTCTGATTAGCTCTTCCTGGCAACTAACCACGCCCCACACACACCTGAATGTAATATTTGGGGAAATCTGTTTCTGTGTGTATGAAGAAGTGTGTACATGCTGAGTCTCTGTTCTCACGTGCACACAGGGTTGAGCTTGGCTTTTCTTGGGGGCGCCACTGGACTCCAATTTCATTCTCACATCTCTTTGTTAACTCTTGCATTCACATGCTAATTTGCTGCCATCCATTGATCCTACTGGCCACCCATTCCAGTTTCAGCTCTGCATATGCATCTGGGCTCTGAGTGGCCTCTCCTAATGGCTTATCCCCACCCTCTTTTTCCTGTAGCTCGTTTTTGAGATTTTATTCCAGTTATGTCTGAAGAAGTGTGTTCTGCCCATGAAAGTTTACACTGAATAAACCTTTGTTGGTCCCAAAGGTGCCAATTGACTCAAACTTTGTTCTTCTTGGGCTGTTTGTGCAAAGGGCTCCTGGCCTTTTATTTTTAGCAAAGTGCCCTTTTCTAGTGCCCCAAAGGCCCCATGTGTGTGTTCCAAGTGTGACTGAGTTGGAGCCCCATTATATGCACCTTGTCATCTGAAAATATGGGTGTTCTACTGAGGGTTTATGCCCTGTTTAGGTACCTCTGAGTTTGGCTACAGACTTAGTTGGTATCTTAAGTCATGCCAAGAGTGCATTGGCATGCCTGAAAGCAGGTGGGGGGGAACTGGTTATCACACTCGCTGAGATCAACTGGAATGACTATGCTTGGACCAGTACTGTCACTAACACAATGTTGTGCTCCTGCTGGCTGGGAACATGACATCAGCTGAAGATGCTTAGGGTACCAGCAACCTGCAATCAATGGAGTAAATTACAGTCATTCCAATCCAGTGAAATTGTTCCAGGCATGAAAATGATTTCCACAATGGGAATCATACATTTAAGATTTTTGTGTGCATCTAGGTAAATCATTTCTGAATGGGACAAACGTGGACTTTGGGGAAAAAATGTTTATCATTCAGTTACCTCCGTCAGTAAACCATGTTTGGCCACCCATGTGCATAATCAATAAGAAAGTTAGTTTGCTCAGCCCTGACCTGGATAGCCCAGGCAAGCCCAGTTTCATCAGAACTTGGAAGCTAAGCAGGTCCGACCCTGGCAAGTACTTGGAAGGGAGACCTCCAAGGAATACCAGGGCTGTGATGCAGAGGCAAGCAATATAATAAGCCACATCTCTGAAATGTCCAAGCCCCACGAAGGGTCACCAGAAGTCAACCATGACTTCCAGGCATACACACACACACACACATACATAAATACTCACCAAAAAGAAATAAAAAAGAAGTTAGTTTGCTCGACATAACAAATGGGGGGAAGTCCTATTCCCACTACTCAAAGCCAAACTAAACTATGCATATTTATGACTGTTTTAAAATGCAAATTTAGATACAGCTTGTTTGTGGATTGTCTTTTTCTAATAATATGTCACTGGAGACCAAGTTCAAGATAATTCATACTGCGGTATTCTCCATTGCTACATATGGATGTGAAAAGTTGAATAATGAAGACAGCTGACGGGGGGAGGGGGAGATTCATTTCAAATGTGATGTTGGAGGAGAGTTGTACAAATACTACAGGCTGCCAAAAAGAAAAATGAATCGGTTCTAGATCAGATCAAGCCTGAATTCTCCCTAGAAGTTAACATGACTAAACTGAAGCTTATGTACTTTTGTTACTTTGTGAGAAGACAAAACTAACTGGGAAGGGCAGAACAAAGTCCAGTGGTACCTTTAAGACCAACAAAGCTTTATTCAGGGTATACAAGCTTTTGTGTTCATGCACATTTCTTCAGTTACAATTAAATGGAAGTTTCCAGTTCAGACATATAGGTAGAGGGCGGGCAGCAAATTAGCATACAGCATAATGAAGATATTTAACAGATGCAAGGACCAAACAAGGATAACAGACTTAGGTTTCCAATTGTTTGGGCGTAAATCTGGGAGGAAACATAGTGAAGAAAATAAGTATGTCACAATTGGAGATTGATGAGCAGAAGTATCCTTAACTGTGGAAGGCTGGGAGTAATTAAGGCAGTAGGAAAAGAGGCAGATGCAACATGAGATGGATTGACTCACTAAAGGGACTTATGGCCTTCAGCCTGCAAGACCTAAGCAAGGCTGTTAATGAGAGGATGTTCTGGAGGTCATGAATTCATAAATTTCCAATAAGTCAAAAGTGACTTGATGGTGCATAACACACACACACTGTCATCTAGACAGCTTTTTCCCCTTTTAGAAATCTGTTTGTTTTCCCGAATTCATGAAGATTGTTTTTTAAAAAATTATTGCTGAGCTAAGAAGGGTCAGCCCTGGTTAGTACCTGAATGAGAGACCATCAAGAAAGGCCGGGGTCAATATGCAGAGGCAGGAAATGGCAAACCACCTCTGTTCATCTCTTACCTTCAAATCCCTGTGGAGTTGCTATAACCAGGGGCATAGCCAGGATTTTTTTCCCTTTAGGGGGCATTTAAATAAGTCAGGGGGCATCCCCTCACACACACCCTGGTTGTCTCAGAAAAGGTAGGAGATGCTGTGGGGGACTGAACCTGGGACCTTCTGCATGCCAAGCAAATGCATGGCCAGTGGAACCACCAGCCCCCCCCATGTCCATATGGAGACATCAGGAAGTGGTTTTGGCCATCTGTAAGGTCATCTGTAAGCTGGTTTGGGCACAGGCAACCCTAGGGAGAAGACCCCAGGCCAGGAGCAAGGGCAGGGAGGGGCTGGGGGCTGATGATTACCCTGCCCGGGACTGACAAGCACAGGACATGTCCAATGTTCCCTCTAAGCTGTGGAGTCTTGTGAACAAAAATTCTACTTTGTGAGCTATGGCATTAAAGTTGTGAGCAAGTGATCTGGTTACTGCATAAATTAGTTGGCTCTGGGGTCATCCTTCCTGAGCTAAGTCAAAAGTGTGTGAGCCAGAGGCTAGAACACTGTGAGCTACCTCATGCTAACTCAGCTTAGAAGGAACCCTGGACATGTCCCTCATGTGCTCCATGTCCAGCCCCAAAGGGGCATGCCTTGCTTTACCTGTGGCACCCTTCTTCTCTCAGGAGGTTGGAAATGGCATGGCTAGCCTCTGCTGTTGGCGCTGCCTACTTGGGCCAGCTTGGCCTGGCCCTTTATAGCAGTGGACGGGCCCAAAGTCTGGCATCACTTTCTCAAAAGGTGCCCTTCCTTTGGAGAAAGGTGCCCTGAAAGTGGAAGAGACTTGATGATGGTGCACTATAAATAGGCTGCAGCCCTTGCAGCGGCCAAGTCACTGTGAGCTGTGAGGGAACTGCTGCCCTGCAAGAAAGACAGAAGAGGCATCCCAGTGATGGACTCCTGGAGGTAAAGGGCTGTAGCAATAGCTTGGTGTGGCCATGGCATGAAAAATAAAACAATTTAAGTTTTGTTTCCCCCCCCTCCCCATGAACTGGCTGGCTGGGAAGTTGGGAGGCCTGGATGGTAAGTCAAGGGGCCAGGCTGTGAGATGTCCCACTGGGCCTGGTTATAACTCAGCTGTGTGACTTGACAGCACTTCCCACCACAACCACCACCAAGATATGGATTTGCATAAAAAATAAATATTATGTATCTTTCTATATCTTTATCTGTATCCAACCGCACATTCTGAAGACCTAAGGTCATTTAGGAGATGGCATCTTATGCTAATTTCTCCCACCAATGGAAGACCAATCTGAATCCCAGAGGGGGAAAAAAATGAGGGCTGTAGAGGATGGGGGAATTCAGTAAAATCACAGCCCCCTCTTCTGAAAAAATTCAGTTACTTTAAGTCTTCCAAACTTTGTAGTTGGATAGAGGCTTATCTGGTTCTGTCAGGGAAACTCCTGGCAGCACTCCCCATCTTCTGCCCTTTCTCAATGGAGCAGCTGATGGCAGAAAATAACAATGATTGACACCAGGATATTGCTTCCTGTTTGAGAAAAGGAAGTGACATCACAATATTCTAGGAATTTCTAGACCTCTATGTTAAAGATTTGGAAATTTGTAGAGCATAAGAACATAAGATAAGTCAATATTGGATCAGGCCAATGGCCCATCCAGTCCAACACTCTGTCACACAGTGGCCAAAATACCAGGTGCCATCAGGAGGTCCATCAGTGGGACCAGGCCACTAGAAGCCCTCCCACTGTTGCCCCCTCCCCAAACACCAAGAATATAGTTCATCACTTACCCCAGAATGAGAGTTCATATCTATACATTGTGGCTAATAGCCACTGATGGACCTCTGCTCCATATGTGACATCACTTCCTGTTTCAGAACTGGAAGTAAAATCAGGGTGCTCTAGGAATTTGAAAGTTCCCTGGTTGATGATGTGACATCATTTCCTGTTCCATCCCTTCAAAACTCCCAGGGAATGCAAGCTGAGGACTGGCAACCCTAGCTATTGAAATTATATTTTTCCTTAATTTTACCATTAGCCAATATGATGGTGGCAGTTGTTCTGTGAACCAAAACTCCTTATTAATAACAGCTGGACTCTTTCAACCTTATACAGCTCGCACAAGTGGATAACTCACACAAGTAAATAAATACGCAGCTGAAGTGTGATGCGAGCCAGTTTCAAGAAATTTAATTACCACCCGTTGTCTTGTTGGCCACGATAAGCAGTGTTGTTTCATGTAATTCTTCTTATGGCAGAAAAAGGGATGAACAAGGTTTGAAATGCATATTATTAACTATTAGCTGAAGTTGTTACCATGATTTCTCACCCATCTGTATCTCATGGACTGTGGGCCACTCTGTGAGAAATAATTTTTAAAAAATCAATGTTAGTAATGTCAAAACTGTTTATATTTGCCTCAGTGGGATGAAACAATCTGAGGTACTTTTAACAGATGGCTCCTTACTAATATTTAGTTGTGCCTCTGATTTACACCACCTATTTACTCAGTCGCTGGCATTCTATACATGCAGGGTCAGAGGAATGATCTATTCTCTAACTCTTCCTGCCATCACACTAAGAATACAACAGGGCTGAGCTGATACAACCAGTACTATTTTGTGTTATTTGTAAAACTGAGCAGCACTTTCTTTGGGAGGTGATTTTTGGCACTTACTGGGGACATATTCCCATTTTTTTTCTTGCTGCCCCTCTGTGGCTTGGTTCAAATACAACACAAAACTGTAATAAAATAGAAACAAATGGTTATACTATGAGTTGTTTGTGAAACCAAGATGCAGCTTACCAATGACTACTCAGATCTCAGATTTATGCATTTTTCATCACCTTTGATCTGGCCAGCCAATCAAAGGCAGCTCTGGGGAACAAGCTGCATGTGGGGGATGTGAGTACACAAACCTGGTTCTCCCAGATTAGAGTTCGTGCTCCTAACCGCTCCACCAAACTGGGGATGCCAGACTTTGGGCCCTCCTGCTGCTATAAAGGACTGGGCTGAACTGGCCCAGGCAGGCAGTGCCAACTGCAGAGGCTTGCCATGCCATTTCCAACCTCCCGAGAGAAGAAGGGCACCACAGGTAAATTGAGGCATGGCCCTTTTCGGAGACAGCCTGTGGTGTGTGTGAGGGGGTGCCCCCTGACTTATTTAAATGCCACCCCAAAATTTAAAAAATCCTGGTTACGCCCCTGTTTTCAATGCAAGAGATATTCAGAGGTGGTTTGCCATTGCCTGGCTTTGTGTCACAACCTTGGTATTCCTTGGTGGTTTCCTGTCCAAATACTGACCAGGGCTGACCCTGCTTAGCTTCTGAGATCTGGTGAGATTGGGCTGCTCCAGGCGATTCAGTTCAGAGCTATTTATTAGTACATCATCAGGAACTATAGTTAAGATCAACTGTGATTAATAAACCAACTTCAGACGATGGTTTCACATCCTAGTTTAATACAGCCCAATTAGCCATAGTTAATGGCATGGCCCCCATTCGGTCAATCACATCAACGACCAATAATTTAATCCAAAAAAGAGATTAATTTAACCATCTGAAATCACTCAAAAATAGTGCATGAGCTTTTGAGTTCATTAGAACTCTTCAACAGATTACAAAAAAATGATGTTTAGCCAGACATAAAGTCTAATTTGAGCTTAAGTTCTTCAAAAAGTCATGGTTCTGTCAAATATTAAGTGACTGTTTTATACTTCTTTTATAGTAGTTTTACATGTCACATGTCATTTTCAGATTTAAACACTTTCCCAATAGATTATTATGTCTCCTGAGGACTAAATTATGGCAACTGTGGCTTAATTAGTGATTCAGTCCTTTGGTAAAGGAAGGAAATGGGAAAACCTGAAGAAATCCAGCATTTCCAAATGGTAGATTGTGGCCTGGAGCTCTTACCTATCCCTTAATTTACAACCATTGACCAAATATTGGACATTATTTCTAAGCCTTCAACATAACAAAAGAATAATTCTCACCCTAATCTGGATAACCCAGGCAAACCTGATCTCATCAGATCTTGGAAGCCAAGCAAGGCAGACCCTGGCAAGTATTTGGAATGGCAAGGAATACCAGGGCTGGGATGTAAAGGCAGGTAATATCAAAACCACCTCTTTGGAACATCCTAGCCTCACTAGGAGCCACCAGAAGTCATCATGACTTCCAGGCTTTCAAGCACACATACACACACACAAAATACTCACAAAATAAAACAATGAAAGAATAATCTTCAGCAAGGTAATGACAGCCAGTAAGGGTGCAGTTATGGGGGGAATCTATTATAACCCACAAACTTTGAGCATCAGACATCAATATTGCCTGTTGGTAGGTCAAACATGTTTGATAGCCACGACTGTATCACTCTATTTAACCCCCCCCCAAACAACTCACTCAAACCATCCAAGCATAAGTTACACCAATACACATGAGAAATCTCTAAACAGATAGATAGCAGACTCCTTTGCTGACCAGGAAAAGAGCACAAGTCTACGTTCCTGATATAGATGCCAGTTAATCAGAGGGTCTAATGTTGCATTTCAGTATTTCTTTTTTGTGAGCAAAGGAATTAAGCATACTATGAACTTGGACATGAACATGATTGTCATGCACCAGCATTTTATTTTCATTTTGTTTTATTTTGAGCTATGACTTGGTATGTTTGTAAGTTATGACACTGTACCGTATAAGTACTTGTGTTTTAACATTTCTAATACTTAATTCCTAATATAAGCTGCCCTGAGCCTGCCTGCGGCCGGGAGGGCAGGATAAAAATTGAAGTAATAAATAAATAAATAAATAAGTGTATACACTACAGGGTCTTGTAAATGCAGTTTGTGGCTCTCCAGTTCAGGGACTAAATAATCTTATTTACTGAAGAAGAGGCACATGTCTTCTAGGATTTGGTCAGGTCATTAAAGTGAGTGGCTTGCATAAATCATGGAATTATATACCGACCATGCCCTCCTTGTATTGCTCACTTGCATGAGTCCTGTAAATGACCAACATTGCCTAGATTACATGGGATTTTATTATTATTATTATAATAAAATCACTGTTCCATCAACCTATCTGAACAGCTGTATGATGAACCATTGAGAGGGATTTGGCTATGGCTGGGGTGACTTTTTTATTATCTTTCAGAAGCCACACCACCCTAGCATGGGATGACAAAGAGGGCAAACCTTCAAGAGGGACAGTCAACTAATTTCTGTACTCCGAATGGATACAGCAATCAAGTAGGATATGAACCATCGTCTCCATTTTTCCCTTTGCCCCATGGGCATAACCTTTCCAAGTATGGTTGCTTTGTGTGGCATCCGCTAATTTTTGTTTTTACTTTTGTTTGTTAGTTTGCAAGAGAAGAAGAAGAGAAGAGACTGGATTTATACCCCGCCCTTCACTTGGAGTCTCAGAGCGGCTTACAAACTCCTTTCCCTTCCCCTCCCCACAACAGACACCCTGTGAGGTAGGAGGGGCTGAGAGAACTCTAACACAAACTGCTCTTTCAGGAACAGCTGTGCCAGAGCTTGTGACTGACCCACAGTCACATCAGCAGGTGCAAGTGGAGGAGTGGGGAATCAAACCCAGTTCTCCTAGATTAGAGTCCGCACACTTAACCACTACGCCAAACTGGCTCTTCAACTGAACACTCTACTTAAAAAGGGATTGCATGAGTTAATTGTAAGACTACCTTGATGTGGCAGCCCTTATCCAGTCTCCCTACCATCCTCTACAATCTCTCTAATTCAGGTTATGGGTTATACATAGGTCAGGATGTCACACTCGCCACCCTTCTTGTCTCTTTTAAAATCTATAGAGAGCAGCCATCTCACACCTCAGGCCCTCTCTCTCACTCCCAGAGA
Organism: Gekko gecko; assembly: GCA_029375565.1. Taxonomy (NCBI): domain Eukaryota; kingdom Metazoa; phylum Chordata; class Lepidosauria; order Squamata; family Gekkonidae; genus Gekko; species Gekko gecko. The sequence continues at coordinate 181,350,817 of JAPDNY010000004.1, forward strand.
CATCCACAGATGGGGTAGCCCACCCCCTCCTTTAATAATCAGCCCTCACTCACACAGAGCGATTGGAGTTGGGGATCAAACACTGTTCCAATCACTTGCTGCCACCATTCATCCACATCCTAAAAAATATGTATGTAGACAGAGATAGTCAATCGTGTGTGTGTGTGTGTGTGTGCATGTGCACACGCTTCTTCCCTTCAGACACGCAACCCACAGGGTTAATCAAAACAAGAAACTTTTATTTACAAGAACAAAACTCTGAGGAAAGTAAAATCTAAGAAAACAGTGTTTCACTTCCATTGAACTTCTGCGCTGAGGTCCTAAACCTACAACCAGGCTCCTTTAGTTACAAATTTACTATTTTCCGCCTGTTCCAAGCTGCTGTTGTATGCAGGCTGAGTTCAGACTGGCAGTTTGCCCCACTATAGCCACATTTCAGTGACATTTTAAAAGTAGATTAAAGGGGGTATTCACACAGGCACATCTGCCTGGCGTTCCCCACCCATAGGCAACCCGTGCTGTTCCACTTCACTCCCACGTTTAATAGATCCCTCATAAAAGTGGTAGCAAATCCCCGAAGAGTGCCTTTATGCCACGTTTGTCCGCTTCCCAGCAGTGTGAATGCTATGCGGAAAAGCCAGGAGCAACCCGCAGTGTGCATAAGGGAGCAGTGATATGATTGGCTGTGCTCCACTCTACCGCCCAATGCAGTGCTGGAGCAGCAGGATCCACCCCAAATTGGCTGGATACCTATGTGTGTATGGGTGCATGGGCATATGAGCACTCATGCGCCCATGCACCCATACACACATAGGCATCTAGCTGATTTACCAGGAAAAAGCCATTTACAACCATGCCTCCAGGCCAGCAGTCTGAACGCTCCTGTGCATCTTCTCCCAGTATGCTCCCGCATCAGTCCGAGCTGTGTGACTGGGCTTTTTTGCCACAACTGACTGCTGCTGCAAATTACCAGTCTGTTCTCAGCCACAGTTACCCTCAGTCAGAAAAAAAGCCCTTTTCGCCTCATCCCCTAAGCTGGCAGCTTCTCTCTACTGCTAACCCCATCTAACTGTTGTTTCTCAGCTGCTCTTTTTCAAGTCTCCTTCTCTGAGCATTCGGTCCACTCCCATTGGCTGATCTTAGGGACAGGATGAACCTAGCCTGTCTGTCACACTTGGTTAATGGGCAGACATGAAGGACACACAAAAATACTGAGGTAGTAGATCTCAACTAAAAAAGAAAAAAAGAAAAAGCTCAAATTGATTTCTTTTTTCCCTTTTTACTGTGTGCTTCCTAAAAATTAGGGGTGGCATCAAATAGATAGTATGGCATTAATCAGATTAAATGGACATACCCAAATGTATTCAAATACTTATGACAGCTCAACAAATGACTGGATCCTTGCTTGCAACTGAAGAAGAAAATGTGAATCAAACCAGCAGTGAGCATGGCTACAGATACCCTTTGGCTGTTCACCCGGTTAAATACTGTTTCTTAAAGCAGGACGGGCCCGAGTCAGCATGGCTCACCATTTGCAGGGCTGGCCAGGGGAGGGAGAGGTGGCCGGATGCTGGGGAGGTGGGGCTGGCAAGCAGCGGGAAGGTTAGGGGGTATCAGGGGAGTCAGAAATTTAAAAGATGAAGCGGCCGCTTGCCTGCCCCATCCAGCATTCGGCCATACCACATACAAACTGGAGCCGCAAATGCCACTGAAGTCCATACCCCCCAACTTACCTGGACTGCAATCATGAGCAGCCCAGAATTCCCATCTTCAAGTGGAACTAAGCATCTCAACTATTCAATTATTCTGAAACGCAAATAATATATCTGAGCCAGAGAAGAATTCCTCCTCCTTTTCACCCCCATCTTAACTTATTGGCCCAACTGCTAGGGAGTGATGGAAACAGGCACTCGAGAGAGATTTTTTTTGGGGGGGCTGTCTCTCAGTCATTCTTCCCTCCTCCTAATCACCCCCCTCCTTTTGCTCTTCCCTTCCTCCCTGGCTGCCTTTGACACTTAATGTCTATGATTTATGGCATACCAAATTACCTGATCTTGTTTGCAATGTGAAAAGAATATATTAAAAAATCTTCAATTATTCAGCCGATTCTTTTATTTCCCAACGTTTTTACAGAATTTTATGCATGTGCATTTAACATAGCTTTAAGTTTTTGAGCAAAGTTTGAATTCAGTGGCACCTTTAAGACCAACACAGTTTTACTCAAGGTATGAGCTTTCATGTGCACACAAACTACATGCAGGGCTATTTTGGGGCAGGAATGCACAGGAACGGAGTTCCAGCTGGCTCCAGAGTTGGCCATGCCCAGCAGGAACTCATTAACATAATAGGCCACACCCAACAGCAGAAACTCATTAGGATTGGCTACATTAGGGCTGTGTGGCCTAACATGCAAAGGAGTTCCTGCTACAAAAAAGCCCTGGGTTTTGACAACAAACAAGGTAAACAGAATAAGAAGCAAAAATGGGATGACCACACTTCTGGTAACATGGGGGTGTGGCCTAATATGCAAAAGAGCTGTACTGTCAGGGGTGTGGCCCAATATGCGAATGAGCTGTGCCGTCGGGGGTGTGGCCTATTATGCTAATGAGTTCCTGCTGGGCTTTTTCTACAAAAAAGACCCTGACTACATGTATCTGAGGAAGTGTGTGTGCGCATGAAAGCTCATACCTTGAGTAAAACTCTGCTGGTCTTAAAGGTGCCATTGGACTCAAACTTTGTTCTGCTGCTTCAGACCAACGTGTTTGCCCTCCTGGATTTAAGTTTTTGATGAAGCGTTGGAACATGTGATTTTCCTATTGTCATTTATATCGTAACATTAGGGAAGTTCTGGTTAAGCCTATTGTTAACTCCTACCCAGGCTGCAATAGAAGGATACTTTTGTCAGTTATTCTGGTGGGTAATAATCAAAAGCTAACTCGGACGGTTGCCAAATTTGGTTGGTTGGCCTACCGAACTAGGAAAGAGACAAAGAAATACAGATAAACCTAGGTTTATTTTTAACCTTTGATCTTAATATTAACTTTTAGAATTTCAGATTTTATATTTTTTTTAGATTCTTGTGTAAAATTTTAGATGGTATTCTACTCTATAATACTACTGCTCTTTTACCTGTTATTTACTTGCCTTTAATTACCTTTAACCGGCTATGGGGAGACCATTTGGATCAGCAGCAATACTGGGCAAGGGTGATGGTTAACTCATTCACCCCTGTCATTACAGGGACAGAAATCTCCCTCTCCTTAACAGTTATTCACACCAACAGACGAAGCTTATGGACTGAGATAACACCACATTCTTCCTAAATATGGCACTCAATGGCATGTCCTTGCATTGCTGCTCAGCTGTCTGCTTTCTTCAGGTGCACTGACTGCACTGCTTATAAAACAAGACACTCGTGTCTTGTCCTTTTTGGAATTTGGTGGAGTGAGGAATGCAATCCCTTTACATTTATCCCAGCTGGATGGGCAGTGAAATAGTTAAGAAAGCAATGAAAATGCACTTCTCATTGAAATGAAATGGACAACAGTGGTAGTCATTAAAAACGAATTAAGCTTTTGAAATGAAAATATAATGAAACCTAAAAAAAAAAAGTAACATATGTTGTCTGATCAATGTTCATGGTCTCAAAGTAGAGTTTTTAATTGGTGTAATGATTTTCTAGTACTAAGTAATATGCCTCCAAACAAATTAGAGCTTTTGGCAGATTGAAAGCATGTGTATGAGATGAGTGGGAGGATGGTAAATATTACACTGAAATAGGTAGAACACGAGGGATCCTTTGCTTTCTTAAGGGCAGTGTGGGGCGATGAAGGGGAAGGAAATTACGTCAAACAAACCACACAGAAAAATGTTTAGAGTAAAAACAGGGGTCAAAAAGTAAAGCCAAGGCTGATGGTGAAAAATCAGGTAAGAATATGTTTTATTACTCAGTTTTTTTAAAAAAAATCCCTATGCGTATTGCCAACAGGCTTCATCTGGAAAATATACCATTGTACCACCGAGTTTACATAAATAATGGTATACTTATATTATACAAATAAATAAGATACTGTATTGAAGGTCAAAATAAAGGTCGTAAAATAACAATCACACACAAAACCTCTAGAGCTTATTCTGCCCTTGAGATTGAATGAAGAAAAGAACCTCCCTATAAATAAGAGAGAGAAGATAAATCTGCCCAGCACCCAACAGGTTTTGGCTCAAAATTAAAAGAGTCTTTTTCTGTGCCTAAATGCAGGGCTATTTTGTGGCAGGAATGCACAGGAACAGCATTCCGGCTGGCTTCAGAGTTGACCACACCCAAAACCTCTGTGTGCATGGATACAGAGGGAAGGCCTGGAGAGTAACCCCCCCGGCAAATCCGAGACAGACAGGCCAGGGGAGGCCTTGGAAGGATTGGGAAGGCATTTAAATACCTCCCCATGCCTTCCCCAGCCTGTCCAAGGGGGGCTTGCCTGGGCTCCCCGCAGCCGTGGGGCACCCGGGTAAGCCACAGGAAGGCATGGGGGTGTGGCCTAATATGCTAGTGAATTGCACTGTCAGAGGTGTGGCCTATTATGCTAATGAGTTCCTGCTGGGCTTTTTCTACAAAAAAAGCCCTGCCTAAATGAATGTTACAAACCTGTTGTTTTGAGGTAATTCTTCAAAAGGAGTACAAGATCAGTAGCAAATTGCCACTGGAAGGACTCTACTATATTCCAACACAATCTCTCTGTTTTGTTTTGGGTTTTTTTTACAGAAGCTGATGCAATTTTAGAGATAAGTTCAACACTTTAGGTGTCCATGTCTGGAGGCTAACAATCCAACCTGCTTCTTTTTTTCTGATGCTCACCCAAGCCCACACTCAGCCCAGCCCAGAGGATGAGCCAGAATATGGCCAGTGGCTGGCTCCCTCATTGATGCCCAGCCCTCCCAAAGGCCACCAGAAACTGCCATGGCCCAGCCAGTCCACATCATGGCAGACCACGTGGAGTGCTTCCTCTGACAGACCCCAGCCCTGCAGTTGCAATGCAGCCACCAGTAAGTTGGTGGCTGCAAATTTGTCTCAGGCTTGCGGTGCTAACGGTTATTGAAAAGATAAGATGAGAAAGTTGGGCCTTAATGGAGCCTCATCTTGAGATGAAACGACTGTGATGGACAGTAAATGGTTAATGCTTTAACCCAATCTTAGAACCTTGATTTACAGGGGATTCGAATGGAATTCTACAGTTGAAGGTGGCAGTTAGGAGTGACAGTGTAAGAACTGACAGTTGACTGGCAAGGAAAGTTAAGGGAGTGAGAGGATCAAGAAGGATCCCCATTCAAGTCTGAAAGAAATAGCTCCTAGTAAAGAGGTGTGATCCCTGTCTGGTCTGAGAGAAATTGGAATTTGTGTAAATGTTCCTGCCTTCACCAGCTAAAGTGTCTTTGCAACAAAGAAGCTTAAGCTTGTTCATTTTAAGCAAAGACTGCAAAGACATCTCTCTCCTCGGTGTTTAAAACCTTTCTGTACCACTAAATGGTTACATGTTTGTGACAAACTATCATTTGTTTTTATTTATACAAAGTTATCTCATTCCTGTTGCCTGTTCACCTTCTGTGCCCTAAACCTGATACCTGACCATTTCCTCTTGAAAATTCAATAAGACAGTTTGTAATTTTGAATTACCATAAGTCTCTCATGTACCATGTTCAGACAAAAACAAAAGAAGAATTTTAGTTGGTCCCTCAAATCCCTAGACTGAGGCAGCATATATATGTATATTCAGTTAAACAACTGGGTGGGACAGACAGAAAAACAAAGCATAAAGAAAAGGGGCTGCCCAACAAAGAAGAAGATAAAGGGATCCAGGGGGTGGGGGACTAATCATAACCATATTTGCCTTTGTTATATGGAAGATCATCCACACGGCTATATGTTTCAGGGTTTTAGATAATTGGGAGGGTCATGATTTTTTTTAAAAAAAAATATCCTAAACAATAGGGTCCCAGTCTAGCCAACAGATTGAATCTACACATCTTTTTCACTCAGACCATTTCCACAGTAGTGAAATTCCCTGCGCTGATGTTTTTAAAACTACATTATGTGAAATTTTCCACAGTAGATTTTTCCTCAACAGGCACACACTTGAAGTTTTCTCCTTCTTTCCCTATGTTTTCAGAACTCGCTAAAACAGGGGATTCCAAAAACACAAGGTAAGAAGAAGAAAAAAAACCCTTCAGGTTTGTGCCTGGTAAGGAAAAAAATTCATATAACACACAGTTTTAAAAACATCAGTGCAGGTTATTTTACTACTGGGGAAATGATCTCAGTCTCACGGAATTCACCTGCTTACTACAGCTCTCCTCCCACATGGCTTTCTCCATGCAAGACTCATGATCCCACCATAGTCCAGTGTTTGCCAATGGAAAAGATGATTGGATCTCACCCAGCATTTTACAGTCCTGTTATTGGATCAGTTTGTTGAAATGATATGGGGAGAGTGACTGCTGGATTCCAAGCTGGCGCCCGGGAACTTGTCACACTGATATGAACATAAGAACATAAGAACATAAGAGAAGCCAATGTTGAATCAGGCCAATGGCCCATCTAGTCCAACACTCTGTCACACAGCGGCCAAAATATACCAGGTGCCATCAGGAGGTCCAGCAGTGGGGCCAGGGCACCAGAAGCCCTCCCACTGCTGCCCCCTCCAGCACCAAGAATAGAGTGCATCACCTGCCCCAGACTGAGAGTTCCCATCTATACCCTGTGGCTAATAGCCACTGATGGACTTCTGCTCCATATGTTTATCTAATTCCCTCTTGAAACTGTCCATGCTTGCAGCTGCCACCACCTCCTGTGGCAGTGAATTCCATATGTTAATCACTCTTTGGGTGAAGAAGTATTTCCTTTTATCTGTTCTAACCCGACTGCTCAGCAATTTCATAGAGTGCCCACGAGTTCTTGTATTGTGAGAAAGGGAGAAAAGTACTTCTTTCTCAACCTGCTCAATCCCATTCATAATCTTATAAACCTCAATCATGTCACCCCTCAGCCGTCGTTTCTCCAAGCTAAAGAGCCCCAAGCATTTTAACCTTTCTTCATAGGGAAGGTGTTCCAACCCTTTTATCATTCTAGTTGCCCTTCTCTGCACTTTTTCCAATGCTATAATATCCTTTTTGAGATGTGGTGACCAGAACTGTACACAGTATTCCAAATGAGGTCACACCAATGATTTATACAGGGGCATGATGATACTGGCTGACTTCCTATGTGATATTCTCTTCTTGCATGGTTTTACCATAGGGGAAAGTGTACAACTCCTTTCAACTACACTTCAGTGATTTCATGTTTGAACCAGAAGCTGGTAATTACATTGGGTTGATTAGTATAAAGAGCAAATGTTATGTCCGCTGACCAGCACTAGGCACCAGCGAGTAACCACCAAGCTTAACTCCCTAGGAACAATAGGAACTAGGATCCTGGACTTTCCTTGGGGGAACCAATACAGACTTTGGCAGAGGTTTAAACCTACCAATAGGATCTAGGGGTGTTCCCAGGTGCTGTATATAGTTGGCCACCCGGCCGATATTTGGGGTTCTAGTTGTGTACCAGTAAACTATGCTGATCACTACAACTGTGTCTGTAGTTCTACATGCATCTAACCCACTACACAACAGCAAGCATGGAACTTCAACTAGTGGCTGGAAGAAAGAAGAGCAGCCCGTTTTTGCCCACAAACCCGAGCTGTTCTAATTCTTCATCATTTATCTAGACAGGGGGAGGGGAAACACAAGTCCTGAGCCTGGTGGGTGGTAGACAGGAAGATTCTATCCTGTATTTGCCTATTGGCTAAATCCACAACTGCTCTTTATTCTCCTCCCTATTCAGCTAGTAGAGAATCAATTTCAATTGGGAAGATGGATTTACACTGACATACATATGCTTATACTCTAAATGTGGTAGGTTTCAACATACATTCTCTGTAATGAAATCAAATTCGTCAGAACACAGCTAATCTGTATTCAGATTGCTTTCATGACACACTAGAATGCCTGTCAGACCAAATTACAGAGTTCTAGCTCATAAAAAAACCCTATTTATTCATCATGGCTTAATTGTTATTAGTTCAGAAAAACCACCTCCCATTTGTAAGACATTACTTGATCCATATTCTAAAACAAATTCTACTGGGGAACTGCTCATTTTAATAGGTCTACCAAGGTATGACAGAAGAAGAAGATTTATACCCCACCCTTCACTACCCAAAGGAGTCTCAGAGCGGCTTACAAACACCTTTCCCTTCCCCTCCCCACAAGAGGCACCCTGTGAGGTAGGTGGGTCTGAGAGAGCTCTGACAGTAACTGCTCTTTTTCAAGGACAGCTCTTATCAGAACTACAGCTTGCCCAAGGTCATCCAGCAGGTACAAGTGGAAGAGTGAGGAATCAAACCCGGAGAGCCAGTTTGGTGTAGTGGTTAAGTGCACGGACTCTTATCTGGGAGAACCAGGTTTGATTCCCCACTCCTCCACTTGCACCTGCTGATGTGACCTTGGGTCAGTCACAAGCTCTGGCAGAGCTGTTCTCTCAAGGACAGTTTCTGTCAGAAGTTCTCTCAGCCCCACCTACCTCACAGGGTGTCTGTTGTGGGGAGGGGAAGGGAAAAGAGTTTGTAAGCCGCTCTGAGACGCCTTTGGGCAGTGAAGGGCGGGGTATAAATCCAAACTCTTCTCTTCTTCTTCTCTTCTCCCAGATGAGAGCCCACACACTTAACCACTACACCAAACTGGTACAGAGAGAAAATTCTATAATCCCAAATATCTCTGGAGCTCGTAAAGCCAGGCAAGTCACATAACTAGTTTTTGTATAATGTTTGGGTTGGGCCTGGCTGGTGTGAGGGAATCTTTGGCCTGAATCCATGAAGCTCTCTCCCCAAACTCTCCTATTTACTATAGCCTCCATCCCGCACTGTTCATGCAGGTTCCATGATCCCAAAAGTAGTTTGTGGGGGGAGGGTAAAGGAGACCCCTCCACCATTCCCCCCCCCCGAAGAAAAGTGGATTGGATCCAGTTCTTCATTTGGGGCTCCAAGGTAGCTTTCAACATCCATATTATTGGCTGCAGCACCTGATGGAAATTCTCTTATGAAGGAGATCCTGCTTCCTAATAGCAGCATCATTTTGTGGGTATTTGATAGTTTGTACATTTCAAGGAGATATTTGTTTTATATTTTACATTCATCCCACACCCCCATCATTTCAAATGATTCTTTTCTGTACCACTTATTCCTCTGGCATGCACAAACAACAACAGCAACAACAACAAAAAAGCCTGCTTTAAAAAACACACCAAGAAAACAAATATTTTATCAGCATGCTATAATTTTAGCACAATGTGAACTGTGAATTGCCAGTGGGATTTTTTTTTTACTAATTTGAGCAGGGAAAGGTCTGGATTTTTAAATCCAGAGCATTTGAAGAACATATGGCTCACTCTAATCAGTCACATAAAATTAATGAAGGATGAAGCCACATCATTTCTTCTTTACCATTTGTTGTAATGACAAATATGAGGAATTAAAATTATTGCCCTTTCCTTGGAGGCTACAACTGTTAGTTGAGAGTTAAAATATGACACGCTGCATTTTTCTCATGCTGCCATGTTCATTGCAGGGAGGGAAATCAATTAAAAAGAGTGGACTATTAGTTAATGGTGCCATGTTAGGAATAAAAGTTTTTTTTTATATGGGCACAAGATTGATTTGTTCTCTAGATCAATCAACTGGAGTGGGAACGTGTTTTAATCGGTGAAAGGAAATGTAAATTGTTTGAGAGTTACGGTCTTTTGTTTATCTTATGAGACTGTTGTGCTTTGGTGAATATCCCCTGCTTTGTTTCTTTTTAAGTGCATTTGCATTTTTGCCAACAATTTCAGTTTTCTGCTTCTCACTGCTCATTTTGTTGACCCATTGGTAATGTGCGCACAAACAAGATGAGCGACTTATTATGGAAGAGCCACAATCAACTCATAAATGGACACATTTGTTGAAAAATAGACAATGCTTGTAGTGTACTAGAAAATTAGATACACACATTCATTCAATCCTTTGCTAGGACTGAAACAACAACAACAACACTGTTTTAAGAGAAGGCTCGTCCATTAGAGTTTGGTGTCATACTTGGTTTTTTAAATGACCACATTTTGAAAACTGATGTTCTAAACATCTAAATATCAATCCCTATGGCCAGAGGACTCATGCTATTGGTTCTATGCCAATCTGGAGTCCATGCGGTTTGGTAGCTATATGCGATGTTTGGAAATGCTGGGTTGGATCCAGCCAGATCTTTCACGCAATCTCACCTACTTCTCTTCATTTCGCTCCCCCATGCCATAAGCCTTTTGTCCATGCATATCTCATGATCTCAACATAGCATTTTTGGGTGGACAAAAGCTATGCTCCCCTCCTCCTCCCTTTTTCAGAAGTAGAAAAACTGGTTGGATCCAACATTACATCAGCAGTAGAAACAGTGGCAACAGCTGCCAATTGTCTCAGATTAAGTATGGTACTGCCTACAGATTTGCAAACCCTGTCTATAGACTTACAATCTCAATGTAAAACAAAATACAACAGGAAAGAAATGAAGTGAAATCAAAGGGAAGGAACTGAGTTGAGGAAAGCCAGGATATAATAAATCTTAAGAGGCACTGACATGTTAAAAAGGGGGAAAAACAGATGGTGGAAGTGATAAGTCACAAGTAGGAAGTGTGGTCAATGGACCTCAGAAAAAGGGCAAAGAGCTTGGGGAATGTCTAGGACTGCCATGCTAGAGAGGCATAAAAGAAAAGCACCATGGGCAGATGAAGGACCCCCAGCAAGTTTCATGATGATGTGATGGTTTGAATGCTGGGGTTCTAACCTCTAGGCTACACTGTTACTCAATATAAAATGTAATCGCCATGCAATCAATACCTTTGGTATTCTTTTGCTATAATTTGGGTGATTGGTTGTGTTGTATAAACAATGGCTTGGGCCCAGTGGAGTGTTTCCATGGGATCTCCTTCAACATAGTGGGACTTTTTGCTCCCCCCTTTCCACTGTAGCCCCAAATGCTCCTTTGGGCTACAGTAGAGCAGGGGGAGGAGCAAGAAAGCCACAGTCCATGAACACAAATCCTGTCAGTGAAAACACCACTGGATCCAAGCAATTTTCTTCTTTGATTTATTTTTGAACCATTCACACAATATATTTAAATTTATATCCAGTTGCAAGAATCATGAAATGGAATCACCCAGATTTTAAAAATAATGTCAAATCAGCTCTGAGGATTAAACTGCATGCTCCATGAGAATCCATGCTCAGATAACCCTCCATCATAATTAATCTTAAATTTTAAGAAGTAGCCAGAAGAAGTCCTGATTTAGGTTGGGCCTGCAGCCTTTGGCAGGATTGTTAACACGTTCCCTTTTCTCATTTTCTGATTTTTTTAACAAAAAATCTGGCAGAAGAAGAAGAGGAGGAGGAGGAGGAGGAGACTGGATTTATACCCTGTCCTTCACTCGGAGTCTCAGAGTGGCTTACAAACTCCTTTCCTTTCCCATCCTCACAACAGACACCCTGTGAGGTAGCTGGGGCTGAGAGAGCTATGACAGAACTGTCCTTGAAAGAACAGCTCTGTCAAAACTATGGCTTGCCCAAGGCCATCCAGCAGCTGCAAGTGGAGGAGTGGGGAATCAAACCTGGTTCTCCCAGATTAGGGTCCACACAGTTAACCACCACACCAAACTGATAATAGACCTAGTGGAGGGGGAGGCCTGCATTGCGCCAGTCTTCCACCACCCCACTACAAATAATAACAGCTAAAGGGCAATTTTGGAGAAAGGGTTAAACCACTGCTTTTTCAGAGCCTTAACCCTGATTCATATCAGTTCCCCTCCGTGCCTTCTTTTTAACATTAAAGACAACACTGGGAGAACCGATTGCGGCTCTCCCTTGAAACGTGTCATTTGGCCCTCAATTATGCTACAGTTATTTATTAAAATCATCCGTACCTTAATTAACATTTCACTAATTAGAAATGACTCAGTTGTGCAAGTTAAGGTCAGGAGAATCATATCAAATAAACTCTAAAGGGAAAGGGGGAAAAAAATCTTAAGTACTGAACAGCACTTGTCTTTTAGCCATTGTGCTGCTAATTAACTGAAGTGCATGTCTCATGACTGCAAATCAGGGAGTGCTTTACTGAGAGAATGATAATCAGTCAGCCAAATCAACTGAACAAAGAACAAGAAAACCGTGCTTAAAGCTGTGCATACATTTTAAAATGTGTGTGCTTGCCGTTTGTATAATTGTGCACTGTCAAATCTCAGCTGACCCATGGCGATCCAAGGACCATGAGGGTTTCAACACAAAAGACAAACAGTAGTTTGCCATTGCATTACTCTACACAGCAGCCGCAGTCCTCCCTGACGGTTACCCAATCCAGGTACTAACCATGGCTGCCCATGCTTAGCTTCCAAGCTCTAATGAGGTCAGGTTAGTCAGGGTTATTTGGGCTGCTTGCGGGTTTATACGCACACGTACCAATGAACTGCTGCCGGTGTTATTTGCTAGGAGAGTTGGAATGTAAAGAGTTATTGGCCCAGTTTTACCAACCTAATCAAGGCAGAGGCCACATGTGTGTAAATATGCACTTCTGACCAGTCCAGCTAATGGAGTCCTGAATGTAGATCTCATTAAAAGTGAACAGATTCGGAGTTCTAGTAAGTGTTTTTAAAAAGTCAGATTCATCTGCAAATCACAGTATTACACAAGGTTTCTGTTGGACCATGGTACAGAGAAAGTATAACCCGTTTGTTCTGCTGCTCGTTGAAGTCTAAGCAGCAACGTATTCCCCCTCGTCCACTTTATTCCCACTGCTGTTTTATTATAATCTTAGTGGAATTCTAATCTCTTTTCCTCTTCTTGGCTCTCTTTCCTCCCTTCGCTCTCTTTATTACTGTCCTTTTATGACTAGATTTTATGACCGCTTCTGTGTGCGTGCCTTGAGGGGCCCATACCAAGTGCTTTTCACCAGTTGTTCTGAACGCACACACAATCGGAGTACAGTGTACAGTGTACATTTTATTTTAGGCATGCATTGAGTAATTATCATGTTGCGCTCAATGTGTATACAGTTGGATGTGAGATTGAAACCACAGGCTCATCCAGGTACTGGTCCCCAAGTTTTTTTTTTTTTTTAATACTGCCCATAAAGGCAGACTTTTATTTATTTTTATAACAAACTACAACTAAACAAAACATTACAATACAATACCTTACAGTATAATACAATATAACAACACTAAAAGCATAACACACAAAACTAATCCACACACATAAAATGCAAAGGGGGGTTATTTAGTTCCAATTGTATATCATATTTAAAGCACTTTATCATTCAGCATAATATTACCCTTTACGGGAGTATCTCTTATATCAAACCATCTGTTTCATCTCTGTTTTTTATCTTTTCTTTAATCAGTTCTTTACCCTCTCATCCATTTAGTTTGTACCAGTCATAGAAACGTTTCCAAGTATTCTGAAAAGTAGAATCCGAATGTCCTTTCATACTCAGAGACAGCTTATCCATCTCCACCACCTCAAATACCTTTAAAATAAATTCTTGTCTTGTTGGTACTTGGGTGGTTCCCCAGTATTTTGCATACAAAATTCTGGCAGCAGTTGCCAAGTATACTAACAAGTAGCGGTCATCTCTATTTACCTCCTTAGGTAAGACACCTAACAACAGTACTTCTGGCTTAAAAGGAATTGTACTCCCTAAGATCTTCTGTATCAGTCTGTGCAGGGGTCTTTTTGTAAAAAAACAGCTGCAGGAGATCATTAGCATATGGTATGCTAATGAGCTATTAGGCTATTAGCATATGCCACGCCCCCTAACCTCACCGGAAGTGATGTCAGAAGGAGAAGCAAAAGGGAGGGAGGAATCTTCAAAAGCCTCCCCTTCCCTTCCCCAGCTGGTCTGGGTGGGGGAGTTAAGAGAGAAGGGGTTTAAAGTTTAAACTCATTCTCATGAGAGTTGGGCCACAGAAGGAGGAAAGAGGGAAGGAAAGAGAGAGAGTAGAGAGAAGGAAAGAAAGAAGGAAAGAGGGAAAGAAAGAGGAGGAAAGGGGAGGGAAAGAAAGAGAGGGAAGAAGGAGGGAAACAGGGAAAGGAGGAAAAAAGAGAAGAGAAGAAGGTGGGAAAGAAAGAGAGAAGAGAAGAAGAAGGGGAAGAGGAAAAAGGGAGAAGGAAAGGAGGGAATGAAATAAATTTGGCGGCAATTCGGCCCCATTATATTCTATGGGCCATTGAAGTCAATGGTGAAAACATAGGGTATATTCTGGGGGCTGGAGGGGAGGAGGTTTGAGGGAGAGGCTCCAAACTCACAGGGTAGCTGATGGAGCCTCTCCCCAAGATACCCACCAAGTTTGGACCAGGGGGTCCAATTCTATGGGCCCCCAAACAGGTTACCCCTATTCCCTCCATTGTTCTCTATGGTGGGAAAAAACTTACATAGAGAACAATGGAGGGAATAGGGGCAACCTGTTTGGGGGCCCATAGAATTGGACCCCCTGGTCCAATGTTCTTGAAACTTGGTGGGTATCTTGGGGAGAGGCTCCAACAGCTACCCTGTGAGTTTGGAGCCTCTCCCTCAAACCTCCTCTCCTCCAGCCCCCAGAATATACCCTATGTTTTCACCATTGACTTCAATGGCCCATAGGATATAATGGAGCTGAAATTGACATTCAGCTGCCTGAAAGACTCCCCGGGACGCCGGCTGGGGGTGGGGCTTGGCTCCTGAGCTCCTGGAGCTGCGCTCGGGTGCGCTCCCCCCACAAAAGACCCCTGAGTCTGTGCACCCATATCCAATAGCTTTTGATAATGCTACATCTCCACCATATATGATAAAACGAGCCCTGGTCCCCAGTTTTATTTCTAAGGTGAAAAAATTAGGCACATACATGTAGGATGCACATTCACTATAACTTCTGAACAGGGCTGTTGTGATCCATAATAGTGTAGCCAACCATGGCAATTGGTAGGGGTTTTTTTTTTGTTTTTTTGTTTTTTTGAGGGGGGGAGGGTTGCCATCAAGTCACAGCTGACTTATGGCAACCCTGTGCAGTTTTCAAGGCAAGAGATGTTGAAAGATGGTTTGCCATTGCTTGCCTCTGCATAGCAACCCTGGACTTCCTAGGTGGTCTCCCATTCAAATACTAACCAGGGCCAACCCTGCTTAGCTTCCCAGATCTGACGAGACTGGTCTAGCCTGGGCCATCCAGGTCAGGTCAGGCTGGTAGGTTAATAGCTCAGAACAATTGTCTGACAACGGCCAGATATTTTCCAGTTGTAGCCCCTGAGAATTCTGTCCCGTATCCACAGCTTGAAGAAAATGATCCCCTCCCAAATGAATGGAAGAATACAAAGGCGCATGTGTGCATGCAGGGAGATTGAAATAAGGTTGTGCTGATTAAAATAAATCTAAGCCATGTTGATCAATTTAATAAGATCACAATGTTTATTTGTTTGCTTTTTTAGACTGCCCTCTACTAAATAGGGCTCAGAGTGATGGAGTACATCATAGGGAATTTCACATTACCCTTTTAAAACCGTTATTGTACCATCTTGGAATAAACCGGTACAGCCATTTCACACAGCTTTCCCCCTACTGGTAAGGAGCTGTCCCTGAAGCAGTTTGTCATTTCAGACTGTGACACTTTGTTTTTTTTTTCTTTTAAGAGCACTATGGTGCTGTAATACAGCCCCAAAGCAGCGGAATAACGACCCATTGGGATGCCTGGACCACTGAGATACATGAGATCACTACCGCTAACAACTGGGAACAAGTGGAAGCCCACTTCTGGATGTGATTTCTGGAACATTAGGAAGGGAGGAAAGGACGCTGCCTGGGTTTGTAAACTGTCCTGTTCCCACCCACCCCTTCCCTCGCCATGACTGCACTCTCTTTCAGGCTGCCCGCCTCTTCCCCAGCCTCCGTTTTACAAGTAGCTATCTTGCCCAAGGAGAATTCCAGGAACTCAAAACCTGTGGCAGGATTTTAAAATCCCCCCCTCCCACTTTTCCAAGCTACACTAGCTCCTTCCAGCCTTGCAAACAGCATCCTCCTCTTGATGGCCGGCATATAAAGAGAGCCAGTTTGGTGTAGTGGTTAAGTGTGCGGACTCTAATCTGGGAGAACCGGGTTTGATTCCCCACTCCTCCACTTGCACCTGCTGATGTGACCTTGGGTCAGTCACAAGCTCTGGCACAGCTGTTCTCTCAAGGACAGTTTCTGTCAGAAGTTCTCTCAGCCCCACCTGCCTCACAGGGTGTCTGTTATGGGGAGGGGAAGGGAAAGGAGTTTGTAAGCCGCTCTGAGACACCTTTGGGCAGTGAAGGGCGGGGTATAAATCCAATCTCTTCTTCATCTTCTTCTCTTCATATAGGGATGCCATGCCTCAAGGTGGGACCTGGGGATCCCCTGCACTTATCTCCTGCCTACAGATATCAGTTCCCAGGCATAAAGTGAATGCTGTGGAAGGAGGACTCCATGGCATGGTACTCCTTTGAAATCCCTATTCTCCCCAGATGTAGTGATCTCATGTATCTCAGTGGTCCAGGCATCCCAATGAGGTTGCTATTGTGCTGTTCTGGGGCTGTGTCACAGTGCCATAGTGCTCTTAAAAGAACGTTAAAAAAACACAGAGATCCATGCAGGTGAAAAAGGGCATGAAAACCTCAGCATCGGAGGAAGCGCTACGGGGGCATTTTACACAGCACTGAAGAAACTGAAGACCACTTGGAAGCAGTTTGCAGGTAAAATGGCTCAGCAGCACCTCCTGAATGGGACAGAAGCATTTTTGTCTGAAAGGGGAAATATATTCCATCAGGGAACCATTACTAAAATGGTTCTGTCTGAAATGACAGACAGAAACCGTTAGTGAACAGTTCCTGAAACAGAACATATTGGCTGTCTGAAATTCCATCTGTCAATAAATACATGCCATCATGTCAATAAACACAGCATAAGTCAATCATAAGTTGATTAAACCATTAAAGCAATAGACAGTGATAAAGTAGCTATTCAGAATGGCATCTTTAAACATTTTCTCCATAAGTGACTCGGAAACAAACAGCAAAAAAAAAAAAAAACACCCACAATCCAACTCACCCGCAGTTGCATCTGATCACACGGTGGTGGGCTGCCCCCACAACTTCAAAGGACTGTGTGATTGTGCAACTGCGGGTCAATTTCCTCCAGAGGAAATAGCCTCGCTCCCCCCCACCGGTTTATCTCGCACATGTGACTGCACCCTTCGTCTTGCAGGCCAGCCTTGATCTTAACTATTGCAGTCCTCAACTGTAGGCTTGGTAGAACATCTTTGTCTTGCAGGCCCTGCGGAACTGCACTAGGTCCCACAGGGCCTGGATGTCATTAGGCAGAGAGTTCCAACAGGCTAGTGTGACGACTGAAAAGGCCTTGCCTCTGGTTGAGGACAGCTAGATATCTTTCAGGCCAGGGACCAACAGACAATTTTCCTTTCCAGAGCATAAAGCTCTTCCGGGGATATGTCAGGAGAGGCGGTCCTGTAGGTATATTGGTTCCAGATCGTTTCAGGCCTTGAAGGTTAGTACCAAAACCTTGAACCTGATCCGGTATTCAATCTGGAACCAGTGCAGCTGGCAAGGCATTGGTTTAATGTGCACGGTTAATGGGGTCTCAGATTGATTTAAAATCTTTTGCATGTGTGTGTGTGGGTTTTTTTTTTACTTTTTCTCTTTGCAGATTGGTTTCTTAAAAAAGGAAAATAAAAGAATGTTTTGGAGGCATTAAGTTGGGGTGAGCAGAGACTATTAAGCTTACACTACATACTGAATGTTATGAGTACATCCTGGAAAAGTTAAAATGCTAAGAGCTATGCTGCCTGTTTTTGTCACTGCAATTACCAGAATGCTGGACAGCTCCCATGGTGTTTCAGCAGCCTTCTTTTGGATCATGCACTGTCTGCTGCATAGCTCCACCACTTCCCTAGACAGAACTCTGAAATTCATACTGCCAGTGTTAACAGGAAAGAGAGAGCCGTTGCTACGATTTCTGGAGAGTAAATTCCAGTTTTAATTTTGCCAATGAATGCAAATGCATGTGTTTTATTTCTGTCAGAGGATGGTGACTTTATGGTCTTCATGGTCATTTACTTTTTAAATACTTGATTTTAACTATTTGACTTGTTTGTCCAGCCTTTCCACTCAACGTAGCGTTCCCAAAGTGGTAAGCAATAAAACGAGATTTAAAAAAGAACACACATACATATATAAAATAATTAAAACAGAAAACATAAACAAATAAACACATGATCAGGAAGAAAAGTCAATGTGAATAGTTGAGGGAACATCAGGCAAAATAAAAAAGCCTTCACCCATTCATGGAAGACGGTGATAGAAGGGAACAGATAAATCCTGGGAAGGGAATTCCATAATTTAGGTGCCTCAGTCAAGAAGGCCCTTTTCCAGGTTATTCCCCTTCTAGCTTTAGATGGTGGGGGCACTCAAAGCAGGACCTCCAAAGATGAGCATTGTTGGTAGAAAATTGCATAATTCTGGTTAATAACAAATAATTAACTGTAAAAATTGCCACTGAAGGATGTGAATGACCACTTCCCATCATTAAACTGTTAAAAATATTTATACTAATTCAGGGAGGATATGTCCATTAGGTCCATCAACAGTAATTATATATGATAAATAAATACAACTTGGGATCACTTTGCTTGAGATTTTTTTCATAGGCATGTTTTATCCCTTGTTGAAAACTGATTGTTGGATTAGATGGACCCAAGGTTGTCAACCATCCAGTTTCTTACTAGCAAAACTGTTTTTTTTTTCAGGAAACAAGTACTGGAGAGTGAAACCCCAATCAAATCCAGTTGGTATCAGATCTTGGTCCAAATGCCATGGTACTTTCAGTCCAGCTCTTTCCAACATATCCCAGGTTTGTTCCATCCTTGTTCTGAAGATTCCATACCGTCTACATTTCCACAGACTCATATCTTAGCCCACCAAGTTCTACTTTGATTCTGGACACCTACCTTAGCTGCACCCCATTGGGGGGGGGGTGCTTTAAATCAAAAAGAGATTTGCAAGTTTAAAGATGAAACTTGATTTGATTCAATATAGCAATACTTTATAATCAAAAGAGCAACTGAAACTTGAAAAACCGACAAGTTATTTGAGAACATAATATCTGATTGTCACAAGGACCCTATTATTTTCAAGAATATACTAAGGATTGTTTTTAAGGAAAACAAGGTCCCCCCCCCATAAATATGTGATGTATTTATGCATATCAAACATCACTAGCGTCAACCATGTTTGTGCAGGTGCATGACACAAAGGTGTTATTGTTTTCTTGTGTATTAAAATATTTTCCACTTCATAGCATTTCAGCGCTTTGATTGAAGCTCTCCTGATTTCTTTTATGCATGCAGCAGAACCTGAACAATGCTCCAATTTCAAAAAGTGAAGTTTATAATTTGTGTGCCTGTGTGGTATGTGACCTTTCAATCAGATGCTACTATTTAAACAGTTGCCTTATTATGTTAAAAACCTTCAGCAGAAGGCAATCAGCCATCAAACACAGCACAGAGGCAAACAGTAAGCACATGCCAAATGGAAATGTGCATGATATATAGCACAAGTTCCCTCCTTTGCTGGGCTTATTTCTTCCTATGGTTGCACTCTTATACATGCTTCTCTAGAAGTCTATGAGACTTATTTCCAATTAAACATGTCTCTGTGATGGTTCCAAAGCCTACAAAACCTATTTCATCAAAAGATAACAGTGGGTAAAAGGAGTAAATGTGTACACCAACCCCACTATCTTCAGTTCCTTTAAAAATTACAATCCCCACTCAAAAACAGAGGTGGGGAAAAGAAACAAAATGACCCTAGCTGAAAAAAGCTCCTATGAATAAAGGCAACAAGAAGGGAGGTAAGGTGGTGCTAAGAAGGATATTGCTTGGCTTCATATGCACTTCGGGCTTCTATGTGATGGAGGACTGGTGGAGTTGCCTGTCTTTCCCTAGGAAGGATCTTGCCTAAATAGCAATACACTTCAGAATGAAGCCACCATATTGATTGCCAAGTCCTGTTCCTAGGGCTACTGCTGGCCAATCAACATCTGACCCAGGCCCGTAGCCAGGATTTTGTAATTTGGGGGGCCTTTAAATAAGTCAGAAGGCAGTGATGTTAACCAAATTGCCTTAATTTCTTATTAATATGGGGGAAGTTATGATTATTAATTGGCAATAGGCAAATTAGGGAGCTAACATTGGTGTATACAGAGGTCCTGCCCTTCCAGAGGTACCAGTAACAGACACGGAGGCTGAAGTTAGTTTAAAATGATGTCTTTACTGTAGTCTTCTTCACACACACACAATACACAGTCACACACACAATTATTCAGTTTCTAGGAAAATCAGAGAGATCAAGAGACTTTCGCATTAGCAGAAGATTCGTTGGTTGGGCTATATGTTATCTGCTCCAATGAGATGAAGGCTTCCAAATGGAAAAAAATAAGGGAATTATAGAAAAATGGGGATTGTGCTAGGAAAATGGAGAGTGCAAACTGAACCAGAAGAAAGCACATGGAAGACTCTGGCTGCAGTCCAAGAGCCTTAGGGCAAGGTAGCCACAAGTTCAAGAGAAAGAGAATATAGAGGTTGTTGAGGGGGGGAGAGAAAGACCACATGGCTGGGTGCCCACTTATATGAGGGGGCTTGGGGGTTGGGCCAGACTGGCCACATATCCTAATCACATATCTCTTGGGGGTGGCCTAAGCTGGTCACATGTCTTGGCCTACCTCCAATTAGTCTGTCCCCAAAACATACTGATTAGTGTTGGGTTTAAGGAGGAAGGGTCTAGGGGAGTGGGCAAGATTGAACTCTAGTAACTCTGAGCAAGGAAGTGACACCTGATAGGATTATGATTCATGTGGCCAGAATCCATTATCATGGATTGTCTTCTGATTGCAGCTTCAGTGAGGTGAATCAATCTGGAGGAGGGGGATTGCATTGTCTACATGTGCAGGAAGAAACTCCACATGGAGTTTGAGTCTTTGTTCTCCTGCCTTGACATGGAATCTGTCTGGTTTCAGAGCTTCAAGCAGCTAGGGAGCTGGTCCATCTTACTGCAGGTAAGTGGGCAGGTAACCTCAGGAACCATGGCACATTATCTCAGGAAGACTTCCTTCTGCTGGATATGTCTCCAATTGGCATCACTTTGGGTCACCATGCAATACAGTCCCTATTACACACCGTTTACTTAGTCCAGGTTTCTCTTGTTTATAAAACTATAAGTCCAAGATGGTGTTACATGCGCCTCGCAGGCTAACACTGATATATATATATATTTTTTAAAAAAACCCTCACTTTTGTGGTATGCGCACTCTGCCTGCCTATGTGGGGAAGCAAGCCATGCTTAGAGAAGGGGTGGTGGCGGGGAGTCCTCTGGGCAGCTCAGAGTGTCAGTAGTCCTCTGGGTGGGTCAGAGAACTGGGGGCCCTGGGGGCTGGATGGAAGCTGTGGGGCCTTGGCAGGAAGTGGGAGGCAGCCCCCGAGATGCCCCACTATAGTTATGGGCCTCATCTGACCTCTGAAGGCTTCAAACATCCTTAGCTGTTAAAGCCTTAGTTGTTCACTCTCTCAGAAGCCACGTGGGACTAGCCGGTTATATGGATGACCAGGCCTTTTTGGGATCCATCAGGTCGAAAGCAAGAAATTGCAAGTAGATAAATAGGTACCACTTTGGTGGGAAGGTAACAGTGTTCCGTGCACCTTGGTGTTTAGTCATGCTGGCCACATGACCATGGAAACATCTTCGGACAGCACTGGTTCTTCGGCTTTGAAATGGAGATGACCACCAAACCCTAGAGTCGGATTCGACTGGCTTTTGAGCAAGGGAACCTTTACCTTTACTTTACCTTTAGACTGGCCATCAGAAACTTCCTCTTGTTGATGAATGGTTGTTTAATTAATTTTTTCCCCTGTCTGTCTGGAAAAGCATAGCAGTTGCAAAGTACCAGAGAGGCCACAAGACATGATAGCTAGACTACAACCAGCTTGGCTGATAAGAAATTGTGCAGGCCTGAACTAGACATATCTTTGGACTGATCTTCTGGGGCTCTTCTGATGTTCTTATGAGAAAGCACTACAAGGTTACTTTTCTGAAAGGACAATTTTCTACATTTAGAAATAAACTGGCACTAGCTTTTTGCTTTTTTTTTTAAGCGCTAAAACAGTTAAGAGAAGGTTACGCACCAAAGAATTGCCTTTTCGGTATTGCACAGAAAATGTGACTTCTTTCTAGAAGTTTATCTATCTACTTTCAAGAAATACTTTGAACTGGTAGTTCTACAAAATTGGAAGCCAAGTCTTTATTTTTCAAAAATGAAAAAAGGTAATGGGAAGTTACTCTATAGAAGATTAGAATGTGCAAACTCAATACAATCTTCAAGTCTGAAAAGTTAGATATTTATTTATGTTTTCACTAACCACCTTTTATTGGAGACAATCCTATTTGTATTGGAGGGGGGAACTGTAAAGCCCTTCTGCAGGAAAAAAAAAGGGGGCTTGTCCTAATCTCCATGCTGTGACTGAATGAATGCTACCAGAGGAAACAAAAAGTCAATTTCATTAACTGGGGAAACAGCCTGGACATTCTGTATGTTGATGATAATTTATTACTGGCTAGTTTACTGCTGAAAAATTCCATCCTGTTATGTTTACACCATCAAAGAATAAATGTTTGTGTCACATGGGTGATCCCAATTTTGTGGGTACTTCCCATGCTAGAATCAACCATCTAAGTAGGAGGGGTGGCAGAAGGTAATGGACTGGATCCAATCAGTGTACTGATGAAAAAGGGATGAGGGGATTCTCTTTGAGTGGTGAAGTAGTGTGGTGTAGTAGTTAAGAGCAGCAGACTCTAATCTGGAGAACTGGGTTTGAGTCCTCACTCTTCCACATGAAGCCTGCCAGGAGACCTCGGGCCAGTCACCGTTGTCACGGAACTTTCTCAGTCCCACCTACCTCACAAAGTATCTGTTGTGGAGAGGGGAAGGGAATGCAGTTGCAGACCACTTGGAGACTGCTTAAGGTAGAGAAAACCATGGTATAAAAACCTTCTCTTGTTTCTTTTTCTTTTTCCACCCAAAAAGACTGTGTCAGGGGTCATGGGAGTTGCATGCTGTAGGGAGGAGAATTTAGTCAGACTGAGCAAAAAACAAACAAACAAAAACAGATGGGCTGGATTGGATCCAACCTAATGAAAAACACCCTCCTTTAGATCCATATGCTAAAAACTTTGCTGACTACAGACATGGTTGAAGTCCAGCTATGTGGAACAGCTGTTAGTAGCAACTTTACTACAGTGGTGCTAAAGCCATTCCCCATGTGTATTTAGCCCCTACCTTCATGGGGAATGGTGCATAAGTCTTTGTAGGAACAGAACTTGGTCCTATGCTTTGTGCATGGAGTTAAGTAAGGGGTTAGCTATTTAAGACATCTCTGCATCCCCAGCCCTGGAACAGACAAGGTAGGAGTAGTTGGCTGCCTTTGAGGCCGAGCAGGAATTTTGAGGCTCCCTTAAAATTGTTTAGAATTCTTAAAAAAAAAATGTTTAGAATTTTTTTTAAAAATAACTCTTTTTTACCTGCATAATGTCAAAGTGCTTAATAGCATAGCTTGTTCATAAAACAGAGCTCTACATTTGCACAGTCCTGTGTGTTCACTGTTCAACTCTTCATCTTCTTCAGCTGCTTGGATACACTGGGAGAATTTCATTTGCCAGAGCTCACTTGGCTCTCTTCCTTAACAAATATAGGCAGTCTATTTTCTTCAAAGCCTCCACAAAAGACCTGGTACCATAATGGCATCCTTGCTGTCCTCAGTGGTGCTTCCAAAGGATTAATTGAAGAGTCTACAGAGCTCCTATAATAGTGTGTAGGATGCAGCAAAAAAATGGAAGACGCTCGGTTAATCCTAAGCATTGTGTGTAACATAATATACTTGACCACCAGGTTGGAATGAACTGAGTTTGAATACTGAGCTTGCCTCCAATTTGCTGCACAATTATTTCTAAGCTCCAGGACAGATGTGAACCACTTCCCAAACAATCAGCACAGCTCCAAGCTGCAGAACTCTGCTCTAATCAAGAGATTATCCCAGTGCCCTAAGCTTGTAGTGCTAAATCAAGATCTTGGTATTGTTCCCCTTAGTCATACTCTACATGTTGGGGGGGGGCGTGTTCTGCAAATAATCTCATGGTGTTGCCCTGCAAGGCTTTTTAGCCTCTTTTTGGACTGCAATAAAATAATAAACTGTGCCAGTGCGTGTGTAAGGAACTGAACCACATGGTAACCTTCCCAGATGCCAGCAGAGACTGCACCCAGGCAAGAGACGTTTCTCCTGACCAGCCCAGCAGCTCCAGTGCCCAGCAGAGGTTACCAGCCTGTTTCTCATGAAGGAAATATGAAATAAAACCAGTACACACAAAAGCACAGTAAAATACCAGAAATAGGAACTCCAAAAACGCCATTGAGAGTTCCTTCTACAGCAGGCAGCCTCTTTCCTCCCCCCCACCTTCACATGCAAGACTTCACGTAGCCCTGGCAGAATCTATTCATCGTTGCCTAGTTACTGATTGAGAGCCATCAACAGCCGGGCTAATGCCATCAACAACACAATAGAAGTGGCTGAATGACTCATCCTAGCTATCACCTGGTGTCAGACATGAGTAAGTTTCTAGCTCTCAGTATTGACCATCCCTCAGGCACACCTCCACACACCTCCCCTACATCTTCCAACCAATAGGGGGTTTTCAGGGACGGACTACCAGGAGGCGGGAATCAAGGAGGTAACCAGCCCCCACCCTCCTGCTTATAAGGGGATGCCAGACCACAGGCCTCTCTCTCTACTACGACCCCTATCGAACCTTTGACCCTCTTATGTCCAGCTTGCTATCCCCCAACCCTTACCTCCATCTTTAAACTCTGGTCTGCAGGCCGAGTTTCCACGTGACAATCTGCTGGTCAGACCGCGTGGCCCCATTTTTCTTAGTTTCTTTCCCCTCCATTCTTCCTGAGGAACGCTCTACAGGACTCGACTGGTAAATATGACCCACCAACGACTTACCTGCTAATGCAAACGTGCTTACCTCTCTCTGTATTTCTTAGGACTTGAATAATTGTGTGTGAGCTTGTGTAATTGTTTGTGTGTGGCAAACCTCAGTAAAAGACTTTATTTTCAATCATAAAAGTCTCCTGGTCTGTTACCAACTCCTCCCAGCGGGGCTGACCTCTGTATACATTGGTGTTCGCTCTCGCAGCTGATTGCTTATTAATAATCAATATAATTCCCCTCGTTATTATTCATAATAACGCGCAATCAGGCTAACAAAGTGGTGGAGTAACGCGGGCAGCACCCTGAACGTCTGAACGCACACGAGAGTCGACACGTGTCGTTCTGACGGTCAGACGTGGAGGAAACCCCCGCTGGAGTGTTGGAACAGGCTTGTGCGCGAGGTTTTCTGTCTGTGTGATTGGCTCTAGCGAGCACTCTATCTGGGAGGCTTTACCCCTTCACCTCTTTCCGTGTGAGACTCTGTGCCTTAAGCACCAGAGAGTCGTGGAGATCAGCCGCACCGGACCCGACTGCTAGGACTAGCCAGTGACCGGCGGTGTTCCGAATGCAAGGGATCTCCCACACGAAGCCCCAAGGCTATCTCGAGCCATCTTACGGTCTATCTTGTGGGTGGGACCCAGAGCGATAGTGTAGGGAAACAGCCGGCATCAACATCTCCCTACGCCATCCACTTTCCCGCCAAAAAAAAAAAATAACTGCCACAACAGCTGAAAGACGCGCTTGTTAAAGAGCCGCGCCTCTGCAACCCTTCCAGCCTTGGAAGCGATTCTTTGTTTTGCTTTGCCTCACGGCTAAGAGCGTGAGTCAGTGCGAGTTCGGAGGAAATCTCGCTGAGGCATAGTGTCTCCAGAAACTCTGCTGGTTAGGGGTACACCAGTCAGGGCCAGGAAAGCCCAAAACTCCGCAGGTTTAATGGTGATCCCTGCTAGAGCGTAGGAAAGCTCAAAACCTAAACCGGTTCGGTGTGGTTTGCCGGTCAGAGCTGAGAGCTCAAAACCCTCCTGAAACAGGTTCAATAGGTTACCCTGTTAGGGAATCGAGCAGCTGATCACTCTCCTTCCCAAAACCTAAATAGGCTAGGTGCCCTTTTCCAGGACTGAAAAGGTCAGTCCAGGAACGGGGAGTAAAGAAATTCCCTGTTCACGCGCAGGTCTGAGCACAGAGCCCAGGCAGGCGCACTAAGAAATAAAAAGGTTTCCCCAGAGTAAGTAGGAAGCCAGGGAAGCCCAAAGCCATGTTTCGTAAGATGAGCCCTGTGCCTCGTCTGGAAAAGTGGCTCCTTAAGAGAGGTGATTCGCCGTGGGAGCCTGGATCGTTCCGAGGTCCGGATCCCCTGAAGGTTGCAAAGGATGTCTTCCAAGACTTTTGCGACCAAAAGAAACCTAACGCGTCCACGAAGGACCGCTTTGGGTGTTGGGCGCTGTACACAGCGCTCCAGGACGCGTCGGCTCTCCTGAAGCGCCAACAGGAGGCCCTCGACGCACAGGAAGCCGCTAGCAAAGAGCTAGAGGCAAAACACAGCCAGGAGCTAGAGAAGCTCAGGGCTCAACATGAGGAGGCCTTGGCCCGCAAACAGGCGGAGCATGAGGCAGAGAGTCTTGCCCTTAAGGCCGAGACTCAAGAGGTCCAGAAGAGACTGGACCAGGTCACTCAGGAAATGGAGGGACAGAACGACCTCCATAAGAGTGAGCTCTGCGAGTTGCGCAGAGACTTTGAGGAGGAGAGTCTCCGCTTAAGGACGGAGAGGCTCAACCTCATCCTAGAAAAGCAGGGGCTTGCTGACTCCTTGCAAGAGGCAAGGAAAGAAGCCGCTTCTGCTACAGAGAGAGCAGACGAGGCTGAGCTTGGTCTTGAAAAAGCCCAAAAGGACTTAATGTCCGCCCACCGAGCCGCTAAATACCTAGCGGACCGAGCTCAGGAAAAGCGTGAGATCGCTAACCATGAGGCTTGTAGGAGGGAAATTGAATCCCTAAAAGAGCAGCTGGGTCTGCAAAAGGCGGTAATTTCTGCCATCCACCCTGGTGGTATAGTGGAATCACCTGAAAGCGAGGCAGGAGAAGTGCAAGCCAGCGCTCCACTCCAGTGCTCTGCTAATATGGCGGCTCCACTAAACCCAGTGCGGACCAAAAAGACGGTCACGAGGGCAGGGGAGGAGACGACGACTCAGATTGTCACAGAGACGGCCTTGTGGAAGCCGGACGAGGTGAAGGCCATTGCTGAACAGGTTGGCCCTTTCACCAGGGACAATGCTGTTCAGTGGATGACAGACGTGGCCAATTCCTATTACAGCATCAATGGGGACGACCTTACCCTGCTCGCCCGTAGATGCGCTTCGGGCTCAGATTTGGTGGCTCTTAATGCTGCCATCACAGCAGGAGGCCTGGTTGGGGTAAACAAATACCAGTGGATGAAAGAGGTCCTTGCGTACCTAAATCCCCACAGGACAATAACCTCTTTCTTCTTGTTGGAAAGACAAGGGGCAAATGAGGATCCTGAGGCATATGTAGCTAGGAAACAGCTTCTCGCCGTACTATCTGATTCAGTGGATGTCCATGATACCACCCACCTCCCCAATTTTGAGGACAGGGATTTCAGGGAGACGTTAGTACAAGGGTTCCAAGCCCAAACCCAGCTGGCCCTGAATCTTACTGACTCCAACGAAGGCACCTGGGAGGAATTGGAGCGCAAAATAAGGCGCGTTGCCACACTGCTCCGCAGCACTGGTATTCTGAAACCCGTTAAAGGGACAAGGAAAACCAGAGACAAAGGCGAGGACGAACCCATTCAAACCGTTACCTATGCCAATCACGGCCCCCACTCCCAGTATCCGGCCACTGGTCACTTCCGAGGCGATAACAGACGCTCAGGAGGAAAAGGACCTCGAGGAGGAGGTTATCAAAAAGGAAGGAACGGACGGGATTATCGGAATAACCCCGCTCCAGCCCAGGCGCACCTTCAACCTTCCGCCCCTCCGGCTCCCTACAGGGACAACTATCAGCCAGGACCCTATCAGCAACCACAGCCGCCACCCCTCTATCCCCAGTTGCCGCCGTCAGCACCCCTCTACCCTCAACTGCCTCAGCCCACCCCTGCACCCCGCTACCAGGGAAATCAGCCCCGCCAAACCCCACCAGACGGCCAGGAGCCATTAAGGTGGCACGCCTGGATGCGTTTAAAGGAGAGAGGCTACGAGATGGAAAAATTCCATAAACAGCCAGACTCGGTCCTGTTCCAGGCCCTCGCTGAGTGCGAGCAGCAGGAGCAGTATCCCACGCATCCAGTGGTGGCTCCATTGGAGCTGGTAGAGGCAGTAGCAAAGGCTACGAAATAGGGACGCCCGGAGTCCCAGGTACTCCCCAAGGGTGTTTTGGCGCGACTTAAGCCGGATCCCTGGGGGAGACCAACCGTGAAGGCTGGGGTTGGGACTCCAGGGAACTCACAGCCTGCCACTCTCCTTGTAGATACCGGAGCAGCCCTTACGGTGCTCCGTCCCCAATTAGTTTCCAGAGGGACCCAGACAGACCGCTCTATTCGACTCGCGGGCTTTGCAGGAGGTAACCATGACGCACGTGTCTGGAAAGACGTGCCCCTATCCATAGGGACCCTTTCCACTAGCGTGACTGCCTGTGATAGCCCGGGAGCCGACGGTGACGGCATCTTAGGAGTCCCCTTTTTCCGCGAGCACGGGATCACAATTGATCTGGCCAACAGTCTGCTTTGGCACATTCCAGACGGACCTGGCTTGATCAATGCGGTCCACCGCTGTGCGGCCCTAAAAGCGCCCCTCCCCGTGCTCCCCATAGCAGACGACCCATGGCTGGGTGAATTCCCAGATGTGTGGGTCAAAGACAAAGCCGAGTGTGGCACAGTGCGGAAGGCATGTGTGCTCATAGAAGGCAGAGATCCCCCACCACAGAAACAGTACAAATATCCCGCTGAGGCCGAAGCAGGCATAGCGAAGACCATTAAAGGACTTTTGGAATGGGACGTTATCATACCCATGCAGTCTATCTGCAATGCCCCCTTGTGGCCAGTCCTGAAGGCAGATGGGACCACATGGAGGATGACCGTGGACTTTCGTGCGCTAAACGCAGTGACTCCACCAGTTGCCCCTGTTGTGGCTAAATACAATGAAATACTGGCAGCCATTGCTGCAGGATCACGCTTTTATAGTGTCATTGATCTTGCGAATGCATTTCACTCCATCAAGTTACACGAGTCCTGCTGGTACAAATTTGCGTTCACCTTTAGAGGGCAGCAATTCGCCTTTAAAAGGACTCCTCAGGGTTTCCACTCCAGTCCCAGTATTTGCCATGCCCACGTGGTGCAGATGTGGGAGCACCTCCAACCATCCTCCAGAGACCACGTGCTTTCTTATGTGGATGATATTTTGGTCCACGCCCCTGACGCTGAGACAGTGATTGCAATCACCAGAGAGGTCCTGGGCCTCATTCAAAAGACAGGGTTCA
Source organism: Gekko gecko (assembly GCA_029375565.1). Lineage (NCBI taxonomy): Eukaryota > Metazoa > Chordata > Lepidosauria > Squamata > Gekkonidae > Gekko > Gekko gecko. The sequence goes on from JAPDNY010000004.1 coordinate 181,380,505, forward strand.
AGGCTAGCAGGGAAAAGCTCAACTAGTGCAGACCCAAGTCAAATACCTTGGACTCACACTAGGACCCCACGGGAGAACCCCTGATACTCAGCGGATGGAGGTGATAGCCAAACTTCCTGCCCCTACCGATGTGCCTTCACTGAGAGCCCTCCTGGGAACGTTTAATTTCTCCCGGGATTTTATAGAGTCCTTCTCTGATAAGGCGCGCCCTCTATATGCTTTGCTGAAGAAGAACACTCCCTGGCAATGGGGACCAGAGCAACAGAATGCATTTGCCATCCTAAAACAGAGCCTCGCCTCTGCTCCAGCCCTAGCACATCCAGACCCGAATCAGCCATATTACATCCAACTAGCCACCTCTGAGCGCAGTATAGGAGCCACCCTCCTGCAACATCAGGCAGGAGCCCAACGAGTCATTGCTTACGCCTCCCGGAACCTCTCTCCTGTAGAGATGAAATTCACCCCTTGCGAGAAAGTGTGCCTAGCCCTTGTGTGGAGCCTTACCCACTGGGAATTTATAATAGGAGGAGCTAAAGTCGTAGTCCAAACGACACACACCCCTCTGAAATACATTCTTTCGGGTAAAATCCAAGATGGGCAGGTTTCCAACGCTCGAATTGCACAATGGACCTTAGCTCTAGTGAACAAGGGAGTAGAATATAAGCGGGAGCAAAATGAGCCACCAGTCCCATACGGTCTGATAGTAACTGGGGAGCAACACGAGTGCCCATTGCCCGTAGTGGACCACACACCATGGCCCGCAACGTGGGGAGTGTCATTCGAAGAAGCCAGGCAGAACGGTTTCATCTGCTGGTTTTGCGATGGCTCATCCTTCCACGTTGACGGGACACCCCACACTGGCTTCGGAGCCATCCGAGTCCACGACGGCACCACCTTGCAGGAAGCCGTGAGACCCCACTCCAGCCAAGCAGCTGAGGTGGAAGCTCTCCGTGCAGTTATGCAGTTTGAGCCACTCGATTGCCCCCTTGCTATCTTCACTGATTCAGATTGGACAGCTAAAGCTGCCACAATTTGGCTCCCACATTGGCAGAGACAAAACTGGAGGAATAGTGAAGGAAAGCCTATAGCACATTTAAAGATCTGGCTAGTTATAGTGGATCTCCTTCATGAAAGAACGGCTCCCACCCAAATTTCTCATGTGAAAGGCCACCAAAAGAATTCCACAGAGGTCGCATATTGGAACGACCAAGCAGATCTGTTAGCCAAAGAAGCCGCTACCCTTGGAACTCCCCCACCCGAGCCCACAGCTCCTCTTGAGCCAGTCACCACGCGCAGAGCTGCCGCTCACAACAGACCCGAGATTCCTCCCATATTTATTGACTTGGGAGAAGTACAACGTAATGATGCCGATGTAGCAGACCTTTTGCAAAAGGGCAAAGATCCTTCAGGCAAATATAAAATTGAAGAGCAGGAAGGAGTAGTTTGGGCCATAGATTCCACAGGAGAAAAGCACTGGGTAGTTCCAGTCGAAGTTAGGGCAGATCTGATCCAATTCATCCATGACCAGGGGCACAGAGGAAAGGATTTAACCCTGGAAAGAGTTAAAGACGTAGGATGGTGGCCAGGAATGCGTCATTCTGTAGACCAATGGGTCACCAATTGCCTCTCCTGTGCGATGGTTAATGCCGATCCTTCAGGACCTAAGGCACCCATCCAACATCAAAGAATAGAAGGACCTTGGGCACGAATACAAATCGACTTTATTGGTCCCCTACCCACCACTCCAAGAGGAAATAAATACTGCCTGACGGTCATTGACCCCTTCTCAAAATGGGTTGAAGCCTTTCCCTGTAAAGACAATTCTGCCACTACTACGGCCAAAATTTTATTTAATAATTTATATTCTCGCTGGGGAATTCCTAGGGTCGTAGATAGCGACCTCGGCGGGCATTTCGTTGGTGAGGTCACCCAAGAGCTCTGCCACGCCCTAGGGGTGCAGCAAAGGTTCCACATCGCCGGGCATCCCCAGTCTTCAGGCGCCATAGAGCGGACTAACCGCACCTTGAAAGAGGCCCTCCGCAAGATGGTGAAGTCCACAGGCAGAAATTGGGACGAAAAGCTTCCCATAATTCTCATGGCCATCAGAGGGACAACCGCTACGCACGGTTACTCCCCTCATATGGTCATGACTGGGAGAAAGATGCGTCTACCAGAGGCTTTCTGGATAGACTCAGACATTCCGGCCTCCTTTGAGTCCAAGGTCGCAAATGACCTCTGGGTACAAAACCTAACTAGGGAAATCCTCACCATCCACCTACAAGTGGCGCGCATGCTCGGTCAAAGCCAACTCGCTGTGGATAAAAAGCTAGGCTGGGTCCGCAACCCACAAGTGTGGGACCCAGGACAGCAAGTCCTCTACAGAAAGTTCTCCAGAAAAGGACATGCCCTAGCTGCAAAGTGGGAAGGGCCAGTGCCCATAATTGCGAGAGTCAGCCCTGCAGTTTACAAAGTTGCCATTCCTCGCAAGAAAGGAGAAACGTGGCACAAATTCTTCCACTCCTCCCAGCTCAAGCTCTGGAAGGGAGATCCGGTCCCCACTCCACCCCCTAAGCCACCAGACCCAGAGAACGAGGCTACATCCTCACCTCAGCCTCCCGTACCCCTCAGGCAGATTTCCCTCTGCGACCCAGTAAAAATGCCTGCTCTCTACACCCTCGCAGAGACGTTCATGACCCTTTAAAATGTTTCTTTCAGACTGTACGGTCTAAAGAAACAAGGGGGGGTGAGAGAGAGACAGAAGCAAGGGTAGAGCAGAGAAGAGAATCCTGCACCTGCACCAATCAGTTAAAACCAATTGCAGAAGGTCATAAAAGTTAGGAAGCAATTAGAACGATTTTAGGGGTTGCACAGTCATTTCGGACCATTTTTGGGCATTTTTAGGATTTTTATAAATTTTAATAAATTTTAATAAATTTGCATATTTTTATAATTTTTCAGAATTTTTGTATAATTTTTGGAATATTTTTGGCAATTTTTCCTGAATTTTTCTGATATTTTAGGTATTATTTAAGTCTCCCTATGTTACTAGGCTAATCTGCCTAGCAACAAAAAGGTTGCCGGGCTCCCTAATCTGCCCAGCAACTAGCAGAGCACAAGGCATCCTCCTTGATTGACAAGGGATGCTAAAGAGACTCTGGGCACCACTAATGGCCTAAGCCATCCATGGGACCCTCCCACAGGAAAGGCCAAAGCCTGCCCTGAAGTTTGAGGGGCAAGAAAAGTTTTTTTCCTCTCTCTATTTTTAACCAGACATAGTGGTTCCCATTAGGTGGGAACCTCCAAAAATTGGAAGTTGTGAATGACCAGCCGATAACGTGGTGGTGACGTGTGGTCCTTGTAGTGCCTGAGTTGGAGACAAGAGGGGAGGGGAGAGAAAACCCTAACTTATTTTTTCTCAGCCAGATCCAGGGGAGCCTAGGCGAACGAGTAGTATTATGGTCATAGTGACCAACTCAGTCTCCCCAGCCCCCAGGAGAGACAAGCCTCCTGGAAAGTTTCCCCGTGGTCCGAAATGAAAGTTCAGCCCCGATCAAAAGTTATTAGTAATTAAAAATTGCCCCAAACAACCCATAATCCCCCGAGGGTGACCACTTGCATATGCAAACGACCACTTAAGTCCCCTCCTACGAGCCCCGGACCATGGATAAGTCTCGAAGGAAATTAGGGGTCAAGCCAACCTTGTTTAAACTAATAACCCTCATTAGAAAAGCTGGGAAGGAGAAACGGCAACAGCCGGGATATAAGCACCAGGAGCCCTGTTCCCTGCAAGGAACCGCATAGCTCAGAAGGCTGCGCACCAGCCTACCAAGCCAAAGCTCCCCTGGTTCGAAACCCAGGAATAGAATTTTTTTTCTCTCTTTGAAAGCCTAATTTTAACGCTTCCCTATGAAACGCTCCCAAACTAAACGCTGGCCGCAGTAACCTTCTAGTCAAGCCCCTCTTATGTGCCCAAGGCTGGAATAGACCCTCCCAACCTTTTCCCCGCCTCTAGAAAGCGTCCGCTGACCGCGAGGCGCTGCCTGCGATTCTAGGAAAGGGAAGTGAAAATGAAACAAATACGCCCGGAGCAATGCAAGGAGCCAAGGCAGAGCCGTGGCGCCAAAGCTTAAGCGCTTGGCCTGGCCATCCAAAGGGTGCCGGTTCGAGACCCCAGTGGGAACCTTGCCACTAAGGGCTGGAAAATTGCCTGCTTTAGCTAACCAGCCCCGCTACAGGAAAATAGAGGCAGTTTGAATCTCCGTTTTGCCGCTTGTGCGCTCAAGCGGGAATTTTTAAAAGGAAAAAAGAGCTAAGAGGGACGCTCCAGCCCATAGCTTAAAGGGAAAGCCTGCTGTGCCGTTTTTACACGCGAGTCGACCACAGCATGCATAATTAGGAACCCCCATACATATTATCCCCCCTGATCATTTTTGCAGGAAGTCATCAGAAGACCAAATCTGCAGCTGGGAGAAGTAAGTATGATTTTTCTTTTGAGTATAGTGCCATTCCTAATAGGGCAGACTGCTGCTTCTTTACCTCCTAGCCATAATGCCACATTGCACAGGTGGAGATGTGAAGGAGCCAGTATGCCTAAGAGGTACCTGACCTGCATCCTAACAGGACAGGAAAAATCCCATCTACTCCCTCCAAGAACCTACAGGTTCAAAACACACCTGGAAATTCGCAGGTGCTCTCCCTCACTATTAATCAACTGTGCCAGTGAGACTACAGGCCAGAAGGTATTGATCTGCCCCTCTGGACAAAATACCATAGATGAGATGGTGTATATGCTGTGCAGGGTTAAATATCCAAACCTGCCACCACCTGACCTAGAGGAGGACTCCACCTGTGAAGTGGCCCAAATTTCTGCAGCAGTCTGGAACATAGGGGACCCCTTAAAGGTTGTAGTGGCCATTGGATCTCATCTCTTTCTAGATGGAGACAGAGTGCTTCCAATCACTTTAACTGATCCCTCAGGACAGAACCAGAGTTTACCAGGCATCACCTGGAATCCTCTCAGCTGGGCTATTAATGCTACTCAACTAACCCAGCAAGGTCCCCCAGACTGGGCCCTAGGCCTAACAGGATCCCCCTGCCCTAACACCTCTAAGGAATTCCACTTTAACTCCCTTGGCCTTGTAACCTTCCAGGCCACCCATCAAGAAGGGAATTATACTCTTTCCATAGGAGAAGGCAACAGTACTGTATTGACCTTTGACCCCTTAATTCAAAATGTGGATCCCCTGCTAAAATTAAACTACCCAGTGATAGGCTCCCATACCCTTAAATTTAATCAAAGGGAGACTGTCCTAATTCAGCCCCAAATGTCAGTAAAGAAGATAAAGATCAGCATGGCAGACCTAGGCACCTCTTTCCATCCAGCTTGTGCTCCCTTTTGCAGCCCACTCAGCAGGGCTGGGACAAATGGCTGGTGTTATGGAAAGGGGAAGACTACCCTAAACGTTCTAAAAGAGGTCTGACTGACTGGATCGCCCCAATAGGTGCTGGGGTAGCAGTTTTAGATGCAGCCAACATTGAGGTCATAGCCAACAAAGCCTCAAGGGTCTCTTCTGACATGTCAAAAATGAGCAAGCCCATCATACAGTCCTTTGACCTTCTCTCAGAAATGCAGCATTCCACCAATCCCTTGTTAGTGGCCTGGGAGCAAATAATGGAGAAGGATTTCAGTATCCTCTTAGGAGGCATTCAGTCCCTACAGAAAAACATTTCTTTGGCCCTTGCCTGTGCCCAAGCCCAGACCCTAAATATTGTCACTGCCATGAGCATGATTAAGCAAGCCATGACTGGTCACATTCCCCTGGAAGTCAGAGGCCTACTTAAAGAAAACCTCACCAGGAATGAAGTAGATTTGGAGCAATGGTGGTCTTTGGCCAATGCCTCTTATGACTCCAAGGCCCAAACCCTGAATCTAGTGGTAGTCACAGTACTGGCGAAAGAGGCTTTCTCGGCCTACCCAGTAGTTCCCTTAGGCCTGCAAGCAAGCAACAATACAATTTTATATGCCAGAGACAGTAACCGGTGGGCCAGAGCTACCCCCACAGGATGGCAAACCATTAATGTCAAAGGTTGCACCCATAAGGAACCTTTAGGCTTCATCTGTGAAGACCAGGCCTTCGAGCCACACCATCCTTGCCTGACCCCCAGAAAAGGCATGGAGGGCCAGTGCCAATTTGATGTGGTGGAAGAAGTCTCCTCCACTGTAGTCTACGTGGGGAGAGCCTGTGTCTGTGTTAGGACAGCCTGTGATTATGTGTACATCAACACCCAACAAATACAGCCTATGACCCCAAAAATTAACAGATGCTTCTGCAACATAACCACCATTCGTGGTTGTGATTTCCAGTTCTCCACTCCCTTGTGGACCCAACAAGAGATGTTCTTGTCCCCCAAACTCTATGACTCTCTCACTCCAGTCCCACTAGGAATAGGCCTGGAAGCACTGCGTAGTTTGCTCACACACCCTGACTTGCATAAGAAACTAATGCAAATCAAGGAGGCCGGAGACCAGGCCTCACTCAAGGTGTCCCACAATGGCGCCACCATAGCAGACCTCGCTGTGGACATTAAAAACGCAGGTGGTTATAGTTGGTGGGAGGTGTTTTTGGGATGGTCCCCGTCCGCGGATAACATATTAAATATGGCGCTACACCCCATTGTAGTGCTCTTTGGGGCCCAAATTTTCATGGCCCTCTCTTTGATCTGTATAAGTATATGGGTCAGAAAACAGGTCAAGAAGATAGAAAACATGGCCAGGGTGGCCCAGTACACTGCCCACGACCACTTCAGCTCTAGCCACCCCAGACCCTAAGACCCCAAACCTAGAAAACCTCATAAATTAAACAGAAGGCCTCATTTCATTTTTTTTTCATAGGCCTCTGTGTCCCTCAGCTGTTTACTTGAATTTCTTTTTTGATTCTATTTTTGAACTGAGAAAAGGGTGGGCCTTCTCAGGCCCTAGTCAAAAATTAAGGTGGTTACTCAAAGCCCGAGCTCAATGCCTCCCAAGGGACAGGATGGAACACGACTAGCTAGCACGACCTTACGGAAGGGCGTCTTAAATCCTCTGCAAGTACAATGCCGAGGGCTAGCCACGGTACCTATTCTCCGTCCTGGGGCCACCAATGGGTCCACCGTCAGTGTGGGATCGAGCGAGACCAGGCTTGCAAGACTCACTAACTCCTCCTGAGGAACCCATTGGTTTGCAAAGGCGTTGAGTTTAAGGCTATGAGACAGACAGAGCGAGAGTGTAAGCCTGGCTACAAGAGCCAGAATTCCCGCCTGCTCCACCCCAAGCACGAAAGCTCGGTAGGCCATGTCCTGCCTGGAGCAACCTCGGCCTACCCAACCTCAGTTCGGCCTCTTTTAAGTCATGCTGAGTGCCCAGCCTGGCGCAAACCCTCTTCTCCGAGCAAAAGGAAGACAGGCTTTGCTTAAAAGCAATCAGCAGGACCCTTTTAAAAGTTTTTTTATGCATTTTTCCCACTTTTTGGTGAAATTTAGTTCATAACCCAGCATGCGCAGGGCGTGCGTACATTTGCATGCACGCTTCCACCTGACCTAGAGTAGGGGCACGTCCCAGCGCTTACCACAAGTACCTCGCTAGGCATTCTGCGCATGCCCTTCCCTGCTCAAGGGGAGGCTTCAGAAGGCCTTCCGCCAACCTTTTATTGTTTTATGTTTCCCCTCTTCCTTCTCCTTTTTGCTTATGGTTTCTATCTTTATAACTGTGAGAGGTAGGGACCCCACAAAGGGGTCCCAGGTTAAAATGGGTGCTCCTACTTAGAGTCCCCACGGAGGCGTTAAAGCCCCCTGCTAAAAGGGAAAATTCCCCTATCTCAGACCCTTAAACTCAGCGCCTGTGCAAGCCACCAGGAAACACATCCTGTGTGGGAGGTGCTGAGCTCGGAGGGGAATCTGAGACGAGTGTCAGCAATGGATGCTGGAATCTGGCTAGCAGCAGCCATGAGCTGAACCACAACCACTTTGCCAGTCATGGTGACACCTAGAGATTAGGCGATCCATGAATGGCACCACCACTGGGAAGGGTTGCCGCCCAAAAACACAATAAAATCAGTTCCAAGACTCTTGGGACCGCCCCGAGGCGTGCAGAACTTCCCCATTTCATGTATTACCCATAGACCCCTGCGGCAGACAAAAGACATCCACCCCGATATGTAAATCACCTTCCTTCCCCTAAAAGCTGCTTGCCAACTCCCGCCCGGGAGACAAACAGAAACTCCCGGAATCTCCCGCCCGGGAGACAATCTCTGACAACGAGTTTCTTGAGCTTTCCCCCACTTTTCCAAGTTCTCTACCTCACTGGGTCCTCCCCAGCATAGTAGACACTTGCAAACAGAGGTGTATCTAATTCTATTCTTTAACCAAGAAAAGGGTGGGCTAAAGAGCCCGAGGTAGACCCTTGTATTCGAACCGAGGGTCAGTACAAAATGTTTCGATGCACTTGTTGGATGGGCCTCCCCGTGCGTCTGATCATGCTCGCTGCCACTGCAACACCTTGTGATGGCGCGAGTAGGCACAGGGCTCGAAGAACAGCCCTGGGGCCACTGAGCGTGTTAGTCCTCCCTCTGCTACGAGAGCAGCGGAGAATGCTCAGGGCGCCTGGCAGACGCCCGGCGGCGTTGCTTGTCCGACAATCGCTCCAACTTCGGCATGCCTTGTTCCCCCTCCGCCCTTACGGTTGCAGGGAGAAAGGTAGCCTTCCAGCAATCGGTGCCCATGCCTTGCCTACACTACCTAGCCTCACCCTGCTCTTGTTCGCCTCTGAAAAAGTGTCTCTAACTATTTTTAATAAATTTTTCTTCTTGGAAAAGATCGGGTTACCCAGCATGCTTTTTGGGAAAGGAGTTTTGCATATGTAAGAGCCTCCGACCGTAAATGACTTGAACCCCAGGGATGAGCCATTCCATAAAAGGAGAGCCCTTGGAGCAGCCTATGTTTATGGCACAGGGGAGCCCCTGTTTTTCATGTGTATTGTGTTCTATTCTTTTACTGCAATGATCGGGGAACCCCCGTAAGGGTCCCCCTGGGTTAAAAGAGGTACGACCTGACATCGTTCCCTCCGGAGCACCATGGCTCCCGTTTAAAAAGCCAATGGCTGCAGGCTGTTCCTCGAGCCCTGAGCTTACTGGCGCCAACCTCGTACTGACGCCTGGGTTCGAGGGACAGCCCAAGCCAGCACAAGGCTTTCCTCCCCCGAGGGAGGGAGAATTATCAAGTCAGCCACGGGAACAGTAGAGCCACAAATTGCAATCTCTTTCAGGTCTATGGTGATCCACTAACCAACCCTCTTCCAGGTACCCCATGTGAGCATCGGTGACCTCCCTGCAGGCTTGCTGTGTTCTTTTAAGGCACGCATGCTTGGAGGCTCCGATAGCCGCCGCTTCAGGTGAAAACCGCACGCCCAAAGTGCTGTTGGAAGCTAGGGGGAGTTCCCGCCCCGTTATGCAGATTACCCTCCTCCCCTCGACCGGACTGACTCGTGTCCGAGCCGAGGGAGGACGAGAGCCGCCAGAGCCGAACGGCCGTTGAAAATCGGGATCTTTCGCGGTCCCCGAAGGAAGCCCGATGGAAAATAATAGCTACAATGTATAGAGAGCCTTCCTCTCGCGTTACGAACGGGGCGCTCATGCGCATAAGAGACTTTACAAAACTAAACAACCCGTGAGGAAGGACGAAGATTTTGAACCTATATAAACTGTATGTGTCTGTATAAATTTATGCTTGCATTTAATGTCATGAAATCAACTCTCTTAAAGAGACAATACATGTTTTTGGTGAAACTTCAATTCTAATGATTTTAACTTGCTTTCGATTGCACTTTAACTTTTATGCATTTAAATGCATTTCTTTAATCAATCCCTAGATTTTAATGATTTATTCTAGTAGCGCCTAAAATTTTAAGACTTCTTTTTAGTTTTATTAGCGATTAAGGATTTTTAGCATGTTTTTAAGCCTGTTTTAACTTTATATAATGAATGTATTGTTAGTCATTTAAATACATAAGCTAGCTCCTGGCTCATGTTTGTCAGCCCGGGTTGTGTGGAGTGTTCCAAAGGCAATTTGGCATTTTGATAGGGTAGATTTTTTTTTAAGTCCGTCCCATTGATAGAGTAGTCAGTGGCACCCAGGTGACAGCCCTCTCCAGTGGACGATGACATCGCTGCCCCGACGACATCCGTTCCTGATTGTGTGACCCTTTCGCCTGACGTCTCCAGGGTCCCAAGGGGGGAAATGTTGCCCTGCAAGGCTTTTTAGCCTCTTTTTGGACTGCAATAAAATAATAAACTGTGCCAGTGCGTGTGTAAGGAACTGAACCACATGGTAACCTTCCCAGATGCCAGCAGAGACTGCACCCAGGCAAGAGACGTTTCTCCTGACCAGCCCAGCAGCTCCAGTGCCCAGCAAAGGTTACCAGCCTGTTTCTCATGAAGGAAATATGAAATAAAACCAGTACACACAAAAGCACAGTAAAATACCAGAAATAGGAACTCCAAAAACGCCATTGAGAGTTCCTTCTACAGCAGGCAGCCTCTTTCCTCCCCCCACCTTCACATGCAAGACTTCACGTAGCCCTGGCAGAATCTATTCATCGTTGCCTAGTTACTGATTGAGAGCCATCAACAGCCGGGCTAATGCCATCAACAACACAATAGAAGTGGCTGAATGACTCATCCTAGCTATCACCTGGTGTCAGACATGAGTAAGTTTCTAGCTCTCAGTATTGACCATCCCTCAGGCACACCTCCACACACCTCCCCTACATCTTCCAACCAATAGGGGTTTTCAGGGACGGACTACCAGGAGGCGGGAATCAAGGAGGTAACCAGCCCCCACCCTCCTGCTTATAAGGGGATGCCAGACCACAGGCCTCTCTCTCTACTACGACCCCTATCGAACCTTTGACCCTCTTATGTCCAGCTTGCTATCCCCCAACCCTTACCTCCATCTTTAAACTCTGGTCTGCAGGCCGAGTTTCCACGTGACAATCTGCTGGTCAGACCGCGTGGCCCCATTTTTCTTAGTTTCTTTCCCCTCCATTCTTCCTGAGGAACGCTCTACAGGACTCGACTGGTAAATATGACCCACCAACGACTTACCTGCTAATGCAAACGTGCTTACCTCTCTCTGTATTTCTTAGGACTTGAATAATTGTGTGTGAGCTTGTGTAATTGTTTGTGTGTGGCAAACCTCAGTAAAAGACTTTATTTTCAATCATAAAAGTCTCCTGGTCTGTTACCAACTCCTCCCAGCGGGGCTGACCTCTGTATACATTGGTGTTCGCTCTCGCAGCTGATTGCTTATTAATAATCAATATAATTCCCCTCGTTATTATTCATAATAACGCGCAATCAGGCTAACAATGGGTTTTTTTGTTTGTTTGTCTGTTCTTTGGTATCAATTCCACCATGCCTATCTAATGGTAATATAGCAAAATGCAATTCCACATCTAAACACATATCAAGCCATTTCAGTGGAGTCCAGTGAGCATCACAATACAGCAATGCACATCTGTGTTGGCTGCATTCCTGGGAACAAATATTTCCCTGGTAGTTCTCTTACTGGAATAAGATAGATATGCTTGCAAAAGGAACAGCTAGGAAGAAATGTCTCTTCCTGTATATAAATCATCACACTTTGAGATATTCAGAAGAGGCACAAGCTGCTTCTAGAGACATGACTGGTGGCAGTGAGATCAATGAGAGTGAGAGGGAAACCATTGGGAATGGAAGGGGCAATGTAGAGGAGGGGTGCAGTTCAGTGGTAAAGCATCTGCTTGGCATGCAGAAGATCCCAGGTTCAGTCACTAGTATCCCCAGGATCACATAGTAGATGGCAGGGCTATTTTTGTGCAGGAACGCACAGGAATGGAGTTCCGGCTGGCTCCCCAGCTGGCCACGCCCAGCAGGAACTCATTAGCATAATAGGCCACACCCAACAGCAGAAATTCATCAGGATTGGCTACATTAGGGGTGTGTGGCTTAACATGCAAAGGAGTTTTTACTCCAAAAAAAGCCCTGGGTTTTGACAACAAACAAGTTAAACAGAATAAGAAGCAAAAGGTGGATGTGGCTGGATGACCACACTTCTGGTAACATGGGGGTGTGGCCTAATATGCTAATGAGTTCCTGCTGGTAGATGGTGTGAAATTTGTCAGCCAAAGACCCTAAGGTGGTGCTGCCAGGCTCAGCAGAAAATAATAATCTTGATGGACCAATAGTTTGGTAAACTATAAGGCAACTTCTTGTATGTTCAACCCACCCCCACATTACATTTGCTAAGGAATAGACATGCTAGTGGTATAGATGTTAGTTATCAGGCTAGAACTGGGAGGATTTGGATGTTTTCCGCAGGGACGGCTCTCCCTGCACCTGCACTTGTATTCCTCTGCAGCTTTCCCTCATTTCTGTAGATGTTCTTGCAGTCCCAGGAGCAAAACCACAGGTTGTCCCCTCGTGCTCCACAGCATCAGACTTCCCTGTTTCCAGGAATTCCCATGCTGTACCACAAGAGGGGGCAAACTGCGTTTTTGCGGAAAACAACTTGGATTCAAGTCCTGATTCAGCCATGAGGCTCAATTAGTGACCTGGGGCCAAGCACTCTGTCTCAAATTAACTTGCCTAGCAGAATTGGGGGAGAGTGCAAGCTTAAATTCCTTGAGGGTAAAATAAAAATTGATAGATAGACTTAGGCCCTTTTTCTGAAAGAGTGCCCAATTTGCAGGTTTGTGGAGGGTGGGACCATAAGTAACAGAATTCTGTGGGGGGGGAGTATGAAACTGGTCATGCAAATTATTTTCATATGATCTCTGAGTGGCTAAGGCACTGGCAATGCAAAAAAGAAAGAAATTGGCAGAAGTCACATTAACCATTTGAGATATGCAGAAGGCACCACATTACTGGCAGAAAATAGTGAAGACTTTAAATGACTACTGATGGTTACAGCAGAAAGTACCAAAGCAGGATTACAGTTGAACATCAAGAAAACCAAAGTAATGACTACTGAGGAATAAAGCAATTTTCAGATTGACAATGAATAAATGTAAATTGTTAAAGATTTTCTGTTTCTTGGCTCCATCTTCAAACAAAAGGGAGACTGCAGCCAAGAAATCAGAAGGAGATGGAGACTGGGAAGGGCATCCATGAAGAAACTAGAAAAGAGCCTTAAGGGTAAGGATGTGTCACTGGTGACCAAGATCAAGATAATTCATTCCATAGTATTCCTCATTACTTTGCATGGGTGTGAAAGCTGGACAATGAAACAAGCTGTCAGGAAGAAAGTTGATTCCTTTGAAATGTGGTGCTGGAGGAGAGTATTACAGATACCATGGACCGCCAAAAAGAAGCTAAAATGACCAAACTGAGGCTATTGTATGTTGGTCATATCAGAAGACAAGAGTCACTGAAAAGGACAGTAATGCTAGGAAAAGTTGAAGGCAGCAGGAAAAAAAGGAAGACCCAACATGAGATAATCAATTAAGGAACGAAGAACTTGACAACTAAGGCTCTTAGTTTTCCAGACTCGAGCAAGGCTATTAACGTAGTTTGTTTTGGAAGACATTGATTCATCGGGTAATGACTTGACGGCACTTAACACACATATAGTGAGTCCATATCTAAACCATACCAACCTAAATCACCCATGTCAGCACAAAACTGAAATTCAGCAGGGATAAACACAAAGTGCCAGAAAAGAAAGGGAAGGGAAAGACACAAGAATCAAGTAGAAGAGGGTGTCACTCAGTGTTCCCTCTAAGCTGAGTTAGCGTGAGTTTGCTCACAGGTTTTTTTTAGCCTCTGGCTCACATATTTTTGTCTGAGCTCAGGAAGGATGGCTCCAGAACAAACTAATTTATGCAGTAGCCAAATCACTCGCTCACAGCATTAATGCCAGTAGCCCACAAAGTAGAATTTTTTGCTCACAAGACTCCACAGCATCACTGACTAAGCTGTAGCATTTCAGAGCAAGATATAGTGATCCTACCAAACTGAAGATGGGTAAGAAAAAAAAATTATGCTGTGACCCAAGACCATTGCCATTTTGGTAGGCATTAAGAGGAGCAGAGCTCCCCAAGAGTCAGGAAGTAATCACAAGCCTGACTCTGGAACTCATCTGAAGGATTGTACTGAATCTTGGAAAATGCTCAAAGAATGATGTTGACAAGCTGCAAACAAGAGAAACTGGAGAAAATAATACCCCTTGCATCATACACTTTTTTCATCTTTTGTATTTGAGCAGGAGTGTGGCTGACCAGTTCCTGTTTTCTCTCGGTGGCTATTTTCAGTTTGCACAAACAGCAGCTGTTTTCATTACCGGCTGCATTTCATGAAATAAATAAAAAATCTGATTGCGTTGTCAGTCTTGGCGGCGAGCTTCACTGGCTTGCCTGTCTTGTGACATATTGATTTTGAAATTTTACTACTTACTCGGGATGGGTCTTTTTGCTGAAGTCACACCGTAGGCCTTGATAATGGATCTAATTTCAAGTTATCAGCTGGCTTTCTCCCTCCAGTCAGTTTCTGAAAGCCAATTCACTGTTCCTAAGATTAAACTCTCTGCTGCTGGTGGCAGCAGTTTTTCATTTTCTACATTATGGACCCATTTCCTTAGAACCCCGGTGTTGCCTTTCTTGCTGAAGACTTCATTTGGTCCTAAGGATTTTTTAAACATCTTTCCAAAATCCAGACCCTATTAAACTGCATTTATGTGATATGCTCCAACTTGCACATAGCCTTTTGTGGTCTTTTCCCTAAGGCTCAGGAGAATGTTTTTAGAAAAACCAAGAAAGGCACTACACAAAAGACCATGAGGTCATGGCTCAGTGATGGAGCAAGTGATTAGCATACAGAAGGCATGATCTACAGCAGCAGGCATAGGGAAAGACCCTTTTCTGCCTGAGATCCTGGAAATTTATGGCAAGTCAGAGTAGACAATAGTCTTTTGGATGGATGAATGAATGGACTGAACCAGTGTAGGCAATCTCATGCATGTGCACTGTGGGACAGAGGGAACATAGATATCATCTACAAGCATCACAACAGATGAGAAATCCCAGTTCTCCAGTCCTCCTATTATGTTGTAGCTTGGTTGTCTCAAGATCCCCACTTACAGGTCTATAATGCCCATGACAGTCACACACACAAGATAAACTGAGGCTATTCCCTCCAGAGGAATTTGACCCCCAGTTGCACGATCACACAGTCCTTTGATGCTGCAGGGGCAGCCCACCACTGCGTGATCAGTCGCAAGTGCAGGTGAGTTGTTGGTTTTTTTGCCATTTGTTTCTGATTCACTTAAATGGGGAATCAGCGGATCACATCTCAGCACTGAGGACTCCCTATGGAGTGTGCGATGATGTGCATACTGAGAAGGGGGGGGAACAACAGTACAGAGTAGGGATGGCCTAATCAGACCATCCTGATGCCATGAGGGTGCACTGAAGAGATCAGACAGGGGAAAGTCCGTCTGTGGCCCGTAGCAACCCATTTGCTACCGGACTTTCCCTGGTGTCTTTTTTACTTTGCTTCTGTGTTGGTGCAAAATGGGTTACTGATGAGTGCGGGGCACTTCCCAGATGTTCATGTCTGATTGCACCCTTTAAATCCATCCAGCATTCATGCCTATGGTGCAGCAAATTGTGCGTGTGATCATGCACAGTGAATGAAATGGTAGACACTGTACCATTTTAATAGAGGTATCATGGGAATGAATACTCTCTTGCTCTCTCATACTTGCTCTCTAATACTTTACATTTACACCTTAAAAGTAGCTCTGAGAACAATATTTGCAATATTCCAATATCTGGGCAAAGTCTAAAAATTTCAAGAGTCTCCTTTTGATGACGAAACTTGATGTTAGAACATCAGAATCAAAATATGCTGGCAAGATAAATGGATAAACAAAGTTAATGTAAAATGTATTCAGTTCTGCTGTCAGATCCTGGCAAACAGCAATTGTTCCTACCTGTGTGGTGTCGTGTACTGCCAAATATTGATTGATGCATGTCTGATTCTGTTCAAAGTTGATATGTGTGACATATCAGCTGTCAAATATTTTACATACAGGCTGTTATGTGCCAGATACTGCCTGTATGGGCTGCAATTTAACATCAGATATCCAATAGTTATAAAATATGAATAGCTAGACGTCAGAGACTGTCAAATGCTGGAGCTATGTTAGTTATCAAATGGGATCATATGCTAGAGTGTCAGCTGATCAATTCCTATCCTTATATCTCAGATTCTGGGAAATATTGGCTTAGATCCTGCAGAAAATTCCCTTTGATGGAAGAGACGCAGCCCTCGTCCTGTAAGTCCCTGAAATACTGCTCCAGGGAACCCACAAAAATAGCAGGAAGGGAGAGTCAGAGGTCAGCAGCAGAGGTGGGTGTGAATCAGCCCAAAATTACTTTTCCTTCCATTAGTGGAAATATCCCACCGGATCCAACCCAGTGATTGCAACTGCATGCCACTTCCCTTAGAATGTCAAATATTTACTTCAACTCAGGGCTTTTTTTGTAGAAAAAGCCCAGCAGGAATTCATTAGCATAATAGGCCACACCCACCAATAGGAACCTATTAGCATATTAGGACACACCCTGACATCACAGCTCATTAGCATATTAGGTCACACCCCCATGTTACCAGAAGTGTGGTCATCCAGCCACACCCATCTTTTGCTTCTTGTTCTGTTTACCTTGTATGTTGTCAAAACCCAGGGCTTTGTTTTTGGAGCAGGAACTCCTTTGCATGTTAGGCCACACACCCCTAATGTAGCCAATCCTAATGAGTTTCTGCTGTTGGGTGTGGCCTATTATGCTAATGAGTTCCTACTGGGTGTGGCCAACTGGGGAGCCAGCCGGAACTCCGTTCCTGTGCGTTTCTGCCCCAAAACAGCCCTGCTTCAACTGCTGCCAAACCTCCACAGGCTGAGGAGAAAGGTCAAGTATTTAGTGAATATCTGGAGAACAAGTGAAGAACGTTTGTCATCAAAATTCACGGAGGAGAGGAATTTAGTTTCAACTGTGTCAAAATAATGTACAAATGGTTGGTATTGCTGTTCCTCAGTTGCCCTGACCTGTTTAGCCCAGGCTAGCCTGATCTTGTCAGATCTTGGAAGCTAAGCAGGGTGGGCTCTGGTGGAGACTTGGACAGGAGACCACCAAGGAAGTCCAGAGCTGTGATGCAGAGGTGGGCAATGGCAAAGCACTTCAGTGTCTCTTGCCTTGAAAACCCCATGGGTTCGCCATAAGCCAGCTGTGACTTGATGGCAAAAAAAAAAAATGATGATGCAGATACAGGGTGAGAGAGAACACTTTGCCTTGAGATCACCTTCTAAGACAAAATTGAAACCAGTCACTTCCTGTTTCATAGTTAATTCCCCAGATTTCAATGCTTTTGCACCCAAAACCATTCCCCAAGTCAGGGGCAGCTTGACCATTAAGGCCACTGGGAAAAGTTCTGGTGGAGTGATACCCCCTACCAGAACCATTCCAGCCCCCAGTGAGGATGGGCCCTTGACAGGCAAGGGCGGAGAAGACTGGCCAATCCCACAATGAGTTGGCTGTGCAGACTCTTCCTTCCTTCCTGAGGAGATCTTTTCCAGGGTTGATTCTTCCTCCCAATCGATCCCTGACTAGTCTATAGAAAACTAATATGTGAGGAAAGATGATTCAGTCAGTGCCTTTCTCCAACATGTTTTGCTGCAGCTAAGAATGGGCACAAACTGGGGAAATGGAGGTTTGTTCTGGTTCATGGTTCATGGGGTCTCAACGAACCATGAACCTTCACAAACCTTCCAATTTACCAAACTGGTTCATTTCATGAGGTTCATGATGCAGCAGAATAGCTTTCCTGTGGGCTAGAGGTGCCAAACTTGCAGTGAGTCTCCAGCTCACTCTCCTTTACCTGCTTTCCAAGGTTGGTGAGGATTGGATTTAGAGGGGCTGAGTAGCAGTCCCCCAAAGCAGGTGTCCCCAGGAAAGTTCTCGCTGGGAAAATCACACTCGCAGGCTCAGGAGGAGTGTGTCAAATGGTCCTCCTGCAAGCTAGAGTCATCTAACTTGCAGACCTCCCCTGCTTGGGGGGAGGGAAGCACTGCCCACCTCCTCACTGTAGGCACCGTTGCTGTAATTGGGCAATCCTTCTCCTTGGGCCTGGGACGGAGTCAGCTGCCTGCTTCCTCCTGGAGGATCCTAGCGATGGGTCTAAAGTGCAAGGTCAGCTGATGATGTTAAGCCCAGTGTGTGTGTGTGTGTGTGTGTATGCCTAGAAGAGTGGATGTTGAGGATCCTAGGGTCCAAAGTGCAAAAAGGGGGACCCTGTAGGAGGCCTGGGTGTTGAAAAGCTGGAAAACCATGATGAGGGACAGGCAGAGCAAGGGCAGCCAATGATCTTAAGCCTTGTAGGGTCGTCCACAGGAGCAGAAGTCCTAGGGTTCAAAGTGCAGAAGGGGGGGATCTAATAGGAGGTCTAGTGCAGGAGGGGTTGGACTTGGAAAACCAAGATGAGGAGTAGGCACAGCAAGGGCAGCTGATGATGCTAAGCTAAGAAGGGGTGCACAAGTCAAGGATCTGAGGGTCCAAAGGCAAGAGGGGGGAGGAGAAGTTGAGGGTTCAAAAATCCCACTGAGGGGGAGTGTGGGTCCTCAGCTGAAGAACCCACTGGGTGAGCTCCTCTGCTCAGAATGGATTGGGTTCAGACAGCTTTCTCACTCCCGTCTTGGACAGTGCTCCTTATTACCACCACCCCCATCTCACAAAGCTTTTGTACATGCAGGTCCCCAACATTGTCTTTTTGGGTAGTCATAAGAACATAAGAAGAGCTCTGCTGGATCAGAGCAGTGGTCCACCCAGTCCAGCATCCTGTCTTACACTGTAGCCAATCAGTTCTTCTAGAGGACTAACAACAGGGCATAGAGGCCAAGGCCTTCCCCTGATGTTGCCTCCTGGCACTAGGATTTAGAGGATGACTGCCTCTTCACATGGAGCTTCGCATTAGTCACCTTGGCTAGTACCCACTAATAGACCAATTCTTCATGAGTCTACCTAATCCCCTTTTTAAAACCCTGCAGCCATCAGTACATCCTCTGGCAGTGAATTCCAAATTCTAATCATGCACTGTGTAAAGAAATATTTCCTTTTGTCAGTCCTGAATCTACTGCACATCAGCTCAAGAGAGCCAGTTTGGTGTAGTGGTTAAGTGTGCGGACTCTAATCTAGGAGAACTGGGTTTGATTCCCTACTCCTCCACTTGCACCTGCTGATGTGACCTTGGGTCAGTCACAAGCTCTGGCACAGCTGTTCTCTCAAGGACAATTTCTGTCAGAAGCTCTCTCAGCCCCACCTACCTCACAGGGTGTCTGTTGTGGGGAGGGGAAGGGAAAGGAGTTTGTAAGCCGCTCTGAGACTCAAAAGTGAAGGGCGGGATATAAATCCAATCTCTTCTTCTTCTTCTTCTTCTTCTTCTTCTTCTTCTTCTTCTTCTTCTTCTTCTTCTTCTTCTTCTTCTTCTTCTTCTTCTCAAGCACTGGTATTCTGGGGGAAGGAGAAGAATTTGTCTCTGCCGACTCTATCTACTCCATATATAATTTTATGAACCTCTATCATGCCCCCCCCATTCTCTTTTCCAAAATAAAAACTCCCAGCCTTTCCTTTTGGGGAAGGTGCTTCAAAAGGGATCCTTTTTTGCCTTTTCACCAGTAAAAAACCTGATTGGATCAAACCCACCATATGGATACAAGGATTAGCCCAAAACTAGTGTGAATCTGCTGTGACTTCCCTTTCAAATGAAAATGAGCTGGGATGAAATTAACATTCAGTCCTTCTCCATGTTGTATGCAAGTTTGTCTCCTTGGTGTCCATAACCTCCAAGTACTTGTAGATTATTATCGTGTCCATCCTTCATTATGCTTTAGCCACGTTACATATAATTAAGTATTTTAATGACTCCTCACAAACTAATCTATCCAGACTCATCATATTTTGTTTCATTCCTCTGAACTCCTGCCAGCTTGTCAAGGTCTTTTTAGTAATTAGTGATCTAGTATTTATTTCAGACTTGCAACTTTCCAGAGGAGTATATCAGAGTTTGTATTCCTCCCTTCGAAGTTGTAATGCTCTGTTTGTAAAGGCCAAAGGTTCATTATATGTGTGTTCTGAAAATAGATTCTCCTTTGTAATATCGAACAACCTTCTCTACATCATTGGTAATCATGGACCTGGGAAGTGCTTGAAGGTCGTTTATTAATCAATTGGTTTCTAAAACACCATATCACAACTGCTAATGATCTTGGGATGTTACATATTTGTAGTAGAAACTAATTGAGATCAATCATTTAACCAGTTGAAAAAGGAAAAAGAAAAGTACTTTAAAAAAACAACATAGCATTTTGAGAGATGAAATGACCAACATTCGATACCAAAATAAAACTAATCACACAGTAAAATGTACAGCTAAGTATATGGGATTTGGACAAAATCATACATAGCTAGAAAGGCCCGGGTGGGGAGGCAGAAATCTATAGGCTGCATTCCAGGTTTATTTCAGTTTTTCCAGGTTTAACAAGAATTTCCTCTGGGACAAAATCATACATCGCTAGAAAGGCCCAGGTGGGGAGGCAGAAATCTATAGGCTGCATTCCTGGTTTATTTCAATTTTTCCAGGTTTAACAAGAATTTCCTCTGGACAGTACCTCTTTGTAATAAAAATCATGCAACTGTTCAAAATGATTGGATTAGATTTGTTGTGTGGATAAGGACTCTTGATGACTGGTAATGGTTTGAATCCAGTAGTAATTTTTTTGTTAGTGGAAGAGAGTGCAGTTTACACAGATTAAGCCATCTCCCACTGTAGGCCTCCAATTCACCCCTCATGTTGTCCCTTAGGGCACCCTATCACCCAGGGGCAATATTTCAGGGAGTATTTCAGGATACAGTGGAAGGGAACTGGTGAGGAAGTCCCATTCCACTGACAAAACTCCCTTCTGAAAGTGAAAATTACCACTGGATTCCACTTGATCACCACCATAGCTATTACAAGTACCTTATCTCATTTCCCCCTAAGCTGTAGAACTCTGGGTGTCTTCTTTTCATTACTTAGGATTGCCCTCTAGGAGGAAGTGGCTTGTATCCTACTGTTCTGTGCATTTAAGCTGAAGCTCTCTCTGGTCCAAGAGACTCTTCTTTCTATCAAAGGAAACCACTTTGGATCAGAGGAAGGCTTCCAACTCGGCTGAGCAGAGTGGTTGTTTATGGTATCATTCTGTGTGTCTCTGAGGGCCACAGCACAGGAAAGAACAAAAGTCCTTGCCCTCTGACTGGCAGTATTAGTGAAAGTCTAGGATTGCCTCTATTCAGGGAGAGAGAGAGATACTCCTCCACATATTAAAGTGATGGCAGTGATAAGTAGGTTTGGTAACAGTGCTGGAGCACTTTGGGAAGGTTGAATCACCCATGCAGGGCAGCTAGGTCAGGAAGCTAAGCCTCGTATGTTTAAATCCAAGTGGGGAGGAGCTAATTCTGCTATCAGAAGCATACCTCCTTATGTTTGCAGATTATTTCTGGTGTGTGTGCAGAAATGCATCCCACTCATTTCTCCCAGGTTTGGGGAAATGAAAGAATTCAGAGAAAGGACAAAACACAGCTTCTCAAAAAATTAAAGAACTCCTGAAGAATTGACGATTTAGAGAGTGCATCCTTCTTCTGCTATGGTGTCTGGGTGCTGGGAGGGTGCTGGGGGACCTTGAGCCTTTTAAGGAGGAGTACATATATCTATATATTAAAGTGTTTGTTTCTGTGACTATTACCAGAGTAAATCCCACAGCAGTAGCCATGCTGCGGCCAAAATAACAAGAGTGCTCCTTTTATCCTTCATTGTGTACATAAGTATAAGAAAACATAAGAGAAGCCAATGTTGGATCAGGTCAATGGCCCAACCAGTCCAACACTCTGTCACACAGTGGCCAAAAATACCAGGTGCCATCAGAAGGTCCACCAGTAAAGACAGGACACTGGAAGCCCTCCCACTGTTGCCCCCCAGTACCAAGAATACAGATTATCACTTGTCCTAGACCAAGAGTTCCTATCTATACCTTGTGGCTAATAGCCACTGATGGACCTCTGTTCCATGTTTATCCAATTCCCGCTTGAAGCTGTCCATGCTTGTAGCTGCCACCATCTTCTGTGGCAGTGAATTCTATGTGTTAATCAGTTTGGTGTAGTGGTTAAACGTGTGGACTTTAATCTGGGAGAACTAGGTTTGATTCCCCACTCCTCCACTCATAGCTGCTCGATGACCTTGGGCAAGCCATAGTTCTGTCAGAGGTGTTCTTGAAAAGAGCAGTTTCTGTCATTCCCTCAGTCCCACCTACCTCACAGGGTGTCTGTTGTGCAGAGGGGAGGGGAAAGGAGTTTGTAAGCCACTTTGAGACTCTGAGTGAAGGGTGGGATATAAATCCAATCTCTTCCTCCTCTTCCTTCTCCTCCTCCTCCTTGTGGTGAAGAAGTACTTCCTTTTATCCGTTCTAACATTCAGAGCCATTCTGAAAATCAAACCAAATGAAAATTGCTCAGAATGCTTCCAAAAGAAGGTACACCAACCACTGTTTCTCTCTTACATAATATTAGAACATAGCATAAGGACAGAATATGAACATGCAGCCTATACAAAACCAAGGAAGGTATCATCAGAGTAAACGATAATGAACAGATAAATGAGTAAAAGTTTCCATCAAGGTTTCCTTGGTCTTTTACATTATTATTGGGCATGTGCAGACCAACACACTTTGTCTAAGCCTGGAAACAAGATTATATAAATATATTTTTAAAATCAGCAACTATGTCCCAAAACAGACAATGATATAAAGGGTGGTGGGGTGGACAGACAATAGAAGATATATTTTAAAATGTCATAAAGGATTCAGAATTCAATGAATTCTGCTTGCAAAATTTCAGTCCACAAGCCCATGTGATAGAGCATTTACAGTGTTGGACTGAAAGGTTTTAAAGGTCAGTGAACTAGTCACTCTCTCTCAGCCTGAGCTACCTCATAGGACTATTGTGGGAAGAATAGCTGTCCATGTATTCTGCCCCAAGTTCCTTGGAAGAGAGGCAGGATAACAAAATACTAGACAGAGAAAGTGATTGGTAGAATTATTGCATAAACACAAATGAATCATTTAGGAATGGCCTACCGTCTACTGCAAGCAAAATTTCAATGGCAGAGCGGATCCTAATAAAATCAAAGAATTCAACAAGTACATGAATTTAAATATTTGTCACACGAGGTTACTTAGTTCGTCCAAGAGAGAGATCTTGGAGTCGTAGTGGATAACTCACTG
Organism: Gekko gecko; assembly: GCA_029375565.1. Taxonomy (NCBI): domain Eukaryota; kingdom Metazoa; phylum Chordata; class Lepidosauria; order Squamata; family Gekkonidae; genus Gekko; species Gekko gecko. Next base: position 181,403,881 of record JAPDNY010000004.1, read on the forward strand.
AAAATGTCTACACAATGTGTAGCTGCAATAAAGAAGGCCAACGCTATGCTGGGGATTATTAGGAAGGGAATTGATAACAAATCAGCCAGTATCATCATGCCCCTGTATAAATCATTGGTGCGACCTCATTTGGAATACTGTGTACAGTTCTGGTCACCACATCTCAAAAAGGATATTATAGCATTGGAAAAAGTGCAGAGAAGGGCAACTAGAATGATAAAAGGGTTGGAACACCTTCCCTATGAAGAAAGGTTAAAATGCTTGGGGCTCTTTAGCTTGGAGAAACGACGGCTGAGAGGTGACATGATCGAGGTTTATAAGATTATGAATGGGATTGAGCAGGTTGAGAAAGAAGTAATTTTCTCCCTTTCTCACAATACAAGAACTCGTGGGCACTCTATGAAATTGCTGAGCAGTCGGGTTAGAACAGATAAAAGGAAATACTTCTTCACCCAAAGAGTGATTAACATATGGAATTCACTGCCACAGGAGGTCGTGGCAGCTGCAAGCATGGACAGTTTCAAGAGGAAATTAGATAAACATATGGAGCAGAAGTCCACCAGTGGCTATTAGCCACAGGGTATAGATGGGAACTCTCAGTCTGGGGCAGGTGATGCACTCTATTCTTGGTGCTGGAGGGGGCAGCAGTGGGAGGGCTTCTGGTGCCCTGGCCCCACTGCTGGACCTCCTGATGGCACCTGGTATATTTTGGCCGCTGTGTGACAGAGTGTTGGACTGGATGGGCCATTGGCCTGATCTAACATTGGCTTCTCTTATGTTCTTATGTTCTTATGTTCTTAGTATACATATTTACCACTTCCCCCCCCAACAGGAACAAAAGTGGCTTACAACAAACAAAAGACAATAAAAGAAACTATATATATATATATATATATATATATATATATATATATATATGACAACCAATAACCGTACCCTGGAATCCACTGGGTCAGCCATATAGGCACAGAGTACAAGCCACAAGCTAAAAGCCAAAGGCCAAAAGACCTTTTGTTTTCAACTTCCGCCCACACCTATTGGCCACACCCAATATATGTGAAGAGCAAACAAAAGCATAGCTAAGATGTTGCAGCAGCTGGAATCAGCATTCCTCCCTATCTCAAACAGAGATGAAAAACATTGGTGAATCAGGCATTTATAAGAAATATCTACTATATCTAGGACTAAATCTAGGATTTCTGGACACATGGAATATAGTTTTATATTCATATGAAGCAGGGTTGATCAGAGTTCCTCAGTCTTATCATTTTGCTTATCTTCTGGAATTTCTCTTTGTGCTGGGCCTTTTAATTCCAGAGTAACCAGGTTTCTAAAATTAATTCCATAATCGGATTGTGCACCTGTTACCTCAGCCATCCATTCCTGTACTCCCTACTTTTGTCTTTCCCCTCCTCTACATTACCAAGCCAAATGTAAGCTGTGATAAAACACTGCAAAAGTCCCCCACTTAAATCAGACCATACATATGATTGCATCAAAGTTCTTCCTGTGCAGTGTTTTGTGGACTAGAGATGCTGACGTTATGTAAACAAATGCCATTGCCACTGAAGGAAAGACACTGCAGAATCTTCATTTTTAAATTTATACAATTATTTGTAATCTCCTTTGTTATTTTCTAGAAATGAGGCAACAAGGCCAGAAGTCAAGGGATGCAATAGTTGTTTTTTTTTTTTTTTAATGTTATGGCTCACACAGGGAAATTTGACCTGAGATGGCTCCTGAAGGATGGCAAACAAGATTATTTAAAAAAACAAAATCAGCAGGGGACTGCAAACTATGTCTCAAAACAGACAATAGAATAAATGATATGTATTTAAAATGTCATAAGGGATGTGTCTTTTCTTCTTGAACTTTGTTCAGAAGTCAGGTCTGTTCAGTGGTTGAGAATCCACCCCTCAGCTTAACAGAAGCCGATTTCCCATCAATAGATGAAGAGACTTTTGGAGCCTTCTCTACTGTTGAGCTAGTATAGCACTGAGAGTGAACTTTGATCACTGAGGGGTGCCAGCAGAAATCTCATTTCCATTGCAAACTCTTGATGGTTGCTCCAGTATTAGCAATAAAGGAATAACGATGCTGTCCTGCCATACAAGGCTGTGGAAAGAATTATTAGGAATGATGTATAAGCAAAGGCAGGCATTACAGCAGTTGGGGTTCATCCTGGGTGAGGAAGTTCTACTCAGAAAGAGACAGCAAACATCCAGTTCCAAAGGATAAGTGTGGCAGCCTACTGTGGAAGATAACAGTTTCCCAAAAGCTACAGCTGCAGACCCAGTGAGGCATCAACATCATAAGAGGTCCTGAGAGAGGATTTGTTTCTCACTGTGCTGTCAGCATTTCCAACCACCATTTTCAGTTCTGAGAGATGAAAGCCATGATAAACTTCTGTTCAGAGTACTAGCAGCAGTCATAATGAAAACCATAGTGGTGTAGTGGTTAAGAGCTATGGACTGTAATCTGGAGAACCAGGTTTGATTCCCCACTCTTCCACATGCAGCCAGCTGGGTGATCTTGGGTCAGTCATAAATTCTCTTAGAGCTGTTCTCTCAAGAGCAGTTCTCTCATAGCTCTCTCAGTCCCATCTAACTCACAAGGTGTCTGTTGTAGGGAGAGGAGGGGAAGGAGATCGTAAACTGCTCTGAGACTCCTAGTGAAGGGCAGGTTATAAATCCAATTTCCTCCTCCTCCTTCTGATACAACTGAAGGGAAACTTAGCTATCTGAACACTGGTATCTAAATGTATCACCAAGGATTACAGCATATCATATTCTGTGTGCCAAGTGAATGTATGATATCACCAAAATGGTCATCACACTACATTTTCAAAACCATAAATCCAACTCAGCACTGACTAGCATCAGTGGAAGAGCATTCATTCACAAGGGAGGGAATTGCTAACTATATTATTAACTTGCCAACTAACTAAAGCAGTAGAATCTTTAATGTTGTGATTTTAGAAGGAAATGAAGATCTGCAAAATAAAGAATGGATCCCTGTGGCATGTCGTGTGTTTGTGGTTACCCATCATTGGAGATGAAAATCAGGTTACATGATGGGCAAAGAATTATGGACACCTAATGTAAAGTGGAAATATTAATTTTTATTTCTGTTTTTGTGCTTAAACAAGCCTGGAAAGAACAGGAAGACATAATTTTAAGGTAAACTTAACAATGCAGAAGATTTACCTCCAACTGTCCTGCACTCGGATGTCCAGTTTGGTGTAGTGGTTAAGTGCACGGACTCTTATCTGGGAGAACTGGGTTTGATTCCCCACTCCTCCACTTATACCTGCTGATGTGACCTTGGGTCAGTCACAAGCTCTGGCACAGCTGTTCCTGAAAGAGCAGTTTGTGTTAAAGTTCTCTCAGCCCCCCCTTTACATGGTGTCTGTTGTGGGGAGGGGGAGGGAAAGGAGTTTGTAAGCCACTCTGAGACTCCCTTGGGCAGTGAAGGGCGGGGTATAAATCCAATCTCTTCCTCTTCTTCCTCTTCCATACAACAAATGCACATCCTGACTCCAGTATAAATCGATGATGTGACCTCATTTGGAATATTGTGTATAATTCTGGTCACCACACCTCAGAAAGGATATTATAGCATTGGGAAAAGTGCAGAAAAGGGCAACTAGATTGACAAAAGAGTTGGAACACTTTCCCTGTGAAGAAAGGTTAAAGTGCTTGGGCTCTTTCGCTGGGAAAAAACGATGAATGAGGGGTGACATGATAGAGTTTCACAAGATTATGCATGGGATAGAACAGGCAGAGAAAGAAGTACTTCCCCCCCTTTCTCATAATACAATAACTCATCGGCACTCAATGGAATTGATGAGCAGTTGGGTTAAAATGGATAAAAAGAAGTACTTTTTCACCCAAAGAGTGATTGACACATGGAATTCACTGCCACAGGAGGTGGTGGCAGCTACAAGTATGGACAGCTTCACAAGGGAATTGGATAAACATATGAAGCAGAGGTCCATCAGTGGCTATTAGCCACAAGGTATGGATGGGAACTCTTGTTCCTGGGCAAGTGATGCTCTGTATTCTTGGTGCTGGGGGGGGCAACAGTGGGAGGGCTTCTAGTGTCCTGTCCCCACTGGTGGACCTCCCGATTGCACCTGGTATTTTTGGCCACTGTGTGACAGAGTGTTGGACTGGATGGGCCATTGGCCTGATCCAACATTGGCTTCTCTTATGTTCTTATGACCCCCAGTTGCTCCACACAGAGGAATTCGAGCTCCAACATTTGAACAAAGAATTCCTGATGTTATAAAACTTTTAACCTTTCCTGCCTTTGCTGGCAAGAAGCCACCTACCCAATCCAGATTCAGGGAACTTACTCCCACATGGGAAGGTGCACCCCAATCTCCCAGTCAACCTAGGGTGCACGTTCCACACATCTCAATGCCCAAATCTAGTTTTACAACAGCTATCCATCCTGCCCTCCTAGGCAAGTACAGCAAATGGTTGATTTATTTATTTATTTATTCAAATTTATATTTTTCCCTCCCAGCAAACAGGCTCATGGTGAATCACAACAGATAATTAGGGCTTTCGACATCACAAAAAAACCCAATTTTTGTTGTTGTTGTTGTTGTTCAGTCGCACAGTCAAATCCGACTCTTTGCAACACAGTAGTAACTAGTTAATAAAAAACATTAAAACAAGGGATTTAAAACAGATGGCTCCAGTTATTGCACAGTCTCTGATACTGGTGCTGCTGCACTCTAGGTTTGTTTAATCCAGACTGCATGGAAGTGGTGTCTTCAGCGGGGGGGGGGGCTTTTTATTGGATGCCTGCCACCTCAACCAAAGGCTTGGTGGAACAGCTCCATTTTACAAGCCCTACAGAATGATAGAAGGGCCCTCAGGGCCCTTATCTCACACAGGAGCATGTTCCACCAGACCTGGGCCAGGGCAGAGAAAGCCATGGTCCTGGTTGAGGTGAAACAAATGTCTGAGGACTGGGGACAACCAGCAGATCTTGATCAGTAGAACTCTTCAGATTGGTCATCTCTCTGCAGAAACCCATCTCTGCTCTGTTGACCTCATGGTGCATGTTATGGCTCTCTTCCCTTGGAAAATAAGCAGCTGTCAGGATCCCAGTGACTCTTTGGTATCTGTCAAAGCACTTTACATCTCTGGGCATGACTTCCCCCCCACATATACACAATTATTTCTTTTCCTCAAAGATAACATCTAATCCTACATTATTCATTAGTGAGGGTGAGCAAGTTATCCTACAGACAGAGATGAAGTTAAAATACAATTAATTATACCCATCCCCCTTATAATGTGCAAGTGTAGGTAGAGGTGTTAGTGGGAGCACAGAAATCATGGGATTGGATGCAATCAGCTTTTAAGGTGGTGGGGAAAGGACGACTTGGCCCCCTTTGACCACCAGAAAGACCATGCTGGGAGTCATGGGGCCTGAATGAACAAAAGCCATGTGAAATGCCATGTGGAATGTGGCCTGTAGTAAGGAGGGGGGCGGTTATGTGAGTCTGAGTGAAATAGGTGGTTACATCCAAACCTTGTTTGTAGAACATGCCTGTCCAACTTGTCTGTAGAACATGTCTGTACAAATATAGCCAGTCAGCCATATATTGCAGCCTGCCTGGCACTTGTTTATGTAATCCCAAGAAGACAGCAAAAAACAAACAAACAAACAAAAAACAAACAGGATTTTTATCCTGTCCCTAATGAGACAACACACATTGTTGGTGAACTGTGTTAGCAAATGGAGATATCTTGGACTATCTCTTTGTCAGCAATTCAATCAGTTTTAGAATCTAGGAACACTGTTAAAAATCTTAGTCATCTTAGTGCCATGATTTAAAGAGTACCATGCAACCTGCAAAATCATTCAGCAGTTAGAGTATGTTTTAGAAGCCCACAGTTGATCTCATAAAGTATATTAGTAGATTTAGCCTCTGGGGTGTGTGATGCCCACAGTCATCCCTCTTCACTGTATCTCATTTTCAGAGACATCAGTCATTTTACCCCCCGGGCAACTTCTGTTCCATGGAAAACCAGTGCTTCCTCAAGTTTTATTTCTGAAAATTATTCACATCTAAAATAATCGTTGCCCTGAGGTTCTAAAAGAACAAATGCCATAGCAAGTTACATTTCCCATGTGAAAAAAGAGGGGAAAAAAACAGCTTTGTCTTTAATTTTAGGTCATTGTTCTTTATTTTGCTTAGTAAATGAGCTGTGGCAGGTTGAAAGAGATGCCCTTAGATATGTCATATTTCTCCTACTCATCACTTGAAACATGCCCAGTTCAATATGACAAATGTCCTAGCCATGATAACATTTTTGATAGACAGAGGTTCTTAGGTAGCCATCTTTGTCTGAAGATGATGACACAAAATAGTGTGCAAGTTTTTGCATTCTCCAGAACTCTTAGGCTAGATGTTAAAACTGGGGAGGCAGATGCTTCAGACCATAATGTTGTGACTTTTTTTGTTGTCATCCTTGAGACCAGCATCAAATTATCATTGAAAAAGAAAGGTTTACTCCCAGATCTTTTCTCATCAGACAAAAATTTGTGCAAAGTGTTAGAGGACATACCTTGGCATCAGGAGTCCACAAAAGAGAAGACATCAAAAAGGGACATTTGCCATTGTAAAAACTTAAGTAGAATTCTTTCATAGCTGAATTAAAGCTACTTGTGTTGAGAGAACAATAATGGCCTCCATTGGTGATAGTGGGAATAATATTTATGGGTATAACTCTGTACCAGTCCCACCCACCCCACTGAATTGAGATGAAATCTTCCAATTACAGGCAGATGAAAGAAAATGTCCCCATTTTACAGGTAACAAAAATTCTCACTGGCGCCTGGTATTTTTGGCCACCGTATGACAGAGTGCTGGACTGGAAGGGCCATTGGCCTGGTCCAACATTGGCTTCTCTTATGTTCTTAAATGAATGGGCACTATTTACGTTAGGTATTCTTTAATAAATGTCCAGATTTTATTATTTATAGCAATTTTCCACCTAAACATCTCTAGTGAATTTCTTAGTCAATCCCCTGGCAAATGGCAGGAAATAGTACAGATGAGAATCAGCCCTTACTCCTATCTGGTGAAACTCTCTGCCAAATAACACCCATGCGCTGCAGGACCTTATGCAGTTCCATAGGGCATGTAAGGAAGAGATGTCTCGCCAGGCTTTTGGATGAGGATAGCGATGGGTATCATCTTATCTGGCACTCCCTACCCCTACCCCCACTTTGCCTTTTCCCACTTGTGGGCCAGTAATGCATACTGTATTCATTTTGGCGCCATTTAATGTTTTTCAAATGTTTTCTAATATTTTTAATGTTACTTGCTCTAGATTTTCCAGGTTGTGTGGCCATTGTCTTGGTATTGTAGGACCTGACGTTTCACCAGTAGCTGTGACTGGCATCCTCAGAGGTATGACACAGAAAGATGGAGTACTCTCTATGTCAAGATGGAGTACTCTCTATGTCACCTTGACATAGAGAGTACTCCATCTTTCTGTGTTATACCTCTGAGGATGTCAGTCACAGCTACTGGCAAAATGTCAGGTCCTACAATGCCAAGACCACGGCCCCACAACCCGGAAAACCTACAGCAACTAATGAACTCTGGCTGCGAAAGCGTTCGACAACATATTTTTAATATTCTTAATCTTAATTTACTGTTTTTATTTTTGGTACAGCATCCCTGTATTTCCTTATTGCTGTCAACCTCCCTGAAGGGTGGTATATAAACTGAATAAATAAATAAATAGAATCTGGAAATGTATTTCCCCTTGAAACTAATATAAAATATCATTGGATCGATCATCCTTAGTACCTTCCCCAAATGAAGACACCAGACAACCATACTTGAGTTTAAGAGGTTTGTTAAAATAGCTGCTCTACACCACAGGCTTATTAACTTATTTAAGGGCAGGATACACTGAGCGGGCCAGAAGCTACCATCATCTAGGCAACTCCACCCTGGCATCAGATGTGGTCAGCTTTGACACACACACCCAGCCAGAATAAAATGGCAGAAATAGGATTGGGATCAACTAACTGATTATTAACAACTCCTCTGGCAAGGGTAAACCCCCAAGTGCAGAAATCGGCCAAGGCAGGTGCTCCCCCCCCACCATTTCCTTTGCCTTGTGCTGGGCAAGCCACCTTTGCCCTGAACATGAGCCCTACCATTGGTTTGCCCCCAGTCGGCATGGCAAACTGTCAGCTGCCCTGTAAATGTCCTAGCTCCCCCCCCCAAGCCGTGTAACTTAGGAGGGAGGAAGCCTGCCAGGGTGGCTCTGAAGGCAGTCCACATTCCCCACCCTAGGCTGCAAAACCCACAGGCAGATCATGATGGACCCCTTGACCCCCACACAGGGGATGTGCTCTCTGGTGCTCACCGCACCCACTTTCCCCCTTTCCGCACCAGCCTGCCAAGTGAACAAGCCCAATTAATGCTTCCACACCTACTGGCAACATCCAATCCACTGCAAACAGTGCAAGGTAGGCAAAAGACACCCCCTCCAACACCATGCCAGTTGCAAGGAGGGTGAAAAAATTCCTACCTGACCCCCAAAACGGTGATCAGCAAAAGTCTACACTGCCTACAGGTCAGGAGGGTGGGGTGAGCACGATGCCAGAGAGGAAGCTGCAGGATGGAGCCAGCCTTTAAATGTTACTGCCTCCACCTCTGATGATACTCATGATGCTTGTCTCTGCCTTTTCCCTTCCCAGGGAGGCAAGGCAACCCCTGCCTGCAGGTGACTGTTGGCTCTGAGGGTAGAGGAGCCATGATTTCACTGGTCTTTCTTATGCTTCCCTGCACATGAATTGTGCTGAGAGGTGTCAAGCCTCAGCCCCGGCTCCCAGTGTGCTGCACAGACAATTAAAAGTTTGGCACCAGGAGTGTCTCCTCCCCAAGTAACGTTACCAACTCTGTGTTGGGAAACTCCTGGAGATAGAGGGGGTGGAGCTTGGGGAGGGTGAGGCTTGGAGGAGGACCTCAGCTGGGTATATTATTGTATAGAGTCTACCCTCCAAAGCACCCATTTTCTCTGCAGGAGCTGATCTCTGTAGCAGAGTTGCCAGGTTCCCCCTGGCCACCAGTGGCGGATGGGGTGCAGGGTGGCTAGATCCAGGTTTGGAAAGTACTAGAGATTAGGGGATGGAGCCTGGAGAGAACAGGGACCTCAGTGAGTACAACACCACAGAGCCCACCCTCCACAGCATCCCTTTTCTCTAGGGAAACCCATAATTCCAGGAGATCTCCAGATCCCACCTACTTCCAACCCGTGAATGATGAGTTGTTACAGGAATGGCCCTTCATTGTATGCAGTCTCACAAGATGCTTGACAATTTGCTCTACTTATCTTGAGCAACCTTTTGTGACATTACTAGTTATTGGCCCAATGAATCCAAAGACCAGTCCTATTTATCCTACCTCCCGGAAACAGCGTGAAGTCACAGGGAGCCCCAGAATTCCTGCTTGATCTGAAAGTGACTGGCCAGTCCCATGGGGCATCACAGGAGAACAAGTGGGGCCGCAGCACAAAGCAAGTGTGTGTGTGTGAGAGAGGCAGAGCTCTTTTATAAATGCTTCCAGGCTACCCTCTCCATTAGCTGGACAATTAACAGCCCTGGCAATCATATCCCATACCTACTTTGATTCGCAAGGGACTGGGACAATAATCTCTCTGGCCTTCACTCTGTGAATGCCTTTTCCTAATATATCCAGTTTCATTTCTGATACTAAAGAACCTACCTGGTTTCTTTAAATTAAATTAAATCCTCTTCACATTCTGTCTCCCCGCACTCCTTGTACTCAATACAGTGATCACGGTTTGTCTCAGCCAGACCTAAAGAATCCTTTACGGCAGAGCAACTGTTCCACACAGGAGTTTGCATTGGATTTCAGATGTATAAACACCTCAGGTAAGATAATGAACCTCCTGAATTATTTAAGAGACAACATGCTTCTACTAAGCCCATGGCTAAAACAGAGAGAGAGAGAGAGAAAGACGGATCAAGATGGGTAGCCGTAGAGAGAGACAGAGATGCGCAACCTTTCTGACTCTTTCAAGCTGTTTTTGGTTGAAGGCGATTCCACTAGTTGATGGCAATGCTGAACATATATCATGTGATGTTTACAATCCTTCTTGTGCTAAACGAGTCCGATGTGCTGCACATTTTAATTTGAATGCCAAAGAAATGGCCCTCCTGTACTATTTGCCTCTGCATTGTCAAATGTATTCTGTTTTGTGATTCTATCTATTAACAGAGAAAATGTCACCTCAGGCCGGATTAAGTCCACCTGTCACTGTATTATTGACAACAAACTTAACTATCATTTTAGCCCATCTCCAACGCAACGTTATTTTATCCCCCCTGCTAAGTTTAGTGCTTGAAATGAAGAATCATACACTTGCTCTGCCAAACTAGACCCGCTACAGAAATTCAAAGAAGAAGCACTAACTTTGTGCAAATATTTGTCTTGCCCAGCCACTTCCTGTCAGTGGGAGCGTCAAATCAATTAATGCATCATGTTAATGTATATTGGATAAAATAGGTTTTAATCTTTTCACATGTAGCAATTATCTCAATGTGAGTAATTACCAGAATAAGAACCCAAAGCCTGCTGGGTGGGTATTTTGTTGCTCTTTGTGGTAAGTCATTCAGAACTATGGAAAATATATTTTTTTTTAAATGTTGCTCTCAAAATCCCCCCCCTTTAGCCCACTGTTTTGGGGCAGTAACTATTGCTGCTTCATCTCAATATTGTTGCCAGGTCCCCCTGGCCACCGGTGGGTCATGGGAGGGTAGGGTTGCCAGATTCAAATTGAGAAACTCCTGGAGATTTGGGGATGGAGCCTGGGGAGGATAGGGACCTCATTCAGGTACAATGACAGAGTCCACCCTCCAAATTATCCATTTTCTCCATGGGATTTGATCTCTGTAGTCTGGAGATGAGCTCTAATTCTGGAATAATCCCCAGGTCCTACCTGGAGGTTGGTATCCCTAGTTGAGCTCAAGGATGCTGAGATGAGATGAGAGTCAACTAAGCCTATAGATGATGATACAGAATAATTGTGTTATTTTACTGCACCAGGCTATCTTGCATGGATCTTCCAGACAGTTTTATTTATTTATTTATTTGGGTAGAAAAATTATTCCTCAGAAAGTGTGGAAGAGTTTCAGATTACGTTTGCTGTGAGCACTGGCAAAATCTTAGCCTTGCTTATGTGGCTTTCTAGCTGCTTTTCAAATTCCCTTCTCAGCTTTGCTGTCTTTCTCTGAACTCTCTGGGACCATTTCTGCAGTAGTGAAATTCCCCTCATTGACGCTTTTAAAACTGTGCATTATGTGAAAATTTCCATAGCAGATTTTTTCTCACCAGACACAGAACTGAAGTTTTCTCCTTCTTACTCCACATTTTCGGAACATGCTAAAACTGGAGATTCTGAAAACATGGGGTAAAAAGGAGAAAACTTCGGGTCTGCACCTGGCGAGGAAAAATCTACCGCGGAAAGTTTCATATAATGCAGTTTTAAAAATGTCAATGCGGAGAATTTTGCTACTGTGGAAATGGTCTCTCTGTTTGCCTGTCTCAAGCATTTCCCACAGGCCTCTAGTCCCATTCCACTGAATCTTGTAGCTCTGGCTCCTTCTGGCTGTCCAGTCCCCAGTGATGAAATCGCAGGGAAAACCTGAGATAATCTCCCAATTAGGCTTATCAGTGATGTCTGTTCATTTCATAAAACATGCTCATAATTCAATGATGGGACACAATCCTTTTAAAATTACGGAACAAAAAGTAAACAGTCCCAAAGACGTGTTGATAAATGATATTGTTCACCCGGCAGAATAGCTTCCTAATTCAGACAACAATGGGGATGTATGAATTTTAAAGGAACTCAGCCTATGTGTCCCCATTTCGCACAGAAGCATGAAAGCAGCTGCTCTAAGAACTCAGTTCCATTTTAATAAAAGCTGTGTGAAAAGTACAGAGACTTACTAGTGATTTCAGCTCTCACATACTTTATTAGATGAAGAACAAGACAAGTGAGCCGGCTCGCAGGCCGGCTTTTATCCCCAAGTGACCCACACCCCAAACACACACACACACACGGTGATTCGCTATTTACATTGATTGGATTAACTCCTGCTCCTCCATTGGAGGGGAGTCAGGATCCACTAGTCCATTGTCCTTTGGGGCGAAGCTCAGGCCCTTCGCCTGGCCACATGGTGGACCGGTTAGAACCAGTCCAAGCACATGGCTGTCCAGAGCCCACGTTCTCCAGTGGATACATTACACCCCTCCCCCCTTGGTCTGATAAACACCCGCATACATAGTCTTTCAAATAGCTGGGGGGCCGCCACTCTCGCGTGGAGCGACGGGGCTCTGGCATGGGGGAACTGACAGCCTCCCGGGTGGCTGTGGGGACTGGTGGCCACTCTGGTGTTGGCGGGGCTGGGCTCACCATCGCGGCCGGTGTGTCATTTGCGGTGGCTGTCAGTCCAGAGTTGAAGTCCCCCGGGATTTCTTCTGGTGCGTCCGCCCCCGCGTCTGGTTGAGCTGGCTCGTCCCACTCCTCCCGCTCATCCGGCTCCAGAGGTAGCACCCGGTGACGTAGCTGATCGATGTGGCGATGCAGGATCTGGCCGTCTTCTACCAAGACTTCGTAGGACCGGGGGCCACGGACCCGGACTACTCGGGCGGGAATCCACGGGGGCCCTTTCGCGTAGTTCCGTGCGTACACCGGGTCCTCTGGGAAGAACCCTCGTGCCGCCGCTGGCGTTTCCATGGAGGGCTCCCGCTCGGGCGCTCGATCGGGATGTAACCGGTCCAGCCTGGTGGTGAGGCGTCGGCCCATCAGTAGTTCCGCCGGGCTCCGGCCGGTTGTTGCATGGGGCGTCGTTCTCTGGCCGAACAGGAAGTGCGCCAGCCTGAAGTCCCAGTCCGTACCTTCGGTCCGACGGAGCGCCTCTTTCGCCGTCCTCACCATGCGTTCGGCTTGGCCATTGGTGGCAGGGTGGAACGGGGCCGACCTGATGTGGCGAATCCCGTGCTGGCGGGTGAACTCCTGGAACTCCCCGGACGTGAAGGCCGTCCCGTTGTCGGTGACCAGGGTGTCGGGGAGTCCGTGCGAGCTGAAAATCCGCCACATCGCTCGGATGGCCACCCGGGAGGAGGTGGATGGTACCGGCTCTACCTCTAGCCACTTGCTGTAGGCGTCTACAAGTATAAAAAACAGCTGCCCCTGGAACGGGCCCGCAAAGTCGAGGTACAGGCGCGACCAGGGGCGGTGAGAGGATTCCCAGGCCCTGTCTGGGGCCTTCGGGGATGCGGGTCGGGAGGCCTGACAGGGTTGACACCTTTTTACAATGTCCTCAATATCCCGGTCTAACCCTGGCCACCAGACATACCCCCGCGCCAGAGCCTTCATCCTGACTACCCCAGGGTGATGCTCATGAAGGTCCCTCAGTACCCGTTCCTGTAGTGGTTTCGGAATGACCACCCTGCCTCCCCACATTAGGCACCCCTTATAGGTCGACAGCTCATCGCGCCTTGTGACAAAAGGCGCAAACTCCGGGTCTTGTCTAGCTGTCGGCCATCCCCTCCCCACCCAGTTCAAAACCCGACAGAGAACCCTGTCGCGGCCCGTGAGGCGGGCCACCTCCTTGACATGTACTGGGTGACTGGGTAGCGATTCTAGGAGTGCGATGACGTGGGCGGGGGCCGGGTCTGGGTCCGTCGTGGGCAGTGGGAGGCGGCTGAGTGCGTCCGCGTGACCCATGGCCTTCCCTGGGCAGTGGGTGAGGGTGTAAGAGTACCCCGCCAGGAATATGGACCAGCGGAGAACCCTGGGCGAGACCATCTGCGGCGTCTGTCGATCGGGTGCAAGGAGGCCCAGGAGAGGCTTGTGGTCTGTAAGGATCTCGAATGGACGGCCATAGAGATAATGGTGGAATTTTTTAACCCCCGCCACTATCGCTAGTGCCTCCTTGTCTATCTGCGTGTAATTACGCTCCGCAGAAGACAGGGTCCGAGAATAATAGGCGACCGGAACCTCCCGGCCATCCGGCAACTGATGCCCCAACACCGCCCCCACCCCGTAGGGCGACGCATCACACGCCAGAACCACAGGTAAAGCCTCGCAGAAGTGGTGCAGCACCCCGTTGGAGACCAACAAGTCTTTTACCGCCTGGAAAGCTGCCGCATGCTCCGGCTTCCAGGCCCACGGCGCCTCCTTGTCCAGCAGCCGGTGGAGGGGTTCAGCCACCGTTGCCTTTTGGGGCAGAAACGCGTGGTAAAAATTCAAGAGGCCTAGGAAGGCCTGGAGTTCCGGTTTGGACGTGGGGACCGGGGCTTGCGTGATCGCTCTAATTTTTTTGTCTGTGGGGTGGATGCCTTGTGCATCGACTGCGAACCCCAGGAATTCGATGTGGGGCACCCCCAGGAGGCATTTCTCCTTCTTCACCTTGAGGCCGGCATCGTTGAACCTCTGCAGGACCCGACACAGTCGTTCGGCGAAGGCGGTGGAGTCCGGTGCCGCGATGATGACATCATCTAAAAAGGGTTGAACCCCTGGAATTCCTTTCAGGAGGGAATCCATGAAAGATTGAAAAATCCCTGGCGCCACTGAAACCCCAAACTGCAGTCTATTGACCCGGAAAGCCCCCTTGTGGGTGGTGATGGTTTGCGCTTCCGCAGCGGCCGTGTCTACTGGCAGCTGCTGGTAAGCCTGCGCCAAGTCCAATTTACCGAAAACTTTGGCCCCCGTCAGGGAGGCCAGGACATGGCTCACTACTGGGACCGGATAAGCGTGGTCCTGCAGGGCCTTATTTATGGTGCATTTGTAATCTGCACAAATGCGTATAGCCCCATTCGGTTTAATAGGCATGACAATGGGGGTTTCTCAGCGTGCTGACGCGACCGGTTCCAGCACTCCTTGGGCGACCAGGTGGTCGAGCTCGGCCTCTATTTTTTCCCGCATGGCTATGGGAGGGGGCCATGCCTTTATGCGGATGGGTCATACGTTAGGGTCCAGGTCTAGCGAAATCAGGGTCCCATTGTACCTTCCCAGGGTCCCGTCGAATACTTTGGGGAACTCCCGGCAAACCGCCTCCCAGTCTGCAGTCCCGAGGTGGTTTACACCTGCTATTTGGAGTCCCAAAGGCCCAAACCACGACAGCCCCAGGAGGCTTGAGAGGCGCCCCTCCACAACCAGCAGGTCCAGCAAGCCCGAGAACCCTTTAAATCGGACTTGAAACTTGCCCCAGCCACGGACTGCCACTGGGTTCTTGTTAAAGTCCGTCAGTTTCAAACCCCGTGGCTTGTGCAGTCGGGGTCCCCCTTTGGGCATAGCGTTTTAAGTGTCTCAGCGGAGATTATAGAGAACGAGGACCCTGAGTCTATTTCCATTTGGCAGGGGGACCCCTCTATTTGGACAGTCACATGCACCTTGTCCGGGCTCTCAGGGGGCAAGTTACATACCGTCTGCCGGTGCTGGGTCGTCACGGTGTGCAGGCTTGCGGCGTTCAGCTGGGCAGTGGATCCCAGGCGCTTGCCCTTGGAGCGGCAGACTCAGGCGAGGTGTCCGGCCTTGTTGCAGGTCCTGCAGACGGCGTCCCGGAAACGGCAGGTCCAGCGCTCGTGAGCGTCGCCACAGCTGGCACAGGCAGATGCGTTGGGCTGAGTTGGTGTTGCGGGGAATCCCTTGTGGCGTTGGGTGTGTGGCTGTGATCGGCGGTTCACCTGTAGGACCTCCTCATCGTTCGAGTCATCAGAGGGGCCGGAGTCCTGGAGGCGATGGACCGTCTTTGGCCAGCGATCCGCGTGGGACTTCTCGTAGGCGGCCGCTTCTTGGATGGCGGCCTCCAGAGTGAGGTCGTCCCGGCTGATGAGCCTGCGGCGCAGCTTCGACTCCTTCAGCCCCACCAAGAACTGGTTTAGGAGGGTATCTGCGAGGTTGGGAAAGGCACACCTTGTGGCTGCGTGGCGTAGTCCGGCCAGGAATTCCGGAGACGTTTCGTCGGGGCCCTGCGTTCTCGCAAAGAACTCCATCCGTTCCGCGAACTTGGTGGGCTTTGGTGCCAAGTGGTTGGTAAACGCCTTGACCAGCATGTCGTAGGTGGCGGCCGCGTCTTTCGGCAGGAGGGGGTTCACCAGGTCCTTCAGGAGGAGGTGTGCCTCGATGCCGCAGTAGCGCAGGAGATAGGCCTTCTTCGTACCCGCATCCGTGATGCCATGGATCTCGAAGTGACGTTCCAGCGTCTCGATCCAGGTCTCCCAGTGTGCGGGACGAGAGATGTCGAAGGCTGGGAAGCTCTCGTTGCTAGCGGCCATGGTGCTCACCCGTGGAGGTCGCGGTTCAGGCATAGAGTTGGCGGCGTTGGAAGCGAGGCTGCTCTTGGGGTCAGCGGTGCTAGGGAGTGGTGCGGTGCCCAGGAACCGAAGAGGCGGACACTAAGCTCGGTGGCGGCGTTCGGTGCTTTTGGCGTTGGGGCGGTCAGTGGTGCTCGTCTCATGGTCGTTGTTCATGGAGGGAGTTGGCATCCCACCTTCGTCGCCAGTGAAAAGTACGGAGACTTACTAGTGATTTCAGCTCTCACATACTTTATTAGATGAAGAACAAGACAAGTGAGCCGGCTCGCAGGCCGGCTTTTATCCCCAAGTGACCCACACCCCAAACACACACACACACACGGTGATTCGCTATTTACATTGATTGGATTAACTCCTGCTCCTCCATTGGAGGGGAGTCAGGATCCACTAGTCCATTGTCCTTTGGGGCGAAGCTCAGGCCCTTCGCCTGGCCACATGGTGGACCGGTTAGAACCAGTCCAAGCACATGGCTGTCCAGAGCCCATGTTCTCCAATGGATACATTACACTGTGGAAGCCATCAGGGTTCCTATCTGACAGATTCATCACATGAACTTGCCTGCATTGTGAAAGGAACCACAAGGGACCTGAGAGTTCCTCTAATCTGACACATGGGTGATCCAGAGGCTCCTACACCGTAGATATCTTGTGGCTCTTTTCTCTCTTTTTGGGGTTGTGTATCTATCAGGTTCTAATATGTTCTTGTAGTGTAGTAGCCTAGACTAGCTCTATCTCATCAGATCTCAGAAGCTAAGCAGCGTTGGCCCTGGTCAATATTTGGGTGGGAGACCACGAAGGAATTCCAGGATCACTCTGCAGAGACAGGCAGTGGCAAACCACCTCTGAACATCTCTTGCCTTGAAGAGCCTATGAGGTTGCCAATAAGTCAAATGAGAGTTGGTGGCAAAAAAAAAAAAAAAGTGTAGTTAAAACCTGCATATGTAAGCTGACTTAAGTCTCTGTTAGACCTGGGGTAGGGAGAGTTTCAATTATTTAAATGAAATACTAGTGTTGCTATCCATTTTGGGTCCCAATTTGGCCAAGAGAAAGGCAGGCCTATAAATCTTTCATAAACATAAATTAAACATTGACTTCAAGTGTCCACAGGAACTTCATGTCCATGCACCAGGATCATTGGGCAGCGTATTACACAATCCTATGGAAATCATCTTCAGATGCTGCCATTTCAATCAGTCACTGCCAGATCTGAGAAGAAACTGCCTTTTGAGAAATGACAGCACATCAACCTGCTATGCTGTCCCATTTCATAACAAGACTCCGCTTGGCTTGGACCTGGTCAGCAGCAAAGGCTGATTGGCTTTTCCCTCTGTTGCTTTATGAAACCCACATTGGAACAGAAATTACCCTCTGCATTGCATGCTGGTTTCACTTCCTTGGATCATCGGATTTTATGGTAGCTTCCACACTCCATGCCACTTTCGAGTTCTTTGATCGTTGGATTTTACTGAACCTTCTGCATAGATTTATGGTAATTCTATTGCCATCCAGGGGTGACTTTGCAGTCAGTATGGCATTGCCCTGAGGGATTTGGATATGGTTCTGAACTGCACTTTTTCCTCCCAGTTGTGAAAATGTGGAGCGAGTGGTAGATGCAGAATTGCCCAAAGACAACATAATCTATTTATTTACTTGCTTCATTTTATCTACCCTCCTCCCCAATGGAGACTCAAAATAGCCAACATCATTTCCCGCTCTTCCATTTATCCTCCCATCAGTCCTGTATCTGTTTATTCATTTATTTCCTTGGATCTTTTGAATGTTTGGCTCTCATTCTCAATTTCAACCTATTCCACTTTTTTGGAGACTGACTAGCATCAGCTGAAACCAGAGGGATAAAGCAACAACTGTGCAAAGATCCTAATGCAAATAGGACTGTGTGGAAGTCCAACCACAACACTTAAGCAGCATATGAATTGGGCTTTGGTGCCACTCAGGGAGAGGTCTCTGCAAAGCATTCAAGTAATTGTTTTGGATTCCCAGCTGGCTATTAATATCTAGAAGCAATCTGGTTGGCATGTCACAGTAATCAAGCCTGTGCCTCTATATACTGTTGCCATTTTATACGGACCTTATTTTAAGGACCTACTTTAAAATAAAACCATTAAATACCTTTCTGGTGTGTACTTTGCTTTTATCATACTGAGCAGGCCCCTGTTGACATATTGGTTGGCCCGCTTGACCTATAGAGAACCTCTAGTCAGGAGAACAAAAACAAAAATAAATATTTGCTACAGACACATCTTATAACTGTGAAAAGCCTTATAAATGTAGAGCTTGTTTCTCTTCAGAAAGCCCTTGTTGACACAAGTTCATGTCCTTGTTCACATAGCTGCTGTCCCTACTGACACATATCTTGCCCCTGCTGAAAAACCAGCAACCTTTATTTGGCCAGGGAATACAAATAAGAATGTTCTGTTCTGCCTTTAAAGTAAGGTAAAAATGCATAATTCTTAATGAGATGTCCCCACGTGCCAACCCAGCCTCCACTGTTGACCTTTAGCAATGGACCATTCCTGTTCTATTTCTGCTAATTAGGAATTTTCAGATATCCCCTTTTATGCTTCTTTTTATGTTGTTTTCTATTGTTGTGAATTCTGCCTTTTCAGTCATGTCCTTTTAATGTCCTTTTGTATCATTTTAAAGCCATTTAGATAGCAACCTGCAGACAAATATAACATCAAAACCTAAACAAGAAAAATTCAACAAGAACAGAAAATGGCATGGAAATACTCAGAGGACTGAATCACACCAAGAAGAATCTAATTTGAAATGGGGATTTTTGAGTCAAATCAGTACAAAATTTAGTAAAATACCTTCTACTAATGGGTTTAAATCAGAAGAAAGCTACTATGGCCCTGGTCATACTGGGGGAAAAGGTGCAGCTGAAGTGCGGCTTTTTTGAGCCGCATCAAAAGAGAAACATGGCGGTGGGATCAGACAGATCCCCTGAGCTGCCGCGCAGTTGCTCCCTGGCATGATCAGATGCTGGGGGGAAGCCACAGATCAGTGAGTGAGGCAAGCCTACTGTGCATGCGCACACATGCACAGTTCTACAGGGCCTACATATGCTGCGGGGAGACAGGTGCATCAGCGATCAGACACCTGCCCATACTGCGCGTCAACCGGTAGGTAGTACTGTTTTGGTGCTACCTTTTTGATGTGCAGTTTCACCCGGAAGGGACGGATCGGGGATGGGTGTGCTCCACTTCCCAGATGTTGCGTTATGATCACGCCCACTTGATGTGCCCCTGATCCGTCCCTCTCACGTGGCAGATCCTCCCGTGTGACCGGGACCTATGTCTGGCTTCAGTAGATTGTGGATTGAAGGCTAGGTGTGGCCAGATCACATGCATTTCTGGCTCTCAACCAGTTAAAGTGTTTTGAATTGATAAACCTACTGCCACTTAACTGATTAAAAGAAAATAAAAACATACTTACTGGTATATTACCATAATCTCAGTATTTCAAGAGATCAAAGAACTGTGACTTAATTTATACTTTAACTTACATTTCTACTAGTGATGTACACACACACACACACAAATATTGTATTTTTGGGGTTTGGGTACCAAACCTGAAAAATATCAGTATATACCAATATTTCTGAATTCAATATTGATATGATATTGGGATTCAGGAAATAATTGGTATTGCTGAATGTATTCAGTTCCATTATACCCTAGGGGGACTGTCCTCATATAGTAAAATGGATACTCGAAAACCACACTCTCTGACAGTGTGGCTCTGCCCATCAGCTGTTAGGTTTAAATGCCTGGCAGCTCAGTTTTGGTATAGCTGAAAGCACCCAAATAAAAACCAAATAAAATCAGCTTTTTTCAGGCTCAGCTGTATCAGCAGCCAGCTTACATAATGCCCCAAAAATGCAGAGGTATTTTTTGGTATTTACTTGGTTTGGTTTATGCCAAATGCACATCCCTAATTTCTACTCCTTCTTAGGAGATGTTGGCACTGATCTACCTGCAGTTTGTCAGGACTATATCCCAGTGAAAGCAGTAGTATTGAAATTTCTCACTTTTAATCAGGAATCTCAAAATCAGAGGGTGAAACCTAGCCTGTAAAGTTGACCATGTTGTTCAGGCTTCAGAATACTTCAGTTGCACAAGGGATCATATGTTTGCAACATCAGTCCCTGCATTTGGTTGATAATATGAAGTCTTTGAATTAAGAATATTGAAGTTTGATGAGCCTCACCTTCTGCCCTTGTCTGGGCTACAGATGTGTTTTACTCCAAATTCTGATGCTCAGCTCACCAACTTCAGGGACACTGAGCTGAAGAACATACCTTCCAGATGAGGGTTTGGGTACAGTCAACCAAGATCCGACTTGATAATTAGAGTCAAGATCTCTCATACATGCTTTTGATCCCCAATTACAGACATACACTAGAATTAAAATATCATCCCAAAATAAACAAATGTGTCTTCCAATGGATACAGATTTGCCCAAACCAATAAATGTCAATCCTGCCCCAACTCAATCAACCAAAGCTTTAGTTGATTAATCTACCAGTTAAAGCTTGCAGCCTCATGTTCTGTAAATGCCTTTGTTTGTGCCAGTTAGATGTGCAAATGTCTCAAGGTCTGCATGGAAAAAAACCACACAGCTGAAGCAGATGCTTGAGGCACCTGCCTAGGAGAAATTGCAGGCATCGCTGATCTGCAAGCAATAAGCTGAAGTCAGCAACCTCCAAAGACTCCATCAGCTAAATGAGGCAAAACACCAACAGCTACGTCCAGGACAAGAGACAGATGTCCAGGTGAAAAAGTCAGGGGCTCTGGCTGTGAGGTAAGTATCCATGAGAGATCTTCCCAGTAATGAACTGAGCCAGCAATCCCAGTATTATATATGTACGTGTGTGTATCTCCAAAGGATTTAGCTACAGCAAGAGGAGGATCACGAAGTATCAGAACTCAGAAGGAAATGCAGGCGGAAGCATAAATGGCTACAAAGCAGAGCAAAACCCCTGCTGAACAGCAACACCCCCCCTCCAAGTGAGGCATATAAAAATGGCCATAAAATATCTTAAGCAGGTAGGCAGATAGGAGGCTGTGAAGTAGTAAACTGGAAGGGGGAAGAAATTTCCATGCAGCTAGCTGATTCTGGTAGCTATCAAAAATACAGGGTAATTCTACGTAATAGAAAAAAAAGGGGGAAACATGAAATGTGGGCCATAAAATGCTCTAAACTGCTGGAGTGGTTTAGAACAACAGCTCTTTGCTGCACAGAGGAAGGCAGGTATGGCAGGTATGGGAGGTGTAGGAAGGATGGCTCACCTGGGTTTAAGGTAATTATGGGAGGAACATTTCTTTCTCCAAAATTCATTATAGGTAGGTAGGTAGGTAGGTAGGTAGGTAGGTAGGTAGATAGATAGATAGATAGATAATCCTCATTGATTTCTTATTTTCTTTTTTTTCTGTTTTAAAAGAGGAATTAATCTTTCATTTCTCTTTGATTTCCCTTTGAAGAGAAATCAGTGCACTCATTTGAATTTCAGCCCTTGCAGGTGATTTATGTTACATGCCACAGGATGGTGCTCTTTCAAGCAAGAGGATAGGAAGTTTTGGGAAGACATTGCCTGCCTCTGAGCATCTGCAGAGTGCAATTCTGAAATGTTGTGGAATCTCCCCTCCTGCTCCTCCTGTCTTCAAAATTCTTTTTGCTCAAAACAGAATTTATTTGAAACCAAATCCCAAATTCCTAAAAAGGGAGAAATGTGGCTAAGAGGAATTAAGACAAAAATTAACAACACAAGAGAAAGGACTGTCCAGTTCACTTAATAGTTGTTGAAACTTTTCATGGCATGCAGCTAAATACTATCACCTGATAACTGTTGCAGAGCAAACTGATGTTAAAAGGACAGTGAGCAGGATCAGTTTAGAATTTGACAACCTTACCTGGGTGGGTGGTTTTTGGAGTATTCTTGGCTCCAGGCAACTTTGGAGTACAGGGGGGAGTTGAATGGGAAAGATGAGAGAGACATATATCTTAGATCCTGGTTGCTAAAACAAACCTGATGAAACTGGAGGAGTAATGAAAGGAAAACTTTGAGCTGCATGGGACAGAATGGTTGTGAAGAGGAGGGGAGACCAGTAACCTGCCACTTGAAGTCTTTGTGGGAGCAGAACATGGTATCTTGACAACACTACACCACTGAGCAGGACTTTATACATCAGGGAATCAATGATTTGTGGAAGTTATTTATTCTTACCAAATTTTCTTTTAAAGCTTTCACAGTGTGTTTGGATTTCTCAGCATCTGAGACAGACTGCAGTACAAAAAACAAACTGTGTCTTATCCATGCCATGCATGTAGCTTGAGTATGTCTCCAGAAATGTTGCCATGGACCTAGAGGCTAATCCAAAACATCTCTCACACATTCCCAAATGCACAAAATGGGAGCTGAACAACAAACTGGGCCATCCAAAGCAGGTCTGCTCATAACCCTCTTAAATCTGTTCAGTGGGGTTTACTCCCAGGAAAATATTCTTCGGCCCCGTCCACACTGAGCATTTGCTCCGCTGAAGGCACGGGAGCCCTGCGGACTTTCCGTGCGCGATCATACGAGCACATCTGGGAGGCGTAGTGCTCCCATGGCCAACCCGTGGCTTCTGGTGGAAAACACGGAGTAAAAAACTAGTAGGTCCGAAGTACTAGTTTCTGGAAACCCCAGTGCAAAGGATGGCGTCTGATCATGGGAGCACCAGTATCCCGCGGCTTCCAACGCCCACCCATGTCCCTGGGGTTTCTGGATGTTGTAAGTGTCCATGGGATGCACACCAACGCTGAACAGTGCATGCGCACACACAAGACACCGACAGCGGCCCACCCCCCAATGGTGCATGCGCACTTCGCTGCTTTTTTGCCACACTGCAGCAGCGCAGTGTGATCGGGGCGCAGAGCTGGAGTGTGGCAACCCGGTGGCCCATGTGATCGGGCTACCGTGCCTTATTTAGCTCCAGGGCAAACTGCCACGCCTCTCCCCCGCGTTTTCTGGCCCGTATGACCGGGGCCTTCGGATGGCATTTTAAGTTTCAGATGTACCTCTGAAAAGTTTCAGGAGGACCTCACTCAAGGGACCAGCCATTTACCATGTATATTGATACCAAATTATATAAAGACACCTGATTAGAACAGACAAATGGAATTGAAGTCCAAATCTTAAATGAATTGCTAAATCCTCAACTAATTGCTAATTGCTTTTGTGGGGGAAGGATTAATAGGAAAGAGCATAAGAAGAAATCTGCTGACCTATTCCTTCATTTTGTTCCAGCAGTCAATGTTTTCAGGACATATATAAACAGAGCACGGATTGTTCTATCCTGGTCTTTGCCCCTTGTTATTAATTATTCTAAGATATACTGCCTGTGAACATGGAAGTTCCACAATTATTTTTTATTTACGCTCAGTTTAGGTTCAATCCTAAACAGAGCTATACTCTAAGTTCACTAAGGCAGGTGATGACAAGAGACAGAGCATTTTATGTGGCAACATCTCACCTTTGGAACACCCTCCCCCTTGAGGCTCACCTAACACCTCACTTTACTTTCTGTTAGGCACGAGTCCAAAGCACATCTTTCTTTTTACCAAGGCTTTTGAAGAAGAGGGTTTTTAAAAATCTTATCAGCTTTCTTAATGGCCTGCTTCTATCTTATGGATATATTTTTAATGCTGCTTATGCCCAATGGCTTTTTAAAAATATTGTGTTGCTTTAATTGTAAGCTGCCTTGAGTGGAACGCTGAAAAGTTATGTGAAGGGCTTTCTCATGTCTGTCCTGATCTTGCTACTCACCAGGTTAACTGTGGCCAAGTTCAGACTGGCAGTTTGCCCTGCTATAGCCATGTGTGAGCGAAGTTTCACAAGCAGATTAATGGGGCCGTTCACACAGGCACATCTGTCTGGTGTTCCGCACCTGTAGTCAACCCGTCGTGTACCACTTCACTCCTGCATTTAAAATATACCTGATGAAAGTGGTAGCAAATCCCAGAGAGCATGTTTATCCCACTTCATTCCACTTCTAGGAAGTGTGAACGCTAACCCAAAAAGCCGGGAACAACCCGCGGTAATAATGTCCACCGGGTGTTTCCGTGCATAAGGTGCACTTGATTGCCCTGGAGGGGCAGCAGTGATATGATTGGATGTGCTCTGCTCTACCACCCAATGCTGTGCAAGCGTAACAGGATCCTCTCCAAATTGCCCTAATGTGCTTATGTGCATGAGCGCATATGCGCACATAGCCAAATTACTAGGAAAAAGCCATTTACAGCTGTGCCTCCAGGCCAGCAGTCTGAAAGCTCCCTTGTGCCTCCTCCCGGTATGCTCCCACATCAGTCCATGCAGTGTGACCAGGAAAACCCAGAACAGTTTGTTCCGGGTCTTTTTTGCAACAACTCCCTCCCACTTCAAACTGCCAGTCTGAACTCAGCCTGAATGACTCCCAAGCTCTAATGTTGTAGAACAGATTAAAACAACACCTTTATCCTCTCTTTTTTACACCATTCATAATGTTTTAAAGCTCTATCATAGTAGTTACCTTTCTTTTCTGTACTAAAAAGTTTCAAGAGCTTTAGGCTTCTGTCTTAGACATGCTTTCCTAGGGGCAATATGCACTGAACAGAGTGGAATTTACATCTGAGTGAATCCTGCATAAATCCATGCTACGCATCTTTACAACACAGGAAATCACAACTCCTTCACCATTTGAGCTGGCCTTTGCTAGCTCTATGCTATCCTTTTTTTAGAGATGAGATGACAGCAACTCTGTATAGTATTCTGAACATTGCTGCACTATAGATTTCTATCGCAGTCTTACGGATCAGTGCAAACGGCAAAGCAAGTGGCACAGAATTAAATCGAGGCTGGTAGGATTCAATCCCCTCCCCCCACCCCCGGTACTTGTTGGGATAAGAAATGTGTGATGTTATTTTTAGAGTTCAGATATGGAAACTCCATCCCCGTATACTACAGAGGACTCATTCGCTGACACAGAAGTAGAGCAACACAGTTGGATCACTTATCTCTTGCAAAGGGGCAGAGAAGAGAAGGGCGAAGTCCTGATTTTCTAGGAAGAAAAATGAAACCCAAACACACACACAAACCCTGCTTCACTTACACACCATTGCAAAACACAAAAGACAAAACACTCACAGGTCCCACCAAAAACAGAAACTGCGGGGGAAATCGGGCGAAGCCGTGGGTCAAAATGCAGCCCCGCGGCTTCGGGTGTGAAATTGACGAATAGTATCGGGGCAAACGGCGGTGCAACCCCGAGGCAGCTGTAGTGGGAAATCAGCCTGTCTCACAGTTCCTTAGGACTGTGAGTGTCTGCTATACCATCAGGGCAGGGCAGGGTCAACACACCCTCCAGAGTCCCTCTTGGAGACCTTGACAGGCCTCAGCCTAGAGAAGGGAAGGAGTTATCAATGTCCTTGGTCTTCCTCCTCTCTTTCTATTACCATCCCCTGTAGCTGGAGAGCTGATCCTCCTACCCTGACCCTTGGATTGGACCTTCGGATATCCAGCTCCAGACCAGTTTGTAGACCTTGCTCCTGTGTACTTCTGTACTTGTTGTCATTGTATTTTTGCATCTGGGAAACCCCGGGTAGAGAAACAGCACCAGGTTTAGCCATCTTCCACCAGCAAGTAAAGGCTTTTTGTTTCACTTGGCATTCCTGCAATGATCCCTCCATCCTCCTCAACGTTTTAACTGTTCTTTTAATGTTCATACTTATTTTAACCTCTGGTTTTAACTAGTTTTAATGGTGTATTTGTGTGTTGGCTTTAGTAATGCTAAACAGTAACAAGAGCCAGCATGGTGCAAGGCTAGAGACTGAGATCTGGGAGATCCAGGTTCAAATCCCCACACTGCCATGGAAGCTTGTTGGATGACTGTAGGCTAGTCACACACTCAGCCTAACTTTATAGGGTTGTTATGAGGATAAAATGTATGAGAAAAAAAGGATATGGAACAACTGATTGGCTTAGCATAGGAAAAGGAGTACGACAAGGATGTATATTGTCCCCTTGCTTATTTAATTTATATGCAGAGTACATCATGCAAAATGCTGGCCTGGATGATTCAGAAGCCGGAATTAAGATTGCTGGGGAAAACATCAACAACCTCAGATATGCAGACAATACCACTCTAATGGCAGAAAGTGAAGAGGACCTAAAGAGCCTCTTGCTCAGTGCTCAGGATGAAAGAGGAGAGTGCAAAGCTTGGCTTGAAACTCAACATCAAAAAAATGAAGATCATGGCATCTGGCCCCATCACTCCTTGGCAAATAGAAGGAGAAGTCGTGGAAGCAGTGACAGACTTCATGTTCCTGGGATCCAAGATCACTGTAGATGGTGACTGCAGCCATGAAATTAAAAGACACCTGCTCCTTGGGAGGAAAGCAATGGCAAACCTAGACAGCATAATAAAAAGTAGAGACATCACCCTGCCAACAAAAGTCCATATGACCGAAGCAATGGTATTCCCAGTAGTACTGTAGGGCTGCAAGAGTTGGACTATAAGGAAGGCCAAGCGCCAAAGAATAGATTCTTTTGAACTATGGTTGTGGAGAAGACTCTTGAGAGTCCCTTGGACTGCATGGAGATAAAATCAGTCAATCCTAAAAGAAATCAACCCTGACCATTCCCTGGAAAGCCAGATACTGAAGCTGAAGCTCAAATACTTTGGCCACCACCAAATGAGAAGGGAGCACTCCCTGGAGAAGACCCTGATGCTGGGAAAGATTGAAGGTCAAAGAAGAAGGGGACGGCAAAGGATGAGATGGTTAGACAGTGCTATCAAGGCAACAAACATGAAATTAAGCAAACTCCAGAGCACGATGGAAGACAGGAGGGCCCACCGTGATGTGGTCCATGGGGTCACGAAGAGTCAGACTTGACTGTGTGACTGAACAACAACAACAACAACAAGCCACTTTGGGTCCTTATTGGGAAGAAAGGCAGGGCATAAATGAAGTAAATAAATTTTAAGATGAGATTTTAATTTGCATGTTTTAATGTGTTAGCTGCCTTGGTGGCCCTATAAAGTAAAAAGACAGGGTAAAAATCGTGTTGATTATTAAATAATTAATAAAAACATTTCACAGGGACTCTAGCTTAACTATGTGTTGAGGGGCAATGGTGAGAAGTCCCATACTCTGAAAAATAAGGCAATGGAGGATTTTAAATGCTGCAACTTTAAGAGATACTAGCCTATCCTAACTTAACATTGTTAGAGTCCAATGGCACCTTTAAGACCAGCAAAGATTTATTCAGGGTCTGAGCTTTTGTGTGCACACAGTCAGATAATGAAATGGAATTACAGATCACAGTTGTATATATAGAGGGTGGCTTATTAAATTAGCATGCAAAATAGTGAAGATTTATAGTGAAACACAGATAAAAAGAATGGCAAGCTTGGTTTCTGGTTATCATCTATTTGGGTTCAACTAGGGGGGACACAACATAGGTAATAAATATGTCAGAACTGGAGATTGATGTACCCTAAATTGCAAGAATCTAGTCATTAGATCCCATCCAGCTCCTTTCTAGCATGGCGGCAAACTGTAAAGCATCTTGGCTGTGCTAATTTAACAAACCACCCTCTATATATACAACTATGATCTGTAATTCCATTTTATCTTCTGACGAAGTGTGCATGCACATGAAACCTCACACCTTGAATAAAACTTGAGAAGCCAATGTTGGATCAGGCCAATGGCCCATCCAGTCCAACACTCTGTCACACAGTGGCCAAAAATACCAGGTGCCATCAGGAGGTCCAGCAGTGCCCTCCACTGTTGCCTTAACCAAGCATATATGTAGCATTAAAGGTTAAAGGGCTTTGTTTACACTGTTTCTTTTTGCCCTTGATCAGCCTTATGCTTGCACTGACCATGGCTGAGTTCAGACTGGCAATTTGCAGTGGGAGCCAGTCATGGCAAAAAGCCCCGGAATAAACTGTTCTGGGTTTTCCTGGTGACACGGGACAGTCAGATGCGGGAGCATACTGGGAGGAGGTGCGCGGGAGCGTTCAGACTGCTGGCCAGGAGGCATGGCTGTAAACGGCTTCTCCCTGGTAAATCGGCTGGATGCCTATGTGTATGGGTACATACATAGGCATCCAGCCGATTTGGGGAGGATCCCATTGTGCATTGGGTGGTAGAGTGGAGCACAGCCAATCATATGTGCCTTATGTGGTAGAACGGAGCACAGCCAATCATATGTGCCGGGAGCAACACGGATTGCTCCTGGCTTTTTGGCTGAGCGTTCACATTTCCAGGAAGTGGACTGATGCGGGATAAAGGCACCCTCCAGGATTTGCTACCACTTGTAACAAGTATCTTTTTAAGGCGGGAGCAAAGTGGAACAGCATGGGTTGCCTGCAGGTGGGGAACGCCAGGCAGATGTGCTTGCGTGAACGCCCCCTTTAATCCGCTTGGGAAACGAGGCTGAAAAGTGGCTATAGCAGGGCAAATTGCCAGTCTGAACTCAGCCCATGTGTACTCTTTTTATTTGTTTATTAAACTTCCTTGTGTTTTGAATGTTCAAAGCCTGGTTTTTGCACACTCACCATGCATTTTGATCCTGACTTCAAAAGACTAATAAAGGGAAAGGACAGGAATTGAGTGCACCATTGTCTCTGCCCCAGTTAGTAGGAGCAAAGCAGGAGATGCTGCAACTAGGCAGAGCCTTAAACAGCAGCACAGTTAAGGGTGCAAGAAGTACAAATCCTTCTTGCAGGAGATACACTGCCAGATTTGTTGGTGGCATTGGTTACTGCCCAGAGAGAAGTTGATACTCCTGGGAATAAGAGAAAAAGAACCCTCACTGGATGGAGATCTGGGATGGCTGTGGGAGCTTTTGAGCTCCCAGACCAAGAGGGAATTGTGAGACAGTTTCCTCACAATATGTAATTCACCTGCCTCAGAGAGGGATTTCCTTGGGCATGGGTGGTTTAAAACCTGGCATCCCATACCTCCTGGTGGATTGTTAATATATCAGCTGTGTGTTTTATTGGTTTTTGAATAAAAATGTGCATGAACTTGTTCCTGTCAGTTTACCTTGTTATCCCCCAGGACCACATTTTATCCCCTTGAATTGTTTTTGTTATGTCTTCATAGACATAAGGTCAGCATAAGTCGAGCAGGTGTTCATTATGCGGATCGGAAATGCTGCATAGTATTGCCCAATCAAAGGGTTTATGGAGGGAACATCTCTGATTGGTTATGTAATGAAATATGATTGGTCTTTATCTTTGAGTTGTGATTGGCTATTTTGTATGGATTATTATTGGTTATTGTTATTATTATGGGCGTGGCTACCTCAGCCTGAACTGTATATAAATCGCTGTTTTTGACTGTTGT
Organism: Gekko gecko; assembly: GCA_029375565.1. Taxonomy (NCBI): domain Eukaryota; kingdom Metazoa; phylum Chordata; class Lepidosauria; order Squamata; family Gekkonidae; genus Gekko; species Gekko gecko. The sequence continues at coordinate 181,433,677 of JAPDNY010000004.1, forward strand.
TTCGTCTAGCTGGTCTAGTCCTTAGCTGGTCTAAACCTTGGAGCCAATAAAGCTGAATCACTTTTTGAACTTACCTCCTGCGTTAAGTCTCATACTTAACAGTTTTAAGTTTCCACTGGGAACTCCAGTGTAGTAGGGTAGGCAGAAAATTGTGTGTGGGGGGAAAAATCCTTCAGGGATGTGGCTAGCCCCAGAAATCTCTCATAACAGGTTAAAACAGAGGTGCCTAGGTGCTACTTGTTGGGCTGTTGTCAGGGGTTCTGATGTGTGTACTTGGCTGTCCTAGTGTAATAGGTCTTTGCTTGGAGTAGAAGAAAGGAAACTTATATACCTGATGAACTGGGAAGATAGCTAGCTATACAGCTGTCAGTATGCAGTTGTTCTGGTGGAACAGAAAATGACGTTGTATGTTTTACAGGCATTCTGAAAAAAAAAACATAGTCTTCCAAGGTGTACAATACAAAAGGCTGGGGAGGGATACTAGTGAGGAACGTGGTTTTCTATCCACTTTTCTCAGAGGTCATGCTACAGTAGTTGCCAAGTTAATTTCACCCATGCCTAAGCAAAGTGGATTTCATTAAACCATTTCACAAATTATTTTAAAGTCTGAGGGTATGAGCATGAGGAGCGCTTAGAGCCTGTGGGAATTGTGTGTAGAATATTTTTTTATTTGAAAAGCTGAATGCCATATTTAAAGAAGCTATGAGATCCAAAGCACACGGTGCTATGATTGTGATGTTATCCCAATGGTCACTGCTCAGCAACAGAGCATCTTGAGGAGGTGGCATTTTGGACTAGAGGTGATTGGGGAGGAATGCTTAACTTCCCAGTACCTGTTGCTTGTCCCCTAAAGATCCCCCTGGTTGCTTCTATTCCTGCAGGGTCTCCAGGCCCATATCTGAAAGGCGCTACACACTTCAATCTTCATTAGCCCCAAATTCTCAGAAGACTCCCCAGAAAAGATGGGTAATTTCTTATCCATAGATTTTGTAGAATTATATATGGAAATGAAATTCAAGACAAAGATCATTTAAAATTCCAATGTAATTTCTGAAGTAATAATGGTCATTTTCGGGAATCTAAGACTGTACTGGACATAAGGCCCCACTGCTGGACCTCCTGATGGCACCTGGTATTTTTGGCCACTATGTCACAGAGTGTTGGACTAGATGGGCCATTGGCCTGATTCAACATTGGCTTCTTTTATGTTCTTATGTTATGTAAGGCGTTTGGGCCTAGGACTAATTAGAAGACTGCAGATACTTAGATAGATCTTAGGCCAGAACAGACTAGCAGATAGCTGATGTGTACATAGGCTTGTGTTAATTTGCATTTTTAGCAAAGGCTTATGGGGCATGCTTTTGAAAGAGCCACCGTGAGCATGAGAGGTGGTGTAGAGCAGGACTGGGCTAGCTGAAAGGACAACAAAGGTAGATTGACTGAGACAGAGAAGATGAGAGCTGAAACTGCTAGCTGGGAAGAAGAAGAAGAAGAAGAAGAAGAAGAAGAAGAAGAAGAAGAAGAAGAGGAGGAGGAGGAGGAGGAGGAGGAGGAGGAGGAGGAGGAGGAGATTGGATTTATACCCCGCCCTTCACTACCCAAAGGAGTTTCAGAGTGGCTTACAAACTCCTTTCCCTTCCCCTCCCTACAACAGACACCCTGTGAGGTAGGTGGGGCTGAGAAAACTTCTGACAGAAACTGCTCTTTTCAAGAACAGCTGTGCTAGAGCTTGTGACTGACCCAAGGTCACATCAGCAGGTGCAAGTGGAAGAGTGGGGAATCAAACCTGGTTCTCCCAGATTAGAGTCCGCACATGTAACCACTACACCAAACTGAACAATCCTCCCTTGGAGAGCTGCAGTAGCTGGGAAGAGCTGAAGAGCAGGAATTGCTGACAGATGAACTCTTCATTGACTGCACTGGAATCAGCATCCTAGCACAGAGCTGCTCTACTTTGTCTTGCTAGGAGGAAAGGGGAACAGCTCCTATGGCAACAAACAAGCTTGAAGACTCATCCAGCATTTTCACAGGAAGAGTTCCTGCTGTTGCAAGAAGGCCATCTTGACATCTGGGACTCTGCTCCAGGCTTAGCCTCAGGAAAAAATACACCGTACTGTCTGTGCCTTCTGTAAAGTTGATTGCAAGTAGGATTCTGCTCTGAGACAATGGTTAGTAAACCTAGTGAACCAATATTGGGAATGTTTTTCACTGTTGCTTTCTGTTGTATTTAAACTGAAAGAGGTTCTAGGCCCAGCCTGCTGCAAAGCAGAACACCAGCAGAGACTCCAGTTAGAGCCACAACAGCAGGGAAAGCCAGGAGAGACTTTGGGCCTGGCTGTGGCAGACACCAGGAGCTGTTTTGGTCCTGGCCACCACCGCTTGGAGCAGCTCCCAGGCACTGCCACCACTGCTGGGCTCAAAGGTAGGGAAAAAGAGGGAGGTACAAAGAAGGGGAGATTGGCCTGGAAGGGAGAAAGAAAGGGAAAGATGGGGATTTTGGCTTGGGAGGGGAGAGATAGATGGGGGTTCGGCTTGGGAGAGGGAGAGAGAAAGACAAAAAAGGAGTGATTGGCTTGGTGGAGAATTGAAAAGAAAAAAGAAGGGGGGATTGGCTTGAGGAGAGAAAGAAAAGGGAAGATGGGGGGAGCAGGAAGGAAGCAAAAGTGGGGGAATGCACCCCCCCCACAAGTTTTTTGTTTTGTTTTGTTTTTTTGCGGGTCTCCACTTGTAGCACCATAATAACCGGAGATCTAGATCCTTCTGAGTAATAGTCAAATGGAAGGGGGGTTTCCACGTCCTCCCTCCTTATGGAGTTTCTCATTTCACAGTATGTTTGAGTGTTCCTGCTTCGGCAAGAAAATCTGAGGGAAGCAGGAGAGTTTCAATAAAACTCCAGATATTTCTAAGAGATCTTTATTATTTATTCTATCATTCCCTGCAAAGCAGGCCCAAAGGCCCAAGATTCCACGCACCTTTAAAACTGACAGCGGTTGCCTTCTTTATAGATGAGTTGCAAAAGCCAGCACAGTTTTCATAGAAAAGGGATCCATTAATTCCCTTTATCTCATACCTTTAATACCTTAAATCTTATGCACGTGTATTTGGACCCCCTCCTACACAGACACCATAACTCTGAATGCAGTGTGAATCCTTACTTATAAACAGAAGTCTTCCTAAACCTTTTAATTTGAAATAAATCCAATTCATTTCAATAAGATCAGTAACTGTGCATAAAAATGCAATCCAAAACTCCAGAGAGTGTCAAACTTAAAAAATAAAAAAACATTAAACATTAATGAATTAAATGTGGGCTGGTGGGGGGAGCTCCCCTCCCTTCACGCATGGTCAAAGCAGCTCAAGCAAGAGGGAGTCACTGAGCGATGATCTCATTGGAATGTGTGAAGCATTGAAGGTCACCTAAGCAATTAAAAATAATGAGGGCCCTGCATAGGCATTTAAACCTCCTACTACAATAAATATGTTTCAGTTTTATGATAATAGCGTATTCTGGTTTTACAGTACTCAGAGAATTCGAAACAACTTGTGGGACTTTTCAGCAGATGATCATTTGAATGTATATGAAAAGAAATTTTGTAACTAAAAAGAAAATCATATGTTAAAAATACAGTGGGTTGAATCCAACCTGCTTTTCCTGCTTTGAAAAGGGGACCCCTGCCACTGCTCAAAAAGTTTATGCTGGGTATTATGGGATTCACAAGGACAAAAGCCATATGGAATGTGTGTGTGTGTGTAGTGAGGATGAAAAATTGGTGAGATTGAGCCAGGGGAAGGGGAGGTAGCTGGATCTAACCTAATAGCTGGTAAATAACCGTGAAGATAAATAATTAGCATGTTTGGAAGAGGTTTATTTACTTATTATATAGGGAATTTATATGCTGCCTCTACAAACAGAAGCTCAGGTCCTGGATAGACATTGCATATAGGGATGAGCCAAAATAAACTACTCACTGGTTTCTTGCTCATTTTCATCTAACTTAATTTTGGTGACCTCTGTCACTATTTATTGACAAGTTCATATTTTTTTCAGTGCTGACTATTGTCTGTTTGGGTGTGTGTAGTTGTGTGGGGGTCCTTTTTTTTTTGCACAGCATTGTTTTCTTTGTCCCTGCTGGTCTTTGATTCATTTGCTCTCATTGCCCTTTCATTTGATTGACTGTACTAACAGCAGTGAGGGCAAATTACATTGAATTAAGTTCTACTAGATGTTATGAGGGAAGGAAGGTGGTATGGTATAGCCTAATGTCGTCAGATCTTGGAAGTTATAAGCAGGAGAGGTACTTGAATGGGACATCACCAAGGAATTAGATGGCAAACCACCTCTGTTTCTCAACTGCTTTGAAAGCCAATTGCTGGGTTCACCATAAGTCAGTTGCAATTTGACTGTACATATGCACATAAATGTTATGGAAAGTGCAGTTGGAAGCACTTGCCTCTTTATGGCAGCCATATTGTTTTTGACATCTAGGTCTATTTAGATGTGGCCTGTAGAAGAGGGAAAATAACCCCAGAAAATATATGAGAACAGTTACTCTGTGCTAAATCCAATAGTGCCTTTCCACTAAGCCAAAGGTTTACTTCTGATGGAGGAAGCCTTCCTCTGATTGACTAAAGGGTCTTCAACGGGAGCAACACTGCTTACTTAATGGATCTTTTTTTTTTTTCTCCACAAAATGGTTGATGGATTAGAATTCAGCCTTCTGACTTGATGATGGGTGAGACAAAAAGATAGGAATGCAAAGTTTATTCATAACAAATTTCTACTATTATAGCCTTGTCAACTTATGTAAAATTGCCTCTGTTACTTATAAAAAAATGGTACTAATTCCAATGGGGTAGCCATAGGAGTCAGTCAGAGCAAAGACCAAGTCTTCTATGTCATGTTACATTGTAACTTTGTGTACTGTAAATAAACAATCAAATTTTGTTTGTTAACCTGCACTGTACGATTTAAAATAAAGAGTTAAAAAGACTAACAATAACTTTGCCAGTCCTTGTATTGCCACGGGACTCTTCTTTTGTAGGGCCTGCAAGATGGGCCTGCAAGACAGAGCTCTTCCACTAGGCTTGCATTACCATCAATGAGCCCAACAATCCACCTTAACATCTGGCTTAGGCCATCAAGTGACTCGGGAAGACCACTGAGCTGGAAACTGCCTGCAAACATTTTTAGAACACCACCCCAAGTAAATGAATGATCACTAGCACCTTATGATTTTATGATGTCATTTGTATTTGAATTGTTTTAAATGATTGTTGTGGTTTTGTTCATGTTTTGTAAGCCACCCTGAGCCTGCTTGCAGGGAGGGTGGGGTACAAACTGAATAAATAAATAAATAAGACGCATTGCAGTTTACAGAATTGCAGAAGAAAACCCTTTGCTTAGTAGAAAGGCACCATTGGATTTAGCCCAGTGTAACTGTTCTCATATATTTTCCGGGGTTATTTTCTCTCTTCTATAGGCCATTTCTAAATCCTAAACAGAGTTAAGCCCTTCTAAGCCAGCTGAAGTCAAAGTACTTAGAAGGGTTTAACTCTGCTTAATCTGGGCCTTTTGGTTTTATGTGTTATTGGCAGGTGGGGAGATTTCATGTGTAAAAGTCAAGCCATACACAATGGTGGAATTGCATACTGGAAAGCCTAGTGGTTCCTCCTCTAGAAAGGGCACCAGAAATGGTGGTTCATAACCCTTTTCCTGCTAACTTCTTCCCTAAAATTCTCCTGCCTTCTCCAGCTGCTTTTACACAGTACTTATGCTTACATATTAAATATAGTTCTTGAACTACAAGGAAGGGGGTATGACAGGGAAGTTTAAGGGGAAAGGTGAATGCCAGGGAACTCCCTTATACTTTCTTTGGACACTCCTCCCATTTTGACTTTGTGCAAAGCAGATCTACTGAAGGGCATTTTACACTGGAAAAGAGGCTAAGAACATCTGCTCACGCACCAGTTTGGTTCACAGCCTGTCTGCAAGAACAGCAGCATTTGACAAGCCGTTGCATTATGTCCAATTGTATTTTTAAAAGTCTATTGTGCAAGTCTGCTCTCATACTGCTTTCCTGAGACCCCTCCATCTGCCACTGCTGTCCACCATCTGCTGCTTGACACCTTTAAGTACGCAAAACATTAATATTTCACATAGTGACTTAACAGTTGTAAAATCTCTTTCTCTGTCCCTGCCCAGTTTGGGGTTTATTAAGAGCAAAAGCAGGTGTAACAGACAGCAAATAGTTAATGTGTTAACCTGGTCTGAGAACCTTGAATGTCAGGGGAGTCAAATGGAGTTCTACAATTAAGACCAGTGTTCCCTCTAAGCTGAGTTAGTGTGAGCTGGCTCACACTTTTTGAGCATCCAGCTCACACATTTTTGTCTTAGCTCAAGAAAGATGGCTCCAGAGCAAACTAGTTTCTGCAGTAGCCAAACGGCTTGCTCACAACTTTAATGCCAGTAGCTCACAAAGTAGAATTTTTGCTCACAAGCTGTGGAGCTTAGAGGGAACATTGATTAAGACTGGCAGTTAGTTCAGTTAAGAAAAGTGAAAGATCAAGAGAGAATCCTGAACCAGGAAAATGGGACCAGTAGTTCTTTCCTGAGGAAAATAGCTCCTAGTAAAAGTGGAATATCCCAATCAAGAGTTTAAGAAGGAAAAATGGAACCTTTGTGTGTATGTCTGCCTTCACAGATTTAAGTAATTTTGAGAGAAAGAAGCTTATGCCTGTTCACTTAAGAAGTGACTGCCAAGAGATCTCTCCCCATGGTTTTAAAGACTTGTCTGTATAACAAAACAGCTACTTGACTGTGATAAACTATCTATTGTTTATACTTAAAGTTCCCTGATTCCCATTGCCTGTTCACCGGCCAAGTTCCAAAACTGATACCTACTTGACCATTTCCCCATAGCGCTGGCTGCCCAAGAAAGCCCACAGCTCAGTTGTTTAGATTGGAAATGGCTGAGATGCGGGGAAAGCCTGTTCCCACTGCTCAGCTGTTTAGAATCCGAAACAACTGAACAGCAGCCATTTTGAGCACAAACCTTATGAAGCTGGTTAAGTTCATATGTGAACAAACTGGGTTTGTGGGGTTCATGGTTCACCCACAGACCACAAACCAAATCACTTTTTTTGTCTTTTGTGCCCATCCCTATTAATAATATAATTATAACTTTAGTGTAATTAAATCGGTGATGTACATAAACAATTCTACCTCAATGATAATGTTTACAAATAACAACAGACACATGTATTTCCTTGACCACAACATGCACAGATATCATTCTTTACAAAGGTTGTCTACATGATTAACATCACCTTTTCTGAATGCCATTTATGATTCCTGTGGAATAATAATGCACCTTTAGAGCTTCAGGAAATTGTTTCGTGAGGCATATTCAAGGTACGCATTAATTTATCTGTGTAACAAAACTGCAGCTGGAGTGACAATTGAAAACATCTGCGGTAACAAATTCAGTTGAAAACTCTGAAAATGCTAACTACCGGCAATATTTTGACAGCTACAATTGAGGCATCGTACCAATGAATATTAACCATGACATGGGGAGGAGTAGGAACTCAGTTAACACCTGCTAGAAGGAAGCTAGAGGGAATTCAGATGGAAGCCACTAAGTTCTCTGAAAATGGTGGCTTCTTTCTTTACCTTGCAGATTCTAAATTGTAATTAATATTAGTGTTGTCAACCAAACTTTGCTTAAGATGGAATTCAAAGCTATTTGGAAGGCTGGTTTTGAGGCACACTGTCTCAATAATTCAAAGGGAAATGAAAAGCTTACTGAAATCATTCTGCTCAACACTGTGGAGGTCAGATCCCTTGGCATCCATTCCAACATGAACTCATCAGGAGTGAAAGGATTGGATGGTCCCCGGGTGCTGACTTGTTCAGTTGTGTGGATGAGGATGTGGACAAGATTCTTGGAACATTGAGACCTCCCACATGCTTTACAAATCTTATCCCTCCTGGCTGGCAGACTGAATCCAGAAGACAGTAAATGCCTCCTTGAGAGAAAGGGTGTTTGCCCTTGCATCAAAGTGGGCCGGTGTGTGTGTACTCTTAAAGAAGCCTACCCAGAAGAGGTGAATAACTACATGTAGGCATGCCAGGCCCTTGCCAGGGGTTGGAGTTCTCCCACTCTAGGGCCTCTCGCCCTGATGCTGTATCACCTCTCAGGACATCCTTGGTGTTGCCAGGAAGAAGCAAGGCTCAAATGAAATGATCCAGAGTGGTCAGTCTACAGATCTGCTTGAATGAGAAGTCTCACCTCTATTGCATTAAAATCTACTGTTAAAATCTATGGGGGAAGAAGGAGAAGAAGGAGAAGGAGAAGGAGAAGAAAAAGAAGGAGAAGGAGAAGGAGACGAAGAAGAAGAAGGAGAGGAGGAGGAGAGGAGGAGAAGGAGGACACAGTGTGAAACAAAGGGTTGCTATACTAGCTGGACCACTGGTCTGATCCATCACAACTCTTCTTTTGTTCTTGGGAAAGCTGCACAAGAATGTACATGCAAAAAGCATTTCAGCAGCACAGTTTAGAACATTATCCATTCTAGAACCACTCTTTGGGCATTTGATAAGTCTGCCTCCACTCCCCATGTGGATTATTCGTTCAGTCCTTTAAAAGATTATACCCTGCGTCCTCTGTTAATTCAAAGTGATTTACTATAATCCTTTACAATACACAATGTAGAAGAATATCAATATAAAAGAATATCACTGCATCAAATACTCAGGTGCAAGAGCCAAACAAAAAACAAAACAAAACCAAATATACTGGGGGGGGGGCTTCAAACATGAATGTTTTACATATACTTCAGAAAACTGGAGCAAGGGGTCCAACCAAATCCAGAGGAAGTGAGGTCCTCTTCTTCGGACTATTTCAAAGAGGGAAAGCAGCTGCTGAAAGAACTTGTTCCCTTTGAGCTAATATGAGGATATGACTGGGCAAGAGAATAAGAAGTCCTGATTTTTTTCCTCCATTGTGTGTTAATTGTTGGGAGACAAGTTTGTTTGGAGATTATTGATTTAAAGGAAAGCACTTGGCAGTCACCTTTGGATTTTCTATCCTCATCAATAGTCTGTTGATATCCACAAAGTGTTGTTTCATCTGCCTGTAGGTCATTTATGAATACGTTCCCTGTCACTGTTCCCAAGTACAAAATACGGGACTACCCTATTTATTGGCCCCACTGCACAAGATACACATTATCCCTCCACTTTGATTACTGATTTTTAACCAAGTCCAAGTCTATTACAGGTCTTACCCTTTAATTTTTTTTTATATGCTGAAGAAGAATGTAAATACTGATGCCTGTTTTTCAGGATTTGGAGAATAAAAAGTAGATTTTTACTAACTTTCTGCTCTGGTTGATGTCTCAAAGTATCAGCTTTTTGTTTCCTCAATGGGTTGTGCTAGTAACACTCCCTTCTTGATAAATGGGGGCAATGCACACATATTCCCTCCTCCCAGGATTTACTGATTAATTGTGCAAAACCCTGATGCTATTTGAACATAAGGAGGCATTGCAATCACTTGGAAAATCAGCAGACCCTATAAATAATGGTCTAAAATGACAAGTGTACAAAAGGCGTGGAAAGATGTAAAGAAAAGGAATTAAAGTTTGACACAAAAATCAAGGAAACAGCCAAATTTAGATTTATAGGGAAAGGATGTCAATTGGAAGAATTCAGATGCCTTAAATATAAGTGAACAATATACCAGTTTGTACATTCCTAACATGGAGTAGCAGTGATAAAAACGGTGATTGTTTTCCCCACAGGATGCCAGAAAGTGAGGTTTGTATGAGACCAGCATTCTGTCCATGTCTTATCACCTGAAAGCAAATTCAGGTTCCGGTCACATGCAGAATTTGCCATGGGATACTCACGAACGCCGGGCAGATTTTACAGGCACGATCAAATGGACACATCTGGCCAGCGTCCTGCACCCGTCGGCAACCCAGATCATCCAGCCGAAGATCTGGAGTTTAAAAAATACCAGTGAAAGCCCACTATCAAACAGTTGCAATGGGCTGCAGATGGACTTTCTCCATCTGATTGCTCCAGTGTGCTCATCTTGCCTTGTTGAAGCATGCCAGAAACACGCACCTCCAAAAAAAAAACCCCGGTTCCCCGCCATTGCATCTGATCACATTGTGGTGGGTCAAATAGCAATGCTGCAAATAGCCACGCCTCCCCCCCACATTATCTGGCTTATGTGACCGGGGCCTCAGATACCTCTCTAGGTAGAGAAGAACATCGTTACTTTAAATTCCTTTTTTAAAAGATTGTTTCACATTTATTTGTTGTTTATGCATTTTCTGTGGACCGCTACTCCTTTGTTTTATAGGTGGAATTTTTGGGGATAATAGTATGTTTAAGTTTTTTCCCAGTCCTATGATGGCAAAGAATTTTGCAAATAAACAAAAAAGGACATCAGTAATTCCAGCACATGTAGCTGAGTGGCTCTGACCAAATAAAGTGTGTTTGTGTATGTGTGTGTATGTGAGAGAGAGAGAGAGAGAGAGAGTGCACCATGGCACTACGTGTTACTGTATTTGAGAAGCAAAACATGAAGTTTAAATGAAAATAGAGAACAAAACATAGACAATACAATAGCTAGAAACTGAAAAGAACTGGAGATTTGTTGATGTTCCAAGGCACTCGAGAACAACTGCCTATTTTAATTGGGAAAATATCCCTGTGAGTTACACACACAGGCTTTCAGATCTGCCTGAACATGAAATCGTTTACCCATTCAAAGTGAAGGTCATTTAAATCATCTTGCCTTTTTTTCATCAAGTGGTTGTTTTAATTATGCAGTGAAAAGCTGGAAATCAAGTGCTTCAGTTCTTATTTTTCCTCACATTAGCCAGAATTGTGTTCAATTAATTAAAACCCGAGCATACAAAGTTTGTAACTGCTAACCTCCAAGACTGTTGAGTTCCTTTGGGACAATGGAGATCAAAGTCAAGAACAAAGAGGAGAGGGGTTAAACAGTCTCTACAGAGAAGATTGTGTCTTCGAATTAATTTCTAGAGGGAAGATTAGACAAAGCAAGATGTTGATGCCCTTTAGAAAACATTAGCAAGTTTCCATCTTGATAAAATCTCTTTTGCAGCCATCACTTCGCTGTGAGACTGGATTTCAAACTATGTCCCGGGAAACCTGAATTACTTCAGAAGCTCATTAGCCTGAATCTAGTGTCAACAAAGCACAACGTTCTCACTTCCCTCATTCTAGTATAGATCAACATGCCCCCCCAAATGCTGCATGGGGGGATGTTTTGGGCTGCAGCAGGACAGGAGAGGTGAAAAAAGTAGTATTCTGCAGCTGGAAATCCTCTGGCCTGTGGAAATGCTCAGCCAGATCCAAGCCATAAAGTTTCCAGAGAAGAAGATCAGAGATTTTCTTTTGATTTTTTTTTTATTTGCAAAAGCATTACAGTACAAAATACCAAACCTTTAATCAAAGAAGAAAATAGACAATTTTGTAGGGACTGCTAAGTTTAGCCATAGGATGGAAACTTATATTTGAGATATTTTATATTTCCCCATTCAAATTTGTCTATATTCATTTTTTCAAGTATTGGATACCATTTATCCAGAGGATTCAACAAGCGACTTTCAACATCCTCAGGGTCAATCCAGAGGGAGATTTTTTTTCTAGCAGGAACAATTGTTTTGTTGAAGGAAGAATATTTGCTTTCCATTTGCTTGCTAGTGAAGTCTTTGCCACTATTATTAAGATGTTAATGAACTCTTTGCTGCTTTCAGGTGGACTGTCTGCTGGCCAAAGGTGGAGAAGAATCAGCGATGGATCAAAAGGTAGGATATAGCTGGTTAAGGTGTGCATGGAAAGAATGATTTGTTCCCAAAATTTGGCCACATGGGGACACTCCCACCAGTTGATAGACAAGTTTGGTTGACAAATAGTAGATTGCAATGGATTGGGGATACCACCTATATTTAAATCTCTACTAGCCACTAAAACTCACTGAGGGACAATCAGACTGTCTTTTGGCCTTACTTATCTCTCATGCCTGTTATGATTGACATGATAAATAAATGGAGACGGGGAGAACTAGGGATGTACAAATGTACCTTTTTCCCCATTTGTATGTTATCATGGTGAGCATTTTCCACAATTCTGCCCATTTCCCCTGTTATTTTGCTTCTCTTGCACTATTTTGTGCCACTGTTTGCCAGTGTTACATTATTTTTATTTTTTAATTTATTTTATTTATATACTGCCCTCCCCACAAGCAGGCTCATGGTGGTTTACATCACAACTTAAAATAATACAGTTAAAACACTATAAAATAACATTTTAGAAACAAAATAGAATCATATATAACATGTAAACAGGTTAGATCAGTTGTCGGTCAGGTTAACTAAAGTGCAACAGTGGGCACCCAGGCCACTGATGGGGGAAATTGGCCATGAGAGGGGAGGGGCGTCCGCCACCTCAACCAAAGACCTGGTGGAAGAACTCCATCTTGCAGGCCCTGTGGAACTGTAGTAGACCCCGTAGAGCCCTGATCTCATAGGGAATCTCATTCCATCAGATAGGGGCCAGGGCCGAGAAAGGTAATCAGATATCTCTGGGGCTGGGGACTTTTAAGAGATGTTGATTTGAAGACCTCAGTGCCCTCTGGGGCTCATATCAGGAGAGGTGGTCTCGAAGGTATGCTGGCCCCTGGTTTGATGAAGTTTTGACTAGCTGATAATTATGAGTCTGTCTCACGTAATGTTGCTAAATATTGTTACCTGGTAATTAAAAAGCATAGATTGCACTGTAAACTGAGCCATTATTGATGGAAGTGACTGGTTCGGGTTTTTTTTAGAAAATATGGTTGTAAGGGTCTTTTGTCATAGTTTTTGGGTTGTATTATTTTAGTTTATTCTGCTGGTCTTATGACTGTTTTTTAATAAATTTGAATTTGAATTTGCTGGCCCCTGGTCATTTAATGTCCGTTTAATATACAAAAGATACAAACTTAATGTTGAAAGATGCCATCGTTTCGAAAGGAGAATTTCAATGTGAGGCAACAGCCAATGATGCAGATAAATAAGTAAATAATAAATAAATATTCACCCATTTGACATAAGGGAGAAGGAGAGTCTCAGTAGTGATATCCCTGTTGTACTTACAGGGATGATACATTTGATGGCATCTGGCAAGTACCTTCCACACTGTCCTGAGATATTTGGGTGGAAGGCAGGATAAAAAATAAAATGTAATAGAGAGATTTTAGGATCTAGACAGATTGCTGATTTGGTGCTCACCTTCAGTGTATCTTGTCTATTTAACAATTTGTTGAAAAGTGTTGGATACAGCTGGACCTATCATTTTTTTTTAATTATTCATTATGATTTACAACATTTGCTATTGACATCTAACACAGAAGCCATGACCAAAGTTCATTCTCTAACATTAACAAAAATCTAGTTAAAAAAAAAAGCACCCACAAAAGTCTGCTTTCATTAGCTTTACCCCTCATTGGCAAAAGATGCACTCTATTGGTGCCTTGACCTTGATTAACAGAATGTTCCCCTTTACAGATTGATTTCACTAAGGGAAAACATCATTTTAATTAGCAGCTTCTTGAGGTCAGTGTTCTATTTCATCTCATGATAGTTATATATATATATATATATATATATATATATATATATATATATATATATAAACTTGACACAGAATGTAGCTATTTGACAGTGGGCAATCCAATGTCAAGAGCTTCTCGACTCATGCATATTCCAAATGCAACAATCCTCTGATGCATGAATGAAAGTTAAATGCGGAAGAGATGTTATGCTTACAGACCTTTTACTGGCACAGAGGAATCCTAATGAAGCTGGGCTTTGCAACTTGTAAAGCTCAGCTACCCCCAAAACCACTCTCAGGGGTTACATGATTTCAGTGCTGTGGAAAACAGCTTTCCTGCACGCCCAATGAGCAAGCAATTTATGTTCGGTAGATGGGGCATGTATCTGCGGCTTTACGATGATGCAGGGACATGGGATTTCCCTGGCATTAATTTGACCCTCTTTGCTTGTAAACTATTTTGCCCTCTCCCACTGCTCGCTCAAGTGCAGAAAAAGCTTAGCAAGGATCTGAATGTGCCAAATTTGCAACCCGACCTTGGAATCTTGTAGGAAATACAAGTTAGAAAACAGACTTCCAAGCAGTGAAATATATATTGAGAATGTACTTCTTGGACCTGACTATTGCCCCTGCAGAATGGAATGAGGCTCCAGCTGATAGATTAAACTAGGGTTTGCATTAATGACTGGTCCACAATGAGAATGTGGCATTTTTATGTGAAAGGAAGATTAGGTTTTACAAGGCCAGGGGCATAAAGAGGGCAGGAGTGCAGGTGAGGAATGATACAATGGACCACTGATAATCTAGGGCATAAGACACTGCAGGAGCATTGGTGCAGCATGGGGACAGATCTGCCTGCCAACGAATGAACACCACACCCGAGTCCGCCTGCTGGGGGTGCAATGGATAAATGGCAAACAGATAAGTGGCAAACCCCAGAGAACCATGTGGGGGCTGGCTGCTGCATGACTCCTTTTGCCACCTGCTAGTGAGAGCCCTGCTGACCACCCCGGAGCTGGGCTTGCCACTGAACTGGCTCCACCTAAGACCCCTTAAGGGAGTCCCCAGAATGTGGGATGCGGGCATGCCAGCACCACCTCCCCAGTCAAAACCATCCATCCCAATGTTCAATCCACCCAAAGCTGTAACAATAATGATGCAGAGAAAACATTAAACAAGACCTGTAAAAACTGAAGCACAGGGAGGGCAGGAGGGAAACCACAAAACAACTGGGGGAAACTTGGAGAAACTTGGAGAAATGACGGCTGAGGGGTGACATGATTGAGGTTTATAAGATTATGAATGGGATTGAGCAGGTTGAGAAAGAAGTACTTTTCTCCTTTTCTCACAATACAAGAACTCGTGGGCACTCCATGAAATTGCTGAGCAGTCGGGTTAGAACAGATAAAAGGAAATACTTCTTCACCCAAAGAGTGATTAACACATGGAATTCACTGCCACAGGAGGTGGTGGCAGCTGCAAGCATGGACAGTTTCAAGAGGGAATTAGATAAACATATGGAGCAGAAGTCCATCAGTGGCTATTAGCCACAAGGTATAGATGGGAACTCTCAGTCTGGGGCAGGTGATGCACTCTATTCTTGGTGCTGGAGGGGGCGTTGAAAGACCTGAGTCAGATTGAGGTGACGAGAAAGGAGGTCCTATGACTAATAGACAGCTTAAAAACTGATAAATCACCAGGCCCAGATGGCATACATCCAAGAGTTCTGAAAGAACTCAAATGTGAACTTGTGGATCTCCTGACAAAAATATGTTATCTTTCATTAAAATCTGCCTCCATTCCTGAGGACTGCAAGGTAGCTAATGTCATTCTCATCTTTAAAAAGGGTTCCAGAGGAGATCTGGGAAATTACAGGCCAGTCAGTCTGATGTTGATATCAGGTAAGTTGGTGGAAACTGTTTTTAAGGAAAGAATTAGTAGGCACATTGATGAACAAAAACTATTGAGGCAGACTCAGCATGGGTTCTGTAAGGGAAGATCTTGTCTCACTAACCTGTTAGTGTTCTTTGAGGGAGTGAACAAACAGGTGCATGAGGGGGACCCAATAAATGTTGTTTACCTTGACTTCCAGAAAGCTTTTGATAAAGTTCCTCATCAAAGGCTCCTAAGTAAGCTCAATAGTCACAGGATAAAAGGACAAGTCCTTTTGTGAATCAAAAACAGGCTAATTAATAGGAAACAGAGAGTGAGTATAAATGGGATATTTTCTTAGTGGAGGGTGGTAAGCCATGGGGTACCACAGGGATAACTACTTGGTCTGATGCTTTTTAATGTGTTTATTAATTATTTGGAGTTGGGAGTAAGCAGTGAAGTGGCTAAATTTGCAGATGACATGAAGTTGTTCGAGGTGGTGAAAAGCAGGGAGGATTGTGAGGCACTCCAAAGGGATCTGTCAAGGATGAGCGAATGGGCATCAACATGGCAAATGGGGTTCAATGTGGCCAAGTGCAAAGTGATGCACATTGGAGCCAAAAATCCTAACTATACATACACATTGATGGGGTCCGAATTGGCAGAGACTGACCAAGAGAGATACCTTGGAGTCATAGTGGATAAATCTTGAAAATGTTGAGACAGTGTGCAACGGCGATAAAAAGGCCAACACTATGTTGGGGATTATTAGGAAAGGAACTGAAAACAAATCAGCCAGTCTGGATGACCCTCCAACTGGAGGACATGATGAGCTGGGGCCGGGTCCACCCCTTCGTCTGGCAGGGGGAGGCGGCTCAGCGCGTCTGCATGTCCCATAGCCTTGCCTGGCCGGTGCTGGAGCGTGTAGTTGTAGCCCGCCAAGAAGATGGACCACCGCAAGACCCGAAGGGATAGTACCTGTGGCGTCCGGCGGTCCGCCGCGAAGAGGCCCAGCAGCGGCCAGTGGTCTGTGATGACTGTGAAGGGACGGCCATAGACGAAGTCGTGGAACTTCTTCACCCCGGCCACGACTGCCAGTCCCTCGCGGTCTATCTGGGCGTAGTTCCGCACGGCCGCAGACAGGGTCCGCGAGTAGTACGCGACCGGGACCTCCCGGCCGTCCGGGAGACGGTGCGCCAGCACGGCTCCCACCCCATATGGAGACGCATCGCAATCCAAGACCACGGGCAGGGTCTCGTCGAAATGTGCCAGGACCGCGTTCGAGATGAGCAGGGCCTTGACGGCCCGGAACGCAGCAGCCTGATGCGGGCCCCAGACCCAGGGTGCCTTTTTGTCGAGCAACCTGTGGAGGGGCTCGGCTACCGCCGCCTTGTGGGGGAGAAAGGCGTGGTAAAAGTTCAAGAGTCCGAGAAAAGCCTGGAGCTCGGCTTTGGAGGTCGGGGGCGGCGCTTCCACGATGGCCTTCACCTTGTCCCGGGCCGGGTGGAGTCCCTCTGCATTCACCGTGAAGCCCAAGAAGTCGACGGATGATACCCCGAGCTGGCACTTCTCGCGCTTGACCTTGAGGCCGGCGTCCCGGAAACGGCTGAGGACCATGCGGAGGTGGGAGGCGAACTCATCAGGCGTGGCGGCGGCGATCATCACATCATCGAAGAATGGTGTGACGCCGGGGATCCCTTTGAGGAGAGAGTCCATCAGTTGCTGGAAAATTCCGGGTGCCACGCTCACCCCGAATTGCAGGCGATTGACCCTGAAGGCCCCCGGTGCGTTACAATTGTTTGGGCCTCTGCTGTCGGCCCATCGACAGGCAGCTGCTGGTAAGCTTGGGCCAGATCTAGTTTGCCGAAGATCTTGGCCCCTGCCAAGGTGGCCAGAACATGGCTCACCACCGGGACCGGGTAGGCATGGTCCTGCAATGCCCGATTTATCGTGCATTTATAATCCGCGCAGATGCGGACATCCCCGTTGGGTTTAATGGGGGTCACGATCGGGGTTTCCCACACTGCGTGAGAGACCGGCTCCAAAACCCCTTGCGCCACCAGTCGGTCCAGTTCCGCGTCTATTTTGGGTTTTAAGGCAAACGGAACGGACCTGGCACGCATGCGGATAGGGGCCACTGTGGGGTTGAGTTGTAGCGAAACCGGGGGGCCCGTGTATCGGCCCAGGGACCCGTCGAAAACGGATGGGAACTCGCGGCACACTTCCTGGAAGTCGCGGGTTGCGCAATGCTGGACCCCCTCAATCGCGATTCCTAGGGGTCCAAACCAGGCCCTCCCCAGGAGGCTAACTAGGTCGCCCTCGACTACGAGCAAGTCCAAGTGACCCTTGAAGCCCCGGTACTGCACCCTGAAACTCCCGACCCCCTTCACTGGCACTCGGTTTCTCTGAAAGTCCATGAGCGTCACGGGTGATGGCCGCAAGCGGGGGCCCCCTTTGGGCAAATCTGTCTTAATGTGGCCTCCGAAATGATGGAACAGGCGGAGCCCGAATCGAGTTCCATTTGTAAGGGGGCCCCCTCTACTTTGATCCGGACGTATATTTTTGGGGTAGAGGCCTGACTGGGGAGTTTCAGTACCTGTGTTCGGGCGGCCGGGGCGTTGGTCAGTTGGTATAGGTCCTCCTCCGGGGCCGCGCAGTCCTCGAAATGCGCCTCAGACCTGCGGCGGGGTGGTTTTGCGCTGCGCGTGATGGCTTGGACCGGCAAACCCTTGCGATGTGGCCCGTGCGGCCGCAGTCCCGACATGTGGCGTCCCGGAACCGGCACGATCTCCTCTCATGCTGCCCTCCGCAGCTGGCACACTCCTGCACCGCCGAGCCGGGTTGCTTGCGTGCGGAGCTAGCGGACGGTGCTGGCGGGCGATGCTGGGCTAGTGTGCGGTGTACCTCGGGGTCGTCGATGTCGCTGTTCCCGGGGGAGGCCACACGATGCGTCGCGGTGGTGGTGGTCGGGTGTGACCTCTCCCATGCAGTGGCGGTGGCTAACGCTGAGGTGATGGTCACCTTCTTGCCCTCCATTATTCGGCGCTGGAGTTTCTCCTCCCTGAGGCCTGCGACGAAACGGTCGCGGAGAGCCATCTCCAAGTGCTCTCCGAAGGCGCAGTCGGCCGCCAGGCGGCGGAGCTCTCCGAGGAACTCCGCGGCGGTTTCTTTGCCCTGCTGGTTCCGATGCTGGAAAACCACGTGGCAGGTCATCTCCGATGGCTTTGGGGAGTAGTAGTTCTGCACGGCCTTTACAATCTCGTCGACCGTGCACTCCTCCACCTTCTTGGGAGAGAGAGGGTATTGGGCCAGATCCATGATCACGGGGCCGCAAGAGCAGAGCAGCAGTCCTCTCTTTCGGTCTTCGTCCGTGATCTGATAGAACACGAAGGCTTGCCGCAAACCCGTGACCCAGGCTCCCCATCGTTGGGGCTGGGAAGCGTCGAACGGCGGTAGCAGCCCGGATCCTGGAGCGATGGCCATTGTGCTAGTCGGCGGCAGCGACACGGCTCTGGATTCACCCTCGGAGGCGCTCATGGAGGATGCCCGTGGAGCGGTGGAGCGAGTCTTCGGTAGCGTTGTCCGACAGCCCGGCTGGAGCGCTCAACAGGATCCCACCTTCGTCGCCATTGTTGTATAGTGGGTTAGACGCATAAAGAAACCACAGACAGCGATGTAGTGATCAGCATGGTTCGCTATTATACAACACGAGAGAGTGATAACTGGCCCGGAGGCCAACTATATACATTAGGGAGGGGCCGCCCCCTGGTACCATTGGCGGGTTTGAATTCCCGCCGCCGTTCCCATTGGGGCCCCTACGCGGGAGCCAGGAACCTCAGTCCCATTGTTCTCAGGTACTCAAGCTCTGGCTCTTCGTTGATGGCACGATGTTGTCTGCAGACACAACAATCTTGCCCCTGTATAAATTGATGGTATAACCTCATTTGGAGTACTGTGTACAGTTCTTGTCACCACACCTCAAAAAGGATATTATAGCATTGGAAAAAGTGCAGAAAAGGGCAACTAGAATGGTACAAGGGTTGGAACACTTTCCCTGTGAAGAAAGGTTAAAACGCTTGGGGCTCTTTAGCTTAGAGAAACAATGGCTGACATAATCGAGGTTTATAAAATTATGCATGGGATAGAGCAGGTAGAGAAAGAAGTACTTTTCTCCCTTTCTCACAATACGAGAACTCATGGACATTCAATGAAATTGCTGAGCAGTCAGGTTAGAACAGATAAAAGGAAGTACTTCTTCACCCACAGAGTGATTAACACATGGAATTCACTGCCACAGGAGGTGGTGTCAGCTACGAGTATGGACAGCTTCGAGATGGAATTAGATATGCATATGGAGCAGAGGTCCATCAGTGGCTATTATCCACAAGGTATAGATAGGAACTCTCAGTCTGGGGCAAGTGATGCTCTGTATTCTTGGTGCTTGTGGGGGCAACAGTGGGAGGGCTTCTAGTGTCCTGATCACACTGCTGGACCTCCTGATGGCACCTGATATTTTTGGCCATTGTGTGACAGAGTGTTGGACTGGATGGGCCATCGGCCTGATCCAACATTGGCTTCTCTTATGTTCTCATGTTCTTAGGCTGAATCAGTCATATGCATGACCAGGCCTAGCCAACTATATCCTACTTTCCAGATTTGCAAACTTGCTTGGCTCCAAAACATACATTGTCCAAGATCTTTTTTTTCCCCCTGGTTGGGGGTGGGGAGATAAGCTTGTTAGATTCACTGGTATAGTTAAGCCAGTAATTTCTGTCTTATTTAGATGAGTGCACAAGGGCTACACACAACAGTAGCTTCTTTGTTCTGTATGTGCCAGCAAAGTTACAGAGTTACACAGAGCCGCTTGTCAGTTTCAAACTAATAAGAATCCTTTATTCAAGGAACTACATTCTAGATAGTGCAGGTTGAGAGACAGGCCTGGATTCTAATCTGGATGTATGCAGATGTGGAATGCATTTACATCCATGGCACCAAAGATGGAAAGAAATGTATTCCTTCTTTGTCTATGTGAGAGAGAAGAAGTGAGAATGGAAGAAAGGAAGGAAATAATTCTACACATCAAAGGGACAAAGGCAGAAGAGTAAACTAGAAAGATGCTCACAGTTTGCCTGTATCTGACTCTCTTGTAACCCAGCTCTGGAGGCTGAGGCTAAGAGACAGCATCTAGTCTTCCTCTACCAAGAAACCTTCTGTTATTTTTGCTAAGCGTAGGCAGCCTATTTTAAGATGAGAAAGAACCTTCATACCAATCCCACTTAGAGATGAGGGAGGGAGAGGGGAAAAAGCAAGATAAGAAGAATAGAGACAAGTTGTGGAAAAGGAAGTGTAGCCAGAAAGTTGGGATGGAGGAAATGCAGAGAAGGTAGCAGTGGGGAGGTGGGAAAGTACCCACAACAACAGTAAAATGGTAAAATGGAAACCAGATCCAGAAGAGATCAACTGGCTGGAAGAGGGAATGGACCAGCACAAAAATCTAGCAGAGGGCTAGAATCCTGTATACACTGTACATAAGTTAAGTTCTTTCTACCTCAAGTAGTAAAATAAGAAGAGATTGGGTTTATACCCCACCCTTTACTTGGAGTCTCAGAGCAGCTTACAAACTCCTTTTCCTTCCCCTCCCCAAAACACACATCCTGTGAGGTAGGTGGGGCTGAGAGAGCTTTGAGAAAGCTGTTCTTTCAGGAACAGCTCTGACAAAACTATAGCTTGTCCAAGGTCATCCAGCAGCTGTAAATGGAGGAATGGGGAATCCAACCTGGTTCTCCCAGATTAGAGTCCGTGCACTTAACCACTGCACCAAACTGGCTCTCACTTTCAAAGGTTAGGTAAATGATTCTCAGAGATAGGGTCTTTAACATAGTTCAGTTGCAGGACTCCCTCTCCACAACTTTTTGTCTGTTAATTTTCTGGCATAAGGTTGAAACAAGTTTGTTTACCCATGCATTCGATTTATTTGCTTCTTCTGTTATGCATGCATTGAGTATTTGGGGTAGTGTGTTCCATGCATGCTTGGGGAGGGGTTGTTTTCCTCAGTCTGGCTTTCAATCATTCTCTGGTTGAGCTTATTCTCCCCCCCCCCAACACCACATTTTTCTATCTTCTTTTGAGGGCCGTATTTCCATTCATGGAGGAAAGAATAAACCTTTAGACTGTTGGACAACTCAGCATGTTTTTGCTCTGCCAAGATTAGCTTTTGGTGATACAACTGGCAGTGCGATCCTAAGCAGAATTATACCCTTATAAGGCTGTGGTCACACAGAGCATTTTTGCCGTGTGGAAGCCACGATAGTCCAGCAGAGTTTCCGGGTGCGATCACACCAGAACATCTGGGAGGCATAGTGCACCCGGGGCCAACCCATGGTAAGCCACTGAAGCTGCACAGTTAAAAAGTAGCACATCGAATGTTCTAGCAAATGGTTTGCCATGGGCTGCCATGGAACTGTTCAGTGTGATCATGCTGGCCGCGGCTTTTCCTGACTGTCCTCGTTTATGCACATGCGCTGACTGCCAACATGAGGTTATGCCGCCGTCGTGTCTGATCACGTTCTGGTGGGTCTAATTGCACTGGCACAAAGAGCCATGCCTCCCTCCCCCTGCATTATCTGGCCCGTGTGACCGGGGCCTATGTCGAGTTTTGAATGGTGTAGTTCTGCTTTTGGCTTGTGCCACTAATTTCATTTCTGTTGATTGTCCTTTTTGTAAATTGATGTTCTTTCTTATTGGTAGAGTGTTCTGTTCCATGTGTTTTAATTGGCAACTATTTCTGTTAGCTGCCTTGGAAGCCAAGTGGAACTCAAGTGGCTGAATGGCAAGATAAATGGTTATTAAATTAATAAATTGCTAACTAGGACAGGTGTATAATCTCCTAGCAAGGCTCCCAGTTGTGGTTGTAATTGGCCTGGTATTTAATCTGGATGCAATTAAGTGAATTTGTGTCAGGAGTGAGTCACAGAATTTATGGCCTCAACTTCAAATCCTGTTTCCAAAACTGGGAGTTTGCCCTGTGACACCTGAAGTAATAATAAAAAATAGATTGCTTTTGAGCATGAGCGTGAAGTTGTTTCTCTTAACAGCTGTGTATCTGTGATGTACCATCTGGAATCTTGTGAGTAGAAGATTCTCAAGTCAGAGAGTATGACTTCCAGGACCGAGAGACCTATGTCTTCTCTTTCGAGAAAGCAACCCTAAGCAAAAGTTTCTTGAAGACCTCTGTTTTTCATCTATTTTCTTGTGGCACTTTCAGTTTTTCTGTTTTGTATGAACACTGCACAGACTCAGTTTGGTGTAGTGATCAAGAGTGCAGATTCTAATCTGGGAGAACTAGGTTTGATTCCCAACTCCTCCACATGCAGCTGCTTGATGTGACCTTGGGTCACTGCAAGTTCTTTCAGAGTTGTTATCTCACAAGCAGTTCTCAAGAGAGCTCTCTCAGCCCCACCTATCTCAGATGGTGTCTGTTGTGGGGAGGGGAAGGGGAAGGAGATTGTAAGCCTCTCTGAGATTCCTTCGGGTAGTGAAGGGCGGGCTATAAATCCAAATTTCTTCACTTCTCTCTTCTCTTCCCTCAGTCTGCCTGTCTTGGCTTCTTCCAAAGGATCCTAGGAAGCATAGGTTGGTAGAGTTACTGTGAATTTTGTGGAGACATTCTACTCCTCATAAAAGCACAGTTCCCTGAGGGAATGGAGAATAATTATTAAACGGGTTTTAGGTTGTAGTGAAGATTGGAATTGAGCTTAATTAATGCATTCTCTGAATATCATTTATAATAATAAGGCTCATCCTGTCGACAATCCATCTTCCTCAGATTTATTTTTACAGTTTCAAATACACATAATGGTGTTGCAGGAACAGGCATACGTAAGAAAAAAAAAAGAGGAAGGGGGGGGAAAGATACCCTGATGAAAATGCTTCTCAGAGCCAATGGTTGCATAATGAATTTGCTATGAGAAGAACCCACAATAGACGAAGATGGTTCATCAAACAGAGGGAGCTAGCTGGAAATAATTGGTGGACACGGCTCAACTCCATCTAAATTGAATTCAGTGGCGTTCCACATTTATTTATCTGAAGAATGGCTCGTAGCATATACAGTCACTTTTATGGAAAAGATATGGAGCACAAAGTAAAATCCTCTTCACACCATAGCAACAGAGCATCTCACTGTGTAATCCTAGACTGAGTTACTCCAGTCTGAGCCCATTGAAATCAATAGGCATATAGTGGAAGACTTCTGCATAGGATTGCACTGTCAGTCTTCTTAAATTCTCTCAAACAAATGTCTGTGATAGCAAATGGTCCTCTAACATTCTTTCCTATAAAGAATTAATGGTTCTCTTGCTGGGTGTTGGAAAGGGTGGGGGGGAAGAATATTGTTTAGACGTTTGCTCATGTTTAATTCATTCCTCCCCATCTCTTATAATTATTTCGCTTTTGCTACACAAAGAGCTTAGTGTTGCAAGGGCCTTTTAAAAAAAATGGTACCCTTTTTTTCCCTTCGTAGCAAACTGTTCATATCCTTGCCTGTACAGTCGTTGCTTCTGAGGTAAACTAAGGTGGGGATCTGGTTCACAAAAGAAGCTCACCCAAATTTGTTACATCACCAGTGTAATCTGATGATATATTTAAGTTAAAACCCATTGGCAATGCACAGTAACATCTACATCCATCCAGATTTATTGAATTAGATTATATATAGATTAAAACAGCACAGCGAAGATTTTCACACATGACAATCCTTTTGTGTATTTGTTAGGCTAGCCAAAATGCCCTGGAATTGCTGTCCTGAACAGATGTTAAAAGTTCAGTAGCACCTTAAAGACTAACTAAATTTGTGGCAGGGTATGAGCTTCCGTGAGCCACTGCTCACTTCCTCAGATATAGCTGGAATGGGAGTCCATCTGTTCTATTTATTGGGAAATTGAGTGATTTCAGATGCCGAATGACAGTAGCAGGCAAATGACTAACACGGCTACCCACCTTCCCCTGAAAAGATGCTAAGTACAGTTTGTACCAACTTCCTTGCACCAATTTTTCACCATAAAATATATGCCTTTTTCAAGATGATTTATGTGTGTATATCTGTATCTAAATATCTTTGTTTCTCTAATGCACATTGTACGCAACAATAATTTAGACATTGCATATAAAGCCTGTCTATCCAATACAAACAAATCTACAATACCAAAGGCGGGGGGGGGTGAGGAAGTACAAGGAGCATTTCCAAAAGTTTGGAGTGACAGCATATCTTTAGAGCAGGGTTTCAGTCCAGTTTCACCTTAAAGATCAACAAGATTTCCAGGATATGAGCTGTGAAGAGTCAAAGCTCCCGTTGCCAGATGTCTGATTCTCAAAAGCTTAAGCCCTGGACATGCTGTTGCTCTCTAAGGTACTACTGGACTTGACTCTTGCTTTTCTGCTGCAGACCAACATGGTTGCCCACCGGAATCTTTTTTTTTTTTTTTTTAAGTTTAACATTCCACCTTACTGCTGTGTATGAAGTCCTGTAGCTGAAACAGAAAATGCCAAAATCATCTTCATTCCCCTATGTAAGGGTAACCAAACAATGCCTTAAATATAGCAATGTTAGGATTTTATTGATTTTTGTCACTCTGGTGGGGAGGGTGGCAAGCATTCTGCAGATTGTCTCTGAAGCACCATTGGGCCCAGGTTTGTTTCACATTTGCTGCTGGGCTCAACGACTTGGTGTAGCGGTTAAGTGTGTGGACTCTAATTGGGTTGGATTCCCCACTCCTCCACTTGCACCTGCTGGATGACCTTGAGCAAGCCATAGTTCTCTCAGAAGTGTTCTTGAAAAGTGCAGTTTCTGTCAGAGCTCTCTCAGCCCCACCTGCCTCACAGGATGTTGTGGGGAGGGGAAGGGAAAGGAGTTTGTAAGCTGCTCTGAGACTCCAAGTAAAGGGCAGGGTATAAATCCAATCTCCTCCCCCTCCTCCCCTCCTCCTCCCCTCCTCCTCCTCCCCCTCCTCTTCGTCGTCGTCTTCTTCTTCTTCTTCTTCTTCTTCTTCTTCTTCTTCTTCTTCTTCTTCTTCTTCTTCTTCTTCTTCTTCTTCTTCTTCTTCTTCATTTCCTACAAGTTTTGGAATATCAGGCTATGGCTTCTTTGGTCATAAGTCTTGCAAACTGGACTGAAACATTTTTAGCTTTCCTCAAAATGTGTACACTCTCTTGCAATTTCAGTGGGCATTCTCCTTGAATGAAGAAACTCCATTTTGTCATTGATGTTTCAAAGCCAGCGGCATGCTGCACCGCCATCTCTTTCTACTGCTGCTACTTCAGTGTCACTTTTTCACTACTGAATGTTATTTTCTCCATCCTAATTCCACCTCCTGGGATGACCCCAGCTAAACAGAAGTCACACACTAAACAGGCCACATAATCAATCAGATCTGACCGTATAATTAGGTCACTGATGGTAAATTAGGACAGAAAGGGGAAATTTTCCACTGAAATCCAGCAGGAAATTTTCACTGAGAGAAGAGGGAACAACATTTTGCTGATTTTATCTCTTATCCTGCAGCCAATCTGACTCCCCTCACATGCTGTTCCTTGTGGTCACTTATACCACAGGGTCAGCATTGGGGGGGGTGTTGGCTGAAATGGGAGAGGAAAAAGTAGAATGGAAAATTCTTTCAGATAGCAGAAATATTGTTCGTGATCTAACCCAGAGTGGGGGAAAGTCAGGTCAATGCTTCCTGGATTAGACACGTCGGTGATCATTCCCAGTCAGAGTTCATGCTGTGAATGGGATGGTATCTGAATGCTATGTAGCCAGACATCAACATACCCTGAGGTGGGGCAGCTGCCAGGTCCCAGGGCTTCTGGTGGGGCCCATTTCCACTAACCATGCATCTTCCCTGCTGCCCACCTGCTCTTCCCCCACCCACTTGCTTGCAAGCACTCTGCCACCCATGCTTCTAGCCATAGGTATTGCCCAGTATTGCCAGGGAACAGAAATGTGAGTGGTACAGACATCTGTGAGTGCAGGTGATAGGAGGGCTTGTGAAGGTGTGGGGGAAGGATACACAAGGTCAGCAAGGGGGACGGAGGACTGGTTGTAAACAGAGGACAAGCGGGGGACCCTCAGCACTCCCTGCCCTGGGCCTCCCAGAATCTGGAACTTCAGTTTCATCAGATTTGGCTATGCAATTATGTCAGCAATGGCAAGTACAGTTTATTGAAGCAGACAATGTGGGTAACGTAAGTGAATTATTTCAGGTAGGTAGGTAGGTAGGTAGGTAGGTAGATAGATAGATAGATAGATAGATAGATAGATAGATAGATAGATAGATAGATAGATAGATAGATAGATAGATAGATAGATAGATAGATAGATAGATAGATAGATAGATAGATAGATAGATAGATAGATAGATAGATGATAGAATGATCCAAAATATTGAAGATCATTGCAGAAAAAAGAGACGTCTTTGGTGCCATGATTAGTTTAACTCTGCAATAGCCTTTTGTGCATCAAAAAACTTTTAGCATTGGATAATAAATATTTTTAAATACATTTCCAGGTGAGGCCTGCTATGACTGGGTGCAAAGGAAATGCCAAGGCATACTTTTCGTAAGAATGGAGAGAAGTTATACAATCCTGCTTTTCTCTACTTCAGGGAGTCTCAAAGTGGCTCCCTTTCCTTCCCCAAAACCGGCACCTTGTGAGGTAGGTGGGACTGAGAGAGCCCTGGCAGAAACTGAGAGAACTGTGATTGGCCCAAGGTCACCCTGTTGACAGAGCGGAAAAACGCAGAGGAAGAATAATACCAGTGACTCAGTAAAGTAGTGCTCAAATACTTACAGTGGTTTATTTTACAGTATTTACACAGTCCAAACAAGCACTTGTGTGAATCAAAATCTTCTCCTGTACAACAAAGTGCTTTGCCAGTATATTCCAGCATCAGAGTGATGCAGTGCAGTCCACACTCTGTCAATATATATTGTGGCCCGCCAATCACCTATGTGCTGACTCACAGTGACTCTGGACTTAGCTGATGCAACTTAGATCATGTGATACAGTACCTGTCAAAATAGATTAGACTGATCTAGTTGCATCATCTGGAGCATCTGGAGCTGTCATCTTGTCAGCTATATGTTACAATATGCCAATACACCCAGCAGACTACATATGGAAGAGTGGGGAGTCGAATCCAGTTCTCCAGATACGAGTCCACCACACTTAATCACTACACTGCATTGGAGTGAGAACCCTATGTGGAAAAATGAATGCAGATCTGATGCAGATGCACATCTGTATTGCAGTCATCATCTGCTAAATTTGCTGAAGAAGAATCTTCCATGAAGTCTAACAGTTGTACAATACGTGGGCGTGCACGTGTGGGAGGTATGTATGCTGAACTCCTCGGAGGAAGGAAAAACTGAAAAAAATTAATACATTAAAAAAATAGACTTAATTGAGCTGGATCAAAGCCAGGGAGTTTTAAAGGGATAAATTTACAATGCAAGGAGAATCGTTCGTTGGGCTCTTGTAAAAGTTAGAAAGCTAATCATTTCTAATGAGTTCAGCATGTAAATACAGATAAATTAATCTCAAATGACAGTACAGAAGGGGACAGAATTGCTGACCACAGTTTCCTTGAAAAAAGGGTTTGCTTGCAGAATCATTTTTGGCCTTTGGTTTTAATCAAGACAGAGGACTGTTTTAATCCAATGAATATATCTAATCGATACTCAGTTGACCACTACTGGCTTTTTGACTCTTTCATGATAAAAAGAAAGGAAGGAAGGAAGTGCTCAGATATCCTACTTCAAATGCTATTAAATGCTAACTTCAAATTATTCCGTGTCTTGTGGTTTCCTGCGATCCCCAATTTTCCTCTCTGCTCAAGGCAGCTTACAATGATAAGGAAAATGTGACATCTTAAAAAAAAAAAAAAAAAACAACACCAAATACCTCCAGACTCAAAGATGTCTGCTATTCGCAGCCAATAAAAAACCTGGTAGCACCTCCTAAAGCTGTCTAATGGCATCTACTTGAGCCCTGATGGAAAAAGGACCGGGCTCAGGTGGATGCCAAGTGCCCCACTCTAACTGTGAGAACAGGCCACATGGTTATGGCTAAAATATAGCCAATACCTGAAGTCTGAAGAGTTGAGCTGTTTACACTGTTTGCACTTTAATTCAGAACATTGTATTGCAATATTAATGCTCATAATGCCAACAGTATTCTGTTAGTGATTAAACTTTTGGATAATTTGAAATACATACATATATATATACATATATGTATGTGTGTGTGTGTATTATAGCCAAAGGGGCATGGTGGCTCAGAGGTTAAGATTCTGAACTGCAGAGTGGGAGGTCTGTAGCTCGGCAGTTTGAGACCCTAGTGCTGCGTGACGGAGTGAGCTCCCATCTCTGGCCCCAGCTCCTGCCAACCTAGCAGTTTGAAAGCAAGAAATTGCAAGTAGATAAATACGGACTGCTTCGGTGGGAAGGTAACAGTGTTCCATGTGCCTCAGCATTTAGCCATGCTGGCCACATGACCACAGAAACGTCTTCAGACAGCACTGGCTTTTTGGCTTGGAAACAGAGATGAGCACCACCCCTAGAGTCAGATTCGACTGGCTTTCAAGCAAGGGAAGCCTTTACCTTTATATAGATAGATGATAGATAGATAGATAGATAGATAGATGATAGATAGATAGATGATAGATAGATAGATAGATAGATAGATAGATAGATAGATAGATAGATAGATAGATAGATAGATAGATAGATAGATAGTGTTAAGTATGAGATTCAACAAAGGATTCAGCTTCAAGTGATTTCAGCTTTATTAAACAGCAACTGTAAGTCAGGAACACATGACTGAACACACACAACAAGGGAAGCACAGCGCCTTCTTTTAAACTCTCCCGGGCTGTCAAAACCACACCCATAGTCAGATAAGAACCAATAGTAACGCTGGGATAAAGGCCAATCAGAATACAGGGATAAAGGCCAATCAGGACCATTCCCTCTTTGCAACAATATCACTCAGTGACTGGGTAATTACACAGGTTTCGCAGAAACCGACCAATAGCAATGTGACATCTGAAGAGCCACATTCAGACTCAAGCTTAACATGTGAATAGATAGGAGCGATTCACATTCAGTACATAACAGATAGATAGATAGATAGATAGATAGATAGATAGATAGATGATAGATAGATAGATAGATAGATAGATAGATAGATAGATAGATAGAGACATATAGCCATAAGAGGCTGCAAAAAGCAAATTGAAGCACATTTTGTTTACCTGTAAATGAATTTTAATAAGTAATTTGGGAATGTATTTATTAATGTTTATTTATGTATGATAATGTGGGGGAGTGGAAAGTGCCATCAAGTTGCAGCTGACTTATGGTGATCCCATAGAGTTCTCCAGGCAAGAGACATTCAGAGGTAATTTCCCATTGCCTGTCTCCACATAGAATCCTTGGTATTCCTTGGAGGTGTCCCACCCAAATACCAGGGCCAATCCGGCTTAGGTTCTGAGATCTGATGAGATCAGGCTAGCCTGGGCCATCCAGTTCAAGGCATATAATCAGGGCTCTTTTTGTAGCAGGAACTCCTTTGCATAGTAGGTGACACACCCCTAATGTAGCCAATCCTCCAAGAGCTTACAGAGCTCTTCCTACAGAGGCTACTGTAAGCTCGTGGAGGATTGGCTACATTAGGGGGGTGTCGCCTAATATGCAAAGGAGTTCCTGCTACAAAAAGAGCCCTGCATATAATAATGTACAGCACAGTTATTGTCACGGAAGCACTGTTTCCCATACATTCAAGGATCAGCATTGTATAAGTTCTTATCCCCCCCCTTTTTAATGAGTGCTAGTAAAATGAACCTAGATAAAAAGGGATGAGAGTATCAGAGATGCTCTAAATAACTGCCTGGAATGTTGTAGTGTGCATGCACTTCTGCACACATAACAAGGATTGGGTGGAAGTGTACTGAGCACAATGATGAACTCCGTGCTTAGGGTGATTGCACCCGATAGATTCTGTCTCTTATTGATGTAATACACTGCCATGCTATGAAAAGTAAAACCAGATGCATTGCCAGTTAATTACATTTGTGGAAATGGGAAAAAAAACAAATTAGAGATAACACTTAACATATATTTCCTAGTTAAACCCTTTCCCTAAAATATAGGGAACAATCAGGAATCCTATGACTCAGAAACCGCCCCCCCCATTCATTTCTTTGAATTTGGCAAGGTCCTCAGCAGAGATCTTCTGCACCAGTTTCACAGTTGATAGGGCCGAGGGTGGCTAATTCTAGCTTGGGAAGTTCCTGGGGTTTGGGGGGCTGTGCCTGGGGATAGCAGAATTTGAGGATTCTACCCTACAAAGCTGCCATATACGCCAAGAGAACCAATCTCTGCAGTCTGGAGATCGATTCTGCGAGAAGTCCAGGACCTACACAGAGGCTGCCAACATCGCAGCTGACCATTATTTTATTAAAAGAAAATGGGCTCTACTCTTTTTTTTAATGTGCTAACGGGAACAAAATGTGCAGTTCCCGCAGGGGAAACCATAGTTCCAAGACAGCATTTGTGTAGTTCAAGAATTCAAAGGCTGCATTAAGTTACCTGGTATAAAAAAAATGACTTATAATCAGGCCCGTAGCCAGGATTTTTTCTTCTTCAAGGGACATTTAAATTTCTAAGGTCTGTTGATTAAATTAAAGTTAATTACTGAGGCAGGCAGGCAGGCGGTACTCATGTGGCGTGCAGGTGAGGCGTGCATCCCCCCAGAAGAAGGTGAAGTGAGGCAGGCTGGCCAGGAGGTTGGTGGTGGGTGAGGTGGACGAAGAGAAGGAGGAGGTGGCAGTGGCCAAGAGCTGCTGCGGGGGGGGGAAGCCCAGTGCTGACAGTGCCCTAGCATTGGATGGCTTGAGGTGCGCTGGCATCGGGGAACCCACTGGGCAGGGACAGTGAGGCACATACCAAAGATGATGAGTAGGAGGAGCTCCACAGAGAAGGCAGTGGCCACAGTGACAGCTCAGAGTGGCCCCAAAGGAGCAGCATCCCCGGGCAGAGGCAGTAACAACAGCAGCCATGGCAGCAGCCGCCCCACATCAGGGGGCTCCTCACCTTCCTCCTTGGCTGGCTGAGGGCTCTTGCCCATCTGCTGTACTGGTGCCTGGCTGGCAGGTGGAGAGCTGGCTGCTCGCTTGTCCACCGGCTGGCATGACTTTAAAATATTTGAATACATATTTTCAAAAAGGTTTCTGGCATGGCTATTTGTGGGGGCATGGATTTTAATTAAGGAGTGGGGATCTGAAATGCCCCGCTGTAGCTACAGGCCCACTTATAATAATGTGTAATGTAGGGTTGTCAATCCCCCCAGTGGAGGCAGGGGTCCTCTACCACCAGGCTCCACTCCCCACGACTGATCAGCGGCAAGGCGGGACTTACCAGGAGAAAGAGGAAGGCTCAGGAGATGTCACCAGTGATGTGGCAACATCATTTCTAGCATGCACAGGAAGTGACATCATCATACTGATGACATCCAGGTGACACTCTGATTTTTGGGCAAAAACTCTATGGTAGAAGTCATTTTTACCATAGTTTCCCCCCAAATACTAGAACATTGCCATGACGTCACATCATGATGCTGTCACTTCCTATGAGCACTGGAAGTGACATCACCACATTGCCTGGGCCTTCCTGTCCTGGTAAGTACCCCAATCTCCAATGGGTTGCCAGGAGGGACTTGGCCTTCTGTAAAGATAAACCCTTCTGTAAAGTAGTTTGGGTAGTTCAGGATTGTTGAGGATCTACTCTCACGGAATGCTGTTTAGAGCCTCTCAGGAAAAGTGTCTCTGCCTTCAGGAAGGAAAGCTGTTAGTTGTGTACCCCAATTGCCTTATGTTCCCAGTCCAGTTGCTTGTGTTCTGCCAGAAGTAAGGATCAATTGTGTTCTGCTAAAATTTCTTTTTTTATATTTAGAGCACTTCCCACAAAAATAAACAGAAAATAAATAGATAAATAGCAAAAATTATTGGTAGATTTTTTTGGGGGGGCTTATAAAAAACACCTAATAAACCCAATGACTTTATGCAGACATAAAACTCAAGGAGGTTTAGGCTTTCCTAATTTGTATAAATATTACCAAGCAATACAGATAACCAATATACTCAAAATGCTTCATCTCAAACTGTTGACTGGATAATGATTCAGCAAATATATACTTACCCATACACAGTAAAGCTAAAGTTTCCCTTGTTCAAAAGCCAGTCGAATCCAACTCTAGGGTTGCGGTGCTCATCTCCGTTTCAAAGCTGAAGAGCCAGTGCTGTCCAAAGACGTTTCCGTGGTCATGTGGCCGGCATGACTAAACACCAAGGCGCACGGAACACTGATACCTTCCCACCGAAGTGGTACCTATTTATCTACTTGCAATTTCTTGCTTTTGAGCTGCTAGGTTGGCAGGAGCTGAAACTAGAGACGGGAGCTCACTTCGTCATGCGGCACTCTTGGGTCTCGAACTGCTGAACTACTGACCTTCCACAGCCTGCAGTTCAGCGTCTTAACCATTTGAGCTACCACAGCTCCTACTCATACGCAGTACTAGAAGCTATACGGCAAACTCCACTGGAACGCTCAAAAGCAATTCAAGATAGTTTTATCTTTCAGACTTTTCGACATACCTGGGAAAATAAAAGGAAACAATACCAGGAATCTCAAAATTTCAAAGTTTCTTTAATCAAAAAGCATTACTACCACCAAACCTACATATTGACCATGATAAATGACTTAAAGCAAATATGAACACATTAGAAAGTATTACATATAAATATACATTATTAGAAAAGGTAAGACTAGAGGAGAAACTAGGTTTTGAAATACCATGGTTTCTCTATACACAGTTGAAACGTATTTGTACACAAATTCATATAACTAGCATTCTTAAATGCCCTCTATCAGAATTTGAATGGGTCTATAAAGTTATGCAATCTTCTAGAAAATCTCTTATTTCTATGCTTCATTTAATATTGAGTGAACAAGAAGAACAAAGACTACTACCTTATCGAACTAAATGACACAAAATTATTAATACGCATCTGGTCATCATTTCCATTCAACTCTAATATTGTTGGACTCAAATTGCAAACATTTAAGATCCTTACCTTTTGGTATCTCACTCCTCAAAAATGTTTTCATCATCAAAACTTTTATGTTGGAGGTCATGTGGACAGCTTGGATCATACCTCCATTGTTGGCTTGAGTGCCCAAAACTGGAAATATTTTGGAAAGATATATTAAAACAAATAGCCTACATAACTGTACAGGTATAACACAGAACATATATTGTTGCATAGGTGGAATCCAACTGATTGTGGTATTAGTACACATAAGAGAGTAGCAATTCTATTAGCGGCAGCAAAAAATACAGTTGCCTATTATTGGAAAAACACTAATAGTCCATCAAGACAACAATGGGATACAAAACCTTGGAGTATTCATATAATGTCTAAAATCACAGAAAACATTAGTGGAAAACACACCCTCACAACCTCATCATCTTTTGTAATAATTTGGTTTCCAATTATACAATATCTGACCGAACAAAGTGTAATCCCTCCAGTAATGGATACATTGCACCTTTGGTAGATTTAGATAAGGATTTTATGTTATTAATGTTATAGTTAACTAATTAATATCTGGGATAAGTAAAAGTAAAGGTAAAGGTTCCCTTGCTCGAAAGCCAGTCGAATCCGACTCTAGGGTTGCGGTGCTCATCTCCGTTTCAAAGCCGAAGAGCCAGCGCTGTCCGAAGACACTTCCGTGGTCATGTGGCCGGCATGACTAAACACCAAGGTGCACGGAACGCTGTTACCTCCCCACCTAAGTGGTACCTATTTATCTACTTGCAATTTCTTGCTTTAGAACTGCTAGGTTGGCAGGAGCTGGAACTAGAGACGGGAGCTCACTCCGTCATGCGGCACCCGGGTCTCGAACTGCTGAACTACCAACCTTCCACAGCCTGCAGTTCAGCGTCTTAACCACTTGAGCCACCGCAGCTCCCCTGGGATAAGTAGTTGTACTTTAAAAATGAATTGTATGTATTTATATATGCTATATCCTTATCTGTTATATGTTGTATTTATTAGTGTTAATAAAATAGTATTTAAAAAAAGAAGTAAGGACCAATTAAATCCATAGTAAGCAAAACTCTCCACATGCTTAAGCTGCTTCTCCTTTTGTCTCATTGTTGTGATGTATGAAATATGTAGT
Source organism: Gekko gecko (assembly GCA_029375565.1). Taxonomy (NCBI): domain Eukaryota; kingdom Metazoa; phylum Chordata; class Lepidosauria; order Squamata; family Gekkonidae; genus Gekko; species Gekko gecko. The sequence continues at coordinate 181,468,475 of JAPDNY010000004.1, forward strand.
GGAACAACCTCTGGGAGCTTTGAGGGGGTGAATCATGGGGAGAAGGAGTGTTGCTGATGCAGCAATGTCATTTCAGGTTGACCACCTGAAAGTGATGTCAATGCCTCTTGTGCTACTCTAGGAATTTCCCCTATCTCTGTGGTAAAAAACCATAGACCAAATTGAGGAAATTTCTAGAGCATTGAAAACATAGCAACTGACAGTGACATTGCCATGGACTTGACATCATCCCCCCCCCCATTTGCTCCCATTGCAAGAGAGGGGGAGAGCTGGTGGGGGCAGGAGGCAAAAACCTAATTAAGATTAAGCCTAATTTTAAACTGATAAGAGCAGATACTACACTTGATTGTATCAATTTTTATTAGAGGAGTATATGTTAGATGAAGCAGTTAAACCTTCGGTGATTTCGTGGATGAGGGATATAGGCCACAACGTAGATATAAATGTTTGGTCGAAATTTGGAAAACAACCAAACTCATGAGGCCCATATTATATAAAGAAAACATTCTTAAGATGTTCCATAGATGGTATTGGCCCCCAGAAAAAATAGTAAAATGTTATAAAAAATAGCTCAAACAAATGTTGGAAATGTAAAGTTAATGTTGGTACATTCTATCACGTCGTGGCGGTGTGTTAAAATACAACAATACTGGCGAAAGGTACAGAAAATAATTTTGGAAATTGTTAATGTAAACCTAAAGTTAGATCCAAAATATTATTTACTTAATACGATCCCCGAAGATGTTAAGTTTCAAGATATGCATCTAATGATACTGATATTAACATCTGCTAGATTTTTATTGGCAAAATATTGGAAATCAGAGAAAACTCCCAGTAGAGAGGAATTAACTTATAAACTGTTGAATTTAGCAGAAATGGATAGGCTGAGTTTATTAATGCAAGGCAAGGATGAGGAAATATATATGAAAATATGGTCGAGACTCTACAAATGGATAAACTATGATGTGGAATGATAGACCCTCAATGTATTAAAATTACGGAGATTTGTCTATGTACGCATAAAACTAATAAATAAATATTAAAAAAAGGTTAAGCATAATTAAAATTACTTTTAAGACTTGGTTTCCTGGTTGTTCCAACAGGATTTGATGCAGTTATCTCTGCTGAGAAGGAGGCCTGCAGGCTTACTTTTCTATGTTTGTGCATTTTATCCCTCCCGCCACCACATCAAGGACTTTCTCCCACTCTGTCATGGAATGGGACTCTAAGCAGCGAAACATGTACGCACACAAAATCATGGATGCATTGTAGTGGTGCATGCTATGTGGACAAATTACAGTCACAGGCCAGTGTTCACTTCCAAACTTGACAAGCTGTGAAAGAGATTGCTTGTGGGTTTGAAGAAAATGCTTATAGCAACAGAGCCACTCTAACAGCTCTGCAATAGGTACTTCATTTGTACAATATAGCATCAATAGAGCTCAGAGTTCAGGGGGTTATTTTGATTCTATGAGAAGTACTGCGTTTGTTGCATTTATCTGGAGAATTGCCGCTCGGCACTTACTCACTGTAGAAATTAACCTTCCTCTCTTTGCCAACTGTTATTTCAAATGACATCACTTTAGCAGTTGGAATGGAGCTACTGTGGACAAAGCTAACAACACTCACTCTGCAGTTTGAAATTCACGGTATTGGCTCCTCTCAAAAGCATTTCCCTGTGATAATTCAGTTCTCATTTAAAACTAAATCTGAAATATCCTGGACAGCCACTGATATCTTCTTCTAACCTATCAGTCAAGTTAACATACTGTGATAGCTTAAGCAAGAACTAGTGTGAATATTTCCTAAAATGAACATGAATCCAGATGAAGAGCAGACAGTGGGCCTGCAGAAGCAATATATATGCTAAATAAAATAAAATAAAATTTAAGAACAAGGAGGTTTGTGTATAGCATAACGTGAATTTGAATACATTGAGAAGTGACACACATGTTCAGAACTGGTAGCTTTACAGAGAGTTTCCAGTTCTGTCTGACTCTATATTTGCTATGATTCCAATGATTAAGCCATATGATTTGACCAAATTGAGGAGCTGGTTTCCATGACTAGAGTTATTTTCTATGCATGGAATCCAATGTGGCAAGGACCACCAGAAAAAGGCAACCACCATTTTCTTTCTGAGGAAAGTTTAAGGAGATCAGGGCTTTTCGTTTTAGAGGAAATATGACCTCGAGGGACATGACAGAGATTTTTTACAGTTTTACAACATATACAAATATGGTATGGAGAAAGTGGACAGAGTGATCCCCCCCCCTTCTATAATACTAGAACTCACGGACTAAGTTTGCCAGCCATTAGCTGCCACCTAGCAGGAGAGGGAAGGGATGGGGACAGGGACAGAGAGGAAGGATGTCCTGGCACAGCATCACTTCCAGGGAATGCCCAGATGTGACATGATGCTGATATCACTCTCTAGAATTCTGACAGAACTCTTTGGTAAAATCATAGCATTACATACAATTACAAATATATTAGAGCTTTTGGGAAGAGCAGAGTTACTCTCCCTAGAAGCTAAAATGATCAGACCAAGGCTATTGTACTTTGGTCACATTATGAGAAGACAAGAGTCACTGAGAAAGACAATAACGCTAGAAAAAGTAGAAGGTGGCACGAAAAGAGGAAGACCAAATATGAGCTGGATTGACTCAATAAAGGAAGCCACGGCCCTCAGTTTGCAAGACCTGAGAATGGCTGTTAACAATAGGATATTTTGGAGGCTATTAATTCATAGGGTCACCGTAAGTCAGAAGCAACCTGACAGAACTTAACACACACACACAGACTGAGTTCAGACTGGCAGTTTGCCCTGAGATAGGCACGTTTCAGCAATGTTTCACAACTGGATTAAAGGGGGCATTCACACAGGCACATCTGTCTGGCGTTCCGTACCTGTAGTCAACCTGTCGTGTACCACTTTGCTCCCGCGTTTAAAAGATACCTGGTGAAAGTGGTAGCAAATCCTGGAGAGTGCATTTATCCCGCTTCATTCCACTTCTGCGAAGTGTGAACGCTAACTCGAAAAGCCGGGAACAATCCACAGTAATAATGTCTGCTGAGTGTTTCTGCACAAGGTGAACTAGATTGCCCTGGAGAGGCAGCAGCAATCTGATTGGATGTGCTCCGCTCTACCGCCCAGTGTGGTGCCGATGCAACGGGATCCTCCCCAAATTGTCCTGATGCACTTATGCACACGAGTGCACATGCACACATAGCCAAATTACCAGGAAAAAGCCATTTATAGTCACACCTCCAGGCCAGCAGTCTGAATGCTCCCTCTCGCCTCCTCCTGGTATGCTCCCGCATTAGTCAGTGCAGTGTGACTGGGAAAACCCAGAACAGTTTGTTCTGGGGCTTTTTTGCCATGACTCGCTCCTGCTTCAAACTGCCAGTCTGAACTCAGCCACAGTGTAACTGTCGAGGAGGTACTGGTCAGGGCCGGCCCCAGGTGTCTGGGCGCCCTAGGCAGGACAGCCCGGGGCGCCCACCCCACCGGGGATGCCAACCTCCCGGTGGGGCCTGGAGAGGGCCCAGCCTTGTCCTGGGCGCCTCGCGCAGCTGCAAGGCGCCCGGGGAAAGCCGGGAACGGGGCGGCGCGGCTCCCCGGGCCCCTCGCAAGTGCGAGGCGCCCGGGGAGAGCTGGGAACGGGGCAGCGCGGCTCTCCCGGGCCCCTTGCAAGTGTGAGGGGCCCGGGGAGAGCCGGGAACAGGCGGGCTTGGAACGCCCGCCCCTTCCCTCCCAGTGGCGGCGTGGCTGGGGGGGGAGAGAAGCCGCTCCGCCGCCCCTGCCTCCTCTCCCCCGGCTTTGGGGAGAGGGCGGGCAACCTCCGCTGCCGCCTGCCGCCTCCTGAGCGCGGCGGGGCGCTCGGGGAAGTGGGGGGGGGCTTTTCCTGGGAGGGGCTGGGTGCAGTTTGGCGCCCCTGCAGCCGGCGCGCCATGCCCCCAGGGAGGAGGGGGAGGGCGACTTGCGCCCTCGGTGAGCGCTTTTCCGCGGCGGTGAGAGCAGGGGGATCCTGCTGGCCGCCGCCGGCCACTTCCTCCTCCTCCTCCCCCCCCAGGGAGGAGGGGGAGGGCGACTTGCGCCCTAGCCGGGTGCTTTTTTGCGGCGGGGCGCCCGGTTAGGGCGGCGGCAGGGGGGCTTTTGGGGGGGAGCGGGGTGCCATTTGGTGCCCCTGAGGCCGGTGCGCCCTAGGCGAGCGCCTAGTTCACCCAAGGGGCGATCCGGCCATGGTACTGGTGGAAGGTTTGGCTATAGTTTGGCCTACATGTTGATTTTGTCGGCTATTCTGCTCTTCTAAATTGTCATTGCAACTTGTGGGCTATGTGAGCTACCTTGCTTCTCAGGGCGGAGCCTGAGGAGTGAGTGGTTTAGGGAAGGGACGGACTTTGATGTGGTATAATGCCATAGAGTCCACCTTCCAAAGTGGCCATTTTCTCCAGGTGAACTGATCTCTGTCACCAGGAGATCAGTTGTCCAAGGAGATCTCCAGCTACCATCTGGAGGCTGGCAACCCCAACATTCTACCACCTCACTCTCTTCTCCATCTCCTGCATGCATGTGAGCAAGCTCTATGAAGCCCAGGATGGTCTAATAAGGTATCTGGGTTTTCTATTATGTTCTCAGTCTGTTCAGTTGGCACATGAAGCTGCTGGCGGCAATCACTTTTCAGAAACTGCTTGAGGGAGAGGAGTTAGGTGGTCTTCATGGAATTACCTTCCATATGAAAAATAGCATGAAGCCAAATATGCCTGAGCAACTCACCAAAGAAATAGTTCGTTAAAGTTGATGTTCGCCTTCTCCTAACTGACAGGAGAAGTGCCTTTCATCCCAGAAGCTGTGTGTAAAATACAAATTGCTAGACTTGCCTCCTTGGTAGTGGAAATAATTAGTAGATTTCTCTTTCTCTCTCTCTTTCTCTCCCTCTTTTCTGGAGAGTAAATGTACCCATTGGAAAACAGCCAATTTTGGCATCAAAAGCTTAACTTCGAATTTACTGTGTGTTGTCACTGTGTCTTTTGGCCTTCAAATTATTTCAGTGCAGAGGAGAGGTTTTTTTTTTTTTTGGTTTTTTGTACAAATATATTTTATTTATAAAATATACTGATCAGGGTAATACAGGCTGACAAATATCCACAATGAATCACTCCTGCTGCAGATGAAAGAAAGGATCAAGGCAAAACATTATTAACCAACAATGAAAGTGAATAGTTAAATACCTACATCAATTTTATTTCAACCAGCGGGGAGGGGAGCTGGACTTAAAATTATTTAACTGTCTTTGCCCACTTGTGTCCCCCCCCCCCGGGGGTGGGGAGTAAACCACATGTTGTCGAGAAGGAAGGAACCAACAGTCATGGACTTTCTAGCACAGCTCCTGATCTCAGTGACCTTTTGCTACCCTTTCCAAAGTATAATTTAATCACAGGGATTAAGTTATACAGATTTAGATTTCTGCCGGCTTGTTTGTTGGCCATCAGGTTTGAATCCATTCCCTACTGGGATGGAGAACCACACAAAGGCTTGGAAACAAGAGAATGGGAAAAGAAGGTTTCAACTGTGTTACCTGACCTGCTTGGAGGAGATAGCAATCTAAAGTCCAATAGATGTGTCCATCTGAGGTCCAACAGATGTGCCCAACAGTATTTAAGGGGAAAATAACTAGTAACTCTGATGGACAATTCAGAACAACTTTCATTATATGAAGCTGTATCCAACCGGCTTTTCCTCTGGTAAAACAAGGAAAGACCCTATCTGTGCACCTGTGGATGGTGGGACTTGGGCAAAAGATGAGCAGAAATGGGGTTGCAGTAAGAATAGGAGTCCTGCGAGACAGAGCAGACTATTTGATAGGATCCAGCCCAGTCTTGGGACAGTCTGGGCTATTTGTAGGAATTCTACAGGTGTGGATCTTTTTTTTTTCTTTTTCTTTTTCTTTGACTGAATGCTAATGTAGCAGAGTTTTGTAGAGACAGGCACACTGATTAGTCATGCAGAGGGCTGACTGATGCTCTGGTAAACCATTACTGGGCCTAACTCAGCTTACTTCTGTTTTCCTCAGTAGATGTTCACAAGGCTGGTTCTTCTTTTATTGTGGCAAAATACTTCTTTACAGGTTCTCACAAAGACATTAAAAATGCAGGGAGGGGACAGAAATGTCAACCAAAACACGTGGCAACATAGAGGGAAACTGATGCCTTTCTTAACTGAGCAGTATGCTATAATTACAAGATGTCACCCCAGATGTTCTCCCTTGGGTGACTTGTCCCCATCCAGGTGACAATTTATACAAGAAATTTGTGCCATCAGGTGTGATTTCAATATTTTCCATTGTAATTGCTGGAGAGCAGTGTCCCAACCCCTCAGCCATTAGGCTGGCTTCTTCTATGCCCTTTTCAGCTCTATGGTTTCCTTCTTAAGATGGGGTGACCAGAATGATACACAGTATTTCTAATATGGATCCACTCTCACTTTAACAAGTCTATCCTTTCCTACTTCAAAAACAGCCTCCTTCATGAGAAAACCACTTAATAACCAATTCTATGAGAGACCATCAGAATCATAGAATCATAGAGGGACCTCCAGGATCATCTAGTCCAATCCCCTGCACAATGCAGGAAATTCACAAATACCTCCCCCACCCCACTCCCAGTGACTAGAATCTATGGCTATGCATGTGGGATATCAGTCTCCAGATGGAACATGAGGATCCCATGGAATTACAGCTCATCCCCAAAGATCACTTCCGCTGGAGAAAATAGATACTTTGGAGGGTGGGTTCTATAGCACTGTACCCTGCTGAGGTCCCTACTCTCCTCAAGCCTCACCCCCAAATCTCCAGGAGTTTCCTGACCTGGAGCTGGCAACCCTACCCCCCATCTCTTGTCAGGGGAACCTGGCAACCCTACACACTAGGCATCCATGATGGTCAGGGGAGGATAAGACAAAGTGAGGTCCTAAGCTACATCAAGAGAAAGAGCCCCTGTAAGTTCACCAAAAATATGTAAGACCTGAAATTTAGTAATATTTTTTGTATTTAGACCCCCCCTCGATCTCTAAACCAGGGGTGTCAAACATAAGGCCCGGGGGCCGGAACCAGCCCACCCAGGCCTATTATTCGGCCCACGCTACTGATACGTATGGAAATGTAAGGTACTCTCCCTTTTATAGTATCCCTTGGGGAAAATACAATTTACATAATAAATACATTTATTAGGGCTTTTGTGGGTTCCTCAATAAAGCAATCGCTTTCAGGAAATTAACGTGTAACATGATGCAGATGTGCAAAGACAAACTAAATAACATATTAAGGTTATAAGATCAACAGTTGTAAAGCAATAAATATGTCAAAATAGCAGGTGAATGTGTAAAGGTATCTTTTCTAATTGTGGGAAGTAAACTGATAATCTCCATTCTCTCCTCTCAGATGTGGAGGTCACTTAACAGCATTTTTTTTTCTTTTTGAGGTGGGTGTGGCAAAACATCCCAATATTCCTTGCATTACATTCAGTATTCTAATATACTATTCTGAAAAAGAAATACACTAAAATACAGAGATTGTATAATCCTTCTCGTTGAGAATACATCTGTGAGGACTGAATGAGTTAGCATCTGTAATGAGATAAGAAACCAATATCCATGTTGAGTCCTTGGGAGGTTTTTCTATAGTGTACCAAGCAAGTGAAGGGGTTGCAGTAGCAGGACAAAATCAGCAAGAACACAGGCAATAATCCCAGCACAGGTGGAGGCCAACGATCAGAAGCAGATGCACAGGAACCCCTCAGATCAGAAGTGAATAGGAAGCAGGAGCCCCAGAGCTTGGAGAGTCAGGATCTATTGCATTCAAACTCTGAAATGACTGGTCCCCAGAGATCGGGGAGAATAAGTAAACCATAAAATAGATTGACACTGTAGATTGAGTCTTAGAAGAAGAGGGGTGTTATGTCTTGGGCAGTTGTGAATTTGTTGATATTCTCTTATTGTATAGCATAGCTATTTTAACATGGTGCCTTAAACTATATCCATCCTTTGCTTTAGTTTCACTTGCCACTTTTGTTGTTGTTTGCTAGCTGTGGCTGGTTATGGCCTAGCAGGGCACAGACCAGGCCTTGCTTATGTTCAGATGAAGTTCTGTTCTCTTTTGGTACCGAGTGCCAAGGAGTTATTATATTTTGTGGTTTTGATCTGACTGCAGTTGATATGGCCATTGGATAACTTGTGCTAACACTTCCCAAAACATGGCACAGCTGGCCTTCTTACACTCCACACAGGAAACATGCTGTACTTTTTCTGCTTCAATGTAGAAAAAAGCAAGTGAAGCAAACTACAAAACAATACTGTGGCAAATTATTACCAGGCAAAGTCTTTTGGTGGTAATATTTCAAACATGTGTTGCTACTTGAGAGATGACTTTTAACATTTAGAGATCCCTAATACATACATTTGCATTTCATATTTCCACTTGTAATGTGTAATCCATATATACTTGAGAGGTGTCTTTTAACATCCCCAATGCATACGTCTGCACTGCATATGCACACACACACACACACGCAAACCAAACTTAAATGTTCTCTGAAAAACGTGTGTGTTCAGAAAGATTGGTTTTCAAAGCCCTGTTTATTGCTCCTTGACTTGTCAGGTGATGATTTCTAAGTGTGAATGAGCCATCATAGTTCTAACACTGCAGATGGAATGTTCATGTGACCCAATGTCACCTCAAACACAATTAAACATTTCTCAGTAGAGATAGTTCACTTGTTCAGCGGCAAGCCATCAATAATCGAATAATCTAGTGATGTGTGTGAAACAAAGTAACAAATGAATGACATTTAAGACTATCTATCTATCTATCTATCTATCTATCTATCTATCTACCTACCTACCTACTTACCTAACTACCTACCTATCTATCCATCTATCCATCCATCCTCCAAAGATCTTGATGTTGGCTTGGAATATCCATACTCCACTTACAAACAGACAGATAATTAAATCAGTAGTACCACTTCAGATTTCTGTACTTGGAGCAAGATTCCCTGAAGATTACAGCCCTGCTTTTGGGTATGGTGAAATGAAAATGTGCATTTTAATAACATTGGTTTGGGCAAAGGAAGTTCATAGCCACATGTGTATGTTAGATTTCAGTAGGGCAGATTTTAATAAATGCAGGAGCAGGCTGAGAATCATTCCATGGGCAAGACTGCTGGAAGGGAAGGGAGCAAGTGAAGGGTGGGCTCTCCTAAAACAAGAGCTCTTCTTGCAAGCTCAAGCCATCGCTATTCCAACAAGAAATAAACATGGTAGGGGATCCAAGAAGCCAATGTGGATGAACAGAGAACTGTCTGATGTGCTAAGGAGAGAAAAAGGGAATGTTCAAGAAATGGAGGCAAGGGTATACATCTAAAGAAGAGTATCTGTGGATTGCTAGGCACTGTAGGTCAGCTGTCAGAGAGGCCAAAGCTTACAGTGAGCTAAAGCTGCCCAGGGAGGCTCGCTACAACAAAAAAAAAACTCTTCTTCAGATATGTGAGGAGCAAATGCAAGATAAAAGAGGTGATGGACTCACTGTTGGGTGAAAATGGAGAAACTATGACAGAGAGAAAGCAGAAAGGCTTATTGCCTACTTTGCCTCAGTTTTTTTTTTCTCCCCCGAAGAAGAGAACAGGCTTATCTAGGGATGGTAGTAGGCAAGGCACGGCATCCAGGCTGCTGGTTGACATGGACAGAGAGGTAGTTGAAAAGCACCTGGCTTCATTTAATGAGTAGAAATCCCCCGGGCCAGATGGTATGCACCCAAGAGTGCTCAAAGAACTTTCTAGAGAGCTTGCAGAGCCTTTGCCCATCATCTTCCAGACCTCTTGGAGGATGGGAGATGTGCCACAAGACTGGAGGAGGGCAGATGCTATCCCAATTTTCAAAAAAGGGAAGAGGGATGACCCAGGAAACTACAGTCCAGTCAGTCTGACCTCTGTCACAGGGAAGATCCTGGAGCAGATTTTAAAGGGATCAGTCTGTAAGCTTCTAAAGGACAACTTGGTGATCCAGGGAAGTCAGCACAGATTTGTCCCCAACAGGTCCTGCCAGACCAACCTCATTTCTTTCTTGGATTGAGTGATGAGCTTATTGAACGAGGGAATGCTGTTGATGTTGTTTTCCTGGATTTCAGTAAAGCTTTTGACAGGATTCCCCATAGTGTTCTGATGGGTAAAATAGAGGACTGTGGACTGGACTCTAGGATAGTTAGGCGGATAGGGAACTGGCTGGAGAACCACATTCAAAGAGTAGTTGTCAATGACATTTCATCTGAATGGAGGGAGGTGTTCAGTGGGGTGCCGTAGGGCTCAGTTCTGGGCCCAGTACATTTCTTTAATATTTGTATAAATTGTCTGGATGAGGGTGTGGAGGGACTAATTATTAAAATTGCAAATGACACCAAATTGAGAGGAGATGCCAACACATCAGAAGATAACAAGGATAAGTGCTGAGTTCTACATCTGGGTAACAAAAATGAAGAACACGTATACTGGATGGGGGATACACTTTAGAGACATTGTAAGGACTCTGCCTCCTCCTCAAGGTGAGACCCCCTTTGTTAGTGGGATTCCCCTCTTATTTGTACTTAGTTGTTTTAATAAGCATCCGCTTTTAGAGCCTAAGTGCCAAGGGGACCTGAAACTTAGGGAGTCTCATAAAGGCACCTGGGTACAGCCATTAAAGCCCAGGAAAGAGGTAGGGTTTGCTGGCATTACAAACTGATTAAGTGCAATCTCCCCCAGCTCAGGGTTCTCAATAACAATAAGACCTCACTTCATTATCAATAACAAAAGATTTTTTTTATATAAGTATTTTATTGGTTTTGCATTACTACAGGATATGGGGGAAGGTTACTAAATCCCTACTTCTAAAACCTATGGGAAATAAGGAAGGAAAACTAATACAACAAACTCTACTAGGATGGGGGAAGGAAGCTAAACCCTAACTCTAAACGAACTACTGGATATAAGGAGGGGAAGACTAACTCAGTGACACGATCTGGTTACATATATGTCATTGTCACCTAAAGTTACGAAGTTATTATTCCTTATAAAAATTTAACAAAAAATGATAGAGAGTTGCATAAACTGACTGGTTAGCAAAAACTGCATTATCAACGATTATCTTAGTCTTAGGTTCTTTTCTTCTTGTGTTTCTTTTTTCCTCAGGGTTTGGGAGCGGCTGCTCCTTTCTCTGACTCTGATGTATCTGAAGAAGAAGGAGAAGGAGAAGGAGAAAAAGAGATTGGGTTTATACCCCACCCTTCACTTGGAGTCTCAGAGCGGCTTACAAACTCCTTTCCCTTCCCCTCCCCACAACAGACACCCTGTGAGGTAGGTGGGGCTGAGAGAACACTAACACAAACTGCTCTTTCAGGAACAGCTGTGCCAGAGCTTGTGACTGACCCAAGGTCACATCAGCAGGTGCAAGTGGAGGAGTGGGGAATCAAACCCGGTTCTCCCAGATTAGAGTCCGCACACTTAACCACTACACCAAACTGGCTCTAAAGAGTTTTGGACTACTGCTTGCTGAATCCTGTGAGTAGGATTCTTCTTCTTCCTCTTCTTCCTCCTCATCCTTTTTAGGTTTCTTATCTTTGTTGTGTTGCTTTAAACTACAATTTTGATCCACAAACTCTTTGGCCTTAGGAACAGTGTCAATATTATATTTTCTGTCTTCATATCTGAAACTTTGGGAAATAACCACCTGTAAGGGACCCCTTTCTTCTGTAGAGAGAGAGTAAGCTCCCTGTAGAGGCTCCTGCGCTTTCTAACTTCAAAGGGGATATCCTTCAAGATTTTTATCTCTTCATTCTTGATTTTTAAAGGGTTCCCCTGTGTAGATTTCAGCACCAGATCTCTGGTAGACCTTCTCATGAATTTCAGACATATTTCTCCCAGGAGTTTATTTTTTTTAATAAAATCTGTATAAGTCCTGTAAGCCCACTCCATTTCCTTCAGTAAATCTTCCTGTTTGTAATCCATTATTGGAGCCAAAGTCTCTGATAAGAGAGCCTTTAAGTCTTCATTCTTTTCTTATGGGATCCCTTGGAAACGTAGGATGTACATGAGTCTTTCCAGCTGGAGCTGTATTAGTTGAGTTTTATTGGAGGATCTCTCTTTTTCTGCTTGATCCATTCTTTTATTGATACTCTCAGTCTGTTTTTCCCATTTTTTTAATGTCCTTTCGGTTACTAAAGTCCTTCTGTCCATTTGAGTCATCTGCTTTTGCATATTATCCATTTTAACATTGAGGTTAGTCATCTGCTCCATTAGGGGGCGCAGTGCATTTGCCAACAGTGTAGACATATCTACAGCTACTTCCTGGTTGTGGGAGGGAATCGTTGGTAGGCTATTTCCGGTTGACGTTTTTTTCTCCAGACCTGGCTTCCACCCTCTCCCAGCCATAATATCAACAAGAAATAAGTTTCCCAAAACAAAGTAAAAGTTAGCAGAACTTAATCCGCTTTTCGTTATTATGCAGCTTTTGTTTTTGCTTTAGATGGGGGGGTGAATTCTTGAGCTTCTCCCTCCCCCCTGCCGCTTTGCCCTTAGGAGCTTCTAATTGCTTCCAAGGCTCTTTTGTTTGCTTAAATCACCTGAGCATTGCTTAACTCACGCGTTGAAGCCTTGGAAGCCTTTTAGAAGCCTTTCAAGCCTTTTGATCATGTCCACTGGTCCGACAGTCGTCTCTCAGCACCATGCTGGCTCTGTGGCGACAGGACCTTTCAGAGATAAAGGTGAGCCTCAATTCTTTGGCCATCGCCTTGGAAGAGGCTCTCCTCAGCTCTCCAGGCTGAGGGTCTCCTGTAGAGACCCCGGGAGGGTCCGGGATACACTCGGACCCTTCCCATCAGCCAAGTCTCGGCACAACCCCATTGGAGCAAGATGGGGATGCGACCGGGCAGCGAGACGCTTAAACCGGAATACCATCAATAACAAAAGATTAATTTATGCTCCATCCTGTTTCAGGAGCTATCTTATGCAAACTTTTGTGTCAATGCAAATTTGGCTCATTTGAACTTAATTAAGTCATGTTGACTCACCCAGGTTCTTTGAGTTCACACAGATTTGGCTCACAATAGTCTGATCAAGGTATTTCCCCACTTTTTCCTGCCAAAGTTTGACAGCAATTAACTTTAAACCAGCCAATGAGATCCAAACTTTACATTTTGGACCAATCAGGTTCCTGGGAAAGTGGGTTCCCATGCCTAGCTATGGGATCCTTCCCCATAAAGAGACCATCCCAGGTCAGTGGAAAGTGTGAAAAGTTTCCCTCTACCTGAATACCCATCAATCTGTGTTGCAGACTCCTCTCCAGACCTCAAACCCAGGATTTCAGGTGGTATGTCCCTTCCCTAAAACTTCCCAATTTCCTCCTTTTTCCTTTTTATCACCTCTTGCTGGTGTGTGTACATGTGGTTACTTAGGGAATTAGTTCTCAGGTGCTTAGTATAGCTTCTTTACATTTTTTACTTATTTTATTTTATTGTGTATACAATACAATTATTTGTTTGTATTTACAATCACTCCCTCATGCTTTTTCTTCATAATTTTCTTGTGGGGTACCCCTAACCGAGATCCACCCTGGTGTACACAGATCTACAACGTCCTGCATTATTCCTTTCTGAAACCCTTTTAAAAGCTAATTTATCCTTGTCTGGGTTCAGTTTGGGTAACAGCACCCTTCTGCTATGAGAGTCCTTCATCAGGTTCCTCTTGGTACAGCTGTGAAGCCTGTATCAACTGTGAAACAACTGAGACGGCACTTGGGTCACTTTTGTTTAAATTTGCACATTACCTTGATTTGCATAAATATAATGCGCTCATGTAAATAAAATTAGTTCTGCATTTAAGGATCGTCGCCGACATTACTTGACAATGCCTGATAAATATTCATTTCCAAAATCCTATTTAACAAGTTCTAAAGGAAACATTCTTAATTTTATTGGGAATATGCAAAAGGGTTGGTTGCATGAATTTTGGAATTTAATACTGTGGATAGTACAGTGAATCTACTTGGGTTTAGGGAACCAGTCTTGTGGTCGACTTTGTAGAGGAACAGTGCTATTTGTGTGAGCCATAGAACGTGAGTCTTGCTCAGTTGTTTGAATCCATCTCAGAAGGCTTCTCCTTATCCTGCAAGGATATGTATATGTGTGTGGTTCACTTTGTGGGTAAAATTGCTACTTTCCTCAATGACCTGTTCAATACAGAACCAGCAGCTTGTGATTGACTGCAATCTCTCCTTATAAATAATTATCTTTTGGTTTCACAAGATTCCATGTGCTCCCATTGGCTGTAAAATGCCCTCCCTCAGCCATTGGCTCATCAGCTGCCACTCAAGAGTACTCGTGTGCCATTGGCCGGGTGCTGGGTCTGCTCCTCTTCCCCGCCCACTCCCCCTGGCAGACAGCTCTCTCTCCTGAGGAAGACAGTTCTCTTTACTCCTGTGAGGGTCTGTCCCCTCAGTGGCTTTTGGTAGGCAGCCAAGCTTGGTTCTGTGAGTAAAAAAACAAAGGACTTTCAGCATAACCCCCTCCCCCGCCCATAACCCCCTCCCCAATGGCCACTTTCCTGTCAGAATAAATGGAAAAAGGCTCTTTCTCCTGCTTAGCTTCAGCATGGCTGGCTGGCTAACGAGGTGGGCCAGTGACCATCAGACCATTTTCTTCAACTCCCCGCTGTGCGGCTGACTTTCCCCTAGAGCTGCCAATCTCCAGGTGGGACCTGGAGATCTCCCACTGTTACAGTTGACCTCCAGATGACAGAGATCAGTTCCCCGGGAGAAAATGGTTGCTTTGGAGGGTAGACTCTATGGCATTATACCCTGCTGAATCCTTCCACCCCCTCCCCCAAATGCTGCCCTCCACAGGATCCACCCCCCAAAATCTCTAGGTATTTCCCTAATCAAAGTTGGCACCTGTACTTTCTCCTCTGTCAGTAAAAGGCCCTTTCCACAACTATGTTGGCCTTTGGGAGAAAACTCATTGGGCCCAGTCCTGATCAGGTTTCCAACTCCAGGTGGGCAATTCCTGGAGATTTGAGGGATGGAGCCTGGAGAGGGTGAGGTTTGAGGAGGGGTGGCACCTCAGACAGGTACGATGCCATAAACTCCACCCTCCAAGCCAGCCATTCCCTGGTGGGGAACAATTGTTGCCAATCTCCAGGTGGTGGCTGGAGATCACTCAAAATTACAACTGCTCTCTAGGAGGGATGGGGGAGGAGATGGAAAACTAAAGGTAGGTTGATGGTTGGCTGGGTGGGAGATAGGGTTGTCAACTCCAGGTTGGGAAATTCCTGGAGATCTGAGGGGTCGAACCTGGAGAGGGTGAGTGTTGAGGAGGGGTGGGACCTCAGACAGGTACAATGCCATAGACTCCACCCTCCAAACCAGCCACTCCCTCCTGGGGAACCACTGTTACCAATCTTGGGGGTGGGCTGGAGATCACTCAAAATTACTACTGCTCTTCAGGTAGCAAAGATCAGTTCCTCTGGAGAAAATGGTGGACTCTGTCATTATACCCTACTGAGATTGCCACAGCAAATTGTCACTGAGTGCCCAAAGCCAGGACACTCTCCCAGAGCCTCTTTCTAGAGCCCGTTGTATTTATTTCCACAACGGGCCTTATTCCTAGTATATTTATAATGCATCTGCCTCCAGTTTGTTGTAGTGGTTAGGAGCGCAGACTCTAACCTGGGAGGACCGGGTTTAATTCCCCACTTCTCTACTTGCAGCTGCTGGAGTGGCCTTGGATCAGTCACATTTCTCTCAGAGTTGTTCTTGAAAGAGCAGTTCTTGAAAGAGCTCTCTCAGCCCCACCTACCTAATAGAATATCTGTTGTGGGGAGGGGAAGGGAAAGGAGATTGTAAGCCACTCTGAAACTTCTTTGGGTAGTGAAGGGTAGGGTATAAATCCAATATCTTCTTCTCTCCTTCTTCTCTCCTTACACATTAACTAGTTCTGCTCTGTATTCCATCCAGCCAAGATACCTAAGCTATTGCCGAGGCCACGATAGACCTGTATTCGACCCCATCCACTCATATATATGCTGAAAATCTTGTATAGGTTTTAGAAGATGTGTGAGCAAACACTAACGTTCACATTTATGGCGCTATCACAATTACTGTTGAAATATTGTAGGAAACATGCTTTGAACACTCCAAAGAGCTATAAAAATGCGAAGTATTATTACTATTGTTACTGCCGCCACAGCGGTATCAGATGCCATCTCGCAAGAGCATGTCCCTTGCGGTTCCACAGCAACCAATAACAAAAAAGTCTGAAATCAACAAGGGTAAACAGGGGCTTACTAAACATTTCCATGCATGCCGTTGGAATGCATCCAAAAGCACATCATCTCTATCATCTCTATCTGTCATATCTTTATCTTCTCTATCACAGCTATATAGGGTTGAAGATTTTGTTTTCTTAGCTAACTTGCACTTCTTAATTAGATGGAAGTGTGAGTTAAAACTGCAACATTTACCAACAGACCACTAAAATAACACCTGAAGAGTTGCCCCTGAATTTAAGCCCATCAGAATGGACTTGGGCTGATGTTTCCTCCTGCCATTCAGTGGAATTGTGATCATCTTGCTTGACAGCAACTGTGATCTCCTTTTCTGTGGAGAAGGTCTGTGTTCTGTAGAGAAGAATAAAGAGTGCATGAGCTTGTGATAATTTGACTACCTTGGGTTTTGTTTTTATTGGGTAATTGTATGGTATTTCTTGGTTGTTGTTGTTTAGACATGCTGTATGCTCGTTTGTTCACAATTTAAATAAAACCATAATAAACACTGGACTGAAACCAATAAATGAGAAGGGATCACTTCCCATCATTCTCTGTTGATCTCTGCTTTAGCACAAGAGTATCCACATAGCAATATTTTTTTTTTTAAGTGTGTGTGTGGGCAGGGAATTCTGTATATAAGCTTGTGGAACTAATAAAATATTTTATTTATTTGTTTGTAGTTGAAATATTTCTTTTGACAAATACTGACAAACATTTGGCTGATACAAGCCCAATAGTTGACTCAATATTTTTGTCAAATATTAACACTTTTCATTTCCTCAGGGCTTAGTTCATCCATATCAGCTATGACTAAAATGCCCACTCCATTTGAATTTGGCACAATTTTTCAATGACTTATCCATGTGCTCCCCCATAAAGAGAAGCATGTTGTTGTTGTTCAGTCGCACAGCTGAGTCTGACTCTTTGCGACCCCATGGACCAGATTACGCCAGGCCCTCCTGTCTTCCGCTGTCCACTGAAGTTTGCTCAATTTCATGTTCGTTGCATCGATGACACTGTCTAACCATCTCATCCTTTGCCGTCCCCTTCTTCTTTGACCTTCAATCTTTCCCAGCATCAGGGTCTTCTCCAGTGAGTGCTCTCTTCTCATTTGGTGGCCAAAGTATTTGAGCTTCAGCTTCAGGATCTGGCCTTCCAGGGAACAGTCAGGGTTGATTTCTTTTAGGATTTAATGATTTGATCTCCTTGCAGTCCAAGGGACTCTCAAGAGTCTTCTCCAGCACCATAGTTCAAAAGAATCTATTCTTTGGCGCTCGGCCTTCCTTATAGTCCAACTCTCGTAGCCATACTACGGGGAATACCATTGCTTTGACCATGCGGACTTTTGTTGGCAGGGTGATGTCTCTGCTTTTTATCATGCTGTTTAGGTTTGCCATCGCTTTCCTCCCAAGGAGCAGGCATCTTTTAATTTCATGGCTGCAGTCACCATCTGCAGTGATCTGGGATCCTAGGAATGTGAAGTCTGTCACTACTTCTACAACTTCCCCTTCTATTTGCGAAGGAGTGATGGGGCCAGATGCCATGATCTTAGTTTTTTTGATGTTGAGCTTCAAGCCCACTTTTGCACTCTCCTCTTTCACACTGAGCAAGAGGCTCTTTAGGTTCTCTTCACTTTCTGCCATCAGAGTGGTATCGTCTGCATATCTGAGGTTATTGATCTTTTCCCCAGCAATCTTAACTCCCGCTTGTGATTCATCCAGGCCAGCATTTCACATGATGTACTCTGCATATAAATTAAATAAGCAAGGTGACAATATACATCCTAGTCGTACTCCTTTTCCTATGCTAAACCAATCAGTTGTTCCGTATCTGGTTCTAACTGTTGCTTCTTGACCCTTATACAGGTTTCTCAGGAGACATGTGAGGTGGTCCGGTACTCCCATCTCTTTAAGAACCTGCCATAATTTATTGTGATCCACACAATCAAAGGCTTTAGCATAGTCAATGAAGCAGAAGAAGATGTTTTTCTGGTACTCTCTTTCTTTCTCCATAATCCAGCGAATGTTGGCAATTTGATCTCTAGTTCCTCTACCTCTTCGAAACCCAGCTTGTACTTCTGGCAGTTCTCTATCCACGTACTGTTGGAGCCTAGCTTGTAGGATTTTGAGCATGACCTTGCTAGCGTGTGAAATGAGTGCAATTGTGCGATAGTTTGAACATTCCTTGACATTGCCCTTCTTTGGGATTGGAATGTACACTGACCTTTTCCAATCCTGTGGCCACTGTTGTATTTTCCAAATTTGTTGGCAAATTGAGTGCAGCACTTTAACAGCATCCACTTTTAAGACTTTGAATAACTCAGCTGGGATACCATCACCTCCACTAGCTTTGTTGTTAGTAATGCTTTCTAAGGCCCATTTAACTTCACTTTCCAGGATGTCTGGCTCGAGGTCAGTGATTATACCATCGTGGTTGTCAAGGACATTGAGGTTCTTCTTGTATAGTTCTTCTGTGTATTCTTGTCATCTTTTCCTAATCTCTTCTGCTTCTGTTAGGTCCCTACCGTTTTTGTCCTTTATCAGCTTTGCATGGAACGTTCTCTTGATTTCTCCAATTTTCTTGAAGAGATCTCTAGTCCTTCCCAATCTATTGTTTTCCTCTATTACTTTGAATGGCAACCCACTCCAGTATCTTTGCCAAGAAAACCCCATGGACAGTGACAAAAGAGAAGGATACCATTTCTTAAATATTAATGGTAAGTGTGTTGTATTGCACTTTGAAAAGCTTAGACATGCTGTACAAACAGCTGAAGGACTTTGAAGGGTTAATTGTTCACAGAAACAGAAGTTTGGCACAGAATGACAGGCTGCTCCAAGCAATCTGATTGGTTAGCATCAGCTGAGCAGAGAAAGCCTTGAGAGAGCTGCATACTGAGAAGAGATTCAGTCAGATTTCTGCCTTGACTGAGTTGACTATTGACAGTCTGATTTCAGCCCTAGTTGAGAAAGAATCAAGTACTGACAGTTTTGGAATACAGCACTGATGGAGAGCAGTTTAACACAGGAGAATTGGGGAAAAGTTAGCAAGGAAGTTTAGGAAGTAGGTGAAGACTCTCATTTGGGCCAAGGAAAGGGGATAGATCTCCCAGAGGGAGTTAGCTCTGAAGAGTGCAGAGATCCCTAGTCTGGTCTGGTTAGAAACTGCCTTTAAGAGAACTTAAGCATCAGTACTGGTGTTTCAAGACAAGGTGTTTGGATACTGGAAAGAGTGTACCAGCCTTCTGGAAACCAAAAGAGTCAGAGAATATTCAAAGTGTACTAGAGTGTTTGGGAAAACACTGGAACAAAAGCCTCTCAACATAAAGATTTTAAGTAACTGTGAAGAGGTTAAGAAACTCTCATTAGCCTGAAATATAAATATTAAAGTCTGTGCATATATTGAGTTTACTTATCTCTATTGATTTCCCTCAGGAATTTTACCTCTGCTTTCACCTGACCTTTCCCCTCTATGTTAAATAAAATATTTTGTTATTTTTTGAATTTCAAAATGCCTCGAGTGCCATTTAAGTTGTTTAAGTTAAAGCAGGATTCTGATCCTTCCCTTGGGTTTCTGGGCTGAACCAACAGCCAAAATATCATAGGGTGCATTCAGACAGCATGCTGGGAGTGGTTTAAATTGCTCCAGTACAGATACGGTTTTTTTAAACCCGGAGAATCACGATCACACTCACCTTGCTTGTTCCGGATTGCTGCGCAGCCACATCACTTCCCGCCATTCACACGTGGGAGCATGCCTTAGTGTTTTTTTTTCCCCCCTTTCAGATTGAGCATGCACACAGGAGGCCATCTGTTGAACTAAAAATTTTGCGCGTGCACAGAACAGCAATTTCCACACTTCCCCAGCTTGGTGTAGTGGTTAAGTGTGCGGACTCTTATCTGGGAGAACTGAGTTTGATTCCCCACTCCTCCACTTGCACCTGCTGATGTGACCTTGGGTCAGTCACAAGCTCTGGCACAGCTGTTCTCTCAAGGACAGTTTCTGTCAGAAGTTCTCTCAGCCCCACCTACCTCACAGGGTGTCTGTTGTGGGGAGGGGAAGGGAAAAGGAGTTTGTAAGCCGCTCTGAGATGCCTTTGGGCAGTGAAGGGTGGGGTTTAAATCCAATCTCTTCTCTTCTTCTTCTTCTAAATGAACACTTCCCTTTAATTTTTTACCCCAAAACTGGCCTCCATGAGATCCCGAACTCCTCTAAACACTAAAACTAAGCACCATTTAAACTTTGCTTTTAATAACTTAGGAGCAGAGCTCCCTCCATGTGCACACCGCTGAGGCAAAAAAAATGGTGGATGAAAAGTGGAAGCCTCGGGCTTCTGTGGCAGCTTTCCAGAGGGGGAAGGGGGTTGAGGCACCCGGAAGTGGCTCGATACTGCAGGAGCGATCAGACATTGGAAACTGCGGCTCAGAACTGAAGAATCAGGAAAACACCACTTGGTAAGTGATATCAAAATACTCCGGTTTAAAGGGGGTTGATCCAGAAAGCCACGGCTGGGGACGATGCACAGATGTTGGGTGTGTGAATGTGCACATAAAATCCGTTCCTGAGGCATGCCGAAAGTGGTTCAAATGGCGTGTCTGAACGCACCCATACTATGACAGGGTGAAACAGCCAAAGTTCTTCAGCAGAGAAGAAAACACATTACTAGGGTGGCTCAGTCAGTAAAGGGAAAGAGAAATGGAGCAAAAAAAATGCCTCTGAGGGAGGGAAGTAGATGGGAGGGGGTGTCATAGCAAGTCTTCCCCATGCATAAGGTTCCACATCTTCCAAGATTAATGTAGGGTTGGGAAATATTTATTATGCCTATATTCACAACCCAGGCTGTAGAACTGGCTAATCAAAAAAGAAAGACGTTGAAATACATGCTGCACTTTTTGGTAGGGACCAGGCATGGCAGAAGGATACACATACTATGTGGCCTAGACCATCCATAAGCCCATTACTAGGATATGGTCTCTTTTCAGAAATAAGAGTGAATTTGTGGCTCATGAAATTGTATGTATGGGATGGGACCCTGTGTGAGTATGAGGAACGTGTCACAAGTGCATAACAGGTCCAGTAATGCTCAGGTCTTCCATCTTTGAAGTTTTACTTTTATTCAGTTCAGTAATTTCTGCAGTAAGGTATTACAACTTTCATGCAAGTATAATTTAATATGAAATATGGTAAGATAATTTGCAATATTCATTAAAGCACAAAGATTGTGAGGTCATGAAAACATGGTAAAACAGAAGCATCTGTCATTAGGGTATGTGTTACTATGCTCATTAGAAGTTTCCATAGTGATAATATTTCAGAAAATTCATTCCAATTAAGTATAATATATTCCACAAACTTCAGACTTTCTTTATTGGCTGAAACCTAATCATGTAGGAAATTGGGCAGATTTCCCTATAAATCAACAGTTTCACTTGTTAAAATATTTCAGAACTTCTTTTAAACCAAACCATGGTCTTGCAAATATATTAGCATTACCAAACAAAACAAAGGACACAGTGAGTTAAAAGTCGAAGTTCTCAAGAATGCTGTCCATGATGTTAAAAATTGTGCAATGAGTGTGCGGCTTACTAAGACAACAGACTGCACTGCCATGATGTCTATAGGAACAGATCCCAAGAATGAATTAGGTTGAAGCTGAAATTTCTCAGGAATTTCATTAGCTTGAAATAGAATTTTCAGAGGAGATGCTTTTATGAAAGCTCTCTCTCTCTCTTCCTCCCTCCCTCTCCCTTTTGGCATTTCCCCCTCTCTGTTAATAATTCTTGCAGAAGTACTAAGGATGTTTTCCCAGCATTTCAGGTCATCACAGCCTCACTTCTTTGACTCACAAGCTGAAGGCTGTAAATGTTTCCCTGATATTGATTGGGTTTCATGATGATGCAGCATGGACAGTGAGGCCGAGTTCAGACTGGCAGTTTGCCCTGCTATAGCCGCATGTGAGCAACATTTCACAAGTGGATTAACGGGGCTGTTCACACAGGCACATCTGTCTGGCGTTCCCCACCCATAGTCAACCCATCGTGTACCACTTCGCTCCTGCGTTTAAAAAATACCTGGTGAAAGTGGTAGCAAATCCTGGAGAACACATTTATCCTGCTTTATTCCGCTTCTGAGAAGTGTGAATGCTAACCCGAAAAGTGGGGAACAACCCGTGGTAATAATGTCCACCAGGTGTTTCTGTGCATAAGGTGCACTTGATTGCCCTGGAGAGGCAGCAGCAATATGATTGGATGTGCTCCACTCTACCGCCCAATGCAGTGCTGGTGCAATGGGACCCTCCCCAAATCGCCCTGATGTGCTTATGCACATGAGTGCATATGTGCATATGCACACATAGTCGAGTTACCAGGAAAAAGCCGTTTACAGCTGCGCCTCTGGGCCAGCAGTCTGAATGCTCCCTTGTGCCTCCTCCCAGCATGTTCCCACATCAGTGTGACTGGGAAAACCCGGAACAGTTTGTTCTGGGTCTTTTTTGCAACGACTCCCTCCTGCTTCAAACTGCCAGTCTGAACTCAGCCTGAGATTTGGCTATGTGAGAACTGCTGACAGTAAAACATAGTGAAGACAATGCTTCTTGCTCTCAATCTGGTGAGTAAAAAGAAAAACAGGGGGTAGGAGAATGGAGTCCAAATGAATGCCAAGGCTTTTTGCATGATCTATTTTTTTAAAAAAAATCTATCCAAAATAGGCAGATTAAACTACAACAGAAGCCCTGTCAGTTCCTGCTTGTTGACCCTCCATCAACTGGAGCACGATATCCAAGCACCAATTCAAGACATCACAATAGGATTTGGATGCTGTTACTGCCAATGGCCTGCCTCTTTTGGGGGGGAAATTAGGTATGCGGCATGAGAGGCCAGAGGGGTACAAGGGAGCGCACACCAGTTTATACCAGGTCCAGTACAGTAGGAAGACTCCAAATCTGAAGAGTAAATTAAATATATTTTATTAAAGTATTTCCCTAATTACAAGCATGCTAAGCATTCAAAAAGAGCAAGCAATGCAGAACTAAGAAAGTAGAGGTGATTGATAGTGAGTAGAGGATTCATTTACAGGGTAATACAATGTGCAGATGTGCAGAATCCATGGAGAAGGGATTGTGACCCAAACATAGGTTTGTGGTTGGACTGCCAGTTGGCATCAGGCAGAGGCACATGAAATCTGAGGCCATGTGCTCAGATGGATATAGACATTAGAGAACAATGCTGACCAATGGGAGGTCTTGAGGGGCTTGGCCCAGGTGAAGACAAAAGATTACCTGGACCAATCAGGTGTTCCAGGGGATACAGTTGTCAGGAAGGGCATGGCCCAGGTGTGACCAATGAGGCCCCAGAGGGGCAGAGTCTGAATTCACAATAGCTAAGATGGGCCTAGCCAGGTGCTAGATGGTTGGGCTGGGAGTGTCCATTTTGGAACAATAGGGTGGCCTGGCGTTTCCCTGGTGCCAGGCAAAAAAAAAAAAGGTGACGTTCCTTAATGTGCTGCAGGATGAACCTGAATGGGTGACCATTCACTGTACCTGAAGAGTTAATGTTTACCTTGATAGGTCTGGCAGAGGTATTAGAATATGGATATTTAGACAGGAATGTGAAGATTATTTTGAAGGTATTTCCTGGCATACAGGTGAAACATGAGATGGGGATGGAAACATGCAACATACTTCATTCATGACAATAGCACAGACCCGAGGCACTGTGCCCCTGCCTGCCTATACATTTTACAGAAAAAAGCCTAGCCATTTGGTCAGGAGAAGATGCCTGAGATGAGAGCAGAAACTACCCATTCTAGTCCATTTGCACTGAGCCGACAGGAGAGAAGTGTATGTGGGGGGGTTGCTTGCATGGAGGATGTCTGGCAGTGCAGCCAGCCTGGAGAATCTTCACTTGGCCTGAATTTTCTCAACCAAGATGTGGTTCTCCTAGTCTCCCAGCAAAAGCCACAGTTTAAGCCAAGCCTGGCTTCATGAGGGTACTACTTGAGGAGGTTCAGAGGTTGTTTTGGGCTGTCTCTCTCTTGGGAAAGACCTCCCCAGGTTCAGGGCCCAGGAGGATGGCTATAATGCTTTATTAACAATTAGGTGTTGTCAAGTCACGACTGTCTTAATGTGACCCTCTCATGGGGTTTCCAAGGCAAGGGACATTCAGAGATGTTTTGCCATTGCTTTCCTCTACCTAGCAGCCCAGGTCTTCCTTGCTGGTCTTCCATCCAAATGCTGACCAGGGCTAACCCTGCTTCATGTCTTATAGTAGGAGAGAACCTTGGGACATGCCAGTCTTCAAGTCCCAGACAGATGACATAATGTCCCCAATGGAAATGATCAGAATCTGATTGGACAAAAAAAAGACTGAAACCATTGGCGAGTCCCTTATCTTTCTTTGCTCAGTCAGAAATGAATCAGTGTGTGCAGCCAATGTTTGTTTAGCTTGTTGTTTAGTTCTTCCACAAACAGCCCATTGCAAAGCAGGGATATATACTCTTTGGGCCAGAATAATTTTCTCTCCAGCACCAGTTCACTGTTTCAGCTAATTAAATGTTAAATAACTGGGCTGGACTATGAGGTAGTAAAGACTGGGTTGGTTTTACTGCAGCATTGTTCTTGTGGTTCTTTGTTGTTCAGTCGCACAGTCGAGTCCGACTCTTCACAACCCCATGGACCAGATTATGCCAGGCCCTCCTGTCTTCCGCTGTCCGCTGAAGTTTGCCCAATTTCATGTTCATTGCATCGATGACACTGTCTAACCATCTCATCCTTTGTCATCCCCTTCTTCTTTGACCTTCAATCTTTCCCAGCATCAGGGTCTTCTCCAGTGAATGCTCCCGTCTCATTTGGTGGCCAAAGTATTTGAGCTTCAACTTCAGGATCTGGCCTTCCAGGGAACAGTCAGGGTTGATTTCTTTTAGGATTGAATGATTTGATCTCCTTGCAGTCCAAGGGACTCTCAAGAGTCTTCTCCAGCACCATAGTTCAAAAGAATCTATTCTTCGGCGCTCGGCCTTCCTTATAGTCCAACTCTTGCAGCCATACATTACTGCTGGGAATACCATTGCTTTGACCATGCGGACTTTTATTGGCAGGGTGATGTCTCTGCTTTTTATCATGCTGTTTAGGTTTGCCATCGCTTTCCTCCCAAGGAGCAGGCATCTTTTAATTTCATGGCTGTGGTTCTTAGCATCCTTAAAAACATGAATAGTTTGTCTGCTTTTGCTGCTGCATGAAGCTGCTTCTCAGATATGAGTGATGCTACAAAAACAAGGCAGTTGTGCATGCATGATCACACACTAGTGCTTCCCCACAGCATTTCCCTGTCTGATGCCACAACCGCTTCCCCATCTGTTGTTTGCTATGTTCTTTTAAGTGCATACTACATTAACACTTTATAGGTAGTTACTTAAAAGTGCGAAGTGTTTTACTGCCTCCCTAAGTGCTACTGGGCTTGGTGAATGTTAATGGCAGAGGCAGGAGAGCCGTTCTGATCGGGATCAGTTTGCACATGCACACTCTCGTACTGTCTCGTGGCAATGGAAATGTATATACCTTCCTGTGTTTAACCCCCCCACCAAAAAAAAAAAAAAACTTGCTTGACTATAAGGGAAATGTCTGCATAGCTTGTTTTTTCACTGTCAGTAGCCCATCCATTGTATTATTGGCCCATCTTTTGTTAAAAGGAATGGCAAGCTGAACTGTCCTGAATTATTTGCCTTCATACCACACTGCCTCATGGGAACTGTAGTTATTTTTCAGGAGAAGTCTTATCAGAATCTAAGTAACCGCATGCCTCTTGTACTCCATCCATATCAAGAATTGTTCTGATTGTCTGCCATCATGTGATCATAATTGTAGTATAGGCAACAATTTATGCAGGAAACCCTGTAGAGACAGATACTTTGCATAGGCAATATATATATATATACATACTAGAAATAAGGCCCGTTGTGGAAATAAATCCAACGAGCTCTAGAAAGAGGCTCTGGGAGAGTGCACTCAGCATCAATGTGCCGTGGCAACCTCAGCAGAGTATAATGACATGGAGTCCATCATTCTCTCCAGAGGAACTGATATCTGCAGCCTGAAGAGCAGTTGCAATTTTGAGTGATCTCCAGCCCTCACCTGGAGATTGGCAACAATTGTTACCCAGGAGGAAATTGTTGGTTTGGAGGGTGGAGTCTGTGGCAGTGTACCTGTCTGAGGTCCCACCCCAGCTCAAACCTCACCCTCTCCAGGCTCCACCCTTCAAATCTCCAGGAATTTCCTAACCTGGAGTTGGCAACCCTATCTCCTTCCCAGCCAAGCCTCAACCTGCCATTATCTGCCCCTCTGATTTCAGTTTTCCATCTCCTGCCCCTCTCTCCTGGAGAGCAGTTGTAATTCTGAGTGATTTCTACCCCCTTCCTGAGATTGGCAACAGTGGTTCCCAAGGAGGGAATAGCTGGTTGGGAGGGTGGAGTCTATGGCATTGTAGCTGTCTGAGGTTCCACTCCTCCTCAAACCTTACCCTCTCCAGGCTCCATCCCTCAAATCTCCAGGAATTTCCACCCTGGAGTTGGCAACCCTATCTCCCTCCCAGCCAGTCATCACCCTACCTTTAATTCCTCCTCTCTCTTCAGCTTTCCATTTCCCCCACACACACACACCTGCAGCCTCTTCCATGCTCTGAAGCCCTGACTGCCACAGAGTCCACCATTTCCTCCAGGGGAAGTGATCTCTGTCATCAGGAGAGCAGTTGTAATTCTGAGTGATCTCCATCCCTCACCTGGAGATTGGCAACAATGGTTTCCCAGGAGGAATAGTAGTCTTTCTCTGCAATGGGGACCAAAGTAACTGACACCATTCTCCTCTCCCCCTTTTGATTTCCACAACAACACTGTGAGGTAGGTTAGGCTGAAAGTCTGTGACTGATCCAAAATCACCCACTCAGTTTCTACTGTAAGAACCTGGATCTAGCAGACCCTGCTCTGAAGCACTGACTGATATGCTCTGGGTAGCCAACCTCCAGGTGGAGCCTGAAGATCATCATGTATAACATCACAACTGAACTCCAGACAACAGATCTCTCCCCCCACACACACTTGAGAAAATAACTGCTTTGGAAGGTGAGCTTTTTGGCATTCTGTTCAGCTGAAGCCTCTCCCCTCCCCAAACCCTGGCTTCCATAGACTCTTCCAGAAAATCTCCAGGAATCTCTCTACCTGGAGCTGGCAACCCTAGTCAGGAATGGCCCCAATGAGTTCCTCACAAAGGCCTGTGAAGGTTTCCTTTCCTTTGTCTGAACCAAGCTTGGTTGCCTACCATGGCGAAACGGGCTCCAGTTTACAACTCAGCTGTTTGCCTCCCACCCTTGTCCCATGAGCGTATCTCACTCCTTAAGTTCTCTGCCACCACTCACGGAATCATCACTGCTTTTTTAGAGGGACAGTGAGACCCCTCTAGCCAAATCTCCGTATTTGGAGATGGACTCCCCTATCTTTGGGGGATCCCTGGAAAGTTGGCAACCCAAGTGTCTGGCCTTCCTTGCTTCTCTGGGCTACCTCCTCCCTTTGTTATTGTGCAGAGCAGGGGAGACCATGTGGTCAGAGCACAACACAGATTATTAGCCCAAATAAAAGAATTTATTTAACTATTTACACAGTTATGGAGCACACACACACTGTAGGAGTAAGCACATGCTATGAACCAACACGGCATAAATCAAGAGGGGTTAAACACAATCTTCTTTCCCTACACAGAATACTCTCTACCTCTGGAGGTTGTAGGCTCAGGATAGGATCTCTCCTTGGACCAGCCGCTGGCTGTACTTCAGCCTCTCTCTCTTCCCAAGAGAGCAGAGAAGCTTCCATTCCTTCCCCAGTCCAGCCGACTGTGAAGTGGCTGAATTTCTGCTGCCTTCAAGGGACGACGACTGCCTTGGGATAGTCCCTTTTTCCTGGCACTTTTTGGCCTTGGGGCAGCTGGGAACTGTAGGCCAGCAGACGAGGAAGCCTCATTCAACCCAGTGAGTGATACCCCTGCAGGCCCCTCTGCCATTTCATTACACCTATCAACAGCCACTGATGGAAAAGTTAAGTACCACACAAGAGGCAAGCAGGAATAGTGTCTTCGTCAAAAGAGAAAGCCATTTGCCAGTAATTCTGACAGGGCACAGTGGCTGAAGGGGGAGTGGGCGGGGAAAAGGAGCAGACCCAGTACCCGGCCAATGGCACACGAGTACTCATGAGTGGTGGCTGACGGGCCAATGGCTGAGGGAGTCCATGGAATGTTGCCACTCGAAAATAGAATTATATATAAGGAGATTATATATATATATATATATATTTAACATGGTGATCAGTTCAAACTCATGTTGCCTATTTTACTGCAAATGTTTAGCAAACAAATAATGTCATTTCAGACTATAGAACTAGTAAGGGATATGAGGCATTTTTTTAAGGACTATTACTGGATGTCCATTTTATCATTCAGATAGCACACACATGGAAACCTCTTCACTGCATTCAAATCCTGATGTTTGTACTGAAGCCAAAGTAATTAATGTTCAAAAGAAAGGGAGTTTATGGCAGTGAGAGCCAGAGTGGTATAGTGGCTAAAGTGCTGGACAAGAATCTGGGTAACCCAGGTTCGAATCCCCACTCTGCTGCAGAAGCTTGCAGTTGCTAGGTGACCTTATGCCAGTCGCAAAGTCTCAGCCTAACCTACTTCACAGAGCTGTTGTAAGAATAAAATGGAGGAGGGGAGAACAATGTCAGCTGCTTTGGGTCCCCATTGGGAAGAAAGACAGGATATAAGCAAAGTAAAAATATAAAATATACACCCTTACCATTCACCAATAGAATATGCAGATGTTCACAAGATAAAGTTGAAAGCATTGAACACATGATTATAGAATATCCCATATTTAATTACTTGAGGGCTAGTTTAATTGTTCTTGTTCAGTCACACAGTCGAGTCCAACTCTTCACGACCCCATGGACCACATCACACCAGGTCCTCCTGTCTTCTGTAGTCCTCTGGAGTCCGCTTAATTTCATGTTTGTTGCATCGATATCACTGTCTAACCATCCTTTGCCTTCCCCGTCTTCTTTTATCTTCAATCTTTCCCAGCATCAGGGACTTTTCCAGTGAGTTCTTCCTTTTCATTACCCCTCTGTTTTTTTTAAAAATATGAAACTGCTTAATATGAGAGCTCAGATGATGTGGCTACTATGGGATATAAAGGATTCTGTTACTCTTTGGCTGAGTTCAGACTGGCAGTTTGAAGCACGAGGGAGTCGTGGCAAAAAGACCTGGCACAACCTGTTCCAGATATTCCCCAGTCACACTGCACTGACTGATGCGGAAGCATACTGGGGAGGAGGCGCAAGGGAGCATTCACACTGTTGGCCCACCCCTGGTGGAGGCATGGCTGTAAATGGCTTTTTTTTGGGGGGGGGTAATCCAGTTAAATGTGCTTATGTGCTCATGCGCATAAGCACTCATGCACATAAGATCATCCCTACCAGATCAGCTTGTTCGCGTTCACGCTTCTGGGAAGTGGGATGAATGCGCTCTCCAGGGTTTGCTACCACTTTCACCTGGTACTTTTTAAACTCAGGAGAGAAGCATTACAAGACGGGTTGAGTATGGCTGGGGAACGCCTGACAGCTGTGCCTGTGTGAACCACCCCTTTAATCCATTTGAGAAATGTTTCTGAGATGTGCCTATATCAGGCCAAACTGCCAGTCTGAACTCGGCCTTTATGTGGCAAAATTTATAGGAGCAATAATTAAATATCAGGGAGATAATATTAAACAAGGCTTTTACCATTTTATTTTCTACTCAAAGTGATAGTTCTAAGCAGTACTAGATAGATAGATAGATAGATAGATAGATAGATAGATAGATAGATAGATAGATAGATAGATAGATAGATAGATAGATAGATGATAGATAGATGATAGATAGATAGATAGATAGATAGATAGATAGATAGATAGATAGATAGATAGATAGATAGATAGATAGATAGATAGATAAAATGAACAGTAAGGCCTTGTAATTGAAGTTTGCCCTTCCACTCACCCCCTTCAGGGACAAGTTTGTCACTACCTAATTACTGAGTTTGCAGTGTAATATTTGGCACCCCTAACTTTGCAAACAACTTCCTATGCCATTTTTTTCAAGAATTCGTAATTTGTGCTTTATATGCTAGAATACACCATTGACTGTTCACATTTTTAACAATGCTTGTGGTCATTAACAGAACATTAATTTCTTCCCCCTCCAGGAACTGGGCCTCCATCATTGCTGCTGCTTCTGTTTAAGTGGGTATCACTCAGGCAAATTAAGGACACTTGAAGCAGCTCAAGGAAAAAAAAACAACAACAGAATGATGTTGAAATTCTCAAAATTTTCAATAAATTTGGGAAGCACTATTAGTTTTAGCTCTCAAATTAGATGGTTAAAGAAATCATATCCGTGGACGCCTAAGGGATATTTGTAACCAAGCAATAGAGCTTCATGTTTCTGCTTGTCTGCGGCATCCCTAGACTTGGTTGGAGAGGAACAAGAGGGTTGTCATAGCAACCAAACCAGCACAGGGGAGTGTAAAAAAAGATGATGTTACTCCCTCTTCCAGAGATTTCAAAGTATCTCATAAGAGCAGGAAAAAAAACAAATGAACCTGAAGCTGTTATGTATAAGGGAGGGAACCGGGGCTGGATCAGCATACCCTCAGAAATTGCTGGGGCCTGGGTCTTCTCACAGGGCCTGCTGCTGGTGACCCCTAACATGTCCTTTCCCTGCCTACTGACTTGTAAATGCCCTGCTACCTGGGCTCCCAGCTGCATACACTGCTCAGTGCCATCAGGGAAAGTGCTGTGGGCAGTGCAGATGGCTGTGAGCATGGGAAGTGGGAGGGCTTGAAAGCAAGGAACTGGAAGTATGCACAGACAGGTAGTGAGATGCATCGTTGAGAGCTCTGGAAAGAACAGAGACTGTTCCCTAGAGAGATCTGGCCCCTTCCAATTCTCATAGAAAGTATTGAAGAAACAATGACTATCAGCCAGTATACTAAATCTGCAACAACAACAAAAAGGTAAAGGCTGATTTCACTCAAGGAGCTGTGCTGCTGTCACACCTCCCTTTGCCCTGTTTCCATTGGTCAATTTCCCACTCAAAGCCACATGGCCGCATTTTGACCCACGGCTTTGCCCAATTTCCCCTGTGTTTTTGTGATCCTGTTTTTTGAGGATCACGAAACTGCGGAGAAAATCGGGCGAAGCCGTGGGTCAAAATGCAGCCACATGGCTTCGAGTAGGAAATTGACCAATGGAAATGGGGTGAAGGGAGGCGTGATGGCGGTGCAGCTCTTTGTGCAAAATTGGCCAAAGTGTAATAATATGGAACTCAAGTGAATTCTGCCATCACTTCAGGCATAAGTTTTACTACCACAAACATAGGTATCTGTCAGGTGCAATTCTATACAGAGAGTCTCCAGCTGAAGCCTACTGATTTCAACAGGCTTAGCCTGGAGTAATTCTGCATGGGATTGCACCATAAATCCTCAGGAGGAAGATTTTAAAGCAGAGAAGTGACACCAACAGGGGGGTGGAGTAGGATTACCACGTCCTTCCGGCCACTGGTGGAGGATGGGGGAAAGGGTTACCAGATCCAGGTTGAGAAGTTCCTGGAGCTTGAGGTGGAGCCTGAGGAGAACAGGACTTCCAAAGGGGCACAATGCCATAGAGTCCACCCTCCAAAGCATCCATCTTCTTTGTAGTGTGGAGATCAGTTGTTATTCCAGGGGATTCCCAGGCCCCACCTGGAAGCTGCCATCCCTAGGGTGGAGACATGATTCTGTCCCTGATTGTGTTGGGTCGTACGGTTGTTTGAATGGAGCCAGATCCCCCTCCCAGCTGGCCACCTGCTGCATGCCCTCCCACACACTCCAAGCAGAGCCGAAGCCAGGGCCGGACCGCCCATAGGGCGAACTAGGCGCCCACCTAGGGCGCCCCGGCCTGAGGGGTGCCAAATGGCGCCCCACTCCCCCCCCCGAAAACTGCTCCCCCCGCCGTCCTAACCCGGCGCCCACCGGCACCGCCAGACCCCCGCCCCCTTCCCAGCGGGGCCCGCAGAAAAGCCGGCGCCGGGAGGGAGGGGGCGGAGGCTAGACCTCCCCGCGCTCCCTTCCCGGCTTTTCTGGGGGTCCCGCAGCCACGGGGCCCGCAGAAAAGCCGGCGCCGGGAGGGAGGGGGCGGAGGCTGGACCCCCTCCCGCCCCCTTCCTGACTTTTCTGGGGGTCCCGCAGCCGCGGGCCCGCAGAAAAGCCGGCGCCGGGAGGGAGGGGGCGGAGGCTGGACCCCCCGCCCTCTTCCCGGCTTTCCTGGGGGTCCCGCAGCTGCGGAGCCTCCAGGAAAGCCAGTGCCCCGCCGACGCCCCGGTCTCCAGGTCCCACCGGGAGGTTGGCATCCCCAGTGGGGGCGCCCCAGGCTGTCCTGCCTAGGGCGCCCAGACACCTGGAGCCGGCCCTGGCCGAAGCAAACGTAAAATTCAGCAGAACTCAGCGCTTTTGGAAGTTCATGCCTTTTGAGATTTTGCTTTTGAAGTTTGTTTTTGAGCAATGAAGAAAAACCAGGTCTTAAACTCATGCTCGTGAACTTTATCAACACTGTTATCAGTTTGTGCACTTACTTCCTGAAAACCCTGCAGTAAGTGTCACATGGTACCGAAGCTGTAGGAAGAATCAGGCAAAATGGACCTGTCCTTCTTGTGTTAGAACAGAAGATTCTTTTGTGAGTGTGTTTGTTTTGTGTTTGTGCAAGCAGACTTTTATTTTGTCTTCTTAATTGTCACAGTTAGATATTTGACTAGTAGATGGTGTTCTGCAATCTGAGATCTAGCCAGGTTCTTGGGAACTGCAGATTATCTTGCCTTTCAAGCAACACTCTCTTCTGGAGCTAAACTGGTATTATTTGCATTGGCCCAGAACATCCAGGTTTTTCTTGCGACTCCTAGGCACTACTCCAGGGGCTCCAATGACAACTGGCATGATGGTAACCTCCTTCTCCCAGCGGTGCCCTAATTCTCTTCATAGGTCTCGGTATTTCATGATCTTCTCCTGCTCTTTCTTTTCTAGTCCTCTGTCTCCTGAGATTGCAGTGTCAATGATAGAAACCTTATTTCTCATTTTCCCCCTACAATTGTGATATTAGGGGTGTTAGGCACCAGGTGTTTATCTGTTCACAGTCAAAAGTCCCTGACCTAGGTAGGCCAGGCTAGCTCAGTCTCACCAGATCTCAGAAGCTAAGCAGGGTCGGCCTTGTCTAGTATTTGGAAAGGCAGCCTCCAAGGAATACAAGGAGTGTGACACAGAGCCAGGCAATGGCAAACCTCCTCTGAAATGTCCCTTGCCTTAACACTAAAAGAGCTAGAACATCTGGCTTCCAGACAATCTTAGGATCTCCTGGCTATACTATACACATGGCCACATGATGATGATGATGATGATGATGATGATGATGATCCCAAGGAATCTTTGTTTCATCATTCTCCATAATCTTGTCTGGTTTGTGGTCCCATGAATTTCTGGCTGATGGTAAGCCATACTTCTTGCCTTTACCATGTTGCCTCCATTTAATTTTGTCCACAATATCATTTTAACTCTTTGCTAGTAGTCCTTGGTTGTTGTTGTTGTTTTTGTTTTCTTACCAAGGGTATGTTCAATATTGTCAGCTTCCAAAATTCCAAGACATTTATAGTTTTCTTCAAAGCCCTGTGTTTTGATGTTGTTGTTGTTTGGTATATTGATTTCTTCATGTTAAACACTCTTACCGCTATTCAGTGTTAATGCTGCAAATTTGTCAAGGGCAAATTCCGTTGCTATATCTTTGCCAAACAATTGAATTGTATTTAGTAAAGGATTCATCTCTGATGATGACTTTCCATACATTTTCAAGTCATCCATATACATTGTTATTGTTTGTTTGCTTGTTTATATCCATTCTTAGCTCACCTTTCTCCCAAAAGACTGGAGGCAGGTTACAATCTCAGTTAAAAATCTAAAATACAGTAAAACAACAATGGCTATAATATTAAACCCCTCTGATAGAACAAATTCCCATTTCAAATTTCTTGGTAACAGAGAGATTAATAAAAGCTCCCCTTTAAAAACCTCTGCTTTGCAAAGTTTCCGGGGGGAGGGGACTACAATAATAGTTTCCATCCAAAAGTTTCTGGCAATCTGGTTTCTCTGTGTGAGATCCAGCAATGAAAAAGATCTAGAAACAGCGGCCACCATTTTACCCCCTCGTAGGAGGGAAGCTTTAAAAGTTCTTGATCAGCTTTTTGCACTAGAGCAACCATTTCTTTTGTTCACCCAAGAGTTAGAGAGGGCACAGTGCTAGATAGTGGGTAATTTACACTGATAAGTTTCCACTTGATGCTAAAGTGAATGATGAGCATGCATATATGAAAGACCCCTTCACAGGAAGTAAATGCATCCTGTGATTGATCTGCAGGCTATATCTGTAATAATAAAAAGGATCTGCATGCCCATCCATCTAACCATCCATTTGTGGCAGGTGGAACTCATCAGAAAAATAAAGCCAGGAGTCACAAAACTGACCACCAGCTTCAAGATGATGATGGAACTTGCCGTACCAAAAATGAAGGGAATTGTAACATCCTGGGCCAGGTTATCTCAAGAACATCTGTCCACTGTTTTCAAAGGGAAGTGGAAGTTGTCTGCTTGCAGCAGGCATAACTCAGGAACTAAAAAGCTAGTTGTTTCAGGATTGGCCACTAGTTTCAGATGATCCTGGAAGCTGCAGTGCCCAAAATGAAGGGACTTGGAACATCCCAGTCCAGATTATTTACAGAATATTGATGCTCTGCTTGAAGTGCTAGGGATGGTTAACTTGCTCAAAGCCAAGAAGGTGAAGGCAGCACAGGTGGGGAGGGTAGAATATATCCCCTCCTTTATAAAACATAGGGGGGTTAACAATTTCCCTGAGCTATCAGTGTCTGTTTTCTGTAGAGGTTACATTGTCAGTCTAGAATCAAGAAGCCTCAAATTCAGATCCCCAGTCTCTCATGGAAACTTGCTGGGTGACCTTGGGACAGTCACACACTTCAGCCTAGCCTACTTCACAGAGCTTCTGTGAGGGTAAAATGGAGGAGGCCAGAATGATGGAAGCAGCTTTGGGTCCCCATTGGGGGGAGGGGGAAGGCAGGACACAAGGGAAGAAAACCTCCAGTATTTGCAACGGAAGCAACATTTGTCTGTGGCAGGCATAACTCATCAGAAATCATGTGAGCATAGCAACCTGTGGGATTGTCGGGTGGAGCAAGCAGGGGTGGACCCATAGTGCTCAATAAGACTGAAGACTCTTATAAGCCTGTCTGCCTTAATCTTCTTTTTTCCCCTTTTCTTGTTTTGTAAATATTAGCATGTACAACTCCACGGACCGAAGTTTGAATTCAACAATTATCCAGTAGAACAGCCATTTAAATTAAGAGAAGACTCCTTAGCCTAAGGAAGGCAGAAGGAACTTCCTCCAGATAAGGTAGGATGCATGTCAATAGTATTAGCATCATTTTTTTTAGGAATATAGCTTTCAGCTTAAAATTCCATATATATATAAATAAATAAATAACTATTGAATACTGCATTACTGATGCTCATGCCAAGTTCCAGGGGTGGCCAAACTTGCTTAATGTAACAGCCACACAGAATAAGCATCAGATGTTTGAGAGCTGCAAGACACGAACAAATATCACACACACGTTTTATTGAAAAATATGCACATTTGCTTTTTATTAACATTAAATTAGACTGTGTGAAAGAGCCGCATTCGGCTCCCAAACTGTAGTTTGGCCACCCCTATAGTATACTAAACTCCCACCCCCCGAAACTTTATTATAAGTCTGTACAGAGAAGAGGACCCAGACCTGACCTGAATGTTCAAAACAGTATTGCTTGGTTAGAATATTGGCTTCATCATTGACATAGCTCCATAAAATATTATCCAACTAAACTGCTTACATTTGCAGAATTAGGATGTATGGGAATTAGGATGTATCAGAATTGCCAGAACTGTTTTGCAGGATTTTATACAGCATCTTTATGTATAGCAAATGTAATACTACTTTAAATTGCCCGATCCATATAAACGGAGTGGCTGCATTTCAGTGGAACAGAGCAGTATCTACAAATGCAGCTATGTCTCTGGCATTGTTCTTTATATTTTATAGCCTCCATTTCACCACTTTGTCCCATCATTTTAATCCATAACCCATTCTTCTGTTTCAAACGGCTATACAAGTTAGATAAACCAAAATCTATTCATTATGAAAATGGGCTAATTGCTTAAAAAGTCAGGGCTAAAAACTTAATCAATTGTTTTGTGGCTTTGACGTTACACTGCAGTTCTTTCTGGGTTCATATGGAACAATGTTTTCCATCTTTTTTTTTAAGTATTAATTTTTTACCAATGTCATTGCTGAAGCAGGCTGTTACTCCATTTTTGTTCTATTTGTCAAGATGTGGCTGGGACCTTGGGCAGCCACACTATAGTAAAGGTCTGGAAGGTAAGTTGAAATCAAATGGAGTTCCAAGGAAGCAGCATGAAGCTAGAGCCTGGAAGTGCCACAGATACTGCTCAGTTGGCCTTGCTCCTAGGGTTAAATCCCATAATTCCTTTCCACTAAATTGGATCCTGTGATTCTCTTCTGATAAATCTTCCTTCAATGGAGAATGATTTCTTGTGAAGAAAACTCTTTCTTTATTGGGGAAAAAAGATCTTTCTCAGTTGGAGGTAAACTTGGTAGAAGGGTGTCATAGTATCCAACTTAGTGGAAATTGTGCTTCCCACAATTAGAAAAGACACCTTTAGACATTCATCTGCTATTTTGACATATTTATTGCTTTACAACTGTTGGCCTTATAACCTTAATATGTTATATTAAGATTGGTATATCTTAAACATCATCATGTTACATGTTAATTTGCTGTTAAGTCCCTGTCCTTAAGATTGAACCTTACCTACCATTCCAATGTATCTGAAAAAGTGTACATGCACATGAAAGCTCATACCTTGAAAAAACCTTTGTTGGTCTTAAAGGTGCCACTGGACTCTAAATAACCAGTTATCAAATCCTGGGTAACTGAGGAAGAACTATTGAACACAATTGTGAACAAGGCATTGAGGATGTTTTTAGGGATCCTGCATCAATACACAAACAGACACAGTATGCTTTAGAATATTATTTGGCAATACATGCAAGACCCTAGATATAATCTTCAGAAATCAGTTCATAGTAATAGATACTGGGGAGATCATCTTTTTTTTTTTTTTTTTGTAAAACTCTCTTAAAAAAGAGAGAATTTTATTCTTTTTATAAGAAAAGGGAAGGGTAGACAGATGGAAAAAGAGAAAGATGGAGTGAAATTTTTTTCTATTAGTGAGGGTTAGTTTAGGTTAATAACCAATACCAATTTTGGCATCCATCATGGTTAGAAGATCTTCTTTTTAACTATTGCAAAGTCCAAAATCACTTTGTTAATGCAGTTAGTAAAGTCCATTGGGGTTAGTAATTAAACAGCTCCTTCCAGATGCTACACGAACAGTCCTCAAAGTATCTTCTTTTAATTTTCTTCCAGTTATGGATTGAGTCCATTTTAACTTTGAAGTCTTCCGTTCCATCACCACTTTCCCCTGGGCTGCTGTCTTCTTCACTTATCCCAGTGTTGAATGCTGCATCCTCCTCCCTGCTGGCGTGTCTCTTCAGAAGTTTCCGTATTTTGAAGATGAAATCCTTCTTCTTTCTTTTCTCTTTTTCCTTAAACTTCTGACCTTCAAGCTTCCAGGGCTCCATAAACTCTTCAAATGAAATTAGATCTCCAGTTTGTCGCCTGCTGTGCTCGACATCCCCTTCTACTGGCAGAGTATTTTCTTTTATAAAAGCGGAATAGGCTTTGGAAGCCTTATCCACCTCTTCTTTTAACTTTATCGCTTCACTGCCAGTCAGGTGTGCCAAGACATTTGTCAAGGTAAATCCGAGATCTTCTTTCTCTTCTTCTTTAACGCCCTGGAAACCTAGAATCAAATTCGATTTCTCTTCGATCTCCATCATCTTTCTAGTTGTTTCCGATATCTGTTTCTGTCGACTGATGAGAACACTTTCCATTTTGAACAGAGTTTCGTTGATTTTCTGCAATTGTTCCAGCAGGGGGCACAGCGTCTCCTTTTCCTGTTGATTGACAGCAAGCTCTTGGGGGGGCTGTCTGGAACGGAAGTCCCTCCTCCCTTCTCTTCCGGTGTCTGCAGGACTATTTCCATTATCGACATTTTGTTTTTTTGTTTACTTTTAAAAAGTTCGTGCCGCATCCCCCAGGAAGCTAAAATGATTGCAGTCTTCCATGCAACCCCAACGGTACTTTCACCAACACTTTGTTTTCTCTCTGCCCCCCTTCGCGCTCCCTTTGTAGATCTTGCTTCTCAAAGGGGATGGGAACTCCTCCCTCCCCCCAACGCTTATACGCATGCAGGGGGGCTCCGATTTACGCTTCAAAATAGATCTTCAACTCACGATTCGATGCCACTTCTTCTTTTTATGTTAAACCATGGCGCTGTCTTCACTCCTGGAAATCGGTGGCGCCGCTAAGTCCCATTACGGGCACGCCGCAGCGGGGCCAACTGGGGCGGGGAGAAAGCCTCAATTTCCCGGCTGTCTGCCGGCTGGGGAGATCATCTTGATTCCCAGTGTTTTAATTATCTTGGGCAGGGGTTCCCAATGCGGTTTCCATGGGTACCATTGTACTTCCTGACACATGTTCTGGTGTCCACCAAGTGCTTTTAGGAAGTGGGTGGGACCACATGAGGATTTTACACAGCAAGGCTTTTGATTGGCTATGTAGATTTTTATTTTATTTATTTTTTTTAAAAAAAAATATGCTTTGGCAGCAGCTATAACCACAGCCCAAGGATCTTCACAGTGTGACTGAAGGTAAGCTGGAACCATTTTGTAGCTGACTCCACCTCCTGCAGTAGCCATTTTATGGCACCCAACGAAAGCAAGAAATTGCAAGTAGATAAATAGGTACCACATTGGTGGGAAGGTAACAGCGTTCCGTGCACCTTGGTGTTTAGTCATGCCAGCCACATAACCACGGAAATGTCTTCAGACAGCGCTGGCTCTTCGGCTTTGAAATGGAGATGAGCACCGCAACCCTAGAGTCGGATTCGACTGGCTTTCGAGCAAGGGAACCTTTACCTTTACCTTACCACACTGTGGCAGAATTCCAAAAGTGCCCATGTGGTGCCCTCCCTTGCTGGCGGGAAGGCGCCCCTGTAGGATGTGGCTGGCTGGGGTCCGCCCCAGGTCCAGCGGTTCCTCCAACTCTCCCAGGTGGGATGGATGGGCCAGGAGGGCCTGTACCGGGGTCGTGGATGGTCCGGGAGCGGCCTCAGAAGACAGGTCTTCTCAGAGGGTTGCAGCCACCTTCTTGCCTATCCTGGGTCTGGCTTCTCCAGCTCACAGCTCCTAGGACACTTTCACTCTCTCTAGCCAGTCCCAGCCAGCCCAGTTGTCCTCCTCCCCAGCCACCTTGCCCTTCCCATCTTTTATTACCCCCGCACTCCCTCCTGGCTCCTCCCTCTGTGTCCTGCCCCCTTGTAAAGCCGAGGACGCCGGGCCAGCCCCCTCCCTTCCAGCCCCTAGATCTTCCCCCGGTGCGCGGGCTGGCCGGGTGATGACCTCCCGATGCTCCTCCTGCCGCCCGGCAGCCGCAGGGGCGGGGTGCAGCTTGTTCTGCAGCCCGGGCTTCACTCTCCCCGCCTTCAGCCTGCCGGCCACTGCTCCTCCTGCCGTAGCTGTCGCCGCGGGCCGTGGCCCCTTCTCCCCCCATCGGGCCTCGCTGCTGCTGGTAAGTGCCTTCCCGGGGCTCAGGGTGGGAGCTGGGCTCGCCTCCTGCTGCGGCGGCCCTCGGCCTCCGGGGGGGGCAGTGGCGGCTCCGGGTTGCTGCCACCACTGCAGGAGCAGTCACGGCCAGGGCCGGGACAGCCCATAGGGTCAAAAAGATTGGGAAGCCCTGATCTAGGGGAATATACATGGCTCAGAACCCATAAAAGATGTCTCTGCTCTCTTACTGAATCTTTATTGTTTGCTTCCCACAGAAATTACAGTCCACCAGTTTTACAATTCAACACTCTAATGTCTCCTTACTGCTTAATTCACAGCTGTCAGTTCAGGATTTACCAACTTTAGATGGCTTTAATCCATTCATTTACATAATTTTACATCTTTGTATTTCAGTTCACAAACTTTGGTTGTGATTCTTGGCAGTTGCTTACTCAGGAGCAGGGCTGGCTCCAGGAATTTCTGCGCCCTAAGCGGGCACAGATCCCAACTTCCCAGTTGGGCCTGGAGACCCAGCCATGCCGCCCCTCTTTCCCCTCCCAGGGAGGAGGGGGAGGGCGGGCAAGCTGTGCCCTGACTGCATGCTCTGCAGCGGCGGCAGCGGCGGCAGCGGCGGCAGCGGCGGCAGCGGCGGCAGTGGCGGCGGGGAGTCCCCGCTGGCCGCCGCCACCTCACCCCCTCCAGGGAGGAGGGGGAGGGCAACTTGCGCCCTAGCTGGGTGCTTTCGGCGGCAGCGGCAGTGGGGAGATCCCACTGGCCGCCGCCGGCCACCTCCTCCCTCCCCCCCAAGGGAGGAGGGGGAGGGCAACTTGCACCCTAGCTGGGTGTTTGGCAGCGGCAGCAGCAGCGGGGAAATCCCGCTGGCCGCCACTAGCCTCCTCCTCCTCCTCCTCCCCCCCAGGAGGAGGGAGAGGGTGACTTGCGCACTACCTGGGTGCTTGGCGGCGGTGGGGAGATCCCGCTGGCCACCACTGGCCGCCTCCTCCTCCTCCTCCTCCTGCCCCCCGAGGGAAGAGGGGAGGGCAACTTGCACCCTACCTGGGTGCTTAGCGGCGGCGGCAGGAGTGGGGAGATCTCGCTGGCCACCGCTGGCTGCCTCCTCCTCCCTGAAAGGAAAACAAGGACATCCCTAGCATTCCTTTGGCATAGACTTGCTGTTCCCCCTGGGGGAGCGGGGGTTTGCCCACTTTAGGGGCCCCCAATCCACTGGCCCGGATCTGGCTGGTGGGGGAACCCCACCCCCAAAGTTCCTGGATTGGGTTAATGTG
The DNA here is from genome assembly GCA_029375565.1 of Gekko gecko. Taxonomy (NCBI): domain Eukaryota; kingdom Metazoa; phylum Chordata; class Lepidosauria; order Squamata; family Gekkonidae; genus Gekko; species Gekko gecko. Next base: position 181,509,995 of record JAPDNY010000004.1, read on the forward strand.
CCCAGCATGATGACTTCACCCAGACGTGATGTCATCACACCAGGCACATCATTGGGGGTGCTCTAGCATGTGGCCTAACAACTTGATGGTATCATAGAGTTTCTAGCCAAATGCTAGAGTGTCCCCGGTGATGTGCCTAGCGCGATGACATGGTGATGTCATCATGGTGTGTGCGCTATGCTCACACACCAGAAGATCCCAAGAAAGAAGTTTGGTGTAGTGGTCAAGTGCGTGGACTCTAACCTGGGAGAACCAGGTTTGATTCCCCACTCCTCCACTTGCACCTGGCTGGATGACCTTGGGCAAGCCGTAGTTCTGATAAGAGCTGTTCTTCAAAAAGAGCAGTTTTTGTCAAGAGCTCTCTCAGCCCCACCTACCTCACAGGGTGTCTGTTGTGGGGAGGGGAAGGGAAAGGAGTTTGTAAGCCGTTCTGAGACACCTTTGGGTAATGAAGGGTGGGGTATAAATCCAATCTCCTCCTCCTCCTCCTCCTCCTCCTCCTCCTCCTCCTCCTCCTCCTCCTCCTCTTCTTCTTCTTCTTCTTCTTCTTCTTCTTCTTCTTCTTCTTCTTCTTCTTCTTCTTCTTCTTCTTCTTCTTCTTCTTCTTCTTCTTCTTCTTCTTCTTCCCCCTACTGGCAGAAGGTAGGAACCTGGCAACCCTATGTTGGTATCTGTACATGCATTTTCCCTAGTAAGCTAACAATGAAGCTGACTGTATAGGGCAGAACCACCTGCTTATCCTAATATGGACTTGTTGAAAAATTATAAGATAATGAAAGGATTACCAAACTGACTTTCCAACCAAATGGTTAACTGAACAGATGCAGGCTACTATTGGTGCATTGTGGGGTGCGGGTGCCACATGTGCGTTTACCACATCTTTGGGGTTACAAGAAGGGATAAACAGAACAGTGCGGCTTTTACCTCAGCAACAGATAAAAGGAGCAGGGTTGTAAACCTTTGACAGCCAAATTCCCCAGCATGACTGAATGATTGTCATAGAAGCTCATTGGGTGATGACCTGGAAACATAGACAGTGTATTAGAACCACCTCCATGGAGTTGTGGATGGATACTTGTGATGGAGGGTATGCTGGCACCAGCCCCACCCTGCCTCACCCAGCATGGGAAGTCTTGCAGTGGCTGGCATTGGTGGCATAAGTGGCCTGGTTAAGTTGCTTGGTGATGTGGTAGTAGTGGTCCAACATGGTGTAGTCATCCCTATGTGTCACAGGAGCTGAAGTCTGAGTACTGCACACAGAAGGCAAGTGACCATGGTAGCAAGAGCAGTGGCTTGAAGTTCAGGCCCTGAGAGTGCCCTGAAGCCTGCCTCAGCAGCCGTGTGACCAGGGTTTAGCATGGCCAGGCTCAGCGTCCAATGTCCTGCTGCCCTGCATCAGACTCTTCATCTTCTGCTGCACTCAGGGGCAGGCGTGGCATGGCATGGCAGGATGCCTGCTAGGCACGGGGCAGTGGTGACCCCTGGTTGCTCATCTTGGCATGACTCCCTCCAGCTCAGCCACCTCCCTGGACTAGCTCAACACAATCCCTGTACTTTCTCTGCTGTGTGGCACTTAGACAGCATGATGCCCCTTTTGCATTCCAGGCACACCTGTGCCCCACTCAGAATCCCCCCAGTTGGAAGGGCAACAGATGGCTGGACCCAAGGCAGCATGCCTGTCCCCATACATGGTACAATCTCCAGGGAAGAATCAGCCCTCTTACACCACAGGTGACTTACTAAATTGAGAGGGGGTGAAAGGCATTGATGTTTTCAGTATATTCTTAATTTATTTCTCATTTAGAAAGTGTAACTACTGGACTGTCTGGTTCAAAACCAGACACCCGGTAACCCTATCTACAAATAGACATTATTTGTTTTCCATATTAGCAATTCATTGCCACAAAAAAAAGATAAAAAGTCACCTGTCAATTTAGGTAGGGGAAATTAATAATTGCAGTTGCATTCATAATTAAAGCAGGGAAACCAAATTAATTATAGACCAGGACATCTTTAGTCCTCAGCATATGGCCAATGATGTTGATGGAGTATGAATTCTGATTCGAGTTCTGTCTCAGGTTTGGGAATGGAGAGTGCTTGAGTTATGCTGAAAGCCAGTGTGTTATAATGATAAGAATGTCTCATTGTCCTGAGAGACCCAGTCACTCTCTCAACCTCACCTATTTCTCAGGTTATTGGAGGACAGGATTGGGGCCAGGGTGGAGAATAATGTACGCTGTGCTGAACTCCCACAAAGAAAGGTGGGATGAAATTAGGTAGGCAGGCTGGCAGGCAGAGAGACTGATTATAGATCAGTGGTAGATGGTAGCTTTGTATTCCTTCAAGCATACAGAATGATGATTCAGGTACATAAATCCCAGACCCTCTATAGGTCTAGTTGTACTTGGGTGACAACCATCTCTTAAATCCACTAAATCTTGTTGATAGTCATATTTTGGATTTCCCATGTAGCTGAATGCAACAGAGGGAACCTTGTTAAAATGTTCTGTGGACAGCAACAGTTTCAGAGTTTGGCTAGTAACGAATGGTTCTCCGGAGCTCCTTTGAAAGCGTTTAACACTAATTAATAGCTAAAGCATGAGCTGCTGGTATGAATTAAAGCATTTTCTGATAATTGGTGGACAATGAAAGTAAGCAGAAAGATCATTTAAAGTTTTATATGTGTGAACAATTAGCAGTTCCTTTCTCGCACACCCGTCTCATCTCTCCACAACTCTAGCGCTTGAGGCTGTGAAGATGGAATGCTTCAATTTCATGGATTTACAGAGGCTGCCTAAGAGAGCTTGTATTTCTTTATGAAGCACTTGGGATTTCATTCAGAAAAGAAATATACCTGGCCTGGTGTAGAATTTCCAGGGAATCATGCAATTTATCTTGTTGAATCACGCAATTTATTTTAGCAACAGTTGACTTTAAAAAAAACAACAACAAAGATAAACCTTTAATGCTATTTGGAAACAAAATCTAACTGTGTTATTGTATTATTCCAACCAGCCTGGCTTTCTAATTAGGGATGATCATCTCATTACTGCTAGGGTCAGGATCCCTGTCTTATAAAACTGATAAAATCTTATAAAGCTAGTTAACAATGGATATGCTTCCAGCGAACAAGATGGGTATTTTTTTGGAAAGAACTTCTTTGTGCTATTACTTTATGAAAGAGGCTCCATCCTTTCAGCTTTTAGAGGATTATGATGTTTACTGACTTCTGTGATGTTAGAACCCATGAACTACAAACATATAATGATGTGTTGTCTTGTACCATCTGCACCCTTTGTATGCATGCAAGATGTAATGGAACATTGCTTATGTCTGAATTATAAATAAGTTCCTCAAATTGGGTATTATATTTCCCCCTTCAAGTGCAGTGTTCTGTGCACGAAAGAGCACTTCAAGGACAAATCAGTGCTCTTGATTTAATTAGTTAATAGCATTTGTGTGTGAGAGTAATTTACTATGAATTTGGTCTCATGCAATAGAATTCTTGAAAGTTCATGATGATGACAGTATTTATAAACAGACTTTTGAACAGATGGTATGTATTGGTAGATTGTTACCACCAGTGGCCTGCCTCGATGTTTGGGGAAATTAGCCATGAGGCAGAGGGGGCCAGAAGGGTACCAAGGGCCACACATCTGTAGATACCAAGATCCAGTCCAGTAGGAAGACTCCAAAATTTAAGAGTAAATCAAATAGTTTTTATTTAAGAATTTTCATTATTACAATTACACTAAGCAGTCAAGAGAGAGCACACAATGCAGAACTAAGAAACAGAGAGGTGATGATAGCGAGTAGTAGGGTTAATTATGGGGATTATATTACCTGTCCAGATGTGCAGAAGTCCATGTAGTAGACAACACAAACAACCAGTGTTTCATGCTAAGGAGAAGGAGGCCCAAATAAGAGACTTTGGGGGTATACTCAAAATATAGGCAACCCTCAGAGTGTACATTAAGGTGAGGCATGCTCTCTATTTTTATAGGAATTCTGGGGGTGGTCTCCGGGGCCAGAACGTGATGAGTCTAATGATGGTTGATGGTCCTGCCAGGGCTGGTTGAATGGGTTTAATGACCACTGATGGTCCAAGCAGGGTAGGTTGACTAGGTTCCCATGCTTAGAAAAAAGGGGAAAATGGGTCCCTGGTCAGCATCAGGAAGGATTGTCAATAATTTTGATGTTTGATTGGTTTATCTCAGTGTCCTGTGGGAGGAGGCAAGAAGGACAGGTGTGGAAACAATGGATTTCCACATAGACATAGGTATCACACAAAAGGTGGATACGTGAAGGTATGGAGACAGAGGACCTATTTGCCAGGTGGCTACTGAATAGCTATGGAAATGTAGATACTTCAGCTGGAGGAACACATTGTTATTTCTTATGCCTACCTTTGCCAGGTGAAGGGGGACTGGAGATATCTTCAAGGGCTGCTTTGTGCAACCTGAAATGGAAACACTTTTTGTAGAGCTTTGGCTAACTCTGTGGCTCAGGTCAGGAGTGTCCTCCATGGCCTGAAAGTTGGGTGCCCCACTACTTGGGGCTACCCACAAATGAGGCAGCACCTCTAGACTACAAGATGTGGATTCCTGCTGAGTTTTTTCCTGATGTCAGCAGCCCCTTCCAATCCTCAGAAAGTTGATTTCTGGGATTGTGGAATCCATATGGACAAATGGCCACGTGGGGTGGGCAGCTGTAGTGAGGAGGGAGAGCAGAGCAAAATCATTCCATCTCCCTCTTCTGTCCAGAGATCTATGCCTGCAGAAGATGTAGAGGGGTTTCTTCCCCTTCCTTCCCCTCACTGCAGCATCTTCCATGTGGTTCATTTGTCCATGTGTTTCCTGAAAATCCAATAACTGACTTTTTAAAGTTGGAAGGGACTGACGGGGAAGGAGAAGGGAGGAGAAGGTGGTCAAAATCTGTGTATTTTCCACTAACAGACTGCTGGATCCAACCCTTGCAAGGTCAGTCATAAATAAGTATAAAGGTCTTAAACCTGTGAAGTGAGAGTGCCTTGTGCTTGTGGAAACAGATATTTCCCTACCTTGCCCTTTCTTGCACCCAGCTTTGCCTGAAGAGTCTCAAAAATCCCAGGCCCATAGCTACAGTGGGACATCTCGGGGCCCACCTCCCCGACTTACTGCCAAGGCCCCCTGACTTCCCATCCAGCCCAGGCCCCCCAACTTCCAATTTTCTATCTTATTTGTGGTACTCACTTGGGTGTGTGTGCGGCGTGCCCCCCAACTTATTTAAAGGCCCCCTGAATTTTTTTAAAAAAAATCCTGGTTACAGACATGCAGGGGTCTACTTACAGAAGGAGTATGTGAAATAGATCATGTACAAAACCCTCATGTTGCGCAGGATCCAATCCAAGGCAGAACATTGATTCTCTGATGATTAAATAATATTGAAGATTGACATAGCTGCAATCACTTTGACAGCTAATGATTGCTGGCAGTGATTTGTACAAATGCATTTTGTTAAAGTGGAATTGCATTGCATTCATACAAATTACCTATGGGATATTATATGGCTGCTCCAGTTTGATCAACTTCCTCTCTTTGGTGGAATCCATTTGATGTACCTCATGCAATGTCCAAGAGCATTTGAAACTGACTTCTATTTACTGGCACCAAATTTCATATCAGGTAAATTAGGGATGCCAGCCTCCAGGTGGGACCTGAGGATCCCCTGGAATTACAGCTCATCTCCAGACTACAGACATCAGTTCACCTGGAGAAAATGGATGTTTTAGAGGGTGGACTTTATGGCATTGTACCTCACTGAGGTCCCTGTCCTCTCCGGGCTCCACACCCAAATTTCCAGGACTTTGCCAACCTGGATCTGGCAACACTACGCCAACCATCCCCTCCTGGTGGAAAGGGGGCAACCCTATAATTTACTGATGACATTTTAAAATGGAATTATTTTCTAAGCTGTCTATTGATGATGATGATGATCCTAAAATTACAATGGTGGATTTAATGGCCACCATTAAATCCAATCTGTTTAGCCTAGGTCAATGGAACTGGTGCCCAACCAAGCTGGACTTAGCCCAACAACTAGCTTTGTTATCCGCCAGGGATATAAACTTTCCTGCATTTGCTGTTTGGCTCTGCTTAGCAAGAAAAATATATACATTTTCGGGCAGAGCTGCAAAAGATATAGGATATTCCTGGCCATGATCTCCTGCTTTTCCTCCAAAAAATTAAAATAAGGAGTTGGCTGGTGATCAGATTAGAACCACGACATGGTGGAGAAGAGTGTTAACCTTTCCCCTGACCATTCACTCCATTTTAATGCCCTCTTCTTCAAAAATGCCATCTGCCACATAGCAGAGAACATAACTGTATCATCTTAAAAGACCAACATAATGCCCTAGTGGACTTTAGTTTTGTTCTGCTACTATGGACTAACACAGCTACTCATGTGGAACAATGTGATACCTGTATGTATCGCATAGTTGCCCCTTCAGGCAAATACCAGCTTTGGGGGTTAATTAAAACTGTGAAGTAGTGTCAGAATTAAACCTCACTCACACCACTCTGATTTAATTCACTTTTATTGGGCTACCGTACATGGCCTGTGGTCTCTGCCTTGATAGGATATGATCTGCACAGCCCTAGTTTAGTTGTTTGCTTGCAAATGATTCACAGCCTCAAAGCTAGCCCAGCCCCACCAATATATTCAGTTTTAGCTGTATGCATTTTTATAATTGTTTTCTGGAAAATTTCAGCCGTTCACATTTGATAAACCTAAGTGAAGAGAAAATAAGCTCCAGGGACAACATCAGAGGCAAAGCAAAACACAAACAAAGGCATTATTGCCTTTCCGGCATCTCAGTGAGTGCCTGTTAACATTGGAATAAACAGATTTTAATCGTTTATTTGGTACACAAATATAGAGCAGACAGGAATACTCAAGGGGACTCTGAAGTAAAATAAAAGTCTCTTTAGAAATTACGCTGTTATTAATCTTTCCTTTTTGTGACTTCATCAAATGTACTTCCAAGCCATTTTGCAGCCATAAGAGAAATCGTTGCTTTCCTTAAATTCGATCTGTAACCACCACTGTGTAATGTCATATTTTCAAGGTGGCTTCCTATGCTTCTGAAACCTTCCCAGGATGAAACACTATTCAAAAGCACCAGATTTGGTAAGTCTTGGCCAGATTCTGAAGTATGGAATAGAAATCTGGTGGAAATCATGACAAATATAGTTTCATCAAACCTTTTCTTGAACAGAATTCCACTGTATAACCCATCTCAGATTCACAATTATTATTTACTTCTATAACCATGCCCACTGCAGAAGAACCAAAAGAAGTAAAATGTGGAAGACATGCAACTCTTGTCCAAGGACTTCTGTATATTTGAGAGCATATTCGCTGAGAAATTGTGGAACCCCGTTGTCATACTTGATTATAAACCATTCCAAGGGCTTGAAATCATAGAATTGGAAGGGACCTCCAGGGTCATCTAGTCCAACCTCCTGCACAATGCAGGAAACTTACAACTACCTCCCCCCCAAACCCCCAGTGACCCCTGCCCCAGTGACCACTGACTTGAGGATGGTTATCCTATCACCTCTCAGTCATCTCTTCTCCAAGCTAAACATACCAAGCTCCTTCAACCTTTCCCCACAGGACTTGGTCTCCAGACCCCTCACCATCTTCATTGCCATCCTGTGGACACATTCCAGCTTGTCTATATCCTTCTTAAACTGTGGTGCCCAAAACTGAACACAATACTCTAGGTGAGGTCTAGCCAAAGCAGAGTCAAGCTATACCATTACTGTGCATGATCTAGAATTATACTTCTGTTGATATAGCCCAAATGATGCTGTTGACACAACAGTAAGGCATGAACTTTAGATTCCTCAGAGTCTGATTCTGGTTTTAGTGTAAAAACTCTAAAATTGAAAATAATATGACCAGTAGTTAGTAGTTTTGGCTTGGAAGAGCATGATTCCTCTTGCTTTTGTTCACAGTCATTTCAACAACATCTGCCATCATTTTACTGGACTATTTCAGTAATAACAGTTACAACTACTGGCTTATCATTAGCATTCCAAGATAACCAATTGAGTCTTCACTGAGTGCTTTTGCATACACTAAACAATGCACTTTCAATCCAATTCCAATGCACTTTGCAACTGGATTTCACTGTGTGAACCAGCAAAATCCACTTGCAAATGATTGCTACAGTACATTGAAAGTGGATGGAAAGTGCATTGTTTATTGTGTGTGAAAGTGTCTTCAGAGTATTCATGGATTTGGTACAATGGTACAATTTCTAGTTGTTTGAGAACAGAGAGACAGAATGATCCCTGTGTGCAAATTTATCAACTTGGTCTTTTCCTCACAGGTTATCTGCCAGTTTGGTGTAGCTGGAGAACCAGGTTTGATTCCCCACTCCTCCACATGCAGCTTCTGGTGTGACCTTGGGTCAGTCATAAGTTCTTTCAGAGCTGTTCTCTCAAGGGCAGTTCTTGAAAGAGCTCTCTCATTCCCACCTACCTCACAGGGTGTCTGTTATGGGGAGGGGAAGGGAAAGGGATTGCAAGCCACTCTGAGACTCCTTCGGGTAGTGAAGGGCGGGATATAAATCCAATCTCTCCTCTTCCTCCTCCTCCTCCTCCATTGAATTATGTTAGAAACTGTGTGTGTGTGGGGGGGAGAGGTGTTCTTTCTTCCCCATAGCACTGTGGTGCATTTGTGAACCTCCAGGGAACCCATTTTCCCTGAACTTATGGAAGTGCCCATTTCTTTTCCCCACTATTCTGCAACATAAAAGGATAGAGACTTACCTTTTAAAAAAATGAAAGGTGGGAATCCACAGAAGCAGTTACAATTATCATTATGCTTGTATATCTATATAAGAATATGGAACAATGGGGAACCCTATCATGTGGAAGCCTTTGCTGCAGTGCAGTTCAGCAGCCACCCCAGCAATGGAGAAATGACACAAGCCTGTTCCCATGTGGCAATCATCCTTTTTTTTTGGCCTGCCCTTCCTCCAGCAAGGCAAATATGACTCGCCTTCTATTTTGCACCACAGTCATCCTGTGAAGTAGGTGAGGCTGAGAGAACCTGACTGGACCAAGCTCGCCCAATGAGATCCACTACTGACTGGGGATCTGAACCTGAGTCTCCTATTGCCAAGTCCAGCATCTAAACCACTCTATCCTGTCCAGCTTTCACCCCAAACTAGAAAATAAAGAGTAAATTGTTTTAAAGCTTAATAGGAGGAAAAGAAGCAAACGGATTGGTTTACATTGATGTGATACATGGGAGAAAAAGAAGAAAAGAGTGAAAGAGTGAACCAAGAGAAAGAAGGCCGAGGAGGTTCTGAAAACCTTTTTATCCAGCTTTCACAAGCTTCCATACTAGTTTTCTTTTCCACCTGGGATAAATATGGAACTTTTATGCAAATATTCTGTGTGGTAACATAATAATGGTACTCTTCACAAAATAAGTGCATTCTTTTTTTTAAAAAAAAAAACCCAGTTAGGGTAGAACTACCTGTGCTGTCTGACACAGGGCTGCCCGTCCAAATGGTAGCCATTTGTCGTTATTCCCCCTTTCCTCATAACATTTCTTTAGACTTGTCTGTATTCTCATGCCTCTGTGTATTCCCACTTCTGTGCCACCTCATTGGTTACTGCTGTTAGTCAGGGCATAAGGGGAGCCGATCCGATATCTGTTGTGAGGAAAGGCAGGAGAACACAACATGAGACTTCCGTTTTTACACAGAAGCCCCTTGCTGAAAATCACATTTATGGTTCTTCCATAGTTTGGGATGTAAGTATCGGCCAGAAATCTCTGAAAGTGTGCTTTACCGTAGCCATTGTAGCTATAATCCTTCCTTACAAATTGAACAGTTAGGTGAAACCTATTACTGTTAGGTAGATCTGTAACTGGTTGACAGATCACACCCAACGAGTGCTTGTGAATGGTTCCTCAACCTCTTGGAGAGGAGTGACAAGTGGAGTGCCTCAAGGATCTGTCCTGTTTTGTTCAATATCTTTATAAATGATTTGGATTAAGGAATAGCGGGGATGCTTATTAAATTTGCAGATTACACTAAATTGGGAGGGGTAGCAAATATGGTGGAAGATAGAGTCAGGATACAGTATGATCTTGACCAGCTGGAGAACTGGGTTAAAACAAAATGAATTTCAATGCAGATAAATGTAGAGTTCTGCATTTAGGTAGGAAAAATCAAATGCATAATTATAGGTTGGGGGAGACTTGCCTTGGCAGTAGTATGTGGAAAAGGGATCTAGGGGTCTTAGATCATACACTGATCATGAGTCAGCCATGTGATGCAGTGGCCAAAAAGGTAAATGTGATTTTGGGCTGTATCAACAGTAGTATAGTGTTCAGATCATGTGAAGTAATGGTATTGCTTTACTCTGCTCTGGTTAGACTTCACCTAGAGTATTGTGTTCAGTTTTGAGCACTACAATTTGAGAAGGATATAGACAAGCTGGAACTTGTCCAGAGGAGGGCAACAAAGATGGTGAGGGGTCTGGAGACCAAGTCCTATGAGGAAAGGTTGAAGAACTGGGTATGTTTAGCTTGGATGACTGAGAGGAGATATGATAACCATCTTCAAGTACTTATATTTATTTATTTATTTATTTATTTATACATTCCATTTCTACCCCACCCTCCCCGCAAGCGGGCTCAGGGTGGCTTACAAGGGCAACCAGTGCCAGGGAAATAGGTTAAAACATCTAAAAATACTGAACATACCCACATCATACGTGCTCTATAATTCCTCTTTTATCTCAACCCGATGGCTACAGATAATCATTAGGCACAGCAGTGGTGGTCGTGGCGGGCCCCGAGGGCTTAACTCGGCTATCCCCTTCCTCCATCCCAGTTGGTAAAATTAGCGGTGGGAAGGAGGTGGGGCGGCGGCCAACGAGGGGGGAAAAAGAAGCGGCGGCTCCTACTCGAACGCCTGGTGAAGAGCTCCGTCTTACAGGCCCTGCGGAACTGTGAAAGGTCCCGCAGGGCCCTGATCTCTTCCGGGAGCTCGTTCCACCAGGTAGGAGCCGCCACTGAGAACGATCTAGCCCTCGTGGCTGCCAGCCTGGCCTCCTTAGGGCCAGGGACCGCCAGGTGATGTTGTGATTCAGACCAAAGTGCTCTTTGGGGCATATATGAGGAAAGGCGGTCCCTCAGGTATGCCGGACCCTGGCCATACTTGAGGGCTGCCATATATAGGATGGTACAGAGTTGTTTTTTGTTGCCCCAGAAGGTCGGACCAGAACCAATAGACCATAGCCCACCCCCCAGCAGTCTTTAAGCAGCAGCTGGACAAACACTTATCAGTGGTGCTCTAGGCTGATCCTGCATTGACCAAGGGGTTGGACTAGGTGGCCTGTATGGCCCCTCCCAACGCTGTGGTTCTATGATTCTATGAAATTAAATCAGAAGAGTCTTCGGCTAAACATTAGGAAGAACTTCCTGACAGAGTGGTTCCTCAGTGGAACAGGCTTCCTCAGAAGGTAGTGGACTCTCCTTCTTTGGAGGTTTTCAAACAGATGCTAGATGGCCATCTGACAGCAATGCCAATTCTGTGAACTTAGGTAGATCATGAGAGGGAGGGCAGGAAGGGTTGCATCAGTGCTTAGTTCTTGTGGCCCTTTCTTTATACACCTAGGGAAATGCTGATCACCACTTTGGGGTCAGGAAGCAATTTTTCTCCAGGCCAGTTCAGTTGGAGATCCTGGAGGCTTTCTTGTCATCTTCTGGGTGTGGAACAGCGGTCACTGGTGGTGTGAAGTAGGAAGTATTTGAGAATTTCCTGCATCGTGCAAGGGCTTGGACTAGATGGCCCTAGAGGTCCCTTCCAACTCTATGATTCTATTTCTACAGTACTAGGCTTGATATTACAGTCTTGGCATAATATACAAAAATCACAGTAATATACCTGTGGTGTTTTATCTGCATTAGGTCTGCAAGACTGGTCTCGTCATCCTTCATTAGGACTTGTTTCAGTTACAGCATTAAGAGCTGGCTCTTGCAGTTCTCTCAGTCTTTCAAGCTTTCACATCAAGCCCTTGGCCAAAAGCTCTAGCCTAAATAACAAAAGCAAGAAGTCCAGCTATCTCCTTTTAATCACAAGCCAGGGGGGGAAATAGTTCACTATAAGAAATTCATAAATATATGAGTGGCAGTGTACATTCAAGTGTGTATGCTGTCGTTAAATTGTCTGGTAGTGTGTATTGAAAACATGACAACTTCACTCAAGTCAATGGGGGCTTCTGCAGGTGTCAACCTGCAAATGGGTAAAATCAGCACTGCATGCTTTCTCCTCTGTGGAATGGTCTGCCTGAGGCAGTCAAGAAAGCTCTCAGTCGCCTGGCCTTCCACAAAGTATACACAACTGAGCTATTCAAGAGGGCTTTTCTGCACAGGTAATTAGGGTGGCACTGCACAAACTGATTTTACAAACTTGCTTGGATAAATGATTAAGGACTGCAGGGTGTTTAGTTTATTGTAAGTAGGATCCTGTTGATGTAATTTCTGTATCACCTAATGTATCAGACTTCTAAAATCCTAACACATTGGTTATTGGAAGTCCCCCCCCCCTTCCTTGTGATTGCAGTGGCTCACAGACACCTTGAGTCTGTGTGAGAAAGGTGGACAATAAATAAATTTTAAAAAATAATTTCATATCATAAAACAGACTTTCTGCCATCCTCATGAAGGCAATTCTGGACTCGTTACTAGGGATGAGCATGAACTGAGAAACGAACCATGGTTCGAGCAAGAACCAGATTGGTTTGTGGTTTAGTTGCTGTAGATTTTCTGGGTTGTGTGGCCGTGATCTTGGCATTGTAGGACCTGACATTTCACCAGTAGCTGTGACTGGCATCCTCAGAGATATAACACAGAAAGATGGAGTGCTCTCTGTGTCGAGGTACACAGAGAGTACTCCATCTTTCTGTGTTATACCTCCAAGGATGCCGGTCACAGCTACTGGCAAAACATCAGGTCCTATGATCCCAAGACCACAGCCACATAACCTGGAAAATCTACAGCAACTAATGAACTCCGGCTGTGAAAGCCTTCGACAACATATTGGTTTGTTTCAAACCAGTTCGTTTGGTTGTGTTGTTCCTGAATCCAAATATGAACCACCTTTTTTTTAGTTGAGGTTTATAGGAGCAGTTCGTTCTCCAGACAGTCCTGTGCCGATTCAATCAATTCCTAGGCAATGCTGAGGATGGACTTGTGGAGGGCCCTAGAAACACCCATAGCAATTGTCCATAGCTTGATTGGCAGCTGTGGGAGCTAACCACGGAGCTCCCATTCTGCTCTATGGGAGCAGATTGTGTATCTATGTATGTATGTGTATATATATGTATACACACACACACACACCCTGACTCAGCTGCTTTCACTTTGTAGCAGGAAGAGAGAGAAGTTAGTCATTGTGTGAGAGCAAGTTAGGAAGAATTGCTTGCTGAGTGGCTGATTTAAGGGGAGGCTAGAGCTGAGCTTTCCTGGAGTTACCTGCTTTCGGGGGGGCTGTAACCACCATTTCCCTAGTTTGTGCCCATCCCTACTCTTGACTGTCAAATATTTTTTATTATATTCTCCCTGTAATCAAGGTTGCTGCTGTCCAACTAATGCCAGTTCTGAGGGCAGTTTAGGCTACTGCTTACCCAGTTTTAGGATGGATTGGCTGGCACGCCATTTATACATTCAAGCAAGCAACCACACTTATTCCAACCATCTTAGGTCCAAGCTACATGATACCCTTGACTTGTGGGGATCACAGGTGCACAAGCAGACCTGCAATCAGGCATACGTTGGGGAACTCACCTTTAAAAATGTGCATTTACTGGCTTCTGGGAGGGAGCTCTGCAAGGGAGAAAGAAAAAAAGCTTCCATTTCTCTCCCATCACACTTTCACCAGAAGAAAGGCCAGTGTGGTGGTGGTGGTGGGCATTTAGTCCTGTGGAGCCAGAGAGTCTAATAGGGTTCTTAGCATCCTCCCTCCCTGTAAGTGCTATATTACTTTTTATCCCAGATGCTAAGACTTTTTTTTACTGGTTCCAACGATATGTATGGTTTAATAAAGATTAAACACTTAATCCAACTTTTTGTTTTAAAAAATAAAACAACATTTTCAGTATTTGGAAAATGTGCGTTGCTGTTCCGCAGTATTGGATTTATTCTACCCAGGCTGTAAGTCAACTGCCTTCCTAAATCAATAGAGGGGAACCTTATCTGTGTTATTAGTTCTATGTCTTATTTGATTCAGTAAAGCTGACTTTCTGATCTACAAAAGAAACCTGCTTATGTTTTCACATGCCTTTTAGGTTTGTCCCATGTAGTGCCCTTCGATTCTGAAAAGTATCTGTATACAGCTAATAGAGTTCTGAACAGCTCCATCTCTTAATTACTTTTACTGACTTCCTACTAACCGTGTAAATTTAAGCCTTTGCTTTCTTGGCACTTTGATCATGGATGACAGCCATATGAGCAGCTGAATTTTCCCTGCCTTAATGTTCCCACTAGACTTGGGCTGACTGTATGCGTCACAGGATATTGTGCTAACACTGTGCTCTCATTCACAACTTGGATTACCTGGGCTGGTCCATACATGAAAACTCAGTTGCAAATGATCACTACAGCACAGTGAGAGCATAGTATCCAACAGCGTATAGATGATCTGCTATCCCCACTTATTTATCACAGTAACACCAAAAACAGTTCCCTTGTACCATACTCTCGATCCTATAAGAAGATATTTTAGTACTGCGTTCATCAGACTGGACTATTAGCCTAAACTAATGAGCTCTCTTCCAGCACTACAATTCTGTTCTACTCTACACAATTTTATACTAATTTTAATGTCACACAGGGTCACAAGAGCCCTGATCTCTACCCCCCCATCCTTTTGTCGTCTACATCATTCAGAGATATCATATGAAAACATCATACTTTACTGATAGAACGAAATGGGCAACAGTGGATTGAAATGGGTAATAGCTGATGTGCACCATATATTTCTTTCTATTCTGTTCTTACATTCCATTCAAGCTCCAAGGAGTTCAAAGCAATGTATATGGCTTGTTCCCAACTTTCTCTTCACAATACCCATGTTCCTTCTTTCCTCCCCACGGGTTGGATCCAGACTACATTTTTCAGTCATGCAAGGTACTTCTGTCAGTGGAACAAAAACGTTCCTATCCCCTCCCCACACCTCCCTGAAATTCAGTTGCAGAAGAACAGGGAATCCTGAGGAACATCATGAGAGGCAAATCATGAAGAGGAAATTGGAGGCAAGTATCATACTCCTTCCATGAGCAGAAAAGTTAGCCTGGATCCACCCCCCTGAACAGACTGAATGCTAAATTTATAGCCAGACATTAATGGACCCAAGCTTAGCCAGAGCCCCAGATTTTGTTCTCCTAGTCTATCCTCTTTGTGGCCTGGTTATCATGGACTATCCCCAAAGAATACCGGGGACTATACAGTATGCTAGACTATGCTGTATGCTACACTATACTGTATGCTAACAGGAAATACAGATGATGATGATAATAATGATGATAATGCAAGAAAAAGGAGCCACACAAACTTAAAACAATTGATTAATAAATATTCCCAACAAATAGTGTCTTGGAGAAAATTTTAGCGAGAGCAGTAGAGTGTCCCAGTTATTGGTAAAGCTATCATATTCCATAAAAGAAAAAAGGGAGTTTTGACCTCTGGGCTACAATTTTGTCTCAAGAGGTTGATGGAATTATTATATCATAATTCACCAAGCCTGCTGTTTATCCTCCTTAAAATTCTTATTTGTTTTAATTATCTTTTTTTCTGTTTAATGATGAAGCAGATGCTTGCTGTAATTTTATTTCAAAACATCATAAAACTCCTGTCATCCTGCTGATCCTTTGGCGTAATCAGCTTTCTAATGTCCAAGGTCCATGCCATCAAAACCCTCACTTAAATCAAATTCTGATGGCAGTGTCTAGTTTAAATCATCCGTTATAGTTATGCCTGAAAGCAGAAAGAATGATCTTGGTGCTGAAGTGTTTGGTGTCTGGAGTATAATATCTCTCTTCAGGACACAACATGGTATAAGCACCCGAATTTAAAAAGATATACTGTGCTCATATTTGAGTGTTGAAATAGGGAACAGGGCTTCTCGGCAACTCTATCAAAGTCAACATCAACAAACGAAAAAAAATGTAATCATATTCTCAGTTCATGCATGCATGTAGATCACTTCATGAATCTTCATTTGATTGTTTGCAGTGAAATGTAGGAATTGGTTTAACTGAAAAGCAATTTGATATAGGTAATACTAGGTGACAGTATTGTAATGCTAGATCCATGGTAGCTCTCATTCTCATCTAACAGTGGGTCACCGAGTGATGAGAACAAATGTGGGACTCAGTTTTACAGAATAATAGGAAGAAAATAGTATTAAGGATTATCATCTGGATTATCGATGAGGATAATCTTCATGTAGTATACTATAGTACTTTCATCTGGTCCATGTCTTTAAGAGAGTGGTGTGGTGTGAAAACAGAACCCAAAATAAATGAGCATTCAGTAACTGGAGCTGTCCACATGGTGATCTGTGGTGGATTGGGTCCCTGAGCACCACACTCATGCTTAGTAGGGAAGGGCAAACCATGAATTAAACTGAACCATGAACCCCACGAACCCAGCTTGCATACAAACTGAACCGGGTTTGTGAAGTTTGTGCCCCAAACAGCTGAGTCATGGGGGCAGCCTGCTCCCAAAGTTTAGTTGTTTTGGGCTCTAAATAGCTGAGCCATGGGATCAGGTTGCCCCACAGCTCAGTTGTTTCCAATCTTTTGGCAGCTTTTGTGGGGATGTTTTGGCGGCTTTCATGTTTTTTGCTCCCCACGAACCTCTATGAACTGCCTTAAAAATTTGTGGAGGCTCCTGGCCGAGCTGCAGTTTGTGAACTTCAGTTCGCAAACCACTGACTGGCCAAAATTCATAATGAGCAAAGGTTCATGAACTGGTTCATGCCCATTCCTAATGCCCATGAGCAGAGCTGCAGTGCCAATCAGCTCATCAGGTGAGGTTGTTCCTACCTAAAGAGCAATGCTATTAAAGATAGCAGTGACACTCAGAGGGTAAAAGCAAGGTTCTATGTATGAGGGCGCATCTCTTTTCAAACAGTAGTACAAAACATTTGAAGACAATGTGATTAATTGAACACTATAACTATAACTCTAGCTCTTTTTAAGATACAATTTATTTATTTATTTACAATGTGTAGTGTATATCTGGCCTCCTGGCCAGCCTGACTACCAAAGCACCTAACGACTGGGAAGCACTATTATTGTATTTATTATATTCACTCCTTGTCTTTTTTCTACTATGGAATCCAAGATAGTGACCTTTAAACTCTCAAGAGACACTCCATCTGGACCTATATTTCATTTAGGGTTGTTATGGGGAGGTAAATTTCATATTTAAAATTCACTTTCTAAATTATAATCATTGATTCTTCCTATTCCCTCCCCCCCCCTTCTTTTAAGAGAATACTTTCTCTTTTATTTCTCTTTCATTTCACTCTGAAGAGCACTTCAGAAACCAGATAAAGCAGAATTAAGAGAATTTGTCTTAGCAACCCTGATTTCATACTTGCTTAGCTGCAGCAAGGCTTCATCATGTGCTTTTGAACCATACCCTGGGTCCTGGGATGAAGAGTATTAGAGTCTCTCTGCCTAATCCCAATGCACAGATGGGAGAATGTAAGGAAGAGTGAGAACACATATATTTTTAAAGGTCAAGATTAGCACTTCATGTTTTTAGTAAACTGTTACAACAGGACTGCCCAGAGGGGAAGTATTGTAAAAGGTTTGCTCTGTTTCCTTCACACACCACAAAACAGAAGCTATATTAATCTATCTCTGTGTCACTCAGAGCTACCCAGAAAGTGGATTTTCCAAATCAATTATTGGGGCCAATCATGAACCTCACCACCATGTTACAAGAATAACAATGCCTGGCATATTCCTAGATCACACTGCCATGCCAAATGCCTGAAGAATTTCTGTATTCTTTAGCACTTGAAGATGCTTTTCCAGTATCAAATCTTAAATTATTGCCTGTTTAAGAAGCCAGTCAAACATATCACCAACATTATTAAGATTAGAAAAGAGAAAGAGTCCAGTAGCACCTAAAAGACTAAAAACATATGTGGCAGGATATGAGCTTTTGTGAGTCACTGCTCACTTCTTCAGATACAGCTATAATGGGAGTCCATGTGTCCTATTTACTGGAAAGTGGAGTGATTTCAGATGGCGAATGACAATAGCAGGTGAATGACAATAGCAGGTGAATGACAATAGCAGGTGTGGTCGGATTTAGGTGAGATAAGCAGAGGGATAATACGTATGGAGAAATCATCATTGGTAGTGAGAAAGGAAACCTAGGTCTTGATTCAATCCAAGAGGATGCATTGTCTTGAGCTTAATTATTAGTTGCAATTCAGCAGTCTTTCTTTCTAATCTCTCTTTGAAATTCCTTTGCAAGAGAACTGCTACTTTTAGGTCAGCAGTTGAATGTCCTGGAAGGCTATAATATTCCCCCACTGGTTTTTGAATGTTGTGGTTCCCAGTGTCAGACTTAAGTCCATCAATTGTTTATCAAAGGGATAGCCTGTTTGTCCGATGTAGAGAGTGGTGTACTGGGTGGGAGGGCATTGTTGACACATGATGTCATAAATCACATTAGATGATGAGCGGGAATATGTACCTGAGATGGTATGGTTGATGTTGCTGGTCCAGTGCCTGTGTTGCTAGGATCTATATAAGAGCAAAGTTGGCATCTTGGTTTGTTGCACGCCTTTGTTACCAGAGTCCATGTTACTGTTAAGTAGTTTGTGATTGTGGGTGAGAAGTTGTTTTAGGTTAGCAGGCTGTCTGTAAGCAAGCAAAGGTTGCCCCCCTTAGTGCCTGTATGAGGAAAGTGTCACTATCCCGCATGGGCTATAGGTCATTAATAATGTGTTGAACTGGCTTGAGTTATGACTTGTAGGTGACCACCAATGGTGTTCTGTTGTTATTCTCCTTGGGCTTGTCTTGTAGCAAGCTGTCCCTGGGTATCAGTCTGGCTTTTCCAATAATCTTTCTCGTCATATCAGGAGGATATCGTAGTTGCAAAAATGCCTGTTGCAGATCCTTCAAGTGAGCATCTCTGCCTGAGGGGTTGGAGCAGATGTGACTATAGTGTAGGGCATGGCTATAGACAATGGATTTTTTGATGTGGTTGGGGTGGTAGCTGGAGGCATGTAGATATATTCTCCAATCTGTTGGTTTCCGGTATAATGTGGTACTTACGTGTTCCTCATGTATCTGTACTGTGGTGCCCAGGAAGTTTCTTATGTCGAGTAATTCTTGTGGAGTAATTATTTCTTGTGTGGAGTAATTCATAGTTAGATTGATGGTAGGCTGGAAGTTGTGGAAAGTGTATAAGTTGTTAAGATTACTAGTTTTGAATCTGGGATCTAAGCCATTTGACCTGGCTGTGTAGCATGCCATTACTTTAAGACATTGCTTTTAAATATACTTCAATCATTTTGAAAGAGGTTTTTTTTTCCTCCCCCCCCCAATTCAAGTCTCTGGAGAAAAGGGGGGAATGGGGGAAAGATTCCTCTCCTTTAAGCTTTCATGTTTCTGCTTCAGAGGGAGTCCATATATAGTACATTATCAAAGTCCAGTCAAGGAGTGACCAAGGCCTGTATCACAAGTGGCCAGATCTCTTTTGTCACACCCAGTGCATGTTACTAGATAAGGGTGAGTGACATACAATGAATATCTCCCTGGCCACAGACACTCCAACAGTCACACAACAGAGCTGTATCCAGAAGAACACTCAAACAAAACTGCCAGTATTTGTTCCTTAATTAAACAATGGGGGAAACTACATTTTTCATGGTCTGATCAATATGATCTTATTAAAACTTTTATTCTCCCCAAATTTCTGTATAACTTTAGGACCCCTCCCAGGGCTCTTTTGTAGCAGGAACTCCTTTGCATATTAAGCAACACACCCCTAATGCAGCCAATCCTCCAAGAGCTTACAGTAGCCCCTGTAAGAAGAGCTCTGTACGCTCTTGGAGGATTGGCTACATTAGGGGTGTGTCGCCTAATATGCAAAGGAGTTCCTGCTACAAAAAGAGCCCTCCTATTTCAATTCCTATTGACTATTTTAAGAGATGACAAAGTACTCTTAACTCCTCCCTCTGAGGTGGTAAGAGACCGAGAATTAACAATGGAGGCCCAGGTAGCAGCCACTGCCAAGTCAGCCTTTCATCATCTCCAGCTGATCAGGCAGTTTGTTCCCTTCCTCAAACACAACAACGTGGCAACAGTGATCCACGCGATGTTCACCTCAAGATTAGATTACTGTAATGCTCTCTGCATGGGGCTGTCCTTGTCCCAAATCCAGAAGCTGCAGCTGGTGCAAAATGCTGCGGCCAGGCTGTTGATGGGCCTCTCTATGGGCCAATAGCATACCAGATTCACTTCAAGGTGCTGTTTTTGACCTTTAAAGCCCTTTATGGTCAGGGTCCAGCATACCGGAGGGAGAACAGTAGACTGGAGGAGCTCCTTGGGGAACCTTTACCTTAGTTTAATTATTTCTAACTTGACCATCTATCTAAAAGTCTCCAACTTCACGAATTACGTGTAGGAACTCCACTTGAACAAATTCTAAAGAAAGTTGATTAATTTAAAAGGCAAATTATTTGGGTGACGTATAAAATATCGATTGTTGGTTTAACTAGTTTTCAGAAAAGATGGCAATCATATGGTAATCTGTCTTTTTCGGATGAGAATTGGAGTACAATTCTGAGATTGTCTATCTTCACTTTGGCATCCATTGGTATTAAACTCTGGTCTTACAGAATCTTAACATGGTGGTATCTCACTCCTCACCAAATGTTCACCTGAAGTAGACACCCTCACCATTATGTTGGAAGCTTTGTGGGGAAGTGGGATCCTTTGATCACTGTTGGTGGTGTTGCAGCACTATACATAAATTCTGGGCCTTAGTTTTAGAAAACAGCCACCAAATAACAGGTTATGAAATCCTGCTTGAACCTGAAATTCTATTCTTAAATTTTTGGCTGGGTCTGGCTACCTTGAAGATTAGATTTAATTTCAACCCTACTAGTAGCAGGTAAAATTGCCATTGCCTCAAAATGGGAAACTACTTCAGCTCCTATGCTATTTCTCTGGTTAGAAAAAGTTTGGAACACTTATGCAACGGAAAAGATCTTCCCTAAGCAGTCCGATTTCACTGAGAAATAGTTCCCTGTTCTAGATTTTATGTCATCCCAAAAATATAGTTCCAGACAAAATTAAGTCTCTTAACTTGTTATTTTAATCTTTCTTTGTAATAAGTCATTGAGAGGTTATTGTTCTTGATACTTTGTATTACTTTGTTTAACGATGTCATGTTATATATTGACTATGATGGGTTGAGAATTAAGTTATACCTTTTTGGTATCGGTGATATTCCTGACTTGAAAATGGATATTAATTGTTAAATGCTATTCTAATATTCTTATCATTTTCTAACCATTTTGAATATAATAAACTGTTCAATTTTTTTTTAAAAAAAACCCCTGCAAATATGCTAATGTGGCCTCCAAACAAGACACCCCCTGGAACTGCACCACCCAACCCAAACATCATATGGAAGCAAACCACATGACATGCTGTTATCATGAATATGCTAATAAGTTGTTATCATGCTGGGTCTCAGATGCTGAGCCATCTTATAGGGATTCATCATCAAAACATGTCTTGAGTATATAAGTATCCTAAGAAGGAATGGAAAGAGAGGAGGAATGGGCTTTTGTTGGTTTATTCAGAAAATGTGTATGGCTTCTCTTCGGAGCCCTGATTGAGATACAGACAAGTTGCTACTGAATTTATAGGCGTGTGTAATCACTTTTCTGTCTACCTCATTTCCCCAAGTAACAATTATGACCTACCTTGTAAGACTGTTGTAAAGGTCATTGAGATAATGCATGAGCAGTGCTTGGAAAACTCAGAAAATATTATATAAATGCTAACTTTAAAAAAAATCCCCTAGAACTATAATTTGTCACACCTCAACATTTATTTTGGCAGCTTGTGTGTCAGATGAAAGCATCACTTCGCAGTAGTCATTTTCATCTTGCATCATCAATTTTAGGTATTCTCAATGTTAATTGATTTAACTAGCTATTATCCCCTGAAAGTTAGATTATTAAAAGAAAAACTAATTATAGGGAAATCTCATTAAAGGGAGATTACTGAATGGCTGCAATAATTGAAAACCGTTAAACATACATACTTGCAAAGTGGCAGAAGACTGGAGTGCAGATTTGGTGTTTCACGTGATCGATTTCCTGTATGCAGAAGAACTGCATCTAGCCTTGTTTTGAGGCACATATATTAAAATGTAAATGCAACATACACAGTAATTTTCCCACTCTTTTTTTGTATTTATTTATAAATAGGAATAAGGCCCATTGTGGAAATAAATACAACAAGCTGTAGAAAGAGGCTCTGGGAGAGTGCCCCGGCCTTGGGCACTGAGCGCCAATTCGCTGTGGCAACCTCAGCAGGGTATGATGACATAGAGTCCACCATTTTCTCCAGGGGAACTGATCTCTGCCATCTGAAGAGCAATTGTAATTCTGCATGATCTCCATTCCTCCCTTGGAGACTGGCAACAATGGTTCCCCATGAGGGAATGGCTGGCATGGAGGGTGGAGTCTATGGCATCATACCTCTCTGAGGTCCCACCCCTCCTCAAACCTCACCCTCTCCAGGCTCCATTCCTCAAATCTCCAGGAATTTCCCACCTGGAGTTGGCAACCCTATCAGGAGTAGCCCCAATGAGTTTTCTCCCAAAGGCCAAAACAGGTGTGGAAAGGGCATTTTACTGACAGAACCTGGTTGCCTAGCAACACGCACTGAGGAGAAAGCACAGTTGCCACCTTTGATTAGGGAAATACCTGGAGATTTGGGGGGTGGATCCTGTGGAGGGCAGCATTGGGGGAGATGGAAGGACTCAGCAGGGGATAATGTCATAGGGTCTACCCTCCAAAGCAGCCATTTTCTCCAAGGGAACTGATCTCTGTCATCTGGAGATCAAGTGTAACAGTGGGAGATCTCCAGGTCTCACCTGGAGATGGCAACCCTAGGGGAAATCAGCCGCACAGCAGGGGGTTGAAGAGAATGGTTTGATGGTTGCTTGCCCACCTCATTAGCCAGCCAGCCATGGTGGAGCCAAAAAGGAGTGAGAGTCATGTTAAATTTATTCTGATAGGAAAGTGGCCAGGTGGGAGAGGGGGTTATGCTAAAAGTCCTTTGTTTTTTTACTCACAGAAGCAAGCTTGATTGTTTGGTTGCCTACCAACAGCCACTGAGGAGACAATTAGTCACAGTTAGTCTCACAGAGGAGCCAAGAGAAGTATCTTCCTCAGGAGAGAGTCCGGCTTTCCAGGAGCCACATCTCGTTTCCTCTAGACCATACCCTCTCTGTTGCTGCCGCCACTGCTGAAGGAAGGCGGGGGAGCCTTTGAAAGCCACTGGGCAGCCTTCTCTGCAGTGCAGGCCTTGCGGCCAAGGGAGAGGGGCCGTGAGGGGCAGCGAAGATGAGTGCTTCCCCTGCTTGCCGCCACTCGCTAGGTCTGCCTCCTTTTCCCCATGGAGGGGTTGCTGCTCTCTCAGCGGAGTGTCCACCCCCTTCGCTGGCTCCCTCCAGACTGAGGGTGAAATGCTGCCCGCCGGCTCAGTGGGCGGGGGCAAGCCAACGCAGCGAGCCAATGCAGCCACAGGATTGGGAGACTGTGAGAGTGGCATCTCAGCAGGCAAAAGGCTGTGGAAGCATGTCCAGGAGGGACACCAAAACTCAAATATATATAAGGAGAAATACTCTGATCCTATCTTTTGGACTCAGGTCAAATCAAACACTATACAAATCAGAGGTGGGGATTAAAAAAAATCTCTGGTAAAAAAAAAATAACTAAACAACCTGAAAAACTGGTAGTAGCTAACCAGGGGCAGGTTGGCAGGGGAGAAATAGCCCCAGAAATGGAACTTGCCCCCAGCCTAACTTGGTACTGCCTCCTCAAAGAGAGTGGAACTGTCTGCCCAGCTAGGAGGTACCTGGCCAGGCTGGGCAGCCAAACAGGATAAGGCTGCATTGCAAGCCATAGTTCTGTCAGAGCTGTCCTTGAAAGAGCAGTCCTCGAAAGAGCTCTCTCAGACCCACCTACCTCACAGGGTTTCTGTTGTGGGGAGGGAAAGGGAAAGGAGTTTGTAAGCCGCTCTGAGACTCCAAGTGAAGGGCAGGGAATAAATCCAATCTCCTCCTCCTTCTCTGTCCCATTTTGTGGTGAGGTAAGATTGGGAAGGGAGGTTGTGTCCTGTCCCACAGCAAAGTTAGGCCAGGTGAAGCAGTCCATCCTGTGCTTCAGCAAGGTGAGGCCAGTCAGGGTGGTCCTGTCCCATCCCTCAGCATGGCAAGGATGGGCAGGTTGGGGTGGTACTATCCTCTCCCTTGCCATGCTGAGGGTGGGACAAGTGGAACAGCACCATCCTGTCCTTTGCTGTGGTACAAGTGGGCCAGGCGAGGGTAGGCCAGGAGGACACATTCCTCACCACAGCAAGTTCTGCTTCCTCATGCCTCTGACTTATGCCATTCCCTCTTTTGGGGCTGGGTGGCGCTTGGGGGAATGGCACAAGTCAGAGGATAGTACCACCCCAACCTGCCCATCCTTGCCATGCTGAGGGATGGGACAGGACCACCCTGACTGGCCTTACCTTGCTGAAGCACAGGATGGCCTGCTTCACCTGGCCTAACTTTGCTGTGGGACAGGACATAACCTCCCTTCCCAATCTTACCTCACCACAGGTCTGAGTATCCCTCTGGGACTCTTCGCTGTCATCTTAATGGCCAACCTGCCTTTGAAGATAACTGATTTAAATTCATCATATATTTTAGGCAACCACATTGCTTCAATTTTACCTCAAAACAGGCAATATCCAGTAGAAATAGTAATTCTGCAGACATTTAGGAGAAACTTCACAACTCACTGATCATCTAATTGCCATTGTGTCACACATTTATTGTTCGGGATGTGCATAACCATTTAGAAAACCAGCTCACTAGCCTTATCAAAATGCTTTTCTCCTCAGAGGAGAAGGATAAACCTCCAGGTTTACTCCAGATTTGATTTATGAAAAAACCCATAAGGGATGTGTCAAACCTCTCTAAGGAATGTTGCTAGTCTTATTGGAAAACTCTTTGCTTTCTTCAAAGTACCTCAGCTAATGATTTTGAAGACTCTCCAAATTCATTTGAGCATCCTATCCTGTGATTTCCCACATACGTTTGTACTGTATAGATGAACTTTTCTGGGCCTTCAGTTTACGTCTTGCTTCAAAAGATTCCATAGCACAGGAAAATAGAGTGGGAAAGCACATTTAAGGTGTCATCTTCAGAAGAAATTTCTGAGGAAATTAGGGGAGGGTTTTTTTGCAAGAAAATAGAAGAGTTTCATTCAGGAGGTTTGGCAGATCCATATGAAGCTGTATGCTAGTACAGAGCTATTAGTCTGCCTTAGATCAGTACTGTCTACCTTGCTTGGCATTGGCTGTCATGAAGAAAAGGGTCTTTCCCCAACACCTGCAGTCTTTTAACTAGAGATGCCAAGGATTGACCCACAGACCTTCTTCATCCACTGAACAAAGACAACTTCCCTGAAAGCAACTCTTAAGTAACATGTTATGTTACTCAACTGCCTTTCTAGAAAATAAGTCCCCTGTATATAAATACCACCTTACTTGTAAGGTAAAGGTAAAGGTTTCCCTTGCTTTAAAGCTAGTCGAATCCAACTCTAGCGGGAAGTGCTCAACTCCATTTCCAAGCTGAAGAGCCAGCGCTGTCCGAAGACTTCTCCGTAGTCATGTGGCCGGCTTGAATGTTACCTTCCCACTGAAGTGGTACCTATTTATCTACTTGCAATTTCACAATTAAATTGTGGACTTGCAGAATTCAAAGCAGCAGCTTTGGAACACTTTTTTTTAAAAAAAAACTGAAGCAACAGCAGGCAGCACCTTGATTTAAATAAGGGACCTCTTGGTCTGCAGTTTATCATTGCTGCCATTAAATGGCCTATTTTCTGCCAATGAGTTTTAACTAAAGATCTCGAGCTCAAAGCTAATTAATTGCTTCTTCTTTTATGTTAATTTAATTGACAGGCAAACATTATCTGCTCAATATTTAGAAGTGTTGTAGTGAGGCATTTAAGAAGAAAAAAGCAACACAGAAGTGGGCTTAGATGACAGCCTACTGGGGTTTGACTGACTCCAAATGACATCCTCCACTACTCAGAAGCAGCAAGAATATGCACCAGGAAAGCCAAGGTTTCAGGATTAGGAATGTTCCCATACTGACCTCCTAAATTAGTCAGAACTTCTCTGGGAGAAGCTCCATTAGGGACATGAGATCATAATGACCACAGAAGTTAAGAGCCGCAGAGAGTTGTTCATGTGTCACTTCCACTGAAAGCAACAGGCTTTATGTAAGCACAGTCAACTGACTTATGGTGATCCCCAGGGCTCTTTTTGGACAGGAACGCACAGGAACGGAGTTCTGGCTGGCTCTTGAGTTGGCCACGCCCAGCAGGAACTCATTAGCATAATAGGCCACACCCAACAGGAGAAACTCATTAGGATAGGCTACATTAGGGGTGTGTAGCCTAACATGCAAAGGAATTCCTGCTCCAAAAAAAGCCCTGGGTTTTGACAACAAACAAGGTAAACAGAATAAGAAGCAAAGGGTGGGTGTGGCTGGATGACCACACTTCTGGCAACATGGGGGTGTGGCCTAATATGCTAATGAGCTGTGCTGTCAGGGGTGTGGCCTAATAGGCTAATACATTTCTGCTGTTGGGTGTGTCCTATTATGCTAATATTCAATCTACAAAAAAAGCCCTGGTGATCCCACCAGAGGTCCTTCTAGGCAAGTGAGAAGCAGAGGTGTTTTGCCATTCCCTTCCTCTGCAGAGCCTTCCTTGGTGGTCTCCCATCCAAGCAGCCACCCTGTTTAACTTCCAAGTTCTGACAAGATCTGGCTACACAATGGTGCCTTCCTTCCAACAGGTCTTATAAACAAGCAGTTTGTCCATAGGATCGCAGAATGAGAGCTAAAATTTTCTTCATTCAAATTGGAGAGGCTCCAGAGCATATGCTTTGTCTGTGGAGGGGGGCTCCAGCATAGTAACAGATCTCTAACAGAAGCTTAAGAAAGTTTTCTGTCTGAGAGCTGATGCTGCTGTCAGGGCTAGACAGATAGCCTAATGAAACTTCATAGACTGGATCCAACCAATTTTTCCACTTGTGAAAAAATAGGTGTAAAGGGTCTCCTTTGACCATCCAAATGCTATGCTGTGGGTCATGGGACCTGAAGGTACAAAAGCTTGAGGGATGAGGACTGTAATAAGGAGAATTTGGCATGATTGAACAACAAAAAAAGATGTCTGGGTCCAACCCAATATGATTGAATAATTGCACTGAATGTCTAGCTTCACAGTGCTCTGAAGATGTTCTATGCCATCCCTGAATTCTTTACTTTCTTCCCAGTCTCATCCCAAGGACTCCTTGGTTGAGTCAATTTCCCCTGCTCATAATTCTGTCACAGAAGTTAGTGGACATTCTTAAGGGCTCCAGAGGGCTCCCCAAACACCTCCATGGATGATCAAGGATTTCAGCAGGGAAATATATTTTCAGGTTTCCTTTCCTCAAAGTGCGGACCTTCACAGAAACTATTTTCTATTCAATTCATGTACGTTTTAATTTAATTTTGTTTTTTTTATTCCTTATCTTTATGGTTATCTTCTCCAAGGTTTCCCAAAAGTTTCTCAACCTAGAGCTGTATTTTTCAACAATACGTACCAGTGTCCAAAGGCAGCTACAAAACCACCAACAGTACGTTGGTGGCTGCTCCAAATATATATATTAGGCTCAATCATACTTGCATAGCTTATGATCCCCTAACCCTGCCCATGAGCCATGAAGCCTGCTATGTACTAGACAACCCCCCTAATCTTGCAGTCCCAGACAAAAATTAAAAAGGCAGTTAAGCATCTGATGGGCCGATACACATGGGCACTTGGGTGGAAAATAAACTGTGCAGACCTGGATTATAATGGACCTCAGGCAGGTCTAGCAAGGCAAAATCTGATGGTCCTCCTTTCTCCTGCCCAAGTCCTGACTTCATGACTTTTTCAGATTCTCAAAGTATAACAACAATTGTTTCGCCAAGAACATTTCTCAGTTTCTTTTCCAGTTAAAAATGTTCTAAATAAATGTTCTTAAAGGGTGTTTAGCGTATGAATGTTAAGTGTTTGCTGCTGTTCTTACACCCAGTACTAAGGACACAACTGAAAGCTACTATTTTAAAATCAATGGAATTTATTTCCAGGCACTTAGGACCTGCAGACTAACTGTAAGATTATTTAGAACAGAGGGAGCTGTTGAGATCCATGCACTCCTGTCTCTTCAAACATCTACAATTCATGTTGTGCAACACTTTCTCTCATCCCCACTCCAGAATTATAGAAAAGCTTGCTGGGATATCTTTGCTTACCTATTTGTTTCTGGGCACAATTCAAGGTGCCCTTCACAGCCTGTGTCCCCCATACCTAATGGGCCACCTTATTCCATATGAGCCTGTGAAGAAATGCATTTTGGGGGTAGAGGTCTGACCTGAGTGCGTGAACCGGGAGCTTCACTCTCAGTTCTTCTGCCAGAGTCTATTAGAACTCAGGCCTCAAACTGACACCGAGCAGGTTGGTTTACTTTATCAAAACTCAAAGCGCTCTGCACTTTAAAAAAGCTCACCTCTTCGATCTTTGGTTCAACTCTGGGGAAAGGGAGGGAGGTGCCCATTAACGACGCTGCTCCTCAATCCAAGTCTCAAAAAGCTTGACAGAATTTATTGAAGATGATTACAACAAAAGACCTATCAGCATTCATAAAACTTCCTGCTCCCCAGCCCGCGGTACCGCTAAGTAAGTCCTCTTCTGGAAAAAAACCCCTCCCTTATTACTGCTTGCTGGCCACTCAAGGCCAAGTAGCTAATTATTATTTGCAGCTGTGGTGCTCTTAAAAAAAAAAGGAAAAGGCTCCAGGATCTTCAGCTACAATGGTTCACAGGGCTGGGGCTGAAACCACTTAGAATGTCTTATTTCAAGTTAATCATCTAAAAATAAAAACAGAAGCACATGCTGCTTCCATACACTGAGGAAAACCTTTACCAGGAGGTTTTTAAAGTTCTCTCTCTCTGGGAAGAGTACAGACAGGAAGAGGGAAGTCAGTTGAATGGCTTTCCAGCCTCACCTCAGCTACCTCTTAAGAAATGATAGTAAGTCAAGTTAGAGACAATAGGAGGGTCCAGTCTCCACCCCTACCCCCAAAGCAGGGGACTGAGATCTGGAGGAATTAAAAATAGAAAGACTCCGGGAAGAAATTTCTAGAAACATCAGGAAAAACATATTTGGCCCAGCCTGACCTGGTTAGTGGATGGGGAAAAGAGAGAAGATAAAACTCCTGGAAACAAGGAGGAAGGTCCTTTTGGTGCTGAGTCCATCAGAAAAGACAGAACTCTTAACTGTTGTCTGGAGGAGGCAGCCATTGCCCTGTGCTGGCCTGGACAGCTGAAGGAAGCTGCAAGGTAATGGCAACCCTGTAGAGATTTTTTAAAATCCTAAACTTACGAGTCTGTCCTGTATTTTACCATCTGATAGGGCATGTATATAGAGAAGGATAAAATAATTGCTTTTTACTCTTTTTTTATATTCTTTGCTCAGTCTGGTGCTCTGCTAAGAGTGTGCTTGTAAACATTTTCTTTTTAATAAATACTTTATAACTTTTGATCCAGGCAATGGTTCTCTGTACCACATAGACCTCCATCCACTGTTTTGGACACACTATTTTAAAAGGAGTGTCAGGGGGGAAGCAGTCAGTTGGCAAATGGCTATTCCTCCAGGGGCGCACAAGGCAGTAAAGTGTCCCCATAGTGACTAGGAGCTGGGCAGAGAGAGACACAGAGACAAGGCCTCAGAACTTTGGAGGGAAGCTGGGAGTCCTGACCCTCCCAGCAGGCAATTCCTATGGAGGTCAGGGGGTGGTGGTGGTGGGTTACCGGAGAGAGAGAGAAGACTCTCCAGGTGTTGAGAAAACCTTGGAGGGCAGGGTGGAACAGGGTCTGCAGGCCAGAGCAATACTGTTCCACCACAGAGCCCATCTGCAATAATTAAGGATGCACAGGCTATACAGTGCTTTGGAATAAGACAAAATTGGAATTTGGACTGCACCTGCAACTTCAGAACAAAATTTTAAAAACCAAAAGACTCAGTCTAAGAATACCTCAAGCTGTGTTAAACTGGGGTGGAATCTCCCCCTATAAACAACTCCACTCAGCCAAGTTTAATGCAATTCTACAGCCCTCTGTTGGAGGAACAGCCACTTGAGTTGGAGGAAAGCTTCAGACATAGCTCAGTAGAACAATAGGGTAGGGACAAAATTCAGCTCACTGACTCAAGTCATTGGTTGTCCAAGGTCAGTATTGTTAATACCCCTGGTGGTAGTTCTCCAGGGGCTCAAGTGAATGTCTTTCACATCACCTACTATGTTGTCTTTTTAAAACTGGGAATGGCATAGATTGAAACTGAGACTTTCAGCATGCAAAGCAGATGCTCTCCCACTGAGCCACAGATCCCCTTACATCTCCAAGCATATTTTTAAATAAAAATTTGCTAAGTCATATTATTTGTCAGACTAGATGGATTTACAATAGGTAGCTGCTCTGTGATTTAAATGAGGGATAGGGACAGTCATCCATTAGACCAGATCCATGCACTAATACCTATAACTGTGTGAACATGCTGGGAATTGGCCTAAATTGCAAGCCCTCCTACAACTTTCCCCACTAACATGTCTATTCCCCCCCCAAAAAAAAATAATACTTTCATCCTTCTAAGCCCATTAACTTCAGTGTACTTGGAGGGGTATAATACTGCTTAGGATGGTATTGGAAGTGTTTCAGTCATGCACAACTTTTTTATATATATAAAATGGAACAAAAACGGTGTGAATGTTTGTTTGTTTGTTCATTTTAACATCTATTGGGAAGTGGTAGCTCTTTTTTCTAGCCATGTCAGAATTTGCCTCATTATCCCTAGTGAGAATACTCCAATGATAATAGTTTGAAGATTGTGACCCTAATCATTATTTGGATCATAGTTTTAATAATGAATTTGCCTTTCTGGACCAATGTTCCCTCTTGGAACTCCCAATACTGTGAAGACATTTGAAATATGACCCTGGGTGAATTGTATCACTATGCAGATTCTCTCCCTCACATCTGTAATTATCAAAATACATCTTAATTCCAAACTGACTCTTCAATCTTTCCCGATTTCCTTTGGGATGACAGCAAGCCACCTTGGCCTGATTTCTAAGGTCTCACCAGTTTCCACTTTTTCTGAGGCACAAATTCCATTCCGGTATGAAACCAAATGCAGCTGTTTTAAACAATAAAATGAAATATTTATGTTAAGATGTACTGGAAGGGTAGGTGAAGGGACTGGCAGGCAAAGATTTTTATGGGACTCAAGAGCTTCTTAGAGATGTTTAAAGGAGTGGTGTCAAATACATGGCCCACGAGCTGGCAGAAGCTTTATGGCTCTTATCCAGTCCAGGAGCAACTGGTGTGAAGGAGGAAGGCAGGAGGATGCTTGGGGTGGGGGCCAGGAGGCACGGTGAAGGTCTCTGCCTGTGAAAATGAACAGCCGGCGAGTTCACATTCAGTGGGCATGTAAAAAAAGTGTGAACCCCAAAGGCCTGTTCACTGGAGTTCATGGTATGAAAGGAAAAAAAGAGAGAGAGAAAAGAGAAGCAGCACATGAGGCAAAAGTTTGCTCAAGTGGATGAAAAGTTTCTTCCCCAGTTGCCTCACCACAAATGGCCCCAAGTTCTTAAGGGAACAGCACACACGCACACCCATGAGCAAATCCTGTCTTTCTCCAAATACCCCCCTCCCCTTTCTCCTGCCCAAGGGAGAACACACACACCAGGGGACACCAGGGGACAAAGGCAGCTGTTTTGAACTTGCTGTTCTCATGCGTGCAACATCCAGAGTGTGGAGAAGGGAAGGGTGAAGGGAAAGTGGAGGGGGGGGGTGAGAATAAAGCCCTAATATGGAACATAAAGGAAGAAGAACCTCAGAGATTTTTTTTAAAAGCTTCTTCCCTTTTGCATCTGAGGTGCTTTATGCAAATAGCCAAACATGTGTGGAGGGGGAGGAAGAAAGGGGGGGGGGCAAGGCACATGGAGAGGTGGGGGGACAGGGGTTTAGAAGCGGGGAAGAGGGATAGTGGAGAGCAGATGCGGGATGAGGGAGGCTGAGAAATCAACAAACAGAAGAGTCAAAAGTGGATGAGAAAGTTCAAAATGGCCAATTCGCCTGCTGAAAACAGCTCGCCCCTCTCCCCTCCCAGCGGGGTGGGTGAGTGAGTCTGTCTGCCTGCCCTTCCCTTTAGTCACTCGCTCACTCTTTCTCTCTAACCAGCCAGCCAGCCCCATGCAGCAGGCGTGGCGTGCAACACAGCCATGCAATAAATAACAATAGAGCCCACCGCTTGAGTCGGGAACTAGCTTCCCCAAAGGGGGAGAGCAGAGCCGCAAGGCACAGGCAAGCAAGCCAGTAGCAGTAGCAGCAGCTGCAAGCAACGGAGGGAGGACGAACCTTCTCCCTCACTCGCCCCCCTCCCCGGTTGAGTAGCTCCCAGCTCTGCTGTCTGTGCCTTAAGCATTAGAACCACTTTTTAATTTTTTTCCAAAGAGCAGAAAGGGAGGAGGGAGAGGCAGGAGAGTGAGGAAAAATAGCACCCTGCAGCGACAGATTTTGTTCTTTTTTTTTGCTTTTAATTGGGTTTGCCTTTGTCCTTTCTAAAGTTTATATCTCCAGTACCTGGCATTAAGTTTTATGGCACACATGGCCAATGACAAAGTGACATTTATGTCAGATCTGGCCCTCATGACAAATGAGTGTGACACCTCTGTCTTACAGGGAAATGACAGAAGCAAAAAGTTGCCCTATTCCCAGGGTGAACCATGCACAGATTTATGCCAGTGCTCTAAAACAATCGTGCTGAGTACTCCTCTATTACTTATGGTGAGATCCATAAAGTTTCTACAGCCCGAACATTAGGTGCTATGAGTCCTTTATTAGCTACTTCTTAATAAAGAACTCACGGCACCAAATGTTTGGGCTGCAGAAACTGTTCAGATTATTTGCCAGTGTGTCAGATATAAGTGATGTTAAGCTGCATGGTTTAAGTTATGCAAATAGGCTTTCCTTGTTGATCTCTTACCCTGAACTTTGAAATAGTTTAGCTCTTTGATTATAAAAGGTTCTGACCCCTGATCTAATGTGTGTGCTTGTATTGCATTTCACACTCTGGACTACTACGAAATGATCCTGTCATACCCTTTCTTCCTGATAAAGTTTTTTTTTGTTGGTGGTGTTGTTCCAACAAAGTTTATTGCTGCTGCCCACGTGATTCCTCTCTTCTCTAGCTTGAAATCCCATCAATGAACAAAAGTTACCATCTGTCTAGATGTGACATCAGTCAAGTCTTACCCACCCTAGGCTGGCTTTTCATAAAAGAGCAGGTGGTTCAAGTGCTGGGGCATGAGGGTCTGTATGAGCAGTATCTCTATTAAAGTGTGGGATGCAGAAAAGTGGGAATTTTCAAGACCAGTAAGCAGCTGAACTTCCCTTCCTTCCCATCCTGCCTCTTCTTTGCTCTGTACAACATGTGCAGGAAACAGAGTTAGAGCCCAGTGGCACCTTTAAGACCATCAAAGGTTTATTCAAGGTATGAGCTTCTGTATGCAAGGCACACTTTTTCAAATACATCGGCGTGGTAGATGAGGTTCTAACTTATAGACAGCGACCAAACAGCAAATTAACATGTAACATGATGATGTTTAAGTTATGCAAAGTGGATTTGCTATTCTGCACGTTCTCATCCACTTTTAACTCATCTGTTTGTTTCTCAGCCTCCCCCATCCCACATCTGCTCTTCACTACCCCCTCCCTGCTTCTGAACCCCTGTCTCCCCACCTTTCCATGTGCCTCGGCTCCCCCCTCTTCTTCCCCCCCCACACTTTGGCTATTTGCATAAAGCACCTCAGATGCAATAGGGGAAGAAGCTTTAAAAAAAACACTCTTGGGTTCTATTTTAAAAATCTCTGAGGTCCTTCCTCTTTCTTTATGTCCCATATTGGCATCTCATTCTCACCCCCCTCCACTTTTCCCTTCCGCCTTTCCTTTCCCACAGTTTGGAGGCTGCATGCATGAGCACAGCATATTCGAAGCAGCCACCACTCTTTGCCCCTGGTCTGTGTTTGTGCGTGTGTGTGTTCTCCTTTATGTGGGAGAAAAAAGGGGATATTTGCAAAAAAGCAGGATTTGCTCATGGGACATATGCACTGTTCCCTTAAGAACTTGGGGCTGTCTGTGGTGAGGCAAACAGGGATTAAGGAAACTGTTATGTATTAAGCTCAAAATGCACCAGAGAACGGACCTAGCTTGAACACCTAAACAATAGACTACTAGGATCCTGAAAGGGGCCTATTGAATGAGAGTTATCTTGTAAATAGCCGATCACCAGGAGTGGGTAGGTGTTGGGTGTGGTGTTTGGCATGCATATAAGTAGGGCTCCAGCCCTGTTAGACTTGTCTTAGAGTTTAGCTTAAATCACTAATAAACTATGAGCTGATCACTCAGTGCGTCTGAACCCAGTATATTTCAGAAACTTTTCATCCTTTTGAACAATTTTTGTGCTGTATCTCTTTTCTCTTCTCTCTCTCTCTCTCTCTCTCTCTCTCTCTCCTTCCATACTGTGAACTTCAGTGAGTAGGCCTTTGGGGCTCACACCTTTTTTACATGCCCACTGAATGTGAACTCACTGGCTGTTTTCACACACAGAGAGACCATCAAAGTGCCCACTCACCCCCACCTTGAGCATCCTGCTGCCTTCCCTTCCTTGCACCAATTGCCCACGGGCTGGATAAGAGCCCTTGATGGGCTGCTTTCAGCCCATCGACTGTATGTTTAACACCACTGCCCTAGGAGTTTTTATAAAACATTTGAAATCAGTTTTGGGTTTACAGCAAGTAGTTAGAGATAAAGTAGCAAGGAAAGATGGAAAGTAGGATTGCCGGCCTTTTTCCTGTGTTTCCATTACAAAATCTTAGGATTTCTCGGTTAGGAGTAGTTCCTAAGAAACCCCCCAGGGGAATACATCATTAGTGTTACCCAAAGGGCAAGTTGGTTAATGACGGGATACCTGATGAGCTTTGTTCTGTTCGATATGAATCATTTGATACAGCAGTAGGTATGGGTAGGTCTTGCAGCCCAGGTGCAATGATGGGAAAGTGTGACGTAAAATCTGTGTTTAGACTCCTACCGGTTCACCTGGAGGATTTTGATTGATTGGGTTTTCAATTTGAGGGGCAGTTTTACTTTGACAAAGCATTGCCCATGGGTTGCTCGATATCTTGCTCGGCTTCTGAGCATTTCAGCACCATGCTTGAGTGGCATTTTGAGAAAGAGCAGAATCTGATAAGGTCACTCATTACCTGGATGATTTCTTATTTGTAGGTCTAGGGGGTTCTGAGAAAATGTGCCTGGTTTATGGGTAATTTTAAGGAATTGGATTGTTAATTGGGAGCTCCTTTATCTGAATAAATGTCTGAGGGCTCTGAGCAATACCTTAAATTTTGGAGCACAGAGATAGATACTAGGAGGGAGCTTTGTCATTTTCCTGAATAAAAGTTGGAGTGGCATAGAGCGCTGTTAAGAGAATTACGTGATAGTCACAAGGTTACACTGAAGCAATTGCAGGTAGTGATATGGCATTTTAACTTTGCCAATAGGGTTATAGCCCTGGTGAGGGCCTTTCTAAATAGAATGGCAAATGCTACCAGGGGTGTTAGGTGTGCTCATCATAAGATTAGGGTCACAGGTCAGATTAAAGCAGATGCTCATGTCTAGCTGGACTTCCTTCAAGGATTTAATGGTCTGTCCTTTTGGAGAATGCATTGGTTGGCTGGACATAATTTTCAGGTGCATTTTGATGCTCCTGGGCCCATTGCTTTGAAATCTATTTCCAGGGTCATTGGTATGCTCAGTGTTGGCCTTCAGGTTGGGAGCATGAGAGTGTCTTTAGGGAATTATCTTCTTAGAGTTTTCCCCCATAGTAGTGGTGGTATATATCTAGGGTAGTGTTTTAAGGGATTCAGTGGTGTTATACTGCTGTGATAATAGTGACATAGCTCAGATTATTAATAGGCCAAACATCCAAGAATGTCAGGGTTTTTCAGCTTTTGCAGGTCTTCACTTTGCACTGTTCAGACTTTAATATTTTGTTGCAGGCTCGGCATATTCCAGGTTTGGATAATGGCATTGCTGATGTTTTGTCCCGGTTTCAGGAAGACTGCTTTTGAGAACTGGCATGAAGCATGGATGTCACCCCAGTGCCAATGCCAAATGAGCTACAGGCTCTTGCCAGTTTCAGGCATGGTGGACAGTGTTGGTGGCCTTAGATCCAGGCACATGGACAACTTACACAAGGCAGTGTCAAGAGTTTTGTTTTGCATTTAGGGAAGATGCTAGGTTGTTTCAGATCTGGTCTTTGCCAGTGAAGCACCTTCAGCAGTTTTTGGCACTGTTGAAGGGTAGAGGTTTAGTGGTCAGAACCATTAATGGCTGCCCTGGCTTTCACAGCAAAAGCAGAGAGTCATAGGGATACCACAAGTGACTTTAGGATTAGGAAAATGCTTGAGGGTTAGGTGCATGAAGCACTGGTGTGAAAAGTTTCATGTTGCCCATTTACATCTGAGATTATGAGGCTGTTGGTACAAGGGTACATGGTGTGTTGTGTTAGTCATGAGGAGGCTGATCTTTTTGTGCAGCATTGCACATAGGTGAGCTATTGCCCACTTCCTGGTGCAATGTGTCCCACACTGCTCTGCAGGTTCCAGACCTGCAGCTGTGGCCAGACAAATCACAATTTATGATATGCAAATCCAAAACAGACTGGTTGGGCGAGGGGCATCATGTGGTTTTAGGAACCACTGTGGATCCTCAACTTTGTCCTGTGTGGGCACTCAGGGCATTCATGAGAATACAGGACTGCAGCCCGAGTTGCATATTTCAGCATAAAGGTGGGTCACCTCTGACGCAATACCAGTTTTGGGCCCTCACCCAGCAGATATCAACAGCTGAGGGACTGCCTGCCTGTGAGTCTGGAACTCATTCTTTGAGAATCGGAGTTGCGCCCACTGCTGCTATGTTGGGAATGCCAGGCAGGTGATTCAGCAAATTGGTAGGTGGCAATCTCTGACTTTTAAGGCTTACATTAGATAACAATTTTATCTTTTACAGATGTGAGCATATTCCATCACATTGCACCAGTAAGTGGGTCCTGGTTGTGGGCCATTCCATCATCTTTTGGGTAAACAAGAGAACAGCTGCCTGTGAGTTGGGATCACTGTTGGGCCTCTATCCCATGGCCAGTGTCCAATAGTGAAGCCTTTGGGGTATGCTATGGAACCAACTTCTGCCATCCTTCCATCAGGTCTTGATGGAGGGCAGGAATCCCCATAGGGTTCCCAGCCTCCAGGTTGTGCCTGGAGATTGCCTGCTTTTACAATGTATCCCCAGCTGACAGAGATCAGCTCCCCTGGAGTAAATGGCTGCTTTGAAGAGTGGACTCCATGGCATTGTACCATGCTGAGGCCCCTCCCCTCCCCAAACCCCACCCTCTCCAGGCTCCACCCCAAAGTCTCCAGGTATTTTCCAACCCAGACCTGGCAATCCTAAATCCCCATGCTCTTTTCCTGCATCTGATAGAAAATGACCTGGTGCGGACGAAGGGAATGTCCATTAATGCAGAACATACTTAGACTTTTGAAACAGGTAAAAAGTTCACTACCAATGGCTATTATTGTTTGATTTCCTACCAAGGAGGATTTGGAGGGGAGCTCTGAAGCCTGCTTGGGTCAAGCATGCAAGGGCTAAGGTTAATAGTTATGACTGTAGGGTTATTTTGGAGAGTGGAGGTGCATGTGTGTCACAGCCCCATTAGATATGACGTGCTACACCTGTATAGGAACAACCCTGTGCATCTTTCTCGAGAAGGGTACAACATCTATTTGGCAGATCTGCATCAGGGACTGCAAGTGGGGCAAGGAGTGTTAGGCTAGGCTAACCCCCTTGTGTAGCAGGGATAGGTAGTAGGTTGATTATGACAGGTAGGGATGATTGGCAAGCACCCTGAGACATCAGCAATGATGGAGGGCAGGTCCAGAACAGCACATCACTGGCCATGCGGCACAGTGTGGCTGGGAAGGATTGCCCACAGTGCTAAGCAACTTCTTTCTGAACATGGTAGCGGTCACCCGGTGCATCAGGGGAAAGGGATGGCACTGGGCACCTTTCAGCACATTGCGTGCAGACAGTGAAAAAGAAGGCCAGCAGAAGAAGCAGGCCAACTTTGGAGTCAGAGTGAATCTGCCCAGCAAAGGCCTCCATTGCCACGCTGTCAGCACAGTCTGTTCATTTAAATATGTTAGCATATTTAATGGTATGACGTAGATCTACATAGTTAATTAATTGAATAAACTTGTTAAACTCAACGTTGTTGTCTTATGTCTTCACTGGTAAACAGAGGAATCCATAGCTGCACAGAGAAGGTAAGGTAGTCACAGATGCACTGGTTTATGGTGGTGGGGTTTTTTGTTTTTGCTGTTTTGAAGGAAAAACTTGAGGCTGGAAAATAAACAGTAACAGAATACTGTGACTACTTACTTTCATCTATGTAACATTCCATAAAGAATAGCACACTTTCCCCCACATGAAGACATAAGCCTCCAAGATGAATTAAACTTAGACTGACTTTAAATTAACTGTGCTCCAATAATGAAGAAAACTTTAGAAATTGCATCTGTAATAAA
This sequence comes from Gekko gecko, assembly GCA_029375565.1. NCBI lineage: Eukaryota > Metazoa > Chordata > Lepidosauria > Squamata > Gekkonidae > Gekko > Gekko gecko. Next base: position 181,549,129 of record JAPDNY010000004.1, read on the forward strand.
ATTTTATAAATTCTTGCAGGCTATTCTAAAAAAAAATATGATATAATATATTTTATCCTGCTCCTTACATAGAGAGCTATGCTGAATCGCTCAGCGCTAGATCATATTAATTTTCATCTTCTGTGACTTTCTTTATTATTAAAAACATTCTTACACAAGTTTTTTTCCCCCCATAAAGCAGTCTTTAAAAGTTCCATCTGTGCCTACTCATTTGTACCTGCACTATGACTTATCAAAAGCTCTGCATTTTTTGTGTTAGAAATTAAATATCGGTATTACTAAATTGATCTTGATCTTCTTCTTCTTTTTCATCATCATCATCATCATCATCATCATCATCATCATCATCATCATCATCATCACATTGATACTGCTTTGTAAACCACCATGGAATTATTCACAGAACAATTATTAAATATATTTTAGGTGAACTGGAATTAGGGCTGAGCTAAAGATTCAGTGCTAAACTTGATCAGGTCAAAACAGGCCCTTTCATGGAGGAGACTTCATGAAAAGTTGTTGGTAGAGGGTCAAAATATATTCATATGTGGAATCCCAATTGAATTTTATAAGAGCTTTGAGGAAGTGATAGCACGACCGCTGAAAGAAGTGATAAATAACATCCTGGAGAAGGGTCTAATGCCACAGTCATGGAACGATGCCCTGATTACGCTTATACAAAAACAGGGATTAGAGGGAAATGAAATCAGAAACTATCGCCCCATCTCACTTTTAAATAGTGACTATAAAATTTTTGCCTGTATTCTGGCCTCAAGGCTTAAAAGAGTTTTGATGCAAGTTATCCATAAAGACCAGGCGGGATTTTTGCCTGGGAGGCAGATAAAAAACAACGTCAGAATAATCCTGGATATATTGGAATATTACGAGCAACACCCGGAAAAACCGCTCGCTTTAATATTTGTTGATTTAGAGAAGGCGTTTGATAATCTAAGTTGGAGATTCTTGCTAGAGAAATTAAAGGCGTGGAACTGTGGAGAAAACTTTTTGAAAATGATTAAGGCGATTTATACCAACCAATCAGCAAATATAATAGTTAACGGAGATATATCTCAAAAATTCGAAATTAAAAGGAACGAGACAAGGTTGTCCCTTGTCTCCTCTGCTTTTCATTTTTGCGTTAGAATTATTATTAACTCGTATCAGAAACGAAAAAGAAATTAGGGGATTAAATATTAAGAGTGAAAGTATAAAAGTACAAGCCTTCGCAGACGATATGGTCTTCATTTTGGAAGATCCGCAGGAGTCATTAAATCAGTTATTACATACTTTTGAAGATTTTGGAAAGGTGGCAGGGCTGAAAGTAAATCAAAAGAAAACTAAAATATTATTGAAGAATTATAAGGGATTGCCAGAGAAGGAATTGCAAGAAATTTCGGGCTTTGATATACAGAAAGGTGTCCGATATTTGGGAATTCATATTACAAACAGATGCTGTTCCCTATTTAAGGGAAATTATATAAAGTTACTATCGGAAATAAAGAAAGACCTTGAAATATGGAAAAATTTACAACTCTCCGTAACAGGAAGAATTTCAACTATAAAAATGAACGTGTTACCTCGGGTTCTCTTTCTATTTCAGACGATTCCCATCTTAAGAAATCAAGACTTTTTCAAAGAGCTAGATAAAATCATAAAGAGATTCATATGGCAAAATAAGAGACCGAGAATTAAATTAAAGTACTTACAAGAACGGAAGGAGAGAGGCGGATTTGCACTTCCTGATTGGAAACTCTATTATAAAGCAGCCGCGATGAGCTGGCTAAGGGAATGGATAACTCAAGAAGATAAAAGATTACTGTCTCTTGAGGGGCATGATCTACACATGGGTTGGCACTACTTTCTCTGGTATAACAAATCCTCAGCCCTCTTTAAACAGCATACTATTAGAGCAGCCCTATATAAAATGTGGACCGAGATAAAAGATAAGTGCTATAGGCAAATTCCCAAATGGCTCTCCCCAATAGAGGCATTTGTAAAACCATCCTTGTACGTAAAATATACTAAATGGAGATATAAAGATCTTTTAGATGAAAATGGAAACCTGCTTGCAGACAATACTCTTAAAGAGCAAGGGACAAACTTAACCTGGTGGGAGAGAAATCAACTGATCTCAAGATGGTCAATAGATAAGAAAATAGGATTAGACAACAGTGTACCGGAGTTAGATAAGCTTTTGGTGGATTCTAAAGAAAAATTTATTAAGAAAGCGTATAATTTCTTATTAGAATGGAAAATGCAAGACGAGTGGATAAAGCCTTCCATGGTAGCGTGGGCACAAGATATTGGTTATAATTTAACTTTAGATCAATGGGACAAAATTTGGTTAAGGAACATTAAATTTGTAAAAACGAGTGCATTTAAAGAAAATATATTAAAGATGTTCTATCGTTGGCATATATCTCCAGCACGATTAAATAAAATTAATAAAAATCTAGGGAAGGAATGCTGGAAATGTAAATTTTGTAATGGTTCTTTCTTTCACTTATGGTGGTCTTGCATTAAAGCTAAAAGGTACTGGTGTATGGTTAAAAAAATGATAGACAAAATACTAGATAAAAATATCCCATTTACACCTGAATGTTTTTTACTAAACGTAACTCCGGAAGGTTATAAGAGAAAGGAGAGTTACCTAATAGTACAAATCTTAACAGCAGCAAGAATCGAATATGCTAGGAAATGGAAGGATAGTAACGTTCCAAACAAAATGGAGCTTATCTTCAAGATTTGGGATGTAGCAGAGATGGAAAAATTAACATATATCATTGAAGATAAAAGCTTGGAAGTTTTTGGAAGTTACTGGTCAAATTTCTATAAATGGCTAAAAGAAGATAAGATTTTGGGTTAAAGATATATATTTAGTTCAGTGGTTTTTGGACAATATTGTTTTGAATGTCTTGAATGTAAAACCGAAGAACTCTGTGAATATTTATTTATTAACGATCCAAGGTACACACTTGTTTGTTGTTGTTCTCTGTTGTTTATTTTGTTTGTTTGTTTTTGTTTTCTTCAAAACCCAATAAAAATAATTTAAAAAAAAATATATATATATTCATATGTATGAGAATCATTATTTTTGAATAGACAGTGTTAAGATAAAGTAGCAAGAATGAATAACATTATATATATATATATATATATATATATGACATTTCAAGTCCAGATAACCTTTCATGGTGTTTAAATTTACACAGTGAGTTCACCAAGGATGTGCACCCTTATCAAGTGGGATAGCTAGCTATTGTTAGAAGAAGGGGCTCCTTGCCTATGATCTGCTTATTTGAGGGGGTAAGAAACTTTTGCGGATGCATCTAATTGATCTCCTTTAGTGATGTACGTAGTACTGATTTTCTGTTGGTTCAGTCAAAATTAAGAATGCAATAGCTATGTTTTAGTAAAAGCTTAAAATGGAAGCAGAGCTTCTCTAATAGTATTTCCTTGTGCACCATACCCTTAACAAGCCTTAGGGTTTCTTAAGTGCACGCCAGTCTCTGAATCAGGCTTGATTGGGGACATCCAGAACAAGTGTCACCTCTCTTGTACTTTGTACTCACCACAGAGACTTGACTTTCCATCACTGCTGGGCACTACCCCCCACTCTTTAATCAAGAATAGCAGACAAAGAGTAGGATGCGTTACCCTTCAACCCCTTCTGGCTACACTAAGGTCTTCATGTACTCTGGCTTCATGGACTCAAATCTCACTGGCTATATAAAGTTAATATCACCCTGTTTAGCTTTATTGCGTTGCTACCTAGCTGTTGAGATGAATATGTGATGAATGTTAAGCCAAAACAGCGAATGACAGTGCACCCTGTTCTCCCTCAGGCATGTTTCATCGTATGCTAGATAGGAAATGGCATCCAGAAATGATGGCAAATGTGATTACTGCTACTGGCAACGATATGCCCTTTTCATCCTCTTTCCGCTTCCCTCCAAATGTTAAAAGAGGGCTGCTCGAGGTCTGTGAGCATGGAGGTGAAATGAGGAGGGACATTTTGGCTCAGCCTAATCAGGATTTCAATTGATAGAAAATGAAGAAGACTTACATTATGCCTTTTGCAAAGTAAGGAAGAGAGGCTGAAGAAAGCCATTTTGTGGCCATTCTAGAGCTGTGCTAAACCCATCCCTTAATTTTCTGTATAGTTTTCTACTTTTCTGCTCCATGGTGTCAGATATCCATGGAAACTCCACAGTCATCCTTGCTTTTAGGATCAGCAGGCATAAACTGATGTACATTGGCATGCAGACCACATGAACAACTCACCCCTTTGAGTAGCCCTCATGCAAATGTCACTTCAGATGGCTTCCAAGTGAGAGCTGTTGCATGTGAAGCCACCCATAGTGTCAGAGTGAACTACACATGAGAATATTAATGCTAAAGTGACGTGTACTGAAGGGTAAATATTGCAAATTCTTCCAAACACAGCCAAAGATTATTGAATAACAACACCAATATAGACCTTTTTGGATGAGATTCAGAGGCTATCTAGACTAGCATGATGTTGCCAGCATTGCCTATCTATGTTCTGTTGCTTGTCCCTAGTAGATCTGAATGTTGCAGCCAGTTTGGAAGAAGACATCTGGGTTACACCAAATCTGCCGTTCAGATCTTAAATTTCAAATTTGGAATTTTAATCGACATTTCTTTTAACTGAATTTTTGACTCAGATTCAAGGGTGCAGAGTTGATTGTTTTGATATTGGCAGGTATCAGATATAAAATGTGGATGAGCATATCAAATGTAACAAACCTGATTGAAATATGCCCGTTAATTAAACAAATCTGAATTCATTGACCTCTGGTGGTCTAAAGCATTTCACTAAATGAAGAAGTCCTTACATTCTGGCACCTTCCTTGCTCTTGCTGCTTCAAGTCAGGGCACAGTCTAGGAGGCAGAATGGGCACAAAGTGAATCAGCTGATATGTTCCTGACAGGCATGCTGTGTTATCCAACAATAAGAGACACCCAGTGCTGTTGTTACATTATGTTATCCCTAACTAGTATTTCTGTACATGGCCTTTTCCATGGAATTTAATACCACTTATGCATGAGTCTATTTGTTCATATGCAATCAGGATGGCTGGGTTTTCTCCCCCCCCCTTTTTTTTTTTTTTTTACAAAAATAGAGTATGCATACTAAGAGAGATTATTTGAAGTATTATATTTTCTCCAACCAAGTGTGCCAGCTGCTTGATGAATGTGTGTATATGTAATTAGCCATTGTGGATCCAAAAAAATTTCAAGCTTTCTGAAAAATCCCAGATCCTTGAGCCCGTCTCAGCGGGGAGGGCAGGATACAAACTGAATACATACATACATACATACATACATAAAATACTGGTATTGTATTCAGATCCAGGATTTTCCAGAAATCCTGGTTTTTTTCAGGTCCAATAGACCAAATGTAAAGTACTGGGTTCACCACATGGAGGACTCGTACTACGACATGCGTTCAGACGTGTTTATTTTACTTCACACACGAACTGACAAAACGGCCCTGCAAGGGCCAACTATATACATCCCACCTGGCACACCCACAGTTCCATTGGAGGGTTTGAATTTCCCGTCAGAGGTGCTATTGGTGGACACTAGGTGGACTAGGATCCTAGGTCCCTTTGTGTTCAGGGACCAAGCTCCTTACTTCAGCCACGGACCCCTGGAGGCAGTCCACGTACATAACACCCCTCCCCCCATAGTTTCGTCCCTGCCTATGTGACATAGTCCTGCAAATAGGCAGGGGGTCTGCACTCTCATAGAGAACACAGAGGCACAGGCACAGGGTTGCTTGATACTGGCTCCAGCTGGCTGGCCAGGTCTGGTTGCTGGGTCAGCGGCGGCAGCTCCTCAGCTGGACTTGGGGGTGCGGCCGCCAGCTTGCCTGCCTGGGCCTCTTCAGCACTTGGGGGGGGCTGCCTGGTAGTCTCTGGGATGGAGGGTCTGCCTCTTACTTCCTGTGGGGGAGGTTCATCTTCCGCCAGGAGTTATCACCACCAAAGTTGGTCCACATGTATCTTGAGGAGCTGGCTGTCCTCAGTAGACACCTCATATGACACTGGGCCAGTCGCTTGGATGACTCTGCCTGCCAGCCATGTGGGACCCTTCCTAAAGTTTCTTATGTACACCAGGTCACCCAGAAAGAACCCTCAGGGGGCATCCCTCTGCTCCATCAGCTTCCTCGAGTCCAGTGCCCGGTTGGGATGCAGGCGGTCCAACAGGATGGTGGGGCGGTGGCCCATCAAAAGTTCTGTGGGGCAGCGGCCAGTGATGGGGCTTGGTGTTGTCTGCTGCATCAGGAGGAAGCAGGCTATCCAGAACTCCCAATTCCCGTCCGTGATCTGGCTGAGGGCTTCCTTCACAGTGCGTACCATGTGCTCTGCTTGCCTGTTGGTCGCAGGGTGGAAGGGCGCAGAGCGAATGTGTCAGATCAGGTTCTGCTGGAAGAAGTCCTGGAATTCTGCTGATGTGAAGGCTGCCCTGTTGTCAGAGACAATCGTGTCCGGCAGGCTATGGGTAGCAAAGATCCTACAGAGCACATGGATGATGGTTTTCGTGGCCGTGGTGGTCACGGGGCTTATCTCCAGCCATTTGGAGTAAGAGTCCACGGTTACCATGAATAGTAGTCCTTGGAAGGGGCCAGAAAAGTCTATATGTAGCCAGGACCACGGCTTGTGTGTGGACTCCCAGGCTTGTGTTGGTGCAACCCCGGGACCACACTAATGCCAAACTGCAAGCACTTCACCTTAAATGTGCCCCTGTGGGTGACAATGGTCTGCGCAGTGGTGGTGGCATTGTCCACTGGCAGCTGCTGGTATGCTTGTGCGAGGTCCAGCTTGCTGAAAATTTTAGCCCCTGCCAGTGTGGCCAACACATGGCTAATGACTAGTGTTCCCTCTTAGCTGAGTTAGTGTGAGCTAGCTCACTGTTCTTTAGCCTCCGGCTCACACATTTTTGTCTTAGCTCAGGAAGGATGGCTCCAGAGCAAACTAATTTATGCAGTAGCCAAATTGCTCATTCACAACTTTAATGTCAGTAGCTCACAAAGTAGAATTTTTGCTCACAAGACTCTACAGCTTAGAAGGAGCATTGCTAATGACCGGACCGGGTAAGAGTAGTTGTGGAGGGCCTTGTTTAAAGTGTTTAAAGCACTTATAGTCCGCACAGATGCGGACGTCTCCATTGGGCTTCACTGAGGTCACTATAGGAGTTTCTTACAGCATGTGTGAGACGGGTTCTAGGACCCTTTGCGTCACTAAGTGGTCTAGTTCCATGTCTATTTTTGGCCCTAACATGATCGGGGCACTGTGGAACCGCATGCAGATGGGGACAACCTGGGGGTCAAGTTATAATGATACCAGGAGCCCTTTGTAGCATTCCAAAGCCCCATCAAAGACCTCAGGGAATTCCCCGCAAACATCAGCATAGTCCCATAGTGCACATTTATTCACACATACCCCATGGTGATGCCCAATGGTGCAAACCACGCCCGGCCCAACAGACGAACTAAATTTCCCTCCATGACTATCAAGTCCAGGAAACCCTCAAACCCCTGGTACTGCACCCAGAAGGTCCCCACACCCCTTATTGGAACTGGGTTTTTCTGGAAGTCCACCAGGCTCAAGGGTGAGGGGCACAGATTAGGCCCATCGTTTGGGCAAAGTCTGTCCAGTGTTTCCACCGATATGATGGAAACTGCTGACCCGGAGTCCACTTCCATCGAGCAGGGGGACCCCTCGATCTGGACCTGTATCTTTGGGGCCACGGGCAGGTTGCAGAGGCATAATACCTATAGGGAGGGCCAGCTGGTCAGGAGGTAGAGGTCGTCAGTGGTGTCCTCATAGTGCGTGGAGGTTTGCGGGTATTGCTGCGGCTGGGGCGGGTGGTTCTGGTTGCCATTGGATCTGCAGATCTGGGAGAGATTACCCTGTTTACCACACGTGTAGCAGGAAGCGTTGCAGAAATGGCACGACTTTTGCTTGTGTGCCTCTCCACAACTGGCACACAAGGTCCGCCCGGCGAGCTTCCCAGAGGATCCAGAGGCTGTGGCGGTTCCTGGCAGCTTTTGGTGGTTGGGTGAGTGGATGAGATGGACATTGTCCTCGTCTGAGTTCTTGGGCACCAAGTCGGGGACCACTAGATGGGACGCTGCCGGTGGTCAATCGCCGTGAGAGGCCTCGTGAGTGATGGCAAGCTGAAGGGACTCATTGAGTTTTAGGTCGGTGGTGCCGATCATCTTTCGGTGGACCTTCACATCGCTGATCCCCCAGATGAACTAGGTCAAGATGTTTTCCTCCATCTTGATGAATAAGCACTTCATTGCATGTTGGTGCAGCATGACCATGAAGGCTGCGACCATCTCACTGGGCTTCTGGAGGTGCCCCTGGAACTCCATCCACTTTGCCAGCATTGTGGGCTTGGGCGTGAGGTACCTGGTCAGGGCATCGATAATCTCCTCATAAGTGCATTCAAGGATGGCCTTGGGTGCCAGGAGGCTCTTTGCGAGCTGGATAGTGTTCATGCCACAAGAGTTGAGGAGGAGGGCCCTCCTCTTGCCTGTGTCGGTCACCTCCTGGAAGGTGAGGTAGCAGGTCAGTTGATCCATCCACGAGTCCCAAAGTTTGGGATGAGTGGGGTCAAAAGCGTGGAGCACAGAGTGGTGTTCAGGATTGCCAGGTGTGGTGCAGTTCTGCTCAGGAGCAGTGTGAGGTGCTGTGGCTTCCTCTGGAACATTGCTTGGTGCTGTGCTGGTTGGAGTGTGAAGCCTGCTCATTGGGATCCCACCTTTGTCACCATTGTAAAGTACTGGGTTTGCCGCATGGAGGACTCATACTACGACATGTGTTCAGATGTGTTTATTGTACTTCACACATGAACTGACAAAATGGCCCCACAAGGACCAACTATATACATCCCACCTGGCACACCCAGAGTCCCAGTGGAAGGTTTGAATTTCCCGCCAGAGGTGCTATTGGTGGACTCTAGGTGGACTAGGATCCTAGGTCCCATTGTGTTCAGGGACCAAGCTCCTTACTTTAGCCATGGACCCCTGGAGGCGGTCCGCATACATAACACCCAAGAAGGGTAAAAAAAAAAAACAGAGGTGGAGTATTGGCAAAGCCACAAAAAACAATTGACAAGCAGAGTGGATTGCTTCCTTGTCAGTTACTTTTTGGGCTTTCTACTACATTCCCTTTAAAGACAGGCCATTTAAAGGGGCTGCAGAAGACAGCCTGAAAAACAGCTGACCCACTGAGAGCAGTCTCTATGGGCTCAACTGAGCTTAAGGCTGGCTTCATTTAAATAAGGCTACACAAGAAGCCAGCCCAAAGCTGACCTGAGCAGAAGTGCTCACTTCCATCCAGCTCAGCGGATCCTCCAGCTGGCTTCTGTAGTCCCTCTAAACTTTAAAGGGACTGCAGTAGTAGCCTGACAAACAGCTGAGAGGCAGGACCAATGTGCTCCAGCCTCTCCACTGTTTTTGGTTTTTTTTGGATCTACTCCAAATATATCTGGGATTTCTTTGGGAATCCTGGATATCTTTGGAATTCTGAAATATATCCAAAAATACCAATATGTTTTTTTCCTGGGTATATTTTCAGCTCAGGTGGATTTGAATGCACACCTCTAGTGAATACAATGATACTCCGACACATCAGATGTGCCTATATGAGGTCTTCCACTTCCCCCCTCGTGATTGAGGATGGGAGCATATTCACATTGGCTAGGCAGTCAGACAATGCAACACTAAATTGGCAGTTTGATCACACAAACACATACACATTTCTCTTTCAGTTGTAATTATAGTTATAGTTTACTAGTTGGGGAAGAAAGTAGGTGGGGATGAACATTTGGATTTGCCTCTAAATGCACATCTTATTTATAGTAATGTTCCAGATACACATCTGCATCTATATTTAAATAGTCAACTACTAGGGTTGGGGGAGGGACTATTGACCTGGTTGCCTTGTGCCCTCTTCTCCCTGATACCCAGCCAATGAAAAGTTGCTTACCCTGCCTCAAAGAGATTTGAAAAAGCACTGAAGAAGCAGGGCACATTTCATGGGTATTGAAAATGTTTGTGAAATACGTTCCCCACACCTCACTTCACCACTAGCTTTCATTGCCTTTGTCTTTCTTATGCCTTTAGGTATCTTCAGAAATAACTTGATGGCACGGAGAGGAACTTCGTAGATTTAGCTGAACTTCATTATAGATCTTTCACTGTGCCTTAGAAATGTAACTGCAGATTAGAGAGCAAAGCACTTTGCTTTAAAGTACATCGTTCCCATGCCAACAGTGACACGGGCCAGAAGCTATCATCTTCCATGCTCATCTGACACTTATTGCTAATTCCATCTGCTTTATGGAGTTAAGATCAATTGTTCTAACCTCCCAGCTAAGAGCTCTCCTCAAGGCTTCCCTTGGGCGACCTTATTTTCTCATACCAGCTGGTTTCTGCATAATGGTTCCAAGAGGGAACTTCTTCCACTGCATCTGGAGTACTTTTCCCTCCAAGACATCCATTCTTTCCTCCTGATTCGTATGAAAAGTAGTTGCTGGCTGGAGATGTGGGGGAATTTTTAAAATAAATGTCTCAATGCACTCATCAAAACTTTTCTTTGGGCCTCTGTGTATGAAAGCGATGCAAAAACCATTTTAAAGCAGACTCTGGGATTGTTATCCCCAGAGGGCAATTCGCTTAGGCACACCGCCTTGCCATGAAGTTCAGGAATATTTGGCACACTATAATATTGTGGTTGGTTGTGTAATTGATCACCACTGTTCTTTAATACCAGGCTGTATTTCACAGTGGAGGGAAGGTGGCGTGGTCTAGCCTGATAGCTCAGAAGCTAATCAGGGTCACTAATTTGATTGAAAGACCACCCAGGAAAACTGCAAAAGGCAGCAATGGCAAACCACCTCTGCTCCTCACATGCCTGGAAAGCCCCTCAAGTGGATCACCATAAGTAAGTTGCAATTTGATGGCACTTACGTACACATATTCCACTCTGGACATTTTTTTAATGAGTTGCTAGACTCATGGAGAGCATTTAGACTTCCACATGGCACAGGATCTTATATGAAGTGCCTCTAATCCATTCACCAATCCTGACATGGGTTCTGCTTGAATATCAGCACAGTGTCCCTTCAGGAAGCAACAGGAATCAATCATGAACCTCTTGAATGAGATCTCTGTCCGGCTGGAACCCTTTGCAAGCAAATACACGTGCCCTGTGTTTCATTTAAATCTGTGTGTGTGTGTGTGTGTGTGTGTATATATATATATATATATATATATATATATATATGTTACAGTGGGAGCTAGAATGGCTTCCTACCAGATATAAATGAGGACACTGGACAGTGAAGGAAGACCTGAGTCATAATATATGGTGAAGGCTGGTCATTAGAATAGAACCATAGAACAAAATAGCCAGTCCTGTAAGCTACATATGCAAAAACCCGGAGATGCTCGACTCCTTTTCCTAGACTGAGAACTTTGGGCACATCAATTTTTCCTCCATCTTAGCAGAAGGGTAAAATCCCTAGCAACACAGGTTCAATAAGGGGAATTAATTTAGGACTTTTTTCTTAAGAGTATGCATTCTCGACCTGAATGTTAGCAGTGGTGTTGAACTTTTGGCTGCCTTCCCCCCCCCTTAATTCCTTTTGCTTTTATAACCAACACTGCTATCATTCTACAAAATGAGGAAACTCCCTACACAGCAATAAGCCGGTCTTATCTTCTAGAATACTTGAAGTGTTTAGAGAGTGAGCAGCATTTAAAATACACCTCACGCATTAAAGCAAATGAACTGTCACCTGGTGGGCCAAAACAATATGCATACTGAAACATTATAAATTATGCAGGTAATGCCTGATAGTAAGGAGAATGGGCCTCTTAGGTGAATGGTATACAAAGAAATATGTGTAGATTATTATTAAATATTATTAATATTTGGCATGCATATAGCACTTTTACCCTCTCTATCCCAAATTGAGTAAAAATATAAATGTAAAATTTCCACACTGCAACTTTGAGGAAGATTTTTAAAGCCTGGGGATGTTTCTATGGGAGAAGGAGGTCTTTGGTTTTCCTGGTTGCAGATAAATTACAGCAGATAAATTACAGTTTAAAAGTAAAATGAATTGACCAAGAAATTATAAGGAAGGCTGTGTGGATGTTGCAACACTAGTACTTTGAAATTCATGTGCCAAATCTAGTCAATTTTGCAGAAGCATTTTAAACCAGTCTTAATTTCTAAATACATTTCAAAGGCAGCCTATGCAAATCACATTGTTGGAGTCATCTAGGAATTGATAAATTATATGTTACCATAGTTGGTCATGTATTTTGCTGAAAAGAGCATTTGGCAAAATGGTATTAATTAGAAGAAGAGGCACTTGGTCACAGCTAGGAGCAATAATGGGACCAAAATAACTCTAGATAGCATACTTGGATTTTCAAAGTAGCAGTATCATCTTCTAGAGTCTCTCAGGCCCATACCAGTTAGCCATTTTAGAAGGGTATTTTTAAATAGACTGTATTGAAAAATGCTGAGAAGACCAATGGAATAAAAAGGATTCACTTCCCTGTCCAGTTCCTGATGTGGATCATTCACAGGTCAAAATCTCCAGATTGGTAAAGATCTAGATAACCAATCTCATCCAAATATTACCAGAGCTAATACTACCGATCACGGAACACTACATAAATACAGGCTGATGGTTGACAGGGCTGATAGTTAAAGAGATCAGCTGAAATCAATAAAACAACGTCTCATGGCTTCTTTTAAGATCAAAGGAATCACACCCTCCTTGACAAGAGCATGGATTATTTGTGTCACCCCTTTTGCTAACTTAGAAATAACACATGTTCCTGTATGGAACCTTGAAAGAGAGGCTTTGCAGTTTTAATGCTGTGCAAAGTCTACATGGACTTTTATTGCAGTCGAACTCTTAGTTTTAAACTCTGGCTCTTTTGAGTCATGAAAATGCATAGCTTAGGGTCTATCTTGGTATGTGTGAATGTATGCATGTATGTATTTATATAATTTGCTAGGAATAGGGCCCATTGTGGAAAAAATGCAACGAGCTCTAGAAAGAGGCTCTGGGAGAGTGCTAAGGCCTTGGACACTCAGCATCAATTTGCTGTGGCAACCTCAGCAAGGTATAATGATACAGAGTCCACCATTTTCTCCAGAGGAACTGATCTCTGCTACCTGAAGAACAGTTGTAATTTTGAGTGAACTCCAGCCCTCACCTGGAGATTGGCAACAATTGTTACTCAGGAGGAAATTGCTGGTTTGGAGGGTGGCGTCTATGGCATTGTACCTGTCTGAGGTCCAACCCTCCTCAAGCCCCACCCTCTCTAGTCTCCACACCTCAAATCCCCAGGAATTTCCCAACCTGGAGCTGGCATTGGAAACCCCATCTCCTTCCCAGCTAACCATCAACCTACCATTATCTGCCCCTCTGACTGCAGCTGACTTCTGCCATCCCAGATCAGTTGTAATTCTGAGTGATCTCCACCCCTCACTTGGAGATTGGCAATAGTGGTTTCCCAGGAGGAAAAATAGTCTTTCTCTGCCATGGGGACCAAAGCAGCTTACATCATTCTCCTCTCCCCCTTTTGATTTGCACAACAACCCTGTGAGGTATGTTAGGCTGAAAATCTGTGACTGGTCCAAAATCATGCACTCAGCTTCTACAGCAAGAACTTGGATCTAGCAGACCCTGCTCTGAAGCACTGACTGCTACGCCTAGAGTAGCCAAACTCCAGGAGAGCCTGAAGATCACCAGGTATCACAACTGAACTCCAGACAACAGATCTACCCCCTCCCTGAGAAAATAACTGCTTTGGAAGGTGGGCTTTATGGCATTTTGTTCAGCTGAGACCTCTCCCCTCCCCAAACCCTGGCTTCCATAAACTCTACCAGAAAATATCCAGGAATCTCCCTACCTGGAGCTGGCAACCCTAGACTCAGGACTGGCCCCAATGAGTTCCTCACAAAGGCCTGCAAAGGATTCCCTTCCTTTGTCTGAACCAAGCTTGGTTGCCTACTGTAGCAAAACAGGCTTAGCTGTTCACCTCCCACCCTCATCCCATGAGCGTGTCTCACTCCTTAAGTTTGCTGCCATGACTCACTGAATTGTCACTGCCTTTTTAGAGGGGCAGTGAGACCCCTCTGGCTGAATCTTCCTATTTGGAGATGGACTCCCCAATATTTGAGGGATCCCTGGAAAGTTGGCAACCCAAGGGTCTAGCCTTTCCTTGTTTCCCTGGGCTACCCCCTCCCTTTGGTATTGTGCAGAGTGGGAAAACTATGTGGTCAGAGCACAACACAGATTATTAGCCAAATAAAATAATTTATTTAACTATTTACGCAATTATGAAGCACACACACACTAAATGAATAAGGCCCAACTGTAGGAGTAAGCACACACCATGAACCAACATGGCATAAATCAACAGGGGTTAAACACAATCCTCTTTCCCTACACACAACACTCTAGCTCTGGAGGTTGTGGGCTCAGGCCAGGATCTCTCCTTGGACTGGCTCTGTTTCAGCCTCTCTCTCTTTTACCCAAGAGAGCAGAGAAACTTCCATTCATCCCCCAGTCCAACCAACTGTGGAGTGGCTGAATTTCTGCTACCTCCCTGGGTTCCCCCACATCTCTGGCTTGTAGCTTAGCTGGAGTCTATATTGATGCTGGCCTGCCCCTTGGGATGGTCCCTCTTTTCCTGCACTTTTTGGCCTTGCTGCAGCTGGGAACTGTAGGCCAGCAGATGAGGAAGCTCCTCTCAACCCAGTGAGTGATACCCCTGCAGGCCTCTCTCTGGAACTACAGCTCAATTAAACCTTATGGGGGGACATTTTAAAAGCAGAGACAGCCGCCATCTTACAAACACAGGTAACTGCCATTTTGTTACATCTACCAACAGCAACTGAGGGAAAAAGTTAGTCTCACATAGGAGGCAAGTGTCTTCATCAAGAGAGAAAGCCCTCTGCCAGAAATTCTGACAGGGCACAGAGGCTGAAGGAGTGGGCAGGGAAGAGGAGCAAACCCAGCACCCAGCCAATGGTATGTGAGTACTCTTGAGTGGCGGCTGGGCGGGACTCAGGCAACACAACCAGTGGCTAGGGACATGTTCTGAGTGACAGATCATTGAGCCAACTGACTTTAGCAGCATGTGGAATGTTCAGGAGAATCCATGACCAAAACAGTATTATATTATAGAGAGATAGTACACTGTTCTCACTGAAATTTATGATAGATTATAAAGTATACATCAATGGCCTATTATGCACTGGTGTTTTCCCTCACACTGGTGTCTATCAGGTTTTCTTTCTCATTCTGCATTCCCATCACTTTCACTGTGTATGTCCATTGAGTTTTCTTTGTTGTTCTGCATTTCCATCGCTTTCACTGTGCAGGTCTGTCAGTCCCCTGCCCCCTGTTCTGCATTGTTTTTTCTTCCCTTCAGTGCTCAGTTCACTTTCCATTTGCTCTTTGCTCAGGTTTTTTGAGAGTGGTTTTGCAGTGGTTTTTATCCTTGCATCGATTCCAAGCTGAAGGGAATTCAAAAGCATACAGATTCCCTCAGATCCCCCCACCCTTTTCTGGCCCCTTGGAGACCGCTCCTCCACCCACACTGAGGTCCTTCCTCCTACTCCTTATTGGTCAGTTTCATGCTGGTTGTGTTTTTGAAACAGGTGATTCTTCAATCTGTACTTACACTGAGGTCACCGTCTTAGCAGAAAGTTAGTGGTTCTCCCCCATCCTTCATCGCTATACAAGCTGCACGACTGTTTATGTTTTCCATCCTTTAAATTTTTGGGTTTTTTTAAGCAGGTTCAGTCTAGTGATATGAGTTTTTTGCTAATCTTGGACTGCTGGAGAAAAAAATAATAATTGTCAGGGAATGCTTTAAAAGTTTGGCTAGAGTTAGTGTGTGTGTGTCTTTGAAGTTTAACATTTTAAAAACTCTATGCCCTCAGGAGGAGACGCCAGACAGAAAGGCAGCGGCAGGTGTACCATGAAGAAAGGAAGGGAATGAGTGAGCAAGCAGCCAGGCATGTGTTGCATGGGTGGCACCCCCTGCCCAGCATGCAAATGACCACCCAAGCTTGTCCCCCCTCACCAGACCCACAGCAGAACTCTGGTGACATAGTAGCCGCCCACCCTCAGTTGAGCTCCTGCTTGGTGGGGCCAGGATGCAGAGGATGTGACTGCAGAAGCCTGCCAGCCTCTCGTCCACACTGCTTCAAAGGCAACCATTTCAGGCAGAGGGCATTTTCCCCTTGTTGTTGTTGTTGCTGTTGTTGTTATTATTTTGCCAGTGGCATGAGTCCAATGATATCAGACTTTCACTAGTCTCAGATCGTTAATGGGAAAAAAAGTGAAATATTAAAAGGAGCTGCACATGATTGAGTTCCCTGCTGGTATTGATTTGAAAGGGTTATCAGAGAGTAGGCAAACAGCAGCATGTGCCCAGTGGCAGTGAGCCGAAGGGGAGGGGAGGAGAGAAAGGGGAGGCTGCAGTGTGCCCCCTCCTTCTTCCACACACTCAGCCAAGAGGGTGGCGATTTTCCTGTGTTGGCTTCTCTGCCTCAGTTCGCCTTGTCCTCCCTTCCCTTCCCTCACCTGCCTGCCCACCGCTCTGAGCCAGGCATGTCCAGGCAGCCGCTCAGCTGCAATCTTCCCCCCTTCATCAGCGTACAATATATATCTCTCTCTATCTCTATCTCTATCTCTATCTCTATCTCTATCTCTATCTCTATCTCTATCTCTATCTCTATCTCTATCTCTATCTCTATCTCTATCTCTATCTCTATCTCTATCTCTATCATCTATCTCTATATCTATCTATCATCTATCTATCTATCTATCTATCTATCTATCATCTATCTATCTATCTATCTATCTATCTATCTATCTATCTATCTATCTATCTATCTATCTATCTATATGTATTAGTATGGAATGCAAACAAAAGGGGGGATCATCAGCGTGGAATGAAATTGACATGAGATGTAAGGAGAGAGAGAGAGACTGGGATGGGATTGGAAGCCTAAAGCTTTGAAAACATTTGTCCCTTTCATGCTTTAGTGAACAAAGTTTTTTTGGGAGGACTCATTGACAGTCCCTGGAAGCCTAACATTAAAATGGTGGCTGAAATTGGAGATGAATTTAAAGGGTCCTGCTCAGGCAAAACATCTGTAGGGTTTTATGGCCATTGAATGAATTTTGATACAAAGGGGGATCTGTCAGAGGGGCTTCAAAACACTCAGTGACAATTTGGGGTGGTTTCTCCAGATGTTTGAAAAGTTAGGTAACCAATGTAAGTGAGTAACGACCTAATCAAATATGGAATATCCCTGAGTTCCATTGGATATAAAGACAATCTTCTATAGTCCAAAGATGAGGTTGGAAGACAAGCTAAACAGGTCTAGTCTGATCAGTGCCAGGAGTGAAGACCTCCTAAGTGATGTTTGTTCAGCACTTGGAGTTCCATGACTGACAGAAGGTAGGATATAAATCCTTCCACATATACTGCATCATTTTGAGCATTCAGAATACTGGATCCAACCATCTTTTTCACTCTCTCTTGTCCAGCACTAATCCTTACTATAGCCCCTGTCACACATGGCTTTTGACTATTCAGGTCCCACAATTTCTAGTACAAACCTTTTTGGAGGTCATCAAAGGGGACGCCGCCTTCCCTTTTCACCTCAGAAAATTTACTTGGATCTAACTCACATTTAAATTTGTTCCCCTGGTTTGTTTATTTTTAGACAGTGTTGGATTATCAAGGTCATTGACAAAGAGCTTGATCTCCTCTCTGTTTTCTAACTGGCATTTTAATCTTTGTAAAACTTTAATAGAAAGGAAACAATAGCAAAGAAGGGCTTTGTAAAGGTTTGCAAAAAAATACCAAAATGTTTCCCCCCGGAATCTGAATGACAGAATTGGAGAACAAAGCTGCACAAAGTGTGTTTTAATAATTCATAATTACATATGTGAAAATACATCAACCAAGTTTAGGTGTCTAATTATGTTGAGAAATTATATGCAAGTGAAACCGAGGGATGGGGGGGGGCTGAAGCCATTGTAGTTTTATGTCTGCAACAGAGGCACATGTGGGTTTGGGGGAAATTATGTTACACTCTCAGATTAATTATTCAAGCAAAATGTACTTTGAGCTGAATTACTGTTTGCGTAAAGGGAGAAAAAACACAGAGAAAGATCTTACTGGGGAAATACTTTCTCTTTCCCCCTCAAAAAAGGACATATTAATAAACACACATACCTACAGCTATCCCAGGCATTGTGCCTAAGGAGATATAAATATTATACAAATTATAATATATTATAATTTGTGGCTTAGATTGAATAATGACCTCATTCGGCAGCAATAGATGAAACAATGCTGCCAAATAGCACGACGATACCGTGAGCCGATATTTCATTACACCTATTATTCATTGCAAAGGACTTTAAATCCATCTCCAGAAGGGATCTGACAGACACTGCAGTACTGATGTAATCGTTAAACTGGAAGTTCATTAAACATGTTTGTTTCTTTAGCTACATCCTAAAACTCTTTGAGGACTTTGTTCTTTTCTTTTCTTTTCTTTTCTTTTCTTTTCTTTTCTTTTCTTTTTTTAACTTGGGGTACAATGGAAGCTCGAAGACTTTGCTGGTGAGGGACTGAACAAGTCCGTCATTATTTGGGTGAACTCTTTTATGGAATACTTTGTCACAATGAGTTCACCTTTCTTTTTCCACCAATGAAAATGTAACATTTATTTATGGGGGGGGGAATGACTGACTTGGATAATAAGCCTCAAAAATTCTTTATGTCACTGAGATATTAATAATGCAGTTTGGAGAGAAATCATGCCAGGCACAGTCAGTCTCTGATTCTAGCTTCACTAAGTCCCTCGAAATGAATCTTTCATAATTTGGAAAATTAAAGTATAAACACAGATACAGGTGAGGTAATGATATTCAGGTATCCCCTGTAATGGTCCCTGTAAAAACTGCTGCTGCTTTGGATGGGGGTATGATACACTCCTGACTTTCCTGTAAGGGTGTGTATCTGGCTGCTCCCAGATACCACTTCTTAGGTGGTCTCAGACTGTGAGGGGAGGGAGTTCATGGCATCGTCTGCTGCATCCTATTTCTTTCAGTTCACCTGGGTACCATAAGTTGTGCAGAAAGCTCTCCTCAGCTTGGAATGTTTAGGTTTTTATACTCTCAGCTGGCTTCACGCCCAGCCTGACCATCCCCTCCTGTTCTGGTCCCTCTTTCAGCATAGGGCAGGCTGCTAACAGTTTCCTGCTGGTGGCTTCTCTTTTTAAAAATCATTTCAGCTGAGATTCATTGGCTTTTTAAATAAACCAACTAGATACCAAATATTATGGCTTTTGGAGTTATTTTGGCATTTTTTTTTACTTGGGTTCAAGACAATGGTCAAGAAGACCCAAACAAATGCAAAAGAGGGTTTCATTCCACAAAGATAACCAGGTCATTCCGAACCCCAAAATAATAATAATAAAAAACCCTTCCCAACTCTAGTTTCATAGAATCACAGAATGTTAGAGCTGGAAGGGACCTTGCAGGTTATCTAGTCCAACCCCCTGCACTCTGCAGAAACGTAGCTGAAAGATAGCCCTACATACCTACAACATACCCAAAAGATGGTCATCCAGCCTCTGCTTGAAAACGTCCAGGGAAGGAGCATCCACCACCTCCTGAGGCAGTCTGTTCCACTGCTCAACCACTCTTACAGTTAGGAAGTTTCTCCTGATATCTAGCCGGTAACAACTCCCTCATAATTTCCACCCATTAGATCTAGTCTTGCAATCCGGAGCAAGAGAGAATAGATCTGCTCCATCTTTTATATGACAGCCCTTCAAATACTTGAAGACTGCAATCATGTCCCCTCTAAGTCTTCTCTTTCCCAGGCTAAACATACCCAACTCTTTCAGCCTTTCCTCATAAGACTTGGATTCAAACCCTCTCACCATCCTGGTTGCCATCTTCTGGACATGCTCAAGCTTGTTAACATCCTTCCTAAAGTGTGGTGCCCAAAACTGGACACAATACTCCAGGTGAGACATGACCATAGCAGAATAGAGCGGAACTACCACCTCCCGTGATCTGGACACAATGCTTCTGTTAATGCATCCTAAGATTGCATTAGCTTTCTTCACAGCCACATCGCACTACAGGGTCATGTTGAGCTTGTGATCAACCAGAACACCTAGATCCTTTTCACATGTGCTGCTGTCAAGTCAAGTCCCTCCCATTCTATATCTGTGTCTTTGCTTTTTTGTGCTCAGGTGTAGGACCTTGCACTTATCTCTATTTGCCTCAGCCTACTGTTCCAACCTATCTAGATCATTTTGAATGCTGACTCTGTCTTCTTCAGAATTAGCAATCCCACCCAGCTTTGTGTCATCTGCAGATTTGATAAGCATTCCCTTTGTCCTCCTCCAGGTCATTTATAAAAAAAAACATTGAACTACACTGGGCCCAGAACCAAGCCCTGTGGCACTCCACTCGAGACTTCCCTCCACGTAGACACAGGGCCATTTAAGAGCACTCGTTGGGTACAATTTTTTAACCAACCATGAATCCATCCAACGGTTGCACCATCCAGCCCACCCTTAACCAGCTTATCCTCAAGGATATCATGAGAAACTTTGTCAAATGCTTTACTGAAATCTAGATACACTATATCCACAGCAATCTTAAAAGTAACCAAGGCTGATAAACCTTCAATGATATACAGTTAAGTCTCCTCATCCTCTGATTTCTTTCCTCTTAGCCCCAGGATTTCAGAGATCTTTAGTTTCTCTTTGTATAATTTAGTGCATTTCCTTCTGAACTTGCATTCTTTAATTAGCAGTTGGCCTGCTCTGAAGAAGAAGGGGGGAAAAAACCCCTTCATATAGATTTGGCTGGCTTGTGCCATGGAGGATGAAGGTGTTTCTGCTCTGCCTGCTACTCCAGTAGAACTTTAATCAAAAATGTTCAATTTTTTGGCTCCAGCCAGTAGACATTTATGTGTTGTGATGGATTAATCCAAGTCAGAAAAGGCAACAGAAAGTCTCACACTTTCCTCTCTGCAAACTTGAGCTATTTGATTTATACTGTTTGTGGCTTTTAAGATGCCTCCCCCGCCCTCCACGTTTCCATATCCAGGCAGCAGTCCTGGCAGCTTTCTTTCTATACTCATGGGACCTCACTTGTGCAAGTGGTAATTGAATTATATCCCTGAGGCTGCATAACCTGAGAATTACCCACCTTACACCCTTAACTGCTAGCATCCTGGCTGAAAACAAGAGCCAGGAGAAAGAAACATTCAGCCTGCTTTGCACTATATAGCATAGTAGAGGTAAAAGGTAAAGGTAAAGGTTTCCCTTGCTTGAAAGCCAGTCGAATCTGACTCTAGAGCCAGTGCTGTCCGAAGATGTTTCTGTGGTCATGTGGCCAGCATGACTAAACACCAAGGTGCATTTATCTATTTATCTACTTGCAATTTCTTGCTTTCGAACTGCTAGGTTGGCAGGAGCTGGGGCCAGAGACGGGAGCTCACTCTGCCACACGGCACTAGGGTCTCAAACTGCCAAGCTATAGACCCTTCAGGTCTGCAGCTCAGCGTCTTAACCTCTAAGCCACCACAGCTCTTCTCTAATCGTCTGAAGCAAAATAGATCTTGATAGAAGGCTCTCTTTGGTACTACTGTTGGCCATCTTGGTTTCCTGAAATCTAGCGCCTTTGTAAATGACATTCTGGTTCATAGGACTGGCAGGGCCATTGTTCTTCTCAGGAGTAGACTGACCAGGATACTAGCTGGTGGATAGCTGCTCTGGTGGGCTGGTGGTCACTAGCAGAGCAATCCTAAGCAGGTCTACTCTGAATTCTACTCTAGTCTATTCATTAGGGCTTACTCCCAGGAAAGTATCCTCAGGATTGTGCTGTTAAGGACAAGAAAAGAGCAAGAGTCCAGCAGCACCTTCAAGACTAACAACATTTGTGGCAGGGTAGGAGCTTTCATGAGTCACCACTCACGTCTTCAGATACCTGCCACAAATTTTGTTGGTCTTTAAGGTGCTACTGGACTCTTGCTCTTTTCTACTGCTACAGACAGACTAACATAGCTACCTATCTTGATCTATCTCCACTAAAGGATTAATCTGCATGTACTAGGGCTGCTAGAGTTTAGTTTGCCCTTTGTCAGTGGTGGCACTGTGGGAGAAAACAGCATGAAAGGAAGATTGCAGAATATGTCTATTGGGCTTGTTCCAGGGCCACCGTCCTTGTGAGGAGAAAGCATGGCGGCTGCCTCTTCTTCATCACAAGGAAGGCAGTCCAACCACAAGCCCAACATCAGCTTTCTCCTCAGCACTTTTTTACCTCAAATGAATACGACAAAATAAATTATCTGAACTGTTATTTTTTTTTACAAAATGAACATATAGACCAATACAGGGTTTTGTTTGTTTGTTTGTTTTAAGAATTTGCTGTGTCATTAATAAATCAGAGAAGACACTTGAAAGGACGCTAACCATTGCTTATATCTGATCGGATGCTTTCCATCCAAGCAATGAGTGGGTGTCGTTATCAAAGGCAAAGGATTCTCAGTCCCCGTATTCAGTTCTGCAGAAGAAAGCTGACAGTTTGGAAAGACAAGAACTAATGACCACTGAAGTGCCATGGGGAACATGAGTTTGCTAGCATTTCCAATCAATGCAAATGGCTTTTGCTAAATGATTTAATGTGGTTGCTATATTGCAACTGCGGGTGATACCCTCGATTATGAAACGGCCTCCTCACTTGGCTGGCGCCGAGTGCATTGTGTTCCTGGCACCAGCTGAAGGCAGACATCTTTACTCAGTCTTTCTGTTGATTATGCATTTTGGAAATGTGCTTTAAATGTGTGATTAAAACAAACACGCCCGCCTCCCTCCTTCAGTCTTTAAAGCTCCATGAGCACCTTTGGTAGTAGATAGATACTATAGACAGAGAGACAGTGAGTGCAGGGAGAGCAGTTTAGAAACAGAATAAAATAGATAGGTAGGTAAGTAGGGAGGTAGATTGTTTTGTTACCGTCCATAGGGTTTTCTTGGCAAAGACACTGGAGAGGGTTACCATTTCCTTCTCCAGTGGATCACGTTTTGTCTGAGTTCTCTGCTGTGGCCTGTCCATCCTGGGTGTCCCTCCATGGCATAGCCTGCAGCCTCATCGAACCATGCAAGCCCCCTTGCCGCATCAAGGCAACGATCCATGAGAGCCTGGTGTGATGTGGTCCATGAGGTCACAAAGAGTCGGGCTTGACTGTGCAATTGAACAATGGAGATAGGTTCTTTCCTAATGCTGGTACTTTCTCTCCTATAGAAAGCATATGGTTGGCTATTCTTGTTGCTGCTTCTTCTACCTGGAATGGACCACTGTTCAATGGTAGAAAATCTGTTTTGCATGCAGAAGGTTCCAGCTTCACTGCCCAGCATCTCCATTTAAGAACATCAGTTGTAGGTGAGATTTTGGAGAGCCATTGCTAGTCAGAGCAGACAGCGCTGACCTTGATGGGCCAATGATCGGACTCAGTATATGACAGCTCCAAGCATTCATCATGACTGACCATTCCACAATGCAGCTGCAGCTGTTCTGCCTTTTCCAGAAACCCACACTTCTGTAGGCAATATCCACTGGGCAATGTCCATCAACAGCTATTAATTTTTATACCTAAATAGAATCTCCTTCTACAGAAGAAACACCTGGTGCTGGGCATATGTAAAAAGGGGAATGGTCATCACCCACTTGCTGGCTTTCCGAAACTGATAATGAAATTACTTTATACTGAGCCAGCTCATTGGTTCATGAAGCCACTAATGTCTACTGTGAGCAGCAGCAGTTCTCCAAGGTTATACCTTAGCTTGGCTGTTTTCCAGCCTTGCTGACCAAGGCCACTGTAATTAGAGACATTAGAGACTGAACTTTTTTTTTTACATGGTGGAAATATGTTTAATCTAAGTAGACCCCAACACTCAGAATTGTTTTATAAGTCAGGGGTGGCCAAACTTGCTTAATGTAAGAGCCACATAGAGTAAAAGTCAAATGTTTGAGAGCCGCAAGACATGAATAGATAATCCACATGTTTTTTATTGAAACATATGCAAATTTGGTTTTTATTAACATTAAATAAGACTGCCAACAATAAAAACAAAAGGAGTAAAAACAGATATTGATAATGATATTTATTTGCCCAATGATATTTATTTGTTTGGTAATGATATTTATTTGCCTAAGAGAGAGAAGGGGGAGAGAGGTGGGAAAAAAATGAAAGAGATGGAAAGAAAGAGAGAGAGAAACAAAGAAAAGCAAATGGATGGGAGGGAGGGAGGGAGGGAGGGAGGTGGAAAGAAAGAAAGAGGTGGAAACAAAGCAACTTTACCTTTAAATGTGTCCTCCAAGATGCCCACCCCACCCCACTCTGACTGGCTTGGCTTGGAGAAGGAATTTAAAGAGACAAATGCCTTCTCCAAGCCGGCGGTGGGGGTGGCTTTGAGAATGCATGTAAAGTTAAAGCTGCTTTCTTTCTGCTCCCCCACCTCAAGCCTACACAGGGAGGGGAACACTGGCTAGGGAGGGATGACCAATCAGGGAGGCATGCCTCCCTTTCGCTTCCCTAGCCACCCTTCTGGGAGCCACAAAATATGTGTGAAAGAGCCACATGTGGCTCCCAAGCCAGAGTTTGGCCACCCCTGTTATAGGCTGTAGTTACAGAATATTTTAGCAAATGAACCTTTCTCTGATCCAACAGGGCTTTTTTATCTTGCATCATAATCCTTCCCTTTGCAACACTTCATAGTCCAGTCTTCCTCCTCCTCCTCATAGCCTTATCCTCCTTCTCTAACAATCTTACTGTGACTGCTCTTCTCAACAAACAACATCCTGTCTCAATAGCCCCCCCCCCGAATGTTTTAAATAAATCAAATAATAGAATGTACAGGGCAAATATGAGATGGACAGGAAAGCTTGGTGAGCTCCTTGAGGCTTCTATTGATGAAGAGAGTTTTCCTAAGCTAGCTGCTTGCTGGTTGTTCAGCTGGAGTGGCATGGGGTGGATGCTCCCTTTCTGCTGGGCAGAACTCAACTAAGAAGAAGAAGAAGAAGAGTTTGGATTTATACCCCACCCTTCACTGCCCAAAGGCGTCTCAGAGCAGCTTACAAACTCCTTTCCCTTCCCCTCCCCACAACAGACACCCTGAGAGGTAGGTGGGGCTGAGAAAATTTCTGACAGAAACTGTCCTTGAGAGAACAGCTGTGCCAGAGCTTGTGAC
Organism: Gekko gecko; assembly: GCA_029375565.1. Taxonomy (NCBI): domain Eukaryota; kingdom Metazoa; phylum Chordata; class Lepidosauria; order Squamata; family Gekkonidae; genus Gekko; species Gekko gecko. The sequence goes on from JAPDNY010000004.1 coordinate 181,574,508, forward strand.
TGACCCAAGGTCACATCAGCAGGTGCAAGTGGAGGAGTGGGGAATCAAACCCGGTTCTCCCAGATAAGAGTCCGCGCACTTAACCACTACACCAAACTGGCTCTCTAGGTGCTATATGGCACGGAGGGAAGGTGGTCGGGCTCAACACACATTCTGTGCAGAATACAAGGTATCAAAATGTTCTCTCTTTTTTTTACCAGTCATTTAATAATAATAATAATAATAATAATAATAAAAGTTTTACTAAACATGTTAGCAAACTCGATATATACAACCCCCCGCCAAAGACTCAGGATGGGTACCCCCCCCCCTCAGTATTCCTAAACAAAAGATGGGGGAAGCAAACATCATCCTAGCATAAGCTATTAATGTTTCTTCTGTTTTGGTTCTCCCAGCCTTTCCTTAAGGAGTTTTCCTACTTAAACTCACAGGCTTCTATTATTTTGACTGATGAAGACTGCCTTCACCACCACCACCCCTTGATCCAGCTTCTGCCTGGAAAAAGGATGAGAGGAGAGAGAAGTATAACTTTTCTGTTCAGTCCTGATACCACATTTGAACGCACTCATATCATCTTGCCAGTCTACCCATGAAGAGACATAGACATCGACAGAAGAGGGATTCCATAGTATGGTGTGAACTGGTCTGGCATTGGTTTACTTCTTTAACAAGACATTAATTGATTAGGGGGAAAAAACGTTATTTGCTTCCTTGCTGCAACTATGCCATCCCAATGGTCAGAATTAAATCCCAAATTTTAAGTATTATCTCTGCACTGATCCAAATTATCCAGCTTCTGCTTAATCAGGCCATAACTGATATAATCTATCCAACTGTTCCTTCAGAATAGTGGGATATCACATGTCCTCTGTGCAACTTAAAATGAAAGATTTAAATGCTCTTTGTATCTAAGGTTACTTACAAGATCCCCTCTTTTTAAAGGACATGCCCTCTTTTTTTTGCATGTCTGTCCTCTTTTGGTGTCGGAAGATTCAGAATATTCCTCGATAGTAGCAATTATTACAGCTTAAATAGTAGCAGAATTTAAAAACAAATTTGTCATAGTGATTGCTTGTTTTAAGTAGTCAGTCGGGAAATAGGTCCTCTTTTTTTTTTTTTGCTTTTCAAAATATGGTAACCCTACTGTATCTTATTCCATATAATTTGTGCTCAGAAGTCTCAGGACACTGAATTATAGATCTGAGGGAGGAAGCAAAAAGAATTTGAGCATTCTTCTGGAGCAAAGTCCCTAGGCTCAATTGCTCCTTAAATCTTTCAAGCGGCAGTGCCCTAATATCAAATTCAAGATTATTTGTTTTAGCTGTGGATCTCAATGAAATCACAGAGAAATGCAAATGTAAAATCAAGACAAGCGGGAATACAAGTAATACGGGAGGGGGTAGGGGAGATGTAATCAACACAGGAGCAATTCTCCGAGCAGAAATCTTAAATGAGATGGCATCTCATTGATCTGAGCATGAATGTCAACAACATCCATCTGAAGCAAAAATCAAAAGCGGCCATTTTTGTACAACCCATTGGTCTTCATTTGTGAACAAGAGGACTGGTTTGTGTGTGTCTGGAAAGTGATCAGGACTTCGCAAGCACTGAAAGAAATTTCTTCTGAGCTCATTGTTTTGGAGCAATGAAACAAATAATGCGGAAGCTCCATGACCCCACCATTGGCCTATGTTCTATCACTTTGCTAAGCAATGTTTAAAACTTTTGATAGACAGACTTCCTTCCTCCAAGTCCCTCGGTGGCCGAGCATCCATTTGAGATGCAAAAAGGTCCCAGATTCCATCTCCAGCTTTTCCAGCTAAAAGGATCTAGTAGGAGAGCAAGTGAAAAGATCACTACTCGAGACTATAGACAGCTGCTGTCATATATGAAGGTCTGACTTAATATAATGTGGATTCATGTATTCCTGTGACATCCCCCTCCGTTAATCATAGAGCTCCTAAACACAAATGGGAAGCAACAATGTGGAAATAGCATAGTTCAACCTAGTGAATTCAGTTGAAAATACAACAGTGAAGATGACTGTCAAGAATCCCCAGGACCAAATATATTGTGGCTTAGATATTATTGTGCATCAGTGACCACATCTTAAATCTGCTACAGATAACTTTGACAAAACCAGTTTGGGAGTTATAGCTGTAGGCTAGAATGTACATCTCCGCGCAGCTAGAGAAGATACATGTAATGCCATGTGATTTGTTTTGTTGTGCACCTTCAAATAATAATAATAAAAAAGTATAAGAGGCCAATTCGAAGTGAAGCATGACAAGATGTTGTTTACTCATCTTTCATATAAAGGTAACTGAAGGACCTCTGAGAATTGTTCCGCCGAAATTCTTCCTGTACCACCGAAGCATCAACTCTTTGACAGATGGTCTATTTATAGAAAAGCTAATGACCAAAAGCTTTTTTTGTTGCTTTTTGAAATTTTGTTAAAAGTCATATCATTTCTCAGAATGATGAATCATAGGAACATACATCCCTTGACAATACAGTGCAGCTGATCAAAACCTATATTGATAGGTATGATTCCCTGGGGAACCCTGAACACCTGCAGTTCCAGATGTCCCTGTATGAAGCAGCAAGTTATGACAGGATCATAACCAGTTAATCATATATGGGAGAGTTTTGGTTTATTTGCTCTGCCATGACCTCCCAATTTCTGCACATTGACCACCAGGTTTATAGCACAGGTTCAGCAAGCTTCGTTAGGTATCTTGGCAATAAATTCTCTTCATTAAGCATCTTGACGTTATATTCCCTTTTGCTAAATCCTGGAATTTTTTGTAAACAACATTTCCTGCCACTGTGATGCAGATGCCCTGTACTAGATTTTTGGTCCGACCCATCCATGTAACGATGTATACACCATCAAATGTCAGCAATGATCTTCCACTCTCTACACCAGACAAACAGGTCAGTCCTTATGCAAATGAATAAATGGGTGTAAATCTAACATTAAAAAACCCAACACTCAAAAACCTGTGGGAGAACATTTTAGCCTTCCAGGCCATTCCATTGATGACCCAAGGGTGGCAGCCATCAAAACTTTTCTAAGAGACATTACAGGGTGAGGTTGCTGAATCTGAGTTAATTCACAAGTTCAGAACAATTGACCCCCCCTCCCCCAAAGCTGAATAGGGATATAGGATTTTTATCTCATAACAAATTTTCTGCCCCCAAGCATTTCCCCTTTGCTCTGATCAAGCTTTACAAGCCTTCTTGTCCACACCTCTCCCACTTTCTGACTAGGATAAAAGGACTCAGATCAACACTTCTATTCCCCTGTGCCTGACAAGAGGAGCTTTGAGTTTTGAAAGCTCATGCCCTGAAATTTTTGTTGGTCTTTAAGGTGCTCCTGGACTTGGATCTCACTGTTCTACTGTAGACCAACATGGCTACCCTCTGAAGCTATTCATGAAATGATAATTACCATTTCCTGAGAGACTGTGTGGATTATGGGAGAGGGATTATTCAATATAGCTTCTACAGAAGGTGTGAAGTGTTCAACCCTCCCTCCCTTTAAATGACTCTTGAACATTTAGTGAAGCTTAATACAACTGTATTTTGTTCTTCTCTATTGTTATTGGAGTGGAAACAGCAGACTTAAGAGGGCTGAAGAGATGATCTCCGATTCTTCTCTGTCTGGAAATACATTCTTTACCATTCTGTTTGATTTTTGTGAAAGGCAGAGAGATGATGCCCAAAATGGTAACCCTGTTTGAGTTCTGCTTCCTTTGCCCATAATGGGTGGGAGGTGGACATCTTTTTTGTTCAATCTCACCTAATTCACCTCTTTAATAAAGCCCCCATCCCACATGGCTTTTGCATAAGCAGGTCCCATGGTCTTCAGCATAGGCATTTTAGATGATTGGTGTGGATCCTGTCCCCTCTTTTTTCACTGGTGGAACAGCAGGTTGGATCCAACTCAATGTCTAATTTAGAAAATATTGATAGCAATGTCATTGTATTTCCTGATTCCACATCCTCATCATATAATTGGATGGAGTTGCTTATTTGGGAACTCCTGTCAGTGGAAGTGGGGCTGTGGTGGCTCAAGAGGTTAAGATGCTGAACTGCAAACCAGAAGGTCGGTAGATCAGCCATTCGAGACTTGAGTGCTGCATAACAGAGTGAGTTCCCATCTCTGGTCCTGCCAGCTCCTGCCAACCTAGCAGTTCAAAAGCAAGAAATTACAAGTAGATAAATAGGAACCTCTTCAGTGGGAAGGTAATAGCATTCCATGCACCTTGGTGTCTAGTCACGCCGGCCACATGACCTATAGTCAGATTCGCCTGGCTTTCGAGCAAGGGAAAACCTTTACCTTTACCTATCAGTGGAAGTGCCATGTCATATTTCAATACAGGAAAGAACAAAGACTTTTTTGTGAGCGACACACAAGATTCTCAGTAAGGTCCACTCTTGGATACTGGGCTGGATCCAGACTAAATGTTCAGCTGTCAGAATGGAATTTTATTGCCTCCCTCCTCCTACTGATATCCATAAAATGCTGTTTCTGAGGCACAGAGGACCCCCAAGGAGAGGTCTGTGGCAGAAAAACAAATACTGAAGGACAAATCCAACCCACTATGTCCAATATTAAATTGGCAAAAAGGGCAACAATTACTAGAAATATTTGTTGTTTACCGATACCATTATTTTGTTCTCCCAGCCATAAAGAAAGGATATCACTTTTGGTAAACATAAGGTCCAATTAATTCTTTTACACTAACAGTCACTCATTTGTTAAACTCTATGGAAAAATCTGAGAAGAATCATCATCACATATAATGTGAAACATTGGCGGATGAACTTCTACTCTTCCTGACTGACATCTGCCTTTTTGCTCTTGGATATCTCATTGCTTTAGGGAACAAATACTGCGTTCTGTCACTGGGGACCACTTTTTGCAGTTAGTCTCTTTTGCTGGTGAGAACTAATGCTGCATTCCAAACACTGAATAACAAACAGTCTCACGGCCAAAGGAAACCTCCTGCCCATGAGTTACCATCCAGCGAGATGTAAACGTGGAGGGGGGAGATTAAAAATAAAACAGATGTCTGCTTCCAAATCCAAAAACTTAACCAATAGAAAGATAGCCTCATATATTGACTGTGCAAACTGACTCTCATTCCTGTGGCATCCTGCTCCAACGTGCCATGGCTCCATTTTACCAGTGTCTTCTTTGACTGCTTTAATCTCCAGTTGGCTTTAAATGTTATGAAATTAATCCAGTAGGTTTTAAATTAGGAAGACATGCCATGCTTTTCTCATGCTAGGTGTTATGTATTAGGGCTGGAACATTCCAGAACTGTCTACCAGAAACTGGCTGAGCTTGGAGATCCAGAACAATAGCCCACCTGGACTCCAAAGGTGACCAATGAGGAAGTAATGTTATGTAAATAGCCTATCATTGGGAGTGTTTGGGTGTGGTTTTTGCATGCTATTTAAACAGGGCTATTGCCCTAGGGTTTTAGTCTTGTTCCTGAAATCGCTTATTAAAGTATAGCTGTTTCACTGCAAGGCATCTTGAACCCGGTATTTAACACTAGAGCAATGGCAGCGACTGTTTTCCCCAGGCTCCCCACAAATGACATACGTCAACAGCTTGGGTTTAACTAGTTTATTTAAATAAACTGATCCACATCACACTATTAAGTATGTTAACATATTTAAATGAGTGGGCTGTGCTAGGCAGCCTGACCATGGCTGCCTTTGTTGGGTAGACCCACCCTGACTCCAAACTCAGCCAGTGTCTTCCACCAGACTTATTTATCATTGCCTGCACACAGCATGCCTGAGAACTGCCCAGTCCCAATCCCCTCCCCCAATGTGTCACATGGCAACTACCAAGTCTGGATAGATGTGGTTCAGCAGGAAGGACGCTCCTCCCAGCCACACCCTGTTGTACAGCCAGTGATGTGCTGTTCTGGACACACTCTCCATCACTACCAGTGCCTCAGGTTGCTTGCCGATCATCTCTACCTATCATGATCAGTCTGGGCTATCCCTGCCAAACTAGTTATGGCCTACATAGTCAGGTGACCAGGCCTATTTAACCAACCTCTGCTGTGACATTACAAAGCAGGAAAAAGGGGGTCTCCCATAGCCAACTCAGGGTAGTGCCAAAAATTCCTGCTTGGCCCCAAAAGGTGACCGGCTAAGTATGTGATGTCTAAAGGGAAGGTTGATGGGTCAGCAACTAGTGGCAAAAGCCTGACTCGGGGAGGTGCAATTAGAATATATGCTCACAAGCTGCACCTCCCCATTGGCTAGACACAATAAACATTGCCTAGTGAGTCCCATGCCTCATTTGAACTAATTGAGCCGAGGCAAACTGATCCTCAGCTTTAGCACCAGGAATTCCAGTTTGACTGAAATAATGGATTGGATCCAACCAGCTTTTCTTCTAGTGAAAAGGAGAGGAAGGGTTCCCTTGACCACCAGAAAAGTCTGTGCTGGGAAGCTCATAGGCAAAACACATAGGGATGAGAGCTGTAGTAAGGAGGAGGACTGGCTAAGACTAAGTGAAAAGCTGGCCAGATCTAGTGTCATATGTGACATCAACCAGAGTTGAACCCGCCTTGTACTTTCAAGGATGCACAGCAGCTTCCCACACTAGAAATTTAACAAGGAGATGTTGCTAACCTTACTGCCCAGAAACATTCTGCCTACATAATTTCTTGGTGTTGAGCTTCTATTAAGTACTGAGGAGCAAGGCTCTTAAAAACAGGAAGCGACTCTCTTTTGAAGACCAGACACCACAAGGGCCAGTTTAGCCCTATTGGTTCATCTTAACTGGCACCTGGAATTTGGCACAACAGGTCTATCGTACATGGGCCTATTGTTCATACCGAGATCTAAATTATGGTTAATCTGAAGACAGTTCAAAGCTCACAACGTCTGCTTCTAAATGGTACAACCAGCCTGATTGCAATGCATAGAAAGCTGTTGGTTTCTTGTGGCAGCAGAGAAAATCAAATTAAAGGGCTTCACTGGAGGTTTCAGTATAAATGGTTCTTTGTTAACTTTGTGTGTGGAAGGGGAAAAAATTGATTTCAAGCTCAGGGGAAAAAAACACTCCCAGCGTTTGCAACTTTTACACAATCCTTGCAATTTCATCAATTTAGCTCTTTGCTGGGATACTTTAACTAAGGAAATGTGTTGATTTAATCTCCCTGAGAGGCAATCCAGCAGTGTGGCATTTGGTATTGTGGTGAAACGGATGGTGTTCTCTCCATAGCAGCTTCGGAGAGAAAGCAAAGCTTTCCCTGTGAAGATGGGTTTTCAGTATTTTTTTTTTAAAAAAATGCAGGAGTTGAAGGGCCATTTTTTGGTCCTATAAAAGCTGAATTACTTCCAGTTCTTTTCAGATGTTGTTGTGGAGTGAATAGGGGAGACTGTGCATATTCACTGGAATTGTGTATAAAGCCGAGAGGGATACACATGAACACATACGGAGCTTTCTTGGGATGTTCTGCTCCATTCACGTGAATGGGAGCTGTGGCGGGGCTGGAAAGGGCCATCAAGTCAGAGCCAACTTATGGCAACCCTGTAGGGGATACAGAAAAGAAAAGGGAAAGGGGGGGTTGTACAACACAATTGCATTTGTCAAGAGCAATCAGGTAATACAAAATGTATACGATGGAAAATATTTTCCCTTACATCCCCTTTGTCACAATTTTAAGGTATAATCTATAATACGCAATAGTTATTACTTCTGTCAGGATACGATTGTATTCAACGTTTTAAATTTAAGCTTCAAACTTCATAACTAATCTATTTGGACTACGTCATTAGTTTCATCATTACTACAGATTTGGATTGTGAGGCACTCCAAAGGGATCTGTTGAGGATGGGTGAGTGGGCGTCAACGTGGCAAATGGGGTTCAATGTGGCCAAGTGCAAAGTGATGCACATTGGAGCCAAAAATCCTAAATATAAATACACGTTGATGGGGTCTGATCTGGCAGAGACGGACCAAGAGAGAGATCTTGGAGTCGTAGTGGATAACTCGCTGAAAATGTCTACACAATGTGTAGCTGCAATAAAGAAGGCCAACGCTATGCTGGGGATTATTAGGAAGGGAATTGATAACAAATCAGCCAGTATCATCATGCCCCTGTATAAATCATTGGTGCGACCTCATTTGGAATACTGTGTACAGTTCTGGTCACCACATCTCAAAAAGGATATTATAGCATTGGAAAAAGTGCAGAGAAGGGCAACTAGAATGATAAAAGGGTTGGAACACCTTCCCTATGAAGAAAGGTTAAAATGCTTGGGGCTCTTTAGCTTGGAGAAACGACGGCTGAGAGGTGACATGATTGAGGTTTATAAGATTATGAATGGGATTGAGCAGGTTGAGAAAGAAGTACTTTTCTCCCTTTCTCACAATACAAGAACTCGTGGGCACTCTATGAAAGTGCTGAGCAGTCGGGTTAGAACAGATAAAAGGAAATACTTCTTCACCCAAAGAGTGATTAACATATGGAATTTACTGCCACAGGAGGTGGTGGCAGCTGCAAGCATGGACAGTTTCAAGAGGAAATTAGATAAACATATGGAGCAGAAGTCCACCAGTGGCTATTAGCCACAGGGTATAGATGGGAACTCTCAGTCTGGGGCAGGTGATGCACTCTATTCTTGGTGCTGGAGGGGGCAGCAGTGGGAGGGCTTCTGGTGCCCTGGCCCCACTGCTGGACCTCCTGATGGCACCTGGTATATTTTGGCCGCTGTGTGACAGAGTGTTGGACTAGATGGGCCATTGGCCTGATTCAACATTGGCTTCTCTTATGTTCTTATGTTCTTATTCAAAGCAACCCCGTAGGGTTTTCAAGGCAAGGGACGCTCAGAGGTGGTCTGACACTGCCTGCCTTTGTGTAGCGACCCTCGTATTCCTTGGTGGCCTCCCATCCAAGCACTAACCAGTGCCGATGCTGCTTCGCTTCCAAGATCTGACAAGCTCAGCCTAGCCTGGGCTATCCAGATCAGGGCAATGGGAGCTGTACCTACATGTAAAATCCATGCATTGCCCAGTTCATATCAGATGGCAACTGCTCTCTTGAAACATGCATCTGGTGGACTCCTGGTTTGCATGAATGGAACGGAACTGAACATCAGCAGAGGGCTTGTTTTCTTTTTCTTTTTCATTTTCATTGCATTTTCAGGTTTCCAGTTCTGTAGATTCCTACATTTATGCCATTGTGCATACCTTGGTACATGTTCAACTGAATGCACATAGGCTTGGGAGAAGTTTGCCACCCCCATACAGTTCACTCTATATGCACCCTATATTCTTAGAACATCTGCAAAGGGCTCCCCTAGACATTTCCACTCACATCAGTTCATTGGTGAAACAATTTTAGTGAGCTGTAATGAACCTCTCTGGGACAGGACCTATTAAGTTAGCTTTCTAAAGTTTCAAAAATACCTGAGGGGGTACAGGTTCACAATGGTGGCCCACGCACTTTGTAAGCTGAGACTTTTCATCATCCTGCTAAAGGATTGGGCCACTCTTACCACATTTGTTCCCATGATCAAAAACCCAGGGAAGCAGAAATTCCAGGTGGTCAATTAACCAAATGGCTACTTCACAATTTGGTAAGATCCCGTTGAATGAACAGTCTTTTATGTCCACGTCATCACTTTGTGTCTTCTGAGGAACCCCCACTTAAAACACACTAAAATGGGTTTTAGTCTCTTTAGACTTCTTTTTTTTTAATGCAACTAAGAAGAAGCATTACATTCTATTCTATTCTACTACAACTACTGCTATTTCTTCCTTGGATGCTAGAAACCAGGGATCTCCAACCTTTTTGAACCTGTGGGCATATCTGGAATTCTGATACAACATGGTGTGTACAGTCACCAAATGGCTGCAGCAGAAGGTGGAGACAGTCACCAAATGGTTGCCACAGCTTACTTTCAGTCACACAGTGAAAATTCATATTCTGTGGTCACAGCTACTGCCAAAGCAATGTTTTTTCTAAAAAAAAAAAATCAGCACAGCCAATCAAATCTCCAATGACCGGTCAGAACCCTTTCAGGACATAAGCCTCACCTGGCACTTGGTTGGCACCAGGAAAGGTGTCTGTGGGCGCCACAATGCCCACAGACACCATGTTGGGGAACCATGTGATGAACCTTTAAAAAGTGGTTGCCTCCACCCCCCTTCACCTCCCTCCAAAATCTCTCTGCAACTTCTGAAAAGCTGAGGTTGCGTTCATGGAAGCCTCATGGATGCGATGTCATGGAGAGAGGAATGCCAAGGGAGAGGGAACCAAGCAAAATCAGCCCTCCTTTCTCTGGCATGAATGGAGATCTTGCATCACCACATTTACTCTAGAAGCAGAGGTCGGGGACAGTGCTATTCAGTTCCCCCTTCTCACTGCAGCTCCATGCTACACAATCCTTTGTCTATTAACCCCTCCCCCCAACCTCAAAATCAGCTTTTTGTTTTATGTGTGTATATTTGCTTGCGAATCTGGAAGTCATAGTGACTTCTGGTGACCCCTAGTGGGTTTAGGACATTTCCAGAAAGGTGGCTTGATTGCCTGCCTCTGCGTCCCAGTCTCCCTCCCAAGTACTTGCCAAGGTCGGCCCTGCTTAGCTTCCAATATCTGTCGACATCGGGCTAGCCTGGACTGTCTAGGTCAGGACCTCAAATGTCAGCTTTTTGAGCTCATAAGGAACTGCTGGAGAGAGAGGAAGGAGGAGACATATGCATCCACAAATGTAATTTCACTGGTACTTACACTTCACCCCTATTTATTGTTAGCCCCAACGCCATTATGGGGCTTTGCTATGGACTGTTTGCTGTTGCCACATGGTCTGTGTACTTGCTAGACTGTAAAATGGATGCCAAAGGAGAAGCCCATAGAGAAGGGGAAAAGCTGTCTTTTTACTCTGAGGGACTCCATTGCATACCTGCCGCATGTCACATACATGGATTAAGGGCCATACAGCAGACAAAGGACTTTTCCTCTGCCAGTCATTTGCATGATGGGATTAAGTGCCTGCCCCACCCAAGCCATACACATGAACAATGAAAGAGCCATCCGCTACCTGAAGAGACCATCTGCCTGCCAGCCAGCTTCCTCTGTCCAGCCCCCAGGTATCCAATGGACAGTGTAGCCAATGAGATGTGAAATTGTCACTGACACAGCCGGCTGGGAGGGTCAATAGATGTACACCACCTGGCCTTCTCCGCCCAACACCCAAGACACTATAAAAACGCGATCTCTGGGTTAAGCCGCTCGCTGACCCTCTGCTGCTGCCCCTCCTGACCCCTCCTAAACCAGCGCACTCGATCCACGCCATCTGTCTGTCTGCTTTATTCTCTTAAGCCTGTACCTTAAACCTTGTACCTTAAACCCTTGCCTCACTTTGTTCCAGTCTGCAGCTGGAACGATACACGTGTGTTATTAGCAGGTCTATACCACGTGTCCCTTCTTCCATCCTTCCTACCCACCCTAACCCCATTCGCTGGAAGATTTAGGAGCCGCGTCTTGGAGGTAAATATCGCCCTCAATGAACCAACGTTTACCTGCTCATGCAACTGTGCTATGTCTATCTATATTTCCTAGCTCTTGAATATATGTGTGTATGATTTGCTATTGTTGAGTGTAACTGTTATTAGAATTGTGTATTTAAGTAAACTGAAACATTATTCTGAGTCCTGTCTATCGCCTCTTCACTGGGAAGGTCCTGCGGCAGCCCATTCCTCGTAGACATAGACCAAAAGATCCCAAAATTAATTATACCTGTTGCGAGGTGCTCTACCCTTAGAGAGCATTTCGCCCAACAGAAGTGGGGGCTCGTCCGGGATTGGTCCTGCTCATCTGAATGAACATGGGTGTCGACACATGTCTCATTCCGGTGACCAGACGTAAGGAAGAAACTGCTGCGAACTTCCAGTGAGGAGCGAAGAAGCTCAGAACACTGCACACACACACGTGTGAGTGAAAGCTCTTGTATGCTTGGCTCTAGTGAGCACTTTATTGTGGGAGGTTTTTTCCCCCTTCTCTCCTTCAGGTGGAGGTTCTGTGCCATAAGCACTAAAGAACCGTGAGGGCAGCCGCCCCGAGCCCGTGGCGAGGTCTAGCCATTATAACCCATGGTGTCTCAATCGCAAGGGCCCTCCCACGCGAAGTCCCAAAGGCTATCTCGAGCCTATCTTTCGGTCTATCTTACAGGTGGGAACCGAGAACGGCAGTGTAGGGTGTTAGGAATTGCACCACACTGCACCACAACACACCACCCCACGCAGGCAGCCATAACTGAAAACTAAGAGGAGCCGCAGCAAGGTCCTAAAAGTCCTCCAGAGTTTCTGGAAGCCCACTTCCCCATTTCCTTCAGCTTTGACTAGCTAGCAAAGCGTAGAATTAAAGTGAGCAAAGAGGTCCGCTTGCTGGAGTACATTACTCCAAGGACCCTAGGTCGGAGGTTTTCCTGAAGCCTTCCTGGGTTATAGAGGTTATCCCGGCAGGACAGAGTGTCCAAAACCCAAATACCGGTTTAAGAGGGTTATTCGGTTAGGAGGTGAGGTCTAGGCCAGGCCCACTGACCAAAACTCCAATGTAAGGGTTGATGAGAATAGCCGAAGTGGAGGCAGAGACCTCACCGAAAAATCTCATATTTTAACATTTTTGGTCATTGGAGGCAAGGGCGTGGACCCCACCCTTACCAAAAACCAAAGCTCATGGTCTACGAGGGTAACCGAGCCAAGCTCACCTCACCTGCAATGCAAAATAGTGTTAGGGAACCTAGGAAGGTTAAGAAAACATCTTAAAATGGCGGACGCAACTTCTACCGCCCCCATGGAGATCCGCACAGTTGAGGATCTGCCTCGACTCGAGAAATGGGTCACAAAGAAGGGTTTAAACCCTTGGGCACCGCAAGCTTTTAAAAAGGAGAATCCCCTCCAAGCTGCTCGAGATGCCTACCAAGCGTACTGCGAGCAGAAACACAGAAGCACAGCTGCTAAAGACCAGGCTGGGGCATGGGCATTCCTGCTAGCACTACAGGAGTCCAATGCCATCATCCTATGGTTAAAACAAGAACTAGCAGATTGGGCTCCGCAAATGCCACCCCAGAATGCCCCACATCAAGCTGGACCTGTAGACGGGCAACCAGTACAAAACCCCCAACAGCCTCCCGGCCCCAATGGGCCACGGCAGGATGGGCCCCAGGGGGGGGCAATACATGGGCGATCTCCGGTGGAATGCCTGGATGGAACTAAAGGAGCGAGGGTTCGACATGAACCAATTCGATAAGCAGCCAAACGCAATACTTTTCAGGGCTCTAGCCGATAGCGAGCCGCAAAACGGCGCCCCCATGGCTCCTGTAGTAACAACTAAGAAAGTTACCACATCACCCGACCAGTCTCTGTGCTAGGGATGCCCGGAGCCCCGTACGCTTCCTCGAGGAGCTCTGGTACAGCTGCAGCCAGACTCCTGGGGAAGACTGACAGTCCTGGCAGGCATAGGGGCTCCCGGGAAAATTAAAAAGCCTGCAACTCTTTTAGTGGATACTGGAGCATCAACTACGGTTTTACACCCCAATTTTGCTAGAGAGGGTCAGCCTACACAGAACACCGTCTCTCTCCAAGGGTTTGCTGGGGGCCACCATACCGCTAGGGTGTCAAAAGATATTCCCTTAACTGTGGGGAAACTTTCTACCAAGGTGGTTGCCTGCGACAATCAGGGAGAAGATGATGGGATTCTAGGAGCCAATTTCTTTCGCGATCACAGGGTAACAATTGATTTAGCCAATGGTCTCCTGTGGAAAGTTCCAGGGGGCCCTGACTTTATCAATGCCATCCATAGGTGCATGGCCCTAAAAGCCCCACTGCCCGTATATACAGTACAAACGGACCCTTGGGTGCAAGAATTCCCAGAGGTTTGGATCGCAGATAAAGCAGAGTGTGGTACAGTTAAAAATGCCTGCGTTCTTATTGAAGGCAAAGACCCCCCGCCACAAAGACAATATCACTATCCAATAGAGGCAGAAATCGGAATAGCTAAGACCATCGAAGGTCTCATCAAATGGAATGTAATTAGACCCATGCTTTCCATCTGCAACGCTCCCCTGTGGCCCGTTCTTAAAGCGGATGGAGTCACATGGAGGATGACGGTCGACTTCAGAGCCTTAAACTCAGCAACGCCCCCGGTGGCACCAGTTGTAGCAAAATACAATGAAATTGTAGCGGCCATTGCGGCAGGCTCCCGATACTATAGCGTGATAGATTTGGCCAACACATTTCACTCTATAAAACTCCATGAGTCGTGCTGGTACAAGTTCGCTTTTACCTTCAGAGGCCAGCAGTACACTTTCATGAGAACCCCACAGGGCTTTAATTCAAGCCCGGCAAGATGCCATGCACACATTGTGCAGATGTGGGAACACCTCCAACCTGGCTTTAGAGACCACATCCTCTCATACGTGGATGACGTGTTAATCCACGCATCTATTTGAGAGCACGTGGAGGAATTCACTCGAGAGGTGCTCAATCTCCTCCGAGAAACCGGGTTCAAGGCAAGCCGGGACAAAGCGCAGCTTGTGCAAACAACAGTCAAATATCTTGGCCTGACATTGGGACCCGAGGGCCGAACTCCGGACGCTTAGAGACTCGAGACCATAGCAAAACTGCCAGCCCCCACAGATGTCCATTCGCTAAGAGCACTCTTAGGAACGTACAACTTTTCAAGGGATTTCATTGAGTCCTTTGCAGACAAAGCGCGCCCTCTTTACGCGCTCCTTAAGAAAAATGCCACATGGCACTGGGGCCCAGAGCAGCAACAAGCATTCACTAGTCTCAAGCAAAGCCTAGCCTCCACACCCGCACTTGCACATCCTGACGTAAGTCAGCCATTTTACATCCAATTAGCAACCGCGGAGAGAAGCATTGGAACCACCCTCACCCAACTGCAAAATGGGACTCAAAGGATCATAGCATATGCCTCTAAAAATCTTTCTACAGCAGAGCTAAAATACACTCCCTGTGAAAAGGTTTGCTTGGCTCTGGTTTGGAGTCTCACACATTGGGAGTTTATTATAGGAGGTGCCAAGGTTATAGTACAAACTAAGCACACACACCCTGAAGTACATTCTTTCAGGAAAGGTTCAAAATGGGCAGGTTTCAAACACCCGCATTGCCCAGTGGACTCTAGCGTTAGTCAATAAGGGCATAGAATATAAGAAAGATCTAAAAGAACCTCCCGTCCCATATGGGTTACTGATTACGGGGGAGGAACATGAGTGCCCATTACCGGACCCAGAACACATTCCTTGGCCCGCTACATGGGGAGAGCCTCTCGAGGAAGCCCGGCAAAAAGGTTTCGTTTGCTGGTTTTGTGATGGCTCCTCCTTCCATGTAGACGGAACCCCGCACACCGGGTTCAGTGCCATTCGAGTGCATGATAGTTTTACTATCCAGGAAGCCGTGCGCCCACACTCCAGTCAAGCCGCTGAGGTAGCAGCCCTGTGTGCCGTCCTTCAGCACGAGCCGCGAGACTGCCCCCTCTCGATTTACACCAATTTGGACTGGACAGCGAAAGCTGCGACTGTGTGGTTGCCACACTGGGAGAAACAGGAGTGGAAGAACTCCGAGGGGAAGCCGATAGCCCACCTACACGTGTGGCTTGATATTGTGGCTCTCCTCCAAGAACGAACGGCACCTACCCATATAACACATGTAAAGGCCCATCAGAAAATGGACAATGAAGTTGCATTTTGGAACAATGCAGCAGACAGGCTGGCTAAAGAAGCCGCTTTCCTGCCCGTCATCATTAACACCACTCCACAGCCAGTCAAGGCAGTCACTACCAGGCTTAGGGCCAAGGCAGAACACAACAGGGACCCACTGCCCCCAGTTTTTGTGGACTTAGGCGAGTTGCAAAAGAATGACTCAGATGTCATGGCACTTCTGGCAGCCGGCAAAGACCCTTCGGGGAAATACCACATCTTAGAGTCTGAAGGGGTTGTCTGGGCCATTGACAGCAATGGCGACCGTCACTGGATTGTACCGGTAGAGATGCGCAGAGACCTCATTCAGTTCATACATGAACAAGGGCATAGAGGAAAGGAGTTAACTTTTGAGCATGTGAGGGATACTGGCTGGTGGCCGGGCATCAGAAGGGACGTTTCCATATGGGTGAATAACTGCCTTCCGTGTGCCATGGTCAACGCGGATTCCTCCGGTCCAAAAGCTCCTATCTGCCACCAACGAATTGAGGGCCCCTGGGCACGCATCCAGGTAGATTTCATCGGCCCACTCCCCCTGACTAAGCGTGGCAACAAGCACTGCATCACAGTCATTGATCCGTTTTCAAAATGGATCGAGGCGTTCCCCTGCAAAAATAACACTGCTGCCACGACGGCCAAACTTTTGTTCAACAACATTTTCACTAGATGGGGGCTCCCAAGAGTCATAGACAGCGATTTAAGCAGCCATTTTATTGGTGACATCACACAACAACTATGCAAGGTGCTCGGAATCCAGCAACAATTCCATATAGCCGCCCACCCCCAATCTTCAGGTGCCATCAAACGGACTAACCGCACCCTGAAGGAAGCCCTTCGGAAGATGGTGCACTCCACTGGAAGGGATTGGGACGACAAGCTCCCCATAATTTTGATGGCAATTTGAGGCACAACAGCTAAGAACGGGTATTCACCGCACATGGTGATGACCGGACGGAAAATGCGTCTCCCAGAAGCTTTCTGGATGGACTCTGACATGCCTGCCGACATCAAGCCCAAGGTGGCAAACGACCTGTGGGTCGGAGAGCTGTTGAGTGAACTGCTGCGCATACATCTACACGTTGCCAAAATGCTCAGCTACAGCCAACTGGCAGTCGACAAAAAGCTAGGATGGGTGCGCAACCCCCAGGTATGGGACCCAGGGCAAGAGGTTATGTACCGCAAGTTCACCCGTAAGCAGCATGCCCTCATGGTTAAATGGGCAGGTCCGGTCCCCATAGTAGAGCAAATTAGCCCTGCCGTGTATAAAGTGGCGATCCCACGGAAGGGGGGACACATGGAATAAGTTCTTCCACTGCTCACAATTAAAACTCTGGAAAGGAGAACCGCAAAGCCGCCCACCAGCTAAACCGCCAGATTTACCGCTGGCTCCTCTCACTGCCGCTCCTCAGCCCCTGCTGATCCGACAAATCTTACTACCCCTGCCTGACTCAGATAATCCGTGCCAGTACATGCTGGCAGACACATTCTTTGGTGCTTTAGAAGAGTCGCTAACCAGCACCCTCCGGGATCCTGGTTAGCGAGGGGGGGAGAGAGAGAGATTGTCCACATGAAACTGTAGAATGCATTTGTGTCGCCCCACTGTTATGGTTAACATGGAAAGGTTAGAAAGCCCTATGGCGCCAATGCTATTTTCATAGCTGCCCAGGTTACTTATTACTTGTTACTTGGACTATGCAGCCCGGAACAGAAAGTTCCTAGGGTAGGTGAGATGGTAGCAATGGAATAAAGCCAGAGAGAATTTCGAGGCCTGGAAAGCTACATTGTGTCTAGAACACCAAGCCTGCCATAAGAAGGCAGGAGCACCATACTCGACCTCAGCAGGGGATTTTCGCAAAAAATGTTATTTCTTTTTAGCTCAGGAAGTAATAACCCTCCCACCTCTCGGTCTATGCCATGCCAGTCCTTTAATCTGGGCCGACCTTGGCATAATCAAGAAGGAGGTGCGATTTACGCACCGTGTTTCCTTCCCCCCCATTTTTTGCTTTATGTCCTCCCCGAGGTGAGTTTGCATAATCTATTTTCTTACAGAAATACAACAATGAACAAGACTCCATGGTTCTCGAGAGAAGTAAGTATTATGGAAATGGCATGTGCTCTGTTATTGTTGGGAATGTTAGGACTAGGGGAAATGCAGTCAACCAGTCCAGAACAGACGTCACTCCAGTGGAACTGCATAGGAAAAGGTGTAGACTTAAACATAACTTGCCTAGAGGATGGACTAACACCGGCTACACGTATAGAGTCAGAAGGCTTTGTGTATGCCACATCCATGGAAGATTTTATGGAAGACTGCCTTCCACCCAATATGGTTAATTGTACTCGGGAGGAACCTAAAAATGCGATTTGGATATGCCCGTCAGAAGGAGACTTAAGAGAAAGGCTTATTATGCTCCTATGCAGTGGCAAAATTCCGAACACAGAAAAATCCACATGCGAGACAGCCATAGTTTCGGCTGTGGTGTGGAATATAGGTAACCCGCTCCAGATCATTTTAACCATAGGGACCAACAAAGGATTGTTGACAAAAACAGATCTGGCAGTTATACTAGTAGATCCACAGGAGAAGCAGCAGATATTCCACTTGGAGAACTGGACTCAGGTAGAGTGGGGCATGGATGCATCTGTGATGTCCATAAAGGGACCCCCTGAATGGATGGTTGACTTGAATAACACCCCATGTAAACCAATTTTTATGGAACATGCCTATGACACCTTAGGACTTTTAGTGATTAGCACAAGGCACTTGGAAGGGAATTACACACTCACCCTAGAGCATTGGAACACCAGCATCACTTTCGATCCACTCATACAGAACCTAGAAAGTCTCGCTAACCTACGAGACCCTGTGGTAGGATCACACACCGTTAAGTACCAACAATCAGAGCAGGTACTCATACGGCCGCAAATGTATGTTAGGAAAATCATTATAAACATGAAAGCTCTAGAATTTGACCCAAATTCAGATAAAGCTGCCTGGACACAGAAGTTATGTGCCCAATACCTACAGCCGTTCAAACAAGGCTGGGAGAGCTGGCTTACCCTGTGGCAAACCCTAGACATATCAGCAAGGCGTAAGAGAAGTGTCGCTGATTGGCTGGCACCCATAGGAACTGGGACCTGTTGGGCGAAATGCTCTCTAGGGGTGAAGCACTTCGCCACAGGTATAATTACTTTGGGATCTTTCGGTCTATGTTTACGGGGAATGGGCTGCCACGGGAACTTCCCAGTAAAGAAGCGAGAAACAAGGCTTCAGAATAATGTTTTGTTTACTCAATAGCAGTTTCACTCAACAAATACAGTTCACACACACATACATTCAAGGTCTAAGAATAAAAGATAGATAAAGCACAATTGCATGAGCAGGTTATCGTTGGTTTCGTTGAGGGCAATATTTACCTCCAAGGCGCGGCTCCTAAAGTCTTCCAGCGAGTGGAGTAGGGTAGGGTAGGAAGTATGGAAGAAGGGACACGTGGTCTAGACCAGCTAACACACACGTGTATAATTCCAGCGGCCGACTGGAACAAAGTGAGGCAAGGGTTCGGGTACAGGATGGGGGCTTAAGAGGGTAAAAGCAGACAGACAGAGGTCGTGGTTTCCGCAGCAGCAAGGTGGGGGTGTAGCAGAGCTCCACGAAGCAGCCCAGAGATCGCGTTTTTTATAGCGTCTTGGGTGCTGGGCGGAGAAGGCCAGGCGGTGTACACCTACTGACCCTCCCAGCTGGCTGTGTCAGTGTCAATTTCAAATCTTATTGGCTACGCTGTCCGTTGGATACGCTGAGGGCTGGGCAGAGGAGGCTGGCTGGCAGGCAGATGGTGTCTCCAGGTAGCTGATGGCCCTGGCATTGTTGTGTGTATGGTTCTCCTATTGTCTGGGGTGGGGAAGGCACTTAATCTCATCATGCAAATGACTGGCCGATGGAAAGTCCTTTGTCTGCTGTATGGCCCTTAATCTGTGTAGGTGACATGCAGCAGGTATGCAATGGAGTCCCTCAGAGCAAAAAGACAGCTTTTTCCTTCCTTCTGGGCTTCTCCCTTGGCATCCATTTTACAGTCTAACAAGCACACAGGCCATGTGGCAACAGCAAACAGTCCGTAACAAAGCCCCATAATGGCGTCGGGGCTAACAGACCGCAGTCTTAAATTCGGCTAATCTGGAAATCATAGCTAATAAGTTTTCACAGGTAGGGTCAGACCTCTACAATCTGGCCATACCCATGTCTCAATCCTTTCATGCATTGGCAGATCTACCACATCGCACTAATCCACTCTTAATCGATTGGGAGCACATTATGGAGCATGATTTCTATACCCTGGTCAAAGGCATCCAGTCTCTCCAAAGAAACATCTCGTACGCACTGGCGTGCACACAAATGCAGGCTATGAATGTAATCACCGCCACTAGCATAGTAACGCAAGCTATGGCAGGAGAGATCCCATTAGAAATCCGGGGACTCCTACACAGAAGGGTGACCGAGGAGGAAGCCAGGTTAGCAGACTGGTGGACCCTCGCGAATGCTACATACGCACCGAACACACACACACTGACTCTGATCATAGTCACAGCAAGCGCCAAGGAAAGCTTCCCCATACATGCAGTGGTCCCCCTTGGTCTGAAGGTTGATAGACGCACAGTGTTGTATGCCAGGAACAGCCAGAGGTGGACTAGAGTCACTTCTGACTGCTGGCAGACTGTCAACGTCGAAGGCTGCAGACACAAGGAAACCCTGGGATTCATCTGTGAGGATGAGGCGTTGGAGGAACACCACCCCTGTGTGGCTCCCCTTAAGGGAACTGACGACATCTGTCAGTTTGAGGCTGCAGAGGAAACCTCATCGGCAGTGGTGTACATTGGCAAAGCCTGCGTGTGCATTCGCACCCACTGCTCTTTCATCCACATCAACGCGCAACACATTCAGCCGATGCTTCCTAAGATCAATAGGTGCTTTTGCCAAGTATTTGCAGTGGAGGGCTGTGATTTCCAATTTGAACCCCCTATTTGGGTCAAGCAGGAGATGCAGTTCTCCCCGGAGCTATACGACACCATCACACCTATACCACTAGGGATAGGTCTGGAAGTCATCCAGGAATTATTAAGGCACCTGGAGCTACGCCGCCACTTAAAAGAATTAGAAGCCGCTGGAGAGAATGCCACTTTATTGGTAGCGCACAATGGAGCAGAGATTGCAAACTTGGCCATTGACATTCAGAAATCATCCCATTTCTCTTGGTGGGAATCTCTTTTTGGTTGGTCTGAGACTTCAAATGGAATATTAAATATTATGCTCCACCCCATAGTAATAATAGTGGCCATTCAACTGTTATGCATACTTGCGATAATAGCAGTGGGACTGTGGGGCCGGTCCCAAGTCAAACAAATCCATAAGATGACTTCGCGGCTGTACCCACTAGCCATTGTGCTCCAACAGCAACCTGATCCACCTCACCCCTAATAAAAGAGTCTTTTGGTCCTGTGTATTGTCTACCCTTCCCTCTTTCTCATTGCATTTAATGTTTTGTGTGTTTAAAGATGATTTTATTTCTGTGCTCTTCTCCCGCCTGCAAAAGGCGAAAGAGAGAGAGAGCCCACTAGCCAATGTCTCCAGTTTTCTCTTTTTCTTTTGCTCTTTTTTTTTGTAAACTAGAAAAGGGAGGGCTGAAAAGCCCGAGATAGCTGGGGAATCGAACTGAGAGTCATGCATAAGATCCTTTTTGCACAGGTTGTTTGGTGGCTGGGGTGAGAGACGGGCAAGTTCTGGGGCTCAAAGAACTGCCCGGTACCACTCGGGTGTGCCATTTCTCCCTCCGCCGTACTGGTGGATGAGAATGCCCGAGGACTCCCGGCCTGGTGTGCCCCAAGCAAGCCTGACTTTTGGAAGCCCGATGTTTTTGAGCAGCTTCCCGGTCTCTAGGAGAGAACATGACAACCAAGCTACCACTACCCATTGGTTGTCCAGCCTAGCCAACTCCCATTTGACTCTCCGATTCGCCCCACCAAATTATTTTTGATTTTTAGTAATTTTATGTGTGTCACAAAAGCCAAGTACCCATCAGGCTTTGTGATACTGATTTGCACACAGGACCCCTGACCATGAATTATTCAGCCCGGGAACAAGCCACTCCATATGTGGAGGGACCCTGAAAGAGTCCATTTTTGGACTAGCCCAAAGTGAAAGGGGGGGGCATCCCACAATGTTTTGTTCTTTTTGGTTTTTCTTTTGTTTTTATTCTTATTCTGTCCTTTTTCCACCATAGTGGGGAGCCCCGCCAAAGGAGGCTCCCCGAGTTTAAAGAGGAATGATCCACAGTTGTCCCTCCAGAGCCGGGTCTCACGACCATGCATATGGCTCCCAACTAAAAGGTGGTTACCAACCGCGGGCCTGTTCCTCGAGCCCAATACTTGCCCATGTCAGAATTTGCCTATGACACTGGGTTCGAGGATCGGACTTGTGGGGCCACCGCTGCCTTTCCCCCACATGGGGGAAGATTTACTGCACCTCTCAGACATCAGACGGGCCACTAGCCACTATAGCCATCTCGTTCATGGCTACCACCGCAAGTGCAAAACCCAGGATTTCTTGCACTCTGGGGGGGGGTTAGTAATGCGACTTCTCCCCCCCCCCGTTCATTTAAAGATCGGCTTTCGCTATCAAGCTGCTCAAACCTCCCTTCTACCCTGGGAAATGGGGAGGGTTTCTTGACTAATCATGTGCTTAACCTTTAAAGCTCGGGACTGTACGGAGCCCTTGGAGGATGCCGAAATTGAACCGGCCGAGTCCTGCTTCTAACCCCAGAGCCAAAAGCAACATGCCCGCTCACACGCCTACTGTGCCTGACAGTCTGCGACCGGGAAGACAGGCACAGAACCTATGGGGCCAGCACCTTCCATATGGACTATTTATCGGCCTTGCATGTGTTCTGCTGGTTGCCATCCTGGCAGAAGTCGCCCCAAAGCTTACCCCGGGAGCACTGAAAAGGACATTCATCCACCTAGCCCTCTGCTTCTGCAAATGTGTGGAGGACAAGATAGCGCATGAACTCTTATGAAATGTTTTCCTTTTCATTTTTAAAGTAATGTGTGCTTGTTGGTTTTATAAGTTAACAGTGTGAAGTTAGTTTAGTAGGCGTGTGTAGTTTCTGTTTGAAAAATGTTTTCCTAAGATGTTTTTATTAAGGTTTAATTTAAGGTTGATGTTTTAAATATACTGTGCCTTGCCATATTTACCTCTGACAGCAGAAACCACTTCCAGCCAACACCAATTAGGTGTAGATTAGCTACTCTTACTCGCATGCACACACACATAATAATAATAATATACTTTATTGTCATTGTACATAGTACAACGAAATTAAAAGTGCAATCATTTCAGTGATCTACAACAATAATCATGCGCGCTCACACAGCCATTCACACACATCACCAGAGTAGATCTGATACCTGGGTGGCAAAGGGAGGCACCAGACGACATCGCCTGCCTGCCTGCCAGCCTGCTGCTGCTACCAGAGGACCGAACGCTGATGCCAGAGGCCCAGACGCTGACCAGATGTTGATGCCAACAGAACCCTGAGACGACCGCCTACGTTTCCATCAAAGTGTGTATGTGCAGACGATGTCATCTGACACTGCCACGTCTGCAAGGGGGGGATATGTTAGCCCCGACGCCATTATGGGGCTTTGCTATGGACTGTTTGCTGTTGCCACATGGTCTGTGTACTTGCTAGACTGTAAAATGGATGCCAAAGGAGAAGCCCATAGAGAAGGGGAAAAGCTGTCTTTTTACTCTGAGGGACTCCATTGCATACCTGCCGCATGTCACATACATGGATTAAGGGCCATACAGCAGACAAAGGACTTTTCCTCTGCCAGTCGTTTGCATGATGGGATTAAGTGCCTGCCCCAGCCAAGCCATACACATGAACAATGAAAGAGCCATCCGCTACCTAAAGAGACCATCTGCCTGCCAGCCAGCTTCCTCTGTCCAGCCTCCAGGTATCCAACGGACAGTGTAGCCAATGAGATGTGAAATTGTCACTGACACAGCCGGCTGGGAGGGTCAGTAGATGTACACCGCCTGGCCTTCTCCGCCCAACACCCAAGACGCTATAAAAACGCGATCTCTGGGTTAAGCCGCTCGCTGACCCTCTGCGGCTGCCCCTCCTGACCCCTCCTAGACCAGCGCACTCGATCCACGCCCTCTGTTTGTCTGTTTTATCCTCTTAAGCCCCCATCCTGTACCTTAAACCCTTGCCTCACTTCGTTCCAGTCTGCAGCTGGAACTATACACGTGTGTTATTAGCAGGTCTATACCACGTGTCCCTTCTTCCATCCTTCCTACCCACCCTAACCCAATTCGCTGGAAGATTTAGGAGCCGCGTCTTGGAGGTAAATATCGCCCTCAACGAACCAACGTTTACCTGCTCATGCAGCTGTGCTATGTCTATCTATATTTCCTAGCTCTTGAATGTATGTGTGTATGATTTGCTATTGTTGAGTGTAACTGTTATTAGAATTGTGTATTTAAGTAAACTGAAACATTATTCTGAGTCTTGTCTATCGCCTCTTCACTGGGAAGGTCCCGCAGCAGCCCATTCCTTGTAGACATAGACCAAAAGATCCCAAAATTAATTATCCCTGTTGCGAGGTGCTCTACCCCTAGAGAGCATTTCGCCCAACATTATATCTCACTTTTCAGCCAAAGTTGGCTTCCAAAACAGCTAACAGTAATCAACATTTATTCAAAATAACATTTAAACGGAAATCAAAATATTCTTTTAGGAGGAGATTCTAAACAGTACCAGGATTTGGGCATGGTGGATGCCATGATGGCATGCTTGCATGTCATTTATTTTATTTTGCTTCATTTATTCTCCATTTTTCTCACCAGTAATGACCCATACCAGAGACATAATTCTCCTCTCCTCCCTGAGAGTGTTTGACTTAACGATCGTCACTCAGCAAGTTTTACGTGGCAGAGCAGGGATTTGAACTTGGGTCTCCCAGATTCTAGTCTGATGTTCTAACCCCTACATCATATATAAGAGTGTCTGGAATTACATGTGGCATAATGCAGTGACTCCTGTTCATATGTGCAGGTCCTGGTCCAAAACGCGGTAGAGCTCTATTGAACTCATACCTCCACCTGTACTGTTCACATCCTCAGCAAGTGGTCTGTATATTGATCCTCCTTTCAAGAGCTGGGTGATTTGGTATTCCCTGCTTACATTTCTGCTACAGGAATTGGTGAAGAAATGAACTTCATCTGAGGTTGGGGAGGGGCCATGGCTCAATGGTTAGAGCATCTGCTTGGAATTCAGAAGGTCCCAGGTTTAATCCCTGTCTTCTCCAATTAAAAAGATCAAGCAGCAGATGATGTGGAAGACCTCTGCCTGAGACCCTGAAGAGCTGCTAACAGTTTTAGTAGACAATACTGACCTTGATGGATTGATGGTCTGATACAATATAAAGGAGCTTTATGAGGTATGAGGACATTCCCTTTTTTGTTGACATTGCATATTCCTACACAACTATTTCACTCTGAGTCTTCTTATGCTGCAACCAGCCTTCTATTAAAGGACTTCTGCATCTTCCACAAAAGAGAAAATGATCTGAAAAGGTAAGATTATAGCAACAGTTTAGGATCCCTGACCTCTCTGGGTGCTGGGTTCCTTCCTTTCCATCTTTCTAACATCACTAACCTTTAAGATCAACAAAGGTTTATTCAGGGTATGAGCATGCACACGAAAGCTCATACCTTGAATAAACCTTTGTTGGTCTTAAAGGTGCCACTGGACTCTAAATCATCCAAAAAGCTTTGGGAAGTTGAAGCTTCCAAACAAGCTTAGAATCCTTGGACACATGAAAATATTTGTACCGATTACACAGATAAAGAAAGATCAAATAGTACAGGCAATTATACAAAAAGAAATGAAGAGGTAAAAATAAGGCCAGCTTCCATATACACATCTCAGTGGTTGTTAGTAGAAACCAACCCTACATTCTTGGCTAGGTACTATGACATCTTCGGATGGATAGAAATCCCCCTTCCCCCAGAATTTATCCATGGACAGAAGTATATATTTAGAAAACTTCCATAAATAGAAGCTTCCCCCCCGCCCAAAGGAATTCCAGGATTGAGAAAGCGGACTTTTTTTTTACCCTAACCCAAGCCAAGATGTTCATTTCAGTACTGGCCAATGATCACCTAGCAATCTTGGATCACTGACATGAAAGCATTTCTTTTTACACCAGCCTTCAGTTAAAAAAGTAAAAGATTTCTCCCAACCAAGGTTCTGTACAAGATTAAGGAGTCTAGATTTGCTGAGACTATCACTTCAAAGGGACAGATGGCCGTTAAGGTTTACGAAGGGTTCGTCTCATGCTAAAGATGTCACTTTGCAACTGACTAGCACATCAGAGGATTTTCCAAGGACATTTGTGTAATTATACATTTCCTAGGGCTTACAATGCCACATATGTGCTTCTATCACCTTGCTTTTATGGAGGCAGTTTGGTTTTATAGAGGATGAGATTATCAACAAAAGCAAATGAATCACAAATGGGTTTTTCCATCACATCCACACATTGCAAGGAGCTGCCTTCTCAGCCTTGTATGTTGTGTCATTTTACTCTCAACAGAAGCTGACATTTCCCCTGTTCTATAGGGAACCGTTTGCTCCATGGCTCCTTCAAAAGTATTCTAAAGGAACCAAGATGATTTTGTTCAACAATACACTGACATCCCTTGCTAATCCAGAATGACAACAGGACCTTCCACTTGCTGCTAGCTGAGAGCCCTCTGAAGAATTGCTTCCTAGAGATCTGAAAATTATGTACACACACTTTAAAAAAACAAAACAAAACAAGAACCCCTCCAGTGCTAGTCACGTAGTTTTGAAGTCAAGAGTTCAAGCTGAAAAGTTAAGCGTTTACCAAAGAATTACAAGCTTCATCCCAATGTCTCTTCTAAACCTAAAGAGCTGTTTCGTAAGGGGCAACATCAGAAGAATGATGACATTTGTTTGTGTTCTAAGGCTATAGCCTTTCACAAAGTTAGGCTGCCTAAATCTCAATGACTTCAACAAGATTTAAGCAGCTACACTGTAAGCAGGATTATAGCCTGAATCTCCAAAGGTGCATCTGTGTTTGCTGATTTTCCCAGGATATGTGTTGAGAATTGCTAAGATAGCCTGCATCTTGTTCCAGGGGTGCCCCTCTTTTATGGTTTTTAAAATGCATACTATTTCTCATTAAAGAGATACTCCCTTCCCCTGGCAGTAGGCATGCATCATCTAAACTAGGGGTGAGCAGATTTTCCCTGTCCCTACCCCTTTGAGTATTATATTTTCCTTCTTTTATCTGGCAGGTTCACTCTGCTAAGCCTACCCCTCCTCTTGAATTAAGTTTATTGCACTTTTTCATTCTTTCACTACACTTACATTTCCCCCCTTTGTTCCTCTGATGTGCATAAGCACCTTATGATGCCCCTTCACCACTATGCAAACTCTCTCTCAGATTTAGGGTTACAAGTAGATCACGACTAGGGATGGGCATGAACTGGGAAAATGCAGTTTGCTCTGTCTCGTGGTGTGCCTGGTTCTTGAGCTATGGACCGTCATGAATTCTTAGCCTCTGAATGAACTGGTTTGGATTGTGAATTTCATGATGTGATAGAACACTCCTATGACATGCTAGAGACACCAAACTCACAGGACTTTTCTGGCTGACTCTCCTCTACCTTCCCTCCAAGTTTGGTGAGGATTAGATTTACATGGTCTGAGTTACAGCAATCCTATGCAAGCCAGATCCTCCCCCTGATCCTCCTCTACATGCCCACCAAGTTATGTGCAGATTGGATTTAGGGGGTCTGAGTTATGCCGCCCCCCCAAGAAGATGCTCCCAGAGAAAGTGCTTTTGAGGAAAATGTCAGGTGCAAGTTCAAAAGTGCAATCTGCACACATCAAACACATATACGGAACCTATTGGTGTTTCCAGGACTGGAGAATTCTGCCCCCCCATTGCTTTGAAGTTCCTTTGTTGCTTTGAAGTTTAGTAAACATTTTGTTTGAGCAGAGGCAGTCTGTCTGGAAGTGTATCCAGGGCTCTTTTTGTAGCAGGAATTCCTTTGCATATTAGGTGACACACCCATAATGTGGCCAATCCTCCAAGAGCTTACAGAGCTCTTCTTACAGGGGCTACTGTAAGCTCTTGAAGGATTGGCTACATTAGTGGTGTGTCGCCTAATATACAAAGGAGTTCCTGCTACAAAAAGAGCCCTGAGTGTATCCATTCACAAACCACCACAAACTGCTTGAAAGTTTGTGGAAAGTTCATGCTGGTTGACCTGCCATGAATTTCAGTTCACAAACCATGAACCAGCCAAAATTTGTCACAAACTTTAGTTTGTGAGTCAGTTTGTGCCCATCCCTAGTCAGGACATCACACTCACCACTCTTTTTGTCTCTTTTAAAATATACAGGAAGCCATGACCATTTCACACAAGTCCCCTCTTTCGCTCACAGAGACATCAGCAGCCAGGGTATCCCAGCTCCCTTTAATAACAGGCCCTCATTCATACAGAGTTATTGGGGTTGGGGGCTCAAACACTGCTCCATTCACACACTGCCACCATTTATTCATATCCTAGAATATATATATATACACACACACACATACACCAAGATATTAATTTGTGTGTGTGTGTGTGTTTCTTTCCCTGAGGCAACGTCCCATAAATTTAAACAAACATGAAGTTAACTTTTATTTATGGTTTGAACATCACTGAAGGAAGTAAAGTGGATTCCACAATGTTTCATTTCCAACTGAACTTTTGAACTGTTTTCCTATTTCAGATATTGGGATCCTTTGTTAGAAATTGACTATTTTCAACCAGCTCTAAGAAGCTCTTCTCCACAGTTTCTCTCAATCAGACATACTCTTTTCCCTCTCAGCTCCCTAGCTGGCAACTTCAAATTGCTCTCTTAACTGCTGTTTTCCAACTCTCTTTCTCCAACATTCTGTCAGCTCCCACTGGTCACTCTTAGGGAGAGGTGGAACCTAATCTATCTGTCACACACCTTGAAAACCCCCTGAAAAATATACATACCTATATATTATTGAGTAGCATTGCATATGATTGCATCAAGATTCTTTATGAGCAGTGCTCTACTTATGTGCACATTTGCTCTTGAAAATTAGTCAAAAGGGGAAAAGAGCATTTTGGTACAACCAAATGAAGACATACTATTGCTTTTTCTCACACCGTTCTTTTATCAGTGCACACTTATAATGTGCACATTTATAATATGAAAGCCTATGCATAAGAACATAAGAACATAAGAGAAGCCAATGTTGAATCAGGCCAATGGCCCATCTAGTCCAACACTCTGTCACACAGTGGCCAAAATATACCAGGTGCCATCAGGAGGTCCAGCAGTGGGGCCAGGGCACCAGAAGCCCTCCCACTGCTGCCCCCTCCAGCACCAAGAATAGAGTGCATCACCTGCCCCAGACTGAGAGTTCCCATCTATACCCTGTGGCTAATAGCCACTGATGGACTTCTGCTCCATATGTTTATCTAATTCCCTCTTGAAACTGTCCATGCTTGCAGCTGCCACCACCTCCTGTGGCAGTAAATTCCATATGCTAATCACTCTTTGGGTGAAGAAGTATTTCCTTTTATCTGTTCTAACCCGACTGCTCAGCAATTTCATGGAGTGCCCACGAGTTCTTGTATTGTGAGAAAGGGAGAAAAGTACTTCTTTCTCAACCTGCTCAATCCCATTCATAACCTTATAAACCTCGATCATGTCACCCCTCAGCCATCGTTTCTCTAAGCTAAAGAGCCCCAAGCATTTTAAACTTTCTTCATAGGGAAGGTGTTCCAACCCTTTTATCATTCTAGTTGCCCTTCTCTGCACTTTTTCCAATGCTATAATATCCTTTTTGAGATGTGGTGACCAGAACTGTACACAGTATTCCAAATGAGGTCGCACCAATGATTTATACAGGGGCATGATGATACTGGCTGATTTGTTTTCAATTCCTCCCTTTTTTTTTGCATCAATCTTGGTTGATCTATGATTGCAACAAAAACAAATTTAATATCAAAGGAAAGGAAAGAGAAGTACAAATGAATTGAAGAAATGGAAAATTACAACAGACTGCACTAGCATCATGTTCTGTACACAATTTGGAAGTTAAAAAAAAGAGAGTTCCTAATATACTTGGAAACAAGATCCGATAATTCAGAGTTCCAGTTCCAGAAAGAAATTCATATGAGTGCAATTTTCGAAGGAGCCCCCATTCCTTTGATTGATTGAACAAGATAGGACAGGTGCATTGAAGTGCTGAGGGAGTATTAACATGGAAACCATTCAAGCAACTATCCACATAGCAAACATGATGTGAAAAAAATGTGTTGAGCATTTGCACATGTGTGATTTGTGACAGTTTCCACTTCCTTCACATCCTCCCCCTTCCTCTACATTATCAATGCATGAGTGGAAATTTCAAGGAAATCTTCAGCTGATCAGTATTACTATTTTCTTTGTGATTTCAGGGTCCACTGGTGATCCATTCTTTCACTCTTTAACAACCACTGCCTGAAGCAGGATGATCTGAAGAACTCATGCATTCTCCATTTTTCCATTTAAATTTATTAGAACTGCCACAACTGCAGCAATTTACTCCTATCAGAGTCAAGGGCACCACTGTAAATTCTGTATAGAATTAATTGAAGGAGTTGACAATTTACTTATGACCACAGAGATTTTGATAACTACCAGTACACTGCATCCCTGTCTAGGGATGTGCATTCAGCATTTCTGAGCTGAATTAATACCCAAATCATGCCTTCTGGGCATGATTCAGGCATTAGTTAAGCCAAACCAGATTCTCTGATCTGATTCGTCTTACTCATAAGATAATCCCAAATTAATTTTGGAATCCTGAATTTTTCAGCTCCATTATGGCAGATCTCCTAGGGTATATTCAGTGGGCAGGGGCATTGAGGTAGAGGCACCAAATTTGCAGTTTAGCTGCTGGAGCATTTCTCCAAAAGAACCTCCAAGTTTCAAAAAGATTGGACCAGTGGGTCCAATTCTATGGACACCCAATGGTGGGAAAAAAGCAAGGCAGACATACAACCAGCCCAGCAGATTCTCCCAGAGACTCATTGCAGTAGAAAGTGAAGTGTGGGGAGGGGGCTTGTTTGCAAGGCCAGTAGCATAACTAGTGCAATGTGGTCAGCAGAACCAGTGCCAAAACTCAACAGGACTAAGGTCAAATCTGAGAATCTTCATTGTTTAGAGTGGTGGTGGAGAGGAAACAAGACAGACATACAACAAGCCCAGCAGATTCTCCCAGAGCATCTCTACAATAGAAAGTGAGATGTGGGGAGGGGGCATGTTTGCAAGGCCAGCAGCAGAACCAGTGCAATGTGCCCAGCAGAACCAGTGTGACTGTGATAGTGCCAAAACCCAACAGGAACGGGGCACCCCCCAGTCCAATCTTTTTGAAACTTGGGGATTCTTTTGAGGAGAGTTTCCAGCAACTACACTGCAAATTTGTTACCTCTACCTCAAACCACCTCCCCACAACCCACTGAATATACTCTAGGAGGACTATAATGGCACCATAGTGTATAATGGAACCAAAAAATTCAGGTCTCTACATTTTGCCCGAATTCCAGTACAATACCGATATTAGAATCCAGGTTTTCAAGGCAATACTGAATTTTTACAGGTCCAGAAACCCTGAATTTGAAAAAAATACCATTTTTTTTTCTTGCACATCCCTATCCCTGTCTTACAATGCATACTACTTTTCTGTATCAAGAAAACTGACAGTCCTCCAATTGGCATCTCAGTGAATTCTAAGAAAAGGGTCCCCCTAATGTTAAGTTGTGCTGCTTAGAATCATAGGGTTGCCAACTCCAGGTTGAGAAATTCCTTGAGATTTGGGGGTGAAGCCTAGAGAAGGCAGCATTTGGGGAGGCGAAAGACCTCTATGGGGTATAACGTAGCCAAAGCAGCCAGTTTCTCCAGGGAACTGATCTCTGTCATCTGGAGTTCAGTTACAATTCCAAGAGATCCCTAGGCTTGACCTGGAAGTTGGCAACCCTATTTATTGAAGTTCGTGTCAGGTATATAATCAGCACAGAGTTATTTCAGGCATTCTTCAGAACCTTGAAATGGCTGATGTTCCAGGACTCTGATGTGTGAAAATACAGCCTTTTTCCTCCAAACCCCCCCCAGCACTGTGACATGATCCATCCCACTCTTTAGTCACTCCTGTTGTTTTGAGCACAACAGGTTGCCTTTGAGAAAAGTTACTTTGCGATAAAACAAAAAAAGGTCTAAACATGAAGGGCTTCATTGGAAGAAAGAAAAAGCTTTGTTCGCACAGGCTGAACTAGTCTTTGAAACACTTAACTCTCACCAGCAGTTACTGGGAAGAGGTTTCAGGGTTTATATTTCAAATGTAGTTTAGGGCAGATCAGGCTTGTGTAACAAAAGGCCAATGATTACTTTTCTTCAGGAAAAGAAACTTTTAAGAGTGGGATCTGGAGTAGGAGAGTGGCTCAATGGAGGAGTAATTAACCCTTTGCACATCCATTGGCCGAGTTCAGACTGGCAGTTTGGCCCGATATAGGCATGTTTCAGAAACGTTTCACAAATGCATTAAAGGGGCTGGTTCACGCAGGCACACCTGCCAGGCGTTCCCCAGCCGTACTTAACCTGTCTTGTAACGCTTCCCTCCCAAGTTTAAAAAGTACCAGGTGAAAGTGGCAGCAAACCCTGGAGAGCGCATTGATCCCACTTCCCAGAAGTGTGAACACTGAAAGCTGTGGGCCAACAGTATGAATGCTCCCTTGCACCTCCTCCCCGGTATGCTCCCACATCAGTCGGTGCAGTGTGCCCGGGGAATACCTAGAACAGGTTGTTCCGGGTCTCTTTGCCACAACTCCCTCATGCTTCATACTACCACTGCCAGTCTGAACTTAGCCATTGCTTCTCCAATCATATCAAGTGTTCCAGGTCATTTTTCTGCCATGGGTTTCCCCTCCAAACACAGAACCTTGAAGGGATCAGTTGGAGAAGCAGTATGGGATAGACAGAGTGGAGGAGTACCGGGAATTAAAAAGGACTAAATGTCCCTATCTCCCACTGAATGGTTATGCCCTTAAATAACCCTGCTGTTTAATGGAACCCTTTCTTCCCCTCCAAAGATCCTGTCACCATTTTACTGTTTGTTATACTGACCATCCTTTTCAAAATATTATTCCTGTGTGTCAGGACAGCTAGGGAAAACAACATGTTTGTAGTCTGCCCGAACTGTAGAGTGTATTTGCAGATTTCCCAGACGTACAAGGAAGTATAAGTTGCGCTTCCAGTTTTGGAACCTTTTGTTAAATGATACAGCCTGAATTACTGTAGGAAAATAATGACTTTAAAAAAAAAAAAAAAAAAAACTTTTAACATACATGACAGAAAACAACAGTTTTATAATCAGTAAACATTTTCCAAACATTTTCTAATATTTTTCTGACAGTTTTCTAACAGCTTTAAAAGGTTTTAACAAGTTTTAACAAATTTCTAACAATGTAAGCATTTTTTATGATTATTGTAGGGGAGAACTCAAGCTCTAAATGAGGAAACAACATATGCATCTCCTTCTGCACAAGTTCCTTTTAGAATGTACACTTCTTAAGATCCATGGACACTTCCTAAGAGCCAAAGTGCACACTATGTGTGGTACAAATTGGGTCATGGTTGCCTGACCCAACTGTCGGTCGCACATTCTCATGTGGACTAACCTTTAAAAACCTCTATGACACTCAGAATGGCTCCAAGCACTGCTGGGGCAAGAGGGGGGGAATCGAACTTCCCTCCCATGCCATTTCTGAGAGAAAAACAGCTGTAAATGGGCCTGTTTGTACTTCCTTGGGCTCCACATGCTCCTGCCTATGTACATAGTGTCACATGACAGTCTGTACTTTACATGAAAACCCCTGTTAGGGTTTCCAGGTTCCCACAGTGGCAGAAGACCACCTGGCCCCCTCCAGTCCTTCCTGCCACTGCTCAGCTGGCTGGCAGGAGAAAATTGGGGGGTGGGGGGAGAATAGGAGGGACTACCACCAGCACCCTGAAGCAATGATATCACTTCCAGTGAAACCAGTTCTTTCAGTGTAGCTGTGGCAATGTTCTAGCATTCAGTCAAAACTCTATGGCTAAACATAGAGTTTTGACCCAATGCTAGAACATTGCCAGCAAGGTGGTGACATCACTTCTGGTTTTGTTTGAAGTGATATTATCACATTGCCACCAAGCTCATGACTTTGCTGGCAAGGGCCTTTCTTATAAGGTTGCCAAATCCTGAGTTAGGAGATTCCTGGAGATTTGGGTGTGGGGCCTGGAAAGGAAGGATGCTGAGCAGGCATGTGATGTCATAAAGTCCACCATCAGAAGTTGCCATTTTCTTCAGGGGAACTGATCTCTGTAGTCTGGAGATCAGTTGTAATTCCAGGAGAACTCCAACCACCACCTAGAGGTTGAAAGTAGATTTTTTTTACAATAATGAATTTAATCAATTTCACAAATATATATTAATGTAAAAATGATATATTAATGACATTTTAATTATATTTTCCCGACATTAACAGAATTAATGAATTTACTGAATGGGTTAATACCCTACATAGTACAATCAAATCTGAAACTAGATATAGTATGGTATCTATTTATCATCATCATCATCATCATCATCATCATCATCCTCATCATCATTGTGTCCAAAAGTGACAATGATTGTTTGGAAGTGAAACTATACAGGAAACTTACAGATAAAATCTTCTTTTTACACTTTCAAGTCATTCCATCCTCAACACTTGCTGAATAACTTGTCTTTTGGCCAGTTTTTAAGAATCAAGTGCGATTCCTCTATAAAGGTAGAATATGTTGGGGACAGAAATAGGTTGGAAACATAATTTTAGGAAAGGGGATATTGATTATATTGTTACAAAGGCTAAAATAAAAACCAATGAGACACACCATAAGTCTTTACTCTGTGGCAGATCAGTTACACAGCATGGATCCCTTGCATGTGTTTTTCAATTTTCAGTTTTGTCAAATTCTATAAAACACAACATATATAGACATCGTCACATATTATCAGACTTACTTGGATGTAGCAGAGTTCCAAAAACTGGCCTTTGAAAATCAAGAAGCATTCAAGATATATTAATCAGATCAGACAGTATTTTGGGGAGTCAGATATGTGATCCTAGAAATGTGAGACTTTAAATGTGGGATGTGTTTAGCCTGTCCCTTAGCCATGGAAACAAAAGAAGTCAAATTTCCATCTAATATAAAAATGACACTGTTTACTAACTGCAACACCAAAAAAGTTGTGTATTTAATACAATGTCCTTGTGGATTAAGCATGAGATCTATTAAGACTAGAATACTAGAACATAAATCTAAAATAAAGAACAATGTCTTGGAAGCCTCAATTGTAACACATTTTATTGAGAAAAAGCACCCACCTGAAGACCTAAGATTTTGTGTTCTTTACAAATATAATCCACACCCTTACAATCAGGACTCTTTTTTAGCAGTAGCCACTGTAAGAAGAGCTCTGTAAGCTCTTGGAGGATTGGTTGCATTAGGGATGTGTCACCAAATATGCAAAGCAGTTCATACTACAAAAAGAGCCCTGCTTACAATGTAACTGATGCATTTAAATTGTTGATTTGCAAAGAAGCATATTGGATATACAGAGAAGACTCTGATCATGTTTGGTATAAATTTATGCTTAGATCTAATTGTCTGTATTAATACATTGTTTGGTCTTTTACGATGTGTTGCATTGCCTGTACTGTCTCTTTAAATAAGTATTAAGGTGCACACAGCTGCAAATCATTAAGATGTGGTAATTTTGATGATTCTTTTAAAATAATGTCTTAGAATTAGCTTTCATGAGAACCACAGTGCTGATAAGAAGCATTGAAAAAAGCCGATACACCAACTGAGATTTTGAATTATGGTGATGGGTGTTTTATAAAGATTTAAGAGGCTTGAGGTAAGCTCTTTATAATATATAATGAGTACATTTAGGCTTTGATTTAGGTTCTTTTGAAATTGTGTGAACTTTTTGTGGTTAAGCTTTGTTTCTATTACAAACAGTTCCAGCTCACTCTCTACATAAGTTTGATCTTGTGACTTTGAAGAAATCTTGGTGAGACACGCCTTAGATCTGGATGCACATTGTTTCCATTGTATTTTAAATGGATTCTGTGTTCCTATAACATAAGGAACACTTCTCTGTGGATTAATTTCTTCAGATGAACCTTAGTGATTGCCTTTTTAACTTTTTATTACATTTGATGCAGAATTTGCTATGAATAAGGTTATGTGTTCTAATTGTATATGGATATTGAATTGGCTAGATCATTGATTTAGTGCAGTTATGTAACAATCATATAAGCTTTGGGAAACTAATACATATAGAAGACTGATTTTTTTTATTATTGCATCTATACATGGTGTTTGTTTTTGTATGTACTACCTAGAAGTTGGCAAACCTACCCTTCTCACAGGTAAGTCCCCTGCCAGTTGCCAACCTAACCACTACTCATCATGGCTTGATTCATAAAACCTTTCTGTCCTCTTCTAAGGGGCAAAAATTACATATATACAAGCTTTACATTTTTAGCTATTTATTTAATGTATACCCCACTTTTCTTCCTAATGGGGACGTAAAGCCTCTTATGGCATTCTCCCTTCTCCATTTTATCTTTACAACAGCCCAATAAAGTAGGTTAAGGTCAGAGTATGTGACTGGCCCAAGGTCACCCAGAGAACTTCCATTGGCAGAGCGAGGATCAGAACCTGGCTCTCCCAGATCCTAGTCTGACACTCTTACCACTACACCACAATGGCTCTGGTGGGTTGCCTGATTTATACACAAGTCTATGGTTGATTCTGGTCCTCCACCATCTGAATTAGAGAGCAGGCCTCGAAACATAGCAGGCTAAGACTTGCATCTTTTAAAACCTAAAGTAGTTACTAGGGACCAACATTAATACAGATAGACCATACCTGCATATAGAAAGATAGATATAGATATACCTACATGTTTTCACTGTTTTATTTGTATGGGTATTGGCATTTATAAATTTATAACCCTTTCATTTGAATTCAAGTGGATGTTTTGTATCTCTAATTCAATTGTTACTGCATTCAATCTTTTTTTTTTTTAAATTGGCATGATGTATATACTTAATTAGCTAATAAGTAATCCATATATATATAGCAATATATGTTTAAAAACATCCCTATATACAATTGTGTTAAATATGCCAGATTCCACAAATATCTAATATCTATATATCTATATGTGTATGTATATATATATATGTATATATATATATATATATATATACACAAATTCTGTGTATGCTAGATAGGCTCTGCCATAAAGCATGCTTCCTCTTTTGCTAAAACTTTTGTTTCTGAAAAATTAATGGTTTTCCATGAGCCCTTGCACAAAGAGAAGAGCTAGCACAAGAGAAAGTATGCTGCATGGTAGAGACTATCTAGTGAGCATGGAACTTATTCACATAGTTCCTGGCATTAGTCCTTATCTCTGTTGTACTAGGGGATACTTTCTTTTCCCCCTTTTATCTTTCCTTGGATTTATTTTACAACTATAAGCCTCTCTGATCCTGATAAAATATGGAATGGTTTATACATTTCACTTTTCTGTGAGTAGAACGAGGTATTCTGGCCACATTTATAACACTAGGGGTTTGCATTTGGCATAAACCAAGCCAAAAAACAAAAAAACACCCCAAACCCTGAAAAAATACCTTAGTGGTATTTTCTTAGGTATTTTTTAAGCCAGTTACAGTATGGGGATCAATGTTGGTTATCCAAAATGGCCAAGCCCTGAAAATCCTCAAACAAATAGTCAAGATTTGAGTGCTGCCAGATAGCTAAACTTAAACAGCATTTAAAGGGCTCGTGTGCCCTTTAAATGCCTTCTCCAAGCCACATGACTCCATGGTGAGTTCATCCAGAAGGCATTTAAAGGGCTCGCTGTCCCTTTAAACACCTCCTGGGTAAACTCACCACTTGGAGAAGGTGTTTAAAGGGACTGCAAGCGCTTTAAATACCTTTGGACTCTCACTGTGGGGTTTCATGGCTTGAAGAAGGCATTTAAAGGGACCACAAGCTCTTTAAACACTTTTTGCCCTCCATTAGAAACAATGGGAGATGGGAAACCTTCTTTGGGGTCCAATAGAATTATATTTCCTGGTAATTTAAAAAAAAAAAAGTGGGAGATTTTTTAAGGAGAGGCACCAGGAGCTATGCTGCAACTTTGGTGCTTCTACCCCCCAAAAAAACAGTTCCCCCCTCAAGATTCCTAGATCAATTCTCCATTACAGCATATGGAGACTATTGGTTATAATGGTCCCCATAGAGTATAATGGAGCTGAAAAAATTGGCATTCCTGTATATTTACTGAATCCAAAACCCATCCTGGTATTGGGATTCAGGAATATTGGGAAATACCTATATTTTGAGGGCTCAATGTACCTGAACTCGAAACATACTGGTTTTTTTTTTTTTTTTTTGCACACCTCTAATAACCACTTTTGCATGGTGAAATGGCCTTGTAAATCAACCTGTTCATTGACATGGAAGGCACACAGGAAACCTTTAGACTGTAAAGAACTGAACTATTGGAGTAGACTAGAACAAGAAAAGTCAATTCAAATTTGTTAGCTTTTTAGTTACGAAAATATACAAGAGGTATCAAGGGAGATATTGATTTGCTTTAGTCCAGCCAAGATATGTTATTATTTGAGTACCTTTTCAAACCTTAGTTTCCACTGTTGACAGGAATAACTTTAAGATCTTTCAGATACAACTTTATTTGTTAATTTGTTCACTGTGTGTGCTCATGAAAACCTTTCATTTACTTCTGAAAGTAAGATGGCTTCTGAATTGTAAGGACCTTGTCTCCTCCTCCAGCTGAGAACCCCTTGGTTATTGGTGTCCCCATTTTATTTTGGTCTTAATTGTTTTAATAGGTACCCCCTTTTACAGGCAAAGTGCCAAGGGGACCTGAAACTAAGGGAGTCTCATAAAGGAACCTGGGTACAGCCATGAAAGCCAAGGAAAGAGGTAGAACGTGCTGGCACTACAAACTGACTAAGTGCAATGTCTTCAGCTCAGGGTACTCCATAGCAATAAGACTTCATTTCATTCTCAATAAGAGAAAAGTTTTCAACACTGGAATATGCTGGCGTACCCCAGAGGTGTCTGCCCAGCCCAAGGAAGTTGATATCACATTAACCAACATTTGGTCCCCACCCCCAGGGTTTGTTTGTTTTTTTACTCATTCAAGAAGGGCACTCGAGTCATTAATTTACACTCCATCCTGTTTCAGGCACTAGCTTGATTTGCCCAAACTTTTGTGTCAATGCAGTTTTGGCTCACTTCAACCTAATTAAAGTATGTTAATCATGTTGCCTCACCCAGGCTCTTTATGCCCATGCAAATGTTGCTCACAATAGCCTAATCAAGGTAATTTCCCCACTTTTCCCCACTAAGTTTGACAACAATTAACTTTAAACCAGTCAGTGAGATTCAACCTTTTTATCTTGACCCAATCCAAAACCAGGATGGCCCAAATCCCACCTACCCTGGGAATCTCCTGTCCTTAAAAGAAGAACCCCATGCCATTGAAAATTGTTTCTCAGATCCCTGGTCCAGATTTCTTCTGGTCAGAACTCTGGCTTCCTGCTGACAACTCCTGCTACAGTGAGCAGGTTTTTTTTTTTCTCCTTGCTTAGCTGGCTCCCTGATCTGCTCTTTGGACTTCAACTGTAGTTGCCTTTCAATCACTCAATATTTAAGTTGTATGTTCCTTCCCCAAAACTTCACAATTTCCTCCCTCCTACCTTTTATAAATGTGCCCTCTTGATGATGTGTGTTCGTGTGATTGTTTAGGGAGTTAGTTCTCAGGCACTTAGTGTAGGTTCTTTAAATTTTTACTTATTTTATTTTATTGTGTACACAATAAAGCTATTTGTTTGTGCAACAGAACAGGCTTACTTCTCCTACAAACACTGTTCTACCCACTCCCTCTGTTAGGTTGCCAGTTCCATGGAGAGAGCTATTCCACTTCCTTCCACTAGGGTGTCACTGCCACCACTATCCTTTTGGGGTCTTCCTGCCAGGAGGTACAGACTCCTGACACACACACCAATTCTGAGGCCTGGCCTCAAGGTCTACTGCTACTCATTGCCTGGTTACCACAGAGAACAAATGCAGCTTTGGGTTTCCCCTGGAAGGATGGCAGTGGGTGTCTTCACTGATCCCCTTCTCCCTGGGTCTCCCTCATGCACAAAACTAGTCTGTCCAAGTGGTTGGGGAATTATGGGGCACAGAAATTTAGACTTCCAGCATTCAAAAGATTAAATATTTATTAAAAAGAGAAATAGGTTGCAAGCACACTTAATCACAACACCAGATCAGCACATGGAAGAGCAAGGAAACATTAGTTATTAACACATCCTTCTTTCCCTGGTTCTAAAACTTACTCTAACTAGATGTCACAATCAGAGTAGGCATTTACAAACATAGAAAGTTGCAAAATGTTCTAAAGCTGTCCCATTACCTCAGGCGCCCTGCAGCCAGTGGGCCAGGCCACTTGGTTAAAGATGGCTGCCAACCTGCAGACTAGAGCTCAGCAGTCTGTTCTCCAAGGACAAGCACCAAGAGACCCTTTCCCCTGAGAGTAAGCACTTTTTTTAAACTACTGAATCCACCCATTTTATATCACTCTCTCCACTCCTTTTGACCTGGTCTGCCCAGATCACACAGGTGGACTCTGAGACACCCAGGTGCATCCTGGGGCTTGCAGGTGCATCCTGGGAGCTCTCCTGGAAGGCATTCTGGGAAATCTCCAGCTCATTCCTCGAGATAGTGTCTGGGGTTGGTCTAGCCCAATGCTCTCCACACTCTGTTTCCTGCCTGGAGAAGGGGGATGAGCTGGTTCATCCCATTGTCTCTTCTACCAGATCCATTAGCACTTCTAAACAGGTAGCTCAGTTGCTTCTAGAATGCCATGGGCTAATTTCCTCCCCTCTCCTGCTTGTTCCTAGCTCAGAGAAATAATTTTTTAAAGCCTGTTTGACAACCTTCCAGGAGGCAAGGCATTTATCCACAGTTTGTGTTTATAAACACTTATCTACTGAGATCCACCCTGATACACACAGACCTACAAGGTGCTGAGTAATTTCTTTTTTGGAACCTTTTTTTAAAGGTAATTTCTCCTTCTCTGGGTCCAGTTTGGTAACAGAACGAGGCAATCTCAGGCCCTTTGGGGAGTGTTAAAGTATTAAAGTACTTTACAAACGTTGACAACCCAAGTATCTCAGTTGTGTTAGCCAAATGGTCTCGTTGCCTGGTGTGCCAATGCCCAATGAAGAACACAACAGGGAGATTTCCTAGAAACAGTCCAGCTTCTATTGCAATAAAAGCGAAGATGTCGGTGGAAAGTCCTAAGAAGTCCAAGGATGACATTAATTTATCAATTAAGCCTATTTGCTCTTCAATTGGATTTTTTTTAAAAAAAATGTAGATCAACAAGCCTTTTTTCTCCTCTCTTGCCAGTGCATGCCGCATGTGAGACATCCTTTGAACATATGAAGCTGCCTTCTACTGAGTCAGAACATTGGTCTATCAAGGTGAATATTATCCACTTTGATTTGTGGCACCTCTCCTGGGTTTCAAGCAGAAGTCTTTCTTCACATCACCTTCTACCTGGAGGTGCCTGGGATTGAACCTGGACTTTCTTCATGCAAAGCAGACGTTCTACCACTGAGTTTTAGCTCCACCATGGACCCCTTTCAAAATGTGCGTAGGATTTGATCCTCCTGTGTCCTCAAAACAACATAGTGGAACCTTTAATCAGCCACACTGATTAAGCAAGTTTAAAAATGAATGTGCTTCTTGTCTGTACTTAGCCTACAAATTCATGTCTCAGAGAGAGTTGATATTATTGGACTACAGTTTAAAAGATCTTGATGCAACTTCTAAGCAGTATCCTTGAATGGAAGGGATTTTGCACCAGAGGTAGCCAGAAAGTTCCTGTTCACTTAATAACTTCTAGATGGAGGCCAGTCGAACAAGGTAAAAAGGATCTGGGAAAACTTTCAAGGCTGGTCGTTGAAATAGAGTAATACCAGCATTACACAAAATCTGAATTTCCAGTATTTAACAGAAACCACCAGTGACTGTGGACCCAAAGTCGCTTCATTTTTCTGCTGAAACCCTTTACATTAAAGAATAAATATTGGCTGAATTTTACTTGGGAAATAATTTTAAAGGCTGCATTAGAATGGTGCCTCTTTGGTTTTGATCATGGTATTGAAGT
Source organism: Gekko gecko (assembly GCA_029375565.1). Lineage (NCBI taxonomy): Eukaryota > Metazoa > Chordata > Lepidosauria > Squamata > Gekkonidae > Gekko > Gekko gecko. Next base: position 181,616,742 of record JAPDNY010000004.1, read on the forward strand.
TCTTATGGCATGAACTACTGGCTCCCAGCAACCAATCAGTATGTATATGTGTTGTCCTCTAAAGTGATCCTAGAAGTCAGGGCATGAGCCTAAGCAAATTTAATCAGAAGTAACTTCTACTTTATTCAGATTGGCTTATTACCAGAAATGTGTTCTTAGGATGGCACTGTATCAGTGGAAGAAGCACTATGAACTCTCTCCTTTGAAAGAGTGAGGAATTGATTCAATTTTCTGAAGTAGAGAGCCCCTTTCCTAGAAACTCGAAGAGCTCTCCAGTTTAACATTACCCAGAAGGACAATAGAACATCTCACTTTCTGTCCTTATGAAGGACTTGTAAACCCATGAAGTATGCTCACAGATACCCAAGAGTCCCTGTACCTGTTTAAGAAATGTTGCAATTAATTTAATAAATTCTGATGATGAGAAAAATGATAAATTTCATTCAGTCATCTCTTGCTCTTCAGAACTACGTTGAAATGCCAGCACCAACTCTTTTACTGATGTCTTTATTATAATTACAAAAAGAAGGCAATAAAAAAGAACAGACAAAACTATACAAAGAGTCCAATTAACACATCTGAGATAATATATGTCCCTGTGATGAATGGGAACTGTAATTCACTTGAAGGTCACTCGGTGCTGATACCATGGGAGAGCCATTTAAATCATGTTTAGAAATGGCACTGGTCTTACCCCAAGTGGGGGGGAAAAAGTTCAACTTTGGAGCCAGGAACAATGATACACATGTGGTTATGGGTACAGCTTACATATTGCTATGACGCCCCCCTCTGAGGCAAGATTTTCCCTCCATTTTTCTCTCCTTTTACTGACTGAGCTGCCCTAGTAATGTGTTGTTGTTTTTGCTGAAGAACTCTAGTTGTCCCACCTGTCACAGTATGATATTTTGGCTGTGGACTCAGGCCAGGAACCTGAGGGAAGGAATGGGAGCCCCCTTTAACTTATAGTACTTAAATGGCACTCAAGAAGTTTTTTATATTCCAAATTAACAAAATATTTTATTTAACAGAGGGGGAAAGGTCTGGTTGGAAATTTCTGAGGTAAAACCAGTACAGGCACAGACTTTAGTTCTTATGTTTCAGGCTAATGAGACTTTCTTAAGCTATTCATAGTTACTTAGATCTTTATGTTGAGAGGCTATTGTTCCAGTGTTTTCCCAAACATTCCAGTATACTTGTTTTGAGTATTCTCTGACTCTTTTGGTTTCCAGAAGGCTGGTACACTCTATCCAGTACCCAAACCCCTTCTCTTGAAACACCAGTACTCCTCTTGAGTTTTTAACTGACTCTTAAGGTCTCTAAAGGCAGTTTCTAACCACACCAGACCAGGGACCTTTGCACTCTTCAGAGCTAACTCCCTGTTCGACTGGGTAGGGAAATTCTCCTCTCACTGGAAGCCACCATATCTAAGCCTAACCTTCTTGTTATTGTGAGGAAGAGGAGGAGAAAACAATACTGTAAGCTTCTTCAGGTCCCCACTGGGGACCACTTTAAGTGCTTAAATAAATACATTTTTTGAACCAATAGTGAGGTGGTTTTAGCATGTTGCCCCATCATGGTTTAGAAGATCTGTGAAGAAATGTTACATGGATCATTTCCATAACCCAGGTTGACCACATCAGCTCAAAACTAACTAAAAACAATAGACACGACCATACAAAGACTATCTGAAGAAGTGAGCAGTGATTCATGAAAGCTCATACCCTACCGTATATTAGTTAGTCTTCAAGGTGCTACTAGACTCTTGCTCCTTTTTACTGCTGCAGACAGACTAATATGGTTACTCAACTTAACCATTCACAGACACTAAGGGTTGGTTCATACTTGCAGCTTAGACACATGGTAAGTCGGCACATTCCACTCAAAAGAAAATTGTTCCAGATGAATGAGGACATCAAGTCAAAAGCAAGCCAAATACATAGAACACACACACATACATATATGCATTTCTCCTGTTTAAAAGACACTGGTCCTCATTTATAGAGAAAGAACACTAAGGCATGACAAAGAACAAGTAAGCCCACCACATGTCATCAAGTTCTTAAACAAAAAACCCACATGCCATCACAGAATGATTCTAGCCTCCTCATGTCCACGTAGCGGAAAGCAGGAAATACATTGTGATAGCCTATCTCTCATACAGATCCAAGCCTCAGTACCTCTTTAAGCACCAAACTCTACTTTCAAGGCCAAGGAATTACAGAAGGGGGACAAATACTATCTCTGGCCCCAGTGTGGTGGAACTTTCTGCTGAATGACATCCATGCCCTGTCTGACTTATTAAAGTTTTACAGGGCATGTAAGGCAGAGATGTTCTGCCAGGCCTTTGGCTGAGGCCAGCGCTGGTTCCTTACATCTACCCAGCACACTCCCCCTCTTCCCTCATAACTGAATGCTAGATATGCCATTTTTATGGTTTAAATTGGTTTTATAATGTATTGAATTGTTCTGTTGTAAAACACCCTGAGCCCCACATAAGTGCGGAAGGGCAGTCAAGAAATCTAAATAAATAGATTACCCCCCAGGTTTCTTAGTCCTTCACCAGTCTCAAACTGATGTGTGTGTGTGTGTATTACCCATTTGGGAGGCTTTCTCTTTCAGGGAAGGATTGCCAGCCTTGAATGTGTTGGCCTAGTGTGGGAGGCCATTTGGCTGGTGTACTGTCTGCCTAATGCACCAGCAATGTCCTGCCAGACCTGTTGGAGGCTGTATCTAGCTGGGCCTTGGAGTACCCCAGGCTTTTAGTCTCGGGAGACTTTAATGTCCATGCAGATGATGCAGCCTCCTCTCAGGCCATGGACCTAGTGTCATCCATTGTGGCACTGAGACTCTCCCAGTTTGTTTTGACCCCCACTCACCAAGCAGGCCACATGCTGGATCTTATCTTTGCGTTGGGGATTATGGCAGACCAGATAACTGCTGAATCAATTCCATGGTCGGACAACCTTGCTCTGAAGTGGGTCTCCCTAACCCTCCCTGTTTAGGTAGCGAGCAAATTTATGCTCGCCCGTGGGGTCAAATGGACCCCAATAGGTTCCAGGAAGCTCTGTGGGATCTGAGTCCCTCTGGTGACTCATTAGATGTGCTGGTGGAAGACTTTTATTCCCGTCTTTCTGAAGCCATCAACGAGGTCACTCTTAGCACCCTCTTGGCACTCATACCAAACTAGCTCCATGGTGTATCCCGGAGCTATGCAGGATGAAATGAGAGCTAAGACAACTAGAGAGAGTGTGGCAGCAAACTCACGATGAAGCTACAAGAACATCCTATAGGTCATTTATGAGAATCTATGAGATGGCAGTGAAGGCCGCGACGAGAAATTTCTACGTGTCCTCCATTGCGTCCGCTAGCTCCCGCCCAGCCCAATTATTTAGAATTATTCAGATATTGACTATTCTGCCTCAGGGCATATCAAATGCTAGGAAATTGGCTATTGGCTGTGAGGCATTTGAGAGCCATTTTGCAGACAAAGTCTTATCGCTCCACTGCAACCTTCCATCCACAATTGATACAATAAAAGAAATGGAAGCCCATTGGCCATCTTCAGGTCCAATTCTAGACCACTTCAGTCTGCTCTCCCAGGACAAAGTTGACAAGTTCCTGATAGCTGTTAAGCCTACTACCTGCCTCCTAGACCCCTGTCCATTGTGGCCGGTTAAGGCCTGCGACAATGAGGTGCAGATTCCTATGAGGGGGATTATTAATCTGTCCCTTTCAGTGGGGACCTTCCCAGAGGGACTGAAGGAGGCGGTAGTCCATCCTCTCCTTAAGAAATTTGTTTGTAGTTTGAGAATTGGGCATACCACAAACCATGAACTGAACCAAATCACATTTTCCCACTTCATGCCCATCCCTACTTCTTCTTCTTCTTCTTTTTGTACAATATATTTTATTAACTTTTCAAAAAGACCAGGATAAAGTTGAACAGTGAAGCAACAAGTGAGTGCAAGGTGCCAGTAGCGTAGAATTACATAAACAAGTAAGTATTTAACAGCAAAGTATAGGTTAAAGAGTCTTATTAAGAACAGATTATAACTTTATATCAGGTTGTACCAGTTTGCAAGTTGTCTATGTTGGTTCTAAGGAAGGAATATCAAATACAGCCCATCCCTACTTCTGATAACATGTATGCTTTCCACAGCTGCCAAGAAAGTCTTATAGCACTAACAGGCCAGCAGAATTCAGGTGGTATTTCCTGCCCCCTATAAAATGCTTCCAGGTTGGATATGCTTGCTGGGCTTAACATTTCTATTTTGTTGGCTATAGATGGCTTTGTTAGACTTTTTCCTGACAGAAACACACTGGAGTATTATAGCTGCTGTCTCCTGCAGATACTGGGCTTGTAACCACAATAGTCCTTTTTTCCCTTTCCAAATGGAACAATACAGTGGAATCCTATAGCTGCTGTATATGCATGCTTGCTCTCTTGGAAGTATTGAAGAAGGCCAGCTCAACATCTGTGCCTATTTCAAAGGCTTGATTTAAACTCCCTTCCCAGTAACTTCATTCAAAGCTGTAGATGTTCATTATTTCTCGGTGTTTGTCCCACTGAAGTTTTGTGATTGCACATAATTCAGGTTACCCTCCCAAAGATGAAAGCAATTTCCAATTGTTTCTGCTTCACTCATCTGCTGAGCACAAGAGCAACCTGCGTGTTGAGTGACTGCATTGAGATAATCATCAATGGCTGCACTCTGAAGATGACTGGAGAGAGAATATTATTTGGAAAATCATTAATTACATAGAAGATGGCACACCTCTGTTTTTGGCCAAACTGAACTGCAGTTGGCTTTTCCAATATTAGCCTTGTAGGTTCATAAGTAATGATTATGATGACTTGTAAACCGTTTTGCAAGCAGTTATTGAAAATGAGATTCGTTGGCCACTCTGTGGCTTGTCATTAAAGATAAATGCAGATGGTGTTTTCGCTTTAAAATCTCCTTTCCATCTGAGGTTGGGATGTATGCAAATCAATGAACTAATTTCAGATAAGAGGATTCTGTTCAAGTGCAAAATTTCAACTAGCCTAGCTTGAGAGAAAATGGAACTTTTTACGAGTGCATTTTCCTAGACAATTGCTCTTTCATTAAAACAGTTTGAATCCAAAGACTATGAATTCCATTTACCAGATGGAAGAACCATTGCTTTAAAATTATTGCATTAGCAGGGCACTTTGTCCTCAACGAAATTTCATCATAACAGATTTTAATAGTTACTCGTTTTTTGGAGACAATCGGCTTGTCAGAAAATGCAGTATTATTTACCCATCTCACATTGTGTGGCTGCCCATCATTTCCACATCCCGGACACAGGCACATGCACTTACACACAAATGTACAAAAGAGATGGAACATGATAGGGGAATTAATAGAGCTTTCAGACTATTAAATAATGCTGAGCCACATTTCTCTCTTTCTCTTACTTAATGCTTCAGGTGAGAAATGTGATGATACAGTGGGTGCCCCCCCTCAACTATATACACATATTTCCATTGCCTTGTAACAGTGATGCCTCTTGTGAGGCACATGGAAAGGTTGCTTGAGGAGAAGATAATTAATTAGATAAGATGCTTGACAATCTGGTTAGAAGGTCAGCCAGAATTATTTAGCTTAGAATGTGTCTCAGAATCCTTTAAAACATATAGATATTCTATGGCATACAGACAGGTGTTCCTTGGACAATAAATCAGTGTGAAACTGGTTTCTTACTGTGAGAAGCTTTACAAAACAACTGCCCCTAAATAGGTATCAGGTATGCAAGGACAGTGTGGAATCAAAACAGAAATTAATGTTTGACTGAATAACTGCATGCTCTTTCATTTACTTGTTATGAAACTTGAATCTTAGTGAATTCTATACTGTAGTTCTCCTGCCAACCTAGCAGTTCAAAAGCAAGAAATTGCAAGTAGATAAATAGGTACCACTTCAGTGGGAAGGTAACAGCGTTCCGTGCACCTTGGTGTTTAGTCATGCCGGCCACATGACCACGGAAACGTCTTTGGACAGCGCTGGCTCTTCGGCTTTGAAACGGAGATGAGCACCGCAACCCTAGAGTCGGATTCGACTGGCTTTCGAGCAAGGGAACCTTTACCTTTACCTTTATACTGTAGTTTGATGTTACTGTTCTGCTATGTTCAACTTCAATCCTTCAATAAAATGTAGAAAGAGAGAGAGAGAGAGAGAGAGAGAGAGAGAGAGAGAACCAGAAATAAGTCCTGTGTGATGGACTGCACTTAAAAATCAGGTTCCCGGTGTAGCAGAATCAGATATATGTGTTAACCCTCCACTGGAATGGAGAGCTTGTGTGACAGGCTGCTCCTGGTTTTTGATTGGTCAGCGCTAGCTGAGAAAAACTACATGATCAGCCAAGTGCTGAAGAGAGTTCAATTCAGTTTGGTTTGGTTTGGTTTGGTTTGGTTTGGTTTGGTTTGGTTCATTCCATTCCAGAGGTTGGAACCAGTGTGAAGGCAGTCAATTGGTTTCTGGCAAAGTTTGGAGTCAATGAGTCTGACAGGAAAAATTAGACAGGTTCACTTTAGAGTGAAGGAAAAAGACTCCCTTGCCTTAACTATAGTATCCCTATCCTGAGGAAGAATTCCTTGACAGGATTCAGAGACTAAATGTCAGCCTAAGCTGAAGAACACTTTACACATACACCAGAACTGGAATGGTAATTTGGAGCAAGTGATTGGGTAGTGTGCTAAAATAGGGTTATATCTTCTGAGGAGAAGAAGATTAATTCTTACCCAGTTTCTCTGGGGGTTTGGCTCTGAGGAGGACCTCTGGTTTGATTTGAAGGGAAAATGGTTTTAGACAACTCAGGAGACAGAAATAAACTGTAGTTTCAAGAAAGCAGCAAGTTAGGTACTCAAAGAAAGAGACCCACTCCAGGAAAACTGCACTGTCTTAGGAAACTCTCTGAAGAAACATAGTTGCTGTAATGAAAATACTAAGTAAAACATCTCTCAGTGTTAAGAGCCTGGAATATATGCAAACAAGCTTCAAGATCACTATTTTGCCTGTTTTTAAAAATGTATTTTAAAATACCAACAAGTTTTACATCAGCTTTTCCAACCCCTGATTACACCTATTCATCCCCTGCCTGTTAAATAAACTTAAGATTTCTGATTGAATGTTATTCCATCTCAAGTGCCATTTCAAAGGGTAAAACAAGAGGGCTCCTGTTTTCCCCATCAAGTTCCTGGGCAGGGCTAAAAGCCCAATTATACTCTGTGTGACAAAACCACAAATATTAAGACACTACTTGGGGCTACTCAGTCACAGCAGGGGACAAAACTTTTGGTGGGAAAAAACTACCTGATAGTGGAGGAATGACATGAGTCCATCATATCCTGTTCACTAGTTATAGTGAAACATGTATAATCCTTGTACAGTGTACACTTGATTTTTCTTGATAGGTTTGTTGGGTAATTCTCAGGTTACACTGAATGTGTATCACTGGGTATGATTTCAACCTCACATTTATCCAGTACTGGTACCTGGTTTCAATTGTAAAGTGAATATGTGTTGGCTGTTTATTACAACCATATGTACAAATATGCATGCAGGATGTATGTGCACTTACTTTCATGGTATATTTTGAGTGTATCCATGCCAACTCCAATCCTAAATCCACTCCACTCTTTTTACATGGCTTTCCAGGAACTTTTCCATGGGTATCTAGCAGGAGCGGGGCCTTCCCTATGTTTATTCCGGTGCTTCACTGCAAGCTTACCTAACTTGAAGACTGGTACTCAAGTAAAGACCTTTAAATGGACTTTTGGCATACGTGGAGTTCCTCATCTCCCTCCTCCTGCCTGTCATGCAACAGACAGGCAGACTTGATACTGTGTGAGAAGTGGGCAGCCAGGCACCGGCAGGTCTCGAGCAAGGACCACATTTTGAGGGAGGCAGCATCCCAGGCAGGCTTGACAGTGTTCTCCACCCCAGATCATCCTTCACCACAAGCCGAAGTGTGTATGCCAGGTAGACAACGTCCTTGAGGCGCACAGCCTTCACTGGTGCCAGGATGTTGTTGCTGGCATCTGTGACCATGTAGCCACAGTTGATTTTGCCACCACCCACTCACTCCCTAAGGCTACTCTGTATCACAGCAGTGATGTTTTGTGCCATGTGGTTTGGGTCCATCCCCTGCACATGGAGCAGAACCACTTTGTAGCCTGGTGGCAGGACTGTCCCCTCCTGGGGCCTGGCCATCCCCCAATAGACCTGTTGGCTGCTCCAGAGGTCTGCCATGAAGTGCATGGTTCTGCCTTGTGCTCTGGATAGGGAGAAGGGTTGGCCATCCACAGCAATCATCTCACTGGTAAGGTGAGTGACTGCTTCCTGAGCTCTCTATGTAGCCCTTTTGACTTCTCAGAGAGTGGCTGGCCTTGATGTCCCACCCACAGCACCCCAAGTGTGGGAAGCCTTTCTTGGAGGGGCCTCCTGCTCCCCCACCTGCTTCTCCCTGCTGAGAGGGATTGGGCCTCTTCTTCCTCCCGTTGGTCGCCACTCTTTCCTCTGGCAGCGACATAGTTGGGTGCACACTTTGCAGGTGCCTGTGGAGGGTGGAGGAGGCCAAGTGTTGGGGGTTTGTGCCCCTCCAGACATGAGAGGTGGCACACTTGGCACTCTGCCACACAGGGGTCACTGGGGAAGGTGCAGAAATGTTTCCGCCCCCCCTCTGAATCACTGCTGTCAAAGACCTCCTCTCCAAAGAGTGTTAGTAGCTGCTGGTGTCTCTGGGCAGTGCTAACAACTCTTTTGCCTTTGTGGAGAGGCCTCAGGAACAGAGCAGGGGAAGGAGACCCCGAGAACCCTGCTGATTCCCTGCTTGGGCCAGGCTCCAGTGGCCTGGCAAGGTGGGTTTGGTGCCCTGGGATGGTGGAGGACTTCTTCTCCCCATGATGAGCACCCTTTGCACCCACGTTCATCCTCATGGCACACAGATGTGTTCACACTCAGGAGGGGTGGGAGGGTATATATGTGGGAGATCTTTTTGGGAGGTCCATAACTGGGACCCCAGAAATGTAATCCAGCCCCAATTTGGAGAGACTGTAGAGGAGTGGAAAACAGGGTGAGGTTCCCTGTGTATTTGGTGTGTGTAGCTTGCAGGGGTCCATTCTATACACATTTGAATCTGTGCTTGACATTCCCCCTCCAAAGCACTTTCCTGGGGGCATCTTCTTTGGGGGCATAATTTGGACCCCCCCCAAGTCCAATCAGTCCATAACTTGGATGGCATGTAGAGGAGTACCAGGGGAAGGTCCCTGCAAGTTTGATGCCTCTAGCTCGCACAGGATCCAATCTATACGCTCCTGAACCTGCACCTGTCATTTCTGCCATTTCCCCAGAAAGCACTTTCCTGAGGGCACCTTCTTTGGGGACCATAACTCAGATCCTGTAACTCCAATCCCCACCAAACTTGGAGAGCAGGTATAGGACAGTCAATCAGAGATGCCCTATGAGTTTGGTATCTCTCGTACACCAGGGGGCCGTTCTACTGCATTGCAAAACTCACAAACTAAACCAGTTCATTTGGCACCTAAAAGTTTGTGACAGTTTGTGGTCTGTGAACCAGGCAGGCCAGAAAACATGAACCAAACCACATTTCCCTGGCTCTTGTCCATCCATACTGATCACACCAAAAGACTATGCTGGGGATTATGGGACCTGTATGGAGAAAACCCATATAAGATGGGGACTATAGTGATGAGGAGTATTGGGAAATACTGAGTAAAAAATGTGGCTGGATCCCAGAATTCCACAATCAGTGCATGTCACAAAACCCTGTAATCTTATGAACAAAGATTTTAGGAGTTTAGTAATTTGAAATAATTATTTTTGACTTCTTGGAGAGTGGCCTGCATTCTTCTGATAAAAGCATTCTTCTGATTAAAAAAACATGGGCTTTGGTCATTTCCTCTAGTTCCAGATGTGCTTGCTTAATTTAGCTGATATTACTTTAAAGCTAGCAAAGATGCATGAAAATACAACTGTAACTTAAAAAAAAACACTGGAGCAGAACTTGGAGAAGGGTCAGTTAAACCCATATTTTGATCACTATCCATGGCTAGGCACACCAGGAAAGATTAGCATTAAAAAAAAAAAAAAAGTGTGGTAGAAATATGGCAGAAGGACACTCAACAGATGAACCTGAGATTTATTTTTATTTTTTCATTCCTAATGTCATGCTTCCCTCTGAATGGAAACTTCTGAGGGATTCCAAGGAACATCAACTTCAACATGACTATGTGTGTTTCTCGGGAAGATTTAACAAATGCCTACATTCTATTTGACAGTCCTCCATTTTCTCATTACTGTGTTTTAAAATATTTGAGTAATTAATCATGAAGACAATCCTACCTCGGCTTTTAAACGAAATACGCCCCACCTCCAGATTACAAGAACCATTTCCAGTTCCCATGATTTATTTATGACAACAGTGTCCCAAAATATATTATTTTGAAAATTCAGAAATGCTAGAAACACACCCAAACATCCACATAATACATGAGGCTTTTGTGAGGAATCTAGAAAAGTTAATAAACCTTTCAGACAGCTCCATTATTTTCATGGTAGTTTTATCTTATGGACAGAAGGACTCCAATAAATTCCACCCATCATTAAGTCAAAAATAGAATACTCCCTGGAAGAAAACAACAGGTTTTCAGACATCTCCATCATAATAAAAAATGGCTAATGACAAGCATCCATATAAAAGAATGCCACAGACAGATGCAGCTATATTCATAAATCAGACCTCCCATCTTATACACTGATCCATTCCATTGAGATGGCCCGGAAACCCAACTTTCTTACATCTGTGCCAAACAGATTTTGATTTTGATTTAATTAAGGCACGAGTTTCAAGCATAGCTCATATTGGGCATATCAGAGTTTACTGTGAACATGTGAGTTCGAATGAGTATCAAAGAAATACATTTTAAATTCCAAATTGTACAAGAAACTAGCATGGGGAAAATATCTGCCAAACTCCAAACAGATTTCAGGTTTTTTGGTCTAAACTTTTCAGCCTTTCTAGATCTGAATTCTGAGTTTAAGCATCATTCAGAAAATTGCTTGCCAAAAAAATTGTATATTTGCTCAGCTCCACGATTCCTTTGTCCCAGCTACTTTTGATGTCAAACGGTCAAATGTCTAAAATCTGTTAACATTTATATGTTTTTTGTCTTGTATTTCTGCATGAATTACTTTGGAAAGTGGGGATGATTAATCTGCATATGTTCTAATCATGTTAAGTCAAATTCTCCCATGCTTTCTGTAAGAGAAAAACAATAATATTTTTGGGCTGAATTAACCCTTAATAAAAGGATTCGAGATATAGAAAGAAAGCTGACATTTAATAAACAAGGAAGTAGAAATTTCTTCCTCTAAGTTCCTGTTCTTTTGGTGGCACTTTAAACCATTGGAAAATTGACTTAAATCTTTCCAGCAATCAGCTTTTTCCCCTCCTTCTGCTAAAAGAACTAAATTTCAGCTGGAGGGGAATATAGATTTTTCAATACCAAAGCAATATCACAAAAGTCAGCAATCAGGGAATACTTCATTCTAGGCGAGGAAATGACATCATTTGACATCATTTGACAGACTCAGTGGCACTTTGAAAATCATCTGGTAGTCAAAAAAGTAGCCTGTAACTTTAGAAAAAAAAAAATTGGGGATCCAAAGGGGAGCCCAGGGACACTCTACAATGAGAAGACCTGAGGCAGTCACCCTAGGCTAAAAATTTTGGGAGTGGGTGGGTTGCAACTTTCCCTCCCTCCCACCACCAACCACAAGCCTTTCTGCTGCCAGACTGTCCCTCCCCAACTGGGAACTGGAGGATATAAGCCTGCTTGCCTCTTCAATCCCCAGGGCCTTGTTCAGAGCAAGAATTCAGCCACCCTTTTCTGATTGACTGCTTCCAAGGCAACCACAGCCAGCCCCCATTTCTGACTGCCTGTTTCCAAGGCTATTAAAATGGTGGGTGAAATCTCAAGAGAGTAATTGATCCATGGGGGAGCTGAGGAAGTCTATGGGGCACGGGTGGTTTGCTACATTGTTTTTGATTGGAACTGGAGTGGTGGTGAGAGAAGGAGGATTGTGTCTTTATGGGGGGTTATAACAGCAATGGTGAGGTACAGAGGAGGTGGTAGCAAAAAACCACTTTGGCTCACCATTGATGAAGGTTTTGTGACACTCCATGGGTCACTCTACATTGATATATGGTGAGTGAGCAAAACGGAGATCTGTTCATGGGATTGCTGGGATGAGTGGAGTTTATTGCCATGGGATAGCTACTGTCACTGTGTTTGCTTTGGGTCACATTGGGAGTCTGAGTTCTGGTTGCTCAATCAAAGCCTAACAATACGTTGGGAGCTGCTTTTTTATGGCATCTTGCTGTTTCATGGCTTCTTGCTGTCATTGCAGTCGGCAGCAGCATGGACTCACCTGTGTGCCACCTTTTCCACCCCAGGGCCGGGGGCAAGCTGAGGATAATGGTTTGTTGGCTCTGTGCTGATTGCATGGCTCTCGGGGGGGGGGTTGTCATCAACTGCAGCCTGGGCCAGCCGGTTGCATCTTCACAGGCTGGCCCAAGGGGCGGGGCCCTGGCTCACCCATCTTCGATTTAATCAGTCTGCCACTGCTGACTCGCCCCCAATTGCTCCGGTTTTCCCTCCCTCCCACGCGCCCACCCACCCCTTTTGTGTTTCGGTTGTGATGGGTTGCAATTCATTATCATTTGCTTGTTGTGCTAGTCTTGTCACATCTTGGGCAGTGTGGCATTGGGACAGATTCTTTTGCAGGGTAGGCCATGCCTGCACACCTACATCCACAGTTTTGGAGACTCTTTTAAGAGGTTTTGGGTGTGGAGCTGCATGCCCAGCATGGGGGCTGCCAGCTGGCTCTCAGCATCAGGTGGCAAGGGAACCGCACAGCAACAGGTGCTCATGTGGATCCCAGGGCTTGCCACGCCACAGTTTCATACCCCAGCAAGTGGGCTGGGGTGGGGTTATTGAGTAGCAAGTGCATGCCGTGCCAGTGCTCCTCCGGTTGTATTCAATAAAAGCTAAGGGCATAATTTCCCCAAACTGATGTCTCTGGTTACTTCCTTCCTCACCCTCACTCCCTTATTGCCCCTGGGACCACAAACATTTGAATCCAGGAACCACATAGCAAGGCACAATTACAGGGCTGGCACCTGAATAGCTCCAGCACATCCTGAAACCACAAGACAATTATGAATTCCATGTGTTTGAGCATTAACAGTACTGGGTTAGACTGTAGTGACCTTGTACTGTGTGAAATTAAAGTAGTTTTTTACAGTTATGCTACATCACATAAAATGTAGGGATGCTACATTTTAATATTCAGGAAGGAGTGTTTGTTTGAAATATGGAACAGGTGACAAGCCTATGATTATAGATGCTCAAACACGTGCTGGTACGGCTAATGTCCTGTTCATCTTTTGCAAACAGCAGGCAGATTTTTTGACAGATTGTTCATTTGTTCATTGACCCATTCGTGTAAGTCACTTTGAACACGTGAAGCCGCCTTCTACTGAATCTGACCACTGGTGCATCAAAGTCAATACTGTCTACTCAGACTGGCAGCAGCTCTCCAGGGTCTCAATTTAGGGCCTTTCCAATCTTCTACTATCTGATCCTTTTAGATGGAGATGCCAAGGGCTGAACCTGAGACTTTCTACATGTCAAACAGATGTTCTACAGCTGGCTATTTGGCAGGTTGCTCCACCCAGTTCCTTCTTAACAGTGCAGTACAACACAAATGGCTTTTTGCACATACATGTCCTCACATAGTCTACTCCCCTGGTCCTTCCTACACCACTGCTCCTATTGACTGCCACTTGTTTAAACAGAGAGTTAAATCAGTCACAAATAAATCATAAATCATAAAGAAACCATAAATAAATGCTGTTTTATTTATTTATTTTATTAGACTTAAGAATCGCCCACCCTGCAAGCAGGCTCTGGGCGATTTACAACCTTAAAAACATTTAAAATGCATTAATGTATAATTAAGTTGCCAACACTAGACATAAACTAAAACTAATCCAAGATGGCAATACAGTAATCCTCCTTGGCCATCCAGACTGCTGTCCTACACTGCAGGGCAGGGCAGGGTACGTGGGGGCCACAGAAGAAAAAGAGAGGGTTCCTGTCTCAATGTCTTGTTGCTGCCATCAACTAAAAGCCTGGCAGAACATCTCTGCCTTACAGGCCCTGCGGGATTCAGCAGAACGTTCCACCAGGTTGTGGCCTGGACCAGCCAGACCTCCCTAGGGTGGGGGATCAACAGCAATTTGTTATTGGCCGATCTCAGAGTTCTGGGGACATATTGGAGGAGACGGTCCTGAAGGTTGTGTTAATAATCTCCAGTCTATTTGGATCAAAAGCATTTTCTCACATGCACAGTTTTGGAAAACACTGATGGAAACTCGTTCCATGGGCATTCACATCACTGAGTGCCAAACAAAATGGACCTAGTGATCAGTGCACATCTGATTGTCACAATCAGATATGGTCAGTTTGGCCAAATGAAGCTGATGAGCGATACATTCAAGATGGACAAAAGGAAATAACTCTTTACACGGTGAGTGATTGTGGGATTCACTGCCTGAGGATTTATTTATTTATTTGATTTCTATCCTGCCATAGCAGGCTCAGGGCAGCTTGATGTCAGATAACTGCCATGTTTTCTGTATAACCTCATACCTTGCTTACTCGCATGCACATAGCTTTGCTTTTCTGAAGCAACCGTGAAAGGCATTCCTCTGGTAGACACCACTATCAGTATAACCTTGACAGAAGGGAGGGCTTGGGTTCCCAGCTGGTGTGAATACATTGGCCCTATGGCAGGGGGTGGTGGTCTCCCGTTCATGATGTAATGTCCCACTGGGAGATTTCCCCCCCGCGCGCGCTTGGATTTCATTTGCTTGGCTAGTTGAAGCATCAGAGTATATACACAGACCCCCATGCACTACCCGTTATTCCTGACAATGAATCTGTACTACTGGGCAACAGACTGGTATTCTAATAAAGCATAACTTTCTGAATGAAGTGTGCCTGGACTTGCTTGCTGTTGAACCTGACACTTACACAAACACTACAGAACTAAAACAGGACTAAGTAAAATCATGACAATATAAATATAAAACATTACAAAGTGCTAGTGTTAAAAACAGTTCATGTACAGTGGCAGGCATGAACAGCATCCATCCAGCAAGCAGGCAGTCAGTTCCCATTGCGATCTGGGTTATATCGGCTGTTGACGTTGGTATATATGTTGATATATAGTGATGGCCGCAAGCATAGACAGCTTTAAAAAGGGGATTAGACAGATTCCTGGAGTGGCTACTATCAGTGGCTACCAGCCATGGTCACTAAAGGGAATCTCCACATTCAGAGGCAGTAAACCTCTGAAACCAGTGCCAGGAGGCAACATCAGGGGAAAGCCTCAGCTTCTATGACCTGTTGTTAGATCTTTGGGGGAACTTGGTTGCCACTGTGTAAGATAGGATACTGGACTAGAGGGAGCACTGGTGTGATCCAGCAGGGCTCTTCTTATGTTCTTATGGTTGTCAAATGCATTCAATGTGAAATTTGTGGTATCCCTACAAATAATCACCCTCTTCTCCCCCTACCTGGGGACAGATTAGGTGGGAAAGAGACAAGCGATTGACCGCAGCCTACATGGTCACTGAATTAAAATGATTACTAAAGTGGCATGAAAAGAAGCCTGCTTTCATTACCAGTGTGAATTGGCCCAAGACTGATGAAGAACTGTGCCTCCAGATTGCTTTTGGCAGGTTCAGAGCCAGTGTAGCTGTTGTATGTCCTTCAGTGACAATGAACACTAATGACTGCTCTTAGTGAGATGAAAGATGGGATGGGTGGATCTCTAATTTCTAAAACAAAGTATACCTCTGGGGTTCAGCCCAATTATTTTGTTGTATCAATTAGATTCCAGCAAGCCTCTCAAACAACACACTGTGCAGGCCCAATCTGGCTTTGCTTATGCTCTTGCATGCTTCTTCTTCTTCTTTTTTTAGGCTTAGCAGTCTTTTATATTCAGCCTGTAAAAATGAAAATAGCACTGAATGTTTATAGACAGCCATTAACATGAAACTGTCAAGAATTAATTACTTAAATCTGTCCGATTGCATTGTTGCAGCAGTGTGCTGTTTATGGCAATACAGAGTTTATGGCACTACTAATAAAAAGCTGTTTAAAGGTTTTTAATAGACGCAATTTATAAATGGTTAAATCAGAAGACTGGAGGCACCCCCCCCCCTTAGATGCTTGTATTACACTATGAAGACTGCAGTCCGCAAACCACTTAAACCAACATTCAGGCATTTAAATCAGCATAGCAGTCTTTAAAACAAAGGGATGGGGCAACCTACTTTTAATTGTCTGGTAAATCTATGGGAGGTTTAATATTTAAACACAGTTTCGTGGCTATGTTGTATTGCTGTGAGATTGCTGTCTAATAATTATGAATCACTGTCCATCTGTGATTTGGCCTGGAGTGATGCCCAATAAGAATCTTGACAAAAGAATGTGGATGTTGTAGATGCCCATTCAATGTAGGGTTCCCAGGTCCGGGCTGGGGAATACCTGGAGATTTTGGGGTGGAGCCTGAGGGAAGTGGGGTTTGGGGAAGGGATGAACTTCAGTGGGGTATAACACCATACAGGCCACCTTCCAAATGGTCTATTTCCTCCAAGTGATCTGATCTCTGTTGCCTAGAGAGCAGCTATAATCCCAGGAGAACTCCAGCCACCACCTGGAGGCTGGCAACCCTAATTCAATGGGGACAGTTCTCTTGCTGCAGGATCCACTGGACCATGAAGAAGGTGTCACCACAATCATCCACCCAGCTGAGGGAAGGAAGCAAGGGTGTGAGCAGAGAACAGCTATTAATATTAAAATGGGGCAAGTTGGCTGGAGTTGACACTCTTGGGTGTGCAGGGTCTGTTTCTTGATGGTTCTAATGTAGAACAGCTTTCCTGCTGCCCTATAAAAGCAGCTCCTTGCCTCCAATTACGTGATGAAGTAAATATTACAACGTAGCTCTTCAGGGCTCTCTCAAGCAAAATAAAATAAAATAAAATAAAATTGAAAATGAAACCTAGATGGCATTGTTCTTGCAACGTCTTACCTTTCAGGGTACTGGAGAACAAGTAGCAAGGTGTCTGTTTCTGTGGCACTTTAAGGTTAACAGAAGCAGAAAGCCTGTCTTTGCCCACTACAAACGGACGTATGGTTGGATCCAGCCAGCTTTTTTGCTGTTGAAAGGGGAGGAAGAGTCTCCTTTAATCTCCCAAAAAGGCTGTACTGAGGATCATGGGACCAGTGTGGGAAAAAAAAAACCAGGTGGGACAGGGCTGTAGAAAGAATAAGAATTCAACAAGATTGTGCAAAACTGCAGACTGGATCCGACCCATATTGTTGGAGACAACAAATAAGAAGAAGCTTAGCCAAGGGAAACAGGGAACAACCATGCAGCTGCATCGGCTCATCCTTGTTTCAGCTGAGATAAGGACTGAGTGGTTAAGCCAAAGGGTTTATGGTCAGACATGTTTTTTGGAAGGATGTGATGGAAGATACAGAGGGAACTGGCACCACCTGAAGCTGCCTTATACTAAATATGGAATTCACTGCCACAGGAGGTGGTGGCAGCTACAAGCATGGACAGTTTTGAGAGGGAATTAGATAAACATATGGAACAGAAGTCCATCAGTGGCTATTAGCCACAGGGTATAGATGGGAACTCTCAGTCTGGGGCAGGTGATGCACTCTATTCTTGGTGCTGGAGGGGGCAGCAGTGGGAGGGCTTCTAGTGTCCTGGCCCCACTGCTGGACCTCCTGATGGCACCTGGTATATTTTGGCCGCTGTGTGACAGAGTGTTGGACTAGATGGGCCATTGGCCTGATTCAACATTGGCTTCTCTTATGTTCTTATGTTCTCTTAAATCATACCAGTGGTCCATCAAGGTCAGTATTGTCTACTTAGTCTGGCAGTGGCTCCTCAGGGTTTCAGGCTGTGGTCTTTCACATCACCTACTGCCTAGTTCTTTTTGATTGAGGTTGCCGGGAATTGAACATGGGTCCTTCTGCGTGCAAAGTGGAGGCTCTTCCACTGAGCTATGCCCTCTTCCCACTGCATAGATGTTTTCAGATGGAGCTATAGCATAAAGGGTGAAAGGCAAAATGTACAGAGCCCTTTAACATAATAAGTGTATGTGGTCATTTCTTCTGAGAGCCAGTTTGGTGTAGTGGTTAGGAGCACAGATGCTAATCTGGGAGGACTGGGTTTGATTTCCCACTCCTTCACATGCAGCTGCTGGTATAACCTTGGGTCAGTCATAAACTCTTTCAGAACTGTTCTCTCAAGGGCTGTTCTTGGAAGAGCTCTCTCAGCCCCACCTACCTCACAGGGTGTCTCTTATGGGGAGGGGAAGATTCAGGTTTAGGGTTCTAACTCCCAACTCTTGATAGCATGCCTTTAACATGGTCACTATCCATCAAGGACCTGGGTGTGCTTCTGGATGCCTCCCCATCTGTAGAGGCCCAGATTGCCAATGTTACCAGACTGGCATTTCTCCAGCTGAGCCAGATCAGGCAACTGGCCCCCTTTCTGTCTCACCCTTACCCAGCCACAGTAATCCATGCAACAATCACCTCTAGGTTAGACTACTGTAACTCACTGTACATAGGGCTAACTCTTGAGGCTGACCTGAAAACTAAAACTGGTCCAGAATGCAGCAGTGTGGGTCCTCATGGGAACCCCATCAACAGCACATATTCAACTGGTGCCCCACCAGCTGCACTGGTTCCAGATTGAATTCTCGATCAGATTTAATCTGTACTAACCTTTAAGGCCCTAAATGGCCTGGTACCAACATACCTATGGGACTTCCTCTCCTCGTATGTCCCCCAAAGAACATTGCATTTAGTGGATCAGAACTTACTAATGAACCCTGGCCTGAAAACTATCCAGCTGTCCAAAACCTGGTGGAACTCTCTTCTGAGTGAGGTCTGCACCCTGTGAGACTTAGCTCAGTTTCACAGGGCGAGCAAGACAGAGATGTTCCCTCTGGCCCATGGTTGAAGACAGCAACGGTTTTTCACCTGGCTGGCTCTCCCTCTTCTCTTCTTTCTTTTCCTTCCCATATTATGTTATGATCCTCCGGATATCTCAAACTGAATCACTGTAATCTGATTTTAACTCTTGAATTGTGTAGGTTTTTTTTTTTTAATTAATTGGGATGTACTTATTTAGAATGTTGCTCACTGCTCTGAGCCCATTCGTGGGGAGGATGGTCTAGAACTTAATAAATAAATAAATGAAAGTCTGGAACCATGAGTCATGGCCTCAGTAACTCAAAAGGGGACCCAACCAGTTGTCCCACTCAGTCTTGCCCAACTCTCCTCTTTGTAATGACTCCTGTCTCATATGGCTTTTGTTTATGCAGGTCCCATGATCCCCAGCATAAGCTTTTGAATGCTCAAAGGGGATCTTTCTTCTTTTTCTATCAGCAGAAGAACTGGTTGGATACAACCCAGTGTGCTTCTTACCCATAATGGTACCTGTGACACTTTGCACATGGTTGATTATCTGTTTCAGTTTTAAAATGGACAATTTCAAAAAAAACACAAAACTTTTAAACATTCTGTATGTTGCACTGAGGACTTAAGGCAAATGGTGAGGTATAAATATTTCAAAATAAATAAATAAAAGAGGTTCCATTTTAGTTAGAGTTTCAAAGTTAATTAACCACAGTGGAAGTGATTTGAATAAAGCTGCACTCAAAGCTAATTATCTGAATTTAAGGTTCCAAAACATTCTAAATACGAGTGAATGCAACTAAATTATTGATGGCTTTTCACTGAGTGTTAGTTCCCTTGAATGTTTCATTCCTTCATAATATTGTCCAAGTACACAGTTGCTGGTAGAAATAGCTGAAGATTTCAGTACAGATTTATTTTATTTATTTTTGCACTACCCACTTGCATGTTGGTGCATCTGTAATCTCCCCTTCCAATGTAGAAGCATCCTTTTCGCAAGAAGAAAAAATGATTTTCATCCATCTGCAGAAGGACCTGAGTTGGATCCGGCCAGCTTTCCCACTGGACAACATAAGTGGCAGGATCCCTTTTGGTGGAGGAAACTGCCAAGCTGTAGCCAAATTATGGCAACCCCATAAGGTTTTCAAGGCAAGAGATGAACAGAGGTGCTTTACCACTGCCTGCCTCTGCAGAAGAGCCCTGGTCTTTCTTGGTGGTCTCCCATCCAAGTACTAAGCAGGGCCGACCCTGCTTAGCTCCCGAGATCTCATGAGACCAGGCTAACCTGGGCCATCCAAAAAGGTGAGGCTGAGGGTCATGGGAACTGCATGGACAAAAGCCATGTGGAATATTGGCTGAAGAAAGGGAATGGATTAAAATAGATTAAATAAATAATTAAAAAAAACAAGATAGATTGAAGACATATTAAAAAACAAAATAGATCTTTTAAAAAAGCAATTCTAGCTGTATCTAACCTCCTGTATCAGAATAGTTGGACATCTGCCAGGGCTAATGCCATATTGTGTCTGGATACTGCCCTTTTGAGAAGACTTATGTGTATGTTCCAATATGTACAGAACTTTACACATTAAAAAGAGGGAAGAAGATAAAAGAGACTTTTCGAGTGTTAGCAGCCATTTATTTAATGAAGTACACATTTAAATCTGGAAGAAGAGTAGGTTTTTATACCCCATTTTTCTCTGCCTTAAGGAGTTTCAAAGTGGCTTACAATCACCTTTCTGTCCCTACAACAGCTACCTTGTGAGGTAGGAGGGGCTGTGAGAGTTCTGAGAGAACTGTGACTGGCCCAAGGTCACCCAGCTGGCTTCATGTGGAGAAGTGGAGAATCAAACCCTGCTCTCCAGAAGACAGCCTGCTGCTCTTAAGCACTACACCGCCCTGGCTCTCTGTGCATTTTCTATATTTTTGTAAAGTGTTATTTAATTTTCTCCTTTTTTGTGAACTAATGTTTATTTCATCATATTGGTTATTCTTATTCTTTTTGTTAATTAAATTATGTAATTGCTGTATTTTTTTCACATAGAGATGCAAGCAAACTGTTCCTACCTCCTCCAGTGAAACCTCTAAGCGATTTCATAGGAAACGAATGCTCCTTCCCCACATAGTTTGAAATCACACTAACATTTCACTCTACCGATAATTCAGAACTGGATTTTCCTATGTGAACAAGACAATCCAGTTGTGAGTGATGGATACGGTACAGTAAAACAACAAGAAGTGTTGTGTGGATGCCTGCTGCAAAAATGTCTGTGTTATGTGCCATCAAGCTGCTTTCGACTTACAGAGATGCTTATGAATGGATGAAAACACCCTATCAGCTAACAGCCTCATTCAGGTGTTGCAAACGGAAGGTTGTGGCTTCCTTGAGTTTAAACGATACTGGTGATTGTTTTCCAGGGAGATTTCACACGTGTGTAGTTTGCTCCAGTGAACATATGTTGCCTTATAGCAAGTTATGTAGTTAGGCTGAGTTCAGATTGGCAGTTTGGCCTGATATAGGCACGTTTCAGAGATGTTTCACAAATGGATTAAAGGGCCGGTTTACATAGGCACATCTGTCAGGCGTTCCCCAGCTGTACTCAACCCGTCTTGTAACGCTTCCCTCCTGAGTTTAAAAGACACCAGGTGAAAGTGGTAGCAAACCTTGGAAAGCGCATTCATCCTATGTTCATCCTGCTTCCCAGAAGTGTGAATGTGAACAAGCTGATCTGATAGGGATGCTCTTATGCGCATGAGTGCTTATGCGCATGTCGTCAGATTCCATTACAAAAAGCCGCTTACAGCCGTGCCTCCGCCAAGGGTGGGCCAACAGTGTGAACGCTCCCTTGCGCATCCTCCCCAGTATGCTCCCGCATCAGTCAGTGCAGTGTGACCAGGAAAACTGGGAACAAATTGTTCCGGGTCTTTTTGCCACGACTCCCTCACGCTTCAAACTGCCAGTCTGAACTCAGCCTTAATTTGTCTAACTCATACTTGTCTATTCTGGCAGTGGCTCCCCAGAGTCTCAGGTCTTCATCCAAGGGAGATCTTTTTCTAATATCTTATACCTGAGATCTTGTAACTGAACTGAACCTGGGAACTTCTCCTTCATAGCCCATAGCTTTTGTTCATGCCGAGCACAGAATCACCCGCTTCGCCACAGAGTCTCCAATCGAAATTAAGGTACCACCACTAAAAATGAAATAACAATAAGATAATTCAAATTTATTTACACTCCCCCCTTGTATGCTCCTTGACTGCTTCCCCCATCCTTCCCCCCACTTCCAGCAACAAAAAAATTAAAAGTTCCAACTTTCCTTCATCCTTTACTATACACACAAAACTATGCTGCATATTTATAACTCTCCTTAATCACATGTGGGAGTCAGATATGCCAACAATATGCAAATTGAGATTAATATATCCTTAAAAGTGCTCCCATAACAACCAATTAACTCACTTCCACTTCCTTTTTTTTACCTTAGACTTTTAAAATGACCCATTACTAAAACAAAATTATTTAGCTGTTCTAAAAACCTGAACTTTGAAATGTCTGCTGCTTCATTTTCTCACTCCCTGCGATGGGAAACTGGTAACAGTACCTTATATGTAAATTGCATAAAACCCAAAAAATAGTGGCCCAAAGGTACTAATTATTTCCCCTTAATACCTCATAATGGCGTTCCTGCCAGATGAATATTAACTTACATTTTAAGAGGAGACTGAGGCTGAGGACAGACTGGCAGTTTGAAGCGTGAGGGAGTCGTGGCAAAAAGATCTAGCACACACTGTTCCGGGTTTTTCCCGATCACACTGCGCCGACTGATGCGGGAACATACTGGGGAGGATGTGCAAGGGAGTGTTCGCACTGTTAGCCCACCCCTGGTGGAGGCGCGGCTGTAAGTGGCTTTTTTTGTGTGTAATCCAGTTATATGTGCTCATGCGCTCATGCACATAAGTGCATCCCTTACCAGATCAGCTTGTTCACATTCACATGTCCCTGAAGCGGGAAGAACACACTCTCCAGGGTTTGCTACCACTTTCACCTGGTATTTTTTAAACTTGGGAAGGAAATGTTATGATAAGTATGACCCTTAAAGGCAGCAGTCCAACAAGTGATTCAGCTTTTAATGATAGTGATTCAACAGCTCAGAACAACTCAGAACAGACAACACAACATAGAGCAACAGGCTCTTATTTAAGCAGTGCGGGCTAGCATAGCCATACCCATATTCATGGTAACAACCGACAGCATTGCAGAGATAAAGTCCAATCAGTTTGCTTCCCTCCAGCACAATCCTTGTCCTCTGATTGGCCTGCTACACAGAGTAGTCAATCAGGTATTTCCATTCTGGATACCAGCCTGTCAATGGGCTTTACATCAAGCTTTACATTACAAGACGGGTTGAGTACGGCTGGGGAACACCTGCCAAATGTGCCTGTGTGAATGGCCCCTTTAATCTGGTTGTGAAGCGTTTCTTAAACGTGCCTATATCTGGCCAAACTGCCAGTCTGAACTTGGCCCGATTGTGATTTAAGTGTCAGTAAAGGCCAACAGATTTTAGTTTCTGGCTCTTTGGATCTCTGTTCTGGGTTTGTTTGTTTGTTTAATTCTTTATGGACCAACACATTGGGTTTGATCCAATCATCTTTTTTGCTCACTCTTTCCCAGTATCTCTCCTTACTACACCTCTTATCCCATATGACTCTTATTCATGCAGGTCTTATGAACTCCAGCATAGCTTTTTTTGAGTGGTGTGTTTTTACCAGCTGAAAAGCTGGTTGGTTCCAACCCATTTTCTCATGCTTTTGTAGCAATATAAAGTAGTAAAATGCTACACAAATCTTCATATAATGATATCTGCAATATTTGGAGTGCTTTTTCACAATGTTTGATCAATGTACCTTTGGTCATCTTCAAAGGCTCTGCTTCAGAGGCCTTCTAAGAATAGACAGACTGTGACCACGGAAACATCTTTGGACAGCATTGGCTCTTTGGCTTAGAAATGGAGATGAGCACCGCAACCCTAGAGACAGATTTGACTGGCTTTCGAGCAGGGGAAACCTTTACCTTTAACCTGAGATAGAGCCTTCTGAGTAGTGGCACCAAAAGTCTGGAACTCTCTCTCCAGGGAGACTTACCTGTCCCTTTCTGTCACCCACAGGTCAAGGTTTTTTTGTTTTGTTGGCATTCCTTCACAGATCCCTCCTTTTTGCCCAATGTTTTAATTGTTGGTTTTATATTTTTATATGAATTTTGGTCTGATTTTAATTGTTTTAATGATGACATTTTTGCTGGGGTTTAAGATATGATTTTATTATGTATGTTTTAATTTGTTAGAAGCATTGCTGACCCTTATAAGGACAGTAAGGTGAGGTATACATTTTGTAAAATAAAGCAAATGAAATAATGCACAAGTATGAAAATGGACATCACAAAAACAAAGCACTAAAGGAATAATATCAACAGTACCTTTTTTGCACTGTTTTCTCAATGTACACAGGATTCATAGTGTAGCCAGAAGAGAAAACACATATCAACTAAAGGATCTGAATGCTGAGGAAAACTGCATATGCACAGAATTGTATGTAGAATTTGGAATTTTTTTAAAGGTGCATCAAAGCTTCCTAATGCTGAATGAGGAGATTATCAGAAGCATCCTACTCAAGAAAAGGTAAAATAAATAAAATACCTTAAATATATAGTTGGCATTATTTAATGGTTAAGGCAGAAGAGGATGATGTTCTGAAGGGAAATGATTTCTGCTGGTCTTGTACATGCAGTGCAATCTTCAGCTGTAAGGTACTGTACAAGTGCCTGACTTGAGCAGTGAATGTAAGTACAGAAAATGTAAGTATGGGAAATAGTTGAAGGCATATTTTAATGTTATCTAGTGAAACACTTTTGCTTTAAAAACATTATTGAGTTAATTAAAAAAAAATCTTTGAGTTGTTACTTAGGCAACCTGTGCAAACAACTTTGAAAAAATCATAAAGTCATATTAACTTAAGCTTTTCTTTTAAAGAAGTATTGTGTTATAAAGGATTTATTGAATACTGGGGTTGTACCTGCTGACTGATTCAAGGAGAAATAATCTTGCCTCGGGAAGCCTCTTGCTTCCTTTCCTTTAATGAAATGCCAAACAAGGAAGAAGTATGAAAAATGCTAGAAGCTACAAATATATTCTCCAACTACTAGCAGAGAACACTTTTTAAAAAAAAAAATAATAATCTTGTGAATATAGCAAAGCCATGACACTCAATTTTAAATTACGAATTAGTTGGAGAGAAGAGTATTGCTATATATACATAATGACACACCCACTAAATTGTGGGAATATGTATGGAAATGTAGCCATAAGGATGCACTAAATCTCTGTGGATGGGCAAAGAAGTATTGGTTCCAGCCCCACACACACATACACACACTTATTCAGTCCTGATTAGGGATGGGCACAAACCCACAAGCGAACCCTGGTTTGAGCATGAACCAAGCCAGTTCACAAACCAGGTGTTTGGGAGAATGGGTCCCCCATGGTCTGCTCATGAACTTCCATGTTTTTCATTGGGATTTGTGAGGTTTGTGGGAGACACATTCTTGGGCTCCAAAAACATGTAAATACTTTTGGAGCTTACTTCCAGATCCAGTGGCCCACTCGGAAGTGAGATCAAAAAGCATTTAAATGCCATCGGAGCCCACCACTGCCCCATTTAAATGCCTTCTGAGCCCACCTCTAGGTTGGGCTAACCCAACTGAGCTCCAAGAGTGAGCTCCAAAGGCCTTTACCGGCCATTCGAGCTCACTCTTTGAATTCAGTCAAGTTGGATGGCCTGACTCAACTGAGCTCTGAGAATGAGCTCTGAAAGTTTTCATAGGCCTTTGGAGCCCACTTCCAGGTGGGGCCTGCCCATAGGGCTTTCCCATATAAAGGCATATAAGGCCTATAAAAGCCTTCAGAGCTCACACTGGGAGCTCAATTGAGCCAGTTTGACCTGGAGGTGGGCTTTGCCTTTGGAGTTCATTTCCAGGTGGGCTGAACTCCATGAACCACAAACCATGAAATGGTTCGTGCCATGGAGGAATTCATTGGAGGTTCAGCGTTCAGGGTTTGTGAAAAACCCCAATGAACCTCCTTTTCCCCAGTTTATACCCACTTCTAGTTCTGATTCATCCAGTCCTCTGAAATATTACCCTTTATCCTGATGAGCTTTTTACTTAGCATGCAAATAGATATGAGATGACAGAGAGGATTGCACTAAAAGCTAATGATGTCACTATGGCACTGAGATAAAACAATGTCACAGTGGCACTCCCTAATGAGTGGGATAACAGTTATATTCTTGAATGAAGTTTCTAGGGGGAATGGACTTATATGGTAAAAGGAGAAGGTTCCTCACATATTGAGTGATACCATGTGAAAGGGATAGGCTTCCCAATAGCTCCTCTCACACCTATATTGACAAGGCTATTAGAGAAGAGAAAGCAGACATGAGGGTTGTTCAGTATTGAAGATTCTGGGCAGGAGTCACTGGCCGTATTGACACCCATATTGACAAGGCTATTAGAGAAGAGAAAGCAGACATGAGGGTTGTTTAATATTGAAGATTCTGGGCAGGAGTCACTGACCTCCTACACTCATAAAATCCCCATTGAAATCAAACAATTATGAAGAAGAAAGGAGGAGGAGGAGGAGGAGGAGAAGGAGAAGGAGAAGGAGAAGGAGAAGGAGAAGGAGAAGGAGAAGGAGAAGGAGCAGTGAATGAGACATTCAGAAATGTCATCCAGAACATTACTCTGAAGATTGTCCCACATCAAATTGTGGGGGATGTTCTGTGACTGAAAGCTCCTTCATGTCAAAAACTCAGTGCTGTTCAAAAGCTACTATGTTAGATCTTCTCCCTGACATATTAATTTTCAAAATGTAGCTGGTTTGGTTCAGTTCCCTATCTGTAGTATAAAGCGTTCTGCTCATGGAAGGTATAGGGATGCCAGACTCAGTTCCCCTGGAGAAATTGATGTTTTGGAGGGTGAACTCTTATGGCATTGTATCCCACTGATGTCCCTGTCCTCCACAGGGTCCATCTCCAAAACTTTAGGAGTTTCCCAAGTTGAATCTGGCAACTCTACACTCCATCTCAAACCAGTGGCCAGGGGGGACCTGGCAACCTCAAGTGATATTTCTGGCCATGCAGGTCATCTGTCTGGTGAAGAGACCATAATTTGTATGTTGCAATAGTGCACAGTAGCTTGCTAACTACTGTTGGCCTACCTGAATTCTTCTGATAATGGATTAAAGGACAGAGAAAAGTGATTGTCTGTCTGTATTCAATGAAAATAGATTCAGGTGGGTAGCCATGTTGGTCTGAAGCAGCCATGTTGGTCTGAAGACGTCACATAGAAGAGGGCAAAGACATTCTTTGTTGCATCAGATGACAAGACTAGATCTAGTGTCCTTTATTTACAGGATGGTAGATTATGGTTGAGCATTAGGAAACACTACCAAATGTGAGAACAGTTAAACTATGGAACAAAGTACCTATGTGTAGAGGTAGGTTCTCTTGCAGTAGAAGTCACTAAGCACAGTCTTTGAGCACATCAGTTTGGAAGGATGAATCTTTGAATTAATCGGGGGGGGGAGGTGAACTTGATGGTTAAGTTCCCTTCCAACTTCAGGAGTCTATAAAGGGATCCTAATATTTGACTCTACATGGGTTTCCAGGATTTAGATCCAAGCTCTTGAGAAGTAAGTTTACAGAAGTGGATTTTTCTACTTCAGTCAGCTTTCTGAATCACAGCTGAGCATGGGTGGATTGGACATTAAGGATGCGTTCAGATGTCCTATTTGAACCGCTTTCAGCATGCTTCAGTAACGGATTTTATGTGCACGTTCACACACCCAACATCTGCACACTATCCCCAGCCATCCCTTTCCAGACCAAACCCCCTTTAAAACAGAGTATTTTGATACCCGGTCCCCAAGTGGTGTTTTTCTGATTCTCCAGTTCTAGCCACACTTTTCTGATGTCTGATTGTTCCTGAGGTGTCAAGCCACTTCCGGGTGCTTTAGCTCCCTCCCCTCTGGAAAGCTGTCGTGGAAGCCCGAGGCTTCCGCTTTTCATCTGCCATTTTTTTATGCCTTGGCGGTCTGCACAGAGGCGGAGCTCTGCTCCTAAGTTAATAAAACCAAAGTTTAAATGGTGCCTAGTTTTAGCATTTAGACAAGTTCAGGATTTCACGGAGACCAGTTTCAGGGTAAAAGTTTAAAGGGAAGGGTTCATTTAAAATTTAAAGGGAAGTGTGGAAATCACTGTTTTGCGCATGCGCAAAAAATTTAGTTCTACAGATGGCTACCTGTGTGCATGCTCAAACTGGGGGGGGGGAACCGACACACACTCCTGGTGGAGGACGCTGGGGAGTGATGCGGCTGCGCGGTGATCTGGAACAAGGAGGTAAGTGTGATCGCGATTCTCCGGGTTAAAAAAGAATGCATCGGGACTGGGGCAATTTAAACCGCTTCCAGCATGCCATCTGACAGCACCCTAAGGCCACCAGGGAAAATCTTGATGGGTATGCAGTTCCCGGCAGCATAAGAGCTTGCTCTGAGAACAGCTAAGTTTTCAACGCACTTGACCACTCACTTAGAATCAACTTTATTCAACTCTTTAAGCAGACAAGGTTCAATTTACTCACATTCCCTTTCCTGGTGCTGATAAAAGCCTTGAAGTCTTGAGTCTATTGAAAGGTTCATGTGGTAAAAAAGGAGCTGGATCTCTCCTGCCTGCTAGCTGAGAGGGTTACAAAAACACTGGGAGAGCAATAAACAGTATTTCCCGGGTAAAAGTATCAAAGGAAAAAGGGAGGCTGTATAAAACCAATCAAGAAAGCTACTTCTAACCAGCTGACCTTAAGATTACTAAGATTACATTACCCACAATCCTCTATATATTTAAAGATACAGTGCAACTTGCTATGCTTTACTATTCTAATCTCTGCTGGGGCAGCACAATGGGCCAATGGTCTCAGGGGCCTCACCTTTCTCCATGGCCAACCCAATCTCAGGGCACCCCCTTGTGAAGTCGGCAGTACTAATAATCAAAAGAAACCAATCCAGTTTCTAATCCAGGTGAGCGTCCAGCATAGGAGTCCAAGCAAAGTCCGGGCAGAGGCTTCCAAATCCCTACATAGCCAGTGGCACATGAGGAGCAGTGGGAGGAAAACGACTGTGCAGGATAGCGTGATTGGCTAACGGCCACTCTGCTATCAGGGTCTGGGAAACTATCAAGACAGCTTTCACGGTGTCAGATCTTGCCCATTTGGTCCAATGACAGAAAAGTCATACAACTTCTAGGAGCAGCAAGATTTGATCGCATACACATAGTGGGCAGGACCCACCACCACTGCGACCTGGCAGCCCCAGTGAGAGGGGTGGGAACTGTTGCCACTGCAAGCCGGCATCCCCAGCCTTGTGGGTGCCAATGCTCCCTACCTCCCCCCGAGGATGCAATGGCATGAAGGGGACATGACCCACTGCTGGATGCTGGGAGGGTGGGCGCTGATACCACTGCAAGGTAGTGGCCCCTGCCTCATAGGAGCCCATGCCCTACACCAGTCTAATGGACATGAAGTGGGTAGGAGCCACAGCAGCTGCTAGCTGGTAGCTCCTGCCCCACACAGGCCAGGCCCTCTTCCTCCTTTCCTGCTCCATTTCCAGGGTCATTTCCCCCCTCCCGGTCCAGCCCTGCTTCTGTAGGATGAGGGGCCTTTAAGAGCAATAAGTGTGTGGGTGGAGTTTCAGCAAGAAAAGGGAATGAGCCAGAGTTGTATGTCCTTGCTCTCTTGCAATCCTTTTCTCCATTCCAAAGTAATAAATGGACAAATGGACACAATTGTAAGGCCTGCACTCCAAATCCGATTTCCTGTTCTGTATGCTGTGAATCATGACCTTCTTGGAAGCACCTAAAGCTTTTTTCCCCCCCTTCCTGTCACTTCTGTTTTATCAGTCAGACTTTTTTATTTCTTCCTCACAGCTGAAGGCACCATTTCCCTCTTTCCCCCAGGTACGGATTTTGGTGCTGAACATCAAGCAGAAGGGAATACTTTTGTGTGATGTATAGTCTGATTATCCCATTGTTCTCATCCTTCATCTGTTGTGTATCTATTTAGAGTCTAAGTGATTTAAGAGAGCGAGAGAGAGATTGAGATTTATCTTTCTATTTGTTTCAACAGTCCCTAGAAACATAGCTAGACCAAACACTCCATATCACTCCATCAGGCTACTTGATAAAGAAGTAAAATGGCTGCATATGTTTCCCCTCCCTTTCATCTGTGCTAACAAATGGAAGCAAATTATCCAGATGATTTGGGGAGAGTCTTTGTTCAGGAACTATAACAGCCCTGCTGGATCAGACCAGTGTCTAGTTCGGCATCCAATTTCCCACAGATGACCCAGAAGGGCACAGACACCAAGCTTTTCCTTGATGCTTCCCCATGCAGCTGGCAGGGTGTAGATCCTACTATTCTCCTAAGCCAAGTTTGAAACCTGGCTCCACCCTAAAAAGTTTTTCCCCAACCTCAGTGGATCTTCCTCTAAAGGAAGAACCACTCAGGTTGGACATTGACTGCTTAGGCTGGAGGAAGACTTCAGACTTTGTTGACTGGAGTGGTAGGATACATGTTAGTGCCTCTGTAGGTGGAGTTCCATTCAGTCATCATTGATTGCCCCTGAACTTGTCCAAGAAACAACACAGAACTTTCTGTAAGGGTGTTAACTGCTGTTGAGTCACTTCCAACTTATGGTGACCCTATGAACTAATGGCCTCCAAAAATGTCCTATTGCTAACAGCTTTGCTCAGGTCTTGCAAACCATGGGTCATCAATCAATCGCATGTTGAGTCTTTCTCTTTTCCTGCTCCTTAGAACATTTTCTAGCATTGTTGTCTTTTCCAATGGCTCTTGTCTTCTCACAAGTACGATAGCCTCAGTTAGTTTAGCTTCTAGGAAGTGTTCAGGCATGATATGATCTAGAACCCACTTATTTGTCTTTTGGGGGTCCATACTATGGCCCCAGTCACACTGGGGGAAAAGGCACGGCTGAAGTGTGGCTTTTTAGAGCTGCATCAAAAGAGAAGCACGGCGGCAGGATCAGACAGATCCCCTGAGCCGCCACACAGTTGCTCCCCAGCATGCGCAGTTCAACAGGGCCTCAGAAGCTGCACAGAGACGGGTGTGGCGGTGATCAGATGCCCGCCCGTGTTGTGGGTCAACCAGTTGGTGGTACTGTTTTGGTGCTACCTTTTTGATGTGCTGTCTCACCCAGAAGGGATGGATTGGGGACGGGTGCGCTCCACTTCCCAGATGCTGCGGTATGATTGCGTCCACTTGATGTGCCCCCGATCCGTCTCTCTTGCATGGCAAATCCTCCCGTGTGACCTTGGCCTATATGTCACACTCTCCTCCAACACCACATTTCAAATGATGGACCTTTCAAAACCCTTGGAATTTCAAAGCAGCTTTATGATCTGACCAGAAAGCAAATCCAAAAGATCACAGGACAAGGTGGGATCACATGCTTGCCTGCCTGCTTGCTTTGGTTCTTGTAGTTCAAGAGCACTGGTACCACCGAACACTTGGTGTGCTGGTAGACACTCATGTTGCACAGCTATGTCAGTCCCATTGCTGGTGTTGCTCTTGTAGATTCAAGGTTGAAGGAACTGTTGAAGTTCTTCAAGCCTTGTAATCATGACAGTTCTAACTCTGTGCAGCTGTTGGGGGATTTGTCCCAGGGAATTGCCAGGAAAGGTAGCTGTGAAATTTTCTATGATAGAGTTGTTATTGATCCTGCCTTTTCTGTTCTTTCAGTGTGTTGTGTTGTTGAACTATAGCTTGTGGGACAGATAAAGGTAGAGTGTTTCCTTTCAGACCTTCCATGCTTTTATTCTCTGCCTTTTGCAAGCAGAAGCAAGCCACTCGAGACTTACCAAACAGAAATGAGGATCAGGCTGAAATCCTCTGCACACCAGAGGCAGAACTCTGTGTACAAGAGACATAAAGCTCGGCTGTCACACACTGTGCTGTGATAAACATGAAGAGGAAATGGGGCAAGGGACACAGGCTGCAGCTATGACATTACTTCTCAAAGAACATCTCCTCTCCTCAACAGATCAGCTGAATATACATCTCAGTTTTTACACATGGTTGGCCGCATGGGAGCTGCATCAGCATGGTGCATTCTCTCCTCCTGTCCCCTGTTGCAATAGTGCAAAGTGAACAGCATGGCCATCTGACCTACCTGTGGGTAAATATGCAAAGCATGTCTTTAAATTCAGAAGGAAGGATCAGAACAGATTATTAGATGACTTTGGAAGAGATTACACTCCAAATAAAAAGAACCATTCCCCAGTAAAAGTCTTTTATAATGCTGAATTTGTACATGATTCAATGAACCAGTTGCAGAAACCATGCATTCCTTCACTAATTACTCAGCTTAACTACTTAATTACTTAATTACTTCAAGCATTGCTTAATTAAACTTGGTTGCTTAATTATATAAGTTTACAGTAAGTCAGCTCATACACTATGTACAGTCCTATTTTACTCCTGATGCATTCCAGCAGGAATAGTTTTAAAATGTATTTTAAATGTTTCAAAGATTTGCTAACATGAAAGGGAAAGAGAAATGGTTATATAAGGATTTCTGTAAGTGCGTTCCTGCTGGAACACCCCAGTACTTCAGCGCATAGGAGAAACAAGGCAAGAGAGAATCTTCTCTAATAGAAATCATGTTTATCCCCTAGAGTTATTTATGTGTGTGTTTTCTTGCCTTTCTGAAAGCCCACACATTTCAGAAAGCTTTTTTTAAAAGGGAAAACCATAGTTTCTCATCACATCAGTGCCACTCCAGAGAAACATCCTACAATTTGGATGCACAAGCTCTGAAGAGAAAAATTTGACAGAGGAGAATCCCCTAAGCATCCCTAGAAATTATGAACTTGGACACTTTTTCTATTCAGTTTTTAACTCTCAGGGTTTATAATATCACTAGGAATAAGGCCCTTTGTGGAAATAAATACAATGAACTCTAGAAAGAGGCTCTGAGTGGGTGCCCTGGCCTTGGGCACTTAGCATCAGTTTGCTGTGGTGACCTCAGCAAGGTATAATGACACAGAGCTTACTGTTTTCTCCAGGGGAATTGATCTCTGTCATCTGAAGAGCAGTTGTAATTCTGAGTGATCTTCAGCCCTCCTCTGGAGATTGGCAACAATGGTTCCCCAGGAGGAAATAGCTGGTTTGTAGTATAGAGTCTATGGCATTGTATCTGTCTGAGGTCCCACTCCTCCTCGAACCCCACCCTCCAGGCTCCAACCCTCAAATATCCAGGAATTTCCCAACCTGGAGGTAACAACCCTATTTCCTTCCCACCCAACCATCAACATACCATTATCTGCCCCTCTGACTTCAGATTTCCATCTCTTCCCCCCTCCTTGTAGCCTCTACCTAGGAAAAGTACAGTCTTTCTCCACAACGTAGAAGACCAAAGTAGCTCACATCAGTCTCCTCTCCCCCTTTTGATTTGCACAACAACCATGTGAGGTAGGTTACACTGAAAGTCTGTGAGGGGTCTGAAATCACCCAGTCAAATTCCACAGGAAGAAACTGGGTCTGGAAGACCCTGCTCTGAAATGCTAACTACTATGTCACACTGGCTGTCTTGGGAGGGCCACCTCAGCAGGATATAATGCCTGAGGTCCCACCCCTCCACAGACCCACCCTCCCCAGTCTCCATCCCTCAAATCTCCAGGAATTTCCTAACCTGGAGTTGGCAACCCTATCTCCTTCCCAGCCAACCATCAACCTACCATTATCTGCCCCTGATCTCTACAATCTGGAGAACAGTTTTAATTCAGAATAATCTCCAGCCCTCACCTGAGAAAATCTCGTGTATAAACATACAATATATGCAAATATGTACATACACACACACACACACATATATAGTTTGTGTGTGTGTCTGTGCAATGTATTAAATAAGTATAATCATATGATAGGTATTTACATTCATATACAGGCAATCAGATGTATATTCAAAGTAACAAGGAATGTAAGGGAAACAGTCCAAATATTCTCCTAATAGCTAGTTTCTGTGCAATGTAATCCAAAAGTAGTATTTTATCATAGAGCTTGCTGCTGTAGACAAAGCAATTCAACAGTCCCATCACTTTAGGACAAATAATCCTCACTGCCAAACAAGCTATCCGACAACTTCCCGGTTGACAAGTTGTTTCCAACCTTCTTCCTCAAGAATCGCTCAATATATTGTATACATCATTCATTGGAATCAATTCTCATTCTCTTTACCAAACATTCTCACTTTTTTTCCACAGTGGAGATCAAAGCAGCTTACACCATTCTCCTCTCTCCCTTTTGATCTGCACAACAACTCTTTGAGGTAGGTTAGGCTGAAAGTTTGTGACTGGTCCGAAATCACCCACTTAACTTTCACAGCAAGAACCTGGGTCTAGCAAACCCTCTGAAGTGCAAACTGCTATGCCTAGGATAGCCAACCTCCAGGTGGAGCCTGAAGATTGCTGGGTATCACAACTGAACTCCAAACAACAGATCTCCCCCCCCCTGCAGAAAATAACTGCTTTGGAGGGTGGGCTCTATGGCATTCTGTTCGGCTGAGGCCTCTCCCCTACCCGAACTCTGGCTTCTTTAGACTCCACCACAGAATATCCAGGAACTTCCCAACCTGGAGCTGGCAATCCTACTCAGAACTGGCCTCAGTGAGTTCCTCACAAAGGCCTGCAAAGGGCTTCCTTCCTTTGTCTTTTTACTGACAGAACTAAGCTTGGTTGCCTAGCAACAGCCACTGAGGGAAAAATTACTCTCATGGGAACCAAGAAAGAGAAGTGTCTTCATCTGGAGAGACAGCCGTTTTGATAGTTAAGTCTGTGAGGGAAGAGTGTCCAGGCTGGCAGTGGGTGGGGGAGAGGAGTGGACCCAGCATCCAGCCAATGTCATACAAGGACTCTTGAGTGGCGGTTGATGGGCAAATGGCTGAAAACAGTTCCATAGCCAGTTACATGGTTGCCAACTCTGGGTTGGGAAATACTTGTAGATTTGAGCGGTAGAGCCTGGGGAGGGCAGGGCTTGGGGTGTGAAGGGACCTCAGCAGGGTATAATTCCACAGAGTCCATTGCCCAAATCAGCCATTTTCTACAGGAGAACTGATCTTGGAGATCTCCAGGTGCTGCCTGGAGGCTGGCAATATTAAGGGGAGGACCAGACCTGTAGATCTGAGGGGTAGAGCCTGGGGAGGGCAGGGTTCAGGTTGCAGAGTGACTTCAGCAGGGTATAGTGCTATAGAGTCCACTGCCCAAAGCAGCCATTGTAATAACAGCTGGGAAATTTTCTGTAGGGGAAACAGACACAGCAAACTGTTTAGAATATTAGAAGCAAAGACCAATCAGGCGCATATGCAAATGACCTCTGTGTTCCAACTGGCTATTGGGGGGAGAGGAACAGTAAACTGTTTAGAATATTGGAGAAGAGACTCAGGCAATGCAGCCAGTGGACAGGGACAACTTCTGAGGGACAGATCACAGAGCCAAAGGCTGTGTGCGCCGTGTGGAATGTTCAGGAGAGTCCATGACCAAAACAGAATTATATATAAGGAGAGATTCCAAACAAATCTGCTTCCCACTGTCCTCATCACCTTCAGGTATAAATAAGTACTTTATATTCCCTCAGTCCCCTTATATTGTCATCTTTTTTTCTTTGACCTATTTTAATGGATTATTGATCACACAGATCTGTAGGTCTTTCAGTATCCCGCCATGTGGGTCTCATAGGCCTGAAAACCTGGTACTCCCCCCCTTTCATGCTGGGCTTCTCTGGCTAACAGTTGTGATATAACCCACAAAAAACAACCCAGAAACTGAAAAAACTTGCACTACAGATGCTTACAATAAATTCTTGTTAATAAAGTGAAATACAAAATTCTGTGTGATATACAACATAAATAACAGGTGTTGTTGTTAACAATGTTCTCCGGAATGACGTGTCATTTCGATAGATCTTCCTCTGAATGTAGATTAAATGAAGAGTTGAATCTTGTAGAGCATTCATAAAAAAATACAGACTTTCATAAGAATACATAGGTATAAAGTACCCAACGGCTTTACAACAATTACACTACTAAAGAATTTAAAAGAATATGTACAATGATGTCTCCTGTCACTCTCTCATCAACAAAGGGGCTATAAGCCAGATAACATCTCCATGGATATATCTACAAAAATATTTGTACAAATAACTCTTTACTATACTAAAATCCCATATTATACAAACATCTGATAACATTTCTTACAAATTCTCTGCACTCAACAAATCATGCTTGCAACATACACTTGAAACTCTTCCAGCCGGGCGAAATAAACGAAGAATGAGTGCCTTACCAGGTGTATAACATTACATACATTATATGCTTGCTTCTCTGTATTAAGATAAATATTCAACAAACACAGCTATTGTTAAAGGGGCACTCACAAACTATGATTAAGGGGAAGTGTTACACTGCCACTCTGACTCAAAGGTTACTACACAGGCAGGAATCATATGGTGTATTTTCCATGGATCAAACAATCAATCAGAAATCGCTCCTACTGTGATAATAATTAACAAAAAATTAACAAATAGGATATTTCCCCAAGAATAACAGTATTTATACAAAAAAACTCTCTTATAAATAACATAACTCTAAAGATGCATTCAGTCTCTCTCCCAGGCCCTTCCAGCTTGCCTGCCTCAGCAGTCAAGCCAGGAAGGAGGATGGGCTCTGTCAGGCTTCTCTGGCTGGCCTGCTTCAGCGGACCAGCCAGAGAAGCCTCAGGGAGACATTTAAATGTCTCCCCGCACCCTCCTGGGTCCTTCCTAGCTCACCTGCCTTGGCAGGTGAATTAGGAAGGCGGCGGGAGAGGCTCTGTTGGGCTTCTCCGGCTGGCCTGCTTCAGCGGGCCAGCCGGAGAAGCCCTGGGACAACATTTAAATGTCTCCCCATGCCCCCTGGGTCCTCCCTAGCTCGCCTCCCTCTGTGGGCAAATTAGGAAGAGGGCGGGGGAGGCTCTGTTGGGCTTCTCCAGCTGGCCTGCTTCAGTGGGCCAGCCGGAGAAACCCCGGGGAGACATTTAAATATCTCCCTATGCCCTCCTGGGTCCTTCCCAGCTTGCTTGCCTCTGTGGGAGAGGTTGGAAAGGCATGGGGGGGAGGTGGCCCTGGCCCTGTGGAAGGGAGCTAGGTGAAGGTCCGCGTCCTCCGGCCCTCAAAGGAAGCTACCCTTTTGGCCTCAGCATTTGGGCCAACATTTGGCTCTGTGCCCTGGGCCTTTGGCAGACAATGGGGAATGGCTGGCTACTGACCTTTGGAAATCCTCTGGGCTGTAGAAGAGTCATCTGGGCTGTAGAAGAAGCCAGGATAGGCAGCATCGTAGGAGTAGGCGAGGCAGAGTGCCCGTGTTCCCTCCTGAGGAGAATGTGTCTTCTGAGCAGATTTTTGGTGCATGGGTTCTGTGGGCAGAACACACAAGTGAGGAACTGCAAGTCTTGTGGGGGGATCCCATGTCCCTCATACTTTCTCATTGAGCTTGGCACAGCCCCAAGGCTATACAGCAGCCACTGCCAGGCCCAGTGCTGTCCCTGGGCTGCTTTATTGCTGCCATGGCCCCTGAGCTCTTTGGCAGCCACCGCCAGGCCCAGCATGGCCCCTTGGCTCTCCAGCAGCCACTGCCCAAGCCAGCGTGGCTCCCATGTTGCTTTGTCATTGCCACAGCCCCCCAGACTCTTAGGCAGCTGCTGCCTGGTCTGGCTGCTTCATCACTGCTGCAACTCCTGGGCTCTGCAACAGCCACTGTCTAGTGCAGCCCCTGAGCTCACCAGCAGCTGCCACCTGGCATGGCTGTTAGGCTGCTTCATCGCTGCCATGATCCATGAGCTCTTTGGCAGCCGATGCCTGGCAAGGCCCCTCGGCTGCACAGTGTGCACCATGACTCTCAGGCTCAAACACACTGAGGTAAGAATGAAAGAGCATTCTCTGCACTTGCACAGAGAATGCACTTTCATACGTTTGGGGGGATTTAACTAGGTAAAGGTAAAGGTTCCCTTGCTCGAAAGCCAGTCGAATCCGACTCTAGGGTTGCAGTGCTCATCTCCGTTTCAAAGCCGAAGAGCCAGCGCTGTCCGAAGACATTTCCATGGTCATGGGGCTGGCATGACTAAACACCAAGGTGCACGGAACGCTGTTACCTTCCCACCGAAATGGTACCTATTTATCTACTTGCAATTTCTTGCTTTCGAACTGCTAGGTTGGCAGGAACTGGAACTAGAGACAGGAGCTCACCCCGTCATGCGGCACTCGGGTCTCGAACTGCTGAACTACTGACCTTCCACAGCCTGCAGTTCAGCGTCTTAACCACTTGAGCCACCGCAGCTCCATGGGATTTAACTACCTGTGTATTTTTTAAAAACACTTCATGTTTTTCGGCAAACCTGGGGAGTGCCTGAAGTTTGCTGAAAAATCTGTTTAGCCTCTGTGTAGCCCCAATCCGTGGATTTAGTTATCTGCAGATGGAGGCCACGGATGGCTATTAGTATA
This sequence comes from Gekko gecko, assembly GCA_029375565.1. Taxonomy (NCBI): domain Eukaryota; kingdom Metazoa; phylum Chordata; class Lepidosauria; order Squamata; family Gekkonidae; genus Gekko; species Gekko gecko. The sequence goes on from JAPDNY010000004.1 coordinate 181,655,507, forward strand.
TATGATGTGTGTGTGTGCGCGCGCATGTATGTAGAAGAACATTAAATTCAGACTTTGTTTCTGGACCACTCACTTTGAGTCCCTTCATTTTGGTTAATTCCTCCCAAGTATTGTGCACCTTACTTAGCCTTCCGGAGCCACTAGTGCTTATTTCATATATCTATTACTGCTCTTAATAAAACAACTTATCTTATACTACCAACTACAACCTTAATTCTAACAGAACAATTTAACTATATAAACCTTGAATAGTTCTAACTTCAAGTAATTTTTTTTAAACTGCTCCCAAATAACCAGCTAAATCCTAACCATATAACCTAGTAAACTGTTGAACAGAATTAATTGTGCGCAACCCAAGCAAACTGATACATGATGGTTCGGTGGTACAGGCTCCCAGAACTAACCCCTCCCCACAGCTATACTTATATATAAGAACCAGCAATCTAAAATGGCCAACAACATGGAAAGTACTTATATATAAGAATGAACGATCTAGAACCCTAAAGGGCAGAAACACAAAATGGCAGCAAGCGTTTACCACCAAAATAAACACAGTAGCACAAACACCTGCACAGAACCGTAATTAAAAACATTGGATTCCCCTTAATATGGGACGTTGAGTCATAGATCCTTTCCTCCCTCCCACAGCAAAAGATGCAGAAACAAACCTTCCCTTAAAAAGCCTTTCACACCTATGAATTAAGGAAGCTGAAAGGAAGGAATATAAGAGTAACTACAAACAAGTGGGAGGGGAGGTTCAAGGGAAAGCACAAATAAAATAACCAGTGAATGTGGGGTTGTTATAGGCAAAACAAACACAGCACACACAGTTAATACCACACACTTAGCTTTTCCCAAATAGGCTCACATGAACTAAGGATCACTGCAAAAAACTCACTCTCACTCCTTCGTTGAAACCCATGCTAATAATACTCAGAAAAACTGGCTTGCACCAAGCCAGCTTGTTCTCTCTACTGGGCTCCTCTCTCCTCCACAGCAAGAAGCAAAAGTTGAAGCACGAGGTGAGGGAGGAATAATTAATTGTCCTGCCTGCCTTCCCATTGGATAGCTGCATCTTAGCCAGCCAATCCAGCCTTGAGCTTCCTGTGAAGTTGGACTGGGGCAATCCAATCCACAACTCTAATGGCTGTAAATGCCTCTTACTTGCTTGTAACATTACCAAAAAGTGAGCCAGGCATCCAAAAGGGAGAGTAGGAGATAGTTCATATCTGTAAATCTTTAATGGTAAAATATAAGTGTTGTATGTTGTGATGCCCCTGTTGCACATTGCTCTTCTGAGGAGGCACAGATGCCAGACTCCTGGAGAAGGCTTGGTTATCTGGGCCATTCTTGTTTAAATCATGCTTCAGAACGGGAAACTGTGTTACCACCAATGGCCTGCCTTGTTGTTTGGGGAAGTTAGCTATACAGCAGGGTGGGCCAGAGGGGTATAGGAATGGTACACCACTTGTATACTGAGTTCTGGCACAGTAGGAAAACTCCAGATTTGAAGAGAGAATTAAATAGTTTTTTGTTAAAGTATTTCCCTAATTACAAATACACTAAGCATTCAAAAGGAGCAAACGAAACAGAATGAAGAAAGCAGAGGTGATTGACGGCAAATAGAGGGGTCAGTTACAGGGTGATACAACCTGTCCAGACATGCAGGGTTCCATGGAGATGAGTTTATGACCCAAACCAGAGGTTTATGGATGAACTGTCGGTTGGCATCAGGGGCAGACATACAAAATCTGAGGCCATGTGATCTGATGGATATAGACTTCGGAAAACAATACTGACTAATGGGAGGTCTTGAGGGGCTTGCCTCGGGTGAGACAAAAGATTATCTGCACCAATGATGAGCCTCAGGAGTGTGTGGCATCAGGATGGGCAAGGCCTAGATGTAACCAGTGAGCTTTCAGAGGGGCAGAGTCTAGCTATAGTGGGATTAAGCCAGGTGCTGGATGGGTGGCTGGGAGTGTCCATTGTGTAACAATAGAGTGGCCTGGTGTTTCCCTGGTGCCAGGCAAAAGATGTAATGCTTCTTAATGTGCAGCAGGATGAACCTGAATGGGAGACCATTCACTAGATATGGAGAGTTAATATTTCCTTGATAGGTCTGGCATAGGTGTAAGAATGCCGATATCTTAGACAAATATATAGAGACAAGAATGAGAGGATTATTCCAAAGGTATTTCCTGACATATAGGTGAAACAGGAGATGGGGGTGGAGCACAGACCAGAGGCTCTTTATCCCTGCCTGCCTTTACATTTGACAGAAAAAAGCCTAGCCATTTGGTCAGTAGAAGATGCCTGAGGCAAGAGCAGAGACTTGTCCATTCTAGTCCTTTCTGGACTGAGCTGACAGGAGAGATGTGTGTGTTGGGGGGTGGCTTGCATGGAGGACGCTTGGCAGCTCAGCCATCCTGGAGAGTCTTCACTTGGCCTGAATTTTCTCAGCCAAGATGTGGTTCTTCTGGCCTCCCAGAAAAAGCTATTGTTTAAGCCAAGCCCGGCCTCATGAGGCAACTGCTTGTGGAGGTACAGATGTCATTTTGGGGTGTCTCCCTCTAGGGAAAGACCACCCCAGGTACAGGGCTGAGGAGCCTGGCTACAATTGTTCCCCACTGAATATCTGTTCTGACACACACAACAATTGTGTTCAAGAAAGCCATATTTTTGAAAGGCTTATAAAATATATGTGCAAAGCACAGAATTCAAACTTGGGGTTTTTTCCCCTCCCTTGTCCACTAGCCTTCCAAAGGCATTTTCTATCCTCTCGCTCCCAGCTTAGACCTCTTATACTGTCTTTCATTTAAGACCCTTATCTCAGTTCTTCCATGACATTCCATAACAACAGAAGCTTTGAGCCTTGGCTTGTGACAGACAGGTCCTAATCAAAACAGTTCCATCCAATAAAACACATCAAAAGTCACTGCTCTTCACAAGGCAAATACTATCAGAAACCAAAAACACACAGCCAAAGGTTGCTGTATTGGTCTATACCTGTGAAACGACAAGCCTTGTGGTAGACAGTTTCAATCGGTGAGCGTGCCTTGCTTGACTACTGCAGCTGCCCACTAGCTCTGCTCACCTCACTGCAGTTGGCCTTGGGCAGTGCCAAACTATTAGTGGTGACAGCAGGTCTGTAGGGGAGCAAGGGGCACAGAGGACATCTATGTGGCAGTGGTAGGTCGGGGCAGGAAGGGGGATGCATGGGAAGAGCCTGCATGGGAAGAGCCTGCGGTGGTGAATCTCTGAGGAAAAGAAGGCGGCTCAGTGAACCATATGTTGTCCTGCATGGGTTTTCAAACAGCTTGTCAAGAGGTTGGCTCCCTGCTTGTGTCTGGCAGACAGGGCATGAGCTGAGTCATTGGGCATTTGAGAATCACTAATTCTGTGTTCTTAAAGAATGCAGTGGAAGTAGAGGGAGGGAAAGTGATAGCATCAGTGAGGGCAAAGGACTGGGAGGGGAAAATGCTGGAAAGCATTAGAAGGATATGCTTCTTGAAATATATTTCTAGAATATGTTTGCAGACATATATTAGTCAATTGGCCTGTTTTAGTCCACAAGAACTTCTTAATATTCTGGAAAAAGAGGAAATTTCCAGTTGTGCATCCCCTCAACGATTCCTCTCAGATACTCATCTTATTTACAACAACAACAAAACAAAGACATCCCTGTCCAACTTTGTATTTATGAGGAAACCAAGCAAAAGAGGGAAGGAAGAAAGGGAGAGGTGTGCATAGGCCGGAAGGAAAAGGAACAGGCTTCAAGTCACAGCAACTAGGAAAAAAGGTAGAGGTGATTTCTGAGGAGGGATTTGAGGGAGGAGGAGGAGGAGGAGGTGGAGGAGAGATTGGATTTATACCCTGCCCTTCAGTACCTGAAGGAGTCCCAAGGCAGTTTAGAATCTCCTTTCCCTTCTCCTCCCCACAACAGACACCCTGTGAAGTAGGTGGGGCCGACAGAGCTCTTTCAAGAACTGTCCTTAAGAGAACAGCTCTGAAAGGACTTGTAACCGATCCAAGGTCACACCAGCAGCTGTATGTGGAGGAGTGAGGAATCAAACCCAGTTCTCCCAAATTAGAGTCCATGCTCCTAACCACTGCACCAAACTGGCAGAGAGGTGGCACTATATCAATGCATTGGGCCGAAGGTCCTGATACAAGGGCCATTGCTGTGGGATAAAAATCTGAAACTTCTGAGGAGATGAATGTAAAAATATATTCTAGGCCACGCTGAATCTTGGCTACAAACCCAACAGAGAGTGTTTAAGTCCCATTAATTTCAGCCTGTGTGAAAGCTCCTTGTCATTATGTTAAAATCATATTGTGTAAGTTTTATAGATACAGATAATGGATTTTTATTGAATAGAAACCGCATTGTTGTGAGTTGTGGCAATGTCAGTAAGTAAGCAAGGAGAATGCAGATTGCCACCTAACGCAACATAATGTTTCATTGTCGTCTGCTTAACGACTTCTGTATTTGTGATGAGAGTGATATGGAATACTAAATGCATTGCTTAAAAGATGCCTAGAACTTGAGGGTTTTGCACTCATTGGCAGAAAATGATAATATTGGCAGCTCTGGATTAAAAAGAGAGAGGGAGAGAGACCGCCTGCACAACATTTCCCGGTTTACCGTTTTCCCTCTTGCCTTCTGTTGACTAATCTATCTTCTCTTGACACACTTTAATATTTAATGAAACTACATAAACATAGCACATTTATTAGCTTGCTTGTCTCTTTTAGGGAAAACAGAACTGCTGCCGATTGAGAGAGTGAAGTCTTGAGTAAGCATTGCTGTTCCCCCCCTTTGGATCACCGTCAATCGTATTGGATTAAAGAGAAGCTGTTCGTATCATAGAATTTCATGTTTGTGGGCAATATTTCTAAGAGGGTTTTTTGGTAGATAAATCTATGGACAGCTGCAAGAGGTGATCGATGCTCCCCCTCCCCCGTTCCATTTTGTGAAAAAAGACGATAAAGGTGTATACCGCAGCATAATCACAGCCAGTCTTGTAATTTCTGAGATAAAGGCTGATTCTGCACTGGCTTTTCCCTCCATTGTTTTAGCCAACCCATGTTGGAACAGAAATTCCCCTCTGCATTGCATGCTGCTTTCACTTCCTGTGATCAATAGATTTTATGCTGCTTTCACTTCTTTTGATCATTGGATTTTATGGTACCTTCTGAATAGATTTATGGCCATTTTATGGCCATTCAGGGGTGACTTTGCAGTCAGTACGGCATTGGCCTGGGGTGTTTGAATGTGGTTTCGAGCTGCGTAGCAACCCTGGGTTTCCTTGGTATTCTCCCATCCAAATACTAACCAGGGCCAACCCTGCTTAGCTTCTGAGATCTGATGATATCAGGCTAGCCTGAGCTATCCAGGTTGGGGTGTATATATTATACCACCCAGAAACTGGTTACACAAGATCTTGCACAAGTAGGGGTACTATTGGGTTGACTTAGCACAAATGACTACCCCTTTCATTTCCTCTTGTACAAAAGCTCTAGCACAAGTGGAAATTTTGTACTGGATCCAGGGCATGAGGAAATGGAGAAAATAAGTTGTACATGGAACAACCAATTATATTTAACATGTCCTGCTGGGTTCTTCAGAATAAAATACAAGCAGCTTTACAGTAAAACATGAATCAACGTCATTTTCCTCTACTGAAATGGTCTATATTAATTGCCAGTAACTGCAATGCTTATGCACATTTCAACAAGCTCTTGTCTCAATGCTCCATTGAAAATCCATCGATTCCAGGTGATGTACGACATTCTGAAATGCACAGGTAATGCCTTTTGAGCTCAAAAACTGAAATAATTTGTGATGCCATGATCAAATCCTATCAATCAGAACTATTTTATTCACAGAATCAAGACACATTTCACATCTTAAACCACCATCCTTAGCACAAGACTAATTTGTGTTCAATAGTAATTCATATATAATGAAGCAAAACACAGCTTGGTGATATTTATCACCTCTCTATGCATCAGGAAAGGATTAGTTATAATGATTTTTAGGAAGTCATAACCATATGTCTGCAATTCAAATGATTGCCTGTGAAGACTACACAATTACATTGAGACCCAAGATGACAGCTTCAGATCTATCCAGCAGTTCAACGCCATTATTTCTCTTGTACTTCTGATCTAAATGTATTAAGATTGGATGTCAATTATTAATTCAGTTTGATATAAATTCACATGATGCCAGTGTAGCATCACTGGATTTGCTTTATCCTGATCAGTCAAAGTCGCTCCTGTGAAAATAACATTTAGAAGAGAAGAAAAAGAAGGGATTGGATTTATACCCCTCCCTTCAATACTCAAAGGAGTCTCAGAATGGCTTACAATCTCCTTTCCCTTCCCTTCCCCACAACAGACACCCTGTGAGGTAGGCGGGGCAGAGAGAGCTCTTTTGAGAACTGCTCTTGAAAGAACAGCTCTAAAAGAACTTGTGACTGACCCAAGGCCACGCCAGCAGCTGCATGTGGAGGAGGAGTGGGGAATCAAACCCAGTTCTCCAGATTAGAGTCCGTGCTCCTAACCACTACACCAAACTAGCTCTCTTTGTATTGGACAGACTCATTTGGAATCTATACGTTTACCTGGATGTGCTTTCCCAATAGCATGATTGACCATAAGCCATTGAACTGTCTCTTTTTGTTTCATTTCTGCTCTCAGAGATCATATGTTTTGTCCTATACTTGTATCACACTCCTGACTTAAAATCCTTCATGTCTGGCTTTTTTTAACTGCTTTAAAAAAAATAACCATTGCCCTTTTTTTCCTATGGAAAGGAACTATGTAATAAGTGTGCATTGATTGCACACTGAAGTTTCTTCCTTCAGTTGCCTTTTAGTAATGCACACTGAGTTTTTGATATTGCCAAGTAATTGCAAGTTTGCTGCTGTCTGTAGTCCACTTGTTTTCCAGTACTGCCAATGAAATAACTTCAACAACGAGGGGGCAAAAGGGGGTTGGTGTCCCAAGCAACGGCAGTTACTGGTATTGCTGCACCTCCACATCCGAGATCCTTTAGCGAGTCTTCTGGTCTACCAAGGTCAGTATTATCTACTCAGGCTGTTAGCAACTCTCCAGGGTCTCAGGTAGAGGTGTTTCACGTCATGTACTACCCGATCCTTTGAACTGGAGATGCCACAGATTGAATCTGGGACCTTTCGCATGCAAAGGAGATGCCGTACCATTGAGCCACAGCCCCTCATCCTTATTATTTCATACTCTTGGACTTTTTTTTAACCTGGTCTTATTTTAATTTTGTTATGATTGGGATTTTAATGTTTTGTATATTTGTTTTATGGCTGTATGCCTTTTTGTTGTATATCGCCCAGAGCCCTGCACAAGCAGGGATTGGGCAATTAACAAATCAAATTACTACTACTACTACCACTACTACTAGTAGTAGTACTCATACTACTACTATTTCAGGAGGCATGCCTTTGCCCCCCAAAATGTTGAAATTAGTCAGTGATGGCAACAATAATGTATGCAGGACCCTTTCTGGTACCAAGTAGATTCCATTTGCAACTCCAAGAACTGCTCCTTAACCCACATGTTCAAAAACATACTATCAGTTTGTGGATATGAATGCTTATTAATTGGCAAAGTTGAGGTTTGCTTCTTCCTTATTGTGGAATTTAGGATTAGGGATATTGCAAAATGGCATGACTATTCTGGTTCAATTTTGTAATTCTTTTTACACTTCTTTAGCACTTAAAATGAAATTATTGCCTTTTCCCTGACCCCGATGAACATAATGACATTCAGTAGCAAGTTTGCTATTGTATGCTCTGTCTAAAAGGACACATAAATGCCATAAAGCAATGCCTACAAAATGGGGGGAAAGTAAAGAGGATGAAAATGTTCACAAAAAGCAAAAAAGAAATGAAAAGGGAACATCTTTGCTGCCTACTTAGAGAAGCTCCCATGTAAAGATGACACATTTGTTAACAGGGAAGCAAAGAAGTGTACATTTCACAGTTCCATTTCATGCTGGTATTATTATATTAGTTATCATGCTATTCATGTAATGGCATGGAGGAGAGATCAGAAGTCTCTGTCAGAATATAATAGTGTTCAGTTGCAGCATTCCACAAAGAAGAAGAAGAAGAAGAAGAAGAAGAAGAAGAAGAAGAAGAAGAAGAAGAAGAAGAAGAAGAAGAAGAAGAAGAAGAAGAAGAAGAAGAAGAAGAAGAAGAAGAAGAAGAAGAAGAATTGGTTTTATACCCTGCCCTTCACTACCTGAAGGAGTCTCGGAGTGGCTTGCAATCACCTTCCCTTCCTCTGCCCACAATAGACACCCTGTGAGGTAGGTGGAGCAGGGAGAGTTCTGAGACAATGGTGACTGGTGTTACCAGAGGCACTGCCTTTTATTCTTGGGTAGCCCCAAAACAGGGGTGCCCTACTTTCTAACCTGAAGTCCAAAAAGCTAGGCACTCTCAGCTTGACCACAGAGTCGGGCTGCAGGTGGTCTGCAAAAGAGATTTCATATTCAGGTTTCATAAGGTGACCTCAGAGCAAGCCTCCAGTCTTCCCCCTCCACCCAGCAGAGATTATGCTTATGGAATAACAATGAGTTCCAGAGGTAAGTCTTTAGAAGCCACCTGGCACTCTCCAGCACCTCACCCAGCCTTTTGTGTCCTACGTGTAAATTCTTTGTCTTTCTTGCCTCTGTCCCTCAAGATACTGGGATAAACCAATCAATCATTCAAATGTTTAGCAATCCTTCCTGACGCTAATTAGGGACGGCTCCTACCTTTTGTCCACCCCAGGCCAGGACCATTAGTGAGTCAGATAATCCATTTAACTAGCCACCCAACACCTGGCTTCTATTGTTAAATCCAGACCCTGCCTCTCTGGAAGCACATTGGTCATACCTAAGGTCTGCCCCTACTGGCATCACACACCCCTGGGACCCATCATTGGTCCAGGTAATCTATTGTTCTCACCTGAGACCAGCCCCCAGGGCCACCCATTGGCCTGCATTCTTTGCCAGTGCCTATATCCCAGCACACAGTTGGCCTTAGACCGTGTGTTTTCTGCCATGATCCAAAATGGCAGGCCACCCCTGAACTCTCTGAGTTTAGGCCAGAATCCATGGACCTCTGCACATCTGAACAGGTTGTATCACCCCTCTATAACCCATCAATCACCTCTGCTTCCTTAGTGCTATATTGTGTGAATATTGTGTGTATGTTTGAGAATATTTAGTAAAGAAATCATTATTTTAGCCATCCAATTTCTGTGTCTGTTCCTGGGTGCTTGGGAATTCTAACTCTGGTATACAAAGGTCAGATCCTATAGATAAGCCAATTGCATATTAATAATTATAATTCCCCATATTTATCAAATAATACAGTAATTTGGCTAACACTGGCCCAAGGTCACTCAATAGGCTTCCTGTGGAACAGTAGGGAATCAAGCCTGGTTCTCCGATTAGAGTACCCTACTCTTAAACACTATGCCACACTGGCTCTCAGCAGCTGAAGCATGCTGTTGAAGAACCAGTTGAAGCCTATGGTATTGGGCTAGGTATACCAGTGGTCTGATTAGTGTAAGGCTGTTTCATAAGTGTACAGCATAACAAAAATAAAAATATCTGGGGAGCAACAGACAGTCATTTAAGAGAAGTGGAAATACTTTGAAATCTATCATTTTAGAAGCTGCTCTTCATATCCTTGCGGCAGTTTTCCTATAAATCCTTCTGCTCTTGTGATCCTGTAAACATGATGTAGCTTTTCTGGTCACAAGAAACAAATTATGGGTGCTTTTCCCCATCTCAACATCCTTGTATCTGAAACAGCCTCATGTTATTTTATTAGCTCTCTCTTTAACATTCTCTCTCTCTCTCACACACACACAAAATTTTTAATTCGATGAATACTAATGTTTGGTATTCAACTTGTCTGTTAAATTTTGTTTCCTGGATGCCTTCATGCCCTTTTAATTGCATATGTGAATAAGTAATGAAGAGATTCATTTCAGAACTTGCATGATTTATGCACAGTGCTGAACATATTACTGGTACTAAATGAAAACAGATCAAAAGGAAAACAGTATCTTCCCATGTTAACCCTACAATGCCTGCCAGAAGAAGAAGAAGAGGAGGGGGGGAATTGGATTTATGCCCCACCCTTCACTAGCTGAAGGAGTCTCAGAGCAGGTCCTTTCCTGTCCCCTCCCCACAACAGACATCCTATAAGGTAGGTGGGGCTGAGAGAGTTCTTTTGAGAACGGCTCATGAGAGAACAGCTCTGAGAGAACTTGTGGCTGATCCAAGGTTATACCAGCAGCTGCATGTGGAGGAGTAGGGAATCAAACCCATTTCTCCCAGATTTGAGTCTGCACTCCTAACCACTACACCAAACTGGCTGTCTTACATCTGATGGTGCAAAAAACAAAACAAAAAACCCGCAGTTACAAATTGTGACCCCCCCTTTTTTTCACTCACACGGAGTGCCTACCACACTCAACAATCTCTCTCTCAGGTTCAGGGTTATAAGGAGGTCAGACCATCACACATCATTACCCTTCTTGCCTCTTTTAAAATCTACAGAGAGCCATAACCATATCATCTCTCAGGTCCTCTCTCACACCCACAGAGACATCAGCAGATAGGGAAGCAGCCCCCTCAATCAAACACTGCATAAAATTATTGGGTTTGAGGACTCCAACACAGCTCCATTCACACATTGCCACCATTTATTCATACCCAAAAATATATATAGGCTGAGATCTTAGCCTCTCCCTGTGTGTGGATTTCTTTCCTGGAGACAAGAAGCCCACATGGTTAAACAAATGAGAAATTAATATTTATTTATGGTTTGAATGTAACAGTGAAGATAGTAAGGTAGATGTTACAAAGTTTCTTTTCCATTGAACTTTTGAACTGTTTCCCTGTTCCCGCATATGGGATCTTCTGTTAGAAATTGACTTTGTTGGCTTTAAGCTGATCTTCGCCACAGCTTCACTCACCCAGACATTCTCCTCTCCAATTCCATAACTGCTCTCCTCCCTTCTCTTAACTCATTTTCAACTGTCTCTTATTCCATCAGCTCTCATTGGCTGCTTTTTTTGGGGGGGAGGTGGAACCCAACCTGCCTGTAACACAAATGTTAGTGCTCACACTGTTTCCCCACAGCTTCCTTCCCCACTGCTGCTGCCTCCCCTCCTGCTACATTCTTCAAGTATTCAAAGCATTAATACTTCACAGCTAATGACTTGTAGATAGACATGAGGTATCTCTCTACTTCCATTATGGTTGACTGACTCAGTGCTCGTTAATGACAAAGCCTGGTGAACTGTCCCAATCTGGAACTATTTGCATATAGTGCTTTCATACTGCCTCATGGGACTTGTATTCTTCTAAACATTTGATCCTGCATGTTTGTTTGTTAATGAAAATGATGCATTCTGGTCATGCAGATGAATCTGTACTTAAAAAGCAGATCATTTCCCTGACTCTGGGAGATATTTGCCTATGAACATCTTGTCCATTGAATGCACAGGTGCAAAACTGATGACAAGCTACAGCTCATAAATTTGAAATTAGCTTATTTACCAAGACATGGCCTCCCGATTACCCTTATTATAGATTACCAATCAATTTATGCAGGAAAGCCTGTACAACTGGTTACTGTGCATGATCAAACACAAGGATTGTGTTAATGAGCAGTATGATCATGGTGCATTCAAAAGTCATTATCCTTCATGTTGAAGTTCAAGGCATCCTTAGTGGTCACTGGTAGGTCTGTTTAATTCCATAATAAGCAAACACTGATGGACAATGGATAGTTATGGAAGACTTCAGTGACCTCGAGACAAGTGGGAGAAAGCCTTTAACAATATGAGGATCTGGACAGAACACATGACTTGCATCAGGCAGACAGTAACATGCACAGTGTACCAACAGATAAATCCATGTGAAGTAGGATACATGAATGGTGTCATAGATTCAGCACTATTGATCCATATTGTATAAGAACAGTCACTCTTTAAAGGGAGCAGGAAGGGTTGATGTGTGTGTTTTTGGCTACTTTTGATTCATTATTGATCAGCATAACTTTTTCTTCCTCAAGAATATGTTTTCTCCCAGGTGGGATTGTCTTTTTAGGCATGAACTGACTGAGTTGGCTACTGATCAGTTCAATGTGTTATATTTTAGCACTGTTTTGACTGGAGGATCCATTTGAATATGGAAAAGAAAATCATTAATTACTGGAGAAAGAAAAGGAAGGGGCCTGAGACAACCATCTGGGCTTCCCGTGTCAGGAATCTACCTCAAAAATTCTGTGATGATGTGATATGATCTTTTTGGCCAGTGGCACTGTGAACATTTGGACTATGCTCATATTATGCTTTCAGGAGCCTCATATATTCTCCCAGGCATTGTGTCCTTATTTCATAATGGACAAAGAATGGAAACTATTTAGCCTTATGAGTCCAGTGGCACCTTTAAGATGAACAAAGTTTAATCCTGGGTATAAGCTTGCTGCTGGACTCAAACTTTGTTCTGTACCTTCAGACCAACATGGCTACCCACCTGAATTCAGCCTTCTGTGTTTCTCCTTCAAAGTACTGGCTTCAAATACAGCTTCTATAACTTCTGTAAGAAAGTTAGTAATTATTCATGAGCTATGAAACCTCTGGATCTCTGTGGCACACCAGGCATCATGCAAAAGAAAGTAGCACAGCCACAGGTACAAAAAAGCTCAAAGTATGTGACTGTAAGGTGCAATTATAATAAGTACAGTGATGTGTTAGGGTATCAAAAACACTGTTTATAGAATAAACATAATTAATATATTCACCAAACTCCCAAAGGTCTCTTGTATATAATGATGTATAAAGAACAGCAATGTATTACACCCAATTCAAGAAAACCATTAAGGATCTCATAAGTCCAGTTCCAATACTTCTGAGGGAATAATTAAAGTGTAAATCCTATTTGTTTGTTCCTTGTATAAATAAGATGAACCTTTTCTGGATAAGATGAAACAGCTTCCCTCTTCAGATGAAAGATAGTTCCTTCCAGATGAAAAAAACCCACCATTCTTCTAAAAGAATAAATCTTTTTCCAGATGAAAAGGACGGGTTGCCGGCTCTGCTCCCGTTTCAATTAGACTCTTCATCGGTAATACTGGCAACTGGTCACACAGTAACTTCAACCTCTTACAATCATTTATTTATTTATTTATATTAGGCTTATATCCCGCCCTATCCCAAAATGGGCTCAAGGCAGCTCACAGCAATTAGAATATAAATAAAATAGCAATAACATACATAAAACCAAGTTAGAACAAGCAAATGAGCAACATGGCAGCAAACAAAGACATGGACTCCAGAGCAGTCCATAGTGCTTTCTGCAGGATGAGTAATACAATAATGTATTTCTGTCAGCAGGGGAGGCTGAGATGGATATAATGTCTGCCCCCTCAGCCAGAGGCCGGGCAGAACAGCTCCATTTTACAGGCCCTGTGGAACTGAAACAAGTCCCTCAGGGCCCAGACATTAACCTTTCATATCCAAATAAAGTTCATCAGCAAGTTCCCAAAATCCCAATATGACTGTCATAAAATGTTCCTGTTAGGAACTTCTGGCTGACGTTGATTAGAATGCTTGTACCAGATGCTGTCTCTGCATTGTTGCAAACAAAAAGAATTTAAAATGTCTACCCTAAATAATAATATAACTCCTAATCTTGAAGGCTGAGATGGGACAATAGAACTAAAAATACCATATTGGTGGTTACCTCTAGGTTATCTCACAGTTACCCAACAGGGAAGGACGTAGACAGCCCATGATGTACCTTCAGGAGAGGAAATGATTATGGCTATTAGGCAGGTTGCCAGTGGCTCATAAGACTAGACTTGGTAAGGATGTGGAATAGGCAGTGCTGGAATAAAAACTTTCACTTAAATTTAAGCTGGGATATTGCACAGTGCAGGTAAGACTGTATGGGGAAGATCCCCAGCCCACCAGTGGCGAGTCTCTTTTAGGGGCTCCTTTGGGGAACCAAAGATTCCAGAGCGGGCAGCACATCTCAAAGATAAACACTAGAAGATTTTTTTTTTTTTTGGTGTTCAGCAGTAATTTTTGCTTTCCTTTAATTGTAATCGTTACATAATAAAATTATATATTAGAAGTGTAAAAAAATAAATTGACAAGTAATAATAGTAATTGAAAAAGTTAGGTTGAGGTTAAGGGGAGTAAGAAAAACAAAAGATGTATGAATTGTATGAATTTCGGAACGTAGAATTAAGTTTGTGGGAACATTCCCAAGTGGATTATAAAGATAGGACCATAGATATATTAGAAATCAATCCAATTTGGGCATAGTGTAGGTTATCTCTGATAAATTAGTTTAAATGTTATGCCTTCCTTTGTTATGATGTTTTGTATAAACTTGTATTATAGGAATTAAAAGCAAAATAAAATATTTCAAAAAATAAATAAAATGTTCCTGTTAGAAGGGTTCTATTCCCACTTACTTGAAAATCAAACTAATAATAATATACTAGAGACAGATGGATGATTTTGCAGATACTATTGCATGATGAAGCTCTTAAAGTTACAGTGCCTCGTTATACAACAGAACTAAATATAAGAGTTAAATCATTTTTTTTTCATTTGTACCATCCTGAACTAAAGATTGTAAAGTATAGATCCAATGTGCCTCATGTTATTGTAGATTTCCAGTGGTATTCGATTGATTATAAGGATGTTTGATCTCTTTTTCTATAACTACAGATTTAAGGACATATAGTTTGTGGTTCATCGTTCTAAAATGTTAAACCAAAAGGATCACTGATAATCCCTTTTTGATGGTATATTGGTATTCTGCTATAACTGTATGTACAGGGTGAGTCATCATACCCACATATAATAATTTGCAGGGGCATATCAGAACATAAACGACACCTGTGGAACTACAGCTTGAGAAATGTGTTAGCTGAAATGTATAACCATCAACTGGATCTTTGACCACAATTTATACAACCTCCACATCTAAAGTTCTCCCGGCTCCTGCCAGGATGGCTTGACCAACAGCAGCAGCAGCCCGGGGAAGGCCCCAGTCACACATCCTGGCCCTGGTGAAGCACCTACCAGACACCAAGAAGGAGTGCCACTCAGAACCGCCAATGCAGGCCACCAGGCCCTGGTCAGGGAATACACCAGGGCAGCAGAGTTCTGGGAGCTGCAGCCAGGGTGCGCAAGGCCCAGTCCGCAGCAGGCATGGCGTCCCAGTGCAGCGGCCGCATCACAAGGGAGGACGCAGCGATCAGCATGTGCCCGCCCAATTCCAGGCCAGTGGCAAGGGGGCAGGGACAGCAGCCATCAGCTTGGCATCCCTGCTTTTGGGGGAGGCAGGGCCCAAGGACGGGAGGAGCCAAAGGGGATGGAGGGGGTAATAAAAGGAGGAGGATGGGAGGCAGCTGGGGAGGAGGAACACTGGGCTGGCTGGGGCTAGAGCAGAGAGGAGACAGAGAGAGCCCCAGAAGTGAGCATCACCTCGCAAGAGGTCAGACCCAGGGTGGGCAAGAGGGGTGCAGAAACCCCTCTGCAGGTCCTGTCTTCTGAGGCCGCCATTCCCTCGCCTCTGGCAGGCCCCTTCATGACCCTCTTTGGCCCCTCAGTCCAAGTCCGGCGGGATGGACAGTGAGGCACCCACGCCCCAGAGACAGTACTGGCAACGGCCACCAGAGGTCGCACACCCACTGGCAGCGGAGAGTGTGACAAAAGTGTCCTATTCTCCTTGATGGAGAATAGTGTGAGCCAATATGTCTCTAAGAGATCTCATCCTCCTATAACCAACTCTAGTAGGAGATTCACATCTAGAAATATGTTTTACAATATGCTGATAATGCATGATATTTCTAATTCTATTAGACACAGTTGAAAATTCCATAGGAAAAAAAAAAACTTGTTACCTGCTTTCTCATGTGTAGTGACTAGTTCCTGTTTTGTTCTAGAATCTGTTCTTCTTCAAGTTTATTTAATAATATTATGTGGATAGCTTCTCACTGCTAATCTAAGACAATTTTTTCATCTTCTTTTAATATAGAAAAAAAATTCCTTTTAATGCAGAGAAATTACCCATATATCTGTTGATGGATGGCCGACTGGCTGCAGCCCCATCTATTTTGGTTAAGGGTTTGGAGGCTGTGGCTGGATGGTTGAAACAGAGCCAGATGAGACTGAATCCATCAAAGACAGAGGTCCTGTGCTGGGGGGGGGGTGACTCACGGGCTTGGGGTGTCAGCTCCCAGAGCTCAATGGCACACCACTGACACTGGCATTGACTGTCAAGAGCCTGGGTACGCTCCTGGACTCCTCTCTATCTATGGAGGCCCAGGTAGCAAATGTTGCTGGGCTGGCATTTTTCCAACTTCACCAGGTCAGGCAGCTAGCCCCTTCCTCTCTAACCCAGACCTTGCCACAGTGATCCATGCAATGGTCACCTCAAGACTGGATTATTGCAACTCATTCTGCATAGGGATGCTCTTGAAGCTGATCCAGAAATTACAGCTCATCCAGAATGCAGTGGCCTGGGTACTTACAGGTGTCCCAATGTTGACACACATTCAACCTGTGATCTGCCAGCTGCACTGGCTCCAGGTTGAGTACCAGATCTGCTTCAAGGTTTTGGCATTGACCTTTAGGGCCCTTAATGGTCTGGGGCAAGCATACCTGTGGGACCGCCTCTCCTGGTATGTCCCCAGAACAGCCTTGCACTCAGGAAATCAAAATTTACTGGTGGTCTCTGGCTCAAGAGGTGTCCAGCTGTCCTCAACTAGAGCCAGGGCCTTTTCAGCCCTGGCCCCAGCCTGGTGGAATGCTCTGCCTAATAATATCTGTACCTTTCAGGACTTAGTTCAGTTTTGCAGGGCATGCAAAACAGAGATGTTCCACCAGGCCTATGACTGAGGACAGCAATAGTTCTTCTGTTGCTCTCACTATGTCCTTCACCATATCCAGTTCATGACCTGTCTTTGAGAGGGAGCATAATTTTATGTAGGTCATCGATAACTAGTCAATGTGCTTTGCACTGTCCTATGCCACTGTTTTAGCTATTATTTATACTTTATTTTTAACTCTTGTATTCTAATGATGTTGTACATCGCTCTGAGCCCTCCGGGGGAGGGCAGTTTATACATTCAATAAATAATAATAATAATGTCATAAGGACTTTAGTCATTGACTAATTAATTTACTTAAATAGTCAATCAGCCAAGTTATACAACTTGATTGGCAGACAGTGAATCTAAAAGAGAGAAAAAAACTACTAAAGTATTCAACTAAATCAAAGCAACCAGCTGTTTCTATAAGATACTCAGTTAAATTGTCAATGTTTTGCAGCTGAACAAACACAGTATGTGGGGGAAACCCTCAAGTAGTGCAATCAGCAACAAAAATGGTGATTTGGATAATATAATTCAATCATTAAAACCTACAGAAGAAGTTATGCAACTGTTTGCAGAAAATATGCCATTACAGGGGTAGAAAATCATGCTACATAGCTAGTGGGAGAGTAAAATCTCTTAAACTGTTTGCTGCATTTTAAACAAAGGCAATTACTCAGTCCTGAGTTTCCCAGTAAATGCATCATTCTAAATATATTTACACCTCAAGCTGTGTTATGACTTGTGTATATAGCTTCCATGCCCCGGGTACTGCTGGCTGGTGTCACAAATACAGACACTGAATCCTGGTTTGCCCTCCTGACAATCATATCCAGAGGTGCATCAGCAGTGAGAGTGGTGGAAAATGTCAAGCAGGGGCAAGCAATAAAGTGCTGACAAGATGCTGGTTGTGTGAATTGGCTCTCAGTGTCTTTGGCACCCAAGAGGCAAAGGAAAGTATAAGCAATAAATGGATTCCCACCCCCAGGGGTCTTTTCGTAGAAAAAGAGCTGCAGGAGCTCATTAGCATATGCCACACCCCCTGACATCACTGGAAGTGATGTCAGAAGGGGAAGCAAAAGGGGGGGAGGCATCTTCAAAAGCCTCCCTTTCCCTTCCCCAGCTGGCCTGGGGGAGCTAAGAGAGAAGGGGTTTAAAATTTAAACTCCTTCTCACTAGAGTTGGGCCACAGAAGGAGGAAAGAGGGAAGGAAAGAGAGAGAGTAGAGAGAAGGAAAGAAGGAAGGAAAGAGGGAAAGAAAGAGAAGGAAAGGAGGAGGGAAAGAAAGTTATTTTTTCCCACCATAGAGAACAATGGAGGCAATGGGGGCAACCTGTTTGGGGCCCCATGGAATTGGACCCCCTGGTCCAATGTTCTTGAAACTTGGTAGGTATCTTAGGAGAGGCTCCATCAGCTACCCTGTGAGTTTGGAGCCTCTCCCTCAAACCCCTCCCCTCCAGCCCCCAGAATATACCTTATGTTTTCACCATTGACTTCAATGGCCCATAGGATATAATGGAGCTGAAATTGACATTCGGCTGCCTGAAAGACTCCCGGGATGCCGGCTGGGGGCGGGGCTTGGCTCCTGAGCTGCCGGAGCTGAGCTCTGGTGTGCTCCCCCCCAAAAAAAGACCCCCCCAACCCCATTTTGCCTTGCCCGGGAAAAGGTAAACCTTGGTGGTGGCTCGAAAAACCTGATCTTCCATTGACACTCTAAGTTCAGTTTGTTTGCCAACCAACTGGATTTTTTACTACTTGATTGCTCACTGTTAAGAACATAAGAAGAGCCCTGGATCAGACCTACAGTCCATCTAGTCCAACATCCTGTCTCACACAGTGGCCAACCAGTTCTTCTCGAGGGCCAATGACAGGGCATGGAGGCCAAGGGAGAGGCCTTCCCCTGATGTTGTCTCATGGCACTGGGATTCAGAGGTTGACTGTCTCTGAATGTCAGGGTTCTACTGACCCTATAATTCGTAGTGCAATCCTAAATAGAGTCTTCTTCTTCTAAGTCTATTGAAGTCAATAGCTTGGATTTGGCAATGTGCAGGCAGAAACATAAACAGTGGTTCTACTTGTGCAAGAGTTTATGCAACACCCAGTGCTTTCTTCCCTGTATATTATACTGCCCAGAAACTGTTTGTACAAAATCTTGTGCAAGAATAACCACAAGTGGACATACAATAAGTTTGTCTTAGCATAAGCAGCTGCCACAGTCTTTTTGTCTTTCTGTTTCTGCAGGAACACTACTACAAGTGAAATGTTGGACTGGATCCAGCTCAATGGGTTTTGAAGGCTTTGGGAGTGAGCTTTTAAAAATAATTTTCTCAGAGTTTTGAGAAACACTGCCCAGATTTGTGTCTCATTTCTCTTGAGGCAACATTTCTTGGGCAAGCTGTTGGTGCTATAAAATCTATAAAGGGTCTTAGATCTCTGGTGGTCTATTTGCACATGTAAATGTCATCTGCTGGTGCTGGGGCAATCAAGCTCCAATTATCTGGAGGGCAGGTAGACCTACTTGTTTGTGAACTAGCCCCAAATTTATGCTAGAATATATGGGATTGCCAATATTCACCTTAAGGACACAACAAGCTGTAAGAACATAAGAAGAACCCTGCTGGATCAGACCTGGGGACCGCCTGTCTCATCCTGTCTCTCACAGTGGCCAACCAGTTCCCAGGGCTGGCGCTTTCATAAAGGTGGGGTTAGGCACTGTCCTAGGGACATGACAGGAGAAGGGCGCCCCGCTGGCCTGCTGCCTGGCCCCTCCCCCTCCCTGCGGTGCCCCTCTGCTCTTTGCCAAAAGAGTCACGCCACCAGTCGTCACCGGCTCCCTAATCCTATGGACGTTTTCCAGGAAGTAAGCCACACTGAATAAATGGGACTTGTTTCTGAGCTGACCTGTTTGGATTGCTCCCTAAATGACTTTAAAAAGAACAAGTCACATTCATGAAGGAGAGGTTTATCAATGACAAACAGCTGCCTGGACAAAATGAGGTCTACCAGTTGATAGGATTTTGCAACCTTGCATTCCCCCCTCCCCCTTTCTCCACTGCTGCCCTGGGGACTCCCCCCTCCACACATTTGCAGCTCCCTCGATTTTATGGTTTGGGGCTGATGCATGCATCGAGAGTGCCTTCCTTACTTGCAGTGGGGGGGCAGAGGGAGAGGATCTAGCAGGAAGTTGGCGCACTGCACCCTCTCCCTTCTCTCTAGGAGTGCAGACTCATCGCCCCCTTAACCCTCTTCTGCAAGAAGCCAAGAGGGCAGAGAGGGGGAGTACTGAGGGGTGAGGCACCTTCCTGGCTCGACCCCGCCCCCCCCCCCGCTGCCAACTCTGCAGCTTTCCCGTTTTCAGAAGCTGCACTTTTCTTCTTGGTGCAAAGTCAAGGAGCTAAAAATCCATCAGAGGAGGAGGGACGGGATGAGCAAATCGGTAAGGTGGTGGTGGTGGGGACAATGCTGGGGACTCCCAGAGGGGCTTGGATGAAAGAAGAGGAGCCTCGAGCCTCGGAGGGGTCCTTGCAGTACGGAGGCCGGGAAAGGCAGCTGCTGGCCTAGGAGAGGAAGCGAGAGACCACCTCTCCTTCAGGGCCCTGCAGCCACCCCATTCATGATGCCAGAGGATGGGGGGGGGAGTCTCCTTCATTCCTCTCTGCAAAGCCAGGATGTTCCCTGAAGTACCTTCCTCAGGGCGGAGAGCTCAGGTGCATTCCTTTGGCGTCTGGAGGTGGTGCACTGAAACAGAGTTCCTTTCCAGGATGGGCGGGGGGGACACACAGAAACTCCCAGTCTCCCTCGAAGGGAAGGGAGCCTTTGCCTCTTACTAGAAAAGTTTTCCCAGACACATCATCCCCACCTCACAGTTATATGGACAATGCCCACCCCCCGTGTTTCTCTACAGTGGCTGCCATAACTTGATTTTTTTACTGCCCCTCACTGGGACTGTGATTCTGTGCATAACATCACCTGTCATTGTTACAGTGGCACTGAGTTTGCTGGGCACTGTAGATTGCACTGGTTCTGCTGAGCTTGGGGAAATGCCCCCCTCCCTGGTTTCTACTGCAGAGATTCTCTGATTGGACGTTATTATTACTCTTCATTTTATTTCATGATTATTACAGAAAATGATTTTGTCATATAGGGGAGGGGCCCTGACCTGGATTGACCCTGCCTAGCCTGATCTTCTCAGATCACAGATGCTAAGCAGGGCTGATGTGGTTGCAGGCAATGGCCCACCACCTCTCAACATCTCTTGCCTTGAACACCCTACAAAGTCACCATAAATTAGCTGTGACTTGATGCTTAAAAAAAACAACAACAACAGAGGAGGGGGTGTTAAAACATTATCTGCCCTGGGCACCAAATAGTCTAGGTATGCCATTGTCTAGTCCAGAAACTTTTTGCCCACAGTGCTCAGCCAGTTTCTCTGGAGGGTCAACTAACAGGGCAAAGGGCCATAGGCCCCTTCCCCCGCTGCTGCCTCCCAGGACTGGTATTCGGAGGTTTGCTGCTGCATTTATGTTTGAAAATTGATGGGCGCATGGGGGGAGGGGCAGAAGGTAGCCTTGCTTAGTGTGCAAAAAAACCTGGCACCAGCCCTGCCAGTTCCTCTGGATGACCAATGGGCATAGAGGCAAAGACCTTCCCTTGATGTTTCCTCCTGGTTCTGGGATTCAGGGGATTAGAGTCTCTGAATGTGGAGGTCCCCTTGAGTCAGCATGTCTAGTAGCCATTGATAGACTTATCCTCTATGAATCTATCCAATCCCTTTTTAAAGCTGTTTACATTTAATCTGGGCCATGGAAGGAGACTTATGGTACATCACTGGCAAGTGTGTTTGAGGGGGAGCAGCAACCTTTTCCCAGCCACACTTTTTCTTCCAAAACCACTTTTCTTAGGGGTGGTTATTTCCAATCATGGAGGCCAACTGTGAGAGAGGAAAAGGTAAAATGGCTGATCCCACCCAAATCTACCTAAGTGATTTTTTTTTTTTTTTTGGTAAGCCTTCTCAGTTTACGGATTTGGCAGTGGGGGAACTGCAGCTTGACTCTCTGTTTAACATCAGCTAGCCTAGCTAAATCATAGCACTGCAAAGTCCTCCTTGGCCAACAATTAGGGTGTGGGGTAGGGATGCCGCCTCCTGGTTGGGAAACTCCTGGAGATTTGGGGGTGGAATTTGGGGAGGACAGGGACCTCAGTGGGGTACAATGCCATAGAATCCATCCCCAAAGCATCCATTTCATCCAGAGGAACTATTCTCTGTAGTCTGGAGATAAACCGTAATTCTGAGGGATCTCTAGGAACCCTCTGGAGGCTGGCATCCCTATTAAGTCCACCGATGGTGGCCAGCTTGCTAACTGGCAAATGTCGCTGGGGACCATCCTCACCTAGTAATGAGGGCAACTCAGCACCCCACCAAAAGTCTTCCTCCTGCTGCCCCATCTCTCTGAAATCAGAGGCTGAAATGAGAACAAGGCATTCCAGCTAGTTATGTTTTTCTTAGATTTTGTCCACCTTTGAAGGACAAAGGAAACTTGGAAAGCATCCAGCTTCCTGAAAGCCTGTGCTGATGCTTCACCATGGCAGATATCATGGCTGCCATTATAATAAATTCTAGCTAATCCATTCTGGAGAAGTTCATTTGCCACTGTCACTCAGTAGGTAATTGAACCAGGGGAATGAATACCTAGCTAACACAGGGAGTGAGAGATAACTATGTTCCTTAGTCAACACTACCCAGATTACTGTTAGGGTGTCCAAAGCCTTGGCAGCAGGCACAAAAAAAAAAAAAATGAAGAAGAAAAGCTAATTCTTCCCAGGAAACAGTCTCTTCATATTGTCTTGTATACCCTTCCATTTCATTTGCATGCAGAGGATTTGCCGCCCACTCTCACGGTTAATGGACTAATGATTAACAACAGAAGATGCTTTTACAGTCAAGTGAATTAGAATAATTGTTGGAATGAATTTGGGGAGAGTTAATGTATTAAATTGGTCCTCGGTACACTGGATGGCTTCCAGTGTCAGAAGTGAGGGCGAGGGCACCAAGCATGGAGGCTCCTTGCATTTAAAAAACAAAACAAAACAAAAAACTTTTATGCTTGGAAGAATTGCTGAAGGTAAAATACTTCTCTGCTCTGGGCACGCACAAGGTTTATGTCTTAATCAGAACATTGTTCTTAGTCAGCAGGGGAAAGGACAGCATATGCTCATCATAGAAGTTTATCAACCAATACAAACAACCGTGATATGGCTACTAAGAACTTATTTTATGCAAATTTCTGTGCAAATCTCTTATATTACTTAGACCCTATAAAGACCTTTAACAATAATAGATACCAATGAGTTTCATAGTATATATAATCCTTCTGTATTGAATAACTAGCCTGATACCCGTGCTTTGCTACGTATTTAAGTTCTGTAAATCCAGTTATAATACTGATGATGTGAAATTTGAAATGTGACAGTTGTTGTAGGAATTCTAATGGAGAAGATTGTAGTATAAGAAATGAAGTGAGTGAGGGTGCTTGATGAGCTCACTTTGGAGCAGGCCACATAGAACTGTCCATTGAAGTCGTCTGTTAAGTCATCTCCTGCTACCTTCCACGAAAGTGATGACCTCTCTACTTGTGTCCCTGGATTGTTTTGCTCATATGGAGACAGTGTTGTTCTGAGCACCTCAGCATGATCTTGCTGGTACCTGGCCTGTGCAGCGCAGTGCACTGCAGGAATACTATGTACAAATGTCTTTGCCACATTCCTAAGTTGCCTCCTCCTTGTACGGTAGGTGTATCTGGCTCAATGTTTGCCAGGAGCTTTCTTGGGGGCAGTAAGAGGTGAGAGGTGTGAGGGGGAGTTGGTGTGAGAAAGTGGTGATGCAGTGGACATTTCTTCAGGTTCATGGGGGAGGCACACATCGAAATGGCTCCTAGAAAAGTCCTTTATTATCTCCCCATAAACATTCATACCCTGGCCTTGCTCCTACACTTGACAGCCACTGGTCTGTCTGGTGTTGGGGGTGATTGTATTTAAAGGCATCGAGGAGGCTGGGCCAGCAACAGTGCTTAGGCAATCCTGCTGAGCAGACCTCCCTGGCAGCCGTAAGCATCCCACCACCTCTCCTACACCTGAGAGGCAGCTGCTTGTCCAGTGTAGGAGGGGAAGGGGAGAGGAATATTAGAAGCCACTGTGGAGGCAGGGCTGGCAGGATCACTAAGGCATTGTGACTGGGGTGGGTTCTCTCATGGCTTTAAGCTGCTGCACCTGACAGACAACCTCCTGTTAGGTGTAGGAGGTGGGGGAGTATGTTAGAAGCCATCCCACCTCCTCTCCTACACCTGACAGACAGCTGCCTGTCTAGTGTAGGAGGGGGAGGGGGGAGGAGTATTAGCAGCCACTGTGGAGGTGGGGCTGCACCTGACAGACAACCGCCTGTTAGGAGTAGGAGGTGGGGGGATTGTGTGGGAAGCTATCAGAGAGGCTGGGCCAACAGCTTTGCTTCACCTCACAGGTGGTTGTTGGACACTCCTGATTTCCTCAACTGTCACTGGCTCTCTGCAGTCCCTTGTAGCTGTTTTGTTTTGTTTTTTTACCTCAGAACATTGAGCTCTGCAGCTGACCAGTCAGAGAGTGGGGGGTGCAGGGAGGCAGCTGCCTGGCAATGGGAGGAGCACATTTTACCCCTTTTAACTCCCTTAGGGGTTGAATCACTTCTTAGCAAGCACCTACACCATGGTAAGAGCACTCTACCTGAATTTGGTGTCTCTAGGTCCAGCAGTTTGGCCTAGGTGTTGATTTTACGGCGAGGGGACTTTCTTTTTTATATATAGAAGTGCTTGGATCGAAAACCAATCCATATAGTCACTCTGAACTTCCAATTGTCATCTTCTTTATCCGTTCAAAGTTCTATGTGACTATCCCTCCCAGGGCTATTTTTGTGCAGGAACGCACAGGAACGGAGTTCCAGCTGGCTCCCGACTTGACCACACCCAGCAGGAACTCATTAGCATAATAGGTCACACCCAACAGCAGAAACTCATTAGGATTGGTCACATTAGGGGTGGGTGGCCTAACATGCAAATGAGTTCCTGCTACAAAAAAAGCCCTGGGTTTTGACAACAAACAAGGTAAACAGAGCAAGAAGCAAAAGGTGGGTGTGCCTGGATGACCACACTTCTGGTAACATGGGGTGTGGCCTAATATGCCAATGAGCTGTGCTGTCAGGGGTGTGGCCTAATATGCTAATGAGTTTCTGCTGTTGGGTGTGGCCTATTATGCTAATAAGTTCCTGCTGGGCTTTTTCTGCAAAAAAAACCCTGATCCCTCCTATTTGCATTGTAAGTGTCAGTCAAAGACACATTCTTTCTCTATCATAGAAGTTCAGCAGGGTAGAAATTTCTAAGGCAGACCCAAAGTGGTTGAAGGGAATGGTCTGTGATCAAAGCAATATCGCATGATGGTAGCATCATCGGGTACAAAGAAGAACAAAGCTTCTGAGCCTTTCATAGCTATGCACAGGAACAGCTTTTCTCAGCTATGCATCACTAGCTGCATCTATCAACATTCTCTCATCTACAGAGAGCCAGTGTGATATAGTGGTTAAGAGTGACAGACTCTAATCTGGAGAACCAGGCTCGATTCCACACGTCGAGTTCACTGCAGTAATTAATTTAGATATAACCAGGACTTTCCTATGAAGCTTGCATTGGGTTCTATTGGTGTGGATGCAGCAGAGGAAATTGTTGTCTGGGGTCTATGCTGAGTCTCAGTCTATCCTGGACTCATCTTCAATGCATCTCATCCTACTAGCTCAGTGCTTCCTTTTAGCCCAGAAAGCACTTCTTCAGGAGGAATGCTGCATTTAGCTGAGTGGAACACTGGGAACAACTCCTCATGGTTGACTTCTGAATGTCCTTCATTCCTGAAGGTTTTGTGCAAATGGCTCTCAGAAGGACTTTCCTCCTCCTATTCCATTCCCACAGGACCTTTCTCACTAGGTAGGGAAAACTCATGTTCTAAGTGAGCACCCATTAACCCCACCTGGGCTGAAGCCCAGATGACAAGCAACCAGGCAGCACTCTATCATGCCTGAATACATCCTTAGCTGTGAGCTCCCCTCCTCTCAGCCACCAACTGCCACTAATGGGACTATCAAAGGGAGGGCAGAAAGCAATTAGACACCTGTCAATCACTCCTGACTCCAGCTGAGATTGTCCTCTTCCTGGCTGCCAGCTGCTATTCCTAAGGATCAGGGATGTAGCCAACCATCGTTACTAGATGGGGGTGCCAGATGGGGCAACGTAGCATGCCAAATGTGGCAACATACCCAGCAGCCCCCCTATGGCTAAAGCCCTGCTTCCCTTTTCCCTTCTCCACTCCTCCTATTCCTGCCTCTTTCTTCCTCAGCTCTCTCCAACAGCTTATCCTGACTGTTCCCTCTTCTCTCCTTCTACTTCATTCCTTTTCCCCATCTTGTCCCTCTCTCCCCCCCTCCTTCCTTCCTTCCTTCCTTCTTGGCCAGACATAATGAGGCATTGAAGACTTTTGATCCTGAGCATATCAAACCTAGGAGGGCCCTTTCCCTGACGTTAGTCAGATTTTTCTCCAAGCCCCCCCATCCCGATCTGAAGCAAATAGCAGTTCCATGGAGCTGGTATATATGGAAGAACTGTGCAATTCCCCCACCCAAATCTGGGCACATACCTATGGTCTGGTACTTGCTGAAGCCCCCAGTTTAGAAGAGAGCCTATCAAACGATGGAGATGGTACAGAATCTCCCATTTCCTTGTTGCAGAAACATCTGAGGAAAATGGAAGAGCAATTCTCTCATGTTCCTTTAAAACTTCCTGGATTTCTGGAGTTTGGGTAAATTATGCCTTCCTTTTTCCAGCATTCCTCCCAGATTACCCCAGAGGCCTCTGTGACATCACAGGGGCTTCTGGAGCAATCACCCATGTCCTGCCACACAGAGGAGGGTAGCAGAGTATGACTGCTTGTGCTCAAATCCAAAGAGGGAGGGAGGGAGGACAGGCTACTGTAGTCAAACAGAGTGAAATTAAAGAAAATGCCACAGATTGGTGATTGGCTCTCCTATTTTATTAATCTACAAATACCCACGGGGATCCTGATTAGGATTTGAGAACAAGGAGTCAGACTCTTGCACTGTAGGGACAAGGAAATAGCTCACCAGTCATTGAAGTAGCTCTAACTATGATGAAACAAACAAAAAGCACAAACGAGACGATTGCTGTATTTTAGAAGCAACCGAACTGGGCGTAACTTCAATGAAAATGTCCACCCAAATATACCACACAACATCACAACTGTGCTGTTTCATCTCCTGTAGAAATGGAATGACTCGAAGATCCAAGGGCCACTTTCTTTGTTAAGCAGTAATTTGAGCCAGGCTAAAAGCTAGTTCTGCTTCTAAATCCCAATTAGCATCTTGCACATCAACTGGGTGGGTGCATTTGTGTATGTTCTAGTTCAGCTAAGGACGGCTCTCAATGACCTTAGCCTTGGAAGCAAAAAAGGATAATTCACACAAATATAATTTGCAGCCAGAAGATCTGTATTTGTATAATTGCATGCACAATGTTTTATTCATATAAATATTTTCTGCAAGAGCTCAGAGCATATACATAAAATTTAGAAACACCACCTAAGTGCCCATACTTGCAAATTTGTCCCCAAAGGACTGCAAATGCAACAAAAATGTAGAACGTAACTTTCTTTGCAAAATATATACAGAGCGTGATTTTAGGAGCAGAAGAAATTCAACAAGACAAAGGTAACATTTATTCAAAACAAATAACTTTTGGCTGCGTATGTGACATGTTTATAAATTAAGATACAGCACTAAAATTTTCATGTCCAGGTAAACAGAAAAGAATTGCAAGATTATTCTACACTATTTGGCTGCAATAATATTTATGGTGCAGTAGTTTTGCTTCCTGTGGGGCCCGGTTTTGCTGTGACCGCTGAAAGATGCCCAGCCCACATGGTCCCCAGGCTGGAGTGTTTTCCTTCCCTGCTGGCACCTCCTTCCCCCATCCTGGGCTCCTGGGGTGGGTCCAGCTGCTGTACTGCCACCGTGGCATGTGGCTGTGGCCCTGCTGCCAGCTTGCCGTGGCTGTATCAGCTGTCCTCCCTCTCTCTACCGGTGGCCTCCTCCTCCACCAGCCTTCTGGGTGTGTTACCAATGGAAGGTCCAGGGGGCATCCTCAGGCAATGGGAGAAGGGTGGATGAGCACCCAGACTCTCCCGGATTGCTGGGCAGCAGATAGGGGCTTCCCCTGTTGATGTGGTACTCGACCTTGGACAGGCTGCTCTCCATTTCCTGGCTTTCTTGTGCAGTCTCTTTAAATTTTAAACAGATGCACAAGAAAGCCCCAAACAGCTAAGTGACAGGGAGTACTCCCAGCTGCACAGCTGTTTTTGAGGCTTCCTGTTGCCCTGCTTTCTGCTCTGGCCAGGGACCAGCATGAATCTCACAAACTGCCTTAAAAATTTGTAGAAGTCTGTGACTGTGTACCCACCAAGGACTTCAGTTTTCAAGCCACGAACAGGGCAAAATTCATCAAGAATTTTGCCTCTTGGTTCAGCTTGTGCCCATCCCTACTCTACATGCTTTAGAATACTATTAACAGCACAATAGCAATATACTCCACCTTGCAGCAACAAGCTAAAATTACAAATCTAATAACGGCAACAGCAAAAACAGCAGCAACTTTACAGACTCATGCTAGCAGGTCCATCTGTTGTCACCGATAACAATATAAAATAACTTCTTACGTTGCTACATAGACCATATAAATAGCAACTAATGCAGATACAACTTACCAGTGACATATAGAGGCTTAGAACACATAAACAGCTTAGAGTACCAAAAAACCCCACCCTGATGCCAACAAAATTTCAGTTCATTAAATCAGCTCCTTATCTTCTGCCAACCATATATACTTAAAATGGGGGGGGGGCAGGAAGGAGGAACCAAGAAAGAAAAGGCCCCCATTTCAAGGGTCTGCCCAGGTCATGCCTGGGGCAGAGTGCAGAGTGCCATTTCAACTTTTGGAGAGTGATGGTCTCCCAATGCAGCCTCAGAAAGGCAAAAGTCACTGCCAGGTCCCCCACATCTTGTATGCACTCCCCAGGTTTGGCTTCAGCGGTAGGGTAAGCAAGTAGAGTAATCATCACTCAGACCCTGAGCAATTTTTCCTGAACAACTTACAGGAGGTGGCTGGAGTTTGTCCTGTTGGTCTAGGGCAAATGGAGTACAGTCTATACACAGCAGCTAGTAAACCACACACTTGCACAACAGCTAGGGGCCTTCAGCAAGTTCAGGGATGTGAGGCAGTGAAGGAGTAACCTTCCTCAAAATAATAACTGCTAGCGGGTCCAAACACAATGATAGGAAGCCTCAAAGAGTTGGATTCCCAGAGAGCTTTAAAATAAAAATAGGATAGATGACTCAGTGCCTTCTCCTGCGACAACAGAGATCCCTCTTGGGGTTGTAGACCTGCTGAAATGATGCCACAGAGGAATGCCAAAGCACCCAGTCTTCTGGCTCTGGACTAGGGGGTGGCTCCACACCTTCAGGTCTTCAACACTTCCCCAGGAAGGGGAGCCTGCTGACCCAAAAAAGGGAAAATGCTCCAGGAGGGAAACAAGGAAACGTTTAGACCCTTTTCAAACTGCTGTTGTGTTCCGTTGTAGTAACTGGTTGCTAATGGATTTTTTAATGTCCTTTCAGACAGGCCTGTTTTAGCAACAGGCTGCTAGAGGAATGTTCATACAAACCCGCTTGTGCTTTGGAAGGAAACTGCTTTTTCCCCATTTTCAGCCCCTTCATTGTGCTTCTGAATCGCTGTATAATACTGAAGCACTGGAGAACTCGATGTAGTGACGGCCTAAGAACTGTCCCCATTAAGGAGAGTTCCCAGAATGTCACCTGGAAGTGGCATCACTCCCTCCCCAAGCGATACCCTCCCCAGGCACCACCCTCACAATCTTCCAGAATTTACTGAGGCAGTACTGGCAATCCTACCAACAAGCCATTAACAAAAACAACAACTTGACCTGACCATTTAACAAAGGATTAATATTGCAGAAATCAGCTAGGAAAGCATTTTCAAGCTACTGAGCTAAACATTTTCACCTGCTAATTGCTTTAAATCAAACAGCAGTTAAAAACAGTAGCTTCAGGGCCTGGTTCAGAAGACGGTGTCCCTATGCATCTGGTTTTATCCTTGAGGGCCCACATATAAGATGTTACTTAAGAGAAAGGTGGGAAATTGAGGCATGCACACACTCCTCCAGTACACAGATGTTTTGTCAGCCAGAGAAATGTCTGAACTGGACCACTGTCACTGTAGGCAACAGCCTAGAGAATGACAACAACAAACAAAATCACTCGTCTTCATAAAACAAAACCTGCCTCT
Source organism: Gekko gecko (assembly GCA_029375565.1). Classification (NCBI taxonomy): domain Eukaryota; kingdom Metazoa; phylum Chordata; class Lepidosauria; order Squamata; family Gekkonidae; genus Gekko; species Gekko gecko. The sequence goes on from JAPDNY010000004.1 coordinate 181,685,892, forward strand.
TTGACTAATTTGCTCAAGCAGGAGAACTGGAAAAGGGAATATTTCCTCCCCTCATGCAACCCAACCCCCCCCAAAAAAAAAATTGACTCATATGTAATCACTAAGTCAGTTGGCAGAAAATGTACAATATCAGCAAAACTCTAAGAGCACAGTTGCATTGGGGGAATTTCAAAAATGTTGCTTATCCAGCATCATCAGTTCAGCAGCCTCAAGGCTAGTTTAATTAGGCTACAATTCACATGCCAGCAAGTAGTTTTGTAATTACCTTCAAATGACCAAATCTTGTAAAACCTAGAGGGGATTAAGTATTCCCCCATAATGAACCGTGCTGAAAATGAAATTGGCTGGGAGTTGTTATCCATGATATTATGAAACGGAGGCAAATCATGAAAACAGAGAGCAATTTGTAAAAACATTCACAGAATAAATATCTTTTAACAACTGTGCATAATGCATTTGCATCACGATCACACGGAATACGAGATACGTTTTAGATTCTCATCAAACAATGTGGCCATATTTCTGTAAACACAATAATTTCATAACCATCTATTTTATATATTCTTGCGGCTAGATGCATGTGCAAACCAATGCAAATTGGATAGCCAAAATTCTATTATTCTTTTTTTACTATTGTTTTGTTATAAGGCCATTGGTAAACCTCTTCAGTAAATTTAGGGTGGTACTGCCTGAATGCTGATTATGAAGGTTTTAAAATCAGTGGTGGAATAAAAAAAGTACGATTTACAAAATTAAAAAAGCCTACCTTTGAACTAAAAAAAAGAAAAAGTGTGTTCCAGTCATAAATCAAACAGTAGAGACAGAGCTTTGCTCGCCACCCACTGACATGTAATTCAGTGAAGTCAGTTCACATATTTAGCTGCCAGTATTTAGAAGTTAGGTAATGAAATGATGGTGTACATGCATTTGTAAAGGAGTTCTTTTAGGGATCCTTTTAGACTTCAATATACAATAAACTGAAGCAGTATGGGGTTAGAATGGACGGGGGGGATATGTGGAAAAGCCCACAGTTTGAAGAAGAGAAGTGTTGGTTTTTATACCCCACTTTTGGGCATAGTATCAAACCATAGCACGAATGAGCTTCAGACTTCCATACTCCTTCCTCAACGTCTCCTCCATACATCTTGTGTATTTTATTTTTCTGACTACTGTATATTGGCAAACTATGGCTTTCCATATTGTGAAGAAGAGTAAGTTTTTATACACTACTTTTCTGTACCTTAAGGAGTCTCAAGTGGCTTACAATTACCATCTCTTCCTCTCTCCACCACAGGGATGTTGTGTGGTAGGTGGGGTTGAAAGAGTTTTAACTGTGGAGTCCCTTAGCAGGCTTTATGTGGAGTAGTGAGGAATCAAACTCAGTTCTCTGGAATAGAGTCCACCACTCTTAACCACTATACCATGCTGTCTCTCTCCAGTGAAATCTATGGGTTGTAGCCCAAAAGCCCAGGTGTGTTCATATTTACATCGTGTTTACATCATGAACTGGATCACAGAGAACTAGGCTGTCCCTCTGATTTCAGCAAAACAGATTTTTATGACTTCCATATATATATATATATATTCTAGGTCATAGCAACAAGGGACTTAATATGATGTGCGACTAACAGAATTATACCATCAATCACTGATATCAGTAAGACCAACAAAACCAATAGCAGTGACAGCATTAAAAGCAACAATAATTTAAAAAGTGTGAAAGATTCAATAGAGCAGATAATAATTTTTAGTAAGCAGCACACAGATTTTAGCCCTAAAATCAACCAACTATAGCATGAACAGCCCTTTAGGGGGGGGAAACATAGAGGTCTGATGATTTTCTGTCCTTGGCTGAGTTCAGACTGGCAGTTTGCTCCAGTAGCCAGTCGTGGCAAAAAAGCCCCGGAATAAACTGTTCCGGGTTTTCCCGTTCACACAGCCCGGGCCGCTGTCAGAAAATATGGGGCAGAGCCGGGCAGAAGCATTCAGACTGCCGCTCCAGGGGACATGCTGTATTTGGCGTTTCCCATTAATTCGGCTGTGGGTATATGGGTGTATGTGCGCATGAGTGCTCATGCGCTCATGCACTCATGCACTCATGCACATACATACAGCACCGGCACTGCATTGGACAGTAGAGCGGAGCATGGCCAATCATATCGCTGCTGCCTTCTGCCCAATGTGGGTTGCTCCCGGCTTTTCAGCTGCGCGTTCAGACTTCCCGAAAGCGGAAAAATGCGCAACACACGAGGGCTTTCAGATTTGCTACCAGTTTTATGAGGTATCTTTTTAATCTGGCGGTGAAGCGCAACAGCACGAGTTGGCTACGGGTGGGGGACACCAGGCAGATGTGCCTGTGTGAACGCCCAATTTACTCCGGAATTGAATCGTTGCTGGCCCGGGTCCTTACCAGGGCAAATTGCCAGTCTGAACTCAGCCCTTGTTAAGTATTAGGAAGTACAAAAATGGTGGTTGTCAAGCACGATAGACCACCAAAGAAAAGCTAGTGCCCTGAGCTAGGCTCAAAGGACAACAGATTATAGGTTTATCCCTAAAAACATTGATCTTACTTTCACAGCATGCAGATCTGCATCCTCTTTAATGATCAGTTTCATATAATCAAGATATCAAAAGCAATGAATTGAGACAGAAAGACATATCGTGGCTGATGTGCAGCTAATGAGAAGCAATAGCCTTGTATCTCCTTGTCTTTGCTTTCTGGAATTATTTAGTAAACAAAATGTGTGAACTGACATCATTGCATTACAAAATTCCATTCCAGTGAAATGGAGCCAGGGTGAAGGCATTCATAATGCAATGACATCACCCATCATACTTAGTGAACATCAATGGAAAGATCTTAGGAGAAGCAAATATGAGCCTGCCTTTGATACCGACCACACATTGGTCATACTGAATAGTCTCAGCCTATTATCAGGGAGCTTAGAGGGATTACTTTCAGAGCATTTCATTTTTAATGTGAGAATTCCTTTTTTACCTAACTCAGTTTTGGATCCATCAGGTACATATAAATGAAGCAGGAACTATAGTACCATGTTTACTCCCCATGACCATGCTGTTCTTACAAAACACTGATGTTAGCACTAATCAGATAATTTCCTTTACCAATCAACTGAAAGAACCAATATTTTGGCAATAAAAGGGATGAGGTGAAGGTATAGTATACAGTGTAGACTGAAACTAGGACCCTGGTCATACGGGCCAGAAAACGCGGGGGGGAGGTGTCGCAGTTCGCCCCGGAGCAAAATAAGGTGTGGTAGCCTGATCACATGGGCCACCGGGTTGCCACGCTCCGGCACTGAGCGCCGATCACACAGCGCTGCTACAGCGCAGCAAAAAAACAGCGCAGCAGAGCAGCAAGCCGCGCTGTAGCAAAGGACAGATGTGCCGTTGGGGGGGGGGCGCTGTCGATGTCTTGCATATGCGCATGCCTCATTCAGTGTTGGTGTGCATCCCATGGAAACTTACAACATCCAGAAACCCCGGGACATGGGCCGGGGTCGGAAGCTGCAGGATACTGGCGCTCCCGTGATCAGATGCCGGCCTTTGCCCCGGGGTTTCCAGAAACTAGTACTTTAACCCTAGTAGTTTTTTACTCCGTGTTTTCCACGGGAAGCTGCGGGTTGGCTACAGGAGTGCTACACCTCCCAGATGTGCTGGTATGATTGCACACGGAAAATCCGCAGGGCTACCGTGCCTTCAGCGGGGCAAATGCTCCGTGTGAATGGGGCCAATATGGCTTTTCTCTAATTGCCTTAACCTTCCCATCAGTCAAACAGTATAATTCAACCATCTAAATTTTCAGAATGACTTATTTCATTGTAAAACCTATTAATCAACTTTTTGGAATTAAAAACCCAAGGACATGTTCAAGGATGTCAATTAAAACAAAAGGGCCCATTGATCAGGAGTAGACCTCACGATTTGTATGCCCAGAGTCCCAGATTCAATGTCTGTCGTCTTCACTCAAAAGAAGTCATGAAACTGGGCTAGGAAATATTTTTGTATAAGTCCTTGGATAAACCCTTCTGGTTAAAGTAGGTAGTACTGGGCTAGGTGACCCAATATTTCATCTTAGCATAACACAGCTACATACACTTGTGTTAAAACAGAATGAACAAGAACAGCCTGAGAGATAAATAGCAGGGGGAGGGGACAAGCATGCTCACTGGCTATTAGAATAAACAAGAGGGGAACTTTTCATGGAAGGAAATCCCCTTATCCATTTCCCACTCTTTTGCTCCATTTCCTTGCCCTATTTCCTGGCTGCACTCCTAACATCCACTCCTCATCCCCTTCCCCAATCTTCATGACTGCATTTCCTTCCTTCCCTACCACCAACCAACTTTTGGAGTTATTGTGGAGTAAAGGACTACCAGGATCTTGGAAGACTATCTTATGAGACCTTGGCAGCTGTGTTGAATCATCTAGGCAATCACAGACAGCCACAATGATGTTGTCTGTGATTGCCTAGGCAATCCAAAATGGCTTCTGGAGGATTCCATACCTGGCCCCACTCTAATGCCATATTAGGATTTAGATCTATAGATTAAATCAAAGTTTAGAATGCAAATTACATTAAAATGTCTGAGTAATTTTTTAAAAAAGCCAGCCCTGTGATATCAAACAGCTGAGCCTCCCTGGAAAGTTGTTCTATAACAACACGTGTGAAGTGTGCAAGGTAAGAGATATAAATTCATTCCCTTGGGACATGACTACATATGTTAGTAGACTGAATGGTAGAAAATGTGACATGAATCATGAATAGCATTCACTGTCAGTCAGAACCTGAAGAAGAGTTAGTGCTCTCTCGGGTTGCCAAGTCCGGGTCAAGAAATTTGAAGGTGGAGCCTGAGGAGGGTGGGGTTTGGAGTGGGGAGGGATTTCAGTGGGGTCCAATGCCATAGAGTCCACCTTTCACAGCGGCCATTTTCTCCAGGTGAACCATTCTCTGTCACCTGGAGATCAGCTGTAATAGCAGGAGATCTCCAGCCGCCACCTGGGAGTTGGCAACCCCAGCTCTTTTTCACCCTCGTGAGACAAGTCGCTACCTTATTTGGGTTACAGAGAATTTTGAAAGCAATAACAATCTCTGCTGCCCTATTCTAACCCAGAACCTTCTGATATTTAACTGATTTGGTATGAATACTGAAAGCAGAGAAATGGAAACCGGGTGACCATTTGGCTCTCTCTTTCCAGACAGCCCTCGCTGGCTGTTAACGTTGCTGCAGTTGCTGCTGTCATTGATAATAAGCAGGCTTCTGTGGCCATCCCTGGGCCCACACTATCACAAAAGATGTGATCCAAGTTATATTAAATCCCTCTGGTAATATTCAAGCCTTAAAAGTCATCTGAGAAGCTGAGCCATGACTGCCAAACATTCTTAATTCCATGACATTTCAACACTGCGTGTTAGCAGAGACATAAATATATAATATACACCCAGGGAGCAGTAATGGGGAAAAAAAACAATAACAACTTCAAGGTCCCATATAAATACATTAATATGAGATCAAACACAAACTCATTTATTTATTGTCAGGGTGACCTTTTAACCCCCTTCTTTTAAAAAAGATATTCTGTGGGGTCCGAGCATGGACATGCATTTTCTGCTTTTTCCTTCATTCCATCAGCCTGTTTTATTAATCGACATTTTTCAGATTACATTTCCACTTTCCCTTTTTTCTTTTGATGTATTTTACACTCATTTTTGCCTCACTTGTATTTCTTCACACATGCCTCTGCATCAGATATCTGAGGTATCTAGCTACAGAAACTCAGATGCCACATGTCAGAATGTATTCTGAAGAAATAGGCAAGGGGTGATTGAAGATCAGGGTCTCAGAGGCATAAATGAGGCATGGAGGCCTGCCGTATGCTCTGCTCAGTGTATGCTATAGAGTAGGCCTTGGATTCAACGCAGCATTTCCATGGATAAAAGAATTTTCAGACATGGAGTGAAACTTTCTCACCTTTCCCTGGCCTAGCCCAGGAACAGGGATATCAAGGGGGCATTTGGGGCAGCAGTAGGCGGGGGAAGGTGATGAAGTTTTACTCCTCAGATGGATCATTCTTCTGCCCCTGTGATCCAATCCAACATATCCATATTGTGACTAGGAGAGCAGCAGCATGTACAGTCCTTGTGGAATAGAAATAAGAAGAGTTGGTTTTTACACCACCCTTATTCTACTGTAAAGAGTCTCCAAGCAGCTTACAATCACCTTCCTTTCCTCTCTGCACAACAGACACCCTGTGAGGTAGGTGGGGCTGAGAAAGTTCTGAGAGAGCTGTGACTGACCCATGGTCACCCAGTAGACTTCATGTGGAGGAGTGGGGAATCAAAAATGCTCTTAACCATTACACCATGCTGAAAGGAGTCAGGACAGAACTGAAATGCAAGTAAGCCTGATTAATTCTTGATATGATTACTTACAACCACATACAAACCATAGCACCTTATGTACATTTGCCCCAATTATTTTATTTTTCCTGCATAGTAGACAGAACCATTGTTTCACCTATTTTCTTCACAGATTTCCCTTCCCATTTCTTCATGGTATTTTTACAACATGTTTATCTTACAGGCCATTTTATGCCATATATATATTCCAACCCATTTTAAAACAACTCACCCAAATGACAGAAAATTAAGCACCGATTTTGACAGCAACATTTCGATACAATCTTGCTCACACGGTCAGGACTTGTGGCAGTTTTGTTCTGAGTATGAAAAAAAACCCTTTAAAACTAAGATTCAAAGCGAAAATTTGGTGGCATCTCGCTAAATTACGGTTCCATCATTAGCTGAATAACAAGCATCATGTGCTCACTGATTTAAGTGTGTAAGGTTGTTACAGTGCACTTTGAGAAGGCCTTAGAAATCAAAGATACACATGCTAAGGTACTGATTCAAATTCAGGAAGGATGTGAGAGGGCTTTGACAGCTGTTACTGCATGTGGTCTCACACAGGGATACACTAAACACAAGTCCATGTGAAGGTATCCCAAATGGTGGCAAGAGGTCTGGGTGAGGTAAGGGGTATGTTAATAGCGATCTCTTTGTCTCTCTGGAGAACCTCCTCAATGTGACTCACAATTAAACAAACCATTAAAAATAAGCCAGGTTTTTTTAAAAAATAAAAATAAAAGAAACATTGAGCAGCCTCAATAGATATTCATAAACCCGTTCTCAGGATAGAAGTAGACCATAAAACACATATTAAAAAAAGATGGAAACCTTCAGTTAAAAGTCTCCATAAAAAGAAATGGTTTGGCCTAGTGCCAGAGGACAGTAATGAAGGTGCCTTAAAGCGTAAAGAGGGAAGGCATCATCCCTCATCCCTGAGGTCTCAGTGGAGTCCTTTTCTTGCATGTAGTCAGTATGGTTCACTGAAGATTGGGAGGACTGAGGAGACATGGGTTCAATCCCAACTCTGTCATTAAATTTACTGGATGACTCATGCTAGTCACTGTTTCTCAGCCTAATGGGTCACTGTGATGATGGAACTGGGAAGAAGGAGACATGCCCAGTAATAATAATAATAATAATAATAATAATAATAATAATAATAATAATAATAATAATAATGATGATGATGATGATGATGATGATGATGATGATGATGATGATGATGATGATGATGATGATGATGATGATGATGATGATGATGATGATGATGATAAATTTCATAAAAATGAATAGCGAAGATATTTCTACATACATTACTCAGAAAACTAAGCCAGAACATGCCTTAGGGTCTGTTCTCCAGTTATTTATTTATTTATTTTACTTACAATATGTATACCTCACCTTTCTGCCCTGGTCAGTGCTACCAAGGTGACAAACAGATTTTTTTTTAAAAAAAAAATACATAATAAAAATACATCTGAAGCCCCATCAAAACTTAACAAAAACACATCTTTAAAACAATTAAAACCAGAGGTAAAATACCTTAAAAAAACAACAACCAAGAACTAAAACATGGGGCAGGAAGGAGGGATCACTGAGGGAGTGCCAGATGAAACAAAGAAAAGTCTTGACACACTGACAGAGGGCATATGACTCTCCCTGGGCAGAGAGTTCCAGAGTTTTGTGCCATGACCGAGAAGGCCGTCTGCCAGGTTGCCATCTGCCTAATCTCAAAAGGTGGGGGCAAGCAAAGCAGGGCCTCTGAAGATGACCATAGAGGTAAGTTAGGCTCACAAGGGAGCAGGTATTTCTTCGGGCATGCTGGTTCCATGCTATATGTGGTTTTAAAGGCCAATATCAGAGTCCTGAATTGTGACCAGAATTGCATTGGGAGCCACTGTAGATGAGCCAGATTGGAGTGATAGGGTCCCTTACAAAGCACTCCAGTCAACATCCTGGCTGCAGCATTCAGCTCCAGCTGAAGTCTCCAAATCCTTTTAAAGGGAAGCCTCCTGGAAAGTGCACTGCTTTAATCTAATCTAGATGTAAACAGGCCATTCACCACAGTGGCCAGATCTTTTCTGCCCAGAAAACCCCACCATTCTCAATAGGGAGCTAACTTTTCAATCAATCACTTCTGCTTTTCTTGAGGAATGTGCACCTGTTCCTTGGGTATGGTATGGCAGTACAGTATAGCAGTACAGTACAGCAAAGTGTAATCAGGATTGTATCATGTATCTGTCCCCCCTCCCCAGGCAAGTCAAAGCTCCCTTCGTCAGACATAAGTAAGAACTGAGATCTCTGAGTCAGAAGTTCTTTCTCTTTCTTTCTTTCTTTCTTTCTTTCTTTCTTTCTTTCTTTCTTTCTTTCTTTCTTTCTTTCTTTCTTTCTTTCTTTCTTTCTTTCTTTCTTTCTTTCTTTCTCTTCCTTCCTTCCTTCCTTCCTTCCTTCCTTCCTTCCTTCCTTCCTTCCTTCCTTCCTTCCTTCCTTCCTTCCTTCCTTCCTTCCTTCCTTCCTTCCTTCCTTCCTTCCTTCCTCTTTTGAAGACTGCCACTCTTAAGTCAACAATAGGATGACTTGGAAGATTAAAATCTTCTCCTGCTGTTTTTTTTTTTTTTTAGTGCTGTGGTTTTTAATGTCAGATTTATGTCCATCTATTCTTTTGTGTACGGACTGGCCTGTTTTCCATTGCTGACATTTATTTATTTGTTTATTAATCGCATTTATACCCCGCCCTCCCCGCAATGCTGGCTCAGGACATATTTGATGGCATATATAATGTTGGGAGATGAACAAGTTGGCCACTGTTTGAGGCAGTATGTTGAACTACTGGTCTGATTCAGCAAGGTTCTTATTACATTCCTAATTTGAGTTTTTCACCTGTATCCACTACATGAATATAAGAGACTGCATGTGCATTACAGGAAAATGTCCATTGCTGAATTTACACCAGCTGTGAATACATCAGCCTTCAAATTAGGATGAAACTTCAGTTAAGAAATCACACTTCTCTTTACCAAACTGTAATTTAGATTACATTTTAGCTTTGAGCATAACATGCTGTCCAGGATTACCCAAACATGGTGGCTGTGGTATCTGTAGGTTTTAAAGAGTCATTTGTATTATTGTTTAGCCCTAGAAAGGGCAAGATGCAATTACTGGATGACACATTCTGTACTGATTCCCATTATCTTCAGGATGGAATGTCTCCTTCAGATAAATGGTGCTTTGCTTCAGCCTACAAGAAGCGCTGTCTTTAATTCAGCACAGAATGGTAATGTGAAAATATTGATCCATAATCAGTTGCTGACACCCCTATTTTCCTTAAGTTGTATATTTGCTGAACTGCAGACACAGCATTACTGTCTAGCTTACATGTCCCCCACTACACACAAAAAATTAATTTCCAACATTTCATCCAAATGTCATTCTCTATCTGGCCGAGCTGCTTTGAGTTCTATCACAAAGGCTTCCAGTTCAGCGGTTACTGATTTTTAAGAGAACTGCTACAAGGCATTCTCCTCTGCTAAACTCATTTTAATTTCCCTATAAGCAAGCTAAGAAGATTAATAAATCTGAATTTCTCTGAAGAGTCATTCGCATTGTCTCGAAGCAATCGCTCATTGTAATTCTCGTTATGGGAGAATCCCAATTTGCAGAACAACTCCTTAAAAGCTTTCCAATAATTGGGGTTAGAAGGAGCAGCCAAATCCTTTGTCATCAACAAGTTCTGCTCGGCTTTATTTCAGACACCACAACATTGTGAGCCAAATTCCAGTACGGTGTAAATGGATGCGATTCCAGTTAATGTTGAAATGGAAGTTTCACCTAGAAGCGTTTGATTCCTTCAACAAAAGTGGACAAATCCCAATTGGGTCTCAGAGGAAATTAAGTTGATAGCACTCCAAAGTCACTGCTATATAATATGCCAATTTAATAGCTCTCATATTTTACTTCCACACTGTGGACAAAAATACATGGCCACTTGAGTATATTTTTCTATGTTTGAACAGGTTTAGCCCTCCGTAGTGTTTTCTGTACAATTGAGGGCTGAAAGGTAACAAATGTCCATGGCTGTTCTTTGAAGAAGCAAACCAAAAAGCAACATAAGGACCAGCAAGTCAGAACTGTCACAACTAATGTTTCCTAAGCAATTGCAGGGTTAGTTCGATCACCTGCCACAGTTGGTTAGCCCAATTCACACAGCAGCCTGGATGACCCAGCCATCACAAAGGCCCCTGAGTGATTGCAGCAGCTGTCAGATTCAATAGCTACAGGTTCCCACAGAAACTTCCAATATACTTGCTTCTTTGTACACTCTTCAGCCATTCATGGGTTCTTCTAGCAGAGAGAACACGGAAGTCATAAAGAGAAGCAGCAGCAATGATTTCATTGTAGAAGGAGCTAGGTGCTACAGTTTGCTCAAAAGTAAGTCCCACTGTGTCCAGTGAGGCTTATTCCCATACAACTGCACACAGAATTGCATCCGAAGTAAGAAAAGCAGTAGGGATGATTAAAAGTGCAGAGAAGGGCTGTAAGGGGGCACCATAGGTACATGTAGCTATTAATTCTGACAGTTGCAGCTACAATCACAGGGAGCCTTCTGGTCATAACTGCCTCACAGGCTGAGTTGGTTGATCTGGGCGGGGGGGGGAATCTCATCACAATCAAACTGTTCCAGGATATCATCACTTCAGAAGATTCATGCAGGTAACTGTTATGTACTGAATGTGAATCACTCCTATCTATTCACATGTTAAGCTTGAGTCTGAATGTGGCTCTTCAGATGTCACATTGCTATTGGTCGGTTTCTGCAAAACCTGTGTAATTACCCAATCACTGAGTGATATTGTTGCAAAGAGGGAACGGTCCTGATTGGCCTTTATCCCTGTATTCTAATTGGTCTTTAACTTGTAATGGGTGTGGTTTTGACAGCCCGGGAGAGTTTAAAAGAAGGAGCTGTGCTCCCCTTGTTGTTGTGTGTTCCTGACTCACAGTTGCTGTTTAATAAAGCTGAAATCACTTGAAGCTGAATCCTTTGTTGAGTCTCATACTTAACAGTAACCTTATGATTAAAACTGAATGGAAGGAAGAAGGGTCCTTGTGGAGAAATGGTATTTCTATTATACTCATACTTCTATATATTTTTATCATGCTCATTTTCTATACATTTTTTTCCCTGTAGGAGAGCATTCAAATAGTCAACTCCCCACTGAAGTATGAAGTGGTGGAACCTAGGAACAGTTCCATGCCTGATGGCAGGGGTGGCAAACATGTGGCCCAGGGACTGGATCAGGCCCCCGGAGGGCTTCTATCAGGCCCGCAGTGGAACCGGCTGTCTTCTGCTTCTTCCAGTTCTGCTGCTGCTGCTGCATCATCATAGGTCTGCAGCTTACAGTTACAGATACACGCCTGAACAGCACACTCAAGGTTGCAACAGCACAGACATTTTGATGCAATAATTCAGAGCAAGGGGTGTCAGTTATCAGACACTACTAAATAAACAAAACATTGCAAGAGGGCTAATGTTTTAAGCATGTTTTTATTTTAAGTAAAAAACAAACAAACACCCTTTGTGTTTGTGTCCTTCATAAAGTTTATATTTCCACTACCTGGCATAACATTTTATGACCCACGTGGCCCGGCCCAACAAAGTCTCATTTATGTCAGATCTGGCCCTCATAACAAATGAGTCCGGCACCCCTGCTTTATAGTGCAGGCATGGGCAGTTTTACAGCAAAAGTCACAGTAGGTGACTTAACACTCCCACAGTGTAAGTTCAGCTCCATAATTTAAATATGTACATGCTAGAAAAGTCTACTCCCTCCCTGCCTGAATGTGAGCAGTGGGGAACCCGCCCCATTCAGAAAGAGAGCACAATGTTGTCCATGGGATGAGCACCTTGTGTACCCCAGTTATCCCAAAGAGACTTCATTAACATATTTTGGTCTCCCTACAGCAGACAGTGGATTGGATCCAGCCAGCTTTTACATTCAACCTGCAAAGTGAGAGTGTGGGATTTGCAGGTTGCTTCAGGTTCAAGCTGAATTGTTTGGGCTCCTTCTCCGATTGGCTTAGATAAGGGCCTTTTTCACCTACTACACATTGCTGGAGAGGAAGGGAGGTCATATAATTGGCCCTACTAGAACCAGTAACAGGAACTGTGCTAAAAGCATACAGTAACTGGGAAACAACTTGAAACATCCAAGCCTGAATGGAGGTATATTCAAGCCAATTCTTTATTGTTTACCAATTAACAGGAGACAGTGAGGATAATCCCTTGAGGCTGGATGGCATCACTGGAACCCTAATGCTGATAAGCACAGAGTTACAATGATGAAGCTGGGCTCCTCTTGGCACATGTTTCAGTGTACTGGCTTTGAGAAAGAAAGCACAGCAATACTGCAGTGCTGAGATTTGAGCCAGGGGGAATGTATCTGAGTGATGGTAGTCCTACATGGGTCACATCACATTTATTTCCCCCATCCAAAGATGAAATTGATGGCATTCTAAGGCAAGAAAAACCTCTGTCATGTCTCCCCTTAGCTATCTATATATCTAAAAACCAATATGCCCCCTCTGGGCAGCTATCTAAATCCACACATCAGGGGCACGTAGGGGGCAAATAGATTGTCCTGAACATTTGGGGCACTCTCAAGGTGTGCAGAAAAATCTGAAATGTAGAAAAAAAAAACTATACGGGGGATACTTAAATCCTCCCAAAAGTAAGAGAGTGTTACATGCACATATGCAGAGAATGCAGTGGGACCTGTGCCTAAGCCACTGTTGATGGGGGGGGAGGGAAGAAGGCTTGGTGGGCCTGGCAGCTGGGAGCTGTGCAGGCCTTGCCACTGGTGCCGGGGAGTGGGGGAGAAGGTTTGGCAGGCCTGGCAGCCATGTGGGCTTTGCTGCCATTGCCAGAGTGGCAGGGGAGAAGGTTTAGCTGACCTGTCAGATCCACCTGCTGGGCTCACCTGTGCCCGCTTCCTCCTCCTCTGCATGGAATTCCTTCTACTCCCTCCCCCCCATGAGTATTGCGGGTCCCCGCTTCTTGTCTTTTATCTAAACTAGAAAGCCCCAGATTCTCTAGCCTTTCTTCAAATGAAAAATGCTGTTACCCCATAATCATCCTTTATAGTTTTCCCAGCTGTGCAATATGAGTGTTTGGGGGGGGTGGGTTACAGCAACCAGAACTGCACACAGTATTGCAAACACGGCTGCACCATAGATTTATGCAAAGGCATTTAGAAATTGGCCATTTTAGTTTTTTTAAGCAATTCCTAGCATGAAGTTTGCCTTTTTCACCACTGCTGCATACTGCAGATTTTAAGTGAGTTTTCTACTACAACCCCAAGATAATCAGATCACCACTGATTAATTCACCCATGGTGGACTTGCCTCACATAGTGAGGTGTTCTAAACATTACTTGGGAGCTGGGAAACTTATCATGGAAATGCTTGCCATCCTGATAATGTTAACATCAACCGTAAGAGAAAAAAATGTTACCTTTTGCTTGCTTGCTTGCTTGCTTGCTTATATATCAAAATACTTCTTCCAGTCCTTCCTATGCCCTAATCCAAAAAGGGGTAGAGTGGCAGAGAAGTTAGTTCAGTCCAGTTCAGTTGATCTTTATTGGCATAAAATACCTTAAAAAGGATATATATATATATATATATATATATATATATATATATATATATATTTCCTGACATAGCTTTATTTATAACAATATATATATAGAGAAGTTAATTACAAATGTAGGGTTGGATCCTATGAAAGAGTTCTTTTTGCACAAGCGCTCACTGAAAACCATTGATACTGTGTAAACAGAAACACTAGCACAAAAGGAAGTGTACTACACATCAGAGGCTGTCTAGCACACATGGAAAACATTCTTAGGATCCAAGCCATAAGCTTTGGAGCTGATTATTGCAGAATAAATCTCAATCCATTGAAGTCCACTTAATCAACAAAACCAGCAAATAGATCTAATTATAATCTGAAGCCTAATTTAAAATGTCATGAATGCTAACTACTTTGATGCTTGCAGCTGACTGGAAAACAATGAATAATAAATTATAGAAATATGAAATGTTTATGTATGTCCACTAGAAAATCAATTTTAAAAATCCTGCATAGAATACATACATGCTTGGTCTAGAAACATGCTTGACCACACCTTAATTTCCCTCCATGCTTCTTCTCATAATTACTGACTTCATTGGCCTTTATTGCATTAAAATTTTGCAATTCTATACCACAAAACACAGTAAATGGAAACAGAAACATTTAATCAGTCAAATGCACGCCGTATATTTTCTCCCTGACCTTGACGAGAAATTTCCTTTCCTCCTAAGAACCAAACATGTTGGCTTGCCCTCCCTTGAAATATATCAAAAGCTTCATCAAAGCCACTGAATTCCTGTGGGGAAGTTTTATGACCTTCAAGGCAAGTAATAACCAAATTTTCAGTATCTTGTTTTGTTTTCACAATGCTCTTATCCTGTCTGCTAAGCACTTCTTATCTCTGAAACTGTAGTAGTTAGAGCATTGGATTAGGATCTGGGAAATATATTTGAACATCCATTCTAAAATGGAAGCTCATTCCAAGACACAGGTTCAGATCTCTGCTCTACTGTGGAAGCCCCCTGAGAGATCTTGGATCAGTCAGTGTTGGAGGATAAAATGAAAGATGGCGAAATGATGTTGTAAGTCATTTGGATCCCATTGGGAAGAAGAGTGGAGATAAATGGGTAAAGCATATTTTAAACTTCACCATGAAGCCAAATCGATCTAATCCATGGTTTGAGACATTGGGTGGATCATCCATACCCATTCTGTTAATCATTGTCCTTTCCCTCAATACAAGGAAACACCCCCGGACACAAGAAGGTCTCACCCACAGAAGAGCCTCTTGGATCAGGGAAGAAATCTTGCACATGAAGAAAGTGCTATCATGAGTGGAACAGAATAATGGCTATTTGCAAATGGAAAAAGAAAAATCTATTTAGGCTTCCTTGCTACATGGTTTGGGGAGGGCTTGACCTCTGGATACTCTGCCCCAAGTACTAGGGAGGATGCTGACAAAACTATTTCATATACCTTTCCTGTGCCTGGTTATCACGGGCACCCATTCCTCCTCCTTATCTGTCTGGGGCTCCAGAAAGTCATTTCACATTTGCTATAGTTAATGAATTAATTATTGTACGGCAGTTTGTGTATTATAGCCAGGAGATCCAAAAATTGTCTGGCAGCCAGAAATTCTAGCTCCTTTAGTGTTAGGCACCAATAGGAGGTGAGATAGACTTGTTTTGTTTAAGGCAAGAAACATTTCAGAGATGGTTTTGTCATTGCCTGCCTCTGTGTCACACCCCTGTATTCCTTGGAGGCTGCCCATCCAAATACTAGCCAGGACCAACCCTGCTTAGCTTCTGAGATCTGATGAGATTGAACTAGGCCTTGCTATCCAGGTCAGAGCTTTGCCGTAGTAACAGAAGGACATAAGGATCATAGTTTAATTGACTTCTTGGCGCTTGGAATGTGGGCTTGTTAAGGGCCATCTGTCTTTGACCTGGAAACTCCTGCTGCCTCTACTCCTTAGCTAAAAGCACTGAAAAGGTAAGAAGAGGGCATACAGAATTAACTGAAGACAGGGCTAATACACAAAGCTAATATTAAGACTGAACATAGTGTAATCATTTCTGTTATACATTACAGGGGCTGTTAAGCCAAGGTGATACATAAAAGTGACATATTACAGGCAGCAATTAGAAAAGGAGACACCCGTGCAGCCTCTGTGCTGTTTCTCAGATAAGTACTACAAACTAAAATTTGGGGGAAGAAAAATGTGTTTTGTAAGGGCAAAAAAAAAAAAAAATCCAAATTGGGGGAAGGGTTTGTACAATCCGTGCAGCACACATGGAAGGAAATATTAATGATTACTACAGAAAGGTACTTATAGACAGGGTAAAGGTAAAGGTAAAGGTTCCCTTGCTCGAAAGCCAGTCGAATCCGACTCTAGGGTTGCGGTGCTCATCTCCGTTTCAAACCCAAAGAGCCAGCGCTGTCCGAAGACGTTTCCGTGGTCATGTGGCCGGCATGACTAAACACCAAGGTGCACGGAACGCTGTTACCTTCCCACCGAAGTGGTACCTATTTATCTACTTGCAATTTCTTGCTTTCGAACTGCTAGGTTGGCAGGAGCTGGAACTAGAGACAGGAGCTCACCCCGTCATGCGGCACCCGGGTCTCGGACTGCTGAACTACTGACCTTCCACAGCCTGCAGTTCAGCGTCTTAACCACTTGAGCCACCGCAGCTCCAATAGACAGGGTAGATGACCACAAATTGTACCAACTCACATTTTTTTTTTGCCCTTATTTACTGACACAATAGTTGACAGGATAAGGGTACACATTGTTGTTGTTGTTGTTTTTTAAGTGACACAACTACATTAGGAAAAGTTAAGACTGAGCAATACTTTCCTCAGGAGTTTTTTTTCTGCAGTCATTAACAAGCTGGGCATTCAAATAAAAGCCAGTCTGTTCCTCCTCAGCAAACACCCTATTTCTGCTGCTGGTTCAATGCCTTATGAGAAAACAGTCGGATCCATCCTGAAATGCTAATCTTAGCCCAAGGCAGATCTCTTTGCTTTCTTTGTACTTCTTTCAATACATTTATCTGTTTTGTAAAATGATCTTTCCTGCTTCCATTGATAATATACTGTCTCCAGTCACCTCCATCTTCACCCCTATGAAATCCCAGCATCTTTTTCTGATACAGGAATGACAACAAAGAGAGAGAAAGAGAGAGAGAGATTAATCCTTTGCATTTCTTTGCACTGAAAAACTGATAGTATGCTGTTAACAATAGCATAGAAAAGACACAACAACTCTGTAAAATCCAATTGCTATGAAGAATCCTGTTGGGTTTTTTTAAGTGTCAAAAACACACTTCAGCAGGGACTTGTTAGGATACCTTAAAAGAGAAATGACTTCAAAAGAGTTTTAAGTATCTCCATCTCTGGCTTTTTAAGGTCAGAGTTCATTGCCCCATCTCTAAGATCTGAATTGGATCAGACTAAATGTTGCTCTAGGAATTCGTAATGAGAATGATCCAGCCAAAGTTATGATTTCACTGAAAGAGAGATAGAAACACATGCTTTCCTGTTCTGTTGTAATCTGTTGGTCCACACAGGCTGTGGTCACAGGTGCAGTTTGTGGCACTATAGTAGCATTACCTGAGTGGAATAAATGGGCCCCTCCAGATGAGAACATCTACCTCCTCTGGTGCAGTTGTCGGCAGCCCACGCTGTTCTGAAATGGAAGTGGAATAAACAGATACCAAGGAAAGTCCAGTATAAATGGGTCGTTTGAGGTTCCCTCTGGGTTTTCTGATGTCTGAAGTCTCCAGCAGCAAAAGGAACCCAGAAAGGATGTCCGAATTTGCCGATCCATTTCCATCACTGGGGGGGGTTAGTTGCTGCCCATATGTGTATCCATCCACTTTCATTTAAATAAAACCCACCCTTATGGCTCATCCTGCAGTTGAAATACAATGCTAATGTGGATGCCGCCACCCCCCATGGGATGGCCATGCTGGTAACCCACCACAATTTGTATGGTCTGGATGAAATGCTCTGCTACACTTTGAACTGGTACAGTTTGAGGTGCTGCCATACCATGCCAAGCCGCCACTGTGACCGCAGCCAAAGTGTTTCACTGCAGATGAATTACACTTACCTTTACATAAGGCTCGTTCCAGACTCACTTGAGATGGGAATAAAGCCCACTGAATAAAATGGGATTTATTTGGCTATTTAAAATTATTTTAATCCACCTTCCTCCAGTTACAGACTCAAGACAGCTTACAGTGGTATTTCAAAACATAGCATTACCAAAATGATTAAAAACAACAAAAGAAAGCTAGAAAAAGATATTCACACACAATCACGTGTCTATGACCCCCTCCAAATAATTTCACCATAATCAACAATGTCCCTCCTAAACAATTCAGCCTTCCACCATCTCCAGCAAAATGGACACATTCTTAACACACTTAGGAACTCTGTTCCACAACCACAATAGCTACTACACATAGGGTTGGCAGCTCTGGGTTAGGACATTCCTGGAGATTTGGGGGGTGGAGCTTGGGGAAGACAGGGCTTGGGAAGTGGAGGGACCTCAGTGGGGTATAATGCCATAGAGTCCATCTTCAAAAGTAGCTGTTTTTTTTTCCCCAGGGGAATTGATTTCTGTAACCTGGAGACCAGGTGTAATTCTAAAAGATCTCCAGCCACCACCTGGGGTAGGGTTGCCAGAACCCCAGTCTGGATGGATGTTCCCCCAGTTTGGGGGGCTTCTGCCCACTGCTGCCAGCTGGCCAGTGGGGGAAGCCCTGCCCCAAACAGCCCCACCCCAACACAGAAGTGATGTCATCACATAAGGATGTTGCATGGCAACACTCTGCTTTTTGAGCAATACTCTATGGTTTTAGGCCAAAAAATTTTAGAGTTTTGCCCAAAATGCAGAGAGTCACTGTGCGATGTCCCCGGCATGCTGACACCACTTCCATGTAACATCAGGGACATCTCATGACATCCCTGCCCACCCTTGGAACGCCCTCCAAATCCCACCGCTGACCTGGCAACCCTAACTGCAGAAAAGTCCTATGGATGGGCAGGGGATATTTTAATCTAAGAGGGACCTTCAAGCACACTGTGGTCAGAAGAATGGAACTGCACAATGGGTATGTGCTGGGAGAAGAAGCCCCGCCATTATGTATGTAGGCCACAAAGAACTTTCAAAGTGACAACTAGCCTTGAACTGAACACGAAAACAAAAAAGTTGCCAATATAATGCTCTTAAAATAGGCATGATATGCTTCGTCCAGATAGTGAAATGAGCAGTCATGTTTTGCACCAACTGAAGATACCAAATTGTCTTTAAGGGCAGTTCCATGTATTTCTGCATAAATGTATACCATGTAGTTACCTTCATATATTACTGCAGGGATGTGTGCACTGACTCCCATGCCATGTGCAACATCTGGAGATCTAAGCTCAATTAAAATAGATCTTTCTTCTCCAATCATTGCTGAGCCGGGAAAATTACAACACAAATGGGAAGCAGGTACCCAACTGGTGCTCACCATGTTGTTCTAGGCTTTCTATAGCTAGAGTAGCAATTTTGGAAGAAAGGCTGTGTAACATATGCAGGGGCCATGTGACAAATATTGTTTCTTGCTAAGCTCTTTTCTCCATAAACACAGGCGGGGAGGGAAGAGAATCACAAACTCAAAGACACAATCAGGTAGATTTGAAGGTCAGATTTTAACGAATGAGTTAATGTTATTCTTTAACTGCCAAGTTCACTGCAGCTGGGTAGAAAACAGAAATAGGCCCCAGAGTGGCTGCAATATGATTAAATGCACTTTGAGTTAGATAATGATGGGATTCCAGCTACCAAAGGAAAACAAAAGCAGGTCATTACAAAGAGAAGACAGCATGGGACGGCTGGGGAAGAAAGCAGGCTGTGGCACGAGCCGCAGCATAAAAGGCAAACAAAACCAATGGCATAAAAAGCCAAATCAGACTTGAAACATCAAACAGCTTCAATTAGTCACAAAGAATGGGGCTAGATTTGAGAGCATTTAATGAGGGGGAGGGAAATGACAAACAATATGCACTAACAGCGAACGTTGTTATCAAGATGAAATTTATCATTCGAGAACCAAGAAGAGAGTGTTGCATCATCCCAACACAAAATAATTATGAGAGGAAAGAGACTTCATTGTATCCAGTTTGGTGTAGTGGTTAAGTGCGCGGACTCTAATCTGGGGAAACTGGGTTTAATTCCCCACTCCTCCACTTGCAGCTGCTGGATGACTTTGGGCAAGCCACAATTCTGTCAGAGCTGTTCTCTCAAGGGCTGTTCTGAAAAGAGCTGAAAAGGGATCTCTCAGCCCCACCTACCTCACAGGGTGCCTGTTGTGGGGAGGGGAAGAAAGTTTGTAAGCCACTCTAAGTGAAGGGCGGAATATAAATCCAATCTCCTCCTCCTCCTCCTCCTCCTCCTCCTCCTCCTTCTTCTATCTTTGTGAATCATTTCTCAGAGGCTGTAGCTATGATATGATGGATATATCAGTGGCCTTTGATACAGTTGACTATTTAGTCCTGATCTTGCCTCCCTGGGGGTAAGGGGCACTGCCCTTAGCTGGTTTTCCTTGTTCCTCCAGGGATGCTCTCAGAGGGTTGCTATCAGGGAGGAGAGGTCCTGCCAACGAGACCTGAATTGTGGGATCCCATAGGGTTTGATCCTCTTTCTGATGTTATTTAACACATATATGCACCCTCTTGCTGAGGTCTTCAGGAACTTTGGAGTTGGGTGCCATCAATATGCTGATGGCACTCAGATCTTTCGCCTGCTGGATAAGCAGCCGGTGGCAGGGCTCTCAATGCTATTCCAGTGCCTGGATGTGGTACTCCAATGGTTACGGGGGAGCTGGCTGAAGTTGAATCCTTCCAAGACAGAGGTCATGTGGCTGGGAAGGACTGAGAAGCTAGCTGTAGTGTTACTCTAGAGATTTGATGGTGTCCTTGACAGTTGTAGACTCTATAAAGAGCCTCGGGGTGTGGCTGGATTCTGCACTAAACAAGTATCCGTGGTAGCACAGTTTCATTCCCAAATTCACGATATGGCAAAGGGAAAACCTCCCACCTGAGACAGGAAGGGTTCAAAGGTTTGGACACTTTCAGAAATGCTCAAGCAAGGACGTGCTCAAGCAAGGATTGCTCGAGCAAGGACTGGGAATGAGGGTGGTGTAGAGTGAAGTCTGTCTTGAGAAGCCTCTGTTTTCAATGATTCAGTGGACTTATGTCCACTCCAAGGAGAGGAAGTCAGTAGATTTATTGAATTCCTGAGTGAAGAATTACTTCTTTTTCCCTCTGTACTCCATCTACTGCCAATCAACTTGATTGGGTGCCCCTAGTTATAGTATTGTGGAAGGGAGGGAAAGAAGCTTACTGGGTGTGTTTAGACAGCGTGCTGGAGCGGTTTAAACTGCTCCGGCACGATGCGTTTTTTTTAAACTGGAGAATCGCGATCACACTCACCTCCTCCTTCCGAGCTCCCCGCCGTCCTCCTGCAGGTGGGGGGGGTTTCCCCTCTCCTTTGAACATGCGCACAGGCAGCCCTCTCCCGAACAGGAAGTTTGGCGGGTGCGCAGAAGAGCGATCTCAACAGGTCCCTTTAAAGTTTAAATGAAGACTCCTTTTTAAAATGGCCTCCCCGAGATCCCGGACTCGTCTAAATGCCTAAACTAGGCACCAGTGAAGCTTTTCTTTTTTTAACTTAAGTGCGGAGCTCCGCTCAAGCGCACACCGCTAAGGGAAAGAAAAACAAATGGCGGACTGAAAGCGGAAGCCGGAGGCAGCTTCCCAGAGGGGAGGGGGTTGAAGCACCCGGAAGTGGCTGGATGGAGCGATCAGACAGCGAAAAGTGCGGCTTGAAACGGAGAATCATGGAAAACACCACTTGGGTAAGTGGTGTCAAAATACTCCGTTTCAAAGGGGTTTACTCCAGAAAGCGACGGCTGGGGACGGTGGGCAGATGTTGGGCGTGTGAACGCGCAGGGAAAAGCCGTTTCTGAGCCGTGCCGAAAACGGCTCAAACGGTGCGTCTGAACGCACCCTCTGTCTGCTTTCTCCACTCCACACATAATAGTTTAAACATCAATCATGTCCCCCCTTAGGTTCCCCCCCCCAAATAGAATTCCTGAGTCATTTTGGTTGCCCTTTTCCGTGCATTTTCCAGCAATACAATATCCCTTTGAGAAACTGAGAGTAGAACTATACACATGTGGCCGTACCACAAACTCATACCAGCTGGTTTGTTTTCAGGCCATTTCCAGTTTGGTGTAGTGGTTAAGAGTGGTGGACTCTAATCTGGAAAAAACTGGCTTTAGTTCCCCAGTCTTTACATGCTGCCAGCTGGGTGACCTCGGGCCAGTCACAGTTCTCTCAGAGCTGTTCTCTCACAGCTCTCTCAGCCCCACCTACCTCACAGGGTGTCTGTAGTGGGGAGAGGAAGGGAAGGTGATTGTAAACCACGCTGAGACTCCAAATGAAGGGCAGGGTATAAATTCAACAACAACATCATCATCAACAAAAATAATAATCCCTAGCATAGAGCTTGTTTTTTATACTACTACCACAGAGACACTGTTGTTATCCAAAATGGACCCCAAGTCAGGGCATACAGATATGAGCATCCTCACATGTGCAGAACCAGACCCCTAGTCTGTTTTATGCACAGTTCAGGCTACAGCTGAATATGCTTCTGGGGGAAGGGAAGAAGAAGAGGAGGAGGAGGAGGTTGGATTTGTACCCCGCCCTCCATTTGGTGTCTCAGAGCAGCTTACAAACTCCTTTCCCTTTCCCTTCCCCTCCCCACAACAGACACCCCAGGGGAAAGAGAAAGGTGTAGAGGTTTCCTCAAAAGGGATGCAAAAATGCAAAGGGAAGGAGGAAGAGGGAATTTAGACAAAGAGAAACAGGGATTCCCTAGCAAGGAAAAGAATGAAGGGGTGGGTGGAGCTAAGGGAAGCCGGAGGACTGTAAAGCCAACTTGCAGAGGATGGCAGAGTGGAGTGAATGAGCCAAGAGACACAACAGGAAGGTTGTAGAGGGAAAGTTTAAAAGACAGGAAGATATAACGGAGGCAATTAGATCATACTATGCCTGTTCTTAACAGAAGGATCCTGTTGGTTCATGTCAGCAGTGGCAGAATTTTGGGCAGCTGAATGGACTACAAAATGCTGAGGCTCAAGGATCTGTTTTTATGTAATTTCTGCCTGTCTTATAGAAAGCAGACGGCTTAGGGACAACCCAGGTCCCTCATAGGGTAAAGGCAAAAGTTAAAGTTTCCCTTTGCTCGAAAGCCAGTCAAATACAACTCTAGGGAGTGGTGCTCATCTCCGTTTCCAAGCCAAAGAGCCAGCACTGTCCGAAGACATTTCTGTGGTCATGTGGCTAGCATGACTAAACGCTGAGGTGTACGGAACACTGTTACCTTCCCACTGAAGCAGTACTTATTTATCTACTTGCAATCTCTTGTTTTCAAACTGCTAGGCTGGCAGGAGCTGGGGCCAGAGATGGGAGCTCACTCATAGGGTACCTGCAGAGGAATGATATTGGCTAGAGTCTCTTGAGGGCCTGTTGTGATTGGCCTCCTTGGAGGATTCAAGCTTTCCTTTGTAGGGATGCTAATCGGAGTACATCTAAGTGATGCAATGGGAAGAAGAGAAGGGTCTGGTTGAAATATTTTAGTTACTCGAGGAGCCAAAATGACAATGGTCAGGAGATGGCCCTTCCTGGGTGCTTGAATAGGTTTCCGGAGAAGTCTAAATTATGAGGGAGATTCCAAAAGGGTAGATTATTGTCCTGCAAACAAGGGCCATACCTCATGACCAGAATGTAAGGAGCTTTGAGAGGGACTACACTAAAGAGGCTTAATTGATGTGTCCCTGAAATCTCATGGAAGCCAGGAGTTCTTGAAAGTTCCTGAGGAGATACGTGTCTTAAATTGTGAAACTCTGAGTCCATATCAGACAGATGGATTCATCCAAGCCTCTGACTTCGCTGAACCAGGCGATCACTGAGCACAAAAAAAATCATGGCTCTTGGAGGGGAAGATGGGGACAAAAGAGTCGATATTTTCATTTAATCCATTCATCCAGGCCCAACATCTCTTTCATGGTTCACCACTACCAGTTCAGACCACCACAGGATACAGCTATAGCCATGTTGGTCTATTGTAGCAAAATAAAACGAAAGTCTAGTGGCACCTTATTTATTTATTTGTGCGTGTAACTTGTATCCTGCTGTACCATACAAATGGGCTCTGGGTGGCTCACAACATAATAAAAACCAAGATATAAAAACAGTTTAAACAATTAAGTGATTAAAACAATATGGCGTTAAACACAAGTAATCCAACATCTCACGTGACATTTTAACAGGCGATGGTAGATGGCCTGATTTATAACAGTTTTTGATCAGGATCAGATGGTGGAAGGTACCTAAAATATAGTGCCCCATAGATTACAAACAGTATCTAGGAGGCACTGGGCAAGTACCAAAAGGCCGGGGAGGCCAAGATGGTTTAACGTCCACTGCCTCACCCAAAGGCCTGGTGGAACAGCTCCATCTTACAGCCCTGCAGAAGTAACAACACTTAAGAACATAAGACAACATAAGAGAAGCCAATGCTGGATCAGGCCAACAGCCCATCCAGTCCAACGCTCTGTCACATGGTGGCCAAAAATACCAGGTGCTATCAGGAAGTCCACCAGTGGGGCCAGGACACTTGTTTCAAAATGCGCTTTCATGAACTACAGCTCACTTCTCCAGATATCTTTAAGATCTTTACCCTTTATGGTGCCACTGGACTTTTGTTTTATTCAAGTGGAGTTAGGATTTTTTTTTTTTTTACCCCAATGTGTATTTATCACTGGGCAATTACTTAAAACAAATTTCTTTTACATATTCACCTGGTTTGGAGAGGTCCTCTTAAGAGTTCCTTACCATCTTAAATAATTTGGCGCTCACCACTTCATCGCTCATGCCAAGTTTCAGATCACCTGTTAATCAGTTAAGTAGCTTCAGGCCCTATGGGACCCACTACTCACTTCCCTCCATGGTGCATTTTATGGTTGCCTAGGCAATACAATCCCTTTCATGGCACATGGACCTCTGTTCCTAAATACCTCTGTGTGAATGCACATATTTGTGATCTAACAGAGAGCAACTGATCATTTCCCCATGAGCCCGAGGATACCATTTGTAATTTCTTATTGACTGATTAATCCAAGAGACGTCCACACACATCACCGGTTTGAGGGATATTGACATTTTTCGTGGTAACCATTTAGATTTCTGCTCCACTTGCTTTGTTTGGATTCCAAAGTTTCATTTTAACAGAATGAGCAATTTTTTTTTACAACTTTCAGATTTCAGAATGTTCAAGTGAACATGGGAGCTCGGTGAGGCAGAAGCTAAATATTCTTTGCTCCCCCCACCCCCCAATAATCTATATGTTTAGGGAAGGAGGCGGCAGCACTGCTTCAAAAGAATAGTTTCCGTTTTTGAAGAATATCGACTTTGATCGACTTTTAGACAGAAGAAATGAAGCAGCCATTAAGAGTGAATCTAACGCCTTGATCTTCATGCTGCAACCTCTATGGCATACATTTTGAACGTCATGATCAAAAGGTTAGCTACAACTGAAATGGATTAGAGTCACCTAGGATTCTGTGTAACAAGAGTTAGTTTCTCCGTTCCTTTTCAAACTTTCATAGGAGGTGTCAGCAAGCTTTTGAGCCAGCACTCTTTATGAATCTATTTATTTTTCTATTGAACATCTGTGATGTCTTCTGACAGACTTCAGAAGCATTATGATTAGAACTCTGAGGTTCAAAAGGGAAATGCATTTATTTTGTGTTTCATTTTGTTAACACTACATTAAAGAGCAGCTTAATTTGAAGTTAGGTTTATCAGGGATTAGTCTCACAACCCATTTGCTATATTAGCTCTCCGTCCTCAAAAATGTGATGCAATGGAAAGACCCACACAGGTGATCAAAAGACACCTATGGTGGGTTCTCATACATGGACAAAGTTAGGTCTTCCAACAAAATTGGGATATTATCTTTTTTACTACATTTTGCCAATGTGTTGTATGATGGAGTGTGTGCTAAGGTGTGCATGTGTGTGTGTGTGTGTGTGTAAAGTGTCATCAAGTTGCAGCCGACCTATAGCAGCCCCAGCAAGGGGCTTTCAAGGCAAGTGAGAAGCAGAGGTGGTTTGCCATTGCCTTCCTCTGCAGAGTCTTCCTTGGTAGTCTCCCTACTGACCCTGCTTAGCTTCCAAGATCTGATGAGATCAGACAATACTATTCCACCTTCCCTCCCCATCATCTATATTGCTCCTACGAAAAAAAACAACAACCAGGGTATAAAACTATCACAGGTGATTCAGTGCTCAATGGACATATACAAAGGCAGGCAGACCCACCACTTTCCTTAAAAAAAAAAAAAAAAGCTCTTAATTGAGGGTAAAATAATGAATAGTGAGATGTACCGTTTGAGATACATGATTAATATTTTAATGAAATTGACATACATAAATGTGCAATGTAACAAATTGTTATTCTTTAAAGAAATGTTGAATATCAGCATTCCTAAAACCATGAAGAAGCCATTTCTGTCCTACTCCAGCGTTTCTGGGCTTGACTGAAAAGAAGGCAACATGACTGAATGGTAAGATCCACATGCTATGGGATGTTTGTGTGGTTATATTTATTTATGTCCTGGATTTCGCATAACAGTACATCATCCAATGATGTGTGGATCATTACCTCCCCCACTTTACATTCCCTTGTAAGGGTTCCACAGTCCGGAGTCTTGATTGTCATCTCTAAGGAAAGGCAGGAAGTGATGCAATAGCCCTGCCCAGCTACTAATAAAACCAACAAAGCTCTACTGTATCCCATATGCTTTTTAATTTCATCACATTTGGCTGAACTCAGAAGAACTCTTCATCAACCAAGTCCTGCTTCTTCCATTTCCCAGAGTGCAATCAAAAGTAAAGTAAAACTGATGCTTGAGACTTTACAATGGGACCTCTCTTCAGGCTCAGAGTATGCCCACCAGGATGCATCTTGCCTTCTTGCTTTCTTCATCTCTCTACTGCTGAAGCTTTGGTTGTGATCACACAGGCAATTTGGTCCGGCATAGCCACCTCACCCCCCTGGATCAAAGCAGCATGATCACACACACACATCTGGCACTCGACAGCCATCCATCCCTAACCCCTTGCAAAACAACTCTCATACACCTTAAACAGCCACCGGGGAAATCTGGTGGTTTTCCAGGTGAGGCGTTTCCGTGGCGGCTTTTCTGGCATTTGAACGCGCAGGCGCACCATGGAAGTGTGGGAGCCGTGTGATTGCCCCTCCCGTTCTCAGTGTGGAGGTTTTCAGCAACCCAACTAATCAGAGGGGTGCATCGGCCATGGCTCCATGCTGGTGGTGTTGTAGCCATGTGAACCAGCCCTCATGGGCCAGCTACCCAATGCAGTCAGCATTGCAGGACTGGTGTGAATGCTGTGAAGCGCACCTGACTCCAGTGGCTTTTTTCTCCGCAGGATACTGCTGCAACAACCTGAAACGACTGCTGTTTCAATAGCAATTTCCATGACTTGGCTATCGGAAGCATTGCTGAAACTGAGCTAATTTGACTGTGTGAATTGGTACTGGCCACAAACGCAGATGAAATTACAAACAACCAGATTGTTCTGAAGATTTAGGGGGTGGTCACATGTGTGAGATAAGAGGGGGGGAAGGAGGCTATTTCCTCCGGAGAAATTTGACCCACAGTTGTGCAATCACACAGTCCTTGGAAGTGGTGGACACAGCCCACCACTGCATGATCAGACGCAACCACAGGTGAATCAGGTGGGGTTTTTTGCCATTAGTTTCTGATGCACTTAAATGAGGAATCAATGTATTGCATCTCTGCACTGAGGGCTTCCTATGGTGTTTGTGATGATGCACATACTGTGAAGGGGGGGGGAAACTATGGCACAGAGTCGGGATGGCCTGATCAGACCATCCTGATGCCATGAGAGTGCACTGGAGCAATCAGACATGGGAAAGTCCATCCGTGGCCCATCTCAACATGTTTACCACCGGATTTTCCCTAGCGTCTTTTTACTCTGCTTCTGTGGCAGAGCAGAATGGGTTGCCAATGGATGAGGAGCACTTCCCAGATGTGCGTGTCTGATCACGCCCTTTAAATCTGCCCAGCATTTGTGCCTATGGCGGGTCTAATTGTGTGTATGAAATTTGGGAGAGAGTCTCCGCCCTCCCTGGAGTCCTTCACTTTCACCATGATGATGTTTCCAGGGGTAGGCAGATCCCCAGGAACAAAATTTCAGGGGTGGAAAGATTCAGTGAGCTGCATTGAAGGATGGAGGAGTGGGAAAATCCTATTCTATGAAGTCAGTCTGGACTTGAGGTCATTGGATACTCAGCAGTATATCCAATTAGTTGATTGATGTAATTTCCTGTTGTTTTATCAGCTATTGCTTGCTGTTTAAAATGTTTTTGTGCCTTTCAACATTTATATAAACCTTTGGGGAATATTTAAATACTGCACCCATCTAGAGGCAGGAAATGGTGCTGTGCATTGTGGAATATTGGAGGGACTGATGCAAAGCTATTGAAGTTGAAGTTAAGTATTTTCTTTAATACAATATGTGTGTAACTAACCAATCTAAAATGTTAGTACTTGTGTTTGTTGGTGAGCTACTACACGGCTGTGCCAGCAAACTGTGGCTCTCCAGCAGATGTCAAGTTGTGGAGGAAATCCCGGGTCGCCTATTCTAGAAATGGAAGAATTGAGCAAGAAAGTATATATATTGTGTTTAGAATGAACTTATTGGCCTAGGCAAGTCCTTTGATTGCTCTAAGAGAAGGCTATAAGCTAGGTTTGCCAGCTCCAGGGAGGTAAATACCTGGAAATTTTGGAGGTGCACCCTGAAGAGGGCAGAGTTTTGGGAGGAACTTCAGCAGGGTATAATGCCATAGAGTCCACCCTGCAAATCAGCCATTTGGTCCAGGTGAACTGATCTCTTTTGCCTGGAGAGCAGTTGTAATAGAAGAAGGTTAGCAACCCTGCTATAAGCTGAATCTCTGGGAAGAAGTAGAAAGAAAGTAGTGAATAATGCCAAGCTTCTTCTGAACTGTGATTTCTGTTATTTGCTGCTAATGTTGTTCTATAGTTTGCTACAGAAGAGATGTTTAAGGGGTTGGAGCATGCTTCCTTTGAGGAAAAGCCAAAGAGACTTGGACTTTTGGGTTTAGAAAAGAGACAGCTAATGGGGCACATGACAGGAATTTACAAAATTATGCATGTGGCAGAGACAGTGGATAGAGATAACTTTTTCTTCTCTCCCAAAATACTGGAAGGTGAGGATGCCAAATTTGATGGGCACTAGATTCAGGATAAACAAAAGAAAGTACTTCTTTACTCAGAAAGCGATTAAAATGTGAAATTCACTGCCAATGATGGTAGTGGTGGCCATTTGAACTTTAAACATTTATTTATATTTATTTATTTATTATTTCTACTTGTATCCTGCCTTGCTGGACATGCTGGCTCAAGGCGGCTCACAGGGTTAAAATAGCTTAAACAATACAGAGTTAAAACAAGTAAAAAAAATACAAAACCAAGTTAAGACAATAACAGTTTACAAGTAAAAACCGACAGATGATGGCGATAATCCAAATCACACCCAATGATAGGAGTAGCATCCAGCAGGGTCTCAGGCCAGAAGATGTCCTAGATTTCAGGCCAGAAGATGTTCCAGGGCACATTCGTCAGTGGCGGCCCCTAATCGAAAGCCTGGTGGAAGAGCTCCATTCTACAGGCCCTGCAGAACTGTAAAAGGTCCTGCAGGGCCCTGATGTCCTCTGGGAGCTTGTTCCACCAGTATGGGGCCACCACTGAGAAAGCCCTGGCTCTGGTGATATTCAGCCTGGCTTCTTTCAGAACAGGGAGGGTCAAGTGGTGTTGCAACCCTGACCTCAGTGCTCTCTGGGGCACATATGGGGAAAGGCGGTCCCTCAAGTAGGTAGGCCCCTGACCATATAGGGCTTTAAAGGCTAAAACCAACACCTAGAACCGTATCCAGTATGCCATAGGCAGCCAGTGCAGTGTCCTCAATACAGGCTGGATGTGGTCCCGTATAGAGAGACTAGATAAATTTGTGGAGGATAGCTCTTTCAGTGGGTACTAGCCATGGTGACTAAAGGGAACCTCCACACTCAGAGGAGATAAATCTCTGAATACCAGGGCTAAGAGGCAACACTGGGGGAATGCCTTGACTTCTACGCTCTGTTGTTGGTCCTCCAGGGCAAGCAATTGCTCACGGTGTAAGACAGGATGCTGTATGAGAAGAACCACTGGTCTGATCCAGCAGGGCTCATCTTATGTTCTTATATTTGGTCAACAACAGGAATTCTGAGAAAGACCCTGAGTTGTAAGATTATCCCTGTACTGTGTGACTTTGGACATTGGTGGTAATGAGTTTCATAGTATTTTATATGTTTTTTTCATTTTGTATTTCTGTTTTAATTTAATATATTAAATATATGGGCATTGCACATCAAGGTATGAGAGAGAAATGTTACATTCAAATGTTTAAACGAGGTCCCAGATTTACTGGGTAGTGTCCTAAAGCAAGATGGAGACAGATACCTTAAACATTTGAACTCACCTTTGGCTCTAACACAAGATTCCATTTATTCTTAGGGTCAGGCATGTGAAGCTGCCATACAGTTCTGTTAAGTGATTGGATCCCCCCTCCCCTTTCTTAAAAAGGCATGTGTTGGATCCAGGGATTGCCTTGAGGTTAAATGCCAACAGAGGAAGCCTTCTGCAGATGGAACAAGGCTTATTCCACCAGAGCAAGGTGGAAGGTTATTCAGTATTTGTGTCTGTTCAGCTTAACAGTTCCAAAGTACAGATGAATGATTGTGCTTGCAAGATTAAATGCATTACCTGTTGCAGTTTCTGAAGGCCGCATATCAGGCATACCTTTCTCAAACAGATATTGTGGCTGTGGCTTGGGTACAATTGAATCTGTGAGTCATGTTTCACTTGAATGTCCCTGGTGTAACAAGGCAAGACAGAAATGGATCAAACCCTTGACATTACAGTGGACAGTCTTGAGTCAATATTCTAGCCCTCTCTGGCCTCAATTCTACCTTTCTTCCTCATATTCCCAGTCCTGTTTGATAAATACTACATAAGACCTATATGTCAGAGGAGTAGAGAAAGAAACAAAGACTTAGTAGAAGGGAATCATTTCAGCTAAACCAATATTTGCAAGGGCCAAGCATGGGAGTTGGTGGGATGGGCAGCTTAGAGCCCCTTTACCATCACATGGTCCATTTTGGATACTTGGGGAGGGGGGAATCCTTTCTTGACTCAAGGGAGTTTGTGCATTGGATGGGATCAAGAAGGGGGATGCATTGGAAATTTGTTCTGGGCCCACAGAAATGATTCCTAAGCCCTTTATATTTGATATACTAATCTAATTGCTATATATTTGTTCGTTTATTACATTGTAGGGCTCAAAGAGTAACACCAGAAGGTGTTCCTCATGCCATCAAGGAGATAATTACTGCAACAATCTGCTATGTCCTAAAAAGAAATGAGTGGGCAGCCATGTCTGGAACAAAAAGAAGAAAACACATGCTAGTTTAAAGAGAGAGAGAGAGGGAAAAAAACCCACAGATGGATATCCTTCACATTTGCTATGTTTGGCAGGAGAACAAAGTCCAAAAAAAATCTTGTCAGGTTTGCCAAATAAATTAGCATTTACGCGATTCATATTGGAAATATTCTATAATAATGCAGATTATGGGAGTAAATGAGTAATAACAGTTGGCCCTGGAGGACATATAGGACATTTCCATCTGCTGTGTTGGGATTAAATAACTAGTTAGCAATTTTGTTTTGCAGCTCTCTGATTGTTCAATAAATGTTGATCCGTAAAAGATAAGTCACCTTTGTAGACAGGCATTATTTGCAATGATCTTACTACAAATAAAAAGGCATGTGTTCCTTTGTTTTGATATGGCTTCTCTGAAATTACAGGGTACATCATCAATAAATCAGTTAATGATACCTTATGTGTGTTTTTTTCTGAATGGGGAAGATAATAATACACTTTTCTCTCCACAAGATTCACATTTATTGTTTTGTTTTTCATTTATAATATGCAACAGCAGCCATGATGAAAACCAGGGTCCAGGATAACTAATGGAGTACCTCATCTTGGTATGACTCTCCATGCCCTTAATTCCTTGGTGTCTTTATCATCAAAGGTGAAGTGGGACATGATGAGAAGCAAGCGTTTCCCATAGTTCTTTTGGAATTCTTTCCCTAGAGAGACCTACATGACTAGTCCACTAGTAACATTCTAGAGAATGGTGGAAACTCTAAGTTTATATGTGCATGTGGGTGGGTGGGTGTGCATGTGGGTGTGAGTGCACCTGGAAGTCATGGTGACTGACCCCTACTGGGGACCTGGAGAATATTCAGAGAGGTGGCTGAACAAAGCCTGCTCCCGCCTCCTATCTCTGGTATTTCAAGCAGGTCTCCCATCCAAGTACTTGTCAGAGTCGACCCTGCTGAGTTTCCATGATCTGATGAGATCGGGCTTTCCTTGGCTATCTAGGTCAGGCCAGAACCTCTAAGTCTGATGTGGTGTTTGGTTTAAATTGGGAAGATTGATTTTGTTGTTTCTGATTAGTACTTTGTGGTATGTGATATCTTACTGGGTGAATTTTCAGCAGTATACTTTATGGTATCTTTCCTATGCTTCGTCAGCCCTGCAAATCAGTAAGGTACACGTCTGGGCAAAAGTCCCCACCAGACCCCCACCCACATACATTACACTCAAGAAATAAGAACTTCCTGGTGGTCCCCA
This sequence comes from Gekko gecko, assembly GCA_029375565.1. Taxonomy (NCBI): domain Eukaryota; kingdom Metazoa; phylum Chordata; class Lepidosauria; order Squamata; family Gekkonidae; genus Gekko; species Gekko gecko. Next base: position 181,718,878 of record JAPDNY010000004.1, read on the forward strand.
GCACGTGAGAAGTCCGGCTGCCCTTGACCTGCCTTCCGGAAGATATCCATGCCCTGTGTGAGTTGTTACCATTCTGCAGGGCATGCAAGGCAGAGATGTTCCTTCGGGCTTTCAGTTGAGGACAGCAATGGGGACATCCTTTGGCACTCTTACACAAGTCCCCATCCCTTGAACCTCTCCCCCTAGGAGGTTGGGGAGTTGGAATCTTTCCACCATCTTATATATGCTGTGGTGGCTCAAGTGGTTAAGATGCTGAACTGCAGGCTGTGGAAGGTCAGTAGTTCAGCAGTTCAAGACCCGAGAGTGCCGCATGATGGAGTGAGCTCCCGTTTCTAGTTCCAGCTCCTGCCAACCTAGCAGTTCGAAAGCAAGAAATTGCAAGTAGATAAATAGGTACCACTTCGGTGGGAAGGTAACAGCGTTCCATTCACTTTGGTGTTTAGTCATGCCGGCCACATGATCACAGAAACAGCTTCAGACAGCGCTGGCTCTTCGGCTTTGAAATGGAGATGAGCACCGCAACCCTAGAGTTGGATTCGACTGGCTTTCGAGCAAGGGAACCTTTACCTTTATATATGCTGCGTTTTTGCCATTTTGAGTATACTGTTTTAGGTATTTGGTATTTATTGGGCTGTTTTATCTTACTTTTGATCTGAGACTTGTATATTATTTTGTCATAAACTGCCTTGAGCCCTTCTTGTAGGGAAGGGCAGCCTAGTAAATCAAATCAATATAAATAAATAAATAAACACTTGGTGGGTGCCAATGAAAGTGTTGGTGGGTACCATGGGGCCTGTGGGCACCAAGCTGGGGAATCCTGCTCTAGAGCAAGAACCTCTTTTATTTCCAAAGAAGTCTTCCTGCTGGAAGAAGGCTCCATGCTTAGCTGAGCAAAGCGGTAGGATGCATCCCAGTGAAACTTAAGAATAGTTTCTGAAATCTGAATGAAAATTTGAATGGCAGTGAAAGTTTTGCTTAATACACTTTTCAATACTGGTCGTCAAATGCATTTGTTTTAATAAGAATAACAAAAACAGAGCACAGAGTTTTAAGCACACAAACTCAGATGCCGCACTCAAAACCAACTGATTGATCTCCCCGTAGTTTCATTTTCCTGATAACAACCACTTATTATTCTACATAGAAATTTGACAAAATGAAGGTTGAGGTTTTGTTTGGTGTCTTTTGTGATTCTGTGCAGGATTTTTTATATATATACATATATTTCTGTTTCATCTGGCCGTATACAGCACCCCGCAGAGAAGTTATGTGACAGATAGGGTATAAATGAGGCATTGTTGAACTAAGAAACAATGATTCATATCTATTAACAGTCTAAAACAAAATCACTTGATGTGTAATTTGTTTCTCGCACAAGAAAGCATACTGCAGAGATGCTGTCTGAAAAGGGCTCTTGAATGAGAAATAAAAAAAAAAAATCTGAAAACAAAAGAAATGAGGCCTGAAAGTGATTTATTGATAACGTACTGTGATGTACATCAGCAACACAATGTAAAATAGGCAGTGTTTTCTTTCCAGAATGTATTTTTAAATAGTTATGATAGCAAGTAGATGCTAAGTGAATATAAAAATCACAAACTGAACTTTATCTGTGGATAAATGTGCAAGTAAAAGACTCAAATTAAATAAACTACTGAGCACTGAGTGGATTTTTTTTTTAGGTGAATGGATGAAGTGGCATTCATCTAAGTAATAAAGAAAAACACAAACACCATTCTACAGTGCAAATAGCTGGAGAAGAATGGATTTTCAAGCATGTTGTTGGCTTGTGAAATAGTCGTGAATCTTTTCTTTGGAAGCCTGAACACAACAAAAAAACTTAATAAGCTAGAAAAAAATTGTACAGAAGAAACTTTCACAAATATCCAGTTACAAGTTTCACAGTTCTTTCAACTCACCTCACAACTCCCATAGATTCTTTGAAATTCTTTTAATTTGATGTGGTAGAGATTAAATTAATGGGATTTCATTAAAAAAATTCAAGTCATTGCTCTACTACTGTAGTCTAAATCTAGACAATACATCTACCCAGGGCTCTTTTTCTAGCAGGAACTCCTTTGCATATTAGGCAACACACCCCTAATGTAGCCAATCCTCCAAGAGCTTACAGAGCTCTTCTTACAGGGGCTACTGTAAGCTCTTGGAGGACTGGCTGCATTAGGGGTGTGTTGCCTAATATGCAAAGGAGGTCCTGCTACAAAAAGAGCCCTGCATCTACCACACACCTGTCTGGGGACATGATACTTGGCATGAGTACTTGCCACATGTGTTTATTGTTCTAAATAAGAGTGCACACTGGGAAAGTGATGCTGGCCTATCCCAGTGCTATCCAGCATTCGAAGAGCTTAGAACTGTGGCTGCGACACCCCAGCTGCTGTGGGAGGAAGTGCAGCTGGGACAGAGTCCACAGCAAAAGCAGTAGGGGAAGGGCCAGAAATGGGAACCTTCCTAGGCTCCCTTGGGCTGGACCTTCTACCTTTTGAAATCATCCTGGCAGTTGGGGGGGAGGTGAGAGGAATCAGGAGGAAACCCCATTGGACTGAGTGCTTGCCATTCCCTAGGACCCAGCCTGTTAAATAATGGGTTCCATGGGTGAACAGACTCCCAGTCTAGTGAACAGCTCTACTTTATTCAGTGATTTCAGCAAGAACAAGACTGTAGACCAGAGCCTCAGCTCTGTTATATTGCATGCAATGGCCACACCCCAATACACCCCACTCCCAACGATAGGCTATTTACATCTTAATTGGTTACTGCCAGAATCCTGTTGGTTTATTGTTATTCAGCTCCAAGCTCACTCTGTTTCTGGCAGCACTGTCCTACACCTTGATTGATTACTGCCAGAATCCTGTTGGTCTATTGTTATTTGGCTCCAAGCTCACCCTGTCTCTGGCAGCACAGTCCTACAATGTTTCAGGCCCAATACATAACACAGCCCCTACTGGGGGGGGAGTTAGGAGAGCCTGGGGATGTCCAGAACCTAGAGGACCTTTTTAAGGGTGGCTGGGGATGGAGGTGATGAGGAAGAGTCAGACCCTCCCCCCAGGTTCTTTGGGAAAAGAGAGTGGCACAAGAGGGAGAGGGATCAGGGTCCATCAGGACCCCCCTCCCCCTGCCAGAATAAGGACATCAAGAGCAAGGTGTTGGGCTACAGCTAAGACTGAATCCAGCAAATATTGGGCTACAGCCAAGACTGAAATTTATGGATGTCCAGTATGGCTACGACTGCAGTGGGCATTAGTATAGTATGGCCATGCTCTTCCCAAGCAACAGCTGCTGAATTGGCTGAGGGAAGTGCTAGAAGTAATGCAAGTTGGTGGAAAAGGCACTAGGGGGTGGGAAGTAAGGTAAGGAAGGATATTTAAATTAGAATTTGGAACGAGCAAGTGACCTCACAGGAAGGGGAGAATATTGAGGATTTAACCTTTGACCTGGAAATGATGTCACAGGATGTACCATTGCTTGACTTCTTACCTGGAAGTGACATTACAGGACATGGCATCACAAAGTGACATCCTTGTTGAGCTCTACCCTCCCAACTCTATCTCCCTAGGCACTTCCGCTTAAATCTCCAGGAATTCCCTGAGCTGGTGTTGGCAACCCTCAGTGCACTTGGTATTGTTTGCGAATGAACACATATGTCACATGAAAGCAGACACACACACCCTGGTAACTATCATTTTGAATTATAACCTCTCTTTAAAACCATATTATTTAATATAGGGCATATAATCTGACATTAGAAAAAGAAGGGTCATACATATTGGTTCTTCAGAAATGAGCAATTCACCACTACAGAGTTTAGTCTAGGGTTCGGTTGGCAGGTTCCCTGTTCCCAATCACTTTGGAAGGATTGTAGTACACTAAGATCCTACAGGCTGGTTATTTATTGCTAAAATGTGCCAGTGGGTCTACTGTGGACATAAGTCTATAAATCAGACCAATAGAATTCACATTTCTAGCCAGCTCACCAGCATTATGATGCATCCAAAGCCCTCCAATTGAGGACACAAATTAGAGGGTTGCAATCAAGTTATCTCACCTCTAACAGCTCAGCCCTGCTCTTTTGACCTCCCATAGCTTCTTGGAGACACTCTGTCAACAACTGTGTCTTATTATCTTCTTATTTGGACCTGAGGTCCCATTCTACAATCACATCTTTCTCCCTTGTGTAAACCTTTAATCCTGGGGAAAGAAATTCCACTACCTAACCTCTAGGTACTCAATCTTCTTTGTTTTTTTGCTGAGCTGGTTAACTGTCTATACTGCGCAAGATAGAGTTTATAAATGATTTTGCTACAGGGATTCCTATGGTACGTTTTTTTTTTTTAAAAAAGTATAGTATTGAAAAGCCAAGCATTCTCAAACCTACTTAGAATTCTGAGAGAAAGGGGTGGGGGTAAGCCTGTATTTGATAACATCTGCTTAAAGAAGCAAACTTTATTAAAATACTGCTTTGTCGTGTACTAATATACTAAGATGTGGCTGAATTTCTAGGATTCTTTTTAGAACTGAAGAACATAACAACATAACTGAACAGCACAATGAAAACATAACAAGGAACTACATGGCAAATAGAATATCAGAATGCAATCCTACATACTTAATAATTTTAACTCCTTTCTCTTCTGGATATATCAATCTTTACCATAGAAATGGATATTAGAGTGGAAGAGAAGCAGTGAATTGGTCAAAGGAGAGAAAGAATGGAGCACTAAGAAATGTGAATGGATTCTGTAGTCTGAGGTTATTTGAACCTCACTCTCCCAAAACCTCAGTGATGCTATAGGATGAAAGCTGGTTCTGTTTGCTCATATTGCTGAGTCATCATGGCACTCAGGAACATCATGGAACCAGTGCTGGGAGTGTATACTGTGGATCTGCTGGAGGGAGAAGAGTGGAGTGCTGCTATGTGGATGTATGGTGACTGAATGGAGTGTTAGGTGTGACTGTTGGGGCTTAGTTAGTGGTGAGGTTAGTACCCCTGACATGATCAGTAGGAAATTTTGTATTTTTGTATTTTATGCATAGATAGTACTTATGTATAATCATAGTGGTAGTAGCAGGGAGTTGTGAGCTTACCATTGGTCGGCGGCCTAAAGCTTTGCAGAGCCTGCCAATGACGAATGAATGGGCAACAAATTCCAGTGCTCTTGGGGAAAGGGAAGTATGGCGGTGGGTCTGGGCAAGGTGTGGAGCGAAGGACGCGGAGAAATAGAGAGGATCGGCGCCCTTCCAGCCTTTGACCCATCCCGAGGGTGGCTGGCAGTGGGGCCAGGATTATGGACCCTCCTCCGTCATTGGTGTTGTGTAACGCCAGGTCCATTAACAACAAAGCTGAAGTCTTGCGGGACTTTGTGCAAGAACAACAAGCGAACCTGGCGTGCATGACCGAGACCTGGGTGTAGGAGGGTGAGACAGTTGCGCTCGCCCAACTCACCCCCCCAGGGTTCTCGGTTCTCCACCAATCACGGACTAGTGGGGGGGGGAGGAGTGGCGCTTTTCATTCAGGAGGCTTACTCCGTCAGGGCGCTCCCGGGGATAGAGATCACGGGCATAGAGTGTGTCGGCGCGATGCTGGAGGCTGAGGAGAGTTTGGCTATTTGGTTGGTGTACCGACCACCTAACGCGCCGGCCAAGAGTCTGCCATCCCTGCTGGAGGCCATATCAGGCTGAGCGCTGGAGCACCCTAGGCTACTTGTCTTGGGTGACTTCAACGTCCATGCTGAGGACGTGACCTCCAGCCAGGCTGTGGATCTAGTGTCGTCCATGGCGGCACTGGGACTCTCCCAGTTCGTTTCGGCTCCCACGCACCGGGCTGGACACACGCTCGATCTGATCTTTGCGGCGGGAGTGATGGTGGACCGGATCACTGCTTTGGCAGTGCCATGGTCGGACCACCATGCCCTGAAGGCCCATCTGAATGTCCCACCCCGACCCTGTTTAGGTGGTGAGCTGATTTTGGCTCACCCACGGAGCCAAATGGACCCTATGTGGCTCCAGATTGCTCTGCGGGATCCAAGGCCCCCTGGAGGCTCATTAGATGAGCTGGTGGAGGACTGGAATGGCCGTCTCTCCTCAGCTATTGATGAGATCGCTCCCAGGCACCCTCTCCGTACCCGCAATAGGCGAGTGCCCTGGTATACCCAGGAGCTGCGCTCGCTGAAATGAGAACTGAGACGGCTAGAGAGACGGTGGCGCCGTGCTCGCAACGAAGTGTCACAAACATCCTATAGGACGTTTATGAGATCCTATGTGATGGCGGTCAGGGCCGCAAAGAAGGACTTCTATGCGGCCTCGATTGCATCTGCTGGCTCATGCCCAGCCCAATTATTTAGTGTGATTCGGTCTTTGACAGCTCTGCGTCAGAGCAGGCAAAATGCTAAGGAATTGGATATTGGCTGTGAGGCTTTTGCGAGCTACTTTGCAGATAAAGTCTTGGCACTCTGCCGTGACCTCCCCGCCATGATTGATACAGTTAGGGAACTTGAGGCCCCTTGCGCGTCTTTGGAGCTGGGTTTGGTATGTTTTGACCCACTCAGTCTGGAGGAAGCTGACAGGTTGTTCGTATCTGTGCGCCCTACCACATGCGACCTTTATCCGTGCCCTTCTTGGCTGGTGAAAGCAGGTCACAAGGGGTTTTGAGGTGCTCTACGGGAGATTGTCAACAAGTCCCTCATTGAGGGACAGTTCCCGGGAGCACTCAAGGAAGCGATGGTCCGCCCTCTCTTGAAAAAAACATCTCTGGATCCGGCCAAATTGTCCAACTATCGGCCGGTTTCCAACTTGCCTTATTTAGGCAAGCTTATTGAGAGGGCGGTGGCATCACAGCTTCAGGGCTATCTGGATGAGGCTTCCATCCTCGATCCCTTCCAGTCCGGTTTCCTCCCGGGCCATGGGACAGAGACGGCACTGGTCGCTCTGACTGATGATCTCCGTAGGCACCTGGATCGAGGCAGCGTGGCGGCACTGGTGTTGTTAGATCTGTCGGCTGCCTTCGATATGGTCGACCACCAGTTGCTGGCCCATCGCCTCACCGACGCGGGGATTCAGGGGCTTGCCTTGCAATGGCTTACCTCTTTTCTCCAAGGTCGGGGACAGAGGGTGGCGATGGGGGGGCAGTGATCCCGAAGGTACCCCCTTGAGTGTGGTATGCCCCAGGGAGCTGTACTGTCCCCGATGTTGTTTAACATCTACATGTGCCCCCTTGCCCAGATTACCCGGAGGTGTGGGCTTGGGTGTCATCAATATGCTGATGATACCCAGCTTTATCTGATGTTGGATGGCCAGTCAGACTCTGGTCCTGATGACCTTTTGTGGGCATTGCAAGCTGTGGCTGGCTGGCTCAGACTGAGTCGGCTGAAATTAAACCCAGCAAAGATGGAGGTCCTGGGCCTGTGCCAGACCGGCCGAGAGTTGGGGCTCCCTCTCCCGCCCTTCGGTGGGGAACCATTGGTGCCTGTACGGGAGGTTAGGAGTTTGGGTGTGCTCCTGGACTCCTAATTAACGATGGAGGCCCAGGTGGCAGCCACTGCCAAGTCAGCCTTTTACCATCTGTGGCTGGCCCGGCAGTTGGTCCCCTACCTCGACCGCGAAGACCTGGCCACTGTGATCCATGTGACGGACACCTCGAGGCTGGACTACTGTAACGCTCTCTACTTGGGGCTGCCTCTGTCGCAAATCCAGAAGCTGCAGCTAGTACAGAATGCTGCAGCCAGGCTGTTGATGGGCCTCTCCAGGCGAAACCACATCTGGCCTGTGCTGCAAGCACTGCACTGGCTGCCAATAGCATACCGGATTTGCTTCAAAGTGCTGGTGCTTACCTTTAAAGCCCTGAATGGCCAGGGTCCGGCATATCTAAGGGACCGCCTCTTCCCGTATGTACCCCCAAGAGCACTGCAATCGGGGAATAGCCATTGCCTGGAAGTATCAGGCCCTCGAAGTGTGAAGCTTGCCCAAACCAAGGCTAGGGCATTCTCAGCGGTGGCTCCCACCTGGTGGAATGAGCTCCCAGAGGAGATCCGGGCCCTGCAGGACCTAGTGCAGTTCCGCAGGGCCTGCAAGACGGAGCTCTTCCACCAGGCCTTTGAGGAGGAGCCGCCGCCACTATCATGCCATCATTGAGAGCCTTTCATCCATCTGTCCCATTATCTGGAAAGATGGATGCCACCCGTGAGCTGGGATATACTACTCCTGGTGCCCATGCAATTAAGGAATCTGCAGCCAATGTGGGATACTGTGTATCGTGCATCTTGGATTTATATGAATTTTACTGCTGTATTGAATTTTTTATTGTATGTAATATTGTTATTGTTTTTAGTTCTGAAACTTGGCTTGACCGCTTGTTAGCCGCCCTGAGCTACCGGATAGGGCGGGGTATAAATCCCAATATAAATAAATATAAATAAATAAATAAATAAATAAATCATTAACAATAGATGGTGCTGTATTTGTTATTGGTCCTGGATTTGCTGAGCAAAAGGTATATAATCATATTAGAGTGGAATTTCTCTTGCTTTAAGTAAAGTTTCTGCTCAACAAAGTGCTGGCCATACTAGACCAGGCGATACTTCCCTACCATATACAGAGAAGTTTTATAAAACTGAGATGTAGAACAACACTGATCCTAATATTCTGTGGTCTAATTTAGGTTCTGTGGTTTTATAGCTGAATAAACTTGATATAAATGTTTTGGTTCACTTTGAACCGAATGAGAAAAATCTTGGAATTGAAAGAGGTAAGGACAAAATGGCAAGCAAGCAACAAACCAATTATAAACACTTTGAAAACAAGGCATAGTTATATTAAGTTAATTTCCAAATCTGGGGAGTAAATCTATATTATAAACTGCTTCAGTAGACACTTCCTGAAGATTCTCTGGTGCTGATCAACTATGGGGATATTAGGCATACAAAACTGTCTGTATTTTATTTTTTAAATATTTCTTTAAGTTTCTGTAAAGCATTCACTACATGCTGTGTGCTTTCTATGTCCAGTTTTTGTATCATATATACACAGAACATGCATCACTTACACAGGTGCAATGCAGTCAGATGCATTGCAGTCTGTAAAGAAGAAAGGCAGCTAACAGATGTTTTAAATTTTTAAAAAATAAAGGAATGCTGATTTATTGATGTATAAAGTTCAAAGTGAATTGAGTGCAGTGTGGGAGCTTCATGGGACATGCCACCACCAGCAGTGCAACCCATGAATCACACTGGTCTCAGGAGCATCTGTGTAACCTGGGAGCCCCCCCACTGGGTCTAGCATTGGTGGCCACACAGCTGAGTGGAGCCTTTTGAGTCACATTGGGCCTGGCACTAAAGGAGGGGAGGGAATCCCCCACAAGTATCACAGGCCCAAACTTGAGTGGCCCCCAGACAATGCTGCAGGGAGCATGGGAAGAAAACCTTGGTGAGCCTATCTGGGCCAATTTTGGGTGAGCCGCTGAGAATAGGGTGGGAGGTGGTGGCTACATATCTATGAGCCTTTTCATACTAACTTTCTAATCCAGATGTTATCAATCATTGGGCCAGTTGTGAGTAAAGCAATACGGGGATGGATATTTCACACAGAGAGTTTCCTTCCATTAAGGGGCCATCACTGAAGTGCTATGGCCATTTCACACAGTGCTGCTTTTCCCCTGCATGCATGATCTTCCTTGGCTGTTGTTGTTTTTAAAGGTTCTAATGGGAGCACTGAAATGCTAAACAAATAGAGCAATTCAGTGCAACAGTGACACCATAAACAACCCTGGCCTCTCAGCCTTATTTGCAATTCCCCCTCCCAAGCCCTTGATTGCAACACACATTTCCTTTCCCATTCATTAACTAGAACTAAGGGAAAGCCCCCTGTTGTCAGACAAGTAGCAAATGCAGTGCAGAATTATTTTCCTCAGCTTTTACTCTGACAGTGTTTCATTGGGGGAAGAAGAACAAGAGAGAGAAGACTAAGAGAAAGAGAGAAACTAAAAGCCTTGGGATAAAGTGGATTTTTCCTCTTCTTTGCATCTCTGAGCTTCAATTGGGAGTTTGAGGAGGGGGATTCTAAATGAGGCTGAGAGGCCAGGGTTGTTTATGGTATTGCTATTGCACTGAATTGCTCTATTTGTTTAGCATTTCAGCATTCCCATTAGAATCTTCAAAAAACCAACAATGGCCAAGGAAGATCACACATGTGGCAAAATGGGCAGGCACAGTGTGGTGAAAAAGGGAAAGGAAAGAAAACAGCATTACAAGAAAGTACTACAGGACATTTCACACAGTACCTTATAGCAATTCAGAAGCAGAAGAAGGATTTGAAATCGGAAGAAAGGCAGTTTTCCTTAACAATGGCTCAGGTACACCTCCTGAATGGGATACAAGCAGGTTTGTCTGAAACAGTAAATATATTCCATTAGCAGCCATTTACTAAAACGGATCTGTCTGAAATGACAGGATGAGTAACCAGAATTAGTAACCAGTTATTAAACCAGAATGCATCGGCTGTCTGAAAAGGGCCCATATCTATCTGAACTGTATCTATCTATCAATATAAATATAGATAAATATTTAGTTAGAAAGTTGTACAGGGAAACAGGAAACATAGAATCATAGATGCGGTTTTCACAAAGGAAAAATGTAATTGAACTGGAGCTATTTGGATTAAAAGAGCAGGCATGAGAAATCTGACCATCTCTACTGGATGGAGCAAGATTGGAGTCCAGTAGCACCTCAGAGACCAACAAGATTTCCCTGACTTGGATAGCCCAGGCAAGACAATCTCATCATATCGGAAGCTAAGCAGGGCCGACGCTGGCAAGTACTTGGAAGGAAGACTTCTAAGAAATACCAGGGCTGGAATACAGAGGCAGACAATAATAACCCACCTCTCTGAAATATCTGAGCCCCACTAGGGGTTGCCAGAAGTCAACCATGACTTCCGGGCATACACACATGATTAAAAAAAAAAAAAAATCCAAGGTTTCCAGGCTTTCAAAAGTCAAAGCTCTCTTGATCAGAAGCAACTTTCAGAAGCTTATACCCTGAAAATCCGCTTTGTCCCTAAGATGCTACTGGACTCCAATCTTGCTCTTCAACAGACAGACATGGATATGCACTTGAAACTCCGTGATGGACAGTACAGAGAGGAAAGTCCTACACTTCCCCAGAATTTCAAACTAGCAGAGGAGGGGCTGCTATCAAGGAAACAGCACCCAAGGAATTAGTGAACTAAACTAAAGCTCTATTATTCACTATAGGAATTAGATGTATCAAATTTTCTCTGGAACATTCTTCAAACACATAGCTTCTTAAAAAACAGATTTGTCTCATTTTTTTTTTAAGTTGCTAATAGTGTTTTTACACTGATGGCAAGAATGCTTGGGGGAGAGGAAGAGTCACAATTTCTTTCTGATTTACTCTAACAACATCCCCAAATCATTTGCGTAAACTTTATTTCTTCAAAGGCACACCACCTGAATGCACTATGGGCTTAAAAAAGAAGAGTGGGGGAAATGATGTTTCCATATCAGGCAGCCATGGTCTTTGATCTTGCAAACTTGCAGTATGCTTCAAAAATACCACATTAAAAACAAATGGGGGTAAATATACACACACACTGTGGAAGCCTCATTAAAAAGTATCAGAACTGTCTCTTGTCATTGACAGGGATTGCCTTTGTCTTTAAAAGAAAAAATACCTTCTAAACTCTAATTTCCCTGGGTTTTTTAGTTGCCCCCTCCCAAGTTGTCCACTCATAAGGACATTGAACAAAATAGGTAAATGTTAAGGTTCTTCAGGAATAAAACCACCTGAGCCAAACCGTAGACTGAAAGCAAGGCTTGAGATAAAAAACAATTGACCCATAAATGTTGTTTAATGTAGAAACAACAATGAGGGAGGGAAGTAGAGAAGGAGCTGAAACACTATTATAAAAGGGAGGCTGAACCATTGAAGTCTCCCAAGTTCTTTGAAGAACAGAAGCTTTTTGGGGTTGCCTACATAGTTAAAAAGCATGTAAAGCCACAGAAGTTTTACAAAGCAGGCATGGAATGTATCACGAAGCGTTCTGGCCACATTGCTGCTAATTCCTTTCCTTTGGCCAAAGCAACAGCAGGAATAATCAGAAGTAGAAACTTTATTGAGAAGGTGGTTGGGACCTCTGAAGAAGTAGTAGACGGTCTATCAAATTCAACAAGCAGTACTGAAGCACACAGTCATCAGAACTGCATGCTGCCTCACTTGGTGGGTTGTACCATTTCTGACAGCAAGAGGAAAACTGTGTTTTCATGCTCTCTCACATCAAATGCTGGCAGCACATTGAAAGCAAATACGGCAAGGGGAAGAACTGAAGCTTAGTTACTTTTCTTTTTATCAGAGAAATCAAGATCTATTCCATTGATCATACTTTTCCTCCAACTCTGGCGATTTCTTTTGGATGGGTGGGTACAAAGATTTCTATCAATGCAACACACTTGTAAATAAATTGTTCTTGTTTTGTTGGCTTCCCCAAAATTCCTGAACTGCATAAGAACGACAGGGAGTTGGCACCATTTTCAAAGACAGTTTTTCAGCAATCCTCCATTGTAAAGTTTGCAAATTCCATTAATCAAAAATCAAATCAATTTATCCCATCAGCATGGAATCTGGCATGATGAATATAAATAGTGAAAGGTGTAAACTGGCCAATGTTCTGTGAAAATCAGCAAACTATTTTATTTATCTATGTGATTTTTATCCTGCCCTACCCCACAAGCTAATTTACAGCAAATTAAAAAAAAAAAACCATCTAAACCATACCTACATTTTTTTATTTTTATTTTTTTTTTTAGTTTAGATTCAGTCAAGCATTCAGTAATATTTGTGGGCACTTACACTCCTTGGGCTGTTGGGAATCCCTTGTTAAGTTGGGAGTTCTCATTTCCCATCTTAATCAATGAGGAATAAATAAGGGAAATGCACTCAGCACAAATAATTTCTACATATTCTTACAGAAGAACACAACGGGGTAGAACTGGCCAGTTCATAAGCCACACTTGGTTTGTGGAAGATGTGGCATGTATAGTGAACTCATGTGATACCTACATTCAGCTCAAGTGTTCTTTCAGCACTGGATATGTTGCCATTTCACTGTAACCTGCCATTTTTTGACAGTTTTCTGGGCCACCATGTCTGTCTGATGTTCAGCTTGGTAAGTCACTGGTTGTGCAGCCCAGAATGTTTCCATTCACTGGTTTTACATCCTTTTTCAATCATATGTCAATATTTACAGGTGGAGTTAAAATTTCTCAAAGCATGTCTGCAGACTGCAACTGTCAGCATTTTTCCATCATATACAGTTTTTGAAATGGCATGAAAACATCAACATCTTATGAGGAGCTGCAGTTGCATAAATACCTGACTACAGCCTGTAGGATTTCAGCATCTGATACCATACCTAGAATGAATAAACACAAACGTGAGTGTGATGTACAGGTTAGGTTCCACCTCTCCTTAAGAGTGACCAATGAGACCTAATGGAATATTGGTGAGGAACAGCTGAAAAATTGCAGTTAGGAGACCAACTGGGAGTTGGCAGCCAGGGAGTTGAGAGAGAAAAGAGTATCTCTGGCTGTGTGAAACTGTGGAGAAGAGCTTTTTAAAGCTGGCTGAAAAGAGTCAGTTTGTAACAAAGAATCCTGATTGCTGGAATAGGAAAACAATTTAAAAGTTCAATTGGAGACAAAATGTTGCAACACCTCCCTTACCTTCAGCATTATGTTCAAACCATAAATAAAAATTAGCTCATCTTTTGATTAAATCTATGGGCTGTGTGCCTCAGGGAAAGAAACACACATAGACACAAGTTAATATCTCAATCTATATATGTATTCTAGATATAAATAAATGGTGGCAGCATGTGAATGGAACAGTGTTTGAGCCCCCAATCCATATAACTCTGTGTGAGTGTGGGCCTCTTGTTAAAGGAGGCTAGGCTACGCTGTCTGCTGATGTCTCTGTAAGTGACAGAGAGGACCTGAGAAAGGAAATGGTCATGGCTCCCTAGAGATTTTAAAAGAGACTAGAAGGGTGGTGGGTTTGATGTTCTGACCTAAGTGTAACCCATGACCTCAGGGAGAGGGTTAGAGGGTGGCAAACATACTGTGTGAGTAGAGAAGGGGCATAGCAATGTGGTAGTAGAATTTCAGTTTTAGGCTGCAGACTATGGCACTTTGATACTGACACACAAAAAATTAAATATCACAGGAAGTCAACATTAACAGATATTCTTTTCCATCCACTTACATTCCAAGATAACAGCTGAAGTGATATAATGGACTGTTGTTTGGGTAGTCAATCAGATCCCATTATTTCAATTCACCTCCCTCCCATAATAGACACTTCCATTACCTGTTACTGGTGCAGCTCTTTTTGTAGCAGGAACTCCTTTGCATATTAGGCAACACACCCCTAATGCAGCCAATCCTCCAAGAGCTTACAGTAGCCCCTGTAAGAAGAGTTCTGTAAGCTCTTGGAGGATTGGCTACATTAGGGGTGTGTTGCCTAATATGCAAAGGAGTTCCCGCTACAAAAAGAGCCCTGCCAGTGGTGCCCATGCAAAGTTGACTTACATCCGTCTACTTTACAGAAGGGGAACTCATCTAAAAGCTACCCAAATTTCTGTTGATTTCTGAGTTGGTTCTGATGTTTAGAAACTTTAGATATCGAGCCTACTAGAGGATTTTGTTCAGCTGATTTTTTTTTTTCTTAACTGAGTTACCTTACTTGACTGAATGTTTGGTATAATTGCACACAGTAGAGAAAGAACGATCATGTTTGGCTCCCAATGACAAAAGCTTGTTCTTCAGAAATGTAAACCTGACTATGGTCCCGGTCACACAGAGCATTTGCCCCGCCGAAGATACGGTAGTCCTGCGGAGTTTCCGGGCGGAATCACACAGGCACATCTGGGAGCTGTAGCACTTCCGTGGCCAACATGCAGCTTCCCTCCAAAGATGTGGAATAAAAAACTACCAGGACTACCACTAGTTTCTGGAAAACCCGGGGCAAAGGCCAGCATCTGATCGCAGGAGCGCCAGTATCCTGCAGCATCCAACGCCCACCCATGTCCCGGAGCAAACTGGATGTTGTACATTTCCATAGGATGCACACCAATGCCAAATGGCACATGTGCACACATAAGACACCAACAGCGGCCCGCCCCCCCCAACAGTGCATGCACACATTAAAATAGTGCGGCTTGTGTGATCACGCTGCACCACTTTTTTGCCACGCTGCAGCATTGCGGTGTGATCAGTGCTAAGAGCTGGAGTGTGGCAACTCGGGGGACCATGTGATCGGGCTACCACACTTTATTTTGCTCCAGGAAGAACAGCCACACCTCCCCCCTGTGTTTTCTGGCCCGTATGACTGGGGCCATGGCCTTTTGTTCTCTTTGTGGGAGAGCCAAGTAGGAGGACAGAAGATCCTTTCCCATGGGCAGTCAATGTTTGGGATGTCTGCTTTGCTGTCTGTATCGGGGTAGCAGCCTTTGTCAATTTAAGGCAATGTGTGGACTGAGTTAAAAATGGATTCCCACCCCAATAATCAGACCTTTTGAGAACTCTAAAGGTTCCAGCGCAGATGCTTTCATAGCAGGATTTTCAGAGCAGAACAGCAGAGTATTTACTTTCAGTACTCTCAAAGTTCTCTCAAAATATTAATAAAGACCCTTGGTGTCATCATTGCATATTAATACAATTTCCTTTTATTCCTATCTATCAACATTGGTATTCTTTAGGTGTTAAGGTTAGCATATGTCTCTTACATAATTTCCCACCCAGGAATGTATCCATTTCAGTCAACTGTATTTTTTTTTTCCATTGGCATTCTTAAAAGATAGCTATCCAGTATTTAAGCTGTCCTCTTTTTACTTCAAATGGGAATGTTACAGAGAAAGTTTTTCAGTGGAAGCTTAAAAGGCTGGAAGTCCAAATTCCTTTGCACTCCAGTAATGACTGTCTACTTAGGTTGATTCAAAATGTAAAGAGTCATTAATGTAGGATTGGAACTAGCAAATGATAAATAGATGACTGATCCTTCCTATGTTTCCTTCCTCCAGGCAGTAATGGAATCCATGTGAACTAATAGCCATATAGGTGAGAGGACTGCAGTGTGGTGGGGGGAAGGGGAGAAAATTGACCTCTCCTCCCTCTTCTATCAGCATTGCTCTACTGATGGAAGAGGCAGAAATGATGAATTTATCTCTTTTCCTATCCCCACTTCAGCTTTCAGATCCATTTGGCTATTGATAGCCTGGCAACCAGTGAGAAGGCTGCGAGTGGGGATATGGTGGCAGGGCACAACACTGGTGTCAGAAAATGCCTTTGATGTTTCTCACTGAATCCATTGTTTTATGTTCCCTACCCTGCTTTGCGCTTGCGTAGCTATGCAGGCAGAAACGTGGGAGCTTCTTCCCTGCCGCTTTTCCTTATCACGGTGGCCTTGAATGTAGGCTTTGGACTATTCTTGTTTTGCTGAGAATTTTCCAGTCCTGGGAAGGCAAGGGGAGGGGGGAGTAGTCTCCCGTTCATGAAGTATTTCTCCCGCCGGGAGTTCCCGCGCGAGTGCACAAGTTTCATTTGCTAGGCGCTTCATTGCATCACACTATAAGTTAGCTTGCTTTGCTTCGCCCCCCATTCCTGACAATGACCTCCTACTGTGGGTTTTAGCAAGATAATCCAATAAACCTTTCTTTGTGCAAGAATGACTGGATCTACTTGATTTCAAACCTGACAGAAATTGTCAGGAATCAACATCATTCCCCCACCGTCAGTTTCCGCCGTCTACCACGATGAGTGGAGCTGGGGGGGAGCCACGGGCGCAGTCCCAGTGACTACTACTTCGGGAGCCACGGGCGCAGTTCCAATGACTACTACTTCGGGAGCCACGGGCGCAGTTCCAGTGACTACTACTTCAGGAGCCACGGTCCCAGTCACTACCGTGGCAACTCCAGTGGTCACTGTCCCGACCACCACTGTTGTTCCGGTGACTACAACTACAGTATTGGCAGTGCCAACACCACAATCAGCAGCCGGGTTGGTTACCCCGCCATCGATCGGCACAATGGGTGCTCCGTACACTCTCCCAATCTACAGCCCGGCCGGGCCAATGCAGAGTCAAGGAGGAGCGGTTCCACGAACCTACGTGCCGGGAGCCCCAACACCCTGGGATAAAGGGGTGACCTATCGCAGATCGCGCGATTGGACTAAGAACCTGTTGGATACTACCCAGACAACCTGGACTATGCCGGGAAGCCAAAGCCGGGACAGCCTTTTGGACCCCAGAGGTAGTTTTGGACTTCCCCAGGGGAGGTTGTCTCGAGGATCTCCCAGAACTGGGTCCGGTTCGGATACCGATGCCCGCATGGACTCTATTCAAGAGGATACCCGACGTCTGGTAAGGGACATGAGCAAACTAATGCAATCCCTACCACAGATGATGGACCAAGCAATTCGAGCTCATCCGCTGACGCAACCTAGACCGGCACCAGCCCCTGCACCACCGTTGCCACCGGGACGGCCACCTCCTGCTCCCCCGGGCCCGGGGCCGGGCCAACCAGCACCCCCGGGTCCAGGGCCGGGCCAACCAGCTCCCCCGGGGCCAGGGCCGGGCCAGCCAGCACCGGTCCCACCTCCACTGGTCGTCCCAGCACCAGGACCCGGGCCAGGACAACCAGGACCTATCCAGCCGCCAGCTCTGCCTCCGCCTCAACTCCCTGCTCCAGCACCCCTCATGCAGCCAGTCCCAGTACCGGTCATGGCGCCGGCCCCCCAGTAATCCGCCCCAAGGACATGCTTGAGATCACGTTTGATGGAGATCCAGAGACTGTGTCCTTTTTCATATTGCAAGTAGGGAAATTTGTGCAGAGATGGGGCTATGTGTTCCCAGACGAAGAGCAACAGGTGGAGTTTATCGCGTCCAGGTTCCGGGGGAGTGCTACTAGTTGGTATGTAGCCCTTCATGATCTGGAGGCAGCGGAATTGGGGAATGTAGATGACTTCATGTGGGCCTTGAGAAACCGTTTCGAGGACCCGGGGGTGGCCCAAAAAGCTGAAGCCTTCCTTCGCACGTTCAGACAAGGCAAACTCTCCGTGCGGGAGTATTCAAGGGAGTTTCAAAGGCACGCAGTGAAAATTCGGGACTGGACCGATGCGGTCTTGGCTCAACAATATCGAATGGGACTAGCCGTAGACGTCCGCAATAATGTCCTCAGCTCTCAGCAACCTCGCACCCTCCAGGGTTGGATGGAGGAAGCCGAAAAAGCGGAAAGTCGCTTACGTATGATGAAACTGGATCTATCTTTGGGCAACAACCGTCCGAGTCTTGCGGCAGGCCAGGCCAGACCCAAACCAACGTCCACCCCAAGTGGGATGAGAGATCAGCGTATGCGACAGGGCCTCTGCCTGCGATGTGGGGAGAAGGGGCACTTCGCCGCATCCTGCCCGAAAGGGGATCCCAATAGAGCTCTACCACAAGAGGAGCCCAGAAGGTGGACAACCCCTACCCCAAGGAAAGGTACAGCGAAACCACGCAATACACGGGCTCTTTTTGCTAGCCCCGACCAAGCGGATACCATGATGCTGGAGGAGGAGAGTGAGATGCAGGGAAACGAAATGGTCCTGTTTGTGAATGGCGCTACACAGCAGGACCCAGCACCTGAGGCGCCTAAACTGGTGAGCAATTACCCCTCTCTCTTCTTTGTGACTGTTCTGGTGATGAACCCAGCAATGATGACCCATATTCGGGTTCGAGCTCTCATTGACTCAGGGTGTGGGAGGGACCTGATAAACCCGTCTATGGTTATGGGGTTGGAGGCAGCCGTGGTCAACTTGAAAGACCCAATAACTTTCACGCAAATGGATGGGTCTCCAATGAAGGAACCATGCCGATTTGAGACTGTTCCTTTAAGAGTAGGCATTGGTGACCACTGGGAGCTATGCTCGTTTGTAATAGCCCCTCAAGCCCAGTTTCCCTTAGTATTGGGTAGCCCTTGGTTACATGGACATAATCCTTACATTCTATGGGAGGAAGGGAGCGTACAATTTATCTCCCCGAAATGTACAGAACACCAATGGGACCCAGGGTGGGGAAATCCCCCATGCAATGAACCTCCACGAGCTTGTTTAGCCACGGAGGACCTTAACCGCATCCCTAAGGATTACCGGTATGTAACCAGGGTTTTTGAGGAGGAGGAAGCTGATGAACTACCCCCCACCGTAACTCCGACTGTGCGATTGAAATTCTTCCAGGCCAGAAATTACCAAAAGGGAAAATTTACGCCATGAGTCCCAGTGAAAAGGAAGAACTACGCCGCTTTATCGATAAGAATCTGGCCCGTGGATTTATTAGGCCAGCATCATCCCCTTTTGCAGCACCTGTATTGTTTTGTAAAAAAAAAAGATGGGGGGCTCAGACTCTGCACGGATTACCGGGGACTGAACGCAGTGTCTGCAACTAATGCCTACCCAATGCCCCTCATCAAAGACTTATTGGCAGAGGTGGCTAAGGGGAAAGTGTTTTCTAAACTGGATTTATGAGATGCCTATTTTCGGGTCCGTATCAGAGAGGGGGATGAATACAAGACTGCATTTAATACCCCGCTGGGGCAATTTGAATATCGGGTTATGCCCTTCGGTTTACAGGGGGCACCAGGGGTCTTCATGAATTTAATCAATGAAGTGTTACACCCCTATTTATTCAAGGGGGTGGTTGTTTATTTGGATGATATCTTGGTCTATACCCCGGATCAAGAATCTCACACTACCCTTATGCGAAAAGTATTGGAAACGCTATTAGAACACAAACTGTTTGTCAAACTGTCAAAATGTGAATTCCACCAGGAGTGCATTGACTTTTTGGGGTACCGCATATCCTCCGCGGGATTAGAAATGGACCCAAAGAAGGTCCAGGATGTGTTGATGTGGGAGCCCCCAAAACCAGGCGACAGCTCCAAAGTTTCCTCGGTTTCGCCAATTTTTACCGTCAATTCCTGCCACACTTTGCCCAAGTAGCCCTCCCCTCACGGAACTGCTAAAGACTAAGGGGAGGGAATCTAAGGCGTCTGTGCCAGGGGCCCCTTTGAACTGGACCCCCCAGTGTCAGGAAGCTTTTGAACAACTAAAACAGTTATTCACGTCTGAACCCATACTAGCACACCCCGATGAGACAAAAAAGTTTGTGGTCCAAGTTGACGTGTCGGATACCGCTATGGGTGGGGTGATTTTGCAAGAGAATGTTCAGGGGCAACTACAACCCCTTGCTTATGTATCAAAAAATTCAATGATACAGAGAGATTTTGGCCCATTTGGGATAAAGAAGCAGCGTCTATACGTTTAGCATTGATCACCTGGAGACACTGGTTAGAAGGGTCCCAAGTACCTTTTGAAATCTGGACTGATCACAAAAATCTTGAGGTACTGCGGAAACCCCGGAATCTAAATGCAAAACAATTCCGGTGGGCTGAGTTTTTCTCTAAATTTCAATTCACCCTTCACCATTTCCCAGGTAAAGCCAATCATCTGGCAGACGCTCTCTCCCGCCTTCCCCAACACCTCTGTAAGAGGACAGAAATACGAGAGTCTATGTTCACCCCTGAACAATTAGTTGGTGCAGTTGTAACCCGTAAAACCAAACGAGCACAATTGAATCCCATCCAGGCATTAACCTGGGAAAAACAATTTGTCACTGACATCACCACACAGGAAACAAGTGACTTACAAGCCAGGGATGATGTGAAATGTGGTCCGAACGGCTGCTGGTACAGGGGAAATAAAATTTTTGTCCCTGAAGCTACCCGGTCCCAGATGTTGCAGATAGTCCATGACTCAAAATCTGCGGGGCACTTTGGATATGTAAAGTCCTTACGACTGCTGCAACGTGGCTTCTGGTGGCCCCGGATGAAACAGGATTTATCCCTTTATATACAATCCTGTCCGACGTGCAATCGTTGCAAAACCAGACCGGGAAAACCCCCAGGTCTTTTACAGCCTCTACCCACCCCGAGCCGACCCTGGGAAGTAATCTCTATGGACTTTATCACAGATCTTCCCCCTCTAGACATATGACGGTCATTTGGGTGGTAGTGGATTTATTCTCTAAGCAAGCTCACTTTATACCGTTCCCCAGTCTGCCAACAGCCAAAGTCTTGGCCAAAGCCTTCCTCCAACACATTGCCAGGCTACATACGTTACCACTCAAGATAATCTCCGACAGAGGGGTTCAATTTGTTTCAAAGTTGTGGTCAGAGTTAATGACTCTAATGGGTATTGAACGTGCTCTCAGTACTGCCTATCACCCTGAAACTGACGGGCAAACGGAGAGAGTAAACCAGACTTTAGAACAATACCTAAGATGTTTCTCTAACTATCAACAAGACAATTGGGTAGATTTATTACCACTGGCGGAGTTTGCGTACAACAACTCATGGCACGCTTCAACGAAGATGTCTCCCTTCAAAGCTGCCATGGGTTATGACAGCCCCCTCTTCCCTTTTTGAAGCCCGGTGAGACTGTTGGGAAAGCCTCAGCATGGTGTAAAACTTTCCGGGACTCTTGGCCCCTAATTGTTGAGACATTGAATGAGGCCAAGGCACAGTACAAAAAGCAAGCAGACAAAAAGAGGGCAGGTGGCTGGAAACTGCAACCGGGAGACTTGGTCTACCTGTCAACCAAAAACCTAAGGCTAGCGCAACAGTCCCGGAAACTTGCTTGGAAATATATTGGTCCTTTCAAAGTGTTGAGATGTGTAAATCAAGTAACTGTACAACTAGATTTGCCTAAATCTCTTAAAGCAATACATCCAATTTTCCATTACAGCCTCCTCAAACCTGCATTACCCCCGACTAAATGGCAAGCTGAGCTTCCGGCACCTCCCCCCTTTGATGGTTGATGATGAGGAGCACTACGAAATTGCTGACATTTTGGACTCTAAGATTCTCCGTGGACAACTCCTGTACCTTGTTCAATGGGTACACTTTGGGCCCCAACACAGGGAGTGGGTGAAAGTATCTGATATCAATGCACCTGATCACCTGAAAGAATTTCACACTCGATACCCTAATAAACCTGGGGGCCCCTCATTCTCTCCTTCCTGAGTGGTGGGTGGGTGGTATTTTGGGAAGGGCAGAATGTCAGAAAATGCCTTTGATGTTTCTCACTGAATCCATTGTTTTATGTTCCCTACCCTGCTTTGCGCTTGCGTAGCTATGCAGGCAGAAACGTGGGAGCTTCTTCCCTGCCGCTTTTCCTTATCACGGTGGCCTTGAATGTAGGCTTTGGACTATTCTTGTTTTGCTGAGAATTTTCCAGTCCTGGGAAGGCAAGGGGAGGGGGGAGTAGTCTCCCGTTCATGAAGTATTTCTCCCGCCGGGAGTTCCCGCGCGAGTGCACAAGTTTCATTTGCTAGGCGCTTCATTGCATCACACTATAAGTTAGCTTGCTTTGCTTCGCCCCCCATTCCTGACAATGACCTCCTACTGTGGGTTTTAGCAAGATAATCCAATAAACCTTTCTTTGTGCAAGAATGACTGGATCTACTTGATTTCAAACCTGACAACTGGCTCTGGTGTTCTATCATCTTCAGTAAAAAACCGAGTGACATAGATAGCTCTAGGAATCACTAGAACTCTGTAATAAAACCATAGAGTTCCTGGTGATTCCGAGAGTTACCCTATGTCACTTCCAGTTTTCTACTGACATGATGCCACAGCCAGCATCATAGTTTCCCTCCTCCCATTTCTGCTCAGAGTGGAGGTGGACAATGGGAATGGGGGACAGGAGGTCCCTCCCCCAACTGGTGGCTTGGCAGCTCTATATCTATCTGAGTCCCCTTATCTGGTGAATAAACTTTTCTGGGAACAGAAAGGGGTTTGTGGGTGGAGGGGGATTCATCAGCAGCCATCAGCAGTTTTGTCCTTCAGTGGACCCCACAGATACGCATGGAGAGCACCAGGCTCACAGCTGGGCAGCATACTTGCCAGTGCCCAGTTTTTGAAAACTGGGACCTCCACAAAGGGCCAATGAGGAGCCTCTTTTTGGCACTTACAGGTAGGCTACTGTAAGAAGAAAATGATCAACACTGATAATATAGAAAGGAATCACCATTCCGGCATATATCTTGTGCAAGTATAAATAAGGGACTGTCAAGGCAATTAAAACAAAAACTAAAAGAAACTATTTTGTTTACTTAAAGAACAAGCTGAAGTTGAAAAATTCAAGTGATTTAACATGCTGGATATTATCTGTAAGGTGTAAGTGGAGGTGAATTCAAATTAGTGCTAGAAAGTAGCTTACTGGGTTCTTTGTTATTAAAATAATAATCAGAAAAACAAACATGGGCCAGGACTGACCTCTTTAGTGCTCATCGTTCCCAAGCAACTGCAAGAATGACACATTCAGTGTTCGGAACATTGTCGCTCAATGAGATGTGCACTGCATTCAAGATTAATAATGGGTTACTCTTTGATTGATGGTGTTGTGATGTAGTGCCAAATAAGCTATTATTGTTGCAAAATCACAGCATTGTTTTTAAAGTGCATGCCTAAGAAGATTGGAGTAGGATTCTGAGTATATGTGCTTAGGATTGCTCTCTTCATTTTCAAGTTAATAAACAATCTTCCTGACCTGGATGGCCCAGGCTAGCTTGATCTCATCAGATCTTAGAAGCTAAGCAGGGTCGGCTCTGGTTAGTATTTGGATGGGAGACCTCCAAGGAAGTCCAGCATTGCTATGCAAAGGCAGAAAATGGCAAACCACCCTCTGTTAATCTCTTGCCTTGAAAACCCTAAGGGGTCACCATAAGTTAGCCATGACTTGATGGCACTTCACGCACACACGTACAACCATGAAAACACAATAGGTACATAATAATAACAAAAGGACCGGAAGTGCTATGATAGTAAAAAAAAAGAATAAGCAGAATTTTTTTTTTCAACATTTTGAATTGTATTTTATCTCTACACACTATGAGGGATAAAGGGTCAGAGATGTTCTAAACTAAAATACAGAATAGGCAAGGATCGTATAATCTTTTGTTCCAAGACACTGAAAGACTGGACAACACTTCCAATTGCCATGTCAGATTACACGGGGAAGTCATTGAAATTCATAAACATAAACACAATTTCAACAAGAAAGAAGAGAGTTTAAAAATAAATAGGGCATGGTTTCCTGTCCTGAAAAACACAAAATGCTCTACAGCTGGCAATAGCACTACAGATAAGATTAGAGTTTCAACAGCCATTCCACACACAAAAGAACCTCCTCAATAAACAGGAAACCTCCTCAGGAAACAATCCATAGACAAAAGAACCTCCTCAGGAAAGCTCCTCCATTAGCATGTTCATAGCTTGGAGAAGTACACAAGATAATGACTCAGCCTTACCCCACCTTCCAGGGTAGAAATAAATTACTTGCCTACCATTTTCTGCTCACCTTGACACAGAGAGTATTCCATCTTTCTGTGTTATACCGCTGAGGATGCCAGTCATAGCTACTGGCAAAACATCAGGTTCTACAATGCCAAGACCACGGCCAAACAACCTGGAAAATCTACAGCTGCTAATGATCATATAATCTTCTCCTTATATCTTCTCTTTATATATAATTATATAAGAGAGAATTATTATATAATTTCCCTATTAGTTAGCTTTTACAGAGATGGAGATTAACTGTTAATATTTCTATATTAAGCAAATATAGGCAAGATGAACTATAATATGTGCATCTTAGTAAGTAAAAAAGAGGACAGATTTTCAGAATCAAGTTACTTAGTGGCTTTCTTTCCTCTACGTTTGTTTTTATCAAAGGTCAGCTTAACTTTAAGCAGCTTAGGAGTTGCTGCTCCTAGTTCTGACTCAGAGTCAAAATCTTCTTCTGAAGAACTGCTGAGAAACTATCACTGCTTCTCGATCCATGTTCACTGTTGTCTTCTGTAGCAACATTGTCCTCTGCTTTTCCTTTTCCTTTTGCTGGACTTTGGTGCTGTTCCAAAAATGCTTTTGCTTTTATAACAGTCAGTCTTTTCATTTTTCTCTTTGAAGCTGAAGATAAGTCCTTCTAGGATTATCTATCTGTAGGGATGGATTTTTTCTGTAAAAATAGTGCCAGGTTCCTGTATTGCATCTTCCTCTTTCTCACCTCAAATTGGACATCTTTTAAAATTTTCACTTCTTTTCCTTTTATTTTTAGAGTTATCCCATTGGTCACTTTCAATATCATATCCCTTGTTGACCTTTTGGAGAATTTCACAAATACTTCACTGGGCAGGTTGTTTTTCTTAATAAATTCTGGATATGTTCTATATACCATATCCATATCGCTTTGTAAGGATTCCACTTTATAATCTGCCACAGGAGCTAAAGTTTCACTTAGAATCTCTTTCAGGTTCTCTCCTTTTTTTTCTGGAATACCTTGAAATCTCAGAATATATGATGACCTTTCCATCTGGAGTTGCAACAGCTGCTGTTTCTCAGAGGTCCTCTCTTTTTCCACTACCTCCATTCTTTGATCCAATACATTTGTCTTATCAACCTTTTTCAGCTTTTTGTCTTCTCTGTTCTTGTATTAGTTTCCTTCAGTTCCTTTTGAAGAGCCTCAAAGTTGTTGTTAAGATTAGTCATCTGGTCCAGCAGAGGGTGCAATGCTGCAGCAATCATTTTGGAAATGTCTGTTGTTGCTTCCGATATAGAGACCTGGGGTCATTGAGCTGGAAGTTTCTGAAGAAGGTTTCACTCTGGACGCCATTTTTTCACCCCAATATGACATTGTTTACGTTAAAAGTAAAAGTTTTTTAAAGTTTCTGAAAGTGTTTTAAATTGCACAATTTCTACTAATCTGCACACCAATCAGCTGAATTAATGTTCTCCCATCAAAGCCATCACTTTGCCCCTCGATTTCCTCCTTTTTTGACTGTTCTTTCCAGGGTAGGGTTGCCTCCTCCCCCTTTGCTATATTTGGGGCTTCTCAATGGCTTTGTGGTGTTACGCCTGGGCACTTCTTTCATTTTCCAAGTAATCATTCATGCTTTACTCCATGGTTTGCATCTAGAAGTAGAGAAACTCTCCCATCACCAGATCTCTTGCTTGCTCGCTCTGGTGTGCATCTTTAAAACCATGGCTGTTCTCACATTGGCAGGACCTGTCGGGACAAAGAGGAGCCTCAATCTTTCGGCTGTCACCTCAGGTGAGGCAGCCTTCACACCCCAGGCTACGATCCCCCTCTGAGGGCTCTGGGGGGACCCAGAATTGTCTGAGACCCCTCCTGTCTGGTGTGATCATGGGCTGCTTTCATCGGAGCTTCAATGGAGCGCACCCACCAGCAAGTTGCCGAAACCGGAAGCTACAAATCATCAGAATTTCTGTTCCAGGTATTGGCTTGGATCCACTGGAATTTTTTTTTGCATGTTCTTGAGTCCTTTCACAAGGGGGAAGAAATCTTGTGCTTAGTTAAATATAATTACCTCAAAGCATATTTTGGTTTGTGCAAGGTACTTTTTAAGCAACTTCTAGGCAATAAGATACAGGAAGAAAACACTGGTATTGCAAAAGATCTTGTGTAAGTGGAATTGTGCTATTTACAGGTCATTGAATCTGAGCTGTTATCTCCAAAAGCACCTGATAAGAGGAGAAGTAGGGTCCTTGCTGGTCTTCCTACTTTTTAATGGCCTAAAAAAAATTCACCTAAAAATCCCTCAAGGTGGCTATCAAATCTAAAATACAAACCTTGAAAACATTTAATGAACTAATTCTTATAAGGTTACCACAGCACCTAGAAAGCCATGCTGCAGATTCTGGACAGTTCTGGAAGATTCTCCAGTTCAATATGGACAGCTTCTGCTATCAACTTTTAATTTTGTCCATGCCTTTTTTATTTTTTTTTCTTATTTTCAATACAATACAAAAATAAGCATTTGCATAAAATGGAACAGATATTTGGTAATAAGTTGGACAAGAATCAGGACAAATTGAAGTGGCATGAAGAGACCTAACAGAGGCTTCAAATTCAAAAGGTCTTGATAATAGTGATTATTGGGGAGAAAATCCCCATTAGACAAGTATGCGACCACTGGAAACCAAATGACTTGAAATGTGTGTAGATGGCCACCCGTAGAGAACACAGCATTCTGTGAGGCATTTTTTTTCTAGGAGAAAATGTTCCAATAATCTGTTCTTCCAGTTATTCAGGGATGGGGCAGCTTCATCTTTTCATTTTTTGTGCAATCACAAGTCTCACAGTAGCAAGTAGCATAGTGATTAATGAAGTTTTTGCTTTGTTTTCCATAGGATCAGACCAGAAATTGAGTAAGAGAACTTCTGGAAGGTTGGGTAAGAGAACTCCAGTAATGAGATTGATTTGGGTAGTGATTTGTAACCAAAACTTGTGTATCTCTGGACATTGCCACCAGCAGTGCAAGAAATCTTTTATAGAGCCACAGTTACTTTTGCACATGCCTTCAGAGTGTTTTTGGATTCCTACATACAGGTAATATCACAAAGATAGGACAGGACGGGCATATTGTAGATCTTTCAAAATCTAGACTGTTCTGTTGTGCATTTTCCCTCTAAAAGCCTCATGAAAGGCAACTTGAGAAGAGGCAGGATGGGTGCTCTCAGATGATACGGATCCAGATCCAATGCAGATTATTGTTGGGATCAATAAAGTTGGTCTTTTTAACCCTTGATCTTTTTTAAAAAAAGAAAAGGCACCCATCTTTTTTAAGGCCCACAATATTTGCAATCTTTCTTGTAAAATTTATAAAAGTAACAGCCTCAGACTTACCAGGGGGCTTCATTTGCAGCCCTGGGGTTGGGAGCATGTCAAGGGAAGACATTTTTGCCAGCTTCAGGCTGTCAGTGGGAAACACCAACAGAGGGGCGGAGTTCTGGCCGAACCTGGAATTCAGAGTCTCCACTCTGGTCCACCCTTCCCCTGTTTAAGTGGGCTGCTGCGAGGTCTCTGCCTTCTGTTGATCCTGGCTCTTACCCTCACCCTCCCTTGGTTCCTGTTTGTTAACGGGTTGGAATGAAGTTTAATCTGTTGTCTCTTTGCACTGTTCCTTCATCACAGCTTGGGAAGGCAGTTTGGGCACTGGGACAGATCCACTGGGTGGGGAGGCCAAGCCTTCATGCCTGCCTCCCCCATTTTGGGGACTCCCTTAAGGGGCCTTGGGGGTGGAGCCATTCAGCAGCTTGCCCAGCTCAGGGGCTGCTGTCTGGCTGTCATCAATTCACCAGGTCTAGAATAAATAAACAGAAGTAGGATTGTGCATATAACAACACAGTCAAAAACTGTAACACTGTACCCCAAAATACTTGATACTTGATTCAAAACATTCTTATATTAACAGCATAGTATTCTAAATAACCATTTAGATCCATTCCAAAGACACCAATGCAAATAGTTCAATATAGTTCAACAAATTTCTTACAGTTAATAAATGTCCACAAAACTAAGAGGAGTAATAGTTGATAGATGTCCACAAAACACGGTTGCTAAGAGGTGTGGCAACGGACCGCCCCCATTTCCTTTCAGGACTTCATCAGGCCACTACCAGTGATGGTGCACCAAGCTCTACATATTTCTCTTGACTGTATACAGCAGTCTATATCTATTTCAAAGTGTCTAGAATAATAGAGGCTATAAACTTACAGAAAATCAAAGGCCTTCCAATGTTCCCCAATGAACATTCTGTAAGGTAAGGGAGACTGAATCAACTGAGGACTTGAACCTTGAGGGAAAGCAGGAAAGGGAATCAAACATGAGGGAATTTTAAAATCCTGATTGATGTTGTGAGCATGTTCAGTTAACTGTGAAAACAGCAGCCACATAAAGCCACGTAAAGCTCACTTCAAGCTAACAAACCAAAAAAGGAACACATTTCTTTTGCTTCCTATTTATTTCCGATGCAAAAGAATAAATATACCTCAACCCAGGGGTCTTTTTGTAGAAAAAGAGCTGCAGGAGCTCATTAGCATATGGTATTCTAATGAGCTATTAGGCTATCAGCATATGCCACGCCCCCTGACATCACTGGAAGTGATGTCAGAAGGGGAAGCAAAAGGGGGGAGGCATCTTCAAAAGCTGGCCTGGGTGGGGGAGCTAAGAGAGAAGGGGTTTAAAGTTTAAACTCCTTCTCACTAGAGTTGGGCCACAGAAGGAGGGAAGGAAAGAGAGAGAGTTGAGAGAAGGAAAGAAGGAAAGAAGGAGAAGGAAAGAAGGAGGGGAAGAAAGAGAGGGAAGAAGGAGGAAAACAGGGAAATGAGGAAAAAAGAGAAGAGAAGAAGGTGGGAAAGAGAGAAGAGAAGGGAAGGGAAGGGAAGGGAAGGGAAGGGAAGGGAAGGGAAGGGAAGAAGGAGGGAAAGAGGAAAAGGAGAGAAGGAAAGGAGGGAATGAAAGAAATTTGGCGGCAATTTGGCCCCATTATATCCTATGGGCCATTGAAGTCAATGGTGAAAACATAGGGTATATTCTGGGGGCTGGAGGGAAGGGGGTTTGAGGGAGAGGCTCCAAACTCACAGGGTAGCTTATAGAGCCTCTCCCCAATATATCCACTAAGTTTCAAGAATATTGGACCAGTGGGTCCAATTCTATGGGCCCCAAAACAGGTTGCCCCCATTCCCTCCATTGTTCTCTATGGTGGGAAAAAGTAACTTTTTCCCACTATAGAGAACAATGGAGGGAATGGGGGCAACCCATAGAATGGGCCCCCAAACAGGTTGCTCCCATTCCCTCCATTGTTCTCTATGGTGGGAAAAAGTAACTTTTCCCCTCTATAGAGAACAATGGAGGGAATGGGGGCAACCTATTTGGGGGCCCATAGAATTGGACCCCCTGGTCCAATGTTCTTGAAACTTGGTGGGTATCTTGGGGAGAGGCTCCATCAGCTACCCTGTGAGTTTGGAGCCTCTCCCTCAAACCCTGTCCCCTTCAGCCCCCAGAGTATATCCTATATTTTCACCATTGACTTCAATGGCCCATAGGATATAATGGAGCTGAAATTGACATTGGGCTGCCAGAAAGACTCCCGGGACTGGCTGGGGGCGGGGCTTGGCTCCTGAGCTCCTGGAGCTGTGCTCCGGTGCCTCCCCCCACAAAAGACTCCTGCCTCAACCTGACATTAAAAAGCACAGCTCCCAAAAACCTGTGGGAGAACATTTTAATCTTCCAGGTCATTCCCTTGCTGACCTAAGAGCAGCAGTCCTCAAACTAAGAAACTTCAAGGGAAAATTGCAATGTTGGATTGCTGAATTTGAATTCATTCAAGGGTTCAGAACAATGGGCCCCCAGGGCTGAATAGGGACACAGGATTCTAATCTCACTACAAATGCTAATTTTCTGCCCCCAAGCATTTCCCCTCTGCTGTAATCAAGCTGGTTACAATATACATTGTACCTCTGCAACCTTCACAAGCATCTTTTACAACATCCCTCCTGCCTTCTGACTAGAATAAAAGGACTCAGACTTCCATTTCAACTGGTGTCTGATGAAGCAAGCCTTGACTAGCAAAAGCTTATATCCTGAAACTCTTGTTGGTCTCAAAGGTGCTCCTGGACTCCAATCTAATTGTTTTACTGCAGACGAACATGGCTGCCCTCTGGAATGATTTATTCTTAGAGAGACTCAATAATGCATGGAATGTATTGCAGTAACTGATGCACTAAATAACTGTACTTTAAAAAAAAAAAAACAGAATGGCAGTGAAATGAATTGGACCTTCCATAGTACAAAAGATGATGTATGGACCCAACCAGCTTTTCCACTGGGGGAAAAAAAATAAGGAAGGATCCCCTTTTAACCATCCTAAAAGGTAATGCTGGAGACGGTGGGAGCTGCATGGGAGCTGCATGAACAACTCCTCCTCCTCCTTCTCCTCCTCCTCTGTGGACAGGGGGAGCCAGGGGGGGCAGAATAGTTGAACGCCTGCTGCCTCAACCAAAGGCCTGGCAGAACAGCTCTTTTTTTACAAGCCCTGTGGAACGGTAAAAGGTCCTGCAGGGCCTTGATCTCAAATGGGAGCATGTTCCACCAAGCCAGGGCAAGAGCCGAAAAAGCCCTCACCCAGTTGAGGCTAAGCAGATGTCCCTTGGGCTGGGGACCATCAGGAGATGTTCATCAGGAGAGTGTAAAGCTCTCCAGGGCTCACATGGGGAGAGGCAGTCTCTTAGGCTGCATAGGGCTTTAAAGGTCAAAAACATAACCTTGATCCGGATCCAGTATTCAATCAGCAGCCAGTGCAGTTGGCACAACACCAGCTGAATGTGCCCATGCAGGCATCTCCATCAGCAGGCATGCTGACACTGCAATCCTAGACAGAGTTCCTATACTATAAGCTCACTGATATCAGTAGTCTTAGACTGGAGTAATGCTGCCTAGGGTTGCACTGTAATACCCCAATCCCTCATGTCCTTTTCTTACTTCCGGTGTTATGCCTTAATTTGCATTGTGTGGATTTATTTTATTATTTTTTTGCCATTTTTCTAATGCCAGGCATATGGGTAGAAATTGATCTTAACTTGTCCTCAGTTTTGCATTTTATACTATGCCCTCCCCCGAGAAAAAGAATTATGTTCTTGGATTATTCAGAATCTTATTTTTGAAAGTTATGCAGATTCTGTTTTTTAAATATGGAAGTATTCTTTCAGCTGTTTATGAATAATGCAGGGTATTTCTTTTTTCCTTTTTAAAACCCTATGATTTACTGATATATCAAAAGAGTGAACCATTTTCTGGAGGAGAGGAATTGTAAAAGTTTGCATTTCAGATCAGCTGTACCATTTTTAATAATTTAGATGTAGCTAAATGTAGATAAAGATGATTTGGCTCATCTGAAATGCAGGCTTAACAGTTCTCCTCTAGCAAGGAGCCGAGGGAAAGGTGGCCACTTTCTTATGTTACTTAATGGGCTGGTTTTTAAAACAAAATATTCTTTTTAGGTATGTATTGAGTTTCCCACTTAATTTGATACTGATATTGATGAGCGAGACATTATATGTACTTCCAGCTGACTGGTACTAGATGATTTGATAATACAAACACTCTACCTAGCTAGCATCACTAGGTAACGTATGCATTTATTTAGCACATTTTCTACCCTGCCATTCTACAAAGAGCTCAGAGCAGCATACATGGTACTCCCCCCTCTTGCACTCTCCCCTACCCAAAATGATCAAATCAAACATGTTCTGCCTCATTCTTATTTTTATCAGGAAATTTGCCACAAAATTATTTGTCCATTACTTAGGTTTCCTGGCTGTGCTGATTATGATATTTTAAGGATATTTCTTATGGGTGACAACCCCCAGTTTACACTCCATAGTGTGGATTTTTTTTTTTTTTTGTAGTGACCTATAAATTCTGCCAGGAAATCTAACATATTGGATTTAAATTTTAACTAACTTTATAATTCGGAAATGTTTCTGTATATGGTAATCATGGCAGACCTTTTGTTTGAGGTTGTTGTTGTTTTTTTCTCTCAGTCTGTAGCTTGTAATTTTGCGATTTGTGCCGGTCATCGACCGAATAAATCAGAGTGACTGATCTAATGCACTATGTGCCACAGAGGAGATCTGGGCCACCAGCTGTAGTCTGGGATGCAGCAGCAATGGACTTGTGCCAGGGAAGGACAACTCCTCAGTCCTTGAGTAGCTTTATCATTAACCGCCAGTACCTCAGTCACATCTGGATTGAGTTTCCTTTCATTGGCCTTCATCCACCCCATCCACACCATTACTGTATCCAGGCACCTGTTCAGGTCCTAGGCTTAAATTGGATGCATCATGCAGATCATGTGATCCTGATATCTGTGGCTGGCTGGTGCCCAGTTCACTTGAATGTAACATTTTGTCATCTTCTGGGAATGGAACAAGGGTCACTGGGGGTATGTCGGGGGGGAGATATTTGCAAATTCCCTGCATTGGGTTGGACAAGATGGGTTGGACAAGATGGGTTGGACAAGATGACCCTGAAGGTCCCTTCCAACTCTATGATTTTATACGCACCGGCCTTCAGAGATGGATTGCAAGGCTCTTACTGTAGATTCCCTATTGGTAAGGGTCACACCACCTAGGTGATTTCTAGCCACCACAATGATGAGAAACACAGCTGCAGCATTAGCATCCCATAAAGTGTGACTGGGTCCTACTGGTGCAATTGAACCAACAAGAACCCAATGTTTTAAGGGAAGTATGGGAATGAAGTTTCAAAGGGTTGCCACGTTGGTCTGCAGTAGAACAGTTAGCACCTTGGAGACCAACAGGAATTTCAGGGTCTAAGTTTTTGAAAGTCCAGGCTCCCTTTGTCAGTCTGATGGAAGCTTATACCCTGAAACACTTGTTGGTCTCCAAGGTGCTACTGGACTCCAATCTAACTATGGGAATAGAGTTCCTATCCTCATTTATAAATAAGATTGAAAAAAAAACACTGTGTGCAGAGCCCAGTGTTTGTCCACTGATAGCAATGGAATGACATGAATTTCTGACATCTGAGGACTTGGCTCGTGCCACAAGGAGCTTTGTGACAAACTCTATGACAGCATGTGTTCTGGCTTTGAGCACCAGCCAACTCTTTCTTTGCTGATTAATTATAGGCCACATGAGGACACGTATTGCTTTGCCCTCACAGTTCTACCTGGTTATTACCAATTTTTGTGTTCCGACAACACAGCTGATCACTGTGCAGTGTCCAAATAAATATTGCTGTGCGCAGGTCCATCTCCCACACACCTTTAATCTGCTTGTCCACTTGCTGCCAGTACCCAGTATGCTGCCTCTTGGCTGCAGTGAAGTGCCATTCCAGAAAGCATCTGAGACTCCAAGCTTAGATGCAGTTCTCTGGCTGCAATTATCCTGGATGTAGTTACGGTGTCCCAGGGCCAAGAGCTGTTATCAGTTCTGGCATAAGAATCCTGGTAAAATACCAGCCAAAACAAAGCTTCTCTTTCTGAAAATTTCATAGAGGCAAGCCAATCAACTCATTCTTCATTCTTCTGTTGTTGAGATTATCGCTGATTCTAAATGAAGCTGGAAAATCTCACAGATATGTGCCAGTCACAGTTCACAAAGGGACTAAATGCTGTACTGACAAAGGAAGGTATTAAGAAGATGCTAAGTTATACAGACCAACCCACACATATAATAGATCTAACTGTCATGTGACATGGTACAGTCAGCAGATGCCATTATGAGGAATGAAGCATGGCACTTACCACACCATGTCAAAAGTTAACAGAACACAGTTGTGATAGTGTGACAAAAAAGTGGTTCATTAGTAAGCTACAGTGGTCTATCAAGAGGTCAATACGTTTCTTGGTATTGTCTGCCTGAGACTGTGAAAATTTGTGTCAAGAATATAGTAGAACATAATACATAGACAGTGGACTGTATTCAGCTTATTGGATCACAGTTGTGAAAGCCACGTTTGTAGGAATGGTATGGTGAGATGGTTCCCTCAAATGGCTTGTAACCATCACTCTGCTTATTACAAAATACCAATAAAAGTATTCTTAAAATTATTCAATATAGCTAATTTTAAAGACAGAATTATTCAGACGTTTCAGATTGACCAAAAGAAACTGGGGAGGGGGTAAAAGAATTTGGTTATCATGTTGGAGTTGAAGATGTAGAACTGGAGAAGTCATTCATACTTGGTCATGAGCAAAGGGTGGCAGGAAGTAAAAAATGGGTGAGTGGACGTAACTGCTTTAGGTTATATGCAGCGCAACTCTAAGCAGAGTTATACCCTTTGAAGTCCACTGACTTCTGTGAATTTAGAAGGGTGGAAGTTTGTTTATGATGGAACTATTGCTAGAATGGAGAGGTGGCAAAGAATGGGACATAATATTGTGAACTGGATTTAAGACTTCATGGAATATACTTAATCTGTTTTAGTTGGAATTAAAAATGAGGATATTAATAACCAGGTTGCATTTTCATCCAGCATTTTCATCCTTTTAACTGGAGATGCCAGGGACTGAACCTAGGACCTTCTGTATGCCACACAGAGGCTCTCCCACTAAGCCACAGCCCCTATCCTTATTTGTTTTAGACACTTCAAAAATATTTTGAAAAATGTTGATAAAGTTTAAGTTATAAGAAATGATGCTCTGATGGCATTGAATATGGGACAATGTATTTTCATGCAGTCCGCAGACTCATTTAGGCTGCGTTCAGATGGGCACTTCAATCCACTGTTGCCCCACCTCTAATTGAGCCAGATTATTTTGTGCTAGAGAATCGTGACCAGACTCACCCCTTTTAGCACACTTCAAAGTGCTTCTACTGGCCCTGGAGTGATCAGACAGCAGCAGGCATGGTATCAGTCCATTGGCCATTTTTTCAAAAAGTTGGTCCTTGGAGCATGCGCACAAGCATGGATGAGCCTGCTGGGATATGTAGTTCATGGGACTGTCACACAAATGCTTGCTGAGATTGCTGGGATATGGAGTTCACTGCTATCCTCCCTCTAATATTTTCAATTTACCCCTTCCCCAAAGGACTGAAAAAAGCTGAAGAACAGAGGCATCTTTCTTTTAGGGTTTTTAAAAAGAAAACAAACTTTTGAGCAGCCCCTGGGTGGGGCGGGGGGGAGGTGCGAATAAGCAGTTGTGCTCATATTGCTAAGTATTTTTTAAAAAATGGTGGACAGAAAACAAGAGATCAGTCAGACCTACCTGATGGCTTGGGTGAGCAACAGTGTGATCAGACAGCAGGAAACCTGTTTTGGAACCAGCTCAGACCAACAAGACCAGACTTTCTCAGGTATCAAAGAAACACACAGCAAGGGGGGAGGGGACTCCGACTACTAGGGATCGACAGATAGATGTTGCTGTCTAATTGTGCACTTTAAATCCATAAGGGAACAGCAAAGGCAATGGATCAACTGCCCATGTGAACGCAGCCTTAGTTATTTTTAAAAAGATTTTTTGTCCCTTCAGTGCTAAACAGACATTTAATGGTGTGTGTTTGTGTGTTAAGCAGCAACAACTTGCAAAATAAATAAATAAATAAATGAAAACTTTATCACTTTGCTTTTTGTAATTATCTCTCTTATGGTGAAAAACCTGATAATCAGAACTAAAGATATGGGCTTGAAACCTATGAACAAGATCCATGCATGCTAGACAGACTCTGCCACATTGGGCTTGCTCTTTCACTCAAACTCCCCTTTGCACAAGAGTTCAATGAAAATGACTGATATTATGGAAATGGAAAAGGAAGCGAGCATGGAACTTGTTCATAGCATCGAAGCCATTGACTGTTAGGTGGTAGTGGGGAAGGAGAGTTCTGAGGAACTCCTCTAATTCTTTATAATATGCTGTCAAGAGAGCATAAGAGATTTGATTTATACCCCTCTCATTACCTGAAGGATTTACAATCCCTTTCTCTTCTCATTTCCACAACAGATACCCTGTGAGGTAGATGGGGCTGAGAGCTCTTTTGAGAATTGCTCATGAGAGAACAGCCCTGGAAATTTGTGACTGACCCAAGGTCACACCAGCAGCTACATGTGGAAGAGTGGGGGATCAAACACAGTTCTCCGAGGTTAGAGTCCATACTCTTAACCACTACACCAAATTGGCTCTCAAGTTGAAACTGGTGACCCAGAAACATGGGGTGTTAAAGGCAAGAGACGAGCAAAGCGAGTTAACCATTGCCTTCCCCTGCACAGCAATCCCAGTCTTCCTTGGAGGTCGGTCTCCCATCCTTTTTTTTTGGTAACTGATTTCATTCTTTGTGGTGGGAAAAGCACAAAGTGATGATGTTTGCAGAGATAAAGTTATGAATGCCATATTATATAGAAGTCCTTGTAAGCATTTTCCCCCTTCTAAGTCTCTTGATGTAAATCATAGACAGGAATGACAGAAATAGGATTCTTACTATTCTTGGGCTGCAGAAAACTGAAGAGCAGGTAAGATCAAGGCAGGGAGTCATGGAGACAAAACTCATGAAGCTGCATTAGCATTTGAATCAAAGTCCCACATGAACAAACAGGCCACATCCCATTGTTTCTGATCATAGATGCTTACAGCTCTTTGAAGGTGTTCAGCCTAAAAAAGCGATTCACCTTGTTTCTTTTCTGCCTTAAAAGCCCAGTTCCCCAGCAGTTTCATCAAAGATTGCCTCATTATTTTGGCAGGTATACCTTTCAGCACAACAGTCTCCTCCCAACTGCATGATGACTAATGTGTCAGATCTTGTGCCTGCATCTTACTCAGGTTACCTCATTATCACCACTGAAGCCGTAATTTGACTGCTAATATCAGAACAAAGACTCCAGATGGCTTTTGTGAACATTTGAGGACATCTGTCTACTGTAAATCTTAGCCCATTAGTTTTCATTGTGACAGAGCAGATATAGTATTGAGGGAAAAAGAACATGCAATCTGCACGTGGAACCAACTGAAGTTCAGCTCCATTAAATGTTACATATGCAATGTTTCCTCTAAATAGTCTATATTCTTATATGTGTTGTTGAACAACATGTGAGCTTCAGGAAATAACTGGGAATTTAGAATGGAGGAAGGGAGAATAATGTAAGCCACTTTGGATCCCTGTTGGGGAGAAAAATAGTGTGTGTGTATGGCTGTGGTCACACAGTCATTTTGTTCAGGTCTCACCATTGATCCTTCTCACATTTAAAATTGCTGATCAGACGGCTGCATCCATCTCCTGCACCAAAGTGGGCTCACTCGCGCAATCCTTCTGGTTCCCTAGTGAGTTTTCCTATACCCAGACAATTAAGTGCTTTCTGGATATTTGCGCTTTGAATCTGCAGTTTCGCTGATCTGGACAGCCATCTCTTGCAATGATCATGATTAGGTCATCTGAACGTCCTTCTTGCAGTGTTTTTTTACAAGCTTCTATCGTGCGCATGAGCAATCCTGAGCTGAATAAATTCAATGTATAAACATTCAAGTGCACATGTAGACTCCAGCACTCAATTGTATGTTGCTGGTTAGTTATGTTTGCTGTTGTGGGGGGGGGACCTGTTGAGATCCACATGTCTTGTAAGTCTGGCTAGATGGATTTGATCTAGTGACAGGTAGCTGTCAGCCAGGAATCTCTGTTAGAGCTGGCTATAACCGGTTCAGGGCAGTCTTGCCACTGCTATCACAGTGACTCAGCACTGAAGCCTGATTGGCTGGTGTTTGTATAGATGTACAGTGAGTGATGTACAATCTCTCCTCCTCATTTGTATGATTGCAGCAGAGCACTTTGACACTCTGTTTGATGGTGGCTGTGGTGTGTAAATAAATGTATAGTTTGCACCTAGCTGAAGCCTCCAGTATTATTTGGATACTCGCACTCTCTTCTGGCCCACTCCGTGCCTGCCATTTTCGCTGTTCAAACCCGCGACAGGACCTGCAAGAACAAGGGAGTACGATGAATCCCAGTGGGAGTGGTGATTTGGCCATGTGTATATATGCATGTGCAAAGCCATTTAAAAAACAAAACAAAAAAACAAGCTGTGCCACCCAAGTGGTGGCACGGCTATCTGAACAGTGCCCGAAGCCTCATTGTGCGATGCAAGCAGTTCAGGGAGGGATGTGTAGTCATCCCAACCCAAATAAAATATTGCTAATGAAATCTACAGGGGGAACAAATCGCAGTAAGCTTGCTATGTGACCACACCCAATATACACACACATTAATAGAAAGGTTGGTGCTTCCACATAACAAGGCTTCTCTGGAGCAGGTTTGCTTTTATCACTCCAAATATAGAGACAGGTATGCTGGAGATGCTGCTTCCACACAGGGGCTGTTTTGTGCTCTTTCCACCATTTTTTTTTTTTAAATATTCCCTTCCACGTGTGATCCACTGTGGTGATTTGCCACCGTTTTGTTTTGTTTTCTCCATACATGTGCTACTATGGCCCTGGTCACACGAGTGGGATACTGAGCTGCTGAAGGGAGGCAAAGTAGAGGTGGGACAAAAAGATGTGCGGTAGCGTGATCAGACAGTCCCTGAGATGCCGCGTGGATGCCGATAGTTGGCGATCACACCAGGGATGTTGAAGCTCATCAAAGGGTCTTGCGCATGCACATTCTGACATTTCTTCGCATACTGTGGAGGCTTGGAAAAAACACATCTGGTGCGACAGGACGCATGCGGGTGCTGGATGCACTGGATTACCTCTGCTTCCGCGATCCGACACTCGCCTGTGACCCGCATTTTCCGGTTGCTACTACCCTTTTGCTGCTACTTTTTAAATCCACTTCTTCGGGCCAATGGTATGGGTTGGTGCTGGGTGCACTACGCTTCCCAGATGTTGCCGTATGATCCCGCCCATTTGAGGTGCCCTCAACCTGTTTGTTTCATGGGGCAAATCCTCTCAGGGCCCAGGGCTCAGTGACCAGGGCCTATAGTGCAAAACAAATAGTATCCTTCTACCTGAAGCCCTGTCCCATACATTTAGCAAAAAAAAAAACCCACCAACACTTGGCATACAGATAAATCATTGCATGGTGGTGTTTGGGGGAAACCTACCCCATGCAGCCATCTTGCTGGCTTCCTTTGCTAGAAAATCTGAACAGAAACTGAGTGTACCTTTTCTCTTATATCTTCACAATAAAATGAACCAAATACTTCAATTTTAAAAATAGAGGAAGGAAGGAAGGAAGGAAGGAAGGAAGGAAGGAAGGAAGGAAGGAAGGAAGGAAGGAAGGAAGGAAGGAAGGAAGGAAGGAAGGAAGGAAGGACAATATTTGAAATGGAAATAAGGTTAAGCAGCAATAGATAGTTATAATGTTACTATACTACAGCACAGCAGTAACTACAAGTTATTTGTTGTTGTTGTTTAAAGAAAAGCCCTGTGGTTTTATGGCAAAAAAGAAATGATAGGAAAATGGCACCCTTGAGGGCCTGATGTTGGGAAACCGATGCTGCAGGGCAGGAAAATGCATACCATTTCTTTCAGACAACACAATACTTTGACTGTAAGCCATCTTTCCAACTAAATTGGAGTAAAGCAGGTTGCCGAATGGCCCCATATCTATCTGGCATACAAGCACCGCAACAGCGTAGAGCCTTTTCTCTAGCAAGATTTAATGTAATACCATCAGCAATCTTGCATGGGAGATACAATAACATAATATATGTGGATAGACTTTTCCATTGCAAGTCTGGATGCATTGAAACTGTTGCACATATTTGTTTGATTTGTCAATTTTATGTGGATTTACGTTCTAGATATTTAAATCCTATCTTAGGCAACATGACGAACCTTCCTGATGCTTTAAAAGTGCACCGTCTTCTAAATGATTCTGTTCCAGAAATATCAATGAACTTAGCCATGTTTTTACAATCAGCAATAAAGCTACATCAGAAAAACTACCAATGAGTAATTGTTTTATGCTACACTATGTTCTATATGTATGGTTTTATATGGTTTTAAATGTATATTTCCTTTTTATAGTAATCCTCTTTTAAGCTATTTTATGCCAATAAAGGTTAACTGAACTGATACTGAGTAAAGCAGGTATAGGAAAGAACATAGTGGAGGCTGAGAAAACTTGTAAAGAGGTGCAGTATCCTGTCACGGGGAACCTCCTCATAAAGGTTCAGAAGTCAAGGTAGAGAAAGTGACCATGTCAATGTAGCCATTGTTTGTTTTTAAGTTTGCAAAGTAGGAAAGAGTATTTAGATAAGCTCTGTGTGATGATGCAATCCCCATTATATATGCATGGGACCTGCATGGACAAAAACCATGTGCAGTGGGGGCTGAAATAAAGAGGAGACCTGGGTGAGATTGAGTATACACACACACACACCGCTGGATCCCGTGCACATAAAAGACCTGAATGTGAATCCCTTGAGAAGCTAGAATGTGAGTGTTAACAGAAACCATAAGTCTCTATTATTGTACTCCCCTCTGTCAACACTCAACTTTCTAGCTTCCCAAAGGATTCTCATTACAGGAAGATTTTATTTATTTATTTATTCAATTTATACCCCACCCTCCCCGCGAGCGGGCTCAGGGCAGCTTACATTAGCTGGTACATAGGTACCAATAAAATTCACATAAAATCATTTGAAATAGTTCAAATACAATTACGATACAGGTACAATAAAATCATAAAATCCTAAAGTGCTGGCGGTAATTCATAAACTACTTAACGTGGCGTGCAAAGGAATGCATACAAATAGACAGTTTCCTCACTTGGTGCTCTCTCTCAATCCCATGGTGGCAAAGGCCAAATATGAAAACCAGGGCCAGGATCTAAAGCCGCGCTTGTTGGTGGTAGTTGTGTGGACAGCTCCTTAGTTGAAAGCCTGGTGGAAGAGCTCTGTCTTGCAGGGCCTGCAGAACTGTAAAAGATCCCACAGGGCCCTGATCTGTTCCGGGAGCTCATTCCACCAGAAACTTGTTTTAAACAGCCAATTATGATGGAGCTCTTTAGAGGACTTTAGTCCTGAAATTGTTATGAAGGTTTTTAGATTTATTTTAAAAAATGTGATTCAGTTTCTAATGCATGCTCATGGTTTTAACATGCAGCCCGCCTGGAGCTTTCTGCATGGATGGAAATATAAGTGTAGGATGTGGTATAGTGGTTAAGAGAGTTTGGCTCTAATCTGGAGAACTGGGCTCGATTCCCCTCTCTTCTTCGTGAAACTTGCTAGGGGACCTTGGGCCAGTCACAGTTCTCTCAGAGCTTTCTCTCAGTCCCACCTACCTCACAACAAGGTGCCTGTTATGGCGACAGGAAGGGAAAGTGATTGTAAGCTGCTTTGAAACTCCTTAAGGTAGAGAAAAGTGGGGTATTAAAAAATACCCTCTTTTTCTTCGTTAACAAAAATCATAGTAGGATGGAACCAATCAATTTTTCTATTAGCCAAAATGGGTGTAAAGTTTTCCACTGGCCACTCAGAAAGGGTATGCTGAGAATCATGGGACATGCATGAACAAAAGTCATAAGGGAAAGGGGCTGTAGGGTGTTGGAATATACAAGGTCTATAGTGCACTACTTGAAGAAGATCAGAAGAACAGCCTATAGGGGACAGCTGAAGGACTGCTAGTTAGCATAGCTAGATTAGGGACTTCCCAAAATTTCAAATTATGTCATTCCTGTCTCCTAATTGGCTCTTTGGAGATTTCTTGCTTCATATAAGCCCTCCCCTTTCGTTCCTGTCTCCCACAGCAGTTAGTTAAGCCTCACTTCCTCTCCTCTGTTCTGTCAGAGTTTATTTCTTCTTTAATAAACCCAGTTATTTTCTTTTAACAATTGGTGCTCTGTTCCTCTGCATGTTTAAGTTCTGCCAACAGTAGGAAGGAGGAGAACTGGGTGAGAGGAAGTAAAAACAGGTGACTAGATCCAATCCAATATGAGTGAATACTTCAAACAGATGTTGCCCACAGGAAAACATAAGTTTCACTTTTTTCCTGAATCAGACCATTGGTTCATCAAGGTCTATTCCAGGGGTGTCAAACATGTGGCCCACAGGCCAGATCAGTTGTATACAGGAGACCAAAAGAAACCTTTCTTTCCTTCTACTGACAGAGGCTCCTCCCTGGAGGGAGGGAGAGAACGAATGAGGGAGAGCTTGCTTTGCTGGGCTGCCTCAGTTGCATGGGAGAAATTCCAAGCACCTTTAAGACCAACACAATTTTGTTCAAGGTACAAGCTTTTGTGTGCTTTGCTACACTTAGTGTTGTTGTTGTTGGGCTCTTTATGCCAGGGCTCTCCTGAGCACAACTGGGTTCTCTCCCCCTTTTCACTGTATTCATGCCCTCATGATCCAGTTTTTCTCAGTGAGAAAGCAATATGTGAAGTATTTTAGAGAAGGAATAACAACAAGCCAATGAGATAGATTAGGCTGAGAGTGTGTGTCCAGACCAAGTTCACCCAGCAGATTTCCTTTGTAGGAAGTTGTAGTTATTTATCTGGGGAAGACTATAGTTTTGTATACAAACACATGACTCTCAGTCTGTGTCAGGATGCCTTCTCATGTTCTTGGCCAGCTCATGAAGCAACTTACATACATAAGCTCAAAATGCCCAGCCATTTCATGTTTTCCTCTGGGTCCTAGGCTGAGAATACTGAGCATGAGATTTCTGTAATGAATGTCAATAAATCAAAAGTAGGTTTGCAGCTTACAGATGCACACCTGAAGAGCATACTGAAGATTGCTACAGCACAGACATTTTGATATAATAATTCAGAGCAAAAGGGATCAGTTATCAGAGACTATTAAATAGACAAAATATTGTAAGAGTGCTAGTGTTTTAAGCATTTTTTCACTTAAAGTTTAAAACATCTTTAATTGTATTTGTCTGTGTCCTTTATAGAGTTTATATCTCCGCTACCTGGCATTACATTTTATGACACACATGGACTGGCCCAGCAAGGTCTCTTTTATGTCAGATCCGGCCCTCATAACAAATGAGTTCTACATCCTTGGTTTATTCAGACTGGCAGTAGCTCTCCGGGGTCTCAAGTCTTTCATGTTACCTCCAACATGATCCTTTTAACTTGTGGCGCTGGGGTTAGAACCTGGGCCCTCCTGCATGCAAAACAGAGACTCTACCACTGAGCCACAGTTTGTCACCTTACAGCCTACCCACTGCCTGACTCCTGCTTTTAATTTCAAGCAGAGAAAAGGGGCTTGACAACTTTTTGCCAGCTAATGCTCCTGTGTTTACTCATGTAATTCTGTCTGTAATGCCAAGCAGAACATGTTAGGGCTGCCAACGTTTTACCACTTCTGGCTCCAGTGCCATTAACAGCACTTTGCTTTGTAGACATCCACAGATGATATTTGTCTCCTTGCTGTGAGAGGCATCCTTTGGCACTAGCTGCACATTCATCGGCTGCTGAAAGCCACGAGAGGAAGCCAAGTCATTTTATTTTTCTGACTAGTTGGCAACCCAAGCAGTGGAGGCAAGGGGAAATTCTCACCACATCTAAGCCAACTCTCCTCCGCAGCAGCCACATTAATTTTCTCTGGCGTGAATAAAATCCTCTTAGATGGGGAGGGGGGGAAGCCAAGTGCATTTTTTTCAGATCTCTCCTCCAAATGATGGGGGCATGAGTTCTTCTCATTTAGCAGAGGCAAAAGTGCATACCTAACAGGGTCATTTCCTTTAAATTGAATTATCCGGGTAACTGTTTTAAAGACCATGCATTCGATTTATCCTGCTCTGGAAATATACAATTTCAGCCCTTGCTGTTTAGTCTTCCAAAAAAAAAAAAATGAAAAGAAAAGAAAAGAAAAGAAAAGAAAAGAAAAGAAAAGAAAAGAAAAGAAAAGAAAAGAAAAGAAAGGGGGGGGGAGAAGAAAAAAAAAGAAGTGCTTGGAAAAAGAAAATGTAATATAATCTAGTTGAACATGCCTGACTTCTGTTATCCTTCATACTGCAAAATAAGCACCATTTGTGCGTGTATCATCAGTTTCTACCACACAGCATAACAAAGTACATACTTGAATAAACAAGGTGTAAATGATCCTAATGACTGTTGACAATAGGCATCAAGTATGTTTACCAAGTGAAGACAGCACGGCATACATAAGCCATAAGTGTGTGGAGGAAACCCTGGGATGGTAGGAAGGCACACTGGTCCATATGCCATCATTGTTTGCTGTCTATAATTAAGGGGTGGGACATATTGGGAATCAACTTTTTCACAATATGTGCTTCCCCCTTTCAGTTCAGTCTACCTACTACATTTTTGTACACTATTTTGTCTACATTTTTTGAGTGAACATGCTGCTGTTTTGATCACAATTCAATTGGCAATGGCAAGCAACCCACTTAAAACCGTGTTTGGGTGGGGAATGCTCTTTTTTGAATCAAACACTTGAGATGTGCAGTATAAAATAGGAATTCTGTGGCATGCTTATTTATTATTGATTTATGTCCTTCACATCTCACATCTGTCTCCAATGAGGACCC
The DNA here is from genome assembly GCA_029375565.1 of Gekko gecko. Lineage (NCBI taxonomy): Eukaryota > Metazoa > Chordata > Lepidosauria > Squamata > Gekkonidae > Gekko > Gekko gecko. The sequence goes on from JAPDNY010000004.1 coordinate 181,763,805, forward strand.
AAAGCAGTGTACATTATTCTCCTTTTGTTTTGTTTGTTTTGTATCATTGGGTGTGTGTGTGTTTGCCTTCAAGTTACAACTGACCCTGTAGAGATATTCAGAGGTCATTTGCCATTGCCTGCCTCTTCATAGCAATCCTGGTATTTCTTGGTGGGCTCCCATCCAAATATCAGCCATGGGCAACCGTACTTAGCTCTTGATATCTGACGAGATTGGGCTAACCAGATATCATACCTCTGGTATGAGGGGACATGTGAGGAAGAAATTGAAAGGAAGAGTGGAGAAGGTCAAAACCATTGGGGAAGCTTGGAGGCTATTTAAAAAGACAATCCTAGAAGCTCAGAAAAAATATATACCGCAGGTTAGGAAAGGTACAAATAGGTATAGAAAAAAGCCTGCATGGTTAACAAATAAAGTAATGGAAGCTGTAAAAGGTAAGAAGGATTCCTTTAAGCGGTGGAAAGCTAGTCTTAGTAAGGTTGATAAAAGGGAACACAGACTATGGCAAATAAAATGCAAGTCTGTGATCAGGCAAGCAAAAAGGGAATATGAGGAGCATATCGCAAAAAACATAAAGACCAACAATAAAACTTTCTTCAAATACATTAGAAGTAGGAAGCCAGCCAGGGAGGCAGTGGGGCCCTTGGATGACCAAGGGGTAAAAGGAGTAGTGAAGGATGATAGGGAAATGGCTGAGAAGCTGAATGCATTTTTTGCCTCTGTCTTCACTGTGGAAGAGGAGAAGTGTTTGCCCACTCCAGAAGCACCGATTTCGGGAGGGGGTTTGAAAGACCTGAATCAGATTGCGGTGACAAGAGAGGAAGTCCTCCGACTGATGGACAATTTAAAAACTAATAAATCACCGGGCCCGGATGGCATTCATCCGAGAGTTCTGAAAGAACTCAAATGTGAACTTGTGGATCTCCTGACAAAAATATGTAATCTTTCTTTAAAATCTGCCTCCATTCCTGAGGACTGGAAGGTAGCTAATGTCACTCCCATCTTTAAAAAGGGCTCCAGGGGAGATCCAGGAAATTACAGGCCAGTCAGTCTGACATCGATACCGGGTAAGTTGGTGGAAACTGTTATTAAGGAAAGAATTAGTAGGCACATTGATGAACAAAAACTATTGAGGCAGACTCAGCATGGGTTCTGTAAGGGAAGATCTTGTCTCACTAACCTGTTAGTGTTTTTTGAGGGAGTGAACAAACATGTGGACAAGGGGGACCCAATAGATATTATTTACCTTGACTTCCGGAAAGCTTTTGATACAGTTCCTCATCAAAGGCTCCTAAGTAAGCTCAATAGTCATGGGATAAAAGGACAAGTCCTCTTGTGGATCAAAAACTGGCTTATAAATAGGAAACAGAGAGTGAGTATAAATGGGAAACTTTCTCAGTGGAGGGTGGTAAGCAGTGGGGTACCACAGGGATCAGTACTCGGTCCCATGCTTTTTAACTTGTTTATTAACGATTTGGAATTGGGAGTAAGCAGTGATGTGGCTAAATTTGCAGATGACACGAAGTTGTTCAGGGTGGTGAAAACCAGGGAGGATTGTGAGGCACTCCAAAGGGATCTGTTGAGGATGGGTGAGTGGGCGTCAACGTGGCAAATGGGGTTCAATGTGGCCAAGTGCAAAGTGATGCACATTGGAGCCAAAAATCCTAAATATAAATACACGTTGATGGGGTCTGATCTGGCAGAGACTGACCAAGAGAGAGATCTTGGAGTCGTAGTGGATAACTCGCTGAAAATGTCTACACAATGTGTAGCTGCAATAAAGAAGGCCAACGCTATGCTGGGGATTATTAGGAAGGGAATTGATAACAAATCAGCCAGTATCATCATGCCCCTGTATAAATCATTGGTGCGACCTCATTTGGAATACTGTGTACAGTTCTGGTCACCACATCTCAAAAAGGATATTATAGCATTGGAAAAAGTGCAGAGAAGGGCAACTAGAATGATAAAAGGGTTGGAACACCTTCCCTATGAAGAAAGGTTAAAATGCTTGGGGCTCTTTAGCTTGGAGAAACGACGGCTGAGGGGTGACATGATCGAGGTTTATAAGATTATGAATGGGATTGAGCAGGTTGAGAAAGAAGTACTTTTCTCCCTTTCTCACAATACAAGAACTCGTGGGCACTCTATGAAATTGCTGAGCAGTCGGGTTAGAACAGATAAAAGGAAATACTTCTTCACCCAAAGAGTAATTAACATATGGAATTCACTGCCACAGGAGGTCGTGGCAGCTGCAAGCATGGACAGTTTCAAGAGGAAGTTAGATAAACATATGGAGCAGAAGTCCACCAGTGGCTATTAGCCACAGGGTATAGAATGAGAACTCTCAGTCTGGGGCAGGTGATGCACTCTATTCTTGGTGCTGGAGGGGGCAGCAGTGGGAGGGCTTCTGGTGCCCTGGCCCCACTGCTGGACCTCCTGATGGCACCTGGTATATTTTGGCCGCTGTGTGACAGAGTGTTGGACTAGATGGGCCACTGGCCTGATTCAACATTGGCTTCTCTTATGTTCTTATGTTCTTATGTTGTTAACCTAGGTCAGGGCCCACTATTCTCTGGGCTTCCATTTTATCCTCATAACAGCCCTATGAAGTAGGTTAGGCTGAGAGACAGTAACTGGTCCAAGGTCACCTAGCAAGTTTCCATGGCACAGTGAGGATTTGAACCTGGGCCTCCCATATCCTAGTCCAATGCTTTAACCACTACACCACACCAGCTCTCATAGAGTGATATAATGAGTAAGGAGTCCCACTTAAGCCTGGGGGGGGGCATACATTGAATTTGATAGATTCAGCAGTTTCACATTTAATTCTCCCTTTGAAATCCCTTTGTAAGAAAACTGTGCTTTTTAAATTGTACTGTAAATGTTTTGTGCATGTGTGTTTGTCTATGTCCTAATCGACTGTCTGTCCAGCCCCCTAATAGAAGAAGGAGGGGGGGAACTCCTCCTTGGCTTTCTTGAACCTGATAGAAGAACCTGCAAAGCATTTCTCTCAAATATTCCACAAGTCTGTCTACTTAGCTCTCTGCTGAGCTAGACATAGTCTCCTAGCCAGGTATGGCAGCCCACCACAGATGAGATGCCAACTGACCATTAGAAAGCTGACTAAGCCTACTTCCATGCATTAGAAATACTCTTGATTTGCAGAGATTAGCAGAGGAATTGTTCATGGAATCAAAAAATTGTTACCATTTGCTCAGGTTAAAAGTCATAGGGACCACCTGTAAAGCTTGTGGAAACTTTTTTTTTTTTTGCTTCATTGATGGAAATGGAAGTGGGGGGGGATTGCCATACATCTCCTATGCTACAATACATGGTTATGTTCAGCATAGTTGGTTGCAAGCTGGAGCTTCAGGAGGGCGGAGACACTGGAAACTGATAGCAGGTGACACCATGACTTCACTTCCGGGTTCACATCCGGAAGTGATGTCACAGCATCAGGCAATGCTCTAGAAATTTCCCAAATCTGTATGTTTTTTTTATGCAGAAGTGATATTGCTGCACTGCCCAATACCACTCCCACCCATTTTGTTCCAGCTGGTCCACTGAGCAGCAGTGGTAGCCCAGGGGCCAGAAGCTGGAGGTTGCGTAAGCAGCCATCCTACAAAAACTAGGTGAGATATACAGTGAATAGCAACCACGCTGTATATAATCACAGTGAAGAACACAAATAAATCAATTTCCCGTATTTACTTACTCTTACAATCATAAACAAATTGCTTATTACAAAATGAAAGAAAAAAACTTTTTTTAAAAAAAGTGATACAGGTAGGAACCTCTGAAGATCATAATAGAAAAGCCAAAAGGCATAACAGGATGCTGACTTTTTCTAGGATACTGAATCATTTGTGAAGTGGACTTACGGTGTTTACAGAGACTGTCTTGGTATAACCAGCATCCTGTTATGCATTTTGGCTTTTCTATTACGGTCTTCAGAGGTTCCTACCTGGATCAACTTTTAAAAAAGTTTCCCCCCCATTTTGTAATAAGCAATTTATTTATGATTGTAACAATAAGTCAACACAGGAAACTGATTTATTTTTGTTCTTCACTGTGATTATATGCAGCGGAGTCGCTATTTGATTATCTCGGTTTGCCTAGCATCCAGCCTGCCTTAAGAAATCCCATTGGCCAGACTGGACACCACATAGGCCACCTGTAATTAGAATCCCCTGAATTTATTTATCCAGAAGAACATTTCGATGACTCCTCTTTACAGTCCTGCTCAAGCCGGTTTACAATTAAAAACCACAGCATGAAACACAAGTCTTCAAGAAACACAAGCCATTAAAACACACACACACAAACTTAACGAATCAGCAGCCAACAGTGTCTGCTCTAGGTATCATGGAACTGTGGTGTATGCATTTAACCTTTTCCTCCCAAGCTGTCTCCCTGAAGCACATTAGGCAAATAGCTATGAACTGCCCAAACCCCAAAGATTCACGGAGTTTGCTAGAAATCAGGGTATCAGAAGTGGCTGGAGATTGGACAGTAGGCTGGAACTAACCAGCTTTTTCACTGATGACAAAAGGAGGAAGGGTCTACTGAAAAGGCTATGTGGGGGTTCATGGGATCCTCTTGGACAAAAGCCTGGTGGGGTAGGGATAGTACGCAGGTAGGGAATTGGGTGAGACCGAAGGTCAAAATATACATCATGTGTGACAGTTGAGTCATGGGGGTGCCCAATCCAGCTCTCAGGCTCCAGGTCCTTGGGATGGATTTCTGGAGTCCAAGTAAAGGGCAAACAATGCCCCTTCTGTAGCTATTTCTGCTGGCAAAAAACAGTGCAGGAGGGAAGCCCCTCCTCCCCCCTCACAACATTTGGATCCACATGGAGCAACTGAGCTTTGGCAAGTTTAGTCCACATGTAAGTACGTGACTGAGAGCTGAGTCAGGCAATCCGTGATCCAACTAGCTTCATAGGCAAACGTGCATTTTAGTCCCAAGTGAGGAAACAACTGACTAGATTCAAAGCAATATCAAGTGCTGAGTGTATATGTGATCAATGACAGGCCAGTTGACTGGGAACCTAACCTGGATAGCCCGGCTAGCCCGATCTGATGAGATTTTGGAAACTAAGCAGGGTCAGCCCTGGTCAGTAGTTGGATGGGAGATCGCTAAGGAAATTCAGGGCCACAGTGCAGAGGCAGGCAATGGCAAGCCACCTCTGAATGCCTCTTGCCTTGAAAATAGGGTTGCCATCCTCTGTGTGGCACCTGGAGGTCCTCCCCTGTTATAGTTGATCTCCAGATGGTCGAGATCAGTTCTCCTGGAGAAAATGGCTGCTTTGAAAGCTAGGCTCAATGGCATTATAACTCTGCTGAGGTGCCCCTCCAGGTGCCACCACCCAAATCTCCAGGTATTTCCCAGCCCAGAGCTGGCAACCCTACTTGGAAACCCCACAGGCTTGCCATAAGTCAGCTATGACTCAATGGCGAGAAAAGGAAAAAAAGAAAAAAACAAAACACTGAATAGGATTAGCTTTCACTTAAGCCAGTGCAAACCAGTTACAGGGAGCCCTTGCAGAACTAAAAAGGAAGCAAGTTGTTGTTGTTCAGTCACACAATCGAGTCCGACTGTTCGCGACCCCATGGACCACATCATGCCAGGCCCTCCTGTCTTTCGCCGTCCTCCAGAGTTTGCTCAATTTCATGTTTGTTGCCTCGATAACACTGTCAACCATCTCATCCTTTGACTTCCCCTTCTTCTGTTACCTTCAATCTTTCCCAGCATCAGGGTCTTCTCCAGTGAGTGCTCCCTTCTCATTTGGTGGCCAAAGTATTTCAGCTTCAGTATCTGGCCTTCCAGGGATCAGTCAGGGTTGATTTCTTTTAGGACTGACTGACTTGATCTCCTTGCAGTCCAAGAGTCTTCTCCAGCATCATAATTCAAAAGCATCTATTCTTCTGCGTTCGGCCTTCTTTATGGTCCAACTCTTGCAGCCATACATTACTACTGGGAATACCATCACTTTGACTATACGGACTTTTGTTGGCAAAAGTGGTGGTCAGATACCTGTTTAATCCAGTGATGTTCCAGCCTTTCAGGCTTTCCTTCGATCTATTGACCAAGACGTTTTGGAGTCACTTGAACAATAAGGAAATGATTTAAATATCAATATCAGACTGGGATGCTGGCTCGTGATAAACTGCGACTGAAAAGAGGGGGATGAACTAGGTCTCTCTGCTTTTCAGAACAGCAAAAGGAAATTACTAATGGGGGGGCAGAAGGGCATAAAGCCTCCATGAAAGAAGACTTTGGCAGAGCAACTTGAGACCAGAAACAAATACAAACACTTCAGCACATCCCCGATGAACTGTGGCGTGTGCTGCAGGAGGCTGTGAAGAGACTGGATCAATCATCTTCGCATCCTTGGTGCGTGTCAACAGCTGGGGAGAAGGAGCAGCCTTTGTTTAAAAGACTGCTTTAGCTTAGCTTTTTGTTAGTGATAAATCGAGCGATTAAATAAATCTGGGTAGAGAATCAATGCATTCCCTTCCACGTATCTGGACCTGAAGTATCTGAGATTGTAATGTCTCCTGTTAGCTCTAAATCTACTAACACAGTGGTAAAAACTCTATTAGATCCAGGGACCAAACATAAATATAGGAACACTGGGCTGAATCCAGACTAATGTGGCAATTCCCACAAATTCCCCCTTTCCTGCTGCAGAATCCCCTCTTGTTGTTCTTTAGGGTGCCCTCTCCATGAGGAACAGCATTTTTAATAAAGATCACTGAAGAGCAGTGGGAAGGGAAGGCAGGCAAATCCCATTCTGCTGATGGAAAATTTAGTCTGCCAATATAGATCAAGGAAATGGCATGGGAGGCGTAAACAGTTCCCTGGACTCTCATCCGCTCACAGCAGCCTCATGGCTCTTAAAAGGTAAAAACATTCTAATCATGGGATAATATAATAATGGATCCCCTGTATTGTGTCTGTTATGATTCTGTGACTAATCTAGCTTGATTCCCTTTGCACTCTTTTATAGTCTCTTTATGCTTTGAAGAAGAAGAGAAGAGAAGAGGAGATCGGAGTTATACCCTGCCCTTCACTACCCAAAGGAGTCTCAGACCAGCTTATAATCTCTTTCCCTTTCCCTCCTTACAACAGACACCCTGTGAGGTAGTTGGGGCTGAGAGAGCTCTCTCAAGAACTGACCTTGAGAGAACAGCTCTGAAAGAACATGTGACTGACCCAAGATCATACCATCAGCTGCATGTGGAGGAGTGGGGAATCAAACCTGGTTCTCCAGGATTAGAGTCCGCGCTCCTAGCCACTACACCAAACTGACTCTCAGTTTGTCTTTCATACTTTCTAATCCAAAGGTTCTTTTGTAGTGCAGTACATGTTATGCCTAGGAATGGGCATGAACTAGCTGAAAAAACTAAAGTTTGTCATGAATTTTAGTCAGTTCATGGTTATTGAAGCAATGCTTGTGAACTGAAGAACCGCCATGAACTTTCACGAATTTTAATTCTGTTCATGCTGGTTCAGGAAGCTTTCTGCTCTTTATGACAACCAGCTTAGTGGCAGGGCTCAGCTATTTGGTTTAAATGGCTCAGAACCATTTAAACCCCTGCTTTCTGCTCCCCATGGCTTTTTGCAGGGAGCAGAAAGCAGGAGTTTAAACTTTAAATGACTCATGAACCAACACAAACTGGTTCGGTTCGCAAACGAACTTCCCAGTTTGTATTGGTTCGTTGTTTGATTCACAGATCAGCCACAAACCACAAATATGGTTTGTGCCTATTCCTAGTTATGCACACTTTGCTGCCAGCAGATATTCCCTCCCCCATGCAACAGACATTTGACTCTTGCATTCTTGACTTTGGGATCACCAGTAGTGGAAGGGTGAAACGGAAGATCAAAGTAGGTATGATCCAGCAGGTGTGTGATTAGGGGTGCCATTCAGCTGTGTAGGGTGAGGGAGCATTCAGATTAGTCTGTGGCACTGATGCAATAGGGTTAATATCCCTCTACCTGCTGTTTTCCCAGTGCAAAAAAAGGATCAATCAAAAAGGATGTGGAAAGAATGGAGCTGGTGAGGAAGGGAGTGATGAGAATGATCAGGGGCCTGAAGACCAAGCCCTATGATGAAAGGCTGAGGGACTTGGGAATGATCTGTATGGAGAAGGGGAGGTTGAGAGGGGACATAATTGCTCTCTTTAAGTAGAAGAGAAGAAGAAGAAGAGAAGAGATTGGATTTATACCCCGCCCTTCACTTGCAGTCTCAGAGCGGCTTACCCTTTCCCTCCCCTGTGAGGTAGGTGGGGCTGAGAGAACTCTAACACAAACTGCTGTTTCAGGAACAGCTGTACCAGAGCTTGTGACTGACCCAAGGTCACATCAGCAGGTACAAATGGAGGAGTGGGGAATCAAACCCGGTTCTCGCAGCTTAGAGTCCACACACTTAACCACTACACCAAACTGGCTCTCAGTATTCAAAAGACTGTGACTTAGAGGAGGGCAGCAGAGAATAGGACTTGGAACAATGGGTTTAAATTATGGGTGGGAAAGTAACAGCTGAATATCAGGGTTTTTTTTAACAGTAAGAGTAGTTCAGCAGTGGAATCAGCTGCCCAGGGAGGTGGTGAGTTCCCCCTCACTGACAGTCTTCAAGCAGCTGCTGGATGAGCTCTTGGTAAGGATGCTTTCTGCTGATCCTGCACTGAGCAAGGGGGTTGGGCCAGATGGCCTGTATGGCCCCCTCCAACTCCATGATTCTAAATCCTCTCCTGAAATAGCTTATGTTCCCCACTGGGAAAACACACACACCTGTAGCAGAAAGCAGCTCTGGGAAGGAATTCACATTGGAAAACATCATGTGGGTTAAATTTCCCTTGCCTATTAGCATGCCCCCCATCTGAATCTTTTGCTCTCCACAGCAGTTTTTATGTTTACAAAAAAATGTGGGATATTCTCTCTGTATCACATTCTGTTGAGTTGCGAGACTCTTGCCAAATATGTGATTGGTGGACCGGTAGCTGTAGGAAGGGATCTTGTACTTCCTCTCTCCTCAGTGCTTCAGTTAGGTCTAGCAGGATGATCCCTGTGCAGACGGCTTCATCAGGGTGTGAGTCGTCATCCCCCCCAAAAAAAAATCAAGGCGATATTGTGTGATCAAACAAAACACATTCTCTTCATTTCCTGGAAATGTGATTGCTTAAACTCATTAATCTAAAATCATTGTGCGATGCCATTTATATGATTGAATGGCATATTACGCTATTTTGCTTGTTAACGATTACAATCACTCTGATATTCAGTCTAATGAAAGTTTTAAAATCTCATTACTACTTCCGCATTGGATGCAGACCACATCTCCCCAAAGCCAATGGACGGAATGTTAATGCTATTGGTGTTGCGTCCGTAACAAATGCGTGAAAGATTACAACTTGAGAAACACCATTATAGCAGGGGAGGCGAACCAATCAGACTGCACAGTGAGCAAAACCCTATTCTGTGCTCTTTCTGGAATTTCCCCCCCCTAGAGAAAAGGTTGGAAGTGTGAATCTTGTCTTGTATCAAGACAGACCTTTAGGTTATTGAGGCCAGGGTTGCCAGCTCTGACTGGCAGACACTCTAACAGGAACACCACTTTTCAGATATTTCTTATAAGAGAGACAAAGCCAACATGCATACTGAACAGTTGCTGCATCCATATATGATACATGTGCAAGTGTCTTCTTCTTCTTCCTGTTTTTCCTTTATATGCATAAGAGAAGCCATGTTGAATCAGGCCAATGGCCCATCCAGTCCAACACTGTGTGTCACACAGTGGCCAAAACAGGTGCCATCAAGAGGTCCAGCAGCAGGTGCCATCAGGAGGTCTATCAGGAGGTCCACCAGCCATCAGGAGGTCCACCAGCAGGACCAGAACTCCAGAAGCCTCCCACTGTGGCCCCCCATGCACCAAGAATGCAGAGCATCACTCCTTGCATATATATGCATGTGTGTGTGTGTGTGTATTTGTTGTGTGTGCAAAGTTTATTTTTCTATATGCTTTACACTCCAAATGGTTTCAATGCCACGTGCCTGATAAAACACAGTCAAGTACGTGATCCCATACCTCTCTATGAGACCAAAGTTAATCTGACCAGAACTCTAGATGCATGTGTTTTTTTTCCCTTCTAAGTACACAAAAACCTCATAGGTTCTTTGTCTTGTCTCAATATTTTCCTCATTCAAAATCCAATCTAACAGATATCCAAAGTTAAGCAGACTCATTTCCGTTATTAACGGATCCCCTTAAATTACCCCATCAGAGAGCTGATATTTACTTAGAGCTCCTGGAGATTCAAATCACTTTTGCAAACGCTTCTTGCCTTAAGGCTTCATTTATACAACCTACAATTATCTGCAAATATTGGGATACACACGAGCAGCTGTCCTTCTACAAGACCTTTAAAATCAAAGGAGTTGTCAGTCAGCCCTCGAAACTTAGAACCTCCAAGCCTACATTAATAATTAGCACATGACATTATCATTTTGGAAGGCATTAAATCAGCAAACTTATATGTACAAAAAAAGGACACATTCAGAGCAAAAAGCTTTGGACTGAAAATGTATTTTAACCCTTTTATGTACACTGAATAAGCACTTACTTAAGGAAGAAATACTTATCCTTTGTACTTCACAATCATGAGGTGTTGGGCTCTCCTTTGGAGGTTTTCAAGCAGAGGCTGAATGGCCATCTGACAGTAATGCTGATTCTGTGAACTTAGGCAGATCATGAGAAGGAGGGCAGAAAGAGTTGTCTCATTGCTTAGCTCTTGTGGCCCTTTCTTACACACCCAGGGAAATGCCAATCACCATTTTGGGGTCAGGAAGCAATTTTTCTCCAGACCAGTTTAGCTGGAGATCCTGGAGGGTTTGTTGTTGTTTTTGTCATCTTCTGGGCATGGAACAGGGGTCGTAGGGATGTGCAGGGGGGAGGTATTTGTGAATTTCCTGCATTGTCCAAGGGTTGGACTAGATGACCCTGGAGTCTCCTTCCAACTCTATGATTCTAAAATTCTAAGATAGCAAATGATTAAAGCTGTGATTGTAAGCACATTTGGAGCTGGCTTATGGAAGACGCCTCAAAAGACTATTATGCTATCTGAAGTATCCATCTTCCTGTAGTAGTTACAGGAACTCAGTCAGCCATCCTTATGTATAATTGTGTTTTGGAGTGGCACTTTGCAGCTCTCCCATTGGCTGTGCAATGCACGCCATCAGCCATTGGCCCATCAGCTGCCACTCAAGAGTACTTGCATGCCATTGGCTGGGTGCTGGGTTTGCTCCTCTTCCCTGCCCACTCCCACTTCAGCCACTGTGCCCTATCAGAACAAACAGCTGGCAAACAGCTGTCTCTCTTGACAAAGACACTTCTCCTGCTTGCCTCCTGTGTGAGACTAACTTTCCCCTCAGTGGCTATTGGTAGGCGTAACAAAATGGCAGTTACCTGTGTTTGATGAAAGATGGCTGCCATCTGTGGTTGTTTGTTTAAAATGTTCCCCCATAAGGTTTAATTGAGCTGCAGTTCCTGAGAGGGGCCTCCAGGGTTATCACTCACTGGGTCAAATGGGGCTTCCTCATCTGCTGGCCTACAGTTCCCAGCTGCCAAGGCGTGGGGCAGCATCAATATAAACTCCAACCCATTCAGGAAGAGGCAGTCTTTGTCCTACAGGAGGTTAGGAAAGGATCCTTCTGCCTGTGCTGACCAGGCTACAAGCCAGAGACTGGGGGAACCCTGGGAGGCAGCAGGAATTCAACCATTCCATAGTCGGCTGGACTGGGGAATGAATGGAAGATTCTCTGCTCTCTTGGGCAAGAGAGAGAGGCTGAAGCACAGCCAGAGGCCATTCCAAGGAGAGATCCTATTCTGAGCCCACAACTGCCAGAGGTAAAGAGTATTTTGTGTAGGTAAAGAGGATTGCATTTAAGCTCTGTTGATTTATGCCCTGTTGGTTCATAGTGTATGCTTACTCCTACAGTTCTGCCTGATTCATTTAGTGTGTGCTCCATGATTGTGTAAATAGTTAAATAAATTCTGTGTTGTGCTCTGACCACATAGTCTCCCCTGCTCTGTACAATACCAAAGGGAGGGGGTAGCCCAGGGAAGTAAGGAAGGCCAGACCCTTTGGTTGCCAATTTTCCAGTGATCCTCCAGGAAATTCCTGGAGATTTGAGGGATGGAACCTGGAGACGGTGAGGTATGAGGAGGGGTGGGGCCTCAGACAAGTACACTGTCATAGACTCCACCCTCCCAACCAGCCATTCCCTCCTGGGGAACCATTGTTGCCAATCTCCAGATGAGGGGTGGAGATCACTCAGAATTACAACTGATCTCCAGGAGGGAGGGCAGAAGTCAGCTGCTGTCAGAGGGGCAAATAACAGTAGGTTGATGGTTAGCTGGGATGGGGTTGCCAACTCCAGGTTGGGAAATTCCTGGGGATTTCAGGGGTAGAGTCTGGAGAGGGTGGGGTTTGAGGAGGTTGCCACAGCAAATTGCCACTGAGTATCCAAGGCCTTGGCACTCTCCCAGAGCCTCTTTCCAGAGCTCATTGTATTTATTTCCACAATGGGCCTTATTCCTAGTAGAACCATGTTACAGATTCTATTCTCTACATGTCAAGGTTCCAGCAGTATGGAGATTCCTCTTCTTGTACCCAGTAGAATGTGCCAGTTCTGTGTACAGTCCTGTGACTTCCTTGTTCTTCACTGCTGCAAGAAGAACCCAGACATTGTCAGAGGAGAAATCAAGTCAGGTGATACAGCAAAGGCAGTACAGTAAAGAGCTATGAGTCCAAGGCTTATACATTTACTGTCTGACAACATATGGATTCTTTTTGCTACTACGAAAAGGGAAAGGGAAGTCCTGGAATTGCAGCAACTTCCTGTCAAGGTAGACCAGTAGCAGGTACCAGGCAGGGCAGGGTTATAGGTTCAGTCCCGAGCATCTCCTACTGAAGGTCAGCAAGTGGTGGGAAAGGCCTTTCTCCACCTAGAGATTAATGACAAGTCAAAGCAGGAAAAACTAAGCCTCATGGACCAATGGATGCGTCTTCTGAGAACACATTCTTTGAACTGAAGGGAACAGATTATGAGCTTGTGACTTCTTTATTAAGGTCTTCAGGGTTTTTTTTCCCCAGTTCTCTGTCATTCTTGAACGTTCATGACTTATTAGAAACTTTTTTTTTAACCACACCATTGGTATATCTCCTTTTTTGCACCTCCTGATTCCACCTAAAATCTTTGTACTACCAATGGTTGCCAGATCTCAGGTTTTAGCCCTGAAATTTAGGCTTGGGGGGTCTATTCTCAAGGGCTTGGATGTAAGGTTGCAGTCTCAAGGTGTCAGCTAGCCTACACACAAGAGGCGTTTTCTAACACTTCTATGCATTTTTTTTGCTTGTGATAACTACCCCATACATAGATTGGAGAAGAGAAGAGGAAATTGGATTTATACCTCAGCGTTCTCTACCCTAAGGAGTCTCAGAGCAGCTTACAATCCCCTTCCCTCCCCACCCCCAACAGACACCCTGTGAGGTAGGTGAGGGCTGAGAGAGCTCTCTTGAGAACTGCCCTTGAGAGAACGGCACTGAAAGAATTTATGACTGACCCAAGGTCACACCAGCAGCTACATGTGGAGGAGTGGGGAACCTGGTTCTCCCAGATTAGAGTCTGGCCTCCTAACCACTACACCAAACTGGTAGGACACAGTAATCTGGGACTAACAGTTTAGTTACATAGCACATAAAAATAATGTGTAGTAAATAGCCTGTCTTTTCAAAGCCATGTGATTATTCATGCATGCATTCATAGAAACCATGTGCTTTAGTTTCTAGTGGTGTCTAGGAGTAATATCTTTACACAGCTATGTGATGGAAATCAGTAGGTTCTTTTCCGAGTCTCAGGGTTTGAGATGCTGCGTACTTAGCAGCCCTACCAAAAGATTACCACTACTTTATAATGGATCTCTTTTCTGTTTCACTGCAAACATTTGGACAGAGACTTTTGCTCAGTTGAAATACGCAGCCGTGGTTTCATTTTGGTTGAAACAGCTTTTGTTTGAGGTCAGTGACAGGTACCATTTCACTGGCACTCCCTCTTTCCTCCCATTTCCCCTGCTTCTCTACACTCCCCCCGCCCCAAGGCAGACACACAATAGAAATGTGGTGCTATCTGAAGCTGTTTTATCTATTTTCTATTCATGTATCATTTAAATTGTCTTATTATTTATGGATATTTTTACTCTTTGTTGTTCACTGCCCTGAGTCCTATGTACTCAGGGAAGGGCGGTTTTTCAGTTCAAATTATACATAAATAAATACAGTAAGCAAACTATGGTTAGTGAGATAATCTGAATCTAGGCCACTTCACTAACCATGGTTAGTTAGGATCCATTAAACCAGGATTTGAATATGGGATCTGAGCCGCAAGGGAGCTTAACCTAGGTTGGGTGGAAAATGCTGTCAAGATGTAGCCGATTTATGGTGACTCCTTTGGGTTTTCAAGGCAAGAGACCAACTGAGGTTTTCCAGTATCTTCCTCTGTGTAGTAACCATGAACTTCTCCCATCCAAGTACTAACCAGGGTAGACCCTGCATAGCTTCTGAGATCTGACAAAATCCAGCTAGCCTGGGTCATCTAGGTTAGGGAGTGTCTGGTTAATCCTGGTTTAATCCTAGCTTGTTTCCCAGAAATGCCCTCTCAGGCTACAGAAGTAATGCAATTAGCTGAATATTTGTCTGAGTAAACTAGTACGTGAATGATAGCCATTGTGCCAAATCCTGGTTTTACAAAGTAACAATAGTTAAAATAAACCATGTTTTTGTGGGACATCTAACCTGAGCACCTAACTGCAGCATCTACTAAACAACAACAACAATAACTTCAGTAGTAATACAAAGAGTATCTTTTCTTTCATTTTTATAAAAGGAGGTTTTACCCAAAGACAGCATTTTCTGAGCAGGTTTCCTTCTAGCATCTCAAAAATCAACCACTTTTGCCAATTGCTTATTTTTTAAAAAAAGTATATAAAGCATTCAGCTTTTATCTCTTCCTTATAAATTACCCTGTGTTCCCCCTTAATGAAATGCTATCCACACTGGCTATGTACAATAATATAAGCGTCTTTCAAAAATTGTCCAGGAAAAAAAAAAAAAGACTAGGAAGAATCTCGGCCTGTTGTTAAATCCAAGCAGTGTATCAAATCAATAAGAATTCTAGCCTATCTAATCTAAATTGCTTTTTAAAAAGTTTCAACAGGAAAACCATTAGGAGGGTATAGGCAATTAGAAATTAATGAAGATTTTGTTGACATTTGCTGTTGATAAAGTGTCGGTGGGGAAATATTTGTAAAAAAAAAAGAAAAGAAAACAGTCGACTATTGGCAGATCAGCAGGTCAACATGATATGAATCCACTGGTCTTGGGGGAATTAACTAATGAACCTGCTGAACCACAGGCAATTATGTTGCGAGCATCACTGAGATACCAGAGGACTTGGAGGGTGGGGAACAGCAGATACAGTAATAGAAGAATCTCTAATTAGTCTTTGGTTGAGAGCCTTGAGAGAAAGAACAGAAGCACATTGTTTGTAATTTAAATTTAGAATGCCTGAAATGATTTTTAAGACCAAATCTCAGACTTATTGACATTAATGGAAAGAACAACTGATTGACTTCCATGGGGGTTGAGTTAGTTTCATGGGGTACAAGATTATTACTATTACTATTACTATTTATTTATTTATTTGCAGGGGGAGAAATCTGATATGACATTTGCAAGATCAAGTCATTTGTGTGCAACAGTAGAAAGATATGCTACCAACTCTGGTAGAATAGTTGTCAATGGCCCATTCTGCATCTAGCACTTGTCTCCTTTGTTTTACCAAACCCACACTGGAACAGAAAAAGATGCAGCTCAAAACCACCTTCAAATACCCTAGGCCAACGCCATAGTGACTGCTGAGTCACCCCTGAATGACCAAAAAAACGGCCATAAATCTATACAGACGGTATCATAAAACTGAGAGAGTAATGGAAGTGAAACCCGGCATGCAGTGTGGAGGCTACCATAAAATCCAACAATCAAAGAAAGTGAAAGTGGCATGCAATGTAGAAGGGAATTTCTGTTTCGGTGTGGGTTTGGTAAAACAGCAGCGTTAATGCTAGATGCAGAAGAGGCCATTCATCTGTTTCTTTTCACCACAGCTGAAGTAAATTTTTAAGGTGAAGTCATGGAAGTGCACAGAGCAAGCGTGCAAACTACAATCCATGGCACTGATGTTACTCGGAGGGATAAGGAAATGGGACAGCAATGAAATCACCATCCTGATTAAGGATTAATTTGCCATGCAGGTCTGCTTTGCAAGGTAGAATCATAGACTCATAGAGTTCGAAGGGACTTTCAGGGTCATCTAGTCCAATCCCCTGCACAATGCAGGACATTCGCAAATACCTCCCCCCATGGCCCAGTGGCCCCTTAATTCCGTCTTGAGGGGAGAAGAATGTGGAGTTGTCCAGCGGAGATTGGTCATTCATCATGGCCAGGGTGCGCGGGTCCTACGGGGACACAGAATAGGTCAGGGATCTCCAAGCTTCTGCCCATGGTGCCCACCAATATGTTCTGTGGTGCCCACTTGCTTCTTTGCCAAAGCATCTTCTCCTCAGAGCAAATAATCAGTCTGGACTTTCCTCCATCTCATTAGATACTCTTCGGAAGTATACCTTTGTGTCCACATGGAGCACCCATTTGGAAATAGCTGCCTCCATTATAGGAGGATTCTTGGATTGGAAGTGTCTAATATTTTTGTGGAACCTCCTAATATTTTCTGGGAAGGACTAAGAGCCTGGCTGCCTCCAGAAAAGATTCATCTGATGACCAGGACTTTTTTTGTAGAAAAAGCCCAGCAGGAACTAATTAGCATAATAGGTCACATCCAACAACAGAAACTCATTAGCATATTAGGCCATACCCCTGACAACACAGCTCATTAGCATATTAGGACATACACCCCATGTTACCAGAAGTATGGTCATCCAACCACACCCACCTTTTGCTTCTTATTCTATTTACCTTGTTTGTTGTCAAAACCCAGGGCTTTTTTTGTAGCAGGAACTCCTTTGCATGTTAGGCCAGACACCCCTAATGTGGCCAATCCTAATGAGTCTTCTGTTGGGTGTGGTCTATTATGCTAATGAATTCCTGCTGGGCGTGGCCAACTCAGGAGCCAGCCGGAACTCCGTTCCTGTGCATTCCTGCCCAAAAATAGCCCTACTGATGACATACAATTCTCTAGTTTGATACAAGATGGCTTTCCCTGCACCTCAAGTTCCATGATGCACTGGTATCATAGGGAGCTCTTGGGCTAGGACTCCCAGCAGAGAGGGGGGTGATGGGTAATGGTTATAGGTGAAATTGACTCCCCCTCATGGACAAAGATGGTCAAGTCAGTTAATGAAATGACACAGGAGAGATGTATGCACAAATAACATTGATAATATGGACATAAACACCAAATGATAAAACACACACACAGTGTTTATTTGCCTGCCATCACTGGCTGACTGATGGGTTTGCTAACCCTTAAAAAATTGACTGCCAGTAAGTGTGCATCAGCACAGGTTTGTGGTGCCGGGGATCCAAGATTCCCACTGGGCTATGGGAGAATGTGTGTTCATGAAATGCTGCTGACTGTACTATACGGCTACACTTGATCTTTTCCAAAAGCCTAAGAAGTGTCCATTCAGCTAAGATCAAGTGTCATGTCGTACTATACTGCAGTGCTTAAATGCATGGTAAGTAACATACCAAACAGGATCAAGCCATTTCCACCCCTTTGGAGATAAATAGCAAATGAAAATATCGTTTTAAGTTTACATGAAAAAATATTCAACCAACAGCTCCATCTAGAAGTTATCCTGCATGGGCTTTGACCTAAATTAAAATGCATATGAGTAGAAAAGTATTCATGCTTCATATGGAACTGACACTTAAAGTTATGGCAAATTGTTCCTTGAACTCACGAAAGGCAAAAAAAAAGTTCAGAGGATTTTCTGTAACATTCACAAACACTTACGTGTGTGAGAGAGTGAATTAATTCTTTCCACCATGGCTGTTATTTCCACAAGATAAAAGCTCAAAGGGTGAGGGCTAGGGGTGTGCTCTGGGGGGGGGATCATAATATTTTCATATCTGTGATTCAGGAGAGATCCCCCCCACATAACTGCTTATGTTCATGTAGGACATTGCTGGTTTGAAATTCAGATCTGTGTTTTTTCCAGGTTCTGGTACTTCGAGACCCTTACTTTCAATAGGAGATCTCTTGGTGGGTCTGGGGCAGGCATTTATAAAGACAATGGCACCAAATTTGCACAGAATATAGTTCTCCCTCTAATATAAGCCCCAGTCCTACCCCAGTTTCAAGTGGATTGGACTAGGGGTTCAATTCTACCCCACTCCCCGAAGTAGATGCTTCTCAACACAGGCACAGTTCTTTTCACAGATTCCTATGGGGGTATGACACTGACAGCCAGCATTAAACCTGTCTGCGTTCATTTCATGTTTATGCTCTTACATTGGCTCACTGACTTTTTTTTAACCTTTCAGATGAAAAACCTTTGCTTGCCATGCTTCCTCTCTGCGATCTGTTCTTTGTTTTACACAGTAAGGCAGGAGAATGGCAGCTCTTCCCTTATTCTGCATGGAGGACTTTTTTGTGGGGGCTGGAATGGCTGTGGTTTAACCAAATGACACCCAAATCCCCAGGCAGTGAGGACTGCCTGTCCACTAAATACCACCAAGTCTCAATCAGATTTGCAAAGGGTTCCAATGCTATGGGCCCCCGAACAAGAACTTCTCACAGACATTCTGCTTTCAGAGAATAAGAGGGGTCTACCCCCAACAGAGGAGGGAGGGAAGGGGAACAGCAGGTTTCTTCAGTGTGTTCCAAAGATTATTGGCTTGGGAGCAAGGATCCAATTGGAAGTAAGAAATAACATTCCCCAGGAAATCAGTGGAATCAAAGAAAAGCATGAGTACATGCTGCATTGCTGGTAAATACCCAAAGGGGGGAGGAAGAGAGAGAGAGAGAGATGGGGTTCATTATATCTGCAACTCTGGACTTGTATTACCATCCCCAGAAATCACTGTAACAACCCAAACCAGTGATTTCCACGTATCTCTTCTGCTCAGGAATTTCATTATACATACTCCAATGGAGAACCCACACCCATCCTGTGAACTCCATCACAGGTGTGTGTTATTTGTGTGTTCTCCTCAATTCCCCACACAAACTGTTTCCACTCCAGTTGGGACCATGACAGCATGCAGAAGGAGCTTTAATTCCATCCCCACTGTTACTCTAAACAGAAAAAGTCCAGGGAAAGAGCTCTTTAGCCTATTGTGGAAGACCATGGCCTTTTAAACAACTGCCTTTCAGGATTGTTTCTGTTCAGGCCATGGGACTGAAGGCTAAAGTTCCTTCTGCATATTCTGTGGTCCCAACAGGAGTGGAAACAGCATATGTTGGGAGCAAAAAGAACACATGAGTAACAGAACTGTCATGGAGTTCATGAGTTTGGTCTGAGGATCCCAGCATCTCAAACCCTGCAAACTCTCTCTCATGGAAATCAATCCTAAGCTAATTAATCTTGCTTAATATCATAACAAGGAAGGAAGGCATCATAGTATTGCGAGCTGATTTGCCTCCTCGTGAGGCATAAAGGAAAAGGGCATCAGCGCTTCGCAAAGTGCAGCACCAGGCAGGGGGTGGAGCCAGCCTATTTAGGCTTGGCTCCCGCCTCCTGCCTTCACAGTTCTCAGTAGTCCTTGGTGCACTTGGCCCACCCTCCCACCCTAATTTAGTGCAGGTTTTAACCGGTTGCCTTTTCCTGGGGTCAGGTAGGAATTTTTTCACCTCTTTTTTCAATTTGGCTTCAGAAGGAGGTGTGTTTTGCCTACCTTGCACTGATGATGGTGGTGTTGGGAAATTGGCTTTGGGGGGCCAGCGTTTGTTAAATAGACTGGTCACTTTATGGTTAGGCAGGGTAGAGTGATCAGGAAGTTGAAAATGGTGAGCACCTGGGCATTTCATTAAAGGAATTAAAGGGTCCTCCAAGAACGGCTTTCGGGCCTTTGTGGCTCAAGGCTGGGAAGGGGTGATCTTCCTTAGAACAATCTGGCCTGGCCTATCTCAGCAGGCCTTGCGGCTTCTGGGGTGGTGGGCCAGGGGGTTCTCCTAAATATGCCAAACTGCTGGTCGAGAGCTACATTGTGTGGCTCAAGATCAGGGAAGGTGCATCGCCCAGAAGGAGATGAAGGTGGTCAGGAGTTTGAGACCTGTCATATTCCTCAGTACATTTTAGCAGCCTCTCGCCAGTTGTTTGATTATAAATAATTAATAAAGTGGCCCTTGTTAAATCCGTACTGGTGTCCGTCTCTTTGTTCCGACTGAGGTGGCAAAGCCCTATCTCATCAGATCTTGGAAGGTAACTAGAGTCGGTGCTTGGAAGGGAGACCACCAAGGAAAGCTTTATGGAAGAAGACAATAGTGAACCATCTTTGCTTCTCACTTGTCTTGAAAGTCTGTTTCTGACATTACTGTTGCAACTTGACATCACTTACATACATAATATCCTATCCCAGTTGCCTGTTACCTTTGATCAAGAATAAATTTTGCATTATCTTTCTCAGACTCAGCAGTTAATTACACAGAGAAGGCAAAATAGAGCACAGTTAACTTAGGTCCAGTGAAATCAATGAATTTAACTGCATCTAAATCTGTGTTTGATTGTAGTATCCATCTATGCCCACTGGTCCCTTTTCCCTGAAAATAAAAATACCTTGTTCCCTATTTTGGCTATGAAAGGAAAACAGGGCACCATTTCAAGTTCCAGCAGCAAAGAGATTTCAGAATGGAGGAAGGAATGTTCACAGCAAGATTCAAAGGACCGCTCTTCAATAAATCCAAGATTAAACTGTGAATGGCAGAGTATTTTAAGAGCATTTGTAGTGCTTACTTCTACACCACATAATACCCAGAGATAAAAGTGGTACTGATGAATAATCCTGAATGCTCAAGAAGTGGGAATGACCCCCCCCCCCCCAAATGACACCCTTGGAGGAGAGGTAGCTTTCCGCCCTCACTAACTCTGAATCTTCCTTCCTTTCTTTCTGTGATCTGCCTTCCTTGCTTCATGGTCTCATCATTTCCAGGTGCAGCCAAATGCTCTTTGCTGGAGAACAGAACAGAGATGGCATGGCTATGGAAGTTCAGCCTCCAATCTTTTTATAAGCTGATAAATGACTACCGAAGGAACTATGGCAGCCCCACATAGCACAAAAAGCTGCCTACACAGAGACCTGCCATTTTACTTTCTGACAGGCAGCTATGGTGTTTATTGAATAATCTGTAGATGTAACAGAGTTAGACTTTGCAACTTCCTCCTGCTGCTGCAGTCCTCTGACATTTTGTGCCTGGGGGGGTAAGAAGACTCCCCCCCCAGGAACAGCATAGGGGGCAAAATGAAAGTTGGTACTGGGGGTACCATCAGGGTCACAAAATCGACTGGCCCTCCCTGGCCTTAAGGATGCCAGGCTGACTGTAACCAGGGCCAGGACTTCCTCGGTGGCAGCTCTGTTCTGGTGGAAAGAGCTCCCAGAAGAGATCAGGGCCCTGCAGGACCTTATGCAGTTCTGCAAGGCCTACAAGATGGAGTTCTTCCTCCCGGCTTTCAACTAAGGAGCTGCCATCAACAGTTGAAAGGGAGAGAACCCAGTCCCCTGGAGCCACTAACAACAGTCTGTGCCAGCTGCATAAAGGATTAGATCTATGGGCCAATCACTAGGCTACATCATTGATTGGGTCCTGGCCCCACTGCTGGACCTCCTGATGGCACCTGGTATTTTTGGCCACTGTGTGACAGAGTGTTGGACTAGATGGGCCATTGGCCTGACTCAACATTGGCTTCTCTTATGTTCTTATGTAATAATATAATTACTATCAGTATCACTTAATGTCTATAGCACCTTATAATGTCAGACTGTTTTTAGAGGATTTTAGGATTATTTAAATTGTTATTGATATGTTTTTATTTATTTATGTAAGCACCCTGAGCTGGCTTCAGCTCGGAGGGTGGGGTATAAATCTGATGAATAAATAAACTAAAATAAATATTAAGTCTTTGGAACTGTGGGATTAAACACATGCTACTGTCTCCTGTCTTCTATTTAATTGGTTTTCAGCCTTTCCCCCAGTATGACGACCTTACTAGGGATACTATTTCAGTTCATGGAGTTGGATTTTGTGATCTGCAAAGGCAAGGATCATGAACCTTTCCCATGGAGCTACAATGACAGAAAAGAAAAAACCCTCTGGATCAGACCATGGGTCCATCTTGTCCAGCATACTATATCACACAGTAGCCAACCAGGTACCTTGGAGAGCCAAACAAACAGGGCATAGATGCCAAGGCCCTCCTCTGCTGCTGCCACCTAGCACTGGTATTCAGAGGACTGCTGTCTCTGTTTATGGATGTTCCCTTGAGTCATTATGGCTAGTCGCCATTGATGGACCTCTCCTCCATGAATCTAACACCCCACCCCCAAAGCTCTCTGTGTTTGTGTGGCCAATATTACCTCCCCTGGCAGTGACAGTTACTTGTTGAGTATCTTTCCTTATACATAATTGTGTTTTGGAGTGGCACTTTGAGGCTCTCCCATTTGCTGTGCAATGCACTCCCTCAGCCATTGGCCTGTCAACTGCCACTCAAGAGTACTTGCGTTCCATTGGCTGGGTGCTGGGTTTGCTCCTCTTCCCTGCCCACTCCCACTTCAGCCACTGTGCCCTGTCAAAATTACTGGCAAACAGCTGTCTCTCTTGACGAGGACGCTTCTCCTGTATGTCTCCTGTGTGAGACTAACTTTCCCCTCAGTGGCTGTTGGTAGGTGTAACGAAATGGTAGTTACTTGTGTTTGATGAAAGATGACTGCCATCTGTGGTTGTTTGTTTAAAATGTCCCCCCATAAGGTTTAATTGAGCTGTAGTGCCTGAGAGGGGCCTCCAAGGTTATCACTCACTGTGTTGAATGGGGCTTCCTCACCTGCTGGCCTACAGTTCCCAGCTGCCAAGGGGTCAAATGGGGCTTCCTCATCTGCCAAGGGGTGGAGCAGCATCAATTTAGACTCTAGCCCATTCAGGGAGGAGGCAGTCTTTGTCCTGGGGGAACCCTGGGAGGCAGCAGAAATTCAGCCACTCCACAGTACGCTGGACTGGGGAATGAATGGAAGTTTCCCTGCTCTCTTGGGCAAGAGAGAGAGGCTGCAGCACAGCCAGAGGCCAGTCCGAGGAGAGATCCAATCCTGAGCCCATAACCTCCAGAGGTAAAGAGTATTTTGTGTAGGTAAAGAGGATTGCATTTAACCCCTGCTGATTTATGCCCTGTTGGTTCATAGTATATGCTTATTCCTACAGTTCTGCCTGATTCATTTAGTGTGCTCGTGCTCCATGATTGTGCAAATAGTTAAATACATTCTTTTATTTGGGCTAATATTCTGTGTTGTGCTCTGACCACATAGTTTCCCCTGCTCTATACAATACCAAAGGGAGGGGGTAGCCCAAGGAAGCAAAGAAGGCCAGACCCTTTGGTTGCCAACTTTCCAGGGATCCCCCAAAGATTGGGGAGTCCATCTCCAAATAGGGAGATTTGGCCAGTGGGGTCTCACTGTCCCTCTAAAAAGGCAGTGACAATTCAGTGAGTGGTGGCAGCGAACTTAAGAAGTGAGATATGCCCACAGGACAAGGGTGGGAGGTGAACAGCTGAGTTGTAAACTGGAGCTCATTTTGCCACAGTAGGCAACCAAGCTTGGTTCAGACAAAGGAAGGAAACCCTTCGCAGGCCTTTGTGAGGAACTCATTGGGGGCAGTCCTGCCTAGAGTTGCCAGCTTCAGGTAGGGAGATTCCTGGAGATTTTTTGGTGGTAGAGTCTATGGAAGCCAGGGTTTGGAGAGGGGAGAGGCCTCAGCTGAACAGAATGCCATAAAGTCCACCTTCCAAAGCAAGTTAAAAGGGGGTTAGGAGAATGATGTAAGCTGCTTTGGTCCCTATTGCAGAGAAAGATGACTTTTCCTCCTGGGAAACTATTGTTGCCAATCTCCAGGTGAGGGCTGAAGATCACTCAAAATTACAACTGTTCTCCAGATGGCAAAGATCAGTTCCCCTGGAGAAAATAGTGGACTCTGTGTCCTTATACCCTGCTTAGATGCCGCCCCCCCATGACAGCCAATGTGATGTGGCAGTCAGGGCTTCAGAGCATGGTAGAGACTGCACGTGTGTTTGTGGGGAAGGAAAGCTGAAGAGTGAGGGGGAAATATAGGTTGATGATTGGCTGAAAAGGAGATAAGGTTGCCAATTCCAGGTGGGAAATTCTTGGAGATTTGAGAGCTGGAACCTGGAGAAGGTGAGGTTTGAGAAGGGGTGGGGCCTCAGACAGGTACACTGCCAGAGACTCCACCCTCCCAACCAGCCATTCCCTCCTGGGAAACCACTGTTGCCAATCTCCAGGTGAGGGGTGGAGAGCACTCAAAATTACAACTGTTCCCCAGGAGGGAGGGGGGAGGAGATGGGAACCTGAAATCAGAGGGGCAAATAATGACAGGTTGATGCTTGGCTGGGAAGGAGAAAGGGTTGCCAACTCCAGGTTGGGAAATTCCTGGAGATTTGAGAGGTGGAGCCTGGAGAGGGTGAGGTTTGAGGAGGGGTGAGACCTCAGACAGGTACAACGTCATAGACTCCACCCTCCTAACCAGCCATTCCCTCATGGGGTACCATTGTTGCCGATCTCCAGCTGAGGGGTGGAGATCATTCAGAATTACAACTGATCTCCAGGAGGGAGAACAGAAGTCAGCTGCAGTCAGAGGGGCAACTAACAGTAGGTTGATAGTTATCTGGGATGGGGTTGCTAGCTCCAGGTTGGGAAATTCCTGGGGATTTCAGGGGTGGATCCTGGGGAGCATGGGGTTTGAGGAGGTTGCCACAGCAAATTGGCACTGAGTGTCCCAAGGTCTTGGCACTCTCCCAGAGCTTCTTTCTAGAGCTCATTGTATTTATTTCCACAATGGGCCTTATTCCTAGTAAGGACATAAAAAGCAGAAAGGATCTTCTTCCCCCTCCCCACTATGTCCTTCCGACTTGTGTGGCTATTAGTCCATGCGAGTCCCATGATCCTGGGAATATTCACTGTAAGGAGATGTGGGAAAGATTTGTGGCTGTCAGTGCCTTCCTTTGACAGATTGCTGGATCCAGCCCATAATTATGTTATCCAGGTGCTGACTTTACACTCTCCATTCTACTACTTTAAACCTCTTTCCCTCAAATAGCTTGAACTATTCGATATACCTTCACAGAAACCTCTTTTTCATTAGAAAGCACAAATTATTTTGAAAACACAGTCCGCTGTTCAGAAATAGAATGTTCTGTAGAATGTTTCAGCACTGTAGCAAGAGTCTCTTAGGTCTCCTAAAGTGTGTGTGTGTGTGGGAACAAACACTGGTTTTCTCACTACAGTCCTTTAGTTACTAGGAGATGAAATGGTAATCTTTCAGCTAAAATGGGTCATTTGTTAAGAAAACAAAGCTGACCAACTTCCAGAGCATTCTGTCAATCTGTGGACAGGAAATTGAGGAGGCTGGCATGAACAGCTTGTAAAAATATTGAATTATTTCCAGGCTTCCTTAAAAGCCTGATCTGATGAAGTTTGATTTAAAGTAGTCATCTCCCCCCACCCACCCCCAGAGCTGATCCAATGGATCTATATATCATAGAGCATTTTGGTAGCTCTTTGACTTATCGCGAGGGCAGAAGATGCAATGGGGGTGGGCGGAGGAAACCAGTCTTCTGGTAAAGGGTCCCAACCCCCTAAACCTGAAGGCCCTCAAGGCCTGGCTGGTTGACTACCCTAATAGAGGTGATGCTAGGTATTTGTTAGAGGTTTTTCAGTTTCATATTCCCTTTAAGGGCCCAAGGGGCCCATTCATGGCCAGCAACCTCTATTCAGTTTGGGGATTGGGGATTGGAGAACGTTGTTAGGTCAAAAATTGATAAGGAAAGGGCTGAAGGTAGGGTGCTGGGTACAGCCTCCTGTACCCAACCTTCAGGTTTCTCCCCTGGGAGTGGTGCCCAAAAAGGCATCTGGTGAATTTTGTTTGATTCACCATCTTTCATTCCCCAGGGGAAGGTTCATTAATGATGATATTCTGGATGACTTATGCTCTGTTCGCTATATGACTTTTAATCAGGCTGCGCACTTTGTGTGGTGCTGTGGCCCAGGTGAAAGATGATGAAATGTGACATCAAGTCTGCCTTTTGACTGCTCCCTGTACACCCAGATGATTTCGAGCGTCTGGGTTTTTCCTTTGATGACCAATTTTTACATGGACAGAGCCTTGCCTATGAGCTGCTCCATGTCATGTGTGGCCTTGGAGTGTTTTAGCTCCTTTTTGGAGGGGGCAGTTCAGGAGAGGTCAGGGTTCTGGGAGGTTGCTCATTATTTGGATCATTTCCTTTTTGTGGGGCCGGTGGGCTCTGGTCAATGTGGGCAGCTTCTTAATAATTTTCTTAGTTTGTCCTCTGAGTTGGGGGTGCCACTTGCACAAGAAAAGACAGAAGGGCCCATTTCCTGGTTGACTTTTCTGGGGGTTGAGCTGGACATAGTGGATCAGGTGTCCTGTTTGCCTGAAGTTAAGGTGCAAGATTTGTTTGCCAGGGTCACTGGTTTCCTTGCCAGGCGTAAAGTAGCGCTCCTGGAGTTATAGCAGCTGGTGGGTCGTCAATTTCACCTGTAAGGTGGTGGCCCCTGGGCATGCCTTTTTGCAAAGGCTCTGTGATATGTTGCCCTGCAAGGCTTTTGAGCCTCTTTATGGACTGTAATAAAATAATAAACTGTGCCAGTGTATGCATAAGGGACTGAACCACATGGTAACCCCACCAAGATGCCAGAAGAGACTGCACCCAGGCAAGAGACGTTCTCCTGACCTCCCCAGCAGCTCCAGTGGCCAGCATAGGTTACCAGCCTGTTCCTCATGAAGGAAAATGGAACAGACCCAGTATGCACTAAACACAGCAACATGCCTTAATAAAAGTCAAGGACTAGGAACTCCAAAACTGTCATTAAGAGTTCCTTCTAAATCAGGCAGGCAGCCTCTTTCCCTCCCCCCTCACCTGCAAGACCTCACGTAGACCTGGCAGAGTCTATTCATCGTTGCCTGGTAATTAATTGATGGCCATCAGCAGCCTGGCTAATGCCATCAAGAAGACAATGGAATTGGCCTGGTGACTCATCCTAGCTGCTACCAGGTGTCAGACATGAGTAAGTTTCTAGCTCTCAGTATTGACCACCCCTCAGGTACACCTCCCCTACACCTTCCGACCAATAGGGTACTTTCAGGGACGGACTTACCAGGAGGTGGAACCAGAGGCTGGGACCAGCCCCCACCCTCCTGCTTATAAGGAGATGCCTGACCACCGGCTCTCTCTCTGCTCTTCGACCCCTATTGAATCTTTGACCCTCTTATGTCCAGCTTGCTATCCCCAACCCCTGCCTCCGTCTTTAAACTCTGGTCTGCAGGCCGAGTTCCCATGTGTTACCTGCTGGCCAGGCCGCGTGGTCCCCAATTTTCTTAGTTTCTTTCCCCTCCATTTTTCCTGAGGAACGCTGTACACTACGGGACCAGTAGGTATAGCCCACCAATGATTTATCTGCTAATGCAAATGTGCTTTGCCTCTATCTGTATTTCCTAGACTTGAGTAATTGTGTGTGAGCCTGTGTATTGTTTGCTTGTGAAGAACTTCAGTAAAAGACTTTATTTTTCAACCTTACAAAGTCTCCTGGTCTGTTACCAACACCCCCCGGCAGGGCTGAGCTCTGTATACACAGGTGTTCGCTCTCGCAGCTGATTGCCTATTAATAATCAATCATATTCCCCTCATTATTATTAATAATTACGTGTAATCAGGCTAACAGATGCCATGGCAGGACTTTGCCTTCCATACCACCAGACTTGTGTTACGTCCTCCATGCAAGCAGACCTCATGGTCTGGTAGGAATTTTTAGGTTCCTTCAATGAGGTGTCCTTCTGGAGGGACGACTTGCGGCTCAATGCTGAGCTTCGGGTACACTCTGACGCATCTGGCTCCTTAGGTTTTGGGGTATATTTTCAAAGACACTGGTGCGCCAAGGATTGGCCTTCTGATTGGATTGAGGCGGTTCTTAATAGGTAGCCATTTGGCTTTGGGGGGAGAGTCCACTTTTGGTGTGACAATTTGTCTGTGGTTCACGTCATCAGCTCCCTATCGTCCAGGTCCCCAAGGGTCATGGTGTTGGTCAGGGTCTTTACACAGCATTGCTTCCAGCTTAACATTTTATTTTTAGGCAGATATATTCCTGGGAAGGATAATGGGGTGGTTGATGCTCTCTCTCACAAACAGATGGGGAGGTTTCATCAGCTGGCCCCAGAAGCTGATCTTCAACCGGCAAGGATCCCCCTGGAGCTATGGCTGCTTGGAAGGCTGAGGCTTGCAGAGCGATAGGCCTGGCCATAGCCCCCAGCACCAGGAAGTCCTACAAGCATGCAATACGTCAATTCAAGGAGTTTAGGTCAGAGGTGGGGTATCAGGTACTTTGGCCCCTTCTGGTGGAGCAATTGGTCCACTATTTTGTGGATCTTAAAGGTAAAGGGTTGGCTGTATGTTCCATTAAAGGGCAACTTTCTGCGCTGGCCTTCACCAGTAAGGCACTGGGTTTCTGAGAGGAAACCAGTGACTTTCACTTTAGGAAGATGCTTGAGGGTTGGTCCAGGGAATCAGGGTGGCAAGTGGACACTAGGCAGCCCATATCCTCTTCGGTCCTTAAAGG
Source organism: Gekko gecko (assembly GCA_029375565.1). Taxonomy (NCBI): domain Eukaryota; kingdom Metazoa; phylum Chordata; class Lepidosauria; order Squamata; family Gekkonidae; genus Gekko; species Gekko gecko. Next base: position 181,792,733 of record JAPDNY010000004.1, read on the forward strand.
GCTGAGGCAGGTTTGGGGCGAGGTTTGTGTGTCAGAATTTGAAGCTTGCCTCTTTCATGCAGCAGCCTTAGTTGCCTTTTGGGGGGGCCTCTGGGTCAGTGAGCTTGTTGCTCAGTCATTTGATGATTCTTCTGGTTGGGCATTATTGGCATTGGACCTTAAGTTGGCCTTGGGGAAGGTGCATATTACAGTGAGGTGTTCAAAGACCAACCAGCAGCACTGGGGTATGGTGCTCACTTTGGGTCCCTGTTCTGATCCCGAGCTTTGCCCAGTTTCAGCCCTCGTTGGCTACTTGGCACTTTGTGGCTGCAGGGATAGTTTGTTGTTCCGCCATTCTGGTGGTGTTCCTTTAACATAGCATCAATTTTGGGTGGTAACAGTCCACACATTGTCCAGGTTGGGCTTCTCTGGCGTGAAGTTTGGTACCCATTCATTTTGGATGAGCGCAGTCTCTACTGCTGCAGCAATGGGTTATTCTTCTCCAGAGATTCAGTGTTAGGGCAGATGGAGCTCGTCTGCCTATAAATCATATGTTTACATGTTTATTTCCTCATAATTGTTTCAGTTGGGGTAACTGTTGTTCTCCTTTTAGGTTTTTTTGTTCCCATTGAGAGGAGATGGGTGCTCATCTGTGGCCACAGTTTTGTGTTTTGGGCTGTACACCATGCTTGGAGAACTTTGTTGGGATCTCAGCTGGGCCTAAGCCACTGGGCTAGTATTGAATGGCAGGGGTGCCAAGGCCTTCATTGGTTGGGCCTCATGCCTTTGTTGTTCCGGGAACCTTCCTACCTGTTACCCCATGTGTTGGTTATTCACCTGGGTGATAATGACCTGGGTTTTGTGAAAGGTAAAGCTTTAGTACTGTGGGCTATTGAAGATCTGTGGGCTATACGGGCTAGGTGGCCAGATGTGTCCATAGTGTGGTCAGCGATAGTCCCACATAGGGTTTGGTGCGATGTTCTGAATCCATTGGCGCTCGACTGTGCCCACAGAAAGGCTAATAAGGACATCAAGAAGGTATTGGATGCTGGATTGGGCCACTACCTGCCTCACCCCCAGATCCACCCCACCTGCTTGGATCTTTACAGGCAAGATGGGGTACATCTCTCTGAGAAAGGTAATTATATTGTCTTGGAGGATTTGCTGTAAGGAGGCCCTAGGCCTTCAGGTGGGAGCATTGGCTTAAACTGAGGCTTGATCTTGGCTGTGGCAGGATCGGGGCTGGTGAGTGGTATGCGGCTAGGGGGAGGACTGATTAACAACCCCAGTTTGAGGGATAGGAGTCTGGCTGGATTAGCCTTTGGGTTACGCAACCCAGGGAAAAGATAGCAGACTGCGTTTGGGAGTGCATGGATTGATCGGCCACTTGTTCTACAACTTGGCAGTTGGATCTCCAGGTCATTGCCTGTTCAGTGTGTTTGACTGGTGTAAGCCATAGACATTGGCTCAAGCCAGGGGCAGGTTGGCTTCCCATTATACATCTGGGGAAGTGTCGGTGGCCTGGATTGTGTTGCAAGTCACAATTGGTCCTTGCCATTGAAGTACAGTTTGATAAATTAAATAAAGTGGCTCTTAGTTCATCCAATCAATCTCTCTGTCTCTTTATTCTGAATAAGGGAGCAATAAGATCAGTGCCGTCAAAGAACTGCTGCTTCCTTTTATCAGACAATTTGATTCACTTTTATTTTAATACTAGCAAAATCAAGGCAGGGTTTTTGCTCTTTTTTTCTGTAATTTTGTACCTTTCACCTGGTATGTGCTGCTTTAAGGGTGGTGGTTTTTTATTATTATTATTATTGTCTTCTGTACATTCAGGGAAGCTCCTCAATTAAGATTTTTTAATAAAGCAATTTAAAAAGTTGTGTGTTACAAGTAACAGAGCTTATCAATTGATTCCTTTTTTCCCCCAGAGCCTGTTTACAGAATCCAAACCCTTCCACAGCTTAAAACATTTATAAACTAGTGCAAACTCAGAAGAACACAACGGAGAGGGCACAGCATGACAGACTTTCTGTATTCATAAACAGGGAGCAGAAAGTCTAATAAAATTTACCCAAATACATATTTACAGGAACCTAGGCAAAAATGTGTTTCACCGTCTATTTTCATGGGGAATGGTTAAGCATGTGCTTCATTTTCTCATTAAAATATATATAGAGAAAGCATATACAACAAAGATACAGAGAACCAGAATCCCATTGATGCAATATATCTGTTAATGAGCCAACTGTGTTGCATCATTGATGTAATAAACAGCTTAACTTGGCAAGTTAAAATATAACAAATTTATAATTTAGTTTTAGGGCCCTTGTAGCACAAATGGGGGAAGAAGGACTGAAGGAAGGACTGAAAGGAAAGAGCTTTTCTGTGGTTGCTCAGTCAGTTAGTAGCTGTGCTGAGATTTGAACCCAAGACCACCAGGAGAAGGGGCCCAGAGGTGCAAAATTCAGGAAGCCAGGCCAGTGGCTAAATTTTTCTAGAGGGTGGAGCTGGGAAGGGAGGTTCCTTATCTGAGGGAAACCCTTGTCGGCTCTCAGAAACCCTGTATGAACCAGAGATTTCACTGCATAAGTTCATACTTTATTGATTTCCAATTAGTTTCCAGGATTGAGGAGAAGTCAGAGCTCAGGGGTAGAGCATCTGCTTGCCATGCAGAAAGTCCCAGGTACGATCCCCAGCATTTCCAGTTTAAAGTATAGGTTAGTAGGTGATGTGGAAGACCGCAGATCCTGGAGAACAGCTGCCATTCTCAGTAGACAATACTGACCTTGGTCAACCAATGTTCTGATTCAGTATAAGGCAGCGTCAGACTTTCAGATGTCCAATTCAAGGTACTGGTTATCCTGTCCTTATTAATATTTGAATTTTGGTTCCACCACATTCTATGCTTGCCATAATTGATTCGGCACAAGAACTGGCAGTCAGAGGACACTGGCCAGGACTGACTGGCTGCTTGGCGAAGTCCCACCCACGTCAGCCCCAGTCAGTGTGTTTGGCTCAGTCTGCTCCAGTCCTCCGACAGGAAAGGACCGTCTGGAGTGTGAGCACAGGGACAGGCCCTCAAGGCTGAGGCAAGTGAGAGAAGCCCTTTTCCGCCCCGCCCACCATCCCCTGGGCCTTCTATGAGGGGACTAGGCCCAGAAAAGCCCTTTTCCGCCCCCCCCACACCATCCCCTGGGCCTTCTATGGGGGCAGTAGGCCCAGAAAAGCCCTTTTCCGCCCCCCCCCCACACACCATCCCCTGGGCCAGCTCTGGCACAGCTGTTCTCTCAAAGACAGTTTGTGTTAGAGTTCTCTCAGCCCCACCTCCTCACAGGGTGTCTGTTGTGGGGAGGGGAAGGAAAAGGAGTTTGTAAGCCGCTCTGAGACGCCTTTGGGCAGTGAAGGGCAGGGTATAAATCCAAACTTTTCTTCTCTTCTTCTTCTTCTATGGGGGCAGTAGGCCCAGAAAAGCCCTTTTCCGCCCCCCCACACACCATCCCCTGGGCCAGCTCTGGCACAGCTGTTCTCTCAAGGACAGTTTGTGTTAGAGTTCTCTCAGCCCCACCTCCTCACAGGGTGTCTGTTGTGGGGAGGGGAAGGAAAAGGAGTTTGTAAGCCACTCTGAGACGCCTTTGGGCAGTGAAGGGCAGGGTATAAATCCAATCTCCTCTTCTTCTTCTTCTATGGGGGCAGTAGGCCCAGAAAAGCCCTTTTCCGCCCCCTCACACGATCCCCTGGGCCTTCTATGGGGGCAGTAGGCGCAGAGAAGCCCTTTCCCACCCCTTTCCTTCCTTCCTTCCTTCCTTCCTTCCTTCCTTCCTTCCTTCCTTCCTTCAACCCTCTCTCCCTTCCTAGGGCCTGTTGTCTTCCACCACAACGGGCTTTGCTCCCTAGTCACCTATAAAGCCCTTCATGGCCTAGCCCCACAAATCTGTAGCACTGACTCTCCCAGTGTGCTCTGTTTCTACAGCTGTGCCTATCTGAGCCAAGCCTTCTGGTTGTGCCACCCTGAAAATGGGTATCCAGGGTTGTGCCACCCTGAAAAGCCTCCTACACACATATTCTCTGTTGTGGCTCTGCCTGACAATGTTACTTCTACCATAGCTCAGGATGACATTTTTTTATATAAAATTGCAGTTTTAGTTGTAGTTTTCGTGCCTGTGAAATTTGGAGGCAGTTTTCATTGCCTTCTTCATCTATATATTATGTGCTTTTATTGCATTGTGTAATTGTGTTTTATTGCATTATTTATCGTATTCTATTTATTTATTTGCTTCATGTATACCTGGTCTGTCTCCCCAATGGCCTACACTGTTCTTCTCTCCTCCATTTTATCCCTCAAAAAAGTCCTGTAAAGTAAGTTAGGATGAATGTGTGACTGGCCCAAGGTCACCCAGTGAGCTTACATTGTACAGCAGGTCTCCAAGATCCTAGTCTGACACTCTAACCACCAGAGATGGGCATGAACCTGCTCACAAATGGACATTCATGATGAATTTTGGGTGGTTCATGCTTCACAAAGTCAGGTTCATGGCAGGTCAACTGACATGAACTGTCCATAGCCATTCAAACTGATTGTGGAGGTTCATGAGTGGATACATTTTCAGGCAGACTGTCTCTGCTTAATCTAAATATTTACCAAACTTCAAAGTAATGAGGGGGGACTTGGAAAGCATGTAGAGGAGCATCCAAGGGAGGTCCCCTGTGACTTTGATGTCTCTAGCTTACACAGGATCTGTTCTATACACTCCTGAACCTGTGCCTGTCAAATTGACCGAGGTTCAGGACTGTATAGAACAGATCCTGTGCAATCTAGAGGCACCAAACTTGCAGAGGTCTCCCACTGACTCTCCTCTACCTGCCCTCCAAGTTTGGTGAGGATTTGCAAGGTCCAAGTTACAGCCCACCAAAGAAGGCACCCCCCAGGAAAGTACATTCTGAGAAAATGACTATCTGTCATTTCCCCAAAAAGCACTTTCCTGGGGACACCTTCCTTGGGGGGCTGTAACTCAGACCCCATAAATTCATTCCTCACCAAACTTGGAGGGCTGGTAGAGGAGAGACATCCAGAGAACTCCTGTGAGTATGTTGTCTCTAGCACATGGGGGGCATTCTACTGCCTCGTGAACCTCACAAACCAAACCAGTTTGTGAGGTGACTAAAGATTCATGATGATCCGTGGTTCATGAACGGGGCACACCACAAACCATAAATTGAACCTCATTTTCCTGGTTCATGCCCATTCTTATTAACCACTATACCACATTGGCTTGCATGTATTATATTGTTGTTATTACATTTTCTTAAAAATTGCACAATCCACCTTGAGTACCAGTGAGAAAGATGGACTAAAAGTGATGTAAATCAATAAATATCAAATCTCCTGTGGGGGAGGGACTGTGTCTCAGTGGTAGAGCAGGTAGGAGGTGGTAAGACTATGATGAGCCATTGCCAGGCAACACTGATCTTGATAGACCAGTGGTTTGACTCAGTATGAGGCCCTTGCACATTTATGTGCTCTCCTCTAGATGACCAGAACTCTTATTATATGACCATGAGAGTCTAGGTTGCACTCAATAAACCACTGGAAAATTTATATTAATTGTAATGGGAGAAGGCTTGCATGATTTTAATGCTCATTACATCTCACTGATAGTATCTTTTTGTCCCTCTGTGATATTGTTAGCAAACAGGGACATTAGCACCATGCTCAGCTTATCACATGATAATCACCGCATGGATTCTTCGAATGAAAATTCCCCAAGTTTAAACAGCAACCCACAGCAAAGAACTTGAAATAACTGGAAGTATTTGTTTACTAGTTTTCCTCCACACAAAACCAGTGATGTGTGCTCCCTCTTCTGGCTATGAAATGGAATATAAGTGGTGATATTGCACCACATGAGGCAGGATGAAAGAATCTTTCTGCACATACATACAAACACACACACACACACACAATTTAAATGGAATATTAAAGAAAATGTTTATGTGGTTCTTTCCCAAGGAAAATGACGTTTTTAGAAAATACATCAAAACTTACCCTCCCTATTCCTTCCCAGACAGCAGTATTATAAAAGGCTAAATTATCTGATCCCAATCAAGAAGAAGTCTGTCTTACTTGGGGGCAGGAGTATTAATGGATCTTAATTTTATATATATATATATATATATATATATATATATATATATATATATATGAGTTGGGATTGAGTTGTCATTCATGCTATTGATCTCACCAGGGTAAGAGCAAATCTACTCAAGAAATCCCATTGAACTAGGATGGAATTTACTTCTGAGTAGACCTGCCTAGGATTACATTGTGTGGCTACAATTTTCTGCAACCCTACTTGAAAGTAGTCCCATTTAACTGTTGGCTGCACCATATGCTGGACTTCGACCTCCATGTTTAACAGCTAAGCAATACCGTGGCACATAATTGGAAGGCTTTTTTGCAGGGCTGTTAAACAATCATAAGAAATAGTTAGGTCAATCGTTCAGCAATCATGTTTTCCACAAATCTGCCTGTCATAAAAACCTCAACATAGATGATTTTTTGAGATATAAACTATTTAGTTTAAAAAAGCTACTTAATTACAATGATTTATTTTCATTTCCATTACAGTAACACACACACACACACAGCAATCGTATCAAAAAGATAAGTAGCCTTAACTCTCAGCCCCACCGATTACAATTAGCTTCCCCACCATCCAATAATCAGCCCAAGCTTTAGTAGTTCAGTGAGACAATTAAGCTGATTAAAGTTTTATTTTTGTGATTTGCAAGGGTTGGCAAAACCTTAATCTCGTACATGACAGATGCTCCATATGAATAGCTGGCCACAGCCAGGGAGCTGGTATGTGATGTCCCCTTGGCTCAGATCTGGAGTTTTAGAGACAATGATTCAGATTTCAGAACATGATTGCCTGGTAAACTGGTGTGTGTTTCCTCTTGAAAAGTAACTCCTGTATATTGCTTTTTTGGGAGCACAAACAAATCCAGACCAGAGATGAATAGCTTTCATCATTCTAGAAAAGAGATGAAAATATGGAAAAGTTTAAAACAGTGGTACTGTATGGCAGGACAGTTTACAGTTAATACTGACTCTCTTATCTGGTGAATAAGTGAACCGCGTGAGATGGCAGTGAACTAACGCTGTCAGACAAATTGTGCTTTCCAGACCACTAGCTCAGGAAAGGAGAGCTGTAAGTGGGGGAAGGTATACAGTGTCATATCTGACTTCAGAAAAAGCAGAAGCAAAACTGTATTCAGCAAAGGTGAGTTTCCTACTGAGCAATTCCATTAGGGCTGCCAGGTCTATGTTGGAAAATACCTGGAGACTTTGGGGGTGGATCTGGGAGAGGGCGGGGCTTGGGGAGGGGAGGGGAAAGGCCTCAGCATGGTATAAAGCCATAGAGTCCACCCTTCAAAGCAGCCATTTTCTCCAGGGGAGCTGATCTCTGTCAGCTGGAGATCAGTTGTAAAAGTGGGAGATCCCAGGCCCCACCTGGAGGCTGGCAACCCTAAATTCCATGCACCCTTCTGTTGTGTCCTGGGATCAGAAGGCAGAGCTGGCGAAATACAGCCAAGCTTCGCTCTCTGAGAACAATAGGGACGAGGTTCCTGAGCTCGCCAGTAGTGAACCAATGGCAGCATTGGCGGGCGATTCAAACCCGCCAATAGGAATATAGGGCTGTCCCCCCTAACTGTATATAGTTGGCCTCCGGCCGTTACTGTTGTTCTTGTCTTGTGTGAAGTACGAATAAACGCGTCTTCTCTTATGTCGTCGTCCGAGTCATGAGGCCCGAAACCCAGTACTTTACAGTGGCGACGAAGGTGGGATTTCAACGCCTTCCGTGACTCCATGAGCGACGAAAAGGACACCGCCGAGCACCGCATCGCTGACCCCGAGAGCAGCACCGCACCGCTTGCCGAGCATCGCATCGCTGACCCCGAGAGCAGCACCGCACCGCTCGCCCCGGCACACGCCTTCCCAGACAGAGCCATGGCCACCTCTCATGTAACACTGGAGCGCTTCGATCCGTCGCAGCCAGAAACCTGGGACGCATGGGTCGACCAGCTCATCAGCTATTTGGAGCTCAACGAAATCCGCCACCCAGACCAGAAACGATCGATCCTGCTGAACGCGTGCGGCACCCAAACCGTCCGCCTCGCCAAGAGCCTCTTGGTGCCCCGCACGGCCTTGGAGAGCTCGTTTGGGGAGATCCTGGATGTCCTCAATGCTTACTTCAGCCCCCGGCCGACCTTCCTGGCCAAGAGGATGGATTTCCAGAGGCGAGTCCAGGCCCAAGGGGAATCCATTGCCACCTTCCTGGCCGCGCTAAGGGCGCTCGCGGTGGACTGCGTGTTCCCGAAGGTGGAGGACAACCTGCTGACGCAGTTCGTGTGGGGCCTGGCGGACTCCAAGCTGCGGAACAAGTTGGTTGGACACCGGAGGCTCTCCTTGGACGAGGCCCTAGACGCCGCAACAGCCCACGAGGCCGCGGAAGGGGAACACCCGGCCGCGGCCGCCCATGTGGTCGGAAGGAGTCCAAGCCCCGGGAATGTAGATACGGAAGAGGTCTTCGCCCTCAGACCTCAACAACGCCGGCCGACGCCGTTCCAGCAGGCCAACCGAGAGCCAGCCAAGCCTTCCGGCAACCGGACCGTCTGTGCCAGCTGCGGGGAAGGCCACGGAAGGAAATCCTGCAAGTTCCGGGATGCTGTTTGTCACGGGTGCGGGAAGCAGGGACACCTCGCACGGGTCTGCCGGTCCAAGGGCCCCAGGAATTCGAGATCGTCGGTCCCACCGCACCGCGCATCGTCCACCGCCTACGAGACGACGGAAGAGGTCGCCGAGTTGTACCATCTCACCGACCAGCCACTGCAGGTACTTCGCCTCCCCAACCCCAACCTCTCCTCTGCCCCGAAGATCCAAGTAACCGTGCGGATCGAGGGGTCCCCCTGTTGCATGGAAGTGGACTCGGGATCGGCGGCGTCCATCATTTCCCTGGACACTTTAAAAAGACTTTGCCCATTAGGGGGACCCCCTCTACGTCCATCGCCACTAAGCTTGGTGGACTTTCAAAAGAACCCTGTCCCCATCCGGGGAGTCGGCACTTTCCGAGTGCAGTACCGAGACTTTGAGGGGAACTTGGACTTGGTGGTGGTAGAGGGAAATCTCGTGAGTCTCCTGGGGCGGGCATGGTTCGAGGCCCTAGGCATAACGATTGGGGGAGTGAATAAGTGCGGGGTGCGGGACTGGGGGGCGGTGTGCAAGGAATTCCCTGAGGTCTTTGACGGGAAACTGGGGTGTTATAAAGGGCCCCCGGTGTCGCTCCACTTAGACCCCACAGTGACGCCCGTCCGACGGCGCTTCCGCACCGTGCCCCTGGCCCTCCGCCCGAAAATAGAGGCCGAACTGGACCGGTTAGTGGCCCAGGGAGTCCTAGAGCCCGTCCCGAACGCTCGATGGGAGACCCCGATTGTGACACCCGTCAAGCCAAATGGGGAAATCCGCATCTGCGCGGATTATAAGTGCACCATTAACCAGGCACTTCAGGCGCACGCATACCCCGTACCCGTGGTCAGCCATGTCTTAGCCACACTGGCGGGGGCGCGCATATTTGGAAAGCTGGATCTCGCACAGGCGTACCAGCAACTCCCGGTAGATGAGGCCACTGCCGAGGCGCAAACCATAGTGACCCACCGGGGGGCCTTCCGGGTGAAGCGGCTGCAGTTCGGGGTCAGTGTGGCCCCAGGGATATTCCAAAATCTAATGGACGATTTGTTGAAAGGGATCCCTGGGGTGACGCCGTTCTTCGACGACGTCCTCATCGCCGCGACCACCCCTGAAAGCTTCGCCGCCCGCCTCCGAACTGTACTGGGACGCTTCCAAGCCGCGGGGCTGAAAGTGAAGCGGGAAAAGTGCCTCCTCGGGGTGCCGGAGGTGGAGTTCTTGGGATACCGGGTAGACGCAACAGGCCTGCATCCGGCGAGGGACAAGGTGAAGGCCATCGTGGAGGCCCCCGCCCCGAAGTCCAAGGCCGAGCTCCAGGCGTTCTTAGGCCTCCTGAACTTTTACCACGCCTTTCTCCCTCACAAAGCCGCCGTGGCCGAACCCCTGCACAGGCTACTGGATAAGGCGACACCTTGGGCATGGGGAGCGAGGGAGGAGGCGGCGTTTCGGGGGGTTAAAGTACTCTTGATTTCTAACGCGGTACTCGCCCACTTTGATGAAAAGCTCCCGGTAATCCTGGCGTGCGACGCATCACCGTATGGGGTCGGGGCGGTCTTGGCCCACAAGCTACCGGATGGGAGGGAAGTCCCGGTGGCTTACTACTCCCGCACGCTGTCCCCCGCGGAGCGGAACTATGCTCAAATCGACCGGGAGGGCTTGGCACTGGTGGCGGGGGTTAAAAAGTTTCACAACTTTGTGTACGGGCAGCCCTTCACGCTCGTAACCGATCATAAGCCGCTCTTGGGATTGTTTGCGGCGGACAAACAAACGCCGCAGGTACTGTCGCCCCGGGTGTTGCGCTGGTCCTTGTTTTTGGCGGGCTACCAGTACCAGTTGGAGCATCGGCCGGGCAAGGCGCTGGGTCATGCCGACGCCTTGAGCCGCCTGCCGCTGCCACATACAGGCGAAGATCCGGCCCCGGCTCCCGCAGTATTGTTAATGGAGGAGCTGCCAAACCCCCCCCCTTCAGGCTGCAGACGTGGCCGCCCGCACGTCCCGAGATCCCATTCTCTCCCGGGTCCTAAACTGGGTGGTGAGGGGATGGCCAGCGGAACAGACAGGGCCAGAGTTCACGGCATACAAAGCCAGGCGGGAAGAGCTATCCGCCTTAAAAGGGTGCTTGTTATGGGGGGACAGGGTGGTCATCCCGGGGCCCATGAGACAAGGGGTTCTAGAAACGCTACATGAGGCCCACCCCAGCATTGTACGAATGAAAGCTCTGGCAAGGAGCTACGTGTGGTGGCCCGGGATGGACGCCGAAATTGAAACCTGGGTCCGAGGGTGCACACGGTGTCAGGAAGTCCGCCCCAATCCCCCGAGAGCGCCAACCCAAAGCTGGGAGTCTACCCACAAGCCGTGGTCACGCCTACACATAGATTTTGCGGGGCCGTTTCAGGGGCTCCAGTTCATGGTGACGGTAGACTCCATTGGCTTCAACAGTTGCTCTACCCAGAAGAAGTCTGACTTTTATATTGGTCAGGGGGTATCAAAGGCCTAAATATTGGTGTAAAGAGACTTCCAGATCTGGTGCGGCTGGTCCCTCTGCAGTTGCCTCCTTTTGCTTATGGTGGTGCAGACATTGAATCCCACCCTGCACAACACAGTTCAAATAGCCACCTACACTTGATGTATTAAGCACTGGATCCAACCAGCTTTCTTGGTTCTATCTCAGCCCATTTTCCTCCTTGCTATAGCCTCCCACCCTATAACAGCCTGAATAGCCCTGAATAGCCTACTCTTGTCTGGGCTTGGAAGAAGAGTCAGTACTTGGATGGGAGACAACCAAGAAAAACTGAGACTATTATGTAGAAGAAGTCAGTGGCAAACCCCCTCTGCTTATTTTTAGCTTTGAAAACACCATGGTTCTGGAGTTGCTATGAGATGGTTGTGACTTGACTGGCCACAATTATTATTACAATAACCTCCATCCTGCCTGGGTTTTTTTGTCCGTGTATGTCCTATGATCCCTGGCGTAGCCTTTTGACAGTTAAAGAACCGTTTACATCAGGGTAAAACTGCATGGGATCCAACCCCATGATTGTAATAATTGGACAATATATGCAGTCTATTGAGCAAAAGAACCAGCTAAACATATGATTAATGGTCATGTTACTTTCTTTAAAAGATGCCTTTTAAAAAAATCTTATCAGGAGATAGTGAAGTGTCACGAGCACAATAAGCCATGGTGTGGGAAATCATGAGAAAAGTTAATTCGTCCTGTTCATTATTCTTGTGACCAGAGTGCTTTGCAGTCTTCGTCTGACATATTTAACAATGTCCCTACTAGGCAGGTCATTCATATTTCCTTTTCCTAGCCAGTGAATTAAAGTGGTCCTGTGATGGAAAATTCCACTTATAAATGTAGTACATATAATCAATGACTCAGATGTTTTCTCTCCAACCATACTTCACAAATCAGTGAAGACATATTTCCCCCCCAGTCTTTGGTCCATGAGATGTAGTCTGTGATCAGTTCCATAAAGACAATTTCAATCAAATCAGGGGGGGGAGTCCTTGTTATGATGGATGCAGCATCCATACATCCTGATTTGGTGTCATTATAGAAGAAACATACTTGGAAGGCAGGCACTGGAAGGTACTTGGCAACTCAAAAAGGAAGGCAGCATTACAGGACAGGTATAGCTGGCAGAAGGGAGATCAAAGCAAGAGACTTTCTCATACACAGTAGCAACTGAAACAGCAAAGCAAGCTACAGAAGAACCTGTAAATGCAGTCTCGCAGTGCGAAAACACTCAACACTAACAGTGAAACAGCAGTGTGGTTTCTATTGATACAGAATTCAGAAGCTGTGTCCAGGCCAGTGATGTTCCAGTGATTGGTGCAAAAGCTATCAGCACAAACGATGAGATCAATATAATTGTATTGGTTGGACAGCATCCTCATTGTTACGTGCCAGCTCACTCTCCTTACTCTCCCCCTGTGGCCTCATCAAATTGGGAAACAAGGTCTATGAGATGCCATATTATGACCTTTTTTAAATTTTATATTTTTTCCCCCCAATTTGGATTAGGTATAATAATATGAAAGAATGAGGTGTTTGGAGTTTGTTGCTTGGTTAGAACTATCTGAATGTGTTTCAGTTGTGTAGAGTGTTAATGGAAAGTGGTATTGATCCAGACCACTTTGCCAAACTTCTAGACTGGATTGGAGAAGCCAGGATGGACTCATAATCTATCCAGTGCTTACAAAAGGAAGCTTAGTGGGCTTTATATAGGCCTATATTCAATCATTGGAGGTGGGAACATCATAGTGCAGCATTCCAAGGAATGCATGATTCCGAGATGCTTTAGGATGCTACCATGTATTTTCCAAATCAGTGATGAAAACTGTTATGTATTAACTCTAATAAGATGGCCGCCACAGCGGTGGCCTGACTACACGGTCCGATAAACCTCAGACCTTCATTCCTAAGACAATAGCCCCTTCGGATCCGAAGGTACACCTATGGGCTTGCCGGGATCCGAAAGGAGACCTACTGAATTGTTGACTTGTAAATAAGGCCAATCACGGGTGATGGGGGTGTGGGGTGTGTGGGGTGGGGCACACATATAAATCAGTCACTGACTGGCCAGTCTGTTCTCTGTTCCTGATGTAATCCAATAAACAAGAGCTGATTCACTATGCTGAATCTCTGGTCTCAGTACTTTTCACTGACGACGAAGGTGGGAACCCATGAGTAAGCCTGACTCCACCGCAACCACAAACACTGCACCGGCAACCACCACGGAGGCTGAGAACTCCCTGCCTTGCACCGTTCCCACCGGTGAACCACAGACCACAGCCACTGCATCATTGCAACCGGCCTCTGCACAGCTGCTACAGCAATGAGCCACGACTTCTGCTCCGGGACAACACCTCTTAGCATTCGACCCTACCCATCCTGAGTACTGGGGGGCCTGGGTCCCCCAGTTGAAACACCTCTTGAACATTCAGGGAGAAACCGATGCTGAACTCAAGAAGTCGTGGCTGCTGAGCACATTTGGCATCGCCACCATCCAGCTGGCACAGAACCTTGTCGTGCCAAAGATGCTGGAAACCGTGACCTATGATGAGTTGATCACCACCCTGACCAACTATTACGCCTCGAAACCCTCTAAGTGGGCAGTCCGGATGGATTTCATCGGCTGACTACAGAAGCCCGGAGAATCAATCTTGGAATTCCTCATTGACATCCGCCGTCTCACCAGCAAATGTGAGTTGCCCTCCCTTGAGTATACCCTGCTGACCCAGTTCCTATGGGGAGTCAGCGATCCAAAGTTACGGCAGAAACTCACCACCCAGGCTGACCTCAAGCTGGACACCACACTCCAAACAGCAACCACCTTCGAGAAGTCACAAAGAGACCGACGGGCCCACTCCACCCACCAGACCAGGCCAGCATCAGGATCCAACATCTCAGATGAGGAATCCCATCAGGTGAAACATCACATCAGTTGAAACATCATCCAGGCGGATGTGTGGAGAATGGCCTCTGCACCCCCCACCCATCTTTTCCAGCCCACCCCCTGAGCTGGACGCGCAAGAAAAGGCCTCCATACCACACTTTCCAACTCTCCCGCTGAGCCGGACATGCAGAGAGAGGCCTCCACACACCCTGACTCCCCCTCCAGGCGGATGGGCAGGGACACACTTCCAGAGGGCCCCCCTCCTTTGCCCACTTGCCCACCGAACTGGTGCTGAGCTGCAGAGCCCCCCCTTTCCTGGCCCTGCCTCCTTCTTTCTCTTCCCAGCATCTCTGGGTCTTCTCTCTCCTTTCCAGGGCCGGCCCTAGGGTTTTTCATGCCCTAGGCGGGGCTACCTTCTGGCGCCGCCCCATGTGTGCCCAATCACAGGGTTGCCAACCTCTAGGCAGGGCCTGAAGAGGAGGAACCCCCTCCTGATCCTGGGCAAGAGGCGGGCCGAGCAGCAGCCAGACCTACCTCCCCCCCATCAGGTTCCACCATGTCTTCCCCATTCCTCCGCAACAGCCCTGCCTCTCAGGACCGGGACCAAAAACATCAGGAGGTCCACCCATAGAGCCACAATGTCAGAAGCCCTCCCACCAGGCCCCACCACGAGCAACCAAAGAAAGAAAGCGGGCAGAAAGTTGTGCGCTCCAGAGGCAGGCAGGGTTTCCCAATCGGACGGAAGAGGAGACGCTCTTTCACTTGGGGGCCATTGGTGACAACTGGAGTTGGGGGGTGGGGGGAGAGTCCAGCCTCTCCTGACCTTTCAACTAGGCAGATTAACAACTTTTGATTTGGGCGGGGGTGGGGGGTGGGGAGAAACTGGCTAGGAAACATTTGGATCTGATTGCAGGTCACACGTGCCCGCGCACACCCCCCATCCTTTCGCCAACAGGCACAGCTGTAGAAATGCACCCGCCATTGCATCCCTGCTCTCCATCCCCCCCTCCCGCCAAGCCCAGAGGGAGCTGTTTTTTAAAAAAAGATTAAAAGGCAGTGGCCAGGCTTTGATATTTCTGCATGACACCGACAGTTTGGGGCTGGGGAAATGGGGCGCAGGGAGAGAACCAGGAGTGACTTCCACAGCCAGAAGGGGAGAGCCACTTTCCCGGGTTGCTCCACCAAGAGCAGGGAATCCGGATTCCTCCTCGCACTGAGGGCAGGTTTCCAAAGGGCTCCCTGCCTTCTGCACTCAAGCTGTGCACACCCCAGGGAGTTCTGTCCAGAAGGGGGGTGGGGACACACAACAAGGAGGACGGGGAGAGATTTAAAGGGGTCGGGAGAGAAAGACTTGGCTCTAACCCGGAGGGTTAGAAGAAGCTCTCTAAGCACAGCTTGCCTGTGCCCCCCCCCCGGGAGCGCAGGCAAGCCAGGGAAGAGGCGGGGAAGAGCCGCCGCCCCCGCCTCCTCTCCCCCCCAGCGCCGTCGGCAAGACAGATCCCACACGGAGGGAGGGGAGGGGGGCTCTTCGGCCACTCTATCGCCATTTCCCTCTCCCCAAAGCCGCCTCCCCCCCCCTTTCTCTGCGCCTGCCCTCCCTCGGCCCGACAGAGACGCTCCACGGATTTGCCTGGGGGGGGGAGGCACAGGGCCGGCTCCAGGGTTTTTCACATAGGGCGGAGCACAGTACAGGGCCAGAAAGGGCACCCCAGACGGGCTCCACCAGATGCTGCAGGCGCGGGAGGGCGCCGGGGCAGCAGACGCGCCTCTGCGGGAGGCAAGTGTGGCAGCAGTCCTAGGCCAGCGCCAGCGGCCGGGAAATGAACAGGGGAGGGCAGGCCAGCGCCCCCTGCAGGCCAGCGCCCCAGGCAGCCACCTAGATTTGGCCTATGAGGGTCCGGCCATGCTCCTTTCCCTCCCTCTTTCCCTTCCTTCCTTTGCCTTTTATTCCTCTCTCCCTCTGTCTCTTATTTCCTTCCTCCCTATCTCTTTGCATTCTTTCCCTCCCTTCCTTCCCATCTCTTTGCATTCTTCCCCTCCCTCCATCTTTCGCTTCCTCTCTTACTCCCTGCCTCTTGCCATTCTTTTCCTCCCTCCTTCCCCCCGCTCCATCTCTTTGACTTTTTCCCCTCCCTCTTTCATCCTCTTTTCCTCCCTCTCTCCCTCCTTTTTTCTTTCTCTCTTTCTCTCTCTCTTTCCCTCTTACTTTCTCTCTCTCTCTCTTCCCTTCCTTCCTTCCTTCCTTCCTTCCTTCCTTCCTTCCTTCCTTCCTTCCTTCCTTCCTTCCTTCCTTCTAGTGTCCGTTGTCCTGCATCTACAATGGGCCTGATTCCTAGTTTGCTATAAAATGCATTGGATGACCTGGCCCCAGAAATTCTCTCTCAGACTAACTGCACCTATAAGAAAATGGGACACCAGGAAGTCTACTGTCGCCAATCCGGCCCCTCAAAGGATTCAACTATCCCTGTATTTTGCTGACTTCTTTCAAGACCCACTGCCCCCAGTACCACAAGTGTATCCACCCCCCACACTAGTCCCACCATGCAGTGTGGCCTTAATCTCAGCAGCAGTCTGGAATAGTAAGGATCCAGATGTGGGGTTGTTGTGAAGATAAAATGGAGAATGAAGAACTGTCCAGAGGTCCTGGGAGGAAAAGTGGTTTAAAATGCACTGAATAAACAAATAATCAAATAAATGTTGCTGAAACAGATATATACATATATTCTTCCACACCTTAAGATTTGTTATAGGTTTCAAAAAATGTCTGGAATCCAAGGACTAAGGGTGGGGGGGAAGAGAAGTTTGGTATGGAACACCTTAGTGAATAAGCGAGTCTTAAGAACATAAAGAGCAGGTTGGGTTGATAAATTCAACATATTTTTAAAAATAATAATAATACCAGTATTCCAAACAGGACTTGGCAATGAAACACTACCATTTTTCTACCAAGGTCAATCCATATATTCCTTGTAGCATGCACAGTATTTATAAGTATGTAACAATGCAATCCTAAACATATTTACACCCTTCTATGGTCACTGACTTCAACAGATTTAGAAGGGTTTAAATGCTAAGGATGGAACTGTAAATTTCCAGATATTACAACTAGCAACCATGTTTGAAATACCTGTTCTGTTCTAATATTTCCTTTTGCCACTTTTCTATCACACATCCTCCTATAAGGTATATTGAGATTTTCTGGACTTTCATTGTCTCTGTCTTTCACTCAGTTTCTGACCTCATATGGTCTTGAAATTCATGGAGGAGGTTTCACGCCTCTCAACACCATATAATTTCCACTGCCCTTTCATCTCCTCCCTTCTGCCCTTCTCTCCCATCCCCTTTTTTTTAAAAAAAAAATGTTTTAAAAGTTTGAATGACTGCAAATCACCATCCTCTTTGTATGCTTATCTGAGTACTTTTAAGAATGTAAATCCAAAAGTGGATTTGTGCAAAGCAGAACAAATTACTGCCATTCTAAAAGCAGTATCTTTTTTTTTTCATAGATACTCAAGGCTGGGAATTATCAGGGCATTGAGCTTTAGGCAGAGAGCAATATAAAATTAGAGGAACAGTTTAATTTCTCTGAAATTTTTACTCTTCTTTTTTTTTGGGGGGGAGATGCTTCAGCCATTTCAAAACTTTATAATATGTAGACTTGAACCAGGCATATTTATGGAACAGCTATAGTAGAAGGACATACCATTGAGTAGTAACCAACGCAGGGCAACCCCATTCACAGATTATTCCAGGCATAAGAACATAAGAGAAGCCAATGATGAATCAGGCCAATGGCCCATCTAGTCCAACACTCTGTCACACAGAATTACTGATGGACTTCTGCTCCATATGTTTATCTAATTCCCTCTTGAAACTGTCCATGCGTGTAGCTTCCACCATCTCCTGTGGCAGTGAATTCCATGTGCTAATTACTCTTTGGGTGAAGAAGTACTTCCTTTTATCTGTTCTAACCTGACTGCTCAGCAATTTCATTGAGTGTCCACAAGTTCTTGTATTGTGAGAAAGGAAGAAAAGTACTTCTTTCTCAACCTGCTCAGTCCCATGCATAATCTTATAAACCTCGATCATGTCATTCCTCAGCCATCGTTTCTCAAAGCTAAAGAGCCCCAAGCGTTTTAACCTTTCTTCATAGGGAAAGTGTTCCAACACTTTTATCATTCTTGTTGCCCTTCTCTGCACTTTTTCCAATGCTGTAATATCCTTTTTGAGGTGTGGTGACCACAACTGTACATGGTATTCCAAATGAGGTTGCACCAATGATTTATACATGGGCATGATGATACTGGCTGATTTGTTTTCAATTCCCTTTCTAATAATCCCCAGCATAGCATTGGCCTTCTTTATTGCAGTTACACACTGTCTAGACATTTTCATTGAGTTATCTACTACGACTCCAAGATCTCTCTCTTAGTCAGTCTCTGCTAGTTCAGACCCCATCAATGTGTATTTATATTTAGGATTTTTTGGCTCCAATGTGCATCACTTTGCACTTAGCCACATTGAACCCCTTTTGCCATGTTGACCCCCACTCACCCATCCTCGACAGATCCCTTTGGAGTGCCTCACAATCCTCCCTGGTTTTCACCACCCTGAACAACTTCGTGTCATCTGCAAATTTAGCCATTTCACTGCTCACTCCCAATTCCAAATCGTTAATAAACAAGTTAAAAAGCATCAGACTGAGTACTGATTCCTGTGGTACCCCACTGCTTACCACCCTCCACTGAGAAAGTTTCCCATTTATACTCTCTGTTTCCTATTTATAAGCCAGTTTTTGATCCACAAGAGGATTTGTCCTTTTATCCCATGACTATTGAGCTTACTTAGGAGCCTTTGATGAGAAACTTTATCAAAAGCTTTTTGGAAGTCAAGGTAAACAACATCTATTGGGTCCCCCTTGCCCACATGTTTGTTCACTCCCTCAAAAAATAGGCAAAAGATGAACAAAGAAGTTTTGTCATTGCCTTCCCCTTGTCTTCACTGGCAGTCTCCCATTCAAGTACTGACCATGGCTATCCCTCTTTAGCTCCCAAGCTCTGGCAAACCCCAGCTAAGGTGGACCATTTGGGCTGCTCAACTAAAATGACAAAGACAATTATCCAAACATGCAGGAAATTGCTTGGATTTACTGGTGTTTTCCCATAGGTGGAAGGGGTTTTGTCCACAGGTCCAATCTACATTGGTATTTCCCACTGTTGTGCAAACAATCTCACATCATCTCACCAATTTCTGTCTACATTTGATGCCACATCCATTCTCTCTCCTATTGTTTCATCTCAGCATCAGCTGTCTGCATCATTTTATTGCCATTTAGTAGTGATTCCAATGTCACTACGGCATCACTACAGTGTCTCACCGCCTTATCTGAATGTGGTTTTAAGGCAATACAACCGCTCCTCCCCACCGTCAAGCCGCTGTGAGCAAAAAGCAGACAACTGGAGCTGAATTCCCCCCCCAATCTTTTCTAAGGAAATACGCAAATTGTCACAAAGGAAACAAGGTAGATGAAAATCCAGTTGTCTGCATTTAAAAGCAGCCAGGGAACATTTTTCTGTGATCATATGGGGGGGGGGGGGTGTTGGAAGCACATCCACCCCTGAACCTATTATTTCCTGGGGCAGTCTCCAGAATGCCCTGCCTGGCAACTTCTGGGTGTTTTGTGTTTTTTACCCAGCTTGTTCCATCTTTCCTACCCCCCACACCTCCCCCTCTGCCAGGTCACCCCCTTTTACTTTCTGTGTGTGGGGGGGTCACAGGTGCTGTTTCCTCCCCACAGTGCAGCACAACACCCTGCCGGTGCCCCTGGGAGGCCGCTCCTCCCACCTCTCTCGCACGCTCTCCCTAAACAGCTTGCATCCTGATGCAGACAGAGGAGAGCTTTATACTGAGCCAAATGGGAAGCCGGTGCCACAGCAGCCCAGAACAGTTTTACATAGCAAATGCAGATTGGGCCTGAATTGCTTCACCTTCCCCATGCAGCCAAAAACACCTCCCCAAATGCTGCCCGTGGGGGAGAGGAGATGGGGATCCCCAGGAACACCCTTGGGGGCATTTTGGGCTTCAGTGGGAGGGGCAAGGTGATGGCATTGTGTTACATGAGCAAATGGGTTTGTGTCCACCGAAATATTATGGTGGATCCAAGCCAATGATAGGAGTCATGCCTTTGTGTGATATGAACTTTTTTGTCTTGACCTGGAGTTTATGACTGCCTTGCATATCAGCATCAGTACTCCTTTATAATGATAAAATCTTATTAACATGCCTTTCAGAGATGTATGAGATATCATAAATATAGATGTTCAAGGGGAAAAAAATCCCTGCATTTCATTTAGCATCCAAATTGGTGTATTTCTCTTCGTACCTTGCTTGTAGACTCAGAATTGATTCATTTTCTTTTCCTGATTTTGCTCTTATTTTGCTTATTGTCATTGATTTGTTGGGATAAAATGGTTTTATACTGTAAGCTCTTTAGAGGAAGTACCATCAGTACTTTTTTTTTTCTTATGGAATTGTAAGGCACCAAGTACACTGATTTTTCAGTAGCAAAAATACATATATTCATTAGTCTACTATTGATTTCCAGTATTTTAGGCAGCTTTCTAAATCAACAAGGTGATATATAAACAACTCAATAAATCATGTTCATAGTAGCATTGGCCATTTTTAGAATGGACTAAAAAGGAGGCAAGCTGGCATCCAACTGTAGAAGCTAGTCTGAACTTTGCACAGCTATGTACAAGGAGCACATACGATTCCTTTCTTAACACTGATGGAAACTGCCTGTGTCATTTTTGTCCTATATGTATGTATGCATGTGTTGTTGTGATGGAATTGCATAGAAGAACAGCCTTTTCTGAAAGGCTGCTTGTATAAGAGAGTCAGGGAGTGCAAGAATTCATCTTCCCCGGAGAGAAAAGGTGATTGGCTGCTCTGCTCACTCTCTGATTGGCCAGCATCAACTGAGAGAAATATGAAACAGCTGATCTGGAGGGAAAAGTGTTATTTTACAATTTGGTTTTTCACCTTTGGCCTTTTGCTGTGGGGTCTTTTGAAATCCAGTGACAGAATCAGTAGCCAGAGGGTGGCTTCTGAGAAAGAAGACATTTGGGAGTCAGTGTTTTCTGATGGGCTATAGTCAGAAAAGTACTTCTACAGGAAGAAGAACAAGAAAACCCACTGTTTAAATATATTAACACTACTCTGAGGGAGAAATTAGATTCTCAATAAGCAAAGCTATAGAACAACCTTATACAGACAACTTGATCACTGTCTGACTCTTCAGCACCTTATTGAGAAATATTCAGCTAGGGGTGCAACTTCACTTTATGCTGCCTTTGTTGATCTTAAATCTGCATTTGATTTAGTGTCTAGACCCTGGTAATGGAACAAACTTTTGAATTCAACTATAGACAGAAGACTCTTATTACTAATCCGGGCTCTACGTGATCAAACTTTTTAAAGAGACAGATGCAGTAAACTTGGACATCTTACTGATCCTATTAAAACCTCTAGAGGTGTCAGACAAGGATGCCTTTTAGCACCTGTGTTGTTTAATTCTTATATAAATCACTTAGCTAGCTAGCTTAACACTTCCAAACTTCATTGTCCCAAACTTGCAAATTGGCATATTTCAGTGCTATTATATGCTGATGATACAATGATACTTTCCAGAACTCCTGTTGGCTCTTAGGAAGCTCACCATGTTTTGTGATGATTAACTACTTACAGTCATTTATCAGAAAACCAAAATTGTAGACAGGCATTATAAGGGTTGAAGCCAGGGTGCATATCCTACCCATCTATATGTGGTTAAAAGGTCATCTTAACCCCCAAGGGCTGTTCTCTTTGATACTTCATGATAATTATCAATGAAATTGGCTCAAGGCTGTTCAAAGACACATCAACAACATTGGATTCTCTCCAGAGGTACTCTTATCTTGCAGAACTGAACAAGCAAAAAGGCTAACTAAGCAGAGAATTGAAGATATAGAATGCCAGACTGGCATTTGACAGTGCAATAATGTTTGGTACACTAGAAATGTCAAATATGCTGCTGAGCTGGCAGAAGGTTGGTACACTCTTTCCAATATCCAATCCCCTTCTCTGGAAACACCAACACTCATCTTGAGTTTTTACTGACTCTTAAGGTTTCTAAAGGCAGTTCCTAACCACACCAGACCAGGAATCCCTGCACTCTTCAGAGCGAACTCCCTGTTAGACTGGGTAGGGAAATTCTCTTCTCACTAGATCTATCCCCTTTCTTTGGCCCAAATGGGAATCTCCATCTAACTACCCACTCATCCTTGCCAACTTTCCCCAGTTCTCCTGTCTGTGTTAAATTATTCTTCATCAGGCTGAATTCTGAATGAAAATCTCCTCCTCAGTATCCAGTTCAGAAGTATTTATCTGCTCAGTTGATGCTAACCAATCAGGTCTCTTGGAACAGCCTATCACTCAAGGCTCTCTGGCTTAGTAAAGAATTAATCCTTCATGACCCTTTACCTGTTTGTACAGCACTTCTAGGCTTTTAAAAGCACAGTCTATCACAAGAGCAAAAAGAGATTGAGCCAATGATAAATTTCCAAAGGTGGCTGGAATACTATAGATGGTGTTCAGCTTGGGGAAAACACCCATTGGAGATGTGTGCAAAATATACATAAGAATACCATGCCTGAATCTTGCATTTAAGGAGAACAGACATCACCATCCTAAAAAAAAATTTCTGAGACACAATTTGTGAAAAGTGAAGATAAGTGAGAAGAACGGCAAGAAGGGAGTAATGATCTTGGTTGCAAGTAAATGGTGACATCTCCACTGCTCTATGTATGGCAACCAGTAGGACAGAATTCTCCTGTAACTGGGATAGCTACAGGGATTTTGTCATGCAAGGGTAGGAAAACTGGCATCTGCTGAAACTTCCCACTTCTAAACAACTATGAAAGGTTCAGGATTCTTGTACTCATTTGCATCATGTTACCCTGGTGAGGAGAGGGCTGCATCAACCATTCTGCTGCAGGGAAATCTAAAAAAATAAAAAAATAATAAAAATTGGATGGATAACTTCATTGAAGGCAACAGAGGCATGAGGAAGCATATAATTAGATGCACTTAAAAGTGCAAAGATGAAGAGACAGGTCAAAATCCAATGACCCAGGGACAGAATTGCTAAATCCCTTGCCTTATGAAGAGCAAAAACCAATTGGATTGATGCCCAGGGCAATGCAGAGGATAGCAGCTTAGGCTAAATAGCAATTATATGAAAACCATGTTAATGGAGGTATTCTACAGCATGTCCCCATTAATGTGATGTATATCTGTACATTATCATGAGGCTTCTGAAAACGTAGACCCTTTTCCCAGATGCCATTAGAATAATTTAGGGGTTCAACTTTAGGCCGTTATTTTGGATTAGGTAATGGAAACTGGCAAGACAAATAAATTTTAAAAGTCTCTCGAGGATATGAGAGTGTATTAAACTAGAACTTCCAGCAAAAAAAAAAAAAAACATGATATGGTTTGATGATTCCGGTTTCATTAGTTGTCTGTTCTGCAGGGTCGTGTAATAGCTGTGTTGCTAGTCCTTAATTTACAGTGGGGTCCTGAAACAATTATGTTGCTTGTGTGTGTGCTTGTTGTATGTGTGTGAGAGAAACAAGTTCCTTCACGAATTGTGGAAATTTTTATGCAAAGGTGAATTACAATTATAAACTGTATTGAAATGTGATTGATGCGTGTACAGTCATTTTAAAAACTGTAATCTATTTTTAATGTATTAATGCATTAAATCTAACATGCATCTATTAATCACATTTTTATGCCACCCATCCTCAGTGTGTGACGTCTTCCCAGTCCTCAGCTTGTTACATCTTTCTTCAGCCTCAGTGTTCTCACTGTGAAGCTTTGGCCCTAATAACTTGCTCTCTCTCCCCTCAACATGAGGGAAGCCTGAATGCCATTTTATGATTTTTCTTCCTGTCTCCTCAGGAAGAACTTCTAATGACTGTGCTAGGTTCCCTTCTCTCGTGTCACGTTAAAAGGATTTATGACAAGGAGACCAATGTTGGCTGCTAGGCAACCACCCACGTACTCTCACCAGTCCCCCCTCCCCCACCCCAGAATGTGTTCCATTAGAGCAAATGGGATTTATTTCCCGTCAGCTATGAAAAGAAGGTCAAAGAAATGGCTTTTGGGATGGGGATGAGACAGGATGGATGCCTTCATTTCGAACAGTGTTCTTTCAGCTTCCATGGCTACTTAATAGGCAGAAATCCAAATGGTACTACTTCCCCCAGCGCTGATAGGCAAAACTTCACTGCCTGAATACAGAGCTGAGATTAACAAAGAAGACTCCTCTATCAGAAAATAATGATTATTTATTTTTATGGGTTTAGGTATTTATATCCCACTTTTCTCTCCAGTAGGGGCTGTGGTGGCTCAAGTGGTTAAGACGCTGAACTGCAGACCAAAAAGCTGATAGTTCAGCAGTTCAAGACCCAAATGCTGCATGATGGAGCAAGCTCCCGTCTCTGGTCCCAGCTCCTGCCAACCGAGCAGTTCGAAAGCAAGAAATTGCAAGTAGATAAATAGGTATCACTTTGGTGGGAAGGTAACAGCATTCCATACACCTCGGCATCTAGTCATGCCGGCCACATGATCATGGAAATGTCTTTGGACAGTGCTGGCTCTTCGGCTTGGAAACGGAGATGAGCACCACATCCCTAGAGTCGGATTCGACTGGCTTTTGAGCAAGGAAACCTTTACCTTTACCTTTCTCTCCAGTGGAGATCCCAGACTACTTTCAACATCATTCTCCCTTCCTCTGTTTTATCCTCTCAACAGCTACCCTGTGATGTAGAGTGGGTTGACAGAGAGTAAAGGTGTAACTCATTGAGTTCCACAGCAGAGCAGGAATTCAAATTCGGTCCACTTTGATCCTTCTCCAACACAATCACTGCTACGTCATGCTTGTATCAATGCCTCCTCCCCCTCAAAACAAACAAAAAAAGCAACAACTAGATTTGCCTCTGAATTTCTTCTACGGTAACTTTTAAAGCAAACATCCCAGGTCCTGTGGGGGGGGGGGTCACTGAGAGATTTCAAGAGAAGTCAAAATAATCATCGGTACTGCACAAAAAGCAGAGTTGCACACAGCATATTTTCAGAGAAATGTTACTAGTCTTAATCGGGTCCATGTTCCTTTGGATCAGTCAAGCTTTCTCTTCATAGTCCCAGCTGTGGCAGCATCTGCAGCACTGGAGTATGAAGCAAGGTAGGGGGTGGATGAGGTTCTGTCCCATCCTTGCCACCAAAGAAGGTTTACAAGGCAGAAATAAGCAACAAATATCTCTTTATTGCTTGCTGTTCTCATACAAAGTCTTCTCCACACAGGAGTTCAAGGCCACACTTCCACACTTCTGTAGCCTGCAGCTGGTGACCTTCCAGCTTTGAAATACTATGAACTTTAATGCCTTTCCTGATAACTGAACCCTCTCGATGATCATCCCCAGCTGCTTTGGCTCAAGCCTAATTGGGTAACGCTGCCTCCCAAGGCTGCTAATACTGCCAATAAACTTCACTCTAGGTTTTGGGTATCTGGTGGGCTCCATCTCACAGGCTGTCTTCTACTGTCCTATGCACTTAACCCCACTCAGTGCAGGCCAAACTGATCCTTCCTTTCACCATTTCCAATTTCTGGACAGGTCCTGAGTGGCCCACCGCCCAGGGGGTCTGCATCACACTTAAAAAGAGGCCTGCACCTCCCATGACATCCCAAAGAATGAAGGCCAGGAATAACAGCAATTGCAGAAAGCTTAGTTAAATAGGGGAGAGATATGATCTGTCTGCCCTGATCTGGATTGTGGATTGCCAGGTCTCAGAGGAGGAGGAGGAGACTGCATTTCTACCCTGCCCTTCCCTACCCAAAGAAGTCTCAGAGCATCTTACAATCTCCTTTCCCTTCCCCTCCCCACAACAGATGCCCTGCGATGTAGGTGGGGCTGACAGAGCTCTTTCGAGAACTGCTTTTTCCAGAACAGCTCTGAAAGAACTTATGACTGGCCCAGGGTCATACCAGCAGCTGCATGTGGAGAAGTAGGGAATCAAACCCGGTCCTCTCAGATTAGAATCCATGCTCCTAATCACTAGTATTTGGATGGGAGACCTCCCAAGGAATACCAGGTTTGCGGCATAGAGGCAGACAATGGCAAATCACCTCTGTTTGTCTCTTGCCTTGAACATCCTGTGGGGTCACCATAAGCTGACCGTGACCTGATGACAAACAAAACAATCAAAATGATCCATCATCTGCACTTCTATACCATCCTGAGGCATGAAGGTGCTCCAGGATGAATGTAGTAATGACTTATATGGGGCTTTCCCATAACATTGTCAAAACTGCCCCTGTGTGACTCTGTGGCCGATTTCCCACAAGCGCTGCTCCGCGCTTGCTCTTCCCTTTTGCCCCAATGGTACGTGTCAATTTCACACAAGCTGCTGAGCAGCCACATTTTGCCTGGCAGCTTTGCACGATTTTCTCTGCATCTACTCAATCCTGTTTTTTGAGGATTGAGTAGACATGGGGAAAATTGCATGAAGCTGCTAGGCAAAATGCTGCTGTGCAGCACCTTGTGTGAAACTGACACGTACCACGTACCATCGGGGCAAAAGGGAAGAGCGAGCACGGAGCAGTGCTTGTGGGAAATCGGCCACCAAGTCCATATTTTAAAGGAATAAATAAAACAATAATGTTTCTGGGCTGCCAGTCATCTGTCATCCAGTTACATTTGCTCTTCTCCGCCATTCCTTGGTAAAGCTAATGAGTCCTTCAGCAAACTATGCAAAACTGAAATATTCAAGAAGGCTTTTAATAGGGTTGCACTGTACAAAATGGTTCTCAGATTTACTCGGATAAATGATGGGGACTGTGGTCTATACTGCTGCGTATTGCTTGTTGCAAGTAGGATCCTACTACGTAATCTCTGTACCGATTAACATGTCCCATTGATACTGATGCTATGCTTCAGTTCTTTCTGGTGGTTCCAGACTTCTAAAATCCTCATGCATTGTTTATTGAACATCTCATTTTGCTGATTGGACTGACTCACTATGCATAATCCACCTTGAGTCCCTGTGAGAAAAGTGGACTATAAATACTGTAAATAAAACAGCTTGTTCTCATTTGTAACAGTTCCCCATGCCTCATCCTTTAAAGGGTAGTTAGGAGCTGTTTTATGTTTGTCCCAAAGCCATTGTGGCTCTGCTGATAAAGTGTCAGAAGACTAAGAAACAAAGGCTACAGCCTCTTGTGGGATGACAAAGGAGTAATCCCGAGAGCAAAATTGGCATAACCAAACTATTTTTTTTTTGGGGGGGGGGGCAACCAATCATCATCAATATTTATTTATTTTATTTTTCTTAATTTATTTTCGCATTTATATCCTGCCCATCCCGCAAATGGGTTCAGGGCGGGTCACAACAGTTCAGTAAATACAATAAACACATCAAATTCTGCAGAGAATTGTCCTTGTGGTCTCCCGTCCTAGTACCGACCCTGCTTGGCTTCTGAGATCTGATGAGGTTGGGCTATACTACGCTATTCCACATCCCCAAAAGCAATTGGACCATGTTAGGATGCAATGGTTCAAGAAGGTGATTTAAGCAAGGGAATAGGAGTAGGAAACCACGATTTATTTAACAGTGGTTAGTTTTTTGAAACCAGGATTTGGCTCACAGAAGATCATTCATATCCTGGTTTGCCTTGACAAATACACAATTACCTTTAATCTTTCTATTGCCTTAAAGATACCTGGTGAGTATCTCAGCCTGGACTACAATGAGGTTGGCACCAGGGAACAAGCCAAGGTATCTATGATTGGATGTTACACAAACTGTTGCTAAACTTCTGGCTAATAAGCCACAACGTCAGATCCTTGTTTGCCATCCCTTAGGAAACCACAAGTAGGGTTACCAACTCTGGCTTGGCAAATTCCTGGAGATGTGGGGATGGTGCCTGAGAGGACAGAGCTTGGGAAAGGAAGGGAACTCAGCAGGGGAAGCTGCCATTTCTTCCAGGGGAACTGAGCTCTGTATTCTGTAGATCAGCTGAAATTCTGGGAGAACTCCAGGTTCCACCTGGAGGTTGGCAACCATACTATGATAGTGTTCATACTATCTCACTAAGTGTAGTTAGATTCATTAAAGCATGATCTTGTGTGGTGCCTGAACTGAGCCAGGGGCTATTGAATCACAGTATTTCTTGATAGTCCATCAAACAGTTGTTGATCATTGATGCAAAAGAATATTACTGTGTTCATAAAAGTTTAGGATTGGTGGGGACTAAAATGTAATCAGTTCCAATCTCAGGGTCCAAAATTGTAGTTCTCCTAACCTGGGCCGTTTCCATATGGGTTATCTACCCTGGGATCAATGCTGTTGGGAAGCCTTTGTGGTACATTTGTGCACTGCTCAGGGCTTCAACAGCTTTCTCCAGCCTTTTTCAAACTTGCTTTGCTGTGAAGTTTTGAGATAGCTCACATTAAATCCTAGATGGTTGTTGTGTGAGTTGGAAAACCCAGGTTTTCCTGCCCACATGGTGGCCATTTTCCCTGCGTCTGTCCCTGTGGCAACCATTTCTTCCTCTTCAACCATGTTTTTTTTTCATTTTTTTAAATGGCATTGAGTTAATTAAACAGAGCAAAGAAATAAAGAAGAGCCACACTGTGTGTGTTTGAGTTTTAAAGTAAAAGTAATCTTTATCAAGATAAGGAAGGGGGGGTTACATTTGGAGAAAAATGAGAACAATAAAATCTAACTTTCTAGAGCTACATCTTAATGGTTACATGGTTAAAGGCTAAAGATGACAACTCCGTCTTTGCTCAGAACTCTCAGAACAAAGAACAGAAATTCTGCCATAAAACATCAAACAAATGTGAATGGTGACCAAATGCATATCTTCAAACCAATATAATGATCAGCCAATGAAAAGACTTAAGATATCTCTTCAGTTATACTAAATAGTACCCACTCTAACCTGGGAAATGTTATCTACTTCTAGTTGGTTACAGCTCAGCTAGGTAACATCCTGTTTATACACAACATCAGTTTAACTCTATCATGACTGAAGCATTGACAACTTGCAAATATTCCAACAAATAGGCATTTTAATAATGTTATATTGATATAGTACTGTAATAGTATGTGTAACCAGTGCTTGGAATTCTCAGCTTTCATTTTTAAAAACATATTTCTCTAGCTCCTTCTGTTGTTTAGATACAGGGGGAAAAGCATATATCCCCAAAGGAAAGGGCTAGAGAGACCTACTTTTTAAAAATCAAAACTGGGAATTTAGAGCACCTGTTGCACTTATTGTTATAGTGTTATATCAGTATAATGCGACACGAAGAGTCCTGAAAGCCTGACGTCACCAAAGACGGCCGACTGAAAAACGCCGACCGGAACACGTCTAGTCCAAAGGCAGAAACGAACCCTCCATCAGCTCCAAGTGTGTGTGGAATTAAAAAAAGAATTATATGTTGTCCTCCCTACCCTTGATATAAACATTGTTAGTCCCACATGTCAAGTGTAACTGTACATTGCTCAGAGCCTGCAGGTGCGTGGGTGAGTGATTAATAAATTGAAAGATGATGATGATGATGATTATATTCAATTGTCGATGAAAGAAAAAAAAGCCACAAGAGAAGGCAGATGGCCACTGCTGTGGTAGGGCTACCAGCTCTTTGCCCACCACTACTCAGAGCTCTAAGCAGTGGTGGGAGAAACATAAAAATAAAATTTTTAAAAAATGGCCTCGGTAACATTGCTATCTCACTTCCAAGACTTGGAAGTGACATAGGATTTGAACTCACTGTCTCTTTAGTCTACCTCGCATGAATGAAAATTATCTTTGTATTCTTTTGTATTGTATTGTTTGTAAAAAAAAAAAGAAAAAAAGCACAAATTAACTAATGCATCTACTTATTTGCATCTATTTGTGTAGCATATTTCTGTACTGCCGCTCTAAAACAAAGCTGCCTTGCAACATAAACAATATAAAATGATAAAACCAAATACCAATTAAAATAACTATGCAAGAGTCAATAAAAAAACAACTCAGAAGCAATCTAAACCAGCAAGAACCAAGTTAGAATGACCAGCCAGCAAAAACAAAATATCTAATCAATTGTGAAAAATCGATAAACCTTAAACAAGGTTAGCATACAAGGGAGCTCTATGCTAACCTGCCCTTGAGACTGACCCGGAAGCTCCATCTGATCCAGAATGCGGTGGCACAAGTCCTGACGGGAACATCACAGACAGCACATATACAACCTGTGCTGCATCAGCTGCACTGGCTTCCAGTGGAGTACTGAACCAAGTTTAAGATTTTTGTGTTGCCCTTAAATGCCTTCAGTGGTCAGGGGCCAACATATCTGTGGGACCATCTCCTCTGGTATGTCTCTGGGAGAGAGTTACACTTTTTGGACAGCAATCTGCTGGTGATCCCTGGCCCCAAAGATTTCCGGCTGTCTTCGACCAGGGCCAAGACCTTCTCAGTCCTGGACCCAACCTGGTGGAATTCTTTCCAGACACCATCAGGGTCCTGAGGGACCTTATACAATTATTCAGAGCCTGTAAGGCAGAGATGTTCCACCAGGCTTTTAGTTGAGGACCCATTCTGCATCTAGCGTTTGCTCTGCTGTTTTACCAAACCCACACTGGAACAGAAATTCCTCTCTACATTGCATGTCACTTTCACTTTGTTTGATCCTTGGATTTTATTATGGCTTCCACACTGCATGCCAGTTTCACTTCCTTTGATCTCTCGGTTTTATGGTACTGTCTGTATAGATTTATGGCCGTTTGGCTGTTCAGGGGTGACTCTGCAGTCAGTATGGCACTGGCCTGAGGTATTTGAATGTAGTTTTGAGTCACATCCTTTTTTTCTGTTCCAGTGTGGGTTTGGTAAAACAATGGAGCAAATGCTAGATGCAGAATGGGCCAGTGACAGTTTCCATCCTCTTACTCCTCCTCCTCTCTTCTCTGTCATACTGCTTTGCTCTCCCTCCCCATATCCGCAAGGCGGTCGCAGTCTGGAACTGGAGGGGGAATGTAATTCTCACCATTTGGTCTTTT
Organism: Gekko gecko; assembly: GCA_029375565.1. Lineage (NCBI taxonomy): Eukaryota > Metazoa > Chordata > Lepidosauria > Squamata > Gekkonidae > Gekko > Gekko gecko. The sequence goes on from JAPDNY010000004.1 coordinate 181,824,014, forward strand.
TAGATTACTGTATCAGTATTATTTATGTATCTATTTTATGGTTTTAATGTTTTTTTATTATATGTTGTCTTTTTCCCAGAGCCCTGCAGTAGCAGGGATTGGGTGATTCATAAGTTTAATGATAAATAATTAAAAATAAGGCAATGAGAAGGGGAAATGGTTCAGAGGCAGAGCATCTACTTTGAATGAAGAAGTTGCCAGGTTCAATCCCCAATATGTCTAGTTTAAAGGACTGATGTGAAAGTCCTCCACCTGAGACTCCTGAGAGCAGCTGCCAGTCAGAGTAGACAACAGTGACCTTGTGGCATTAATGATCTGACTCAGAATAAACAATTCCACACGTTTACTATAAAATGACTGGTGAGAAAAAAATATTGCAAAAGGGACATAGGTCATAGGATAGATTTCTCCAGCCACTGCTTGAAGACTGCCAGTGAAAGGGAGCTCACCTCCTCCCTAGGCAGCCTATTCCACTACTGACCTGCTCTTACTGTAAAAAAATAAAATCTTAATATCAAGCTGGTACCTTTCTGCCTGTAATTTAAACCCATTATTGTGAGTCCTATCCTTTGCTACCGACAAGAACAGCTCCTTGCCCTCTAATTTACAGGCTTTTGTCCCCCCTCCCAATCTCCTTTTCTCTAGACTGAACATTCCCAAGTCCCTCATAAAGTTTGGTTTCTGGGCCCCTGATGATCCTCATGGCTTTCTTCTGCACCCACTCGATTCTGTCCAAATACCATTTGAAGTGAGGCCTCCAGAACTGCACATAGTACTCCAGGTGTGGCCTGACCAACACGGTATACAGTGGGACTATGACATCTTATGATCTGGATATTATGCTTCTGTTGATATGCCCCAAGACTGCATTAGCCTTTTTTGCTGCTGCATCACACACTGTTTTTTGTTGTTGTTTTGGCCCCCCAAAGGGGATTTTTTATTGCATTTTTTATATACTACAAAACTACAACAGAAAAATCAGGGATAGGGAACTACATACTACAGGAGAAAGAAAAGATAACCTCTAAAAACTCAAGAGTCGGTGACCATACAATTGGTTCATATAAAAATTCTGCCTCTTAAATGTGAATTGACTTTCACTGAAAATGATAATCCAGCTAGTATAACAACCATTCTTCACTCGCAATTACAATTACAATTCATAAAGAGCCGCATCATGCTTATAAGTATTCTTTCTAAGATACTCCAGAGAACAGTAACAATCTACTTTTCCCCTTTTTTCTCCCTCCTTGATTTGGGGGCTACTGCCCCCAGTTTAGAGTCCTAGTCCTCTTCAGAAGATCCAGTCTTTCCTTCTTCTTTGCTCTCCCTGGTGCCATCCAGAGTGGCTTCTCCCCCTCCTGGTGGACGCAAAAATTCACAGGCTTTTTCCACAGAATCAATCTTTTCTTTACCATTTGCATAATGAAAGATAAGTCCCTCGGGAACCAACCATCTGTACGCAATCTTGTGGCTTTGTAAGAATGTCATCAAGTCTCTGTATTGCCTTCTCTTTCTTCTAATCTCAAATGGAATGTCCTTCATAACTTTAATCTCCTTGTCTTTCCACTTCAAGGCAATTCCATTAGCCGCTTTCAATAATTGATCTCTCACTCTCCTTTAGGAGAATCTGACAGAAACTTCCCCAGGCAAATTGTTCTTTCTGGTAAATTCAGAATATGATCTAAAGACCGAATCTATTTCGCTTTGAAGTTGATCCGATGCCATCTCTGCCAAAGAGGCCAACAAGTCACCAACGATTTGTCTCAGATTCTCCCTTCTCTCCTCTTTAATCCCTTGAAGTCTCAAGATATAACTCACCCTTTCCATTTGCAACTGTAATACTGGAGACTCTTCGATTTGGCAGTTTTTCTCAAGTGCCTGCAATTTTTAGCCACTTTTTTTTTTAGTTGAAACCAATCTCTTTGAGTTCCTGCTCCACTTTTTTTATTTTCTGTGCGTTTGCTGCCGTTTGCGCTTGTTATGCATCAAGCTTACTGTCAATAGCTGTAATTTTCTCCAGCAGAAGGCGAAGCGCCTCCGACAGCAATCTTTGGTTTTCTGCAGTTGAGTCCTGTCTAGGCACCAAACTTGAAGGGCTGGAACTTCCGGAAGGAGGTTTAACTTTCGGTATCTTGTCCGTCGTGTCTTTCAGCAGCACCATGTTTAGGGATTGTTTATGTTTTACAAAAGTTTGTCAAAGTCCCTGGAAGTTCTTAATCTAGCCGGTAAGCTCTCGCAGCCTCTTTATTTCAGTTTGCACACTTTCCCTTGCTGCTGCCCCCCCTTTTCTAGCTTTAAAACCACTTGATCGTGGGGGAAGTCCCCTCCCCGCCTCATTTCCTTATCAGGGGGAAGTCCCCTCCCCGCCTCATTTCCTTTAAGGGGGGCACAAATGTGTGGGTGCTCCTCATTTAGACTCAACTCACATTTTCAGTGATTGTCTCTCCACATTCCTAGTCACTAGATCACCGTGCACTTGCTCCATGTGCAGATCTTGTTCCCATTCAGGACACTCTATGGTGGACCCGTTGGGGCTTGGAGGAGCCCCCCTTCTCTGACTTGGTGCACCAGGGGGGTTCTCTAGTGCCCCATGGCTGGGAGTTCAACCCAAGAACTCCTGAGGTGGTATGGACAATCGCGCCCCCACCCAGCCACAGACGCTGGCAGACTTCTCCCGGACCCCCGGGAGAAGATGACTGCCATGACGATTGCCAAGACCTGAAGTCCTTCACACACTGTTTACAGTCCACCCATATCCCAAGATCTTGTTCACACACACTGCTACCTAGAAATGTACACACACACACCACATCCAGTATGTATGCTTTGGAGATTTAAAGAAATGGTCAGGGAAAATCCATTTAGATGGTAGATGATTCTCTACTGTTTGGACAGTGGTCCCATGGATGTAATCCTTCCCAGTTCCTATTTGTTTCAACTGGGGTTTTGCAGGGGAAGGGACTATATCCATTTCTCAGAGATTTTCCAAAGGCTATAGTGAAGCCAGCATTCTAATATCTGCATGTTAACCTTTGACAAGGAAACAACTGGAAAATGCAAAAGAAGAAATACTAGCTCAGTTCCTCAGTTCAGACCACATAAACACAACCAGCTTTTATTTAATGCGCAGCCGAGGTCTCTGTAGTATAAAGACCCTGCCAGTTGCTAGCAATTAGACTGAAAAAAACAAATGGTAACACAAATATTATGGACATAAAGCTTTCCCATTGGCCTTTATAGTCACTGCAACTAAAGTCATTAAAAAGTTTTCAGTGCCTTTCCTTTACAGTCTTTCCTGTTTTTTAACTCTGTGTTCTCCTTGTTAAAGACAAAACATATCCTGATTAATTATGAAATTGGAATGCCAGTGCAGAACGAATGGCATCATACTGCATACACATTCAGAACTGAGGACCATTACATTCATAATAAGAGGGGGGGATCAGAAAATCAAAGCTAATTGCCACATTTAAGTAAATCCTTATTTTGTTTAGTTCCCTTATAGTGCTATGAGAATAGCAAACACCTCTGAGTTTAATGGAGGATTATTAATTTACAAAATAAATCTGAAGGATCCAGAGACACTCAGATTCTGCAATCAAGCAACAAACAAATGGTATGATTCAGCTGTCCCGATTTATCAGGGACAAACCCTGTTTTCTGGAACTGTTCAGGGTAAATCACTGTTGCAGTCTGGTCCTGATTCATGGTTGGAGTAAAAGGGTGTAATCTGGTCAGCACACATTGCTAGAGTTACCTTTAGATTTCAGTTTTCTCCTTCACTCTTATCATTGTGGGTGTGGCTTTAAATTCCTGGAGATTTGTGAGCCATGCAGAGTTGGGGAGGGGAGGTCAGCAGGGATATGATGTCATGTCACTGTTGGATATCCATCTTTCCTAGCCTCTATGGTATACCATGGATTTTGCCCTTTGAAACTGTCATTTCTTCCAGGGGGAACTGATCTCTGTAGTCTAGAGACCAGCTGCAATCCAAGGAGAATTCCAGGTTCTACCTTAAGGCTGGTAAACCGTAAGGCTATTTGGAAGCATCTTGATCCTGGTGCGCTCCCAACATGTGAATGGACACTACAGCATTGCTCAGTTCATAGCTTGCCATTTTTCAAGCTGTCAAGATTCACTTTGAACTGATATTAATAGCTCATAGGACAATTATCTTTTAACAGAGTATCTTTAACCTTAAAAATATCTGGGGGCCCCCTTTTACACTATATACAACAAGCTGCTGCACACAGCATAATATGGCATACAGCAGATGAGGGCTTGAAGCAACATTTCATGTAAGAATCAAAGTGTTACAACCATGGTGGATACTCCTTCGCTGGACGTTTTCAAGCAGAGGCTGGACGACCATCTTTCTGGTATGTTGTAGGGCTATCTTTCGGCTATACTTCTGCATAGTGCAGGGGATTGGACTAGATGACCTGCAAGGTCCCTTCCAACTCTAACATTCCACGATTCTATGATTCTATGTCCTTGTTTTATCTGTGAAATGTCTGAGTGTCATTGGCATGTGTGTTTTCTATCTGGATTCTTCTGTGCTCTTTATTTATTTGTATTTTTCCATTTTTGTGTGTGTGCACGCACACACCTGTGCCTGGAAGTTATGGCAAATTCTGGTGACTCCTTCTGGGGCATGGAGGATGTTCAGAGAAGTGGCTTGATAGCCTGCCTCTGCCTCCCGACCCTGGTATTCTCTGGAGGTCTCCCATCCAAATACTTGACAGGGTCAGCCCTGCTTAGCTTCCAAGATCTTATGAGACTGGGCTTGCCTGGGCTATCCAGGTCAGGGCCTCCGTGATCTGCTATTGCCTGCCTCTGCATAGTGACCCTGGACTTCCTTTGTGGTGTCCCACCCAGGTACCTACTAGGGCCAAACCAGGATTCAGCCTTCTCTCTCCAGCAAGTAACCAGCATCAAAGGCTACAGTGTAGAAAGAGAACTATGCAACTCTCCTGAACTCACTGGAAGAAGATTATGCTGGGGTTATGGGAAATGCATGGACAAAATCTATGTGGAGCTCTAATAATGTGATTTTTCTCTAATTAAAGATATCAGGCTCACAGCACAATAATTAAAAGGGCAAGATTTACATGTACTAGAGATAAGTGTATAACCAGAATTTACAAACTGCAATGATTTGTTGTATTTTTCAGCAAGAGAATCCAAGCAGCTTTTCTGCTGGAAATGGGGGAAGGTCCCCTTTAACTACCTAAAAGAACAGCGTAAACAACCCAAGAAGACACTTCGGAACTCAACTCTTTATTTGTTTTGTTTGTTCGTTTGTTTGTTTTAATCTGGAACATCGAGAACAAAAACTTAGACTGGCACAACCTGAACAAACGCTCTTTTTGGTATAGCAGTTCTATCTGGAAGGTACCTGGAAGGTAGAACTTGTCAAACCTCACTCCCAGCTCTATTTGTTATAACACCGGTGGGAAAGGAAATTCCTGGGGGGGGGGGAGTGACAGATGTATGTGTGAACCATTTGCTTTTAGCGGCATAACGTTCCCAAGGATGACACCTGTCAGCTGGCTTCCATAGAGACTGGTGGAGGGGGAGGGGATTCCTTGGAATGTTGCTTTCGCTTTCTCACTGTCTGAGTACTGTGCTATTATCTGTATGGTTTATGTTCCCGACCTTGGTCTTCTCTGGGAACATGGGTCCCTTAATTTTCCGGGGGCCCCCGCTAGCCACCTTGATTGGTTCCGTGCCACCCCCTGACCTGTTTTTGAACCCTGTATATCTGTCCACCCTGCACTTTTCCCTTCATTTTCAACACAGAACCTGAAGTATAGCTGTTCTGCCAATACTGATCAATAAACTTCTCTTCTAAAGAAGCAAGTCCTTGATTCTGATTGTTGCAAGAGTCTGACAACACCTCCCTCTCCCCATGGGGGGGAATGCCTGGAGACTCTTAGAAGCCTGACCTCTTTATAGATAGTGGGATACTACTTTCCCATGGGCGGTTGATGTAGTGGTTAGGTGCGATGAGTGTGATGTGTGTGTGTGTGTGCCCTGCTATTGGGAAGGGGTCCTTTCGAATGACCTGTAACTGGGAACTCACCAAAATTGTTAGTTCTAACACAAAGATGCTTTAAGCTGGATCCTGATAATTTTTCTCAATAAACAAATCTTTTGCTAAAGAGAGTGTTGTTGAGAGTAACTCGACCAGGGGTCTGACAGGGGTCAAGGAGGCTTACTTTCAGAAAAGCATTCTGAGGATTGCAGCCTAAATCAATGGGGGGGGAGGGAACACTTTTGACTGACTAAAGAAGTTCTATTTGTTTAACTGGCAAGCTGATTCTTTATGAGAACAGTTGTTTTCAATACAAATTCTAACAGCAGCAAAAACAACAAATGTGGGTGGGAAGTGCCACCTTGGAAATAACCCTTCTCCACTTATAAACACCAAAGAATGCATCTCCCAAGACAGTGTGTGTTATGACAAATGCATACATTTTCTAAAAACAGTTGTCGGTGGTATTCCTTTTATTCATAAACAAATCTATGAAGATAAAATCAAATAACTGGCTAGTTGCTTTACTCAGCTGGCAGCCTTTCTGTATGGAGTATGATTTGGTCTTTCTAATTCTGTTTCTTTTTTCAGCTCCCAATGAACTCGTGGACCATTTTGGTCAATATCAAAAAAAGTAACACTGAATTTTGACTTTAAATACACTCCTTTTTTGCACTCCAAGGAACAAAATGCGTTATAAACATCTGATCTAAAATAATCCAAAATAAAGAATCTATCTCAAAATATTTCATAGCTTTTAAATGTCATTATTTTCTCTGCTGCTATCTTGACGTCTCTATTTACTTCATTTTTAAGCTGCCTTGCACTCCAATGGGGACTCAAACAGCTTGCACCATTCTCCTCTGCTCCATTTTGTCTTCACAACAATCCTACAAGGTGGCTTAGGCTGAAGAAGGTATGACTGGCCCAAGGTCACTCAGTGAGCTTCCATGGCAGAGTGGGAATTCTAACTTGAGTCTTCCAGAGGGCCTAGTCTGATACTATAACCACTTTGCCATGATGACAAAGAGAGCCAGTTTGGTGTAGTGGTTAAGAGTGCAGACTCTGATCTGGGAGAACCGGGTTTGATGCCCCACTCCTCCACATGCAGCTGCTGGTGTGACTTCAGGTCAGTCACAAGTTCTCTGAGAGCTGTTCTCTCAAGAGCAGTCCCCTCAGAGCTCTCTCAGCCCCACCTAACTCACAGGGTGGCTGTTGTGGGGAAAGGGAGGGAAGAAGATGGTAAGCCGCTCTGAGACTCCAAGTGAAGGTCAGGATATGAATCCAATCTCTTCTCTCTCTTCTTCTCTCATGAGTTTTTCCTCATGGGTCCACAGTCAGATACACAGGCAGTCAAGATGGCTGTGCCAGTACTGCAGACTCTCCAGCTACTGGTTTCCGCATTCCCTTAGCACCCCCCACCGCTTCTTTTATGCAAGGAGATATTTATAGACAGAAAAAAACTTGCGTCGTGGCAGTGTGTTACCAGCTTCCACAGACGAAGGACATCTGGACAGCGACTAAACTGCTCCTTTAAGAGTCCCCATGAGGAGCAATACCATCTTGAATGCTTGTCTGTTTTATTGGACCCATGTGATAAAGAATGATGGCATCCATCTTGTGGACTCTCAGGGAAGCCTTTGGAGGCTCACTAACATGCCATTCACAACATGGTTGAAGCCGCTGAAAGGGATGCCAAAAATGTAGATGTTTTTCAACCTAAGCAAAAAAGGATATTGGAAAAAAAAAAAAAGGAGCTATTTCAGTGGAACCTATTTTCCAATCATGCAGTTGTGTTGCTATGCAAGGCATGTTCCCTAGTGTACCCTTTGAACAACATGCCATTCTGTATACCCCCCCTTCCCGAATTAATATGAACCTGGATTTTCAGTGTCTGGAGTTGTGCTTAGCCTTATAAGTTGTTTGAACTCAGTCTTGCATTCCTAATTGTTTGTTGTGTAACAGATTGCAATTGACACAGAGTCTTGTTTCCAAAATTCTTATTAACCAAGAGTGTCTTTTTGTGTATGATTTATTTGCTTTCTACTTAAAACAAGCGAAGTTGGGTGATATTAATCACAATGCACCTTAATGGAATGTTTAAGAGCAAACACATCATTTACAATAATTGAAAATCAATTGCATAAAGATCTGCTTTACTAATTGCAGAACATCTTTGGGGGGGGGAGTGGTGAGCAGATTAACCATTTCAGATCCTTCTACAGTATTTGGTGACTAAAGAGGTGAGCTGATGGTCCAATGCCTGCACAACTGGCCATTCACCAAGTTGGATGCAGGCTGTCGACCATGTATCTGCAGGATCTGCAACTCAGGGGGCACAAACAAGGAGCTTTCAGGCTCAGCAACCTGGTTCGTGGGCTGTGTTGAGCTTGATAGGTCAAAAGTTGTGCAAGCATGATCTAGATGCTATCATAAACTGATGTGAGCAATGTCTTAATTGTCAAGAAAGCCAGAGTGTTGTATTGGCTAGAATGTTGGGCTAGAATCTAGGATATCTGGTGCCAATCCCCACTCAATTAGGATACTTGGTTGGTGACCTTGGACCAACCACTGGGTTGCATTGAGCCATCAGTTGGATTTTATACACAGTCTCACCTAATTCTCTTCTTTACAATTCCCATTCTACATGGCTTGTATAGTGCCCATGAATATGTTTCTTGGCGACCACTTGCTTCTTCCCAAAAGCATTTCTTCCTCAAAGCACAGGCCCAGACTTGGCTTTGATCCACTTCACTGGAGTAGAATAAAAAAGAAGAGAAGGAGAGGTTGGATTTCTACCCTGCCCTTTACTACCCGAAGGAGTCTCAGAGAGGCTCACAATCTCCTTTCTCTTCCCCTCGCCTGTGAGGTAGGTGTGGCTGAGAGAGCTCTAAGAGAACTGCTCATGAGAGAACATATCCGAAAGAACTTGTAACTGACGCAAGGCCACACCAGGAGCTGCACGTGGAAGAGCGGGGACTCAAACCCAATTCTCCCAGCTTAGTCCATGCTCCTAACTATTACACCAAACTGAACCCAGGATGTATCCAGACTGATTTTCCATTTAGTTCTTCACATTACTGCAGCTCCACATAGATTTTGTCCATGCAGTTCCCATAGCCCCAGCACAATCTTTTGAGTAATTAAAGGGGACTCTCCCCCTTTTCCAGCAGAAAAGCTGGTTGGATTCAACCTGATGTGAGGGGAAAGTGCTGTCAGGTCACAGCCAATTTATGACAACTCCTTAGGATTCCCCAGGCAAGAAACGTTCAGAGCTGGCTTGCCATTGTCTGCCTCTGCATAGTGATTTTGGGCTTCCTTGGTGGTGTCCCACCCAAATACTAAGGCCAAACCAGGATTCGACCTACTCTCTCTAGCATGTTGTGAGGATACAATGTAGAAATAGAACTACATAAACTCTCCTGAACTCATTGGAAGAAGGGCAAGATTAACATGTAATAGAGATAGGTACATGACCAGATTTTACAAATCACAATGATTTGTTGCATTTTTTAGCAGCAGAAGCATTTTGTGACAGAATGTTCCAGGCTAGCTTCACTGAATTCAAGCAACTACAGTAACGTTCCCACTCCTGTATTGCATCATCTTAAGTACCTAGGGATGAGCTGGATTGGAAGGCAAGTGAAAAGTCTGGTTTGTTAACGTTGTGCCAGTCTAAGTTTTTATTCTTGATGTTCCAGACTTAAACAGAAACAAATAAAGAGTTGCTAGTTAAGTTCCAAAGTGTCTTGGATTGTTTGTGCTGTTCTCACAGCACAATAATTAAAAGATGTGCCATGCTCGGAGGTGCCACGAGATTGATTTATAAACGAGTTCAGCTAGAGCATTTTTCTGTTAATCAGGTTTTATACAATGGTAAACACAGTATGAGGATTCACTCTATTGTACTCCGTTGTAACGTCGCCAAGCCAACGATTTTATATACGTTAGGAAAAAGACAGGCTGATTAAGTGATGCTAGAGTGCCCTCCTTCTGTGGCCCTTCATACTGAAAAGGAGCAACAATCTGAGAAATGCAACAATCTGAGAATAACAATCTGGAAACCCCCAAGAAGACACCCTCACACATGATAGGGCGAACCTGCCGTTTGCAGCACAAACACAGTAAAACCAAATCCATGATGTAGCAGAAAAGTATAGAGGGAAAACCGATTCACTTAATATCTAGATCAGAGGTGTCAAACTCATTTGTTACGAGGACTGGATCTGACATAAATGTCACTTTGTTTGGCTGGGCCATGTGTGCCATAAAACGTAATGCCAGGTACTAAAGATAGAAACTGTATAAAGGACAGCAGCTGGTAAGCACCAAGTTGGTATATCTTCACTGCAAGGCCCTATTGGCTGGGACAGGGGTGCAGAGGAAAACCCATATAGGCAGTGGAGAGGCAGCAGAGCAGCGCTGGGCAGATGCTCCCATGATGCTTGACTCACCCCGCCCCCCAGAACTCCCTTGCTTGCATCAGTTGCTCGTGGGCCACATAAAAGCCTTGGATGGGCCAGTTCCGGCCCTCGAGCCTTATGTTTGACACCTCTGATGTAGATGACTATCAAAACAGCCTTCTATTTAAATGCTTACTAAGGTTTTGTTCACCCTGACCTGGATGGTTCAGTCTAGCCCAGTATTATCAGATCTCAGAAGCTAAGCAGGGTTTGCCCTGGTTAGCGCTTGATTGAGGAACCACCAAGGAAATCCAGGGTTGCCACGCAGAGGCAGGCAATGGCAAACTACCTCTGTTCATCTCTTGCCTTAAAAATCTGGCTGTGACTTGGCAGCTGTCAGGTTCCCAGCTAAGTCACACCCCACACACACTACTGGCAGTGAAATGTTTATTAGAGAGATGCTTGCTGTAGGTCCAAGAGCTTTTGTTAGGACTGAAGAAAACCACAGGAAATTACAAGTTGTAGGTAAAAGTATAACATTCCACATTCAGCATAACATTCCACATTCATCCACGTCACGCCTACCCCCTAGCATTTCTATGGCAACATGGACAGATACATGGTGCCCTATCTAACTTAGGCAATGCAAAAAGGATCTCCAAGGTCAGTCTCATGGGAACCATCACTTGGGGCACAACTTCAGGAAAGTTACAGCCTCTACTCCCTTGCACTCTAACAACATGCACACACATCCACACACCCCGGAATTCAACATGACAAGCAAGAGTGAAGGAAAACAGGACTTAAAGAAATCGAAAGTTAAGCCTGAGCTTGACAGCAGCACTCTCACCATCAAAGTTTTGTTCTTCCACAGCTTTGGGATTTTGTGTGGGGGACAGAAAATGGCTTCTCTGGGCCTACTGCCCTCATAGAAGGCCCAGGGGATGGTGTGTGGGGAACAGAAAATGGCTTCTCTGGGCCTACTGCCCCCCATAGAAGGCCCAGGGGATGGTGTGTGGGGGACAGAAAACGGCTTCACTGGGCCTAGTGCCCCATAGAAGGCCCAGGGGATGGCATGTGGGAGACAGAAAAGGCCTTCTCTGGGCCTAGTGCCCCATAGAAGGCCCAGGGGATGGCGTGTGGGGGATGGAAAAGGGCTTCTCTGGGCCTAGTCCCCTCATAGAAGGCCCAGGGGATGGCATGGGGGGGAAGGCCTTCTCTGGGCCTACTGCCCCATAGAAGGCCCAGGGGATGGCATGTGGGGGCGGAAAAGGCCTTCTCTGGGCCTAGTGCCCCATAGAAGGCCCAGGGGATGGTGTGTGGGGGACGGAAAAGGCCTTCTCTGGGTCTAGTTCCCTCATAGAAGGCCCAGGGGATGGTGTGGGGGGGCGGAAAAGGGCTTCTCTCACTTTCCTCAGCCTTGAGGGCCTGTCCCTGCGCTCACACTCCAGACGGTCCTCTCCTGTCGGAGGACTGGAGCAGACTGAGCTGAAAACACTGACCGGGGATGACGTGGGTGGGACTTTGCGAAGCAGCCAGTCAGCCCTGGCCAGTGTCTTCTGACTGCCAGTTCTTGAGCTGAATCAATCATGGCAAGCATAGAATGGTGTGGAACCAAAATTCAAATATATATAAGGACAGGATTCTCTAATATTTTATATTGACTTCTGTTTATAAAACTTCCTAGAACTCTAAAAATCTTCCCTATTTTTTTATGAACTATATTTTTATAAATGTATATCAAAAGAAATAAAAATATAATTTCAATTCTTACCAGTGCTAATTCATTATCCATACAATTTCCCTTTGCCCATCTTAATCAGTTGCATCAAAACAGGGTTTTGACAAAAGGTTTAATTTTATTGTGGGCTATAATTTTTTAGATACATAAAAAAATCAGATATAAATTCAGTTGTCACCAGTGTTAGTTCATTGCCAATACAGTTTTCCCTAGCCCATCTTAGTCAGTTGCACCGAAATCAGGATCCTCCAGCTCAGCCTTATTTAGGAGGTTTTATTCTTTTCTTCTTTTTAAAAATCCTCTTTTTCAATAAGGTCATTGTTCTGTGCCTCCCTCCCTTATAGGTAGGGGGTATTTAGGCTCACCATCTGTATTCCATTTTTATGGTGGTTAATATTTTCATACCTTCCGTTTTGACTTCTCTGTGGATAACCCCTGGGGTTATCCCATTATCCTCTGCCAGAGAAATCTAAGACCATAGGACGCCATAAGATTCAGAGGAAAACAGCATTGGGGATCCTCCCCCTTATCTATTCAAAGTGTAAGTAAAATCAAGCACAGAGCCTGTGGCTTTTTCACAAGGGAATTAAAGCCAGATAAAATACCATCTTCAAAACGAAACAAACAGACGTCCCATGAGGAAATGTGCAGTCCTGGCTGGAGATGTGCTTCCTGGATGCTGAAATCATTACAATGGCAGGACTATCTGAATGATGGCTGTGCAGAACACTCCACCATTCCACTAAGCATAGTTTGAAGGCTTCCTGCAGTTTAAGGGTCTCTTCCTCCAATGGGAGAATCATTTAAGATGGAGGAAGTTTCCTTAGGCTTAACTTCCTCCAACCAAAGGCATGACATGGGCCAGCATATTGAATAACAACTAAAAATGCCAAAATAATTTCAGAGTTACCACCACATCCCATTGGATCTTTCCCCCTACCATTTGAACTCTCAAGCAAGAAACTACCAGGACTCATTCAGGCACCCATGCTGGACATTACAGCATCAAGGGATAGTTTGCATTTGTGGACAGCCATCACGGAAAGAGCTCTCGTTATCTTACAGCACTTCAAATACAATTTTCAACAGAAGCAGATCACACATTCAAGTGTAAATGATCAAGAGATGGAATTGTATAAGGGGAATTTGAATCAGCCTTCGGAATTTCTTTCTTTTTTTTTTCCAGATTGCCTTTAGCAATACAGTTGTTGATGTCCTGGGTTGCTCAAGGGAAAATGTATCATCTTCTACTGATGTGGTTCAGGTCAACGGCCTCCGGGAATCAGCAACCAAGAAGCCAAAGGTAATGTGTCAACTGGCTGTCAGCAGAGGTAGCTACTGAGATGTGTCTAGGCCCAGGTGCTCTGAGAACTCTCACCGTTAGCTTAGCGTGACTACTGAAGTTGTTGATGCAGGCTGAAAGGAGTTTCCTATAAAGAGCAACTGTAAAGAGCACTTGCTGGCTGGTAATTGGAGAGGTGTAAGAGTGGTCAGAAAAAAAGTGGCAGAAAAGCCAAAGAGAGTGGATGAAGATGAAGCCTGTCTCTCAGCTGAAGCGTGCTACAGTACAAAAGAATGCTTCCCAATTAGTAGTGTGTGAAACGTCAACATACTTCATGACAGTGTGCATTTTATGTCATTAGCATCTGACATTCAAAAGAGGTAAATTAGCAAAGAGCTCTTCCACTGAGTTCAGAGAAAGTTGCAAGTGACAGAGTGACAATCTTCACCGTCTAGTCATGCACAATGAGCATCATTTCCTTGGAAGCTGAAGTTCCCTTTTTTGATCATGAGCACTAGTTTCAGCCTTTCATTTCATAAGAAAGATAATTGGAGAGCTAAAGTTTTTAACGGCTTGTATTTAATGGTGTGTTTTGTTTTTATATTGATTATGTAAGACATTTTTATGATTTTACAGTAAGGTTTTTAGTTGTAAGCCCCCTTGAGTAGGACAATTTGTTATTGTTGTTCAGTTGCATAGTCAAGTCCGACTCTTCACGACCCCATGGACCAGATCACGCCAGGCCCTCCTGTCTTCCACTGTCCTCTGAAATTTGCTCAATTTCATGTTCGTTGCATTGATGACACTGTCTAACCATCTCATCCTTTGCCGTCCCCTTCTTCTTTGACCTTCAATCTTTCCCAGCATCAGGGTCTTCTCCAGTGAATGCTGCCTTCTCATTTGGTGGCCAAAGTATTTGAGCTTCAACTTCAGTATCTGGCCTTCCAGGGAACAGTCAGGGTTGATTTCTTTTAGGATTGAATGATTTAATCTCCTTGCAGTCCAAGGGACTCTCGAGAGTCTTTTCCAGCACCATAGTTCAAAAGAATCTATTCTTCGGTGCCTGGCCTTCCTTATAGTCCAACTCTCGCAGCCATACATTACTACTGGGAATACCATTGCTTTGACCATGCGGACTTTTGTTGGCAAGGTGATGTCTCTGCTTTTTTATCATGCTGTTTAGGTTTGCCATTGCTTTCCTCCCAAGGAGCAGGCGTCTTTTAATTTCATGGCTGCAGTCACCATCTGCAGTGATCTGGGATCCTAGGAACGTGAAGTCTGTCATTACTTCCACGACTTCCCCTTCTAGTTGCCAGGGAGTGATGGGGCCAGATGCCATGATCTTAGTTTTTTTTTTTTTTTTGATGTTGAGCTTCAACCCCCTTTAGCGCTTTCCTCTTTCACCCTGAGCAAGAGGCTGTTTAGGTCCTCTTCACTTTCTGCCATCAGAGTGGTATCGTCTGCAGATCTGAGGTTATTGATCTTTTCCCCAGCAATCTTAACTCCAGCTTGTGATTCATCCAGGCCAGCATTTTGCATGATGTACTCGGTATATAAATTAAATAAGCAAGGTAACAATATACATCCTTGTCGTACTCCTTTTCCTATGATAAACCAATCAGTCATTCCATATCCGGTTCTAACTGTTGCTTCTTGACCCTTATACAGGTGTCTCAGGAGACATGTGAGGTGGTCTGGTACTCCCATCTCTTTAAGAATCTGCCATAGTTTATTGTGATCCATACAATCAAAGGCTTTAGCATAGTTAATGAAGCAGAAGTAGATGTTTTTCTGGTACTCTCTTGCTTTCTCTATAATCCAGCGAATGTTGGCAATTTGATCTCTAGTTCCTCTACCTCTTCGAAACCCAGCTTGTACTTCTGGCAATTCTCTATTCATGTAGTGTTGGAGCCTAGCTTTTAGGATCTTGAGTATGACCTTGGTAGTGTGTGAAATGAGTGCAATTGTGCGATAGTTTGAACATTCCTCGGCATTGCCCTTCTTTGGGGTTGGAATGTATACTGACCTTTTCCAATCCTGTGGCCACTGTTGTGTTTTCCAAATTTGTTGGCAAATTGAGTGCAGCACTTTAACAGCATCTTCTTTTAAGACTTTGAATAGCTCAGCTGGGATACCATCACCTCCACTAGCTTTGTTGTTAGTAATGCTTTCTAAGGCCCATTTAACTTCACATTCCAGGATGCCTGGCTCGAGGTCAGTGATTATACCATCGTGGTTGTCAAGGACATTGAGGCCCTTCTTGTATAGTTCTTCTGTGTATTCTTGCCATCTTTTCCTAATCTCTTCTGCTTCTGTTAGGTCCCTACCGTTTTTAATTTCCTAACTACACAAATAAATAATAAATGTGAATTAAAATCTAGGGATGCCAGCCTTTAGCTGGAGATCATTGAGTGCATGGGGAGGGGGTGAAGACTCTTGGGAGTTATTTTTTGTGCTGAAACAGGAATTAACATTACGACACTCTAGGAATTTTTTTAAAAAAATCTCTATGGTTTTACTATGGCATTGCTTCCTGTTATAGGAAGGGATGTCATGATGCTGTATGAATTTTAAAAGCTCTGTGGAATGACATCATTCATGTTCTGAAACATGAAGTGACTTTCTCATGCTGTTTTCCTTCCCATTCTCCACCACTGCTCCATTGAATGGGGGGGGGGCAGTGAGCATCACCAGCAGGAACAGGGAGCATCACCAGGAGGTCCCCTGCCATTACCAGGTTGGTGGCAACACTAGGTCACAGGATGTGATTGGAGGTTAGCAACCTTGGGGAGGCAGTGTGGCTCAGTGGTAGAGCATTGCTTTGAATGCAGATGGTCCCAGCTTCATCCCGTAGTATCTCAGCTAAAAGGGTTACATAGTAAGTGATGTGAAAGCTGTGCATGAAATCCTGGAGAGCCACTGCCGACCTGAGTAGAAAATACTTTCCTCAACTGATCAGTGGTGTGACTTAAAGGCAGCTTCATGTGTTCAACCGTGCTAAACCTAAGCAAAATAAACAATATTAACCCCAGACTTCCAAGTAAAAACACACATGATATAGTAACTCTGCTGAAGCTGAGCTACTCTAGGCTTATTTAGTATCTGAACTGGAGTCCTCCTGGGATCCTTAGCATAAGTTGCCTTGAGTTGTATGACAGGAAAAGACAAGATATAGATGTAACAAGTAAGTAAAATTAAGGTAAGTGGTGCCTGCGATTTCCTATAAAAATACTCTGGTAGAGATAAGACCCAACCCACAGAACAATTACACTGAAGTCCTGGGACTCAAACACGTTTAAATTGTCATCCTGAACATAGGCTACTGACATCCCACCTACTTCAATGGGATTGAAGCAGAAATGCTCCCTAATTCTGTGCATGTTTACTCAGAAGTAAGCTATGCTCAGATCACTGGAACTTACTCCTCCTGTGATGGATGCTTGGTTGTGAGCTGACAATAGATGTTTCCTTGAACAAAATGAGTTTTCATCTAGAATACCTATATTTAGCCTGTTAAAAATGGAGCGTTCACTTTATCTTATTCTGGGCTATATGACCAATACCTGTCCGGACCACCAGACATACAATTATGTTCTCAATAGCTGCAATGGCATGGGATTTATCTCCGACAACCTTCAGAAATCCTCAGCCGGATTTCTGGCCTTTGAAGCTCACACCTTTGTTTGAGAAGCTCACAAGCACCTGCAGTTTTCATGTCCTGATCTCAACCCTCACCGGAACTTCAGCCACAGTTGCACAGGCAGACAATAAAGCGAAGTCGTATTGGGACATTTGCTATCGGACTATAACGGCATTCATGGCTGCTCGGGAAACATGGCTCACAAAAATATAGTGTGAAAAAAGGGATTTACATTCATCCTTATCTCCTACCCACAGCAGTTTTGTGTCATCCGTTCTCCTGCAAAAGGGGAGAAAAACCTTATCTGGAAGAATTCACAGAAATGTAGTTTCTCTAGCTGTCAGAAAACCTTGGATGCTATTTTTCTTTGCATGTCCTGCATTTTTACTGAACAGTTTCCAGGGACATTTGTCTACCATTCAGCTTGATTACAATATTGCTCAGCCTACTGATTAATAAAGGAATAACATGTATAGGTGTTGTTGGTTTTTTTCAAGCACCATCTGCATATATGACTGATGGAGCTTCGACTCATGAAGGCTCATATCCCAAAAATCTAGTTGGTCTCTAAGGTGCAACTGAACTCAAATGTAGCTATTCTACTGCAGATCAGCACTGTTACCCTCTGAAACATATATCTTAGTCACCCTTACAACACCCAGATTAGGTAGCTCAATATTTATAGAAGGAGGAGGAGGAGAAGGAGAAGGAGAAGGAGAAGGAGAAGAGATTGGATTTATACCCTGCCCTTCACTACCCGAAGGAGTCTCAGAGAGGCTTACAAACTCCTTGCCCTCCCCACAACAGACACCTTGTGAGGTAGGTGGGGCTGAGAAGCTCTGACAGAAACTGCTCTTTTTCAAGAACAGCTGTGCCAAAACTATGGCTTGCCCAAGGTCATCCAGCAGATGCAACCGGAGGAGTGGGAAATCGAACCCAGTTCTCCCAGATTAGAGTCTGTGCACTTAACCGCTACACCAAACTAGCCATAAATTGCAAGGGAAGGGCTGATAGGGGAGGGTTTGCCAAAGGCCATCGTATCTGTGGTGGCATTGGATCTGGGAATGGACAACTTTCCACTCCTGTTGCTTAGCTTCTGTGCTACACTAGCAAGGCAGTCCTAAGCACAATTACATGCTTCTAAGTCCACTGACTTCAGTGAACTTTGAAAGGCACTTAGGATGACATTCTAAGGTCCTTTCTGCATTTGCCTGCCACTCTGGATTTTCTCAGTGTTCAAGGGAATTTAAGTCCACTGCAAAACAGCATCCAAATAACCCGGGGCAACAGCAGGGTGAAATTTGGCTGACTACTGTAGGTCGGTAATGTCATACAGAATGGGGGGGACAGGACCCGGAATAAAAAGAAGACTGAACTCGATTTTAGTGCAGAATGGGGGAAAGAAACCTGGATTAAAAAGAAGGTTGAATTTGATTTTAGTGCAGAATTGCTTGGAGGACACCAGAGTGGACATGGATTAAAAGGAGAGTGCAGAAAGGGCCAGACTCTCAGGAAGGAAGCAGATGTTTCAGGTTTACAATCTAAGAGGATTGTCTGGATATTGGGGAGGGGGGGAAGCTTAACCTTAGAGAATTAAAGTTGCAGCTTTTGTCGGGTTGCCCAGGATCCATATCTCCCTCCCTCCCTGCATCCAGACTTCTACTGGTGATAGATAATTTTTGCTGTTTTGCCCTCCCATAGTAAACCCCACATTGCACTTAGTGTTGGTCTTGGAGGTCCCTGGACTGGTGGGGGCAGCATTTGGGGGCACAGTGGACTGCTCCAGGAACAGGGAAGTAGGGAAGTTCTGTCATTATTGCTAAGCTCTATACAGAGGTGGCTGTGCTCCTCCATAAACACACACACACATGTAGCTCCTCAGGAGGAAGGGCTGACTACCCTTCCTTGTTCTGCTGAGGACAGCAGGTGAAGGAGTCAAGATATTAAGCCAGGAGGGAGGCAGATGATGTCCATGGGGACACTGGGAAGGCAGCTGGAGTCGGAGGACATTCCCTGGGGGAAAGCATGATGGTGGGATGGGGAAGAGGGCAGTTGAGGACAGCTCTCTCAACAGTGAGCCAGTCTCCTGCCCTGGAAACTATAAAAGGTCAGGAAGAGGGGCTTTTAAAGAAATGGGTAGTCATGTGCTTCCTAGGCCTTTGTGGGTCTAACATTGACTTTGGGGATGAGGCCCAGGAGGAAGAATTCTCGGATATTGTCCCAGTGGGCAAAAGGCCTGTCAATCAGAAAGGTCCTTCCTTTCAAGTCAAGTGACTGGAGGAACCCAGAGAAGCTTCTCCTCCAAGAGGGCCTTTAAAAGGCAGGCTGATTAAGAGCCAGGGAGGAAGGGTGAGATCCATCCTTAGGTGTATGTGGGAAGGACTGGTAAGCAGCAGGGGAGCTGGATGATGTTAACTCTCCTCCCTTTTGCTTTACTGAGGCTGTTCTGAAGGACTGGCTGAGACAAAGGAAATCCTGTAGGGCACTGCAGCCCCAGATTCTACCCCTGAACACCCAGGAATGGACAGTTCATTTCATGATATTTTGGATCCAGGCTCTTTGGTGTACTGGAGAATTTATGAAGCCTCAAGCTCAGCTTAATATCTATAAATGCTTAGTTCAAACCTGCTCCAGAAGCCTTTTCATCCAAAACTTATTTACATGGTGACTTGCCATGGCCATCTTTTTCTTTGGAAAAGTTTCTGTACTTTTAATTCAACAGGCAAACATTCTACAGTCACAATATATCTCTTTTTTCTCAAAAAGAGAAAAAAGATGGACCTGGGAAATTACAGGCCTGTCAGTTTGACATCAATACCTGGAAAAATTCTAGAGCAGATTATTAAATGCTCTGTCTGTGAGCACCTTGAATGGAATGAGTTAATTGGTAGTAGTCAGCATGGGTTTATCAAGAATAAATCATGCCAGACCAAACTTATCTCCTTTTTTGACAGAGTTACTAAAATTGTTGACTCTGGCAATGCTGTACATATAGTGTATCTAGATTTCAGTAAAGCATTTGACAAAGTTTCTCATGATATCCTTGAGGATAAGCTGGTTAAGAGTGGGATGGATGGTACAGCTGTTGGATGGATCCATGGTTGTTTGAAAAATCGTACCCAACGAGTGCTCGTAAATGGCTCTGCATCTACATGGAGGAAAGTCTCAAGTAGAGTGCCACAGGCCTCGGTCCTAGGCCCGATGTTATTCAGTGTTTTTATAAATGACCTGGAGGAAGACATAGAGGGGATACTTATCAAATTTGCAGATGACGTGAAGCTGGGTGGGATTGCTAATTCTGAAGAAGACAAGAGTCAGGATTCAAAATGATCTAGATAGGCTGGAACAGTGGGCTGAGGCAAATAAAATGAATTTCAATAGAGATAAGTGCAAAGTCCTACACTTAGGTACAAAAAAATCAAAGGCACAGATATGGAATGGGAGGGACTTGGCTTGAGAGCAGCACATGTGAAAGGGATTTAGGTGTTTTGGTTGATCACAAGCTAAACATGAGCCAGCAGTACAATGTGACTGCGAAGAAAGCTAATGCAAACTTAGGATACATTAACAGAAGCATTGTGTCCAGATCACAGGAGGTGGTAATTCCACTCTATTCTGCTATGGTCAGGCTTCACCTGGAGTACTGTGCCCAGTTTTGGACACGACATTTTAGGAAGGATGTTGACAAGCTCGAGCGTGTCTAGAAGAGGGCAACCAGGATGGTGAGTGGGTGTGAATCCAAATCTTACGAGGGAAGGCTGAAAGAGTTGGGTATATTTAGCTTGGGGAAGAGAAGGCTTAGAGGGGACATGATTGCAGTCTTCAAATATTTGAAGGGCTGTCATGTAGAAGATGGAGCAAATCTATTCTCTTTTGCTCTGGATTGCAAGACTAGATCCAATGGGTGGAAATTACAAGGGAGTTGTTACCGGCTAAATATCAGGAGAAACTTCCTAACTGTAAGAGTGGTTGAGCAGTGGAACAGACTGCCTCAGGAGGTGATGGATGCTTCTTCACTGGACGTTTTCAAGTGGAGGCTGGACAACCATCTTTCAGGTATTGTTGCAGATGCAGATTAGCTTATAGCCTCCAGAAGAAAACCACACAGGCATCAAGAAAAGTTCTTTGTTATTTATTTGCTGCAGCAGACTGAGTCCAGCCGTCAAACGACAAAACAAAGGGGACTCAGCCCCCACTCTAAGACAGTAACAACTTTTATATGCCAGAGCCAAAGGTAACTCCCCTTTCTTTGCTGCAAGAAGCCACAAGTAAAGGAAGAGAGAAAAGATTTCAAAATTCTCTACTTTCCTACACAGTTTTGCATTGTGTTTAACATATTTGCAAGAGATTTCAAAGTGTCTTTCTTAAACAGAGGTTAACATATTTGCAAGAGATTTCAAAGTGTCTTTCTTAAACAGAGGTTAACATATTTGCAAGAGATTTCAAAGTGTCTTTCTTAAACAGAGGTTAACATATTTGCAAGAGATTTCAAAGTTTTTCTGCGGTTAAGCTACATATCCTGCATCCCAGCGCAAGCCTTGCACAACCGAGCTGAAATGCTGTCTGAGCAGACCAAGCTTCGCCACAAAGCTTCCTGACTGAAATGGGTCATCTCCTTATGTTTGCTTGCAATTTCAGCCTGCCTTTCTAGCCCTAATGTGATAACTTAATTAGAAATTAATTCCCTGAGATCTTTTATTAATTCCTCAGTATGTTGTAGGGCTATCTTTTGGCTATGCTCCTGCAAAGTGCAGGGGGGTTGGACTAGATAACCTGAAAGGTTGCTTCCAACTCTAACATTCTATGATTCTGTGATTCTATTACTTTGTACCAATCCTTTCCTATTAAAATGAAAACATGTTCCAATTTTTGTATTATCTGGGTGCATAAATGACACACAACATACAACTGCAACACACTCTACACATCTGAAACAAACCAGCAACAGCAGAAACAAAACTAGGTGGTGGGAAAACGTTTGCTACAGCATTACATTGAAAACAAAAATGGTATATACCTAAAGGAGGTGCAATTCACAAATATAAGCCGTTGTGATTCCAGCATTTCATGTCCCCCACCTTCCAAATCATAAACTGAAAACTATTCTCACAAAGAAAGTGAAACACACAAGATACCAGTTTCCTTGCACATAAAAAAATTATTCAAATAGTTCTCGTTTCTCTTCCATCTGATAGGCTGTCCCATCAGACAACTCTCTAACTTCAAGACTTTAGGCCCAGTTGGCTATTAGGAGAGCACAGCACATACCAGTTGCTAAGGATACTTAGCAAATAAATGTGGTGAAGCATCCATGTGACGCTCTCACAAATATAGAAAGCATCCCCTAATAATCAGTGATTCTGCTATCTATCCAATATATTATGCAGTAATGGATGCCTTATTTGTTCGTTCCGGTGATCCATTCATAATTTCTTCCCTGACACTTTATATTGTGGTTTACATAAATCTACCCTTTTGTATTTCAATAGCTAATGAATGCACTTTCTTATGTTACAAATCATAAACCTTGCCTCCTGTACCAAAGACCTTCACTGAACATTAATCTTTGTTTGTGGTGCCTCCTCCCAAATTGCTTCATTTCAGTTTTAGGCATAATTCTACAGAATCGATAGTACAATGTATTCCAGCTACATATATTAAATTACATACTCCTAACTGTACAGTATACTTGTTTACTGACATCCAACGATCCACAAAAGACACATTTGTTCAATACCTGCAGGGTGCTTTCAGTATTATATAGTTACCACTTACAATTCTATATCCACAATCTCAAGACACATTCAAACCTCCTAGAACAGCTGACCCCTCTGTAATATCACATTTTTGGAGGCAGGCTTTCTTTTGTCAGGAAAGTTTATAATGTGCAGCCCTTCAATGAAGATTTATGGCCAAGCTAGGGATTAAGGGTTAACCTTAAATGAAGATATATCACAAATAGTTTTGGTACTGTATATATCAAGAAAGGTGTGGAGGGTGGAAAGAACAAGACAGGCAAGCCAAAATTCATTACCTCTTACTTTCTCTGCATTTTAAAAAAGATATGCCCTAATTGCAAGTTGTAACATGACAGCCAAAACTATGATACTTTTTGTCTAGAAGACAGCAAAAACAGGCTTCTGTATCTGGCCTTCATTAGCTCCTTATGGCAAATAGTCTATTCCACTTTATCACTTAGGGGGTTGGAACCAGTCAGTTTTTTTCACGCACTCTCACCCAGTTCTCCTCCTTATTACAGCCCCTATCCCAGATGGCCTTTTTCCATGCAGGCCCCATGATTTGTAGCACAGCTTCAAAAAGCAGAAAATCTGTTGGGATCAGCAGAAAATCTGTTGGGATCCAACCCAATGATTATGATAGCCTGATAACCACTTAAATATAATCTGTTCAAATGAACAAATAAAATGTTTTGGAATGGATATCTGCTTTCTAGCCTTATCTTAAAGGGATGTGAATTAGGTATGTTTCCTTTTTAGGGTTAGTATATTATTTTTAGAATGCTTTGGTTATAGAATAGCTATTTATAAGCAGTAGGACATTAAGGATCCATAATTGTATAAATAAGGAGTAATTTTGTAGTAAATGATTAAAAGGTTATAAGAGATCTGAATATGAGAATTCATAGATATGAAATTAATAAAATTTAAACAAGATTAATTAACTGGAATGTTTTATTAAAATATATTTAAAAGGTAATAAGGTAGCAAGATTGCATATTTTTAAAATAAGTTATAGAATGATTTTATGATGTAAAGGCAATAATTTGGCTTTTTGCAGATATCAAGAAATGTATGGGCTTAAGTGATCAGAGTTAATATAAAGAATTACCTGATTGTATAAGTAGAATTATTAATGGAATGCAATAGTGTCTGTAGAAGTAATTGTAAGCACTATTTTCTCCCCCCCTTTGTACCCCTTTCCTATTTCCTATCTCCCTATCTCTTTCCCTTTACAATATTCAATAAAAATCTAAAAAAGCTCAACAAATATATATAAAAAAACACTTTTAGGCACCAAATGAACTGGTTCAGTTCATCAGGTCTATGATATGGTAGAACAGCCCCCCCCCCCCAGCATGCTAGAGACACCAAACTCAAAGGGGTTGTCTGGCTGACTCTCCTCTACTTGCCCTCCAAGTTTGTTGAGGATTAGATTTCTGGAGTCCAAATTTTGCCATCCCAAAGAAGGTGTCCCCAAGAAATTGCTTTCTGGGAAAATGACAGGCACAGGTTCAGAAGTGTATAGGATTGGTCCTGTGCAAGCTCAAGGCATCAGAGTCTCAGAGGACCTCCTCTGGATGCTCCTCTACATGCCTTCTAAATCCTGCTTTCTTGTTGCTTTGAAGTTTGGTAAATATTTAGATTGAATGGAGACAGTCTGTCTGGAACTGTAGCCATTCATGAACCACTATGAACTGCCACAAACAACTTGAAAATTTGTGGAAAGTTCATGTTGGTCGACCTACCATGAACTTCAGTTCTCAAACCAGAAACCTGACAAAATTCACAATGAACTTTAGTTCGTGAGCTGGTTCATGCCCATCTCTAACTGGCATCTCTCAGGATATTTGGGTGTGCAGGATATAAGTATGTCACAGCCTTTTACTGGAGCTTGGAACCAAGATGGAAATGCCCAAACCAAAAATAAGCGAATGGGCGAATTGGCTGCAATTCCTCGGTTTTAAAATTTAATATATTTCCATATATTTATGGAATATATTCCTATCCTTGGTTGTCTGCCATCTTTAATTTGGGGCACAGAGACAAAAGAAAGATTCATAGTGGGTTGCCTCCCCTCTAGACTGATTGAGTTATGTTACATAACTGGGACTTGCAAGGAACTTGCGGGGAGGGGGCATCCCATTCCTCCTGTCTTTGCTTCCTCTCCTTTCCCAGTTTGGTGTAGTGGCTAAGCGCGTGGACTCTAATATGGGAGAACCAGGTTTGATTCCCCACTTCTCCACATGCAGCTGCCAGCATGCCTTGGGTCAGTCACAAATTCTGTTCTCTCAGCAGCAGTTATCTTAGTGCTCTTTCAGCCCCACTTACCTCACAGGGTCTCTGTTGTGGAGAGGGGAAGGGAAAGGAAATTGTAAGCTGCTTTGAGACTCTGAGTGAAGGGTGGAGTATAAATCCAATTTCTTCTTCCCCCAGCCCTTCTTTGCCACCCATTCACTCTTTTCTTTCTATCCACCCATTCTCTCTCATCCATCTCTCTCTCTTTTTCTCCTCCCTTTCTCAGTCATCTATCCCCTTCCTTCCTTCCTTCCTTCCTTCCTTCCTTCCTTCCTTCCTTCCTTCCTTCCTTCCTTCCTGCCTGCCTGCCTGCCTGCCTGCCTGCCTGCCTGCCTGCCTGCCTGCCTGCCCTCTTTCTTTCTTTCTTTCTTTCTTTCTTTCTTTCTTTCTTTCTTTCTTTCTTTCTTTCTTTCTTTCTTTCTTTCTTTCTTTCTTTCTTTCTTTCTTTCTTTCTTTCTTTCTTCTCACACCTTCTCTGTCAACCCCCCACCCACACACACACCAGTCTGGTCCCAGGGTTCAGGCCTCTGCTCATCCTCCCCTTCCTTTCCTCCAGCACTGCTGTCTTGGTGCTGGGAGGGAGGGTAGCAATAACTCCTGTGCCCCTCTCCTACCTGCCTCTAATGTTGCCACCTCAGCATCAGGGGGCAGCAGCAATTCCCGCACCCTCCCCCCACACCTCCGGCATGGCCACCTCATCGAGAGACAGGGTAGGGAGGACTGTTGACACCGCAGCAACAGAGATGGCGGCACATCCTCCCTTGCCCATCCCAAATGTTGCCACCTTGTTGGGGGGAGGACCAATGGGTTCCAAACTTCCTTCCCTGTGTGCCTTCAGTTTTAGTGCCATGGGGATGGGGAAGAATTGCTGCCTGGAAAGGCTGGTGGGCTCTGTTCTTCCCCTCCTGACTTTCTCCAGTTTTGCTACCTCAGTGGCTGAGGTGGGCAGAGACCACCAGCTACTGCTCCTTCTTGCCTATCCTCTTCCTCTTCACACACAGCCTGCATCCTGAAGAACAGCTGTGTGTGCTTGCACAACGGTTCTCTGTTTGTTTTTAACCTCACACACACACACACTTTTAACCTTTAGGGTTTTTCTACAAATTTGGATCTTATTGGACTTTGCAAGTTCAATCGCTTTGGTCATGAAAGAGTTAAACTCTTTATTGGTGTACGCTAATGTTAGTTACTTAGCTTAGAACCAATTAGATCTTAGACACACATTTCCCACCAGAGAAAGGGAGGCGATGTTCTTAACAAGTTGGGACTGGGGCAAGCTATTGGATGGTCAGTTTTATTGGGGGTGCTACTTACACTTTGTCATGTAGACGGGAAAAGGTAGGGGCTTTTACTCTGATGAATATCCAACAAGTGTCCCCCCCCAGTTTGTAGGGGGGGAAATCCTTTCTTTTGCCATGGCCCAAATCTGCAGATTTAAGTACCTACAGAACAGGTCATGTTGAGAATTGGATATACCGATTATTTTTTATATCAAACCACCGCTACCTCAAAGAGATAAGACAAGTTGGACTCACATATGAAGTGGGTTCTTTTACTAGGTAACTTGATGAAAGGAGCTGTATGTGGAACAAATAAAGTCACATCTTTGGGCAGGAGGCCATAAATACGAAGGAAGACATCAGGAAGATTCTTCTGCTTGCACTATGATTCCACTTACATGTGATGACTTCATAGAATATTGTGTATAACTCTAGTCTTGATATTCTGTCTTGTACTTCTTTCAAAGGGGCTGCGGTGGCTCAGAGGTTAAGACACTGAGCTGCAGACCAGAAGGTCTGTAGTTTGGCAGTTTGAGAACCTAATGCCATGTGATGGAGTGAGTTCCCATCTCTGGCCCCAGTTCCTGCCAACCTAGCAGTTCGAAAGCAAGAAATTGCAAGTAGACAAATAGATACCACTTCTGTGGGAAGGTAACAGCATCCCATGTGCCTCCCCA
This sequence comes from Gekko gecko, assembly GCA_029375565.1. Lineage (NCBI taxonomy): Eukaryota > Metazoa > Chordata > Lepidosauria > Squamata > Gekkonidae > Gekko > Gekko gecko. The sequence continues at coordinate 181,851,113 of JAPDNY010000004.1, forward strand.
TTTAGTCATGCTGGCCACATGACCATGGAAACATCTTCGGACAGCACTGGCTCTTCGGCTTGGAAACAAAGATGAGTACCACCCCCTAGAGTTGGATTTGACTAGCTTTTGAGCAAGGGAAACCTTTACACCTTTCAAGGAGCAAGACACCGGAGCTGGCACTGGTTAAGTTAACCAAGACATACACTGTGGTCACATGCATCAGTTGGTGCAGAGGGGAAGTGCCCCTATTTCCTCCAGAGGAATTTGACTCACAGTTGCAAGATCACACATCCCTTTGTGCTGTGGGCTCAGCTTGCCACTGTGTGATCAGATGCCACTGTGGGTGAGTTGTGGGTTTCTTGCCTTTTTCCCATGCGCATAAATGAGGAATTGCACCTCCACACTGAGGGTTCCCCATGGAGTATGCAATTATGTGCATACTGCTCAGTGAGGGGAAAAAAATAACGGCACCAGGTCAGCATGGAATGATCAGACCATCCCGACAGCATGAGAGTGTGCTTGAGCGATCAGACGGGTAAGTCCATCCGTGGCCCATCAGAACCAGTTGAAGCTGGACTTTCCCCAGTGTCTTTTACCTCTGCTTCTGTGGTGGAGCAGCATGGGTTGCTGATGACTGGGGGACCTTTCCCGGATGTTGCTGTCTGATCATGCCCTTTAGATTCATCAGGCATTCACAGCTATGTCAGAGCTAAATGTGCATATGATCGCAGCCATAGATAACAAAACATACTGCTAACTGACTTACTTAAATAAAACTGTGGCTGTAGCTCACCCCAACCAGTCTGTCCTGTGCTTCTTCTGGAGCACCCAGGCAATGACTACATATCATAGTTAAATATTAAGGTGATAATATAATCCTGAAGGTTTTGTTCTTGTTCATGAATCACCCGTTGCACGTTTAAAAATCTATGATGCCTGCAAATGCGATGTGATTGATCATGAAAGTTGTAATTAATCTGAGACTGTGTCAATGGTATATGAGCACTGTGTAACATTAAGCATAACTTCATTGGTGTGTGCATTATACTGTGAAGGAGCGCTGATATGTTAGCTGCACTGGTACCAATAGCATTTGCAACTGTCAGAAAGCTGCTGTAAACCAAGCTACTGTAGGTTTACTTGTGCATCGAGCTTTTTTTTTGTTTTATAAAATGACAGGGCTGAAAATCATGCCTGGGAAATTAGGGTCTGATTAGATAAATTAAATCTGAGTTGGGTTGGGGTCCCCCCCCCAACCCAACTCATGTTCAATGTATCTTCTAAGCAGACCCTTACCCTGGGGAATTGTGTGTTTGGTGATCTCTTCCCTTCTTTCTGTAGAAGGAACCAAAGCTCTGCAATTTTTATTCTTTTGTCTCTGAATGTGCCTTGACCCATCCTTTGTAAAAAACAGCTCTCAAATACATCTGAAATAAATAAAAGAAAATACCCTTGAGCAATACAATAGTTATCCGCCTTGCCGGATGGCATGTGGATCTTTTTGCAGCATACCGTTCTCCTCTGTCCTGCAGTTATATGTGCACTTGGAATTTGGCTCAAGGCCCTGCAAGATGGGGAGCAGGCAATTTAACCCTTCAGCTAATGCTTGGTTTTGCCGACTGAGATATTTTAAAGGGAAAGGGGTTTTTAAAGAAGGTCTCTCCCCTCCCCCCACCTTGAAAATGCTAACAACAGCATGGGGAGCCTGATTTCAATTAGTGAAATGAAGCAGGGGGGGTTGAAGGATTAGGTCTCTTCTTCCCTGCCAATGCAGCTTCAATGCTAACTGCAGCTGAAGGCATATTGGATTTTTTTTTAAAGACTGATCATGCTGTGTGTCACAGAAGGAAGCATCTTCTCCTCCTCACAGAGTTGTTGTGAGAAGAAAATGGAGGACTGGTGAACTGTATACTCTATCCTGAACTCCTTGTAGGATCAGTTGGATATAAAGACAAATATGTGCTGCGGTGGCTCAAGTGGTTAAGACGCTGAACTGCAGGCTGTGGAAGATCAGTAGTTCAGCAGTTCGAGACCTGAGAGTGCCGCATGATGGAGTGAGCTCCTGTCTCTAGTTCCAGCTCCTGCCAACCTAGCAGTTTGAAAGCAAGAAATTGCAAGTAGATAAATAGGTACCACTTCGGTGGGAAGGTAACAGCATTTCATGCACTTTGGTGTTTAGTCATGCTGGCCACATGACTATGGAAATGTCTTCAGACAGCGCTGGTTCTTCAGCTTTGAAACTGAGATGAGCACTGCAACCCTAGAGTCGGATTCGACTGGCTTTTCAGCAAGGGAACCTTTACTTTTACCTTTTTACCTGAAATACATAAACCAACCTTGTGAATGTTATTTTTTTTTTTACCATATACTAAAAACAAGTTCTTGTTCTATAGTAATCAGTAGCCTTTGTATGTGAGGGGGTAATTCTATTTTCTTCAGCATTTTCAATTCCATTGTTAGCATTCCTCTACGATTGTAAGTAGCTATTGATTTTTGAGATGATTTCTGTACAACCGTATGAAAAAAAAAAGCTCATGTCACTGTTCTGTAATTCCCTGTTGGCTTTCCGCTTTTTTTTTTTAAGTAATTTGATATCTTGTATACTTCATTGGTTAGATCTGCTGCAGAGAACAGTACTGAATTACATAAAGGCAAAAATAAATAAATAAAAATCGAGTGATAACCTATTGTTTGTGTTCTGAATGGAAATCTGCAATGAGAAGAAATGAGCTTATACCAGATCTGATTCATATGCAGCCAGATTGGCTTCAGAGGTTCAGTCCCTAACCTTTCAAGTAACATATAAATTAGATTTCATTGACACCCAATCTTAGGCAGCATGCAGAATATGGAGGCTCAAAGTGAGTTTATGTGCCTGAATTGACATAGTATACTGGAATTCTGTGCAGCTGACCCAGGAGCAAACTAGGAAGTTAAAATGATCCAAGAGCGGTCTCTGTGACACTATAAATCAGCATGAAATGGACCACTCTTCCACTGAGATTTGCCAACCTCCAGGTGGGACCTTGAGTTCTCCCATACTTACAACTGAGATCAATTCCCCTGGAGCAAATGGAAGCTTCCAATGACGGAATCTGTGGAATTATATTCCTGACCAGGCTTTCTCCCCTCTCCAAATCCCTAACTCCCCAGATACCAAGGCCTCTCCATCTTCCAAGGCTGCTTTTTTTCTCTGGGGGGAACTTATTTCTATAGTTTGGAGATGAGCTCTCCGGGCCCAGCCTGGATGTTGGCAACCCAACTGGAAAGGAAACAGAGGGGGAGAAAACTTTTATGTTTTGTCATATCTTTCATCCGTTCTGCTAAAAAAGTCTTTTCCCTGAGTCCTTGTAAGTTCTGTGAAAAGTGATTGATTTGATTATTTCTCCTGCATTGCGCCTAAAGAAACATCAGTGGCTTTCGATTTTCCTTTGTACCATTTCTAATTCTCTTCCCTAATTTTTTTCCATACGAAATGTTTTCAAGAATAGCACAAGTGGCCCTAACATTTATTTCCTTCCTTCCTTCCTTCCTTCCTTCCTTCCTTCCTTCCTTCCTTCCTTCCTTCCTTCCTTCCTTCCTTCCTTCCTTCCTCCCTCCCTCCCTCCCTCCCTCCCTCCCTCCCTCCCTCCGGTTTAGCAAGGCAAAATTCAGTTTGCTAATCCAGACAGCATGGTTTGATACATAGCAAATGGTTGCAAATATCCTCAGACAGGATGCACAGATCTATGCTGAAAAACTCTCTCCTCCACCTTCTTCCCAGAAAGCCAGATGGCTGGGCAGCTGGAAGCACTAAGCTTCTCAAAAACAAGAAGAATTTTGCCTTGCCCTCAACCCTCCAGAGGGGATCTGTTTTCACAGTAGGCACACCTCTTGTAACAGCGTTATTAGCCCCTTTCATGGCAGAGTGAAGGATTGTTCTTGGCGTTCTATAACTATCCAGCCATCTTTCCCCGAAATAGACCAGGGCTTTTTGGCATCCAAGAAAAAGAGGCAGCCATCAATGAAGCCATGGGGGCTTTGTGCCAGTTTAATTGCTGGGCACAAATTACATCTGGAAACCTTAATGCCAGTTTGCAAAATGGTCGAGGGTGAAAAACAGCCACAAACGCTTGAAAAAGAAGGATGGTAATGCTGCAAAAAGGAACTTGTCACGTCTACAATAGTCTTAAAGTTTTTTTAAAAAAAAAAAACCTGTTCAAAAAGAAGCCAGGAAGTATGAAAAGAAGGGGGAACAAAGCGAACAAACAAACAAACAACAACAAAATACATTCATCCAAATACATTAAAAGGTGGTATTCCTTAGAACAGGCATTCCCAATCATGTTGAGCTGCTGGGTACCTTTCAAATTTTGAGAATGGGGAGTAGATGCTGTGACAGAACAGGCTTGCTCTGGCCTTCAGGACCTCTTCTGCCCTGCCCTCTAAACTTTTCCCAACACCTGGAGAGACTTTTATTTCTCTCTCAGGTAGCCTGCCACCACCACCTGACCCTTGTAGGAAATGCCTGCTGGGAGGGTCAGGACTTGAAACTTTTTGTAGCTCTCTGGGCTAGCATGTGACAGTGGGCCAAGCTGACCAGCCTGGCCCCCCCACCTGTTGGAGGCCCCGGTGCAGAGCCGCTGCAGAGATGGGCAAGGTGCTGGGGAGGTAAGGTGCTGCTTTGGGCTGGAGGAAGACAGGAGGTGTGTTCAGCAGAGCAAAGCCACTGTCTTCTGAGGCACGTTTGGGTTGGTGCCGCCTCTGTGGGTGGGAATCAGAGAACGCAGCCAGTGGCCATGACCCCTGTTGTGAGTAGCAGTTCTTGTAGCCAACTGATTTGGGTGTGCATCGAATCTTACCACCCCAAATCAGCTTTATAATGTAGGAGCGATATACTGGCTTTTGTATGTGTTTCTACTGAGATTGGGTTCCACTATAGCCTATTGGTTTTGAAAAAAGAATTACTCGAAACATGGCAGCTTGCATCTGGACTACGCTTCTCAATGGCTTATGGAATTCTAGAATGTTTGGATTATCGAGGAACTATATGAGTCCACTCCATGATAAATGCATGTCAAGTTGGACTTTGATATTACAATACAACTGGAGTGAGACACACTGAAATTTTTGGGACTTTATTCTTCTATCTTTTTGTATATTTGTTGTTTCTTGCAAGAACATATTGGCCTTATATTTGTCAATTACTGAACTTGGCATTAAATATTATTTTTATATAATTTTTGTTTATCTTTAGCCAGCTTTTTTGTGCTTTGTACCAATTCATGTATGCTGGCTCCCCTTCTTTTTTGGTTTTCTGATGGACTCAGCACAAAAGAGAGTTCCTCCTTGCTGCAAGGAATTTTTTTCAACTCTGTTTCCCCACCCACTGACCCGGTCAGGCTGGATCAGTGACATCTCTAGAATGTTCCTTCCTGAAGCCTCTCTAGTGTACAATTCCTCCAAATCTCTGCTCCCTGCTTGGGGAAGGGGGACAGCTTGACCCACTCATTATCTCTTCTGCTAGATCTAGTAGCATTTGTATAAAGGTGAGCTGAGATATGTCTGGAAAGCAATTGAACTGACTTCCCCCTTTCCAGGCTGCTCTCTACCCAAAGAGACCAAAAAAAACAACCACTTTTTAAAACTCAGAGGGAAAGTTTTGCTCCTTTCCAACCTCCAAAGGGGGGAAAAATGTATTTCTTCATAGGTGCTCCTACAAAATGGGTGCCATGGAATGTTGGGTCGAATGGCAAAATGTTGGGAGGTTGCAAGCCAGGCATCCTCCAGTCATGGAGGCAGCTGTTCTGAATGAGTGGTCCATGCACATACAAGGAGGATTATGCTTCCTCCTGTTCCAGTAACATGGAGGAAAGCCCAGAGTCCTTTGCTTGGGAGGAGAGATGCCTTGTTGAAGAACCAAATAGGCACCTGGCAGGTATCCAGGGCACCCAGCAACACTGTATCAGAGATTGTTACATTAGAACAAAAATCCAGGAGGTGCTAACATACAGTTGTTCACTTCCAAAAACCAATCAACAACTCATGACTGAGTTTCAGAAACCTCTTTGTCAGGCTGGATGTTACAAAAAGAAAACACAAACAATGGAATGAAAGACATTTCAGAAGTTTTGCAGTGGTAGTAATGGAAATGCTTGAAAGCTTTTTGTATTAGAATTGTGCCTTTCATTTCAGGTTGCTATCTCTGATAGGTAGCATGGTCTAGTGGTTAAAGCGGCAGACTCTAATCTGTAGAAATGGGCTTGATTCCCTGCTCCTCCACACAAAACCTGCTGGGTGACCTTGGGCCAGTCATAGCTCTCTAAGAACTCTCTCGGCCCACCTACCTCACAAGGTGCCTATTGCAGGGAGAGGAAGGGAACTTGATCGTAAGCCACCTTGAATATCCTTAAGGTAAAGAAAAGCAGGCTATAAAAACCTACCCTTCTTCTTCAGCCTTAAAATAATTTCATTTGTTATTTTTCTGAAACGTAATGAGAAGCAAATCTGCACAATCTATAACAAACCAAACCAAACTGTATCCACAAGCCATATATTAAGCCCTGTCGGGTGGCTGGTCCTGTAGCCTCCCTTTGTGCAAAGTCAGCTCTTTCCCACCCTTTTAATGTCTTTTATGAAATCTAGTCCAAGAAAGAGTCCTATGCAACTTCGAAGCTCACACTTCGTATTGTTAACATTGATGGACCCTAACAAAGGTATTCTTTTATGGGGTCTATAAAAGGAATAGTGAACAATATACCCAGCCTAGAAGGTGACTTAAAATCAGCATGAGCTGTACGTGCATGCCACTAGCAGCCTGATCTATAAAATATCAGTATACAATGAAACATATTCTTTATATCACATCTAACAGTTTACTAACAGAGGGCACTAAAAATATAAGGAAGATCATTGAGAAATAGACGACCATAGGGCATAAGAAGAGCTCTGCTGGATCAAGACAAGAGTCCACCAGTGTTTTGTTTCCAGCACTGACCCACGGGAGGCTGCTGGCAATTCAACAGCCTGAATGCAACCCCCCCCTCCCCTGCCTTTTTCTTAGAATCTGGTATTCAATGACATACTGTCAGCTAAGCCAACGAAAGACTTACTATACTGAAATGGGAACCTCTGCTGGGCAAAGTAAGAGGGGAGGAGCCAGAAGTCCTAACAGGAAGTGTGGGGGAAGGGGAAACACAGCAAAGGAGAGAAAGTTGTTCTGTTTGTAGCTATGTTTGCAAGAAATATTTATTTATTTATTTATTTATTGGATTTATATCCCACCCTTCCGACGTGGGCTCAGGTCGGTGAACAGGAGGCAAAATGCCATATATCGACATTAAAACCTAGAGGCAAAAGCCAAGAATAAATACTAAAAGCATAAATAATCCATTGCCACTAAAACAATTAAAACAGTGGTCAACAGAACAAATTTCATAATATAAAATCCGTACTGCTCAGCACTCTAATAAACACATTTGTCACTGCTCCAGTAGTGTCCTAACAAACTGTAGTCCCATACCAGGGCCAGTACGCCTCGAGATGTCTATACGATGGTGGTACAGTAGCGGTGGCAGCCCCTACCCAAAAGCCTGGCAGAATAAATAAGTTACTGAAAAGACCTGGCATCTCTGGTGTTACTCTGATGCTCATTCTCTATGAATTCATATGATTCCATGATTCTTAAACAATACATCCAATCATCAAATCTGGGGGTGGGGATGTGTAGAACTTTTGTGGGGGGGATAATCTGATTTAGGGATACCAGCCTCCAGGTGGGGCCTGGGGATCTCCTGGAACTGCAGTTCATCTCCAGAGCTGTCGACCCTATACTTCCTGTCCCCCACTGCTGGCCAGATAAAGAAGAAGAGTTGGGTTTATACCCTGGAGTCTCAGAGCAGTTTACAATCTCCTCCCCTTCCTCTCCCCACAACAGACACCCTGTGAGGTAGGCGGAGCTGAGAGAGCTTTGAGAGAACTGCTCTTGAGAGAACAGCTCTCAGAGAGCTTTGGCTGACCCAAAGTCACACAGCTGGCTTCATGTGGAGGAGTGGGGAATCAAACCCAGTTCTCCAGATTAGAGTCCACCCACTCTTAACCATCTGGGAACCCTCCCTAATCTGATTCAGTATAGGACAGCTTTGTGTTTGGATGATCAAGCAAGACTTTATGAGCACTAGGGTTGTTACAAAACTTCCTGAAGGCAGGCTCAGCAGAAAAGCAACCCCCGCTTGCCTGTCGTGACAACTCATGGGTTGAACCTCCCATTTCTCCATCTCACTATGCCTGGCCTAAAGCAGGTGCCAAACAGTGAGCTGCTGGGATGGTGAAAAGTGTGTGGGCTGGGTGAGGAGAAGTGTACAAGGTGGCCTGTGAAGGCGGAAGAGAGAGGAACTCATGCCATGGCAGATGGGAGGGGTGTGGGAGACAGGATGCTGCAGCAGTGGAAAGGGGCATGCAGGAGGAAGGGGCAAGTGTAGCCACTGCTGCCAGCTTGGCATGCTCCTTTTTACCTCTCAGTGCTGCTTCAGCTCCGCATGCCTCTTCCCTCTACCTTGGCTGGTTACCATAGGTCTCTTGCTGCTTCCACGGTTCAACGGGTCCCCCCACCCCCAACCTTTCCCTGTCCTCCATGGCATTGTAGGATTTGGGGGGAGGGTGCAAGAAGCACAGGGGGATTCTGATGGACCCAAGTCTGTTGATTGATGACTGGGTGTAGTCCCAGTCACTCCTTATTTAACAGAGGTAAAGGGGAGCGGGCCACCTGGAAAAGCCTGCATACTACAGAACTCTGCCCCGCCCCTATATGGGACACCCCGGAACCTCAGTGTGACAGAATCAGCTGGCTGGGTGGAGCTGGAGCAGCCATTTAATGTAGTGATTAATAATTATTGTATGGCAGTGTGTGTAGCATAGCCAGGAGATCCTAAGGTTGTCTGGCAGTGAGAAGTTCTAGCTCTTTTAGCATTATGCACCACTAGGTGGTGAGCTAGACTTGTTTTTAAGGCAAGAGATGTTTCCAAGGTGCTTTGCCATTGCCTGCCTCTGTGTCACACCCAGGGATGCCAGCCTCCAGGTGGGATCTGGGGATCCCTTGGAATTACAACTCATCTCCAGACTACAGAGGTCAGTTCCCCTGGAGAAGATAGATGCTTTGGAGGTAGACTCTATGACATTGTACCCCACTGAGGTTCCCTTCCTCTGCAGGCTCCACCTCTAAATCTCCAGGAGTTTCCCAACCTGGATCTGGCACCACTAACTCCCCATCTCATGTTGGTGGCCACAGGGGACCTGGCAACCCTACCCACACCTCTGGTATTCCCTGGAGGTCACCCATCCAAATACTAGCCAGGGCTGACCCTGCTTAGCTTTCAACACCAGATTGAAGGCCAGTGCAACTCTCACACGATTGGCAATAGCTCCTGCCCATCAAGCTGGGAGGGTGGGACAACCCTCAGGGGGGCTTGGAGAGGAAGTGGTGGGCATAACCCAGGGGGGTCACCCTCATAGGGGACAGGGACTCAGGCCTTGGAGGACCAGCTAACTTGATACAAGGGACAGCAATAAAGAAAAAGAAGAGGAGTACCTATGGCACCGTTAACCACTTCCCCTCTCCAGTCTGAGGACTGTTGAAGCCCTACAAGGAGGCTCTGGAGGATGTGTTGGCCCCGCCTGACCACGATGGCATGGCAGATGCTCACAGTCATTACATAAGAACAGAAGAGAAGCCAATGTTGGGTCAGGCCAATGACCCATACAGCCCAACACTCTCACACAGTGGCCAAGAATACCAGGTGCCGTCAGGAGGTCCAGCAGTCCCCCCGTATTTAACATTGGCTCTGAAAAGTTCTCAGGCTGATACATCATGGAGAGATTTCAGCTCATACTTTACTAAGTGATTTCAGAAGATACAGACATACAGAGCAAGCCCGCGGGCTGCTTAAATGTACAACAACAACTCCACACACACACCCATACACCCGTGATTGGCTATTTACATAATCCCATCTCTGATTGGGTTCCTTTAGGATCCTAGGCAGCCGATAGGCTGTTACCAGGATCCTATGTGTCCATTGTTTCCTAGATTGAGGCTCTGGTCACCTCGCTGACCGCGTGTGCGGGAAAGCCACATGCCTGGTCTAAGTTGGTACACAACAGGCTCACAGGGTTGGCTCCCTGCTCACAAGTGGCAAGCAAGCCGTGGCTTGAGTCGCTGGGTACTCGAGCATCCCTAACACGGCAGAGGCGAAGGCAGAGTGATTTCAGAAAGCAGCAGTTTGTTGCATCTCGACAGGAACACTTTACATGGGGCAACTGCCCTAACTATATACATCTAAGCCACTCCCAGCCCCCATGCAATTGGTGAGTTCAAATGGCCTCCAGGCTCCAGATTGGCCGGCTGTCCTCAGGGGCCAATCCGCAGGCAGGTTCCAGGATCCTGCCTGCCTTTGTTCTGGGGCTTCAAGCTGTAACTAGGTGGCCTGCCCGGACAAGCCCAGACATGCCTCTCCATGCGCCCTCTAGGTGGCCTGTCAGACAAGTCCAGGCATGCCTCCAGCAGCAGTTAAGCTGGAGTGGAAGATTGCTCATGTCCAGACATAACACCTAATGATCCCTTGATTCTGTCCGTTGCACAGAGTTTCTAACTTTCCGTCTCCCAGTCCACCAGCCAGCTCCCCGTATATCTGACCACTCTAATCCCCAGTGTTCCTTGAGCAAAAAGTAGATGCATGTCTGGAAGCAGCCTTCACAGCAGTCGCTGTGCATGACATGAGCAAGGAGATGACTCAAGCAAACCATTTCCAACGTGGCATCCGTTTCAATTAGCATCACCCACAGATGAAGAAAGGAAGCTCGTAGGTATGAGGGTGACTAATTGCAAACTGGAATTCTGCCATCCTTTCCTGACTATTGAGAGTCAGTTGGCAGAAGCCGGATCCCTTACTGGCCACGTTTGTCATGCCAGAGGACACAGTGCCAAGATGACGCCAATCTATGGCTATCCGGTTCCTCCTCAATTAAAATGCATCAAGATTAAATCTTAGCTCATTACTATTAGAGCTGGACTGAATTTCCATGGGGGTTTGTTTTTCCCAAGGGAAGGCAATATTTTTTAGAATGGTGTGACTCAGAGCTGGCATAACCGTACCTTGAGGTGGGACTGCTGCCGGGGCTGAGCACTTCCATGGGGGGGGGGCACTGCTGCTGACCCCCCCCCCACCTTGCCACACCCATGCTCTCAACTCTACAGAGTAATCAATGAAAAGAATGTGGGTAGCACACAGTGGTGGCACTCCTGATGGCAGTGGCAGTGGCACTCCTAGCTTCCCACACTGGCCAGTACTGTTGGGGAAAGAGTGTACAGGTGGAGCAGGAAACTAAGTATCAGCAGAGGGAGGGCTTGCAAATGGGAGAAAGACACATGGGCAGGTGAAGAGCATGCAGGTGTGGGAGTGAAAAAGGATAGCAGGAGGGGCCCCCTTGGCTCTGTCTGTCCAGGGCACCCCAAAACCTTGTACCAGCCCTGGTGTGATGGATGAGGAAAGTCCTGCCCTTTCTGGAAAAGGGAGAGAGAGAGAGAGAACTACCAATCCCCTTTGGTGTGTGAGCAGAGTGGCCAATCAGGATCCATGGAAGGGCTGGCAGAACCAGATGGGAGGGGGGAGTGAGGGAAGAAAGGTGACTGTTTCAGTTTTTGGTTAGATGGGGCTTGCATCTCCAGAAGGAGAGGGTGGAAAAATTCCTTCTCAGAAAACTGCAAAAGTCCTGGAGTCTATCTTTTGAAGGAGGACAGGCAAAAACAGTAAAGGGGTGGAATTAGGATTTTTTATCCAGAGAAGTGGGCTGAAAGAAAACCCTTGCTACGTGACTGTGGTGTCATAGAGTCTAGTTTCTAGGGAAAACTTGGCTGTGAACTGTTCTCTGCACTCCTAACTGTTCTACTGTAAGCCAGCTAACTGGGTTTGATTCTCCACTCCTCCTTATGCAGCTGCTGGTGTGACCTTGGGTCAGTTACAAGTTATTTCGGAGCTGTTCTCTCATGAGCAGTTCTCTCAGCCCCACCTAACTGACAGAGTGTCTGTTGTGGGGAGGGGAAAGGAGATTGTAAACTGCTCTGAGACTCCTTTGGGGTATAAATTCAATATCTTCTTCTTATAAAAAAAACAGACAAAGCAAGACTGTTTTATAGCTATGAGCAATACTCCCTCTAAGCTGTGGAATCTTGTGAGCAAAAATTCTACTTTGTGAGCTACTGGCATTAAAGTTGTGAATGAGTGATTCGGCTACTGCATAAATTAGTTTGCTCTGGAGCCATCCTTCCTGAGCTAAGACAAAAAATGTGTGAGCTGGAGGCTAAAAATCTGTGAGCTAGCTCACACTAACTCAGCTTAAAGGGAACACTGAGTATGAGTAGTTCCTATCTTCTTTTTCAAACCACCTTATTCCCCTAGCCCCCGGAGAAAATAAAAGTTACTATTCTCTTCCTGTTTCCCCTGTCTTGGTGCTGGATTTATGACATTCAGATGCCACTTGGGTTAAATCTGTCGGGAAGAGGAGTCGGGCTAGAGATCACACTGATCAAGCTTTACATAATGCTTCCACTGTTTAAAAGTCATTTAAAAACCCAGCCTTCACAAAGGGGCATGAAGTTTTCTCTGGAAGAACAGTGCTGCTGTAAAGTTTGCTGCAAAAAAAGCTAGCCTGTTCCTTTCTCCTGGCAAAAGAGATGGGGAGGAATTACGTGATAAGTGGGATTGCCCACTGCCTCTGTTAAAATTGCTGTCACAGATTCATCTCAGCCCTTGTTACTGCTCCGTTCCCTACTTCTCTTTCTGGAGAAGATAACAGACTGGTGGTCAGCCTCCCAGATACTTAAGATTCAGATGTTTGGCTTGCCATGACATTGAGCCTAGGCTTGTGGCTTTGGAGGATGAACTTTGTCTGAAGAGATCAATAGAAGTAATTGCATCCTATTGATCCTATTAGAGCTGTCCATGAGCCATCCTTTCCCCTGGCTCACAAGGTATTGATGACATACTTAAAGGATTTGTTAAGCATTTGTGGGATTCTTCCAGAATGGTTCCATTTCTTGCTAGCAAGGAGAACATCAATTGCAGTGTGGGGCATTGTTTTCTTTCTTTCTTTCTTTCTTTCTTTCTTTCTTTCTTTCTTTCTTTCTTTCTTTCTTTCTTTCTTTCTTTCTTTCTTTCTTTCTTTCTTTCTTTCTTTCTTAAATTGAAGTATTTGGTTTATTTGGTGGTGAAAATGTAAAGGAAAAGGTGCAGGCATTTATTAGCCACTTTTCTACCTTGAGGAACTCAAGGCAGCTTACCATATAAATAAAACAACGATTAAAAGTACAATAAAATGATATGGATATTCCTGAGCAGGCTGAGGTCATGCACACTAAATGCACACTAAATAATCCACTTTCAACCCACTTTCAGTGCACTTTCCAACTGGATTTAACTGTGTGAACTGGCAAAGGCTGCAGTCACACACACTAAATAATTCATTTTCAATCCACTTCCAATGCACTTTCGAATTGGATTTTGCCAATTCACACAGTAAAGATCCAGTTGGAAAGTGCACTGAAAGTGGATTGAAAGTGGATTATTTAGTGTGTGTGACCGCAGCCAAAATCCAATTCGAAAGTGGATTGAAAGTGGATTATTTAGTGTGTGTGACTTCAGCTTTTTTCAAGGAGGGCCTTACCGCAGAGCAAGCTTTTGCTCCATAGCAAACTAGCATTGCTTGGCCTTCCCCTGGGCTATTCCTCCCTTGTCCTTGCAGGCGCAAATGGCTCTCCCCTCAACTCTGAAACTAGGCTGCTGCCCTGCTCCACCCCTTGTCCCCCAGGGGTTGGGTGCCCAGGGCTGTAACGCCCTCCCACCTCACCAGCCCCTTCTGGTCCCCCAAAAAGTTGATCTATAAGGTCAGGGAGGCTATAGGGAGATGGGGAAGGAAGCTGAATCTACTGCCTTCCCTCTCGTGTCAGTGGAACTACACTTACAGAAGAGGAGGAGGGGGAATTTTGCTGCCTTCCCTCTTCTCTTTGCAGCCCTCCTCTAACCCACATAGCTGTTAGCCCATGCGGGTCCCAAGACCCTGGGAATCACATTTCTGAAAGGGATTGCTGGAGTGAAGGAAACCTTACAAAAATCCACAGTGGCCACATCTGCCACGGACAGCTTTGCTGGATCCAATCCAACACATTACCACATCTGCAGATTAGAAATATCCAACAAGCCTAATGAAGAGAAAACACTTAAATTTGTTGCAAGTATACCACAGATTTTTATATTAAACAATTGTTGTGGTCTCTGTCATGTTGCGGGGCAAGACTAGTCACTGTTTTGCCTCCTTTCACTGTTGTTGCCACCACTGTGGGTATAATCCAGCCCCTCTTCCTCTCATGTGGGTTGTCTAAGCCAACGTCACAAGGGTGTCACTCAGTAACACGCCAAGTGGCCAGGCAGATGAGTAAGGACCCCAGTTCCCTCTGAGCTGTGCTAGGGGGCAGTGGTGCACAACATTTTAGTGGTGCTCAGGGATTTCTGCTCTCTGCTCCCGAAGCATTTCCCCCTGCATTGGAAACAATGGAAGATGGGGGCACCTCCTTCTGGGGCCCATAGAACTGGACAGCCTGATTCAATCTTTTTGAAACTTGGGGAGGTTTTTGAGAAGAGGCACCTTTCCTGAGCTAAGATGCCACGTGGGTTAAACAGCCCCTAAGCCCCAGATACCCCCAGTTCAATTCTCCATTATAGCCTATGGGGACCCATTGATTATAATGGTCCCCATAGGCTTCAATGGAACAAGAAAAAAATATTTTTTGCACATCCCTATTATGTTTTTCAGTATGATTTGTAAGCTGCCTTGAGTCACAGAGAAAAGTGGGATATCTGTATTTGGGTAGGTTGATAACAAAGTGCTAGCATGTTATCCTGTTCCTGTTTATTGGGTTAGGCAGGGTTCTGACAATGATTGTTCCTCCTCTGTTATACTTGTAATGCCGGTTATCATATTTCACACATACATACACAAAATGTAGACTGCAAGAGTTCCACCCCCCCTGCCATGCTGATATGTTTTCTAAGACTCAGCACAAAGTGATGTTCTGAGGTTAGCTCTATCAATATAGTGGAAAGGGATGGGTAGACCTGTTCTCTGGAGGACAGGTCTACCAATACAGTTGAAAGGGGTGGGTGAAATTGACTTGATTCTGTTCTGTCTTATAATGTTTAAATTATTCTTAAAATATAGTTTAAATATAATTTTAAAGAAGTTATTCTGAGATTTTTACAAGGTTATGGAAGTAATCTTTTAAAACCCAATTGTAGACTTGCTCACAACTTTAATGCTACTAGCTCTTTTTTGCTCACAAAGTAGAATTTCTGCTCACAACACTGTGGAGCTTAGAGGGAATTTGTGCAGACTCTCTCAATTTTTTTTTTTTAAACCAATGACTTTATTTTGATAAGGCACAAACTCAGGGTACTGCAAAGGACAGAATCTACATGCACAAAGTAAAATAAACAAAAAGACTGTTGCTAAGGTACTTAGAATCTATGTAACATCTGATCTCTGGCAGTTGCAGATTGGAACATATACCACTTGCTTTAGTATCATTTTACCCTGTCATTCTTCATGGTAAAACATGCACTCAACCACAGACACAAGGGTTTCTCTCCAGAGTCTCTCTCCTCTTCCTTTTCAGACTCCACCCCACATGTGTTCTGAGGTCTTCAGCCAATCTGGGTGCCGAGCCTTGGGGCTCAAGCCCACCAAACCTGGACCTTCCAATCAAGTGGTATTGACATCAACGTGCTAGCATGTTATCCTTTTCAGATGGAAAAGGATGCTGTAGACAGCAAAGAACACCTTCTCCTCTTCTTCCCAGACACAGCATCATCAAGGCTCCCTCTTGTCATAACTGTCAAGACATCTCACCCCCTCCATCTCATCACAATACCCTATGACGAAATTCAACAATCATGTTTAGGAAAAAGGCAAGGATCTAAACAGCTACTTTGGGTATATGTTTTGGTTTAAAAATACCTTGTGAGATTCATTCCCCCCCCCTTTGGACATCAAATTTGGAAAGTTTCATCTATCTCCAAGTGTTTTGCTATGTGGCCAGGTATGTGTGTGGGTAGCTGCTTGAGAAACACAAGTCTAATTCACCCTCCGCACATACACAAAACACAGTGGATTTAATATCTTTTTGTTAGCTTACAACATTCTCCCCTTCTCCATTTCACCTCTGTGTGGTAGGTTAGGCTCAGAGTATATGACTGGCCCAAGGTCACCCAGCAAGCTTCAATGGCAGAACAGAGACTCCAGCATGGTACTCCAGTTCCTAGTTTGATACTCTAACCCAGGGGTGTCGAATTCATTTGTTATGTGAGCCAGATCTGACATAAATGAGACCCTGTTGGACCGGGCCATGTGTATCATAAAATGTAATTCCTGGTAACGGAGATATAAACTTTATAAAGGACACAAACACAGAGGGTTGAGTTTTTTTACTTAAAATAAAAAAACAGGCTTAAAACATTAGCATTCTTGCAATATTTTGTTTCTTCAACAGTGTCTCATAACTGACACCTCTTGCTCTGAATTATTGCATCAAAATGTCTGTGCTGTTGCAATCTTGAGTATGCTGTTCAGGTGCGTATCTGTAAGCTGCAAACCTATGATGATGCAGCAGCAGCAGCAGAACTGGAAGAAGAAGCAGAAGACAGCCAGTTCCACTGTGGGCCTGATAGAAGCCCTCTGATCCGGCCCCTGGGCCACATGTTTGACACCCCTTCTCTAACCACTAGACCACTCTTGGCTACAGAACTCATTGCGTGGTGATCACAGCTGTTGTATCCTTTCAAAAACCTCAAGGAAAAAAAATGTCATTGAAGGTCATCAGAATTTGGGTACAAGTCAGAAATGGAAACCGGTAGTACTGTCCTCCAGTGAGATATTGACATTGCCGTGTTTAATGAACTCCGGCTGGCGAAGAAAAGTTCAGCGATTCAGGTGATCCCTTTGCAATGATGATGAAAAATCCTTTATTTTTATGACCATAACATGAGTTGACTAATGATAATGATAAATCCATTTGAAATGTTTCGAAGCCTTTTAGGAATAATGTAATTCAAACTGACTGTAGTTGAGCTTATTGTCTTGGCTTGCAATGCACACTCCTTGGGATTCTTATTGAGTAACCAATAAACCTTGTGCACTATGAACATACCACGGTGTGTTGTAAAATATAAAGGATTTTCCCTCTCTGACTGCTGCTCATCTATGAACTCTGCATTATACTGTTCTGAGAGGCTCTAAGCACAGCTGGTGTTCAGTAATGGGAGAGCAGTTTACCGAGAATCAAGCATGTGCAGAGAAATACCTTCAAAAATAAAGCTTGGTTATGAGCTCACATTTGCTTCAGGATTGCAGGTTAAATTCAGCCCTTCCCCTCAAAAAAAGTCTCTGTTAGCCATATGCAAAACTTGAAGGACCAGTTATATCATCGGGTCTGTTTTACTATCCTATGGGAAGAGAATTCCAAGAGAGAGAGAGAGAAAGATGTTCAAGGAAACACATTTGTCCACCTTTCTTTGAACTTCTATAGTTCATCTCCCACCCACCCACCCCGCCCATTTATTTGATGCAGCCTGGGCTCTGTATTTTTCCTTTGAACTTTTTCACAGTAGACCATCGTCCAGGTAAATAAATGTAGACAGGATTATGGTTTGAGGCAACATTTTAAAGACAAGCTAGCTAACTCCTAGAACCAAAGTCAGTAATAGAATAGGAGCCAGTAACAAGGACCTCCCATATCATTTGGAGCTTTTTGATATCACCTTAAAGGCCATGAGATGGTGCACTGTGGGTCCATCCTATGCTGTTTAAGAAACATCAGGTAGGGAGGTGTGGAAGAACCAGCTAGCTGGTTAGCAGCAGCTGAATAGAACCTTGTGGAGTTTATTCACTGACAGGTACTAAAGGCCTGGGCAAGGCCAAAGGATGTGAGCCAAAGAGCTCTGCAATTCAGATCTTAGCCTGAGGATTGTAACCTTGAGCTGGGCAAAAGATCTGGCAGAGAAAGAGAGAGAGAAAAAGAAAAAGAGAAAGGGAGAGAACTGCTTTTCACTCAGAAGCCTTCCTCTCCTTCTCCAGTTTGTTTCGGTTGCATTATTGTTTATATTGTAAGTCAATTAAATCTGCACTGGGCAGAAAAGTGGGATATAGTATGAATACACACACACACACACACAAATTAAAGGTGATACTGGAGGAGACAGCAATAGAACCGTCATCATTAATCCTTTCAGCACTGGTGTGAGAAAGCATGTGGACTGTCCTATTGAATTTGGCACTTTTGACATTACTTGAGTAGCTGCCATATTGCCAATATAATGTCAGAAGGGAGAATCACCACTGCCAGCAACCAGCCTCAGCTTGCAGTGTTTGTATGAACATTCTCCATGCAAGGCAGATGATCTAGATATTGGAAGTTATGGCCATGGCAGGTGGTGTTGGCATGGAACTTTATCATCTAGATTGATCCAAAGTTGCCTACAGTGATAGTGGAATCTCTTTTCTCTGACAGGCTGCAGATGTTCCTGCTTAACATTACCATGCTTGAGTTAGCTTTGGAATATTTAGACAACAAACATCCTAGCTGAATATGGAGCTTCTGTTCTGGGCAAAATATATGAAAATATCGAGGGATAAGATTTTATTTATGTATTTATTTATTGAGGCAAGGGAAATATCTAAAGGGGTTTCATGGGTTCCACAGGTAAATGATAGTTTATATCTGAAGTAGGAAAGTAGATTTAATGAAGCAATTCCAAGGAAGATCTTTTTTCCAAATACAGTTCTGTGCTGTCCTAATTATCTTAATCGATGTGGGAGGTGACAGTTCATTTATGCATCTAATTCTTGAATTCTCCTTTGTGGTCTGGTATCACCTCTTCCTGTTCAATGGCATGCTTTCAGGGTTCAGAACAAAGACAACCATTCAGCTCACTGGATGAGAAACCGTTGTTATTAAATATCCTCACATTCTTTAGGTTTCATTTCCTTTTGAATGGTGCTCTCTTTTTATACCATTAGGATTTTCCTCATTCCAAATGAGATTGTTGCTTATTATAGCCCACTCAGCAAAACCATACAAATGCTACAACCTCCCCCCCCACACACTTTTTGGTAAAGTACATTAGCAAATAAAAGATAGGGATGGACACAAATTGGAAAAAAATGCTGTTTGTGTTGGTCCATCGTTTGTGGCTGAACCATGAACCGAACCACAAACTGAACCAAACTGGGAGCATTGTTTGCAAACTGAACCACTTTGTGACCCCACAAACTCCACTGAAAATAACTGAGTGTAAAAAACAACTGAGTGGTGTGGGGCAGCCTGCTCCCCACTGCACAGCTTTTTTTTTGTGATTTCTTTTGCAGTCACTTCAAAGGGTTAGTGAGACCAGCATGAAACAGATGACCAGTGGAGAGCATCCTGCTCCCCATCACCCAGCTGTTTTTACAGCTTTCACAGGGAACAGAAAGTGGGGTCAAAAGGGATTCAGAGTCCCTTTAAACCCCTGTTTTCTGCTGTATCCACAAACCTCCATGAACTGCTTTAAAAGTGTGTGGAAGTTGTGATGGTAGACCCATCATGAACTTCAGTTCAGGAACCATGAACAGGGCAAAATTTGTGATGAATTTTGCTTCACGGTTCAGTTGCTGCCCATCCCTAATATAAGAAGAAAACTACTTTGCAAGCCATTTAAATATCCTTTCAAGGGGAAAACAATGAGAAGAAACTACAGGCTATTCTTGCTTATGAGATCTGACAGCTAATGAACATTAGGGCTAGTACTGCTCCAAGACCCTCACTGCATCTGAAGCATTAATATCTTGTAGTTTCTCAAAAAAATGACAGATATACACTATACATTGCTTTAACATCTGTGTTCCTTTTGTTAGCAAAGCACTGTGAACTAAATGTTCAAAATGTTTAAGTAATACTTAATTTCATTTTAGGTGAACTTTACTTTCCCTTTAGCTGTTGGACATAGGGATCTGGTGAACTTTATCATGAACAAGTTCAGCAGGTGAGAATGCTGTTTCTAAGCAAAACCTCAGATCTGAAGGACTGTCTCATAACATAAGAACATAAGAGAGGTACCATCAGGAGGTCCACCAGTGGGGCCAGGAACTAGAAGCCCTCCCACTGTTGATCCCCCCCAGGCACCAAGAATACAGAGCATCACTTGCCCCAGAGTCCCTATCTATACCTTGTGGCTAATAACCAATGGACCTCTGCTCCATATGCTTATCTAATTCCCTCTTGAAGCTGCCCATGCTTGTAGCCTCCACCACCTCCTGTGGCAGTGAATTCCATGTGTTAATCACTCTTTGGGTGAAGAAGTACTTCCTTTTATCTGTTCTAACCTGACCGCTCAGCAACTTCATTGAGTGCCCATGAGTTCTTGTATTGTGAGAAAGGGAGAAAAGTACCTCTTTCTCTATCTGTTCTATCCCATGCATAATCTTATAAATCTCAATCATGACACCCCTCAGCCATCGTTTCTCCAAGCTAAACAGTCCCAAGTGCTGCTCACCTTGACACAGAGAGGGTACTATATTTTTCTGTGTTATATCTCTGAGGATGCCAGTCACAGCTACTGGAGAAACGTCAGGTCCTACAATGCCAAGACCACGGCCACATAACCCGGAAAATCTACAGCAACTAATGAGGTATAAATGTTATAATAAATAAATAAAGCCATTTATTCTGTTTGCCATGAACAACCGCTGAACAGCTGTGAAGTTGCCCAGTAGCTGTAGTGTTTCAGTTTCATTGCCTGCTGCCTTGCAAACCATTTTTGCACCTGCACATTAGGTGAAATCATTTCTGTCTCAGAGTTATGCATAGTCAAATTAAGTAATTAAATCAAGCAGGTGTGCAAAAACAGGCATGCACAAAATAAATTTGATGACAGCATGGATTTAAACCAACACCAACCAACGAAAGCTATCTCTGTCTCTGTGTATCTGTATCTTTTATACACCATGTGTTTATAATTACTGGCTGATCAACCAATTTACCTACCGTTATTGGCTACTCAGTGGTGAGTGGTGTTAGAAATAAATTCTAAGGGAGCTGGAAGACAGGAGAGAAGTGAACATATTCTCTCCCTGTCACCTCACTAATAATATTATGTGGTTCTTTTGAGCTCAGGTATCAAGGAAGAGACAGGAACTCCAGTGCTTTGAAAATAAAGCTTCGGTTTTCATTGATTACAGGTTTGTCCCAGCAACAAGCATGCATCACATTCAAGCGCTCACCAACATTTCACCTGTGCTTGCACTTAAACAAAGGACTGGCCCGGCCTTTTGGTGCTGATAGATCAAGAGAGGTTGTTAAGAAGGTCTCTAGATATAATGGCTGGCTAGGCCTTTGGTGCTGATTGGTCATGAGGGAGCTTTGGGAGAGGATCACTGTCCCACAAGTCTCTGCTCCTCTTCAAGTGTCCTTAGAACATGTAGTCCATTCGACCTTCTCTCTGCCTTTCCCTTGCCTTCAGGGGAGTCTTGTCATGTGTGGTCATGTTGGCACCCATCAGTACAGGTCCTGCTGCCCAGTGGGGTAGTCTCACCTCATAGCCTGGTGATTTAATTGGGTGATCTTGACTCACAGATGCTCTGACACTCTGCTCACATGTCTCTTTATTCATGGTCTCTGAGATTTCCTTTTTCTTCTGGTAGAGAACTGGCAATGACTATATTCAATTGGCAGGGTATTGTCAAATCTCACTTCACTTCACTAGCTTGGGTTGTCATAGTTATTGGGGGGAGGGAATTCCTATGCCCAGCCAGTTGGGAGGAGCTGCAGTGAGGTGTAGCCAGGTGAAGGGGGAGCCCCCCCATAGACTCACAACCATGGGTGGAGAAATTCAAAGCTGCCCTATCCGACAAAGACAAGGCAGAGATTGAGAAGGAGGGGACTCTGACCCAGCAAAACGACAGGTGCTGGTACTGGCAAAATAAACTGTTTGTTCCTGAAACCCTTGGGGGGAAATTTTGTCAATGGGGCATGGAAAAGTCTAAAGACTTTAAATCTCATCCAAAGACAGTTCTGGTGGCTAGGTGAGTGCTTGTGACATGTACATGGATGAAGGGAAGAGGGATCTGTTTGAACTACCTATATTAAGCTTATGCCTGCCAAAAATCTTCAGTTCTAACACAAGTGATGTTCTGGATCATGCATATATCTCAATAAACATATCACTGCCAAAGAGAATGTTGTTAAGAGTAACTCAACCGGGAGTCTGACAGGTATAGGTCATCCGGCTGGTGTTATTTTTGTTCTGGTTGGTGGTCTCTTTATTTTTAATGTTCCTAGTCTTCTCATGGCCACGGTCTTCAGCCCATGCTCATGTTTTCATTAATTTCATTCTCTCTTTCATTTGGCTCCTGTCCACACTGGACAGGTCAAGTACTTATAAATTGCACAGATGACATGGTTACATGGGACTGGGTAGAAATGATTTCTCAAGCCACATGTTGGTGCTATATTTTATTTATTGCAAAATTATTCATTCAACAGAAGTAAAAAGCAAACATTCACCTTGAGCTGTTAGTTACACAGGACATATATTTTCAGCTTCTGCAACAACAAATGCATGGGAGAGAGGGAATCTAGGACTGCCATCAGGCTAGGTGACAATAAGCATGTGTGAAATACACATGGTTATTATACTGTATTAAATTGTACTGTACTGTACTCTTTAACAGAAAAAGTAACCCAACAAACTGGATCAAGCTGCTTGTGAATAGCTGAACAATCCATTAAAAACTGCCTCCTCGTTGGCAATTGGCAAGCAGAATGTGGGCTGAACGGGCAGGTGTTCCAGCATTCCTAGTTTTACAAGAGTGGATGTTTGATCAATCCAAGGCCAGTTGAGGTGAGATATACTACAGTGTGATGGTTGTGGAGTACAGGATATACTGAGGCCGTGCTGGGTTGAGGTCAAGAGCCAAAGAAGCAACTTTCTCAGGTAAAAAAAAGCCCTCCATTTTGAGAATGAAAGCAGCTTGTTCCACTAGACTCTGCTAAATTTAGTACTAACTTTTCCAAGCCTTTCTTCAGTACGGCTGAAAAAGTCTTGTATTCTGTTAAATCCTCTACAATTGGCAGAGGGTTTAATAGGATACCAGACTTTTTCATGCTGAGACTAGGCTTGGAATAGTTGGTACTGAAATTAGCAGAGTCTTGTAGAACAGGTTTCTTTAGTTTCCACAGTGTGGTAGGCCCTGACCTGGCTAGCCCAGGCTAGCCTCATCTTATCATATCTTGGAAGCTAAACAGGATTGGCCCACGGTAGTATTTGGATGGGAGACCACCATGGAATACCAGGGTTGCGACATGAAGGCAGGCAATGGCAAACCGCCTCTGAATGTCTCTTGCCTTGAACACCCTACAGGGCCGTCATACATCAGCTGTTACTTGATGGCAGCAACAACAAATGATTGGCAGACAATGTCATTCTTACAGTGGCAATATTGATGCAAATGTGTATAACGAGAAGCCAGTGAGATGTATTGTGTTTTGAGAAATTGGCTTTATTTTAAACATTTTGGAAAAGAAAATGCATGGCAATACGTAACTATATGTTTTGCTTTGTTTTACCAGTGATAGCTGATTTTGAAATAGAAGCTGACTGAAACGACAGAGTTACACTTTTCTAAGTCCATTGAAGTGAATGGGTTTAGAAGGGTATAATTCGCTAAGCCTAACATGTTGATCATCACTTTTCAGGGAACTAGAGGATAATCCTGGGTGTAGGTGCAGTTCTCAGATGCCCCTTTTCTGCTGTGAAACTATGGCCTGGCCTGGCTCGTATGTCAAACAAACCATGAGTAGTTCTGAAAAGACCATGCCTTTACTGTTTCCAACAGGTTTGAGAGCCAGTGGCTTCCCTTCATTGTCCAAGGTGGACAGACTCGTATGGTGTCTTGAGGAAGCAGCTCAGATAGTACACAGAACTTGGCTCTCCAGTGCTGCCACATAGCTATGTTTCATTGGCATAACTAGTTTCCCCTCATTCATTCATTTGTTGGATAAGGTTCCCCCCCCCTTTAATGGAGGAAATAGGTAAGAGAGGTCATTTTAAACTGTTAGTACCCTTCAGGCAAAAGAAATTGCTTCCCTGGGCCTTTTAAGTCCTTTACAGAATCAGGTTTACAGCCAATTTTTTATTTTTTAGATTAACTTTTCTAAAGAATGTTAACTGCCTTTAATTGGCTTTTTTTTCTTTTCTCCCCCTCCTGCTATATCCTCAGCCAGAGGGACAGTGTGTGGAGAGAGACAGAAAGCAGTGAATCTTAGATGAATAATATTTTCTGTCGATTCTGCTCCTTGATCCTGTTGCTCTGCCCTCTGACCCATTAGCTCTGACAATGGATACATGGACTTCATCCCTTGACTGAATGGATCTTTACCTTGGGACCCCACTGGTCCTGGATGGGTGGGCTTTGGGATATGATCTGCCACCTATCCCTTCCCAGCCCCCCAGCTTTACTTGGCACTGAGTTCAAATAATGCTCAGCATAGATATGCAGAAAGAATTATACAGAGCCCATGATCACTGGAGCCCGAGCGTAGGGATTACAATTGGAATTAAGTATTGGTACCAACACAACACTAGATCCCATAATCTACTTGTTATACAAATTATTTGAACAAAGTCAAAACTCAGTATGCCAGATATTCAGCTGCCATTTGAAGACTGGCTCCGTTCAGTTGTCACAAGCTATCATAGTTTAATGAAACCAGCTGTGGTTAATGAGATTGTTAGGATGGGCCAGTCCACTAAGTTACAACAAACCAGGTTGTGGAAGGATGGCTTCAAGTTGGTTTGTCAACCACACATGAAGCTGCCTTAGCATGAACCAGAACCAGGTCAGTATTGCCTATGCAGACTGGCAGTGGATCTCTAGTGTCTCAGACAAAGCTCTTTCATATCACCTAGTACCTGATCCTTTTAACTGGAGTTACTGGGGATGGAACCACAGTCAGTCAAAACCATGGTTTTGTGTGGTATTATGCTTTGATTCTGTTTTGCTCCCTGGTGGTGTCCTCATCATGGTGCAGGACAGGATAGTAGCCAGGTCTTTTTGTAAGTGAGATGGGAGAAATAGCAAAGACGATGAAACTGCTGTTAGTTGATGCAAAGCAAGATTTGAGTGATGGTCTGAGAGTTTAATCCTGATTTCACAAACCAATCATGAGTGGGAGTCGGTGGCAGTGGGAAATGTGCGTTGGTCATGAACTGCAGCAACCCAGGTCAGATATAAGCAGGGTTGGGATGGAAGTGGCATTGGGCATCCACAGACAAAGTGGTCTTCTGGCCCTCAAACCAGAACCTAATAAAACCTCCAGACAGGAATGGAAGGAGGGGAAAGAATGCAAAGGGAGTGATGGCTTAGCTCTCCAGTGGGTCAGAAACAAGCCTCACTAACCTCCTGAAGCAGGAGTCCGCTATTGGCATAGGCCTTGGAGCACAAAGAAAGAGCAGCAGCATTGAGGGAACACCTGCCTGAAGACACACTGGCTTAAGTGAGGTAGAAACAGCAAAAAGCGGGGGGACAACCTGAGAAGCAAGTCAGGAACCTAGAAGATCGAGCAGCTAAACAAAAGAATAAGATACAACTATTTATTACAAAGTGCACAGTAAATATAGTTTAAACACAATATAAAAACTACAAGGCAGTGGGTATCACATTACATCCACAGAGCATACAGCAACACATGCAAGTTGCATGTATGGTAACTAAGACCAAAATACGCAAAATAACCACTAGACCAAACCCTTTTCAGCCCAGAGGGCCTCCTTCAGTGGTCTAAATAATGACAACACACACTAGAAATGTAAATATAAAATATCTGTTCCAGGCCTTGTAAGTTGCGTGTGAATCAACTAAATAGCGTGGCTCCAAATAATAAAGTTTTGACGTTAGTCAGGCCTGCACTCATAGAGGAGCCCACACCCATCAAAGATGATGGCTCTATACAACCATACTGCCCTTGGTGTTGCTCTATTCAAAGTGTGTGCCCGTGTGTAAACCATAAACATATGGAGCAGAAGTCCATCAGTGGCTATTAGCCACAAGGTATAGATAGGAACTCTCAGTCTAGGGCAGGTGATGCACTCTATTCTTGGTGCTGGGGGGGCAGCAGTGGGAGGGCTTCTAGTGGCCCTGGCCCCACTGCTGGACCTCCTGATGGCACCTGGTATTTTTGGCCGCTGTGTGACAGAGTGTTGGACTAGATGGGCCATTGGCCTGGTTCAACATTGGCTTCTCTTATGTTCTTAAGTTCATAGGGCCAAGGGCTGTATGGTTGGATAGAGTGATCGTCTTCAATAGGTGTGGGCTCTTCTATGCAGAACTGATTGACATCAATTGTAATAAATAGAGGTCTCTTTTTCTTTTGTATAAAGTACTGAGACTGAGGCATAGCGTAGTGATTTCAGCTCATACTTTATTAAAGCATAGGAGAACTTGAGATAACTAGCATGGCCCATGGCCTGCTTATATTCCCATTCTTAATCGCACCGAACACACACACACCCGTGATAGGTTTATTTACAAACAACTTTCCCTGTTGGTTCCTTCTAGGATCTGGGCTGGCTGATTGGCGAGTTCTCAGATCCTTCGCTTCTATTGTCTTTGAATGCAAAGCTTAGCCTGTTCTCATGGCCACGTGTTGGCCCAACTGCGTGCACGGTCTTCCTTGGTACACAACAGCCCTCCCCCCTTGGTCCAGATCCCCCTAGCAAACATAGTCTCTGAGGTAAGAGGGTCTCTTCCGCTCCCTAATGGAGCGGCACATGTCCGGGGCCGTGGTAGGACTCTCCGGCATTGGTCTTGCAGTTCCAGGAAAGGGATGTCAGATGTCAGGACCTCTGCCAGGGCTGGTGTGCGGGGTGCGGTGTCCTGGAAATCAGAGTGTGATGTGGTGCTAGAGTCGGAGTCAGGTTCTCTCATCAGGATCCCACCTTCATCACCAGTATAAAGTACTGAGACTGAGGCATAGCATAGTGATTTCAGCTCATACTTTATTAAATCATAGGGGAACTTAAGATAACTAGCATGGCCCATGGCCCGCTTATATTCCTGTTCTTAACCACACCCAACACACACACACACATCCATGATAGGTTTATTTACAAACAACTTTCCCTATTGGTTCCTTTTAGGATCTGGGCTGGCCGATTGGCAAGTTCTCGGATCCTTCACTTCTATTGTCTTTGGATGCGAAGCTTAGCCTGTTTGCATGGCCACATGTTGGCCCAAACGCATGCGCGGTCTTCCCTGGTACACAACATTTTGTTTAGCTGCTCAACCTTCTAGCTTCCTGACTTAAGTGAGGTGAAGCCATCAAGTGTGAGAATGATTTCAAACCTAGGAGAGAAACCAGGATATTAAAGGGACAGGACACCCTGAATAACTGGATTACTGAAATGAAATAAACATTACTTAAGCCAATGATGAAGGTGGGTCTTGGGGAGGCACTTAATTGAGGATAACCACACACCCTGTGGCTTGAACTGGGGGACTTAGGTCCAATCCTGACACCATAACTAAAAAAACCCAGGATTTCATGCTATCTCCAAACAGTGTCAATGGACTACAACATCCTTCCCTTCAAACACAGAAATGTTATCCAGACCACCATATGCTCAGCAGTTTCTCCATTGTTAATTTGACTCTCCCACCCCCTCTTCATCTCCAATTTCTTGCACAAACCCAGAACAGTGTTTGAATCTGTGCCCACTGGCCCACCAATGAAAATGTGGCCTCTCTCTAATTACAATGAGGCCTTATCCCAACTAATCAAAGCTTTCATTGATTATTCTGTGGCTCAACTTGGCAGCCCAAGTGCTCAAACCAGATGAACCGGCTCATTGTCCCATGATTCAACTTAAAAAAAAAAAATATTCATCAGTGGCCATTCTCTCCCATCTTCTTGTGTCATCAAGTCAAATGCCATTTTCAATACGTTCAGAGTGATCTGGTGCATGTTAAGGCAGATTTGCAATGCTGCGGCCACTGAATAAACCCAGTGCCATTTGCCACTCTTTGGTTGTAATGTGATTTGTCATTTCTGCAATTTGGATTTTATGATGGAGGTCACCAGCAGATGTTTGTGGACTATTTTATTTACCACTTATATCTGATGCAGTAGAAAGAGATTGCTTCCAGCTTCAAGGAAAATAAACCATTTCTGCATTCCATCTCTTTGGCAACTGTTCCTAAAGTACACTGAAGCAATGAGGAGTTGCTTTTTGCACTGGTCCATTTTTAGGATATATTTGTAAGTCTTGGGATATGAAAAAGAAATCTGCTAGCTTATAATAGATGTTCATTCAGAATATAATTCTATATTTTCGAAATGCAGTTATATTCGAAATATAAATTCTGTATTTTCTCTTTTATTATCTTTCTTTCATTACCTATCTTAAACGGTTTCAATTTGGCTTCTTGATCATGCCCTCTAATTCCTAGTCCCATAGAACACCATGTAAAAATAAAAACTGCTAGACAGATAGATGATAGACAGACAGACAGACAGACAGATGATGATGATGATGATAGATGATTGATAGATAGACTGATATATATTAATATGTGGTGGGAGGAACTGGGAGCTATAAACTACTGGAAAATGATTGTAGTAAACATTTCAGCCAGTTTTAAGATCACTTGTATACCAGAATGAATAGGGTTACATCATGTAGTCATCAGTATTCTCTGTCTTATTTTCAAGAGCTGGTTCTATATGCAGTAACAACTGCTTGTATTGTTAATACCAGATATTGAAGGGGAAAAAAATATTCCCCAAACCAAAAAAAGAGAGAGTATGGTTATAGAAATTAAATGACATGTTTTGTATGATCAAACTGACAGATTGTTTCAAACCTAAAACAATATTGATACCTGGAGATAAATGATGAATCAGATGGACAATTAATTATCATTTATACATATTATACATATTATACTTCATCCATTTTGATTATCTTGTAATTTTCAAAAGACAAAACACAATAAAAAGCACATTACATATTTACTACATTCTGTATAGGTGGGACATGAAACAAGAAAATTCCCTACCCGGTCAAACAGGGAGTTAGCTCTTCAGAGTGAAGAGATCCCAGGTCTGTTGTGGTTAGAAAGAGTCAGTTAAAAACTCAAGATGAGTACTGGTTTTTCAAGAGAAGGAGTTTGAATTTCAAAATGCCTCAAGTGCTATTTAAGTTGTTTAAGTTAAAGCAGGCTCCTGATCATTCTTTCATGTTCCTAGGCTGAACCAACAGCCAAAATATACTGAGGCAGGATGGGACAGCCAGAGTTCTTCAGGAAAGAAGAAAACAGAACACTAGGACTGCTCAGTCAGACAGGGAAAGAAAAATGGAGGAAAAGGCTTGCCTCCGAGGGAGGAAAGTGGATAGGGCCGTCACAACAGAGTTTACTAGAAAGTAGTTCTGCTTATCTTGCCTACACTTCATGATGTTTATTCATGTGTTTATTTTCTCTGTAAAGTGAGATAATCAATCTGACCACCTGACCATGGTAATGCCAGGATTAGGCTTCTCTACGTAGGTATCCCCCCAATCAACTCAGAGACAACAGTTGGTGCAGAATACCACAGCTCTGTTATTACAAGGAGCTAGACAGATTGTGTGTGTTAATTCCATTCAATAGTCACTCCACTACCCATCATTTACTCAGCTCAATTCAAGATATCACATACAAACCCTCCATAGTCTTGGTCTCTCATATCTAGAGAACAATCTGTCTCCTGTGGTCCTCCAGGACAGCTTTACTTATCTGAGCAGGGCTGTCTGCAGGGGTCATCCTGCAAACAGGCAAAATCTGCAACTGCCTGTACACATACATTCTGTTATGGTCCCCACTATATAAAATAGCATTCCTTATGAGGTCAGGAACACTCTCACCCACTTGGCTTTCTGCAGACTCTCCCAAATAGAATTGTTCAGGAGGGCTTTTTTTTACAGAGGTAATTAGGGCTGTACTGTTTCCAAAATATTTTTTGATAAAGGTATAGAGTCTTTGGACTATACTACTGTGTTCAGCATATACCATTCAGGGCTCTTTCTGTAGCAAGAACTCCTTTGCATATTAGGCAACACACCCCTAATGTAGCCAATCCTCCAAGAGCTTACAGTAGCCCCTGTAAGAAGAGCTCTGTAAGCTCTTGGAGGATTGGCTACATTAGGGGTGTGTCACCTAATATGCAAAGGAGTTCCTGCTGCAAAAAGAGCCCTGCCAGCGTTGGTTGCTTGAAGTATGATCCTATTGTGTCATTTCGGCATTATTTAACATGTCTCATTTCTGCAATCCAAACCGTATTGCTTTGCTTGTTGGATGACCCAGTCTGTTTATTGTATTTGACATAACATTGTGTATTCTGCCTCTTGACTCAGTGAGAAAGGTGGAATGTAAATAAATAAATACAATTTGAGAAAGCGTCTTGGGATTTCTGGATTAGTGTCATGGGATCCAACCCATATTGTGAATCTTGAGGAAGTGGAGGGGGAGGAAATATTAAACAGTGTGGACGAAACATGACCCTTCTAGATTTTATTTGTCTCACATAGCAGAGATGGTATTTGCAGAGTATTTGCTTGCCACAGCAGCACTGCATAGTGAATTGTGTCCCTTGTTTTCTTTCACAGGGAGCCGGTGAGATAAACGGAATATATATTGGCCCTTCAAGTAAAAATAACTACCCTGTACTTCGGTAACAATGAACTAAAGACTCCGGCACCGATCCCCTGAACAGAGATAGCAGCTGCTTCCCCTATAAAACAAGTGATTACCATTTTTATAGCCCAATCCAAACACGTTTGGTGGGTAGTCTACTGGCTAAAACTGTAGCCAGGCAGCTCCCGGTGCAACTCTCCCCTCAGCCATGAATTCATTAAGTAGCCTTAGGCAAGCAGTTGTCTCTCCACTCCTGTCCATCTGCTACATGAGGATAATACCACAGAGCTTCTAAAAGGACTGCCAAGGAAATGTTTTACCCTAAAATACTGTGGACATACTAAGTATGATTTGTATGTGTACCCTGGACGGTGCATTGGTTTGGTTTCCAAATTCATGTGTTTAGACAAATGCAGCCCGACTGAATTAGTATTGCAATCTTTCTATGTTATTTTAGATCAAATGCCCACAGTGTGTGAGAGTGTGAGTACAAGAGAAAAGGAGAGGAGAAGAAGTGGGGGAGGGAGACGATATAGGGTTGGATCCAGCGAGTTTCTTAGCTCAATCTTGCTCAGTTCTACAGGCCCTGTCTCATATGGTTTTGTCCATGCAAGTCCCCAGGACAGCCCTTTGGGGTCGTCAAAGGGGCCCCTCCCCTTTTCACTGGGGGAATAGCTAGTTGGATCCAATGCATGGCTGCACCAATATTAAGGGTTGGATCCAGTCTAAATTTTCTAATGACAGAATAGAACTTTTCTCCCCCCCCCTTTCCCTGTAGCTCACTGATCTTCACAGATTGTATTCCTGGGGGACAATGGATTCTACAGAAAGATATGGGGATATTGTGCAGGGGGGAAAGCAAATTGGTGGGCATTGCCAATTTAGGCTAGATCCAACCCTAAGCATTTTGTTGAAGGTCCATCAATTTCAGCTGGAGAGATTCAAGCACATCTGTAACTTTCTCAATGAGATCATTATTTGAGACTTGATGATACTTCCCTTCAGTGGATTATGCCCTCCTAATTATTATTCCATGATTCATTTCTGTTCAAAATATCAAAGCATATTTATCTTGCTTCCTCCTTTTCTAGCCTTACAGGCATAGATTGTCTTCAACCCTAACATAACAGTGGGATTAACTGCAATATGTCTGTACTTGCGAAGCAGTAAAAATGCTGGAAGTCATAGAAGAAGTTTTATTTGTACTGTGTGATGTTTTAGTCAATTAAAGCCTATCAGCAACACGGCAGTAACAAAGATAATAATGGCACCCTGTTGAGAATAAAGTCCAAGCTTTGCATTTTTCCTAATGTGAAAATTGGGTTAGTGCCCTATGAAACATAACAGCATTATTATCATAGCTACGTAGGTGGCACAGTTTTATGCACATCTAAATCTTGTTTTGATATCTTCTCAGAGTTCTGCAGTCACAATTTAGTACAATGCCAATATATTTTTTTCCTCTTACTATATCAACAAGATGTATACATTACAAAACGTACTGTATATATAAAGGTGGATTATTGGTCAATAATTCATTGATAGTGAAGAATACTGGCACACACTAAAAGATCAATCCAAGCTGTGTAGAGGATTTTTTTTGTTTTTGGTAACAAGGGAACACATGCAAATCCCAAGGTCTAAAGGTATGGTAAGGTAAAGGTAAAGGTTTCCCTTGCTCAAAAGCCAGTCGAATCTGACTCTAGGATGCGGTGCTCATCTCCATTTCCAAGCCGAAGAGCCAGCGCTGTCTGAACACATTTCCGTGGTCATGTGGCTGGCATGACTAGATGCTGCCGAGGCACATGGAACACTGTTACCTTCCCACCAAAGCGGTACCTATTTATCTACTTGCAGCTTCTTGCTTTCAGACTGCTAGGCTGTCAGGAGCTGGGACCAGAGACAGGAGATCACTCCATCATTTAGCACTCGGGTCTTGAACTGCTGAACTACCGAACTTCCAGTCACCAGTTCAGCATCTTAACCACTGAGCCACCACAGCCCCTAAAGGTATGGCAAACAAATGTAAATCCGAAGATATGGTCTCAGGCAGGCCATTCTACAAAGTGAGGACCACAATAGAAAAGGCACATATATGGACCCTTTCTGCACTGACAGCTTGTTCCAGGGAATCCACGGAGTCAAGCCTTAAGGGTTGACTTTGCAGTCATATGCATTTCCTCTGCACTGCTTCTCCCCCCCTCACACACACACCCTTCAGTTTATTTATTTATGCATTCTACATCTACAAGCAAAACCTGCGGGGCAACAGTGCGCTGGAAATGGCCTGAATGCAGATTCCTGTAAAACAAATGCAGAATTAAGAGAAAGCCCCAAAACAAAGTGGAAGTGAAAGCAGGAAGGAATGCAGAATGGAAGAATAGGATGCACTCAGAAAGTGAGGCAAAATACAGGTGCAGAGAGGGCCATGGGCAGGTGTTGATCAGTACAGGTACAGCAGTTGTGGAAGTGTCATTGGAAGAATTTATTCATTATTTACTTAAGAAACTACTACTCCACTACATCAGCTTTTAATTCCTGAGGTGGTGGCTTCCGTTAAATTACAACAACGATAAGAAAAACATTAAGCACAACGATATTAATTACAGTACAGAAAAATAAATCAACATATTTTTTTTAAAAAAAAATTATTACACTTATAATCCACCCTCCCCCACAAGCAGGCAAACATGCAAGTCCCACAATAAAAATAATTGCAGCAGTTATATATGTAATAAAAAAACTGACAGAAAAAAATAATAATCTTGTTACTACCATCACCCACTCCAAAGACTGATAAAACCAATAAAGAGGCCTAAACCAAAAGAGCAATAAAAACGCTAATGAAGCTTCTTCCAACTTAGGTAGCTCTTCATCCAGCCACAAGTTTAACAAAGGCCCTCAGGGTAGGATATTCCCCTTGCCTCTTGTGCTAGCCTGCCTCACACTTAACGACAGGCCCAACAGGAGCCTATTTTCACATTTTGGTTGACAGGGAAGTCTATAAGGCAAAGTTGTTCCCTTCAGGTCAGTTCCCTTCTAAATTTAATGAACAGTGTTTGTGAAGATTGGATCTAGAGTTATTATCTTTTGAATGCTTACCCTTGATATTTATGAAAAACTAGGAGAAAGGCCCATTGTGGCAATCAATGCAATGGGCGCTAGAACAGGGGCTGGGTGAGTGCGGCGTCATGGAGCAGGAGCTCCCCACAGCTCCAGGCAAGCGTGATGGCCAGACCACCGGGGGGAGGCTGTGTTGGCTCTTTATGAAGGTGGGGTTAGGTGCTAGGCGGGCCACCCCCTCCCCGCCTCTGATTTGGTAGAAGAAGGGGCATCATTATCTTCACCCGATAGGGCGGTTGGTGGAGGGGGTGCCCTCCTGATGCCACTGGTTCCTCCTCAGCCACTTCTGAGTCCACCAGCACCTAAGCATCATAGCCAGGCACTGCAGAGTCCTTGTGGAAGCGGGCCAGGGGCCCACAAGACAAGTGGGAGCAACTTGGGGGGGAGTCACTTATAGCGACCTGTCCATGTCCCAGTCCTTGGCTGGACTCACAGAGAGTAGGTGGCAGGACAGAAGGCCACCCACATGCCCCACCATCACCAGAGGTGGCCCACGGCCCCTGACCCACCTGGAGCCACGGAAGAGCGGAGGAGCGTGGGCCAGGTGAAGCAGCGTAGAAGCCAGCGGCAGGGTGGTACTGTGCCGAAGGAGAGGGCCGATGCCATCCACCCCTCCCGGAGGCCTCCCTGTGGGTTCAGAAGGCACTTGGGTGGGGGAGGGAGGAAAAGAAGACAAACAGGAAGGTGCCACTGGGCCAGTGAGGCGGGTGGCGGGTGTCCCCCTGCCCCCGAGCCAGGGCCTACTGGCCCAGCACAGTTGGCTGCAGGGTCACTGGACAAGGGGCCGTGGGCCCAGTGAGTGTGGCCATGGGCCTCTCCCCCAATGCAGGGCCAGGCAGGCCAGCGAGGGTGGCCACAGCCTCACCGGGTCAGTGGGGCTGGGTGTGGGTGTCACCCCCCCCAAGACAGGGACCACCAGTTTTCTTCTCCCCCCATCCTGGCAGGGGGCAGAGGAAGCCCTGGGCATGGGGAGAGGTGGTGGAGGATGATGGAGGCCGCCACAGTGGGCTGGACTTGCCTATCCCTGGGGGAGGGGTGAGGCACCTGGGGAGGCTGCACAGGATCCCCCCAGCCACAGCAGGCCTGCGGAGCCACCATCGCCACCAGCACCTAGGCTCTGTGTGTTCTGAAGGATTCTGGCAGAGGAGTGGGTGGGGAAGAGGAGCAGACCCAGCACCCAGCCAATGGCATGCGAGTAGTCTTGAGTGGCAGCTGACGGGCCAATGGCTGAGGGAGCGCATGGAATCTTGCCGCTACAAATTGCTTTTATAATATAGGAGAGATAGGTTGACCATCAGCTATTTGTCATAATAACTAAATGGAACCTTCTTGTTCAGAAGCAATCTAGCTGGAGATAAATAGGCCACTTTCATGACTTTATGGAGAGTATTAGCAGGGTTCTTTTCGTAGCAGGAACTCCTTTGCATATTAGGCAACACACCCCTAATGTAGCCAATCCTCCAAGAGCTTACAGAGCTCATCTTACAGGGCCTACTGTAAGCTCTTGGAGGATTGGCTACATTAGGGGTGTGTCACCTAAAGGAGTTCCTGCTACAAAAAGAGCCCTGAGTATTAGGGTTGCCAGCCCAGTGCTAGCAGCCAATGGAAACTTTTGGGGGATGAGGACATGTTCATTGGCACTACTTTGAGACCGTGAAATCACTTCCAGAATGAACCTGGGACTGATGTCATCATGCCAGGGTGATATTCTAGGATCCCCCGTCCAAAAAAAAACACCTTCAATGGTTTTACCATAAAGTTTCAACAGAATCCTAGAGTTTTCCCTTATGTGATGATATCACTTTCAGGTTGACACCAGAAATGTCATTGTGGCATTGGAGCAATGATGATCCCTCTCATTTCCTCCCTCTGCCCTCCCAAGGAGATCCAGCCTGCCAAGGGGGAGGTCTGTTTCCAGGGCAGGATTCTAGTGAGCATAGATGAGTCAAGCCTTAGTTTTGTTTCTCTTTGATTCACTTCACTGCTTGCTATAATATAGTGGGGAGAGAATTCTTGAGGGAAGTGTATGGGTTGTTTGGAGTGGATGCTTGTAGAAGCCATAACTTTTCCTTAAGGTTGTGCCCCCAAAGCTGGTTCCCAAGGGATCTGGCCTTGGAGTCTTCTCTGCCAGGCTAGGATGTAGATAAGGTACCATATATCTGTCAGGGTTGTCATAGTGACCTAGGGGCTGGATGATGACGTATGCATGAGATGTGGGGGTGCTGTTTGCCTTACCTATAACTGGGGATTTTTCGCACCTTTCTTCAGTTCTGACACAGAGCCTGTTTTCAAAAGTAAGCATATCTCAATAAACTACCACTGCTTAAGTGTGTTGTGGAGAGTGTCTTAACTGGGAGACCTGACAGGTGTATCTGAAAAGTCATTGTTGGAATCAGGAAATTCAGTCTGATGGATCTTGGTTTAACCTAGCAGGGCAATTTTTACATTCTTATGACACAAAGTTATATTTTAACTTCAGGAGAAATCTACAAACAGAGCAGTTCACTCCTTTGCTGGAGGTTTTCAGGCAGAGACTAGACAGTCGTGTCAGGACTGGGCAAGAGGCAGAGATAGATTATCTATATCAGACCCTTCCTACTCTATGATTCTACTTTAGTTATAGGATTCTGAATAATTAATACATTCTTCAATCTACTTTTTTTAACTTTAACAAACATGTAAAGAACCTTAGTGTTCTGAAGACTGATAAAACAGTGTAACCCATTCCTCTTAAAGTGGATTTTTCCATTTCAAAAGAATAGTTGAAGAATCCCTTATTATGAAACTATAAGAACGTTACATGAATGTATGGCTACGGTCAGGAGACAAAATCTCAATAAACTAAAGAACTCTTCCAAGTATATAGTAACATTGAGGCAGTCAGATATTATAATTAAAATTCAAATCACATCAGCATTTGGCTAGAATATTTTCTGAAATACAAAAGTGTCAGATTTATGGTTGAAAATTCCAAAGTTCATTCTAAAACAATGAAAAAATTATGCAAACGAGTATGTTGATAATGGATCCCTTGCCTCAATTTACTGCCTAAGAAACTGTTTTAGTATAGGTCCTTCCATTCTAATACTAATAAGCATAGAATTATTCATTACTGATACTACAATAAGGCAAGGCCAACATGAAATGAGAAGCTATCGATTAAATCCATCTCCTAATATAGCAACAGCGTCTTGGAACAGTGCCACCTTATTCTTCTACTGTCATGTTGGCCATGATCCAGTATAGAGTTATGCACAATTTGAGCCCACTGAAATAAATGTGCCTAGCTCTGTATTGTATCATGGTCATTAGCTAAAAAGGTTATATTTATTCTTCAGTAGGTTGGACAGTTCCAGCGACTACCATGTCTGGATGCCCAAAAACAAGTTGGTGCTGATCC
This sequence comes from Gekko gecko, assembly GCA_029375565.1. Lineage (NCBI taxonomy): Eukaryota > Metazoa > Chordata > Lepidosauria > Squamata > Gekkonidae > Gekko > Gekko gecko. Next base: position 181,888,401 of record JAPDNY010000004.1, read on the forward strand.
TAAAGGGGAAAATGTATACACAAATGAGTGCAGTGTGTATATGTCCTGGCCTTAAAAATCTGAACCTGAAGCCAAGGGTCCACACAAGCATCAAGTTGCCTTCAGTTATGACAATCATCAGTTTGGGGAGTGTGGTGAAGGAACAAAGGATTTGATTCAGTTTTCTTCTGTGCCAAGCTCGCCCAACTCCCTTGTGGCCCCACTGGCCATGGCTGTGGTGGTGCCCTGTCACCAGCGGGCGAGGCGACCATGAGAATGGAAGCCGACTCGAAAGGGGTGTGTGCTGAGGGGTCTCAGTAAGACAGGGGACAGGTTTAAACGTCACCTAGCACGTCCCTCTGTCAGTGAGGGCATGGCTTCAGACCCAGCCAGGTCTCAGGAGGGGTCCATTCCACTCGATTCCCTCTCTTCCTCTATCTTGAGCAACTACCTCACTCCTTAGCCAGCCCACACATGCCCAGACCCTGGGTCGAGCATGCCCAGACGGCTCCTCCCTGCTCAGGGCCCTCCATGCCCACTCATCGCTGTCTTGGCGCTCCGTCGCTGGGCCCAGTGGTTCCTCTGGAGGTCCACCCACCCTCGGCTGCTGGCCCTGGTTTTCAGCAGGTAAGGGGGTGTCTCAGTGGTCCTGGGGGGGGCAGGGGGTCCGTCCAGAGACCCGGGACATTCTGATTGTACTTTTTGGCTATATCTATCTATCTATCTATATCTATATATATATATATATATAGATATGGAACAACTGATTGGTTTAGCATAGGAAAAGAAGTACGACAAGAATGTATATTGTCACCTTGCTTATTTAATTTATATGCTGAGTACACCATGCGAAATGCTGACCTCGATGAATCACAAGCTGGAGTTAAGATTGCTGGGGAAAAGATCAATAACCTCAGATATGCAGACGATACGACTCTGATGGCAGAAATGAAGAGGACCTAAACAGCCTCTTGCTCAGGGTGAAAGAGGAGAGTACAAAAGTGGGCTTGAAGCTCAACATCAAAAAAATTAAGATCATGGCATCTGGCCCCATCACTCCTTGGCAAATAGAAGGGGAAGTCGTAGAAGTAGTGACAGACTTCACGTTCCTGGGATTCCAGATCACTGCAGATGGTGACTGCAGCCATGAAATTAAAAGACGACTGCTCCTTGGGAGGAAAGCAATGGCAAACCTAAACAGCATGATAAAAAGCAGAGACATCACCCTGCCAACAAAAGTCCACATGGTCAAAGCAATGATATTCCCAGTAGTAACGTATGGCTGCGAGAGTTGGACTACAAGGAAGGCCGAGTGCCGAAGAATAGATTCTTTTGAACTATGGTGCTGGAGAAGACTCTCGAGAGTCCCTTGGACTGCAAGGAGATCAAATCATTCAGTCCTAAAAGAAATCAACCCTGACTGTTCCCTGGAAGGCCAGATCCTGAAGTTGAAGTTCCAATACTTTGGCCACCAAATGAGAAGGGAGCACTCACTGGAGAAGACCCTGATGCTGGGAAAGATTGAAGGTCAAAGAAGAAGGGGATGACAAAGGATGAGATGGTTAGACAGTGCCATTAATGCAACAGACATGAAATTGAGCAAACTTCAGCGGACAGCAGAAGACAGGAGGGCCTGGCGTGATCTGGTCCTTGGGGTCGCGAAGAGTCGGACTCAACTGTGCGACTGAACAACAAATTTTATATATGTGTGTGTGTGTGTGTGTAGAACAGCTATTTATGCATGATTGCCACCCCTATTGGGGGAGTTAAGAAAATGCTGAAAATCAGGTATCTGTAAAAATATATATATATATATATATATATATATATATATATATATATATATATATATTCTTCAGATGCTTGACAAGCTGTGAAGAGAAATGGGGATTTCATGCAGTGGTCCTGCTGACTCATGATCCCCATTTTGTTTCAGTCCTCCAGGGCACCTCAGCTCTCAGCAGTTGTCCTAAGTCTCTGCTGAGCAGCATATCACTCTGCTGCATCCTCCAAACTGTCAAAGGCATTTTCTTGCACTTCTCCATTGTTGCACTGTCACCAGCTGTTCAGTCTTGGAAATTCCCACCAAGACAACCGGCACCCCTTGCTTCCACTGTATGTTGCAATTTAAATGCTCCATCAAGTGCCCACATCTCTTGCTGCCCAATAACTAGTTATCATGGTGACAGCTTACTGTACTTGCACATTCCTGGAGAAATATTGGTCTAATAACCAACCACCTCCCTTCCCTTAATGCTCATTTTAGATAGCATGCTCAAACAGTAGAATGGCCCTCTGGTGTTCTGGAGACACCAAAATCACAGAGGATCTCTGGCTGATGCTCCTCTACCTTCCCTCCACCTTCCCTCCATTGGTGTCTGAGTTACAGCCCAACAAAGAAGATACACCCAGAAAAGTGCTTTCTGGGGATATGATGGTCGGAAGTTCAGGAGTGTTTATAATGGATCCCGTGCAAGCGAAAGACATCAAACTCACAGAGGATTTCTGGCTGACTCTCCTCTATGTGTCCTCCAGGTTATGGTGGGGATTGGGTTTACAGGGTCCACGTTATGGCCCTCCAAAGAAGGTGCCCCCAACCTCCATTGTTTCCAAAGGAGGGGGGAAACAGCAAAAAAGCAAGGGTAATAAAAGCCCAGCAGAACATGATCAAAGTCCCAGAGAATCTCTGCAGTAGAAACTGAAAGTAGGGGGCATTTTTGCAAGCCCAGCAGAACCAGTGCAATGCACCCAGCAGCACCAATGCACTGTGTGAAGCAGTGCTAGTGCAATCACAGGATGCCCAGCAGAACTCAATGCCACTGGCACTGCAAACTTAAAAGGTCTGATCTGTGTCACGCTTGCTTGTGTATGCTGCATGTTGCCCACTGGTTACCGTTGTGGGATCAGCAATGTCTTCCTCCCTTCTGGTCCCCTGTGCAAGACAGGAGGCATGAGGACTGTACAAAGTGTACTCATAGCCCCTGGTTTGGCCCAGGAGGACAGGGGTGAGGAGGCTTAAGAAAGCGGGGACTTCGAGGGGCCTCAGTATGGGGGGATGCTCAGAGGGGTTACTTCACCCCCTGACCCCCTCTTTGGTGCAGCATATCACAGGTTCTCTCTTTATTTAGTGGCTACCACTGAACTCTTCCTTGGCCCATCCCGCTCCTCTTTTATACTTCTCCCCTCTTCCCAGGCCATCCTGGCTGTTGGCCCCACCTCCCTTCAAAAGGTAAGATGCAGGCTCGGCTTTGTCTGGCCCCGCCCCTTCCTGATCAGACCCCATGACCCTTGGAGTCTCCCCCATCTGCTCGTCTGCCAGCCCTGGCTCTCTGCTACCCATGCCACCAGCTGCCCACACCCCACTGTGCCACCACAGCCTGTGTAACGGCCCGGCTCAGTCATGTCCCCAGCCATCGCTCTCCTGCCATTGCTTCTGGGCTGCTCTGCCTGAGCTGTGCAGGCCAGCCATCTCTCCTCCACTGGTGCTGCCTCCCCTAGTCACCTTGCTGCTGTCCCGCCATCCACCATTGCACTCCCTTCTGTGCTTCCCCAAGTCTTGGTAAGTGACAGGTGGGGCAAGTCTGTAGGGGGGGGGCAGCACCGGGTTGACCTGCCAAGGAGCCTGGAGGAGGCTGGGGCAATCTGAAAACACAAATCCAAGCAAGGGGGTGGGATTTTGCAAGCTTTGTGCAAGAAAATGGGAAGTGAACACAAAGGAACCCTGGCACAGGGGGGCTCTTGAAACTGATATGACTAGTTTGAAACTGACAACAGGGTTTCCAAGGCTGGAGAATTCCACACACCCCCATTGCTGTGAAGTTTGGTAAACATTTTGTTTGAGTGGAGGCAGTCTGTCTGGAAATGTATCCATTCAGGAACTGGCATGAACTGCTTAAAAGTTCATGGAAAGTTTGTGCCAATTGACCTGCCACAAACTCCAGTTTGCAAACCACAAACCAGCCAAAATTCATCTCAAAATTTTTTTTATGTGAGATGGTTTGTGCCCATCCCTAAAGCTCACTATTACCATGAAGTCTTTGTTCAGGCTACCAGCCCACATGGCAATATCAACCATCAAGATGTGTTCCAGATTTGACAACGCCTTCCTCCAGATGAAATAAGCCAAAAAATTTACTCAAAAAAAATGGACTCCGTTCTCACCATGTCCAGATAATTGATTACCTCTCTCCACCCACTTCCCTTTGGGTCATTCCTTTTATTCCTGTACTTCCTTGGAAAAGATACTACCAGGCATGCCTAAGTCTACTTGACATGCCTAAGTCACTGCATCCTCCAAGGTGTCACATTCCTGCCATCCTGTGAAATGGCTCTCTGAGTATTTTTTGCTAGCTAGAAGCATTTACACAACCAAGCCTAAAGTGCCAAGTGCTTGAGGGAGCCATCAACAGGATGGGGATGCATGAGAGCAGTTAGCTTTTCTCTTGCTTCCAATCCTTGTGCCAGCAGAGGGACTTCTTAAAATGAATGTGCGTGAGTGTATCTTTATAGCCCCTAAAACTCTCAGTAGTGCAAAGTACCCCCCAAATGGACTGAATTTCTCCACAAGGGTGCTCAGAATCAGGAGGGCTAATTCTGTCAGCAGGCATTCAAGTGGTCCCAAGCGCGTGAACCTTTCTTCATAGGGAAAGTATTCCAACCCTTCTATCATGCTAGTTGCCATTTTCTGCACTTTTTCTAATGCTATAATATCCTTTTTGAGGTGTGTTCGCCAGAACTGTACACAATATTCCAAATGAGGCTGCACCATTGATTTATACAGGGGCATTATGATACTGGCTGATTTGTTTTCAATTCCCCAGCATAGTGTTGGCCTTTTTTATGGTAGTTGCACACTGTCTCAACATTTTCAGTGAGTTATCTACTGCAACTCCAAGATCTCTCTCTTGGTCAGTCAATGTGTATTTATAGTTAGGATTTTTGGCCTCAATGTGCATCACTTTGCACTTGGCCACACTGAACCCCATTTGTCATGTTGTCACCCACTCGCCCATCCTCAACAGATCCCTTTGGAGAGCCTCACAGTCCTCCCTGATTTCATGTCATCCACAAATTTAGCCACTTCACTGCTTACTCCCAACTCTAAATCGTTAATGAACAATTATTTTGATCCACAAGAGGACTTGTCCTTTTATCCCATGACTATTGAGCTTACTTAGGAGCCTTTGATGAGGAACATTATCAAAAGATTTCTGGAAGTCAAGGTAAAAAAAACAACAACATCTGTTGGGTCCCCCTCATCTACATGTTTGTTCACTCCCTCAAAGAACACTCACAGGTTAGTGAGACAAGATCTTCCGTTACAGAACCCATGCTGAGTCTGCCTCAATAGTTTTTGTTCATCAATGTGCCTACTAATTCATTCCTTGATAACAGTTTCCACCAACTTACCCAGTATTGACGTCAGACTGACTGGCCTGTGATTTCCTGGATCTCCTCTGGAACCCTTTTTAAAGATGGGAGTGACATTAGCTACCTTCCAGTCCTCGGGAATGGAGGTAGATTTTAATGAAAGATTACATATTTTGTCCACAAGTTCACATTTGAGTTCTTTCAGTACTCTTGGATGTAAGCCAGGGGATTTATCAGTTTTTAAGTTGTCTATCAGTTGTAGGACCTCCTCTCTCATCACCTCTTGAAACGAGCAGTTCTGGAGTGGGCAAGCACTTCTCATCTTCCTCAGTGAAGACAGAGGAAAAAATGTATTCAGCTTCTCAGCCATTTCCTTATCATCCTTCAGTACTCCTTTTACCCTTGGTCATCCAAGAGCCCCACTGCCTCCCTGGCTGATTTCCTGCTTCTAATGTATTTGAAGAAAGTTTTATTCTTGGTCTTTATGTTTTTTGCAATATGCTTCTTGTATTCCCTTTTTGCCTGGCTGATCATAGACTTGGATTTTATTTGCCTCAGTCTGTGTTCTCTTTTATCAACCTCACTGAGACTAGCTTTCCACCGCTTAAAGGAATCCTTCTTACCTTTTACAGCTTCCATTACTTTGTTTGTTAACCATGCAGGCCTTTTTCTATATCAATTTGTGCCTTTCCTAATCTGTGGTATATATATTTTTATGAGCTTCTAGGATAGTGTCCAAGGTTTCCCAATGGTTTTGACCCTTTCTACTTTTCCTTTCAGTTTCCTCCTCACATATCCCCTCATTTCAGAGAAGTTACCCGTTTTAAAGTTAAAAGTGATTGTGTCGGTCTTTCTGAGCAACTCCCTATTTATACAAATGTTGAACTCAGTAACATTATGGTCACTGTTCCCTATCAGTGCAATCACTTTTACATCTCTCACCAGGTCTTGTGCATTACTTAGGACCAAATCCAGGATCATCTCTCCCCTGGTAGGTTCCGTGACCATCTGCTTCATAGTGCAGTCATTGAGAGTGTCTAGAAATTCAATCTCATTTTCCCAACTAGAACACATATTGACCCAATCAATGTGTGGGTAGTTAATATCACCTATTACGACGCAGTTATTTTGCTAGCTGCTATCTTTAATTCATTCATAATTTTTATAATCCTCCTCTATCTTTTGATCTGGTGGGCGATAACAAACTCCCAGTGCTAAGCTTCTTTTGGGGTCCACTATTTCAATCCTTAGCATTTCCAGAAGCAAATCCAATTCACTTACCCTCTCAATCTTATTGGACTGTATACACTCTCTGACATACAGAGCCACCTCACCTCCAACCCTCCCCCCCATCCTTCCGATATAATATATAACCAGGAATCACCATATCCCACCGATTTTCCTCATCCCACCAAGTTTATGAAATACCCACAATATCTCTTTCCCCCCCAACACCAAGCGTTCCAACTCCCCAATTTTACCTCTGAGACTTCTAGCATTTGTATATAAACATCTATAGTTTCCCATGCATGTTAAGCCTATAACCTTTCTACTGCTGCCTCAAGACTTTGCCAGGCAGTCCATATTATTAGCCACAGTCTCAGCGGACAATTTTAATCCATGTCCTTGTAGAAAAGTAACAGCTACCCCTTCTTCTCTTTGAGATGAGTCATCCTGAACCAGAGACTTTTTATCTCCTGTCGGCTTTCCCACAATATTCAGTCTAAGATGTTCTTCACTCTAGAAACTTCTGCCCAAGACACCTACTCCCCCCCCCTCACACCCAGAGCACAGGGGGGAAGTCCTGTGCCAGGTCAAATTGGGTGTGGCCATAACAGCCACAAATCTCCCTCCACTATACCTCTCTTTGGCCTGGAACACATTCTGGGATTCAAGTCACCCAACAATGGAGATGGGAGAAGAAATAATGACTTTACAGGTATCACTATATGCATAAAGCATAGAGGGGAACTACATTATATCCTGCTTCAGAATGCCCTTGAGAAGGAACTTCCTCATTTCATCAGACTATTTTGTTTTGGGTTTTAAAACATCTCCATCACACTGAACAGGTTTTTGTGGCTCAGGTGATTCTGCATTAAGTCCGGGGTTCTTTGGGAATGACCCTAAGCAAGACTGTTTGCTTGCTTTTTTGCTTGTTTAAAAATAATTATGTCTTGCCTTTCTGGCCAGTCAGAACCACCAAGATAGTATTTATTTATTTACTTACAACATTTAACACTATTTTTCACCAGTATCCCTGTGTAGATGGCCTGTGCATCAGTGTCTCATCATGTGGGGGGTAGAGGGGACACAAGTGTAGCACCCCCAACCACTACATGATGGTTGAGTCATCTCCCTGGTGTGATCATATGGAGGAAATGTCATGCACATAACCCCTGCAGAGTTGCTGATCATGGGGAGAGAGCATACATGTAGGCACTTCCTCTGTGCATTTACAGTGTGCAGATGACTTGATGCTCACATGGAGGTGGGGTGGAGTCAGTGCACTTGTCCCTGCTCTTCTTCCCTGCATGGTGAGTCAATGCGTAAATGGGTCACCTTCAGAGGGCTAGGGGACCAGTTGGTTAGGTCCAACCCATGGGGTAAGCCAGAACATAACATCATTAACTAGTCTTCAATATAACTGAGAATCCTCAAGCACTGATGCGATAATTAAGTAAATAAATAAGTGCATTGTCGTTTCTGCTGTTCATTTGGATCTTCTGTAGATTTATAGTTCGAATGGCCTACAATCTATGGGAGCAATTCACAGAAGATGTTTAAAGATCTTTGAAATCAATCGCATTTAAAAGCACAATTAAGTTCTTGGCAATGCCATCCTAAGGAGAGTTACACCCTTCTAAACCCACAGACCTAAGTAGATTGAGAAAGGTGTATGCCCCTGTTAGCATCGTACTGTAAAGTCCATTGATTTCACTACGACTTCAGGCATTTTGAGGATCACACAATAGCACTAGGGAAACACCACACAATGAAATCAGATATGTGTGACTGAAAGAGTCTCATAAAACGTGTCCCTTGCATTTCCAGTACATATAAAATCCATCTGAACAAAAAGGGTGTTTTTTTAATATAAAAAGTATTTAAAGGATTAAAAATATTTGCAGTGAAATTTTGCTAAAATAGAATTTCCAATTACTCGATGGGCTTTATTGATACTAGTGACCCCTCTGGTGGCTAATGGTAGATCAAAACCAATGAGGTCTGGCTATATTATTATGCCTCTTTACACTTGAAGCCATGAATAAAACACTCAATTTTATTTTAATCACATTTCTAGGCTTATTAAACTTATGATATATTTAGCCTTCCTCCTTGCCCCAGAGCTGTGAGGAATTAGATATAAGAGCATTTAAAATGGAAGCTTAATGATATGCTATTTTCACATGATTTCCCCCCCTATATTCCAAATGCTCTTCTGGTAATAGATTTAATATATTGATGTTATTTAAGGTCCTAGCTTTTGCTGTGCCAGGTGATCTTGTAATTGATACCCTTTCTACTGCAGTATCTCATCTAACTCCTTAGGACTCATTCATACATCAACTGGGCACTGCCCCAGTATGGTTCACATGTATGAATCCCACAGGCATTCCAACTCACAGAAACTCACAGAATAACTATTGCACTGAACAGTCCAGAACTTAACCTGAACTTAACTTTCAATGCATTTCCCAACTGGATTTTATTGTGTGAACTGGCAAAATCCAATTGGAAAGTGTATTGAAAGTAGATTATTTAGTGTGTGTGATCTCAGTTTAAGTGTAGGGGATAGTTTTGGTCCTGCACCCCCCAAAGACAATATCGATAGGCTTCAATTTCCTGCTTGGTCATTGGATGAGAAGTTGGGGGAGTGGTTAGTAATGCTGTATCACCCAGGGTCCCCTAGTTAGCTGGTAACTTTGGGACTGTGGAGGATTGGGAGTGTGTGGCTGAGATGGAGACCTTATCTTCTTTTTTTTTGCTTGCTCCATGCTTTCTTAATGATATGTGTGTGTTCATATGCATGTTCACATGATAGACTTACTTAGGCCTGGTACAAGGATTGCGGAGGCCCTGACTGGGGTGCTTCTGCAATGGCCATTTTTCTTTTTCCTCTGCACTTTGCACACAATTAATTTTAGTTGAATCTGTACTCAATTCTCTCTCTCTCTCTCTCTGTCTCTCTCTTAAAAAAAACAGATTTAATTAGTGTTCACCCTGGGCTTTCCTTCCCACAGAGCCAATGAAAGGTCACTTTTGTCCTACATCAGAGTACTCAATGTACCACCAGTTTCCCCCCTACAAGTAGAACTTTGGTACATCAACATAGTGAGCTACTTTGCAGCCCTCCACCCTCTTCCATTATAATCAGCATTGCCCCCTCCCCCAGTCTTCCCCAACCCACCATAGCAAACATACAGCTTTGCTTATTGAGGATGTGAGAGAGAATCAGTGTTGCCCGAACCATCACATTGAGATGAGATGCTCCATTCAAAAGTGCATCCTTTAGCTTGGGGGATTTGGAAGACTCATCTCTCACATACCCCCCTCCTTCCCACACATTTTCCTGTCTCCTTCTTCCCCCCTCTTTATTCTGTGACTTGTGGTTGTGAGGGTGGTGGCCCCTCCCACCTGCTACCAGGTCTCACCAGTGGGGTAATACATTGCTCTGTCTCCTGGCTACCAAATTTAGGGTTTAAAATTCAGACCCATATGAACCCCTTTCCAAACACAAATGTTTATTGTATTAATAACAACATCAACTCAGGCAGAACCTTGCAAATCTAATAATTGGAGGGGGGCAGAGGATGTACATGTAGACGCTGCTAAAGCAAGGAAGAGAAGAAGGACCCTATGTGATCCATCCAGGGGTCTTTTTTTTGGGGGGGAGCGCACAGGAGCACAGCTCCGGGAGCTCAGGAGCCAAGCCCTGCCCCCAGCCAGCGTCCCGGGGAGTCTTTCAGGCAGCCGAATGTCAATTTCAGCTCCATTATATCCTATGGGCCATTGAAGTCAATGGTGAAAACATAGGGTATATTTTGGGGGCTGGAGGGGAGGGTTTGAGGGAGAGGCTCCAAACTCATAGGGTAGCTGATGGAGCCTCTCCCAAGATACCCACCAAGTTTCAATAACATTGGATCAGGGGGTCCAATTCTATGGGCCCCTAAACAGGTTGCCCCTATTCCTTCCATTGTTCTCTATAGTGGGAAAAAAGTAACTTTTTTCCCACCATAGAGAACAATGGAGGGAATAAGGGCAACCTGTTTGGGGGCCCATAGAATTGGACCCCCTGGTCCAAAGTTCTTGAAACTTGGTGGGTATCTTGGGGAGAGGCTCCATCAGCTATCCTGTGAGTTTGGAGCCTCTCCCTCAAACCCCTCCCTCCAGCCCCCAGAATATACCCTATGTTTTCACCATTGACTTCAATGGCCCATAGGATAGAATGGGGCCGAATTGCCGCCAAATTTCTTTCATTCCCTCCTTTCCTTCTCTCCTTTTCCTCTTTCCCTCCTTCTTCTCTTCTCTCTTTCTTTCTTTCCCACCTTCTTCTCTTCTCTTTTTCCTCCTTTCCCTGTTTCCCTCCTCCTTTCCTTCTCTTTCTTTCCATCCTCCTTTCCGTCTCTTTCTTTCCCTCTTTCCTTCTCTCTGCTCTCTTTCTTTCCTTCCCTCTTTCCTCCTTCTGTGACCCAACTCTAGTGAGAAGGAGTTTAAACTTTAAACCCCTTCTCTCTTAGCTTCCCCACCCAGACCAGCTGGGGAAGGAAAGGGGAGGCTTTTGGAGATGCTTCCCCCCCTTTTGCTTCCCCTTCTGACATCAATTCCGGTGATGTTAGGGGGCATGGCATATGCTAATAGCCTAATAGCTGATTAGCATACCATATATGCTAATGAGCTCCTGCAGCTCTTTTTCTATGAAAAGACCCCTGGATCCATCACTGGTGTGTCAGGGATGGGACTGGTGGGGTGCCAAGGAAGAGCATCCCCCCCCTTTCTTGGGAAGTTTTGAAGAGGAATATAAGGGAATCTCCAAATGGAGGGGGGGGCAGAATGCATTCCATGATCCCCTAAGCCCCCCCCCCACTTTAAATTGGTAGATTTGGTGCACATAAAAGGGGGGGGGAGTTGACACATAAATACTTACCTGGCAGGGGAGACACCTTGATCACAAATAGATGGAAAAATATCCCCCAAACCAGTGCATTAGTACACTGGTATATTAGTATTTTGACCGCTAATGAAGCTTTAAAATAATTGAAGGAGAATGGAGACATCTCAGGAGGAATGAGGAAAGGGGTATGTTGCCAGGGAAAGGGATGCTTTGTGGGCAGGGCTTTAGGGAATGCAACAAATAGCAAAGATGGAGCAAAAAAAAATGATCCAGGTGTGTTTTTCTTGGTGTATAGAGAAGGGGTTCTTTAGAGGAGAAAGATGCTTTACTCTTCTTGGCCCAGGCTTGAGTGCAGGCAATGAAAACTGAGGTACAACAGCAACGCTGGTCCAGGTTTAGCGCTAAGGTGGGAATTGTCTATATGCCAGCAGTCATCAGAGGCTGCCTGTAACCTGCTCTAAATCTGGTGAAATGCATTTATGTGGATTACAGAATGAGTGGGTGGCTCTATTATTGAGGGTCTGCATGAATTTTACTACCCTTTTAGACCACTGCACATTGTTAGAGTTCACGTCAAAGCAAAGTTTGCAAGCAAGTTTAGAAGCTGGTTTGTCAGATCCTGATTTAAAGTATTATGCATGCAACACTGTACCATGGTTAACTGCAAAAATGGAAGGAAGGTGACAATTCACGGGTGAGCCAGTGACATGCTTCCATGAAATTTCTGGAGATCTGGGTGCAGTACCTAGGGAAAGTGGAGTTTGGGGAGGGGAGATATTCAGCAGGGATGTGATGGTATAGAGTTCACCCTCTGAAGCTGCCATTTCCTCTAGAGAAATCAGTCTCTGTTGTAAGGTTGCCAGCCTCCAGGTGGGACCTGGAGATCTCCCAGAATTACAACTGAGTTCCCCTGGAGAAAACAACTGCCTTGCACGATGGACTGTATGACATTACAGTTTGGTGTCATGGTTCAGAGCTGCAGACTCTAATCTGGAGAACCGGGTTTGATTCCCCACTCCTCCATATGAAGCCAGCTGGGCTTGTGTCAGTCACAGTTGTCTCAGAGCTCTCTCAACCCCACCAACCTTGCAGGGTGTCTGTTGTGGGGAGAGGAAGGGAAGGCAAATGTAAGCTGCTCTGAATCTCCTTTGGGTGGTGAAGAGCAGGGTATTAAAAACTCCTCCTCCACCACCTACTCTTCCTCCATCTTCTTCGCCTGCTGGATTCTAGCCAGAAGGTATCCTGCAATGTCTGATAAATGCTGGAAACATAAGACATGGGTGGGAAGTTATTTCCATGTTTGGTGTAAGCGTAAAAAGGTGATGTTATATTGGAGAAGGATTCGTGAAATGTTACAGAAAATGTTTGTTACCACTACCATTTAAACCTGAAATGTTCCTGCTTAATATTATGCCTGATGTAAAAGACAAGAAAGTTAAATTTCTAATTATACATATAGTTACGGCAGCAAGAATTCTTTATGCTAAGCACTGGGAAAAAGCAGAGATACCAATGGAAAATGAACTTTTGGCAAAAAAAAAAATTGAAACAGCAGAAATAGATATACTGTCAAACCCGTTGAAGGACAGAAATAAACAAAATGTGAGGAACAATTGGACACTATTTTATGACTGGGTGGAAAGAAACTTCGAAGACCAAGAACAATGAATATATCCTGCCTTATATATAATCGTGTTTTTTGCATGGCAACATTCAATGCGTGCCAAAATCAGTTGGCTGGCAGATGTGTCAATCACAAGGTCTCTCTATCCATTGGCTGTTGCACTGGCAGACCGTTCCCCTTGCCCTCAGCCCTGGCCCCTAGGGAGGGCTGACAAAGCACATTGCTGCTGCTGCCGCCACCACCCTGTTCCACCAGCGGCTCTGTGGGCCGGCCAACAGCTCTTGGCTTCGCTTCTCCCGCTGTAGGTTCTGCCAGGAAGCTGATGTGCGCGGTGCCCACCCAAGGAGGGACGGGGGGAAGCATCTGTGCCCCATCGGTCTCTCCCCCAGCAAAGCCAGCCACATTCACATTCTGCCCCACACAGTGCACACTGCTCCCCCTGCAGAGGCTCGCTTGCCAACTGCCCTACACTTCTGCCTTGGATGAGCTGGGACACAGGGAGGCATTGGTGCCCCCCCCCATTCCCACGTGCGGCAGCCCCAGGTGAAGAGCGGTGGCTGCTGCACCTGCTGGGGACTTCCAATGGTGCTGTTGGCAATGAGGTTGAGGGGGAGGGGGAGGAGGTGGATTGGCCTGGAGCTGGGTGCGGCTGGCGGAGCTGGGTGGCTGGTCATCAGGAAAGGCACTGACAGACCACTCCACTGCCCTCATCCCCAGGATCTCAGGATTTCTCTTGTCTCCCTCCCTCCCTCCCTCCGATTCTCTCTCTCTCTGCCGAGTCTCCATACCCTCTTCCTAGAGCTTGTTGCATTCATTTCTGCAACAGGCCTTAACACTAGTATAATATAAATCTGGAGAGACTCGAACTATATAGAATTTGACTCTTGTCAAGAAACATAACAGAAGATTTTAATGATTTGACTAAGTGTTGTTAGCTTTAGTAATTTTGTAAAGCAATAGAACTGGAAACAAAGAACTAAGACTCAAAACGTGTAACAGCTATTATACAGTAATTCTCCTGTATCCCATACCCTGTACCCTTCCTACCCTTATATTTTTTTTCCAAAAGCCTGCCGGGTTCTGACCCCTCTGCAATCCCAACCTTGACAGGCTTCACAACCAAGTCTCCAGGAATCTCTCAGTCCAGAGTTGTCAAACCTAATTCAAGACTAATTCCAGCTCCCATCTTGATGCTGGGACACTTAGACATGGTCCTGATCCCTCTGCAGTGTGCCACAGTGACGCAGATGTAGTTAACAATTCCAGAGGAGTGACAATATTTTATCTCAGCAATTGCACTTTACTGGCTTTTTATTTGAAATTCATATAAGATTTTAAAAAATATTACTAATATCCTTTTGGCTTCATTCATCTGCATTCATTAAATGTCAGGAACACAGAATGAATGGAACAGGGCAAAGAAAAATATTTTAAGCGAAAGTTCCTTTTAGACTGTCTAAATCATTTACGCTCTTGGCACTTGAGCTGAACATCCTTTTAAGCAGGGTTTCTAATAGTTTTGCTATGAAAAGCTCTGGAGAATACTTGCATAAATTATTTTGATCCCGGCATTTTTTTTTAACTAATAACTTTTCTTAATATCGTACAATGCCAGCTTTTCATGATCAAAAACAGAGCCGTTTCATAATCCCTCCCAAAAAGGACACCGGTTTGTATCTCCAACTTCTCTGTAAATAGAAGCATCACTGTCAGGTTGTGAACAACCAAAAGTCTACTACAAAGTTGCTCGAGAAAGGCATATTTAACAAAGGTGGCATAAAAACCATCCAAACCATTAGTTAAAACATAGCAATGACAGCAAGGGCAAATGAAATAGCTCTAAGATGCATTCGAAGCGGCAATGTGGAATTTGAGAACAATTCCAATCCGATTTAACATGATATATGTAGAATAGAGAAAAAAAGATGGAGCAAAGGTGTGGCTGTTTGACACTGCAGTGAACATGGATTAAAAGGAGACTGCGGAAAGGGCCTCTGTCACAGAGAAGGAACTATTCTCCTCTGAATAAACTCTGATTCAGAACTGGGTCATGTCAATGATTTGGTACTAGGTACCCCAACCCCACATCTAGCTGGTAGTGTATTATGGTTGAGAAGTTTCCCCATCCCAGTCCCACACTCTCTTGAGATGGATTTATTTAAACACTGGGCCACAAAAGCTGGAAAAACAGGACCAACAATACAGATCTTTGATTTTGGGTCTTCCAGTTGCTGCTATAAAATCAGTTAATACATGCCAAAAAAACAAAACAAAAAACGGTTCCTTGCTTTTGCTCTGTGTAACAAAAGTCTTTGGTTCAGGCTGCATAGGCCTACACAAACATTCCCAGGGACAGTTAGGGTCCAGAGTCAGTGTGACCTTGTGGCAGATAGTTTGCAGCTGTAAGTGAAAAGGAGTACCATCCTACCCTGACTTAGCAATTAGTGCATACCAATAAATTGAGCTGTGGGTCTTGCACCTGTGGGAAAGAGGTGAGGCTTATCTGCAGTACTTGTCCTTTAACTCCTAAGCTGGTGGGATAGACAGAAAGGACTGATGGCACCTACCAAGACTAGCATGAGGATAGTCTCTCTCTCTGGTCTTTTCGTAACTTTGTTTTGCTGCAGCCTTTCCTTAATGAAAGTTGTTAGCCAGGGTTTGGATAAGGACATTTGACAATTCATGCATCGGGTCCTGAGAGAAAGGCTGAGGTGCAAATACTAAAAAAATGAAGCACAGATGAACATAGATATTGACCTGGATCCAACCAAAACTTCTTCTAATGAAAAAAGGAGGAGGGGGGGGTCTCCTTTGGCCACCCAAAAGGCTGTGCTGGGGATCGCGGGGCCTGCATAGACAAAAGCCTTGAGGGATGGAGGCTGTGGTAAGGAAAAGAATGGGCCAGACTGAGTGAAATACTTGCCTGGATCCAACCCACTGTTTGCATTCTAATAACCTAATAGATTCTACTAATATCGCTATCTGTCTGTCTGACTGCCTTCCGAACTGATTCTAGACACGTATGCACCTTCGGTGATCTATGATATGTGCGGAAGAAGAGGGGTTAATTTTATTAGCTACATTAGCACAATCAGTTGTTTTTAATCTAGTGCTATGCAAAGGTGTCAAGAAGTCGCTTTATATCTCTCTCTCTCAGAGTTAATGCTTATGCATTATTAAAACAGAGCCCATCATAGGAGGAAGCAAGAATGTGTTCTGCTTATGCATGTCTGCTCTCTAGTGGTTTCTGGGAAATTAATGGTTACACATACCTCTTTTAAAAAATCTATTAACTGAGATATTTAAATGCATGCATTCAGTTTCAAGCTCCCCTGTTTGAAAGAGGAGCATTAAAACACGACAAAATAGATGGATTAAACGTGCCACTGAAGCCTGTGTCTAACAGATAACTGAGGGTACAACCAAGCTACAGTTCAGCACTTCTAAGTCCCATTGATTTTAGTGGGAGAATATTTGAATGTAGGGTTGGATCCCACTGTGGATTTCGGCAGCTGGAAGAGGGGAAGTGATTTTCACCAATTCTCCCCTCCTGCTTCAGGCCTCCAACTCCCCCTTGATGTTCCTAAGGGGTTTCCTGTCCCCGGGAGTAACATTTCAGGTGGTATTTTGGAATGCAATGGAAGAGAAAGGTGAGAAAGTCACACTCCATGGACAGAAATTCATTCTGTCCATGGAAACAGCCCATGGGATTCAACCCAGTAGTTTTAATTCTCCAGTTGAAAAAAAGGACCTCAAAGTGAACTCAGGTTGGACCACAAACTATGGCTGCAGTCACACTGGAGGTTTGGTGCAATCTGGCGGTGCCTCTATTTGCGGCGGTTTAAATAATTGCGGGAAGGCGTGACCAGATAGCACTCCCTGAAGCAGCTCCTCTGTGTGGTCCCATGCTGGAGCACCCACATTACCGGTGCCTCGGCCACAGAGTGAGGCCCTTGTTGGCAATGGGGGTCACTTATGCTCATCCCTACCGGGTGGAAAAAAAAAGAAACATAACTGAGATGGAAGTGAGTGATCACACTTCCCATCTGGCATCCATTTGTGACAGGGGGATTCAGACATCAGGCAAAGTAGAGTGGAAGCACTGGCATACGTAAAGACCAGTCTTCCCCCAACAAACTCTGCTTCCAGGATGGGCCAGACCCAGGTGCCGCCAACTGAGGCACAGAAGGCATATGCTGTTGACTGATCGTGTTATTTAAATCTGCAAAAGAAACACAATTATATTGGTGCAAACCACTCACGTGACCACTGCCCATGTCTCCAGTACTGTCATGAACATGTCTGATTTTTTTTTTTTTTTTAAGAACTTATATGCCAGGGGAGCTTGCTGGATGACCCTGGGCTAGTCACTGTCTCATCCTAACCTGAGAGTTGTTCTAAGGATAAAATGGAGAAGAGAAGGATGTAAGCTGCTTTGGGTCCCCATTTAGTAGAAAGGTGGATATAAATGAAGTAAATGAACAAGTAAACGTAGATAACTGGTCAGCTAAGCAGTATTGGCATATTTTTTACACAAAAAATAAGTGATAGGCGCATCATGTTTGCAATGGCCATTTTGTATCAAGTTGAAGACTTGGGCTGTATCCAGAGAAACGTTTCTATGGGAGCAAATTCTTTTGCCTGCTGAACATGATTTCCCTGCTCCCTTCCATGGGAATTAGGAATGCTCCCTGAGAACTTGTTGAGTCTAGGGACAGGATTTCGGGGGGTATTTCAGGCTACCTCAGGAGACAGTAGGCAGGAAAATCACATTCCATGAATGGAACTCGTTGCACCCAAGGACACATGAGCCCATAACCCATTGCCTCACCTCAACAATTTCTCTGTTCTGTCGGCCTAAGGCAATTTAGTGGTGATCCCATTTAACCGAGCAAGCATTATTTGAGTCTCTGTTGTTCTGTCCCTAAACTAAATGAATAATTTTTAGATTTTAACATCACAGCAATGTTAGGTGAATTGTTTCCGATCCTTTTTTTTTTTTTTTTGTCTTTATTCAACTAGATTTTGCAGAGAAAGGAGGGTAATTACACAACAGCTAAGCATCACATTTTATGACGTACTCTAAACAAGTGAAATTAAACAGTAGCTTATCTAGCCCAAGTTCTTACACAGCTTTTTCTTTCAGACACAGGAAATGCTGCATCTAATAATTAAGACCCAACAGAGCCTGAATTATCCTCTGATACCACCACATCCTGAGGGCATCATGAGAATAGAAGCAACAACCAGCTTTTTCCAGTTCTTCAGAACCAGCATTATCAAACTCCCTAAGTGTTTTCACTTCTAATTACAATATCATATTAACAGAGTTGATGCAAACAATGTTACTACTTGGTATTTAACCCTTCTCGGTTTTTGGAGGCCACCTTGAGAATAAGCTCACAAAAGTTGCTACCTTGTAAGAAGCTTTTATCCACCTACCTACTTGCACTGGGTGTTTTTGAATTTCTTATCCTATTGTTTTGATACCCAAATCCATAGTTTGATTTCACTTCTTCCTTGTCTAGCTATGTTACACCTATAATTAGAGAGGTTTTTGTCTCTTCTTGTTTCTTTGTTTCAGCCCCCAAACTCCTGTTTCACTTTTGCTTCTCCTTTGTACAAATTGGAACTGTGATTCTTTATTTCTGTGCCATTTTTGTTGCCTCATGTTATATTTTTATCATAAAATGTCCACATTCTTCAATGTTACCTGTGTGTCAATACATCTGCATTACAAAGGCTGCGGTCAGATGTGCCATTTGGCACAGTCAGGAAGTGCTCCTATGCCATCCATCAGTATTTGGCACGGAGTTGCTCGATCACACATCCCAGTATAATCTGTTTCGCTGCAGGTGCAGCCTATCACTGTGCAGACAACATGTTCCAGAAAGTGGTTTGTTTGTTTTTTTGCCTTTTTGTGCACATGTGCAGAACTGCGGAATTGAACCCACATGTGAAGAGTTCTCTGTGGACCAATTATGCAATTATGCTTATATCACTAAGTGGGGGGGAAATGGTGCCAAGTTAGTCCATCCCAATGACTTGACTGTGTGCTTGAGTGATTAGGGAACATCCATCCATTGCCCATTGGCAAGTGTTAGGACTGGACTTTCCCTGATGTCTTTTAACTCTGGTTCTGTGGTGGGGCAGCATGGGTTGCCAATGACTGCAGGACCTTTCCCAGATGTTGCAGTATGATTGTGCACTTTAGACCCATCAGGCATTCACAGCTAAATCAGATCTAAAGGCACACCTGACCACAGCCAAATACTTTACACGTATGAATGATGTGTATGTGTATCGGGTTGGATCCAATACAAAACTTCTACATGCGCTACAGTTTTTGTGCAAATGCAAGAAAAAGATCAATGCAGCAACTTGCACTAAGTCAACCTTACTGTGTACCTAATTGCATTTGTTTGTAAAAGATCTTGTGAGAACAATTTTGGAGCACTATAACATATAGGTAGAAAAGAGCCGGAGGTTGCACAACATCTTGTGCAAGCAGAATTGTACCAAGTCCATTTATGTTTTCCACTTGTGCTTCACTGGATCCAAACAGTTGTATAAAAGGGGCATAAATATATTCACTATTATGCACACCTAATCTGCCAAGGAAAACTGTACAACATGCATATATGATACAAATGAATCTACAAACTTAACAGTGAGCTGTTAGGTGAATGGAAAGATAGTGACCCATAGTGCAATGTTTTTGCCTCCTTCTCCTTACCGCTGCTCAAAATGCAGCCTGAAATTCTGGGGCTGTGTCCCCTGTACCCCAGGAATGGCATTTAGGGGAGTGTTTTGAGCTGCACCATGAGTAGGGGAGACAAACCTTCATGTTTAGGAAGGGATTCTTCCATTTGTGAAAGCACTCCAGTGGATGCAATGCTTAGTCTATGCAAATACAGAGAGCCAGTTTGGTGTAGTGGTTAAGTGCATGGACTCTTATCTGGGAGAACTGGATTTGATTCCCCACTCCTCCACTTGCACCTGCTGGTGTGACCTTGGGTCAGTCACAAGCTCTGGCACAGCTGTTCTCTCAAGGACAGTTTCTGTCAGAAGTTCTCTCAGCCCCACCTACCTCACAGGGTGTCTGTTGTGGGGAGGGGAAGGGAAAGGAGTCTGTAAGCCACTCTGAGACACCGTGGGCAGTGAAGGCCAGGGTATAAATCCAATCTCTTCTTCAAATGACAATGTATGCAGCTATTTATAAGATGGTTGTAGTGTTAGCATTATATCTATATCTAACGCTGAACCTGCTCCCCATGGAGATTTAGAGACCCAGAGAATGGGGCCAGGTTCAGATAAGTATTCTTCTGAAGACCTGGGGGCCTGCTGGGGATTATGCATGGTGGTATCATGACAACTGTTTCCATTCCTTTCGCTCATGTTACATCGTACCGGCGTGGCATTCTAAAGGAGAGTCTTCTGAGAAATAATTCTCAGTAATTGGGAAGTCTTATATAAACAGCCATTCTTTATGAATTACATATAACAAAAGAAAGGGGGGAATGTCAAAGGTCAGAGAGTTTATTCTTCAAACTGTATGGCTAATAAACCAGACTAGCTCAATCTCATCAAAGGTCAGAAACTAAGCAGGGTCAGTACTTGGATAGGAGACCATCAAGAAAGACAGCGGCTGCTATGCAGAGGAAGGCAATGGCATATGACGTCTACTCATATCTTCCCTTGAAAAGCTCCATGAGGTGGGATTTCATGGGCCTGCCATGAGTTCGTTGCAACTTGATCACACACTTCCCCTTTAGACTAAAAAGGCTGCCGGGAGAAAGAACAAGTCAGAACTTCAGTACTGTCAAATGCCACAAATTCAGCAAAGACAAGATGTCACTTCACCAAATATGACTGCTCTGTGCTGTGTTTGCAATGTCTGAAACTACTAACAGTGAACTGTGTGAAATTAAGAATTAAGACATTAATTTTAAGAATCTTCACCTCCTTGAGGTGTATCAAGACACGGACGGAAGGAAGGAAGGAAGGAAGGAAGGAAGGAAGGGAGGGAGGGAGGGAGGGAGGGAGGGAGGGAGGGAGGAAGGAAGGAAGGAAGGAAGGAAGGAAGGAAGGAAGGAAGGAAGGAAGGAAGGAAGGAAGGAAGGAAGGAAGGAAGGAAGGAAGGAAGGAAGACAGACTGCTTTTTTTGTGTGGCCCTGAACAGTTCCACATTTTCCCTGGGAGAAAACCCAAGGACACTTCTGTCACCATCCTGTTCTTCAGTACACAATTTAGAAGCTGAAGTAGTGCTTTTCTCTACAATACTCTTGGGGAGAAAAAGGTAGAACCATGGAAGTGAGGGGGAAGTCTAAATGGAGTGGTAATTTATGTTTTCAGCATGTCACTACTTGTGAAAAGAGGAAAACCGTTAGTTTAAAGGATGTTATAGATAGTGCATTCTCAGGGGACTTACCCACTCTATGTAAAAGTTAGTTCAGATATTACAATTTCTAAAGACAAGAAAAGCTCAGATTAAAAAAAAAAGGCTGGTTGCTTTAAATCAGTGCCGCTGCAGGCCTTGCAAATGACATGCTTGGAAATTAGCCTTCTTTGGCTCTCAGTATCCACATTATCGTGATTTCAGCACCCCATCCGTCTCTAATTGCTGCTTTGTTTGCAGTTTAAAGTGAGCAGAATTCAAGTGGATTTG
Source organism: Gekko gecko (assembly GCA_029375565.1). Classification (NCBI taxonomy): domain Eukaryota; kingdom Metazoa; phylum Chordata; class Lepidosauria; order Squamata; family Gekkonidae; genus Gekko; species Gekko gecko. Next base: position 181,910,157 of record JAPDNY010000004.1, read on the forward strand.
GGTCTGCACAGCTGGCAGCATTCTATATTGTCTAAATGTCCACTGTTGGCACACACTCAGAATTTACTGGATTCATGCGAATCCTCCACTTTCTGATTCCATTTGGGATGCCATGAGTACTACAGTTACCATGACCTCTAGCTAGGGAAAACAGGAATAGTAATTTACAGGAAAGATACTGCTGCTGCAGTAGTAGTGATGGTGGTGGTGGTGATGGTAATAGTATAGGACCTGATTTGTGCCTATCCACTGAATCATCCCAAGGCAGGTTTCTTGCAGCAGCTTTATACATGGAAGAACATTGTACAGTATGGAGATATGATTCTTTACAGAACTCCATGGGTGCAGTCAGATGGTGTGCTGGGAGTGGTTTAAATCACTCCAGTCCCAATGCGCTTTTTTTTAACCCAGAGAATCACAATCACACTCACCTCCTTGTTCCAGATTGCTGCGCAGTCACATTACTCCCCACCCACACACAGGAGCATGCATCAGTGGGGTTTTTTTGTCTCTCAGTTTGGGCATGCGCACAGGCGGCCATCTGTAGAATTAAATTTTTGTGCGTGTGCAGAACAGTGATTTTCACTTCAACCCAACTGCTGTAACACTTCCCTTTAAACTTTAAAAGAAGACTTCCCTTTAAACTTTGACCCCAAAACTGGCCTCCATGAGATTCAAACTCGTCTAACCAACAAAACTAGGCACCATTTAAACATTGTTTTTAATAAAATGGGAGCGGAGCTCTGACTGTGAGCATACTGCCGACACTAAAATAAAATGGCGGGCGAAGAATGGAAGCCTCGGGCTTCCAAGAACAAATGGCTCGACACCACAGAAAAGTGTGGCTTAGAACCGGAGAATCAGGAAAACATCACTTGGGGACCTGGTAACAAAATACTCCATTTTAAAGGGGATTTGAGCCGGAAAGCAACGGCTGGGGATGGTGCATAGATGTTGGGTATGTGAATGTGGATATAAAATCCATTACTGAAGCGTGCCAAAAGCGGACTAAACGGCCCATCCGAACGCACCCTATGAGTACCATTCTATCCCAGGCTTTCTACCTGGTATATTAGGGCCAACCTAGACATACTGGTTTGTAAAGAGCTGGGTCATGGTTCCTTGGACCCAACTCTGTTTCTCAACAGTCGACACAGCATCTGTGGGAAATATATGTTAAAAATGAAGGGAAGTGATTTTTAGCATTAGAAGGGTACCACAGAGAAGGAAAGGGCTCCTGCCTCCACCGTAGCTATTTTAGCATGCCAAAAAGGTGCTTGTAGGGGAGTTATTTTGCCATTTTTGATGCTCCAGATTGTGATGGCAGGGCCCTTGCTCAGTTTATCCCCATCCACACACTCCAGTAGTAGTGATCAAGCAGGTTCAGTTGTGACATATTTGCAGATGGTCAATAAAGCTAAATACAAAATAATAATAACAACAATAACAACAACAACAACAACCATGCTGGCTAATGTGCTGTGGTTGTAGATGGGACATAAGAAGTGAGGAGGTAGCACAAGTATCTGAGTAAATTTCCTGCTCCCCTTTCCTGGAGGGATTCACTTGGATACCTTCTTTCAACAACATAGGAAAAAATGTATTGCCTTTTCCTTAGAAGAGTTCATGAAGACTGGTTAAAGGTAAAGGTTTCCTTGCTCAAAAGCCAGTCGAATCCGACTCTAGGGTTGTGGTGCTCATCTCAGTTTCAAAGCCGGAGAGCCAGCACTGTCCGAAGATGTTTCCATGGTCATGTGGCCGGCGTGACTAAACACCAAGGTGCACGGAATGCTGTTACCTTCCCACCAAAGTGGTACATATTAATCTACTTGCAATTTCTTGCTTTTGAACTGCTAGGTTGGCAGGAGCTGGAACTAGAGACGGGAGCTCACCCTGTCATGTGGCACTCTCAGGTCTCGAACTGCTGAACTACTGACCTTCCACAGCCTGCAGTTCAGCGTCTTAACCACTTGAGCCACCGCAGCTCCTGAAGACTGGTTAGGTAAGCAAATAATTTGGGTGTACCAATGCAGTATCTGTTTACCACTAAGAGGAACCAATGCTTTGTTCTAGAAGGTTTTCAGTATCACATGCTCAGGGTTACAGAAATGGCAGGATGCTTTTCTTGTAAAGAGATTATGGATGGATTTTACTTGGGATGGCATTCTAAACCCAGGAATCTCAGGCTCTTGAAACTGAGGTTTTTGGTTTTTTCCCCCCTCAAGCCCCTCATGTCATTAACACACAATTGCTTTGAGGTAACCTAACCTGCTTAGCATAGAATACCTAACCTAATCCTGCCTCTCTGGAGGTCCTTGAGATCTAACCACCTGGCTCCATCCATGTCTGATCCCTATCTACCTAGCTGTATCAATGGCCCAATTTGCATCTGCCATGTAACGCTGCTTCTTTCAGCTGTGGCGCCAGCTTCCATTGCCTCCCATTTGGCTCAGTATAAAAGCTTGCCATCTGCATCATGTTTAGGGAGAGCACACAAGAGGGGGGGGCTCTCTCAGGGGTACCAGCAGGGCACTGTGCTGTGCTGCGGGGAGGAAACAGCACCGTGACCCCCCCCATGCACAGAAAGTAAAGGGGGTGACCTGGCAGAGGGGGAGGGGGCCGGAAAGACCAAATGAGCCAGGTAAAAAACACAAAACACCAAGTAGTTGCCAGGCAGGGCATTCTCAGAACTGCCCCAGGAAATAACAAATGGTTCAGGAATGGGTGTGCTTCTAACCCTCCCCTCAAAAAAATATGATTGCAGAAAAATGTTCCCTGGCTGCTTTTAAATGCAGCTAACTTGTTTCCTTTGTGACAATTTGTGTATCTACATGTTGTCGAATGCTTTCAGTGCTGGAGTTCATTAGTTGTTGTACATTTTCCGGGCTGTATGGTCATGGTCTTGGTGTTGTAGTACCTGACATTTCGCCAGCAGCTGTGGCTGGCATCCTCAGAGGTATAACACAGAAGGATGAAGTACTCTCTGTGTCAATGTGAGAAAAATGGTAGGCAGGTAATTTATATCTACTCAAGAAGGTGGGGTAGGATTGAGTTATTATCTTGTAGGAGTTCCCCAGGCTGTGCCATGCTAATGGAGGCGCTTTCCTGAGGAGGTTCTTTTGCATATGGTTGTTGAAATTCTAATCTTATCTGTAGTGCTGTTGTAAGATGTAGAGCATTTTGTGTTTTTCAGGATGGGAAACTATGCCCTATTTCTGTGTTATGCCTTTGAGGGTGCCAGGCACAGCTGCTGGCGAAACTTCAGGTACTACAATGCCAAGACCACAGCTATATAGCCCGGAAAATCTACAACAACTAATTTGCATATCTCCTTAGAAAAGATGGGAGGGAGAATTCGGCTCCAGTTGTCTGCTTATCGCTCACAGCAGCTCGGAGGGTGGGGAGGAGCAATTAAACCACCTAAAACCAAATTCACATAATGTGGTGATACACTGTAGTGACCTCAGAGTCACCACTAAATGGCAATAAAATGATACAGAAAGTTTGATGCTGAGACAAAGCAATACAAGAGCAGACGCGGAATGAGATGCAGACAGAAATTTGTTAGACATTGTGGAGTCAGTATCACAACAGCAGGAAGGACCAATGCAGATTGGACCAATGTCCGAGCCTTATCTGAGAAATTTTTGTTATTATTGTCCATTTTCTACTCACTTTCACCCCTCCCTCCTCTCTCTTGCTCACTCTTTCTTTGACAAATTCATAGCCTCTCATTGGTTGGAAATGCTAGAGATTTGCATATGCAGCAGGGAATCAGGGACTGACTATGACACTTTAAGGAGTTTGCCGTTTGTTCTGCCACCCCACCTTCTACCACACCCTTCATGCCTCATTTTCCTGAGTTTGGAAGCTAGGCCTTAGTTGTTCTAAAGTTTTCATTGAATATGGGATGGCATGTGAAATCCAACAAAAACTCCTTGCCAGTCCTGAATAATCCTGAAATACATCATTCTGAAAACCAAAAGAACCTTGAATATCATTTCCTTTTCTGTGATCAAATTAAATATTCCACAGTAACTAAACTTCTGCAAAGAAAACCACAAAAAAGTCAAGGAGGAAAACACAGCACTGCAGAAAAAAAAAGTAACTGTTCCTTTGCTAAAGAGCGAAATAAGAATATATCCCAGTAATGTCATTTTTTTCCAATGAATCAAAACACTTCAAACAAGGTCACCACACAGCTATCCAGAGGCAAAGCAATAATAGGCCCAAATGTACTTTGAGTCATAATTAGACATGAAAGATGCCCCTACTTTCAACTGGGAATATAACCTAAACCAACATTGTATTTACTGGCTTTGACACTAGGCTGCATTTTTTTTTAGTTTCCCAAGGCTTGCCATCACCTTTGAGGCACCTTGGAGATGATAATTTTGCCCACGCAGGGTTTCTAATCCACACAGCACTTCCCCCAGCTTTTCTTGCTTTTTAAAACAGTCTCACAACCTGTTCCGAATGCAAATGAGATGGAGATCTCTGCCACTGCAGCTGTTCTTTCCACTTCATGAGAGTTTGTATTCTGACCAACCTGTAAGCAAGAACATTTGGATTTCAGGGTAGAGAATTGATTTCCCCCCAATTATCAATCCATGCCTTCTGCATTTCAGCTGCAGTGAAGTGTATATTATTGATTATTATCTTTAGAAGAGCAGCCATATTCATCTGTTGCAGCCAAGAACATCAAGATCACAGTGATATCCTGCAAACCACAGATGCATGAACCAACGTGAACTATAAGCCATGGAACGTCATGCCTTTCTAAATGTGTCATTCTACCGCATTCTGCTGTCTGTGTTCTAGAGGGACAATCATATTAATCTGTTACAGCAAACGCCAAAAGGTGTCTTGAGACACGATAAGGCTGTGGTCCAGTGTCCACACTTTTTTTAAAAAACAAAACAAAACATTTTATTGAGCTTTTTTGGTAAAAAAAAAAGATAAATTACAGTACAGAACAGAATATTCAAATGCATACTTCTAATTAACCAAACTATCAACCATACAACAGTATGAGACATACAGTAAAAGGGGCCTGTAGATTATTTAGTACATCAATATGTTACATATTACAAACACCTTGTGCCTTAGAGTATCATCCTTAGTTAACAAAAGGTAAGTATTTTAAATTTGGGTTCTTTGAAGGTTTCCCAATCTAGTTTATCTAGGTTCATTTTTTCCAATAGAGGATACCATTTATCTAGAGGGTTTAGTAGATACCTTTCAACATCTTTCTGGTGTAACCATAGTGATACCTTTTCTTGCAGGAAAAAGTCCCAAACTTTGTGTAACCACTATTGAGTAGAGGGAAGGATGTTTGCTTTCCATTTGCATGCAAGTGATGATTTGGCAGCAATTAACATTATATTGATTAATGCTTTACTATTTTCAGGCGGACCATCTGCAGGCCAGTGATGAAGAAGTATCAGCATCGGGTCATAAGGTAAGTTAAATCCAGTTAGCTTGTGTATTGAAGATAAGATTCGGTACCAGTAGTTGGCTACTTTGGGGCATTCCCACCATGAGTGAAAATAGGTCGCTTTTTGACCACATTGCTTCCAACATAGCGGGGAGGAGTTTGGATAAATGTGCGAAAGTTTCGCTGGGGTAAGGTACCACCTGTGAAGAACCTTAAATGCTGTCTCTTGAATTAATGATGAAGGTGATATCCTTGTGAGGTTTTTGCATATATCAATCCATTGATCTTGAGAGATATCATGTCCCAAGTCTTTTTGCCATGCTGCTTGATAGCTAGGTATCCTATCGAGTTGCATGTCCAAGAGTAGTCTATATATTATTGAAATTGCACCCCTTCTGCGTAGATGTTTCCAGAGTAGTTGTTCAAAACCCGTAAGAGGCTTCTGTAGGTTAGGTTTAATATTGGAGTCATTCAGTAGATGTTGAACTTGTAAATATTCGAACCAGGCTAACTTGGAGTGTGATTTTCTGTCTAGATCCAGTTTTGACAGTAGTTTGCCTTTGGCTAAAAGGTCTATGATTCTCGTTAGTCCCGACAATTTCCATGCTTGAAAGTAACTCGAGTCTTCTGCCGGAGGAAACCATTTTTGGTTTGTAAAAGTACTTAAAATGGAACGTGTTGATGTTAGTTGAGTTTTATATTTATACCAAATTTTTAAAGTTGTCCATAAATAAGGGTTACATACTTGTTTCAGTTGTTTGTATGGTTGATCTTGCCATAGTAATTCTTTGAAGGCATATGGTTTGATTGTGGATTCTTCAATGTAATGCCAGTCTAAATCGTCCTCATTGTGATATTGTTTCAGAAGCTTGGACAGTTGTGTTGCTACATAGTAAAGTCTTAGATCTGGGACCGCAAGGCCACCATTTCGGACTGGTCTTCTAGCTGTGGCATGTTTGATTCTTGGAGCTTTATAATGCCATAACAATCTAGAGATGTTGTGTTGCCATTTTGTCAGCAGCGGGTCCGAGAGGAAAATGGGCAGAGCCCTGAAACAGTATAAAAATTTAGGAAAGATGAAAGTTTTGAATGATTGAATTCTTTCAAGCCACGATAGCGGTTTAAGATCCCATTTCTTAAGTAGTTCACTTACTTCGTTGTCAATTTTGTTATGGTTCCATTTAATAAGATCCGAAAGGTGTAATGGCAGATTGACACCAAGATATGGATGATAGGTTTTAACCCATTGGAAAGGATATTTAGACTGAATTTGCACTGTTGTGGCATTAGATAGACGAATTGGATAAATAGTTGACTTGGAGTGATTGATTCTCAAGCCAGCCAGTTCACCAAAATCATTCAGAGTGTTTTGAATTTCCAGGAGGGAGGATTGAGGCTCAGAGACGTAGATAGTCATGTCATCTGCGAAGAGGCTGACCTTGAATTCTTTCCCCTCTATATTAACACCTTTTATATTTGGATTATTCCGGATGTTAGAAGCCAGCGGTTCTATGGCAAGAGCAAACAGTAGTGGTGATAAGGGGCAGCCTTGTCAGGTGCCCCTATATAGATTAATACCAGAAGAAGCATCACCATTAAGTAAAAGCTTAGCTTTGGGTTTTTTATATAGAGCCGAAAGTGATCTGAGAAAAATGTCACCAAATTTCATGCAGCGTAGAAGGTTGTCTAAATATACAAATTCCAAGGTATCAAAGGCTTTTTCGATGTCCAGCATCAGGATCAGAGAGTCATTTGTCGCTTGCGATCTGCCATGGTGAATTATATTCAGTGTTTTCCTGATGTTATCGGTTATGTCTCTAGACGGAATGAATCCTGTCTGATCTTTGAGGATATAATCTCCTATTATATTTTTCAATCTGTTGGACAAAATAGTGGTGAAAATTTTACAGTCTGTGTTGAGTAAAGAGATTGGGCCCTAGGATCAGTGACATCTTTCCCTTTTTTTGGTATGAGGATTACGTTTACCTCGGTCCAAGTATCCGGCAATATTCCTGTTAGCATGATTTGGTTAAAGACATCGAGTAAAGGTTGTAGTAGAATAGATGTGAAGGATTTATAGTATTCCGGTTGAAACCCGTCGGGGCCGGGCACTTTATTCAATTTAAGAGCTTTGATAGCTTGTTCCACTTCATCTTTAACTATGGGTGAGTCCAGAAGCAGTCTGTGGTCATCTGAGAGTTCTTTAATATTAGTGCTGGTTTCTAAGAAGTCTCGTATACCCTCTTCAGAAGGGTTAGATGTAGTATAGAGTGATGCATAGAATGTTTCCATCGTTTTAACAATACAATCTGGGTCTGTTTGGAGGAGTCCATTCGAATCTTTGATACTGTGAATCCATCGGTCTACTCGTTGTTTTTTCAGTTTCCAGGACAAATAGCGGAGTTTCTTAGGGCAAGAACTTGAAATTTCATGTTTAGAGAATAGTTCTGTTTGCGTTAAAAAAGAGGATTCTAACAGTTCTAGTTGTTTCCGAAGGTCGATTAGACGTTTGTAAATTTTGTTGCTGCAAGTACGTTTATGTCTTACTTTGAGTTGTCTTATCTGGGCTGCAAGTTCTGACTTTTTTTCTGTTTTTTCTCTTTTACAGGCTATTGCAAGTGCCTTAGATTTGCCTCGTAGAACGGCTTTGGAGGCCTCCCAGACCGTGTAACTAGAGGTTCCACAGTATTGATTACGTTGGAAGTAATCTTCAAGTTCTAGTTGGAGTTCAATCCTTGTTTTGGGATCCGTCAATAAATATTTATTAAAAATCATGTTGGGTGCCTTTCTTTTAGTTTTTCCACATGTAAAAATGAATTCTATAGGGGCATGATCAGACCATCGAAAGCTACCGATTTCAGAGGATTGAAAAAGTGGGAGTGATTCAGTTGATACAACAATGTAGTCAAGCCTGGTATATACGTTGTCTTTGACTGAATAATAGGAATACTCTCTTTCGGATCCATGTTGTGTCCGCCAAACATCCTTAAAATTAAAATCGTTAAGCAATTTATGGAGAGGATTCAGAGAGACATTTACATCGAATCTCTTTATATAAGATGATTTATCCAGTCGTTTGTCTAACAAAGAGTTGAAATCACCTCCAACTATAGTATAGCCCGATCTAAACTGATTTAGTTTGGTAAAAGTGGTTCTCAGAAATTCAATTTGTCCCACATTAGGTGCATAAACTGATGCCAGCGTGACTGCACTATCATGTAATTTTCCTCTTACAAAGACATAGTGACCATCATTGTTTTTTTCAACTGCCTCAATCTTGAAAGGGACATTCTTTGCTATTATAATGGCCACTCCTCGTGATTTTGACGTGCCAGGAGCGAGGATTTGAGTGTTGAACCAGTTAGAATTAAACACCCTTTGATTGCTTTTGATGTATGTTTCTTGAAGGAGTGCAAAGGCAGTCCTGTGGTTTTTCAAATCGGAGGCTATACGTTTCGCTTTAATTTTGTTATTCAATCCCCTACAATTAAGAGAGGTGACTTTGTAATTCAATGATGCCATTTGGGAGTTGTATAGTAGATAGGTCTAAAAACGAGAAAGCCAAGGAAATTAAGGTACCTTCTATATAAGTGTGCAGCTAAATGAAGAAAAGGTATCATATGATTATTAGTATCCCCTTTAAGCAAGATAGCATTCTGTATGTATGAGCTACAATCTTGTAAAATAACCACTAAGGTAACAACATTGATGAAAAACCAATACGTTACGCAATACTGTACTGTATAGGATGAGAACAACCAGACAACAAAACCCTTCCCACCCTCTCCCTCCCCAACCATGACCCTCCCCAAACTCAAACCCCATTGAAAACAAGTATTCCCTAATATAACTTCATCAATTTCAGTGAACAGAATAACGACGTTAAGATTAATGGAAGGTGATCTTTCAGAGACCTTCAGAGTGTGGTGAATAACCACACGGAGCGGTATTCGCTCCTTCGTAAGGTCAATGCAAGGAAACAAGAAAAACAACACCAAGGCCTTCAGGCCTGGAAACATAGTTATGGGCTTCATGTCGGAACCTGACATGAATCCCCCCCCCCGCCGAAGCATTATACTCAATATAACATTTAAAGGAACAGTGCAATAAAACATATACTCAGTAATAATTAAACTTTAAATTAACTTTAACCATAGTTAGTTATTGTCAGAGTCCCTAACTTAGTCAGCCAAACACCAGGTCTTGTTCATTGAAGCAAGAATAGCATTTTATTATAGAGCTGCAATAGTAGGTTACTGGAGCAGATACATTGTTCAGAATAACGTGGTTTCACAAAGCAAGCAGTTATACCAGAAAGGGGGTGAATGGGGACCCCCCTTCCACCAATGAATGTCTAGTATGCGAATGAGAACTGAAAGCTACTATACTAATGAAGTTCCCACCGCCCTCATTGTTCCCAGCCAAGCTGTAGCTTTGAAAGCGATAGGAAGCTCACAGCCTGTCTCCACCAAGGTCAGGGTGTTAAGTCTACCAGAGATAGAGTCTGCAGAGCTCGCCCTCCACATTCCATTCGAACACTCCAGGTGCATAAATCAACACCCCACGATCCCAACCTCCCACCCTACACACCATAATACAACACAAGGCCCATCCTCCCACCCTACTCCATCCATCATGGCAGGACTACCTGACATGCAGCCCTCTCGAAAATAAATCTACCCCTTCGGTTTGTGGGGGTACAGCTTATGAAAAGCCCGGACCATTTTAGGAGCCAGAACATTTTCCGCCCGCACCCATTCCCTCTGTTCAGGCCCAAAATCAATCCATTCAACCAAATAAAACAAGCGATTACGAGAAATCTTAGAGTCCAGTATCTGTGAAACTTCATAGTGAGGTTCCCCCCACCATCAGCGGAGGCGGGGTGGGCTGTCGCGGTCTCCATTTGGTCTCCTCAGGCGCCCGGTGTAGAAGCCTTACATGAAAAACAGGATGAACAGACTTTAGAGATTTAGGCAAGGCAAGTTCCACAGTTACATTGTTAATCACTCTCACAATCTCAAAAGGTCCAACAAATTTCCACCCGAGTTTGCGGCTCGGTTGAATCCCACGTAAATTCTGTGTGGACAAATAAGCATACTCCCCACACTTTGGAACCCAGGACAGGTTACGTTTCTTGTCAGCCTGGGTCTTATAGGCTTCTTTTGCATCCTCCAGGGTCTTGGCTAAAGACGACCACGCCGCCTGCAGTTGTTTGCACCAGTCCCCAGCATCTCCTGCCGGGAGGTCGGGAGAATCTAAAAACAGCAAAGGCGGGGCGTCATATCCATGGACCGCCTTAAAGGGAGACAGACCGGTCGAAGAGTGCTGAGTATTATTGTAACAGAACTCAGCCAAAGGCAAAAGGGAGTGCCAATTGTCCTGTTGAAAGTTTGTAAAACACCTTAAGTACTGCTCAAGGGTGTGGTTTACACGTTCAGTCTGTCCATCAGTTTCTGGGTGGTACGCACTGCTGACCGCCCGCTCCACCCCAAGCAGTGACATCAGTTCACCCCAGAAATGAGAAACAAATTGTACCCCCTATTCGAGATTACTTTAGCCGGTAAAGTGTGTAGCCTCACTACGTGTTGCAAGAACGCCGAGGCTAGTTTCTTGGCTGAGGGGATTGAGGCAAACGGAACGAAATGGGCTTGCTTAGTAAATAGATCCACTATTACCCATATGACAGTATTCCCCCCACTGGGAGGCAAGTCAGTAATAAAGTCCATCGAGATCACTTCCCATGGACGAGCCGGTGTGGGGAGGGGTTGTAGAGCTCCTGGGGGTTTACCGGGTCTGGGCTTGCTCATCAAGCACGTTTGGCAAGCAGAAGTGAATAACAAAATGTCTTTTCGTAGCCCAGGCCACCAGAATTGTCTCTGTAAGAGTTGGAGGGATTTTACAAACCCTGTGTGCCCCGCCATTTTCGAGCCGTGCGCCCAGCCCATCACCTCCCCCGAAGGGAGCTGGGAACAAACAGTTTTCCATTTTTCTTCCAGCAGCCATGCGCATCTTGAGTGACTCCTTCCTCCCCCTTACCTCCCCCTATCAACGTCAGACATAGCTGTAGAGAATTTCACCACCCAGTCATTTGAGGGAGGGGTCGGGAACGGAGGGGGACGTTTGGATTGAGTCCGAGTGGTTACTGCTCCTCCCAACTGGGAAGGCGTAAAAACAGAGTCACGAATCTCCTCCCTCTTGCTGTCATGCTGTGGGAGGTGTGACAGTGTGTCTGCCAGCGAGTTAGCTTTCCCAGGGAAGTGGTGTAGAGTGAAATTGAACTTGGAGAAGAAATCAGCCCAACGCAGCTGTTTGGCGTTCAAGGAACGGGGGGAGCGGAGAAGCTCGAGGTTTTTATGATCAGTCCACACCTCGAAGGGAACCCGCGCCCCCTCCAGCCAATGGCGCCAGGTCGCCAACGCTAAGCGGATCGATCCCGCTTCTTTCTCCCACACCGACCAATTCCGTTCAGTATCATTAAACTTTCTGGAAACATAGGCAAGGGGGTGCAGTTTACCATTGTCCCCCTCTTGGAGGATCGCCCCTCCCATCGCCACGTCAGAAGCGTCTACTTGCACAATGAATTTCTTAAGTTCGTTTGGGTGAGCCAACACAGGCTCCGACGTAAAAAGGGCCTTTAATTGGTCAAATGCCCGTTGGCATGCCGGAGACCAGTCTAACTTGGCTCCGGGTCGAGTGCAGTCTGGTGACTTCCCCTTCATTTTAAGCAGATCAGTTAAGGGAGAGCCACTTGGGCAAAGTTCGAGAGAAATGATCTGTAAAAGTTCGCGAATCTGAGGAACCCTTGGAGCTGCCTCCGAGTCTTGGGTGGCTCCCATCCCACCACATCTTTTATTTTGTCAGGGTCCATTTCAATTCCCCTCTGCGATATGCGGTAGCCCAGGAAAGGGATCTCTGACTTGTGAAATTCACATTTAGACAGCTTAGCAAAGAGCTTATGCTTGTGCAACGTTTGTAACACTTCCCGCACTAGCTTCACATGGGATTTTAAGTCAGGGGAATACAGAAGTATGTCATCAAGGTAAACAAGGACCCCCTTGAATAAGTACTTGTGGAGTACCTCATTGATTAAATTCATGAAGACCCCCGGCGCCCCCTGAAGACCGAACGGCATGACTAAGTATTCAAATTGACCCAGGGGTGTATTAAATGCCGTTTTGAACTCATCCCCCTCCCTTATTCGCACTCTGAAGTAGGCATCTCTGAGATCTAGCTTCGAGAATAATTTCCCCCCAGCCACCGCAGCCAACAGGTCCTTGATCAGGGGCATGGGGTAAGCGTTTGTGTTGGAGACCGCATTCAAGCCTCGATAATCAGAGCACAACCGCAACCCCCGTCTTTCTTCTTCCGGAAAAGAACTGGGGCTACGAACGGGGAGGAGGCAGGTCTTATAAACCCTCTGCTTAAGTTTTTGTCAATAAATTTTCTTAATTCCACCTTTTCTGAAGGGCTCATGGAATATAACTTCCCTTTAGGCAACTTTTGATTCGGCAAAATTTCAATAGCACAGTCAGAGTTCCTATGGGGGGGTAGTTCATCGGCTTCCTCTTCCCCAAAGACGGAAGCCAAATCACGGTACTCTGATGGAATCATCTCTAATTCTGCCTCCGCTACCCCTGCCGTCAGTAAAGACTCCCCCCCATTGGGATACCCCACTCCGGTTTCCATAGGTGGGGCTGGCATTTCTTGGCAATGAAATTCACTTTCCCTTCCCCCCATAGGACATGGGGGTCATGATCGAAGAACCACGCGCTCCCGAGCACTAGGGGAAACCGGGCAGAAGGGGTAATGATGAAGGGTCTTTCCTCCCAGTGATGCCCAATCCCCACACGCAAGGGAACAGTCTCGTATTTGCAAGGCTCTTTCATTGTAGAGCCATCCATTTGCGTGAAAATCAGGGGATCGGCCAATTTAACTACCTTCGCCCCCAGTCCCGTCACCAGTGTGGGGTTAATGAGGTCTCTCCCACACCCAGAGTCAATGAGAGCTCATACTCTCACATGGGTCAGTAGACCCGGGTCCATCAAAGTCACCGTGAGGAAGAAAAGAGAGGGGGGTCTGCTCACCGGGATCTTCGCTTGGGAGTCCGGGACCTGCTGTTCAGCGCTATTTACAGCAGGTCCGTCTCGTTTCCCGGCTGCACGGTCTCGCCATCCGACGAATCCGATGCCTCACTGAGCGGCTTGGCTTGTAAGGCTTTCGCCCCTCTCGGTTTCGCCACAGGTTTTGGGGTGGAAGTATCAAACTTCTTCTTAATTCCCTTGGTGGCCCCGGTCGATGCGGGGGAGCCTGGGCAGCTCGCCGCGAAGTGGCCCCCTTCCCCGCATTTCAGGCAGAGACCTTGCTTCATCCTAAGCTCTCTCGTGCCGTCCTTGGGTTTCGGGTTCGGTGGTGGATTCTTCCCTCGCATAGCCGGTGTAGGGCCCGACTGGCCCCCTTTATTCATCGCTGCTGCATCATCCAGTTTGATGGTTTTCAGGCGGTTTTCCATGGTGATGGCGGCTTTTATCCAGCCCGTCAATGTGTCTGGATCTTGGGTCTTGGTGACTGAACGACGAATCTCCGCGCTGAGTCCCAATTTGTAGTGGTCTGCTAAGGTCCCGTCGCTCAACCCTCGAGTTTTTGCTGCACACCTGCGAAATTCAGCCGTGTAGTCTCTCACTGACTTGGCGCCTTGCTTGAGGGCACAGATGGCCGCTTTGGCCGTTTTATTGGCGTTCACGTCTTCGAATTGTTCCTTCATGGCCCACATGAAGGTATCGATTTCCCTCAGCTCCCGCCCGTCAGCCTGGTGGAGTCCCACATACCAGTCAGCCGCTGCATCTTTCAGGTGCGAGGCTATGACATCCACCATGCGGTCTTCACGCTGAAACAGGTGGCCCCAGGTTTCGATGAATCTTTCTGCCCTCACCAGGAAGAAAGGAAACTTCTCAGGATCTCCATCAAAATCCGCATCAAGGAGTTCTGCCGGTTTCGGTGGCAGGAACCTCCATGGTCAGGGGGTGGTTGCCCCGGCGGTCCTTGTGGACCCGGCCCCGCAGGTTGAGCGGGGGGTTGTGCCGGCACATTCTGTTGGTCCGGGACCGGAGCTTGTCGCTGGTCTTGAGGGGGTTGGTCGGGTGGTTCCTCCCTCTGTTGCCGCTCTCGCTCCTCTCGGATGCCCTCCGCAATCATCTGGGGGATGCGGGCGAGGGATTCATCTAGGAGGCGAACCAGACGGTCTTGGCTCGGCTCACCACTCCACCTCCGTCTCACCACGGCGCTTTCCAGGCCCTCGGAGTCTTGGCAGGTGTCTTCCAGCCCTTCGGCCGTGATCAGTCTGCGGACCGACCTCTCGGCGTGGCTCACTCGCACCGAAGCTCTCGGAGTTGCAAACCACGTCTCATGGGTTTCTGCCAAGGGCTTCACCCAATCTCGTCTCTGCTTGACTCGGGTGGTAACCCCGCCGTAGGCCGCTCCATACGGATCTCCGTAGGGCCCTCCAAAGTCGTACTCCTGGCCCCGTGTCACCGGCACATACGTGCCAGGGGCTTCCGTGGGTACGGTTGTCACAGGAGGTTTCTTGTCCTCCTTCTTTTCGTCTTCGATCGGGAGAGTGTCTTCTTCACTGCCACTCATGTTGGAGCCGCGGGTTTCCGACCAGTCCCAAAAAATGAAGGATTCTGAACAAACTGTCAGAGTCCCTAACTTAGTCAGCCAAACACCAGGTCTTGTTCATTGAAGCAAGAATAGCGTTTTATTATAGAGCTGCAATAGTAGGTTACTGGAGCAGATACATTGTTCAGAATAACGTGGTTACACAAAGCAAGCAGTTATACCAGAAAGGGGGTGAATGGGGACCCCCCTTCCACCAATGAATGTCTAGTATGCGAATGAGAACTGAAAGCTACTATACTAATGAAGTTCCCACCGCCCCCATTGTTCCCAGCCAAGCTGTAGCTTTGAAAGCGATAGGAAGCTCACAGCCTGTCTCCACCAAGGTCAGGGTGTTAAGTCTACCAGAGATAGAGTCTGCAGAGCTCGCCCTCCACATTCCATTCGAACACTCCAGGTGCATAAATCAACAACCCACGATCCCAACCTCCCGCCCTACACACCATAATACAACACAAGGCCCATCCTCCCACCCTACTCCATCCATCATGGCAGGACTACCTGACAGTTATTTAAGGAGACAACGGGAGTCTGCTAGGAATTTTGTTCCACTTAGTCGGAGTACCAGAGGCATCTCGTTTTCTCTTTTTGGAGTCGGAGGTGTCCATTGCTTGAGTCTCCTCCAAACCAATTGCCTTGAGGAGTGCCTGACCTGAGTCAAGGTCATCAACAAAGTAAGTATGTCCTCGGTGCCTGAGTTGCAGGTAACCTGTTGCCAGCCATCGATATTTCAAGTTTGCCTCATGAAGACGTTTTGTGATCGGTTTGAGGGACCTGCGAATTTGAAGGGCTTCCGGGGCTACATCAGGGTATATGGAAATCTCACTCTCATTATATTTGAAGGTGCCTTTCATTTTTGCTTCATGCAGTATTTTATATTTGTTTCGGATGTCGAGTAGCTCTATAACAATGTCTTTGGGGCCTTTACGACGTTCCGAAATTGGCGGGCCCAGTCTAAACGCTCTAACTATCATTGGGGTGGCATCTTCGTCAAACGCGATAGTGGAGACTAGCCAGGATGAAATAAAAGAGGCCAGATCTTCAGTACCTTCAATTTTTCCCCCAAAGCCTCGAAGTTTAAGAAATCTTTCCCTAGCACGGTGCTCTAGGGCTAGAATTCGTTCTCTTGCCCATGTTTCATTTTTTTGCAATTCTTTAATATCTTCCTGGTTAGAGATGGAAGTTTCTAAAGCCGATTCAGCGGACTGAGAGATAGCGTGAATGGATTCTTGCATAGTTTCCAGTCTCTCTGACATGGGCTGAAGTATTTCCATTATTTCAGATTTGAAGGCGCTCAGCGTTTCTAGGAAGTCTTTTTTTGTTAAGGCAGATTGTTGCGCCTGAGCTTCAGAGGCCCCGGCGGCCATTTTAGGTTACGAATCGCAAATGCTGCGCGCCGCTCCGAGGGCTGATTCCGAGCCAAAATAGGGTTTTATTTTAGAAGTACTTAAGATTCCTGAATTACTACGGTGTCCTCCGGATTTACCCATAACATTAGGTAATAATCTGTACCTTTAGCATATACAATTCGGCGAAAGGGGAGAGGGTTCGTCAGAGCTCGTTCATTTGGCGTCCGCCATCTTCCGCGCTGACGCCCCGTCCCTCCCAGTGTCCACACTTACTTAGAAGTAAGCACCATGAAACACCATGGAACTTCTGAGCCCTTAATGGTCTGGGACCCTCATACTTACAGGACCACCTTTCCTGTTACAACTTCCTGCGCTCCCTTTGGTCATTATCTAGGGGCCTCTTGCAGGTGCCTGGCCCCAGGATGGCTTAGTCAGCTGTCACCAGGGGAAGGGTGCTCTCAATTATGGCCCTAGCCTGTGGGATGCACTCTTGGATGACCCCCGTGCCCCACTGGACTTGTTTAGTTTAATGATCAAATTAGGAAGGCAAAAGGCTGAGAGCCTAAATGGATTGAGATCAAAACCTGTTCCCCTGGGAGCCACCACAAAAAAGTATGGGGACTGTCTTCCATGTATTCAGGCACTGCTGGGAACTTCTTCCTCCACTGATACATCCGTTACAAGATATGTAACAGACTGTGGGATGCACAGCCAGTTTTCATGAGGCACTGGCCAGGCTTGATTGCCTTGTCTGAACTAAGAATTTGCCCTTAGACAGGTAGAATCAGAAGGAAGGGGAACATGGAAGAAGGCAACAAGGGAACAGAAAGACTCTGCCCCCAACAGCAGTCCTCCAGTCCAGCCTTGTCTTCATTTGTAGTATAGGTTAGGCATTTCATCCATTTGCCCCGAGCAGAAGTAACGCCATCTTTCTTGCTCCAGTTTGGTGTAGTGGTTAAGTGCGCAGACTCTAATCTGGGAGAACCGGGTTTGATTCCCCACTCCTCCACTTGCACCTGGCTGTATGACCTTGGGCAAGCCATACTTCTGAGAAGAGCTGTTCTTGGAAAAGAGCAGTTTCTGTCAAGAGCTCTCTCAGCCCCACCTACCTCACAGGGTGTCTGTTGTGGGGAGGGGAGGGGAAGGGAGTTTGTAAGCCGCTCTGAGACACCTTTGGGTAGTGAAGGGTGGGGTATAAATCCAATCTCTTCTCCTCTTCTTCTTCTTCTTCTTCCATCAGGCCACAAGACATCAATGGCCAACATATCTGGGCCTTTTTTCTTCTTCTTCTTTTTTGAAGCAGTGATAAGGCTAATTACTGCTGCTCTGTTCTGGGTAAGTTTCTTGCTAAAGAGCTGCACTGCCTGAACAAGGGAAATATTTTGCCTAGAGTTAACTTCACAGTCCTTTCAACCACGGAGTCTTTCTGTGACATTTTTTGCATTGCTTCACTGGAGCCAAGAGCTTTTTCTAACATGCCGTTTTGATCTGAAAAAGTAAAAAAAAATTAGAAGAAATCAGTCATCTGAGAGCTACAGGAACCTGAGCAATTTTTTTTTTTTTAAGTCTTCCTATCTTCAGCTTCATGCAGACCGTAGCAAAGGTTTTGTAAACCTTTTGATAACAGGAACATGAGGTGAACAGCAATCTAGAGCTTTGAGGGCTATAGAGGATAATTGTCCAAGGGCTGCTAATAATGAATGAAAGCCGCAAGAGTATGTGCCCAGTAATTTGTGTAAGAAGGGAAAAGCCATGGATTAAAAAAGTTTTAATTTTAAAAACAAGCTGATTAGGCTACAGAGTCTTGCAGTGAACAATTAAATGAGCATTGTATAGATTAAAACATTTGAAACGGTATGTATATTTTAGTCTGTTCTGTTCTGGAAGACTTGTTCTCTCCCCACGTCAGCCCCTGATTTCTACACACAAAGGAGATCTCTCTCATTTTGTACTCAAATGCCTCAGACCCACATGGGACGTCCATGGGTAGCAGCAGCCTCCATATGCATGCATAGTCCATGGTATGGTGGCTAGAGAATCAGACTGTGATCCAGGAACCCTGTGTTCAAACCATATTTTGCCATGGAAGCTCACTGCGGAACCAGCAACCTTGTTTCTCTCAGCTTAACCTACTTTACAAGATTATTGTAGTGAGCATAAAATGGAGGAGGGGAGGGTGATGATGTAGACTGCTTTGGGTCCACTCTTCTGAGAAGAAAAGCAGGGTATAAATAAACATAAACACAGCTGAATGTTGGAATACATATCTCCCTTGGCACTTGGAATCAACTATCTAGGAAGGTGGTGAGCTCCCCCTCAATGGAAGTCTTTCAGCAGAGCCTGGACAAATGCTTGTCAGGGATGCTCTGGGCCAGGGATGTCAAACATGTGGCCCGGGGCCTGGATCAGGGCCCGGAGGGTTTCCATCAGGCCCACAGTGGAACTGGCTGTCTCCTGCTTCCAGTTCGGCTGCTGCTGCTGCATCATAGCTTGCTTCGCCAGACTCTCTCAATCACTCAGCCATTTCATGTTTCAACCTGGGTCCTAGACTCAGAACTCTGAGCAGGAGACTTCTGTGGTGAATACCAATAAATCAAAAGAAGGTTTGCAGCTTACAGATACACGCCTGAACAGCGTACTCAAGATTGCAACGGCATAGACATTTTGATGCAATAATTCAGAGCAAGAGGTGTCAGTTACCAGATACTGTTAAATAAACAAAATATTGCAAGAGTGCTAAATGTTTTAAGCATGTTTTTATTTTAAGTAAAAAAAAAAAATCTTTGTGTTTGTGTCCTTTATAAAGTTTATATCTCTGCTACCTGGCATAACATTTTATGACACACGTGGCCCGGCCCAACAAGGTCTCATTTATGTCAGATCTGGCCCTCATAACAAATGAATTTGATACCCCGGCTCTAGGCTGATCCTGCACTGAGCAGGAAGTTGGACTAGATGGCCTGTATGGCCCCTTCCAACTCCGTGATTCTATGATTCTGTGCAGGGGTCTTTTTGTAGAAAAAGAGCTGCAGGAGCTCATTAGCATATGGTATGCTAATAAGCTATTAGGCTATTAGCATATGCCATGCCCCCGACATCACTGGAAGTGATGTCAGAAGGGGAAGCAAAAGGGGGGGAGGCATCTTCAAAAGCCCCCCTTCCCTTCCCCAGCTGGCCTGGGTGGGGGAGCTAAGAGAGAAGGGGTTTAAAGTTTAAACTCCTTCTCACTAGATTTGGGCCACAGAAGGAGGAAAGGGGGAAGGAAAGAGACAGAGTAGAGAGAAGGAAAGAAGGAAGGAAAGAGGGAAAGAAAGAGAAGGAAAGAAGGAGGGAAAGAAAGAGAGGGAAGAAGGAGGGAAACAGGGAAAGAAAGAGAAGGAAAGAAGGAGGGAAAGAAAGAGAGGGAAGAAGGAGGGAAACAGGGAAAGGAGGAAAAAGAGAAGAGAAGAAGGTGGGAAAGAAAGAAAGAGTGAAGAGAAGAAGGAGGGAAAGAGGAAAAGGAGAGAAGGAAAGGAGGGAATGAAAGAAATTTGGCGGCAATTCGGCCCCATTATATCCTATGGGCCATTGAAGTCAATGGTGAAAACATAGGGTATATTCTGGGGGCTGGAGGGGACGGGGTTTGAGGGAGAGGCTCCAAACTCACAGGATAGCTGATGGAGTCTCTCCCCAAGATACCCACCAAGTTTCAAGAACATTGGATTAGGGGGTCCAGTTCTATGGGCCCCCAAACCGGTTGCCCCCATTCTCTCCATTGTTCTCTATGGTGGGAAAAAAGTAACTGTGGATGTGGGCCTACACAGGCAGCAACATCAACACCCATGCTGCTGCATTCTGCACCAGCTGTAACTTCTGGAGCAGAGTCAAGGGCAGCCCCATGTAGAGAGAATTACAATAGTTCAATCTGGAAGTGACCATTGCATGGGTCACTGCAGCCAGGTCACTGGGAGAGAGTTATGGGGCCAACTCCCTGATCTGCCTCAGATGGAAAAAAAGCAGATCTGATCATGGCAGTGACCTAAGCCTCCATAGTCAGTGAGGCATCCAGGACCACTCCCAGGCTCTTTTCCCTCAGTGCTGGAAACAATGGAGCCTTGTTGAAGACTGGGAGCCTGATACCCACCCCTCACCACTACCCTGGCCCAGGTGCAGGACCTCTGTCTTTAATGGATTCAGCTTCAGTGAGCTCTGCTGTAACCATAAGGCTTGTAATGCCCTGTCCAGATGTTCATGGGCAGAGTCCAGATGGCCCTTCATTAGTAGATAGAGCTGGGTGTCATCTGCATACTGGTGGCAATCCAGCCCAAACCTCTGGATAATCTGGGCAAGGGGGTACATATACATATGAAATAACATTGGGGAGAGAATTGATCCCTGTGGTACACCACATGCAAGCAGGTGCTGCTGAGACAGCCCCCCCCCCAGCTTTGTCCTCAGTCTTGGAGAAAGGAGTCCAGCCATTGTAAGGCTAGTCCCCATATCCCCAAATCGGTGAGGTGGTGGATCAGCAGCTCATGATTGACCGTATTGAATGCTGCTGACAGATCCAGAAGAATTAGCAGTGCCAATCTGCCTCAGTCCAGATGTCTCTAGAGGTCATCCACTAAGGCAACCAATACCATCTCTGTCCCATGAGCAGGGCAAAAGCCGGACTGGAAGGGATCCAGGATGTTAGCATCTTCCAAAAAATCCTGGAGCTGTGTCGCCACCACCTTCTCCATTGCCTTACTCTGAAACAGTAGATTGGATACTGGGCAGTAGTTATCAAGGACTGCAGGGTCCAAAGATGATCTTTTCAGAAGTGGACAGACCACTACCTCCTTTGGTTTCCCCAGGAAACCAGGAAGGTCCCTCTGGATAGGGGCAAGTTAACAATTTCCCTCAAGGGGCTTCCTGCTGCATTGCTACAGCTTTTGACTAGCCACGATGGGCAGGGATCAAGGAGGTATGGTAGGTTTCACCGCTACCAAGGTCTTGTCAATTGCATCCTGGATGAGCAGACTGAACTGGTCCAAAACTGGACCTGAAGACAGACAAGGGGCTTCCAGTTTCCTTATTGTATCAAGTGTAGCTTGGCACAATGGAGTGTCAAGACTTATCTGCAAAATGGTTCACAAATGCCACACAGACTATTGCCAGTTCCCTAGCATTTGGGATGCCTTGAGGCAAACCCTATTAAAAGGGACTGCAGTCCCTTTCAATGAGGTTTGCGGGGCCATGGACCACAAACCAGTTCTCAAACTGGTTCAGTTCATGGTTCGGTTCATGGTACAGCCATGAACTACAAACCAACAAGAACTGCATTTTTATGGCTCATGCCAATCTCTAACCAGGACCAGGGAACCCAGACCCTGAGCCAGTCACTGTTTCTCATCCTAACCGATCTCACATAGCTGTTGTGAGGCTAAAATGAGGAGACTCATATATCCTTCCCTGAGATCCTTGGAGAAAAGATGGGATAGAAATGTAATAAATGATGATCAAGCATCATAAAATAAATACATATAAGAGACCCCTATGCATGGAGAAGTTAGTGCATACACTAGACAGCACACCACATCGTGCCATCCTAAGCAGAGTTACATCCATCTGAGTCCATTGAAAAAAATGGGCTTGGAAGAGTGTAACTCTGCTTAGGATGGCACTCTCAGTCTCTTCCTTTTTAAATGAATCTATTTCTTTCAAAGGTTCTGGTAAACTACAAATCACTTTCATCATCTGAGGGTTCCAATACTTGACATGCTTCCATGAAGTAGTTGATTTGTTTTCATTTCTTCTGTTTAACTTGAGGTTATATGGTAGACATTGTACTTCCTTTTTTTCCTTAGAATCTCATGGGGCTTATCTTCCTTGGTCTTGCAGACAGAGACGTATTTGGCTGAATGGCTTAATTTAATATTTCTCTATAAAAACTGTTTGCTATTTGATATTTAAGAGAGGCCCAGGAGAGACAACCTTTCCAGATACTCTCCTGCTGTTTCTCAGTTGGCAAAGACATGGATGTCTGATATTTACTTTGCATTATTACAGGCTAGTAAACAAGATTTCCTTCTTTTCTTTCTTTCTTTTTAAATGCTGGAGCCAATGATTCGCCCCATTATTTATTTATTTGATTTATACCCCGCCCTCCTCCACAAGCAGGCTCAGGGCGGGTCACAACATTTCATTAAACATTTCATTAACTAAACGTAATAGCATTAAAACATAAGTTATAAAACATAAAATATAAAACCAAATTTAAATCCAATCAGAGGGATGGCAACCATTATATCTGGGATGGGAAAACACAGGGTTACTGCCACGCCCCACCACAAAAGTTAATTAGATTATAATTGTTCCTCTCGAGCAGAGCAACTAACGTCTGTGAGATCATACATTCTTTATCAAAAGAATAAAACCTTCAAAGATTTGTTTCCTTTGATTCACCCACAGACCTCAAAAGCAGGGTTACTGTAGAGTTCTTTTGAAAAGTGATCTCTACTCTTTTCTAGCTTCCTCTGCCTAATTTTAGTAAGGCTGAATCTACCTTTATTCTTCATATACTCTGGATTCAAACATACAGAAAAAGCTTGTAGACTCCCCAACCCCGCACCAGGGAAGTACCATTTCAGATTACAGAAGATTGTACTGTTTGACTGCATTCCCCACCATTAAAAAATGATCAGCACATAGGAAGGTACCTCCTCAAAAAAAATGGAGAATATAGAGCTGCGGAGTTCTCCACTTGGAGTATGGAGCTGTTTGAGAGCCACCATGGCCCCTTAGACAAAGATCTCCATTGCACATTCAGAGGAACCTGTGTAAAATGCTTGATTAGAATAGGTATACCGGAACTATCCCCAATGGCACCTTGTCCAGTTTTCTAGGCCCCCGGGATGATCCACCTCCCAAATTTTATGCTTCTACTCTCCCCCTTGGCAGTTCCATTGCACAACATAATGTTCATGAATATTTGAGTCAGCATGCTGCTCACGGTTTCCCTTGCTAGTTTCCCCCAGACTATGATAATCTTCACCCAGATTATTCCCGTTTTCGCACAGAAGAAAAGAATGAAAAAGGAGGCAACAACAAATTGCATATGCACCTATTACAAAAGTAATTATAGTCATTCCCAGTGTGCAACTGGGAATCATGAATACAGCAATTTGTGGAAGACTTACCAGTCCACTCAACTCCTACTGATCTGGCATGGAGTCTTCGTGGCTGGGTCAGTTTTTTTGTTTTGTTTTTGAGTAAGTCTGGCCTAAATGGTGCCATGGGAGTTAGACTTTGGGGTGGAAACCTAAGTTCCAATGCTGGATTCAGCATGGAGAGGGGACAAATGCAGATTGCAGCTAGCAAGCTTTATGGGAGACTGTGAGAAGCTGAGGTGGTTTGCACAGGCCACTGCATGGTTGCCTTGCCACTTGAGGGTGAGAGCCAAGCAACAGCCCTCGAGCAGGGCACATTGCTGAATGGCCCAACTCCTAAGACACCCCAGGGGTCCCCAGAATGGGGAAGGTAGGCGCACAGACTCCAACCCCCCCCAATGTATCCAGCCCAATGCCCAAACCACCTACCTCAAGATGTGGTGAAAGCATGCATACAAGAAGACCAAATAACATAGGATTGTGATGTGCAAAACAACAACAACAAGGGAGGGTAGGAAGGAAACTGTAGCCAGTTATGGTCAGGCTCCTTAGTCAGGTCACGCAACACAGGGCTTCATCAGAAGAAAACTGTTTATTGGTGAATCAGAACTAAAGACAAGTGTACAGCTTGTGTCAGGAATGCCCGGGAACAGTAGGGCCACCTCAATTATACTGCAATCAAACACTCCCTGAATGAGCTGAAGCCAATGAGTATAGTTCACACGTGCAGGCTAAGCAAGCGGGAGAAGCAAGCAAACAATCTAAAAGCCGTTATTTCCCAGCTTAGGAGTTCTGCAGCTGGAGCATCTACAAGGTCATACAAATGATAACATACAGACAGTAGGAACAGTAATGTTCAGAGGCCGGTAGACATAGAGTACTCCCTCCACATTCCATCCCCATGACAGGGCTTCCTGACAGCTATGAGCAGGCCCCAGCAGCAGAGCTGGCTAAGTAAGGGAGGGGCAGACCAGAGTGAAAGAGGCCACTCTACAGTGTTCCTGGAGCTCTGCCACCTCCAACCTGCCCCAAGCTCCTGATTGGCCATCCTGGGCTGCCGTTGAAGTCAGCCCACCATGGTCCCCACTATCACCACAGAGGTGAGGGGAGGAAGGGAAATCTGTCTCCTTTTGCTCTCCCCTTGCTCTGCAACCACAAATGCAGCCCCAGGTAAGTCCAGGGCATTGCTTCTGTGTTTTGTCTTTTAAGTACATATTACTGGGCGATTCTGCATCTAGCATTCACTCCACATTTTCTCAACTGGGAGGGAAAAGTGCAGCTCAAAACCACATTCAAATACGCCAGGCCAACACCATTCTGACTGCAGAATGGCCATAAAATGACCACAAATCTATGCAGAAGGTACCATAAAATCTGATGATCAAAGGAAGCGAAAGCAACACGGAGTGCGGAGGCTACCATAAAATCCAATGATCAAAGCAGCATGCAATGCAGAGGGGGATTTCTGTTCCAATGTGAGTTTTGTGAAACAACGGAGGGAAAAGCCAATGCAGAATCAGCCACCATCTAAAATGGTAGAAGGACATAAATTCACCAACAGTGCAAGTCAGTCAGTCTACTCAGAATCCTACTCAGTTCTATTCAACATGGTTCATCCCAAGGAAACTGCTCATGAGACTGCACAGTAAGCCTACAGGCTAAAATAACTGGTTTGCCTTTGCGATGCTTGCTTGTACGTGTGGTTTCTTCTTTTGGCTAGGAATACAGGACATAAATATTTATCAGGGATTCTCCCACTGTGGAAAGACGAGAGACGTGTATCCCATTTTCTCTGACAACTGATCTGGAACGGATCACACTGCATGCTGCAGCCAAGTCGGATGTTACTCATGGAGCATTTTCAGGATCACCCTGAAAGTTTAATAGTTTATCTGGTTTTACTTTGGGTGTCTTTAATTCTCCTAAAGTGATTACAGTTCCTTACGTAATCCTTTCATTCACTTCGACATCATTTAACATTTTGCTACATAATTTATCTTCCCGCTATTTAAAGATAACTATAGTTTTTGGCTTGCTTTTTTGTGCACTAGGGTGTTTGTGTTTCTTCTCTGATTTGCTTTGCTTGGATTTAATGCCTCTCGCTCTTAAATCTGTACTAAAGTTCTAGAGTAGCTTCTTCACCCTTTATTGAACAGGGCTGTGTAAATACACACTGGCTGTGTGAACTGCTAGGCCTTTCAGATCTATTTTCGTTTGCTTTGGGCGACTTTTAAGCTTCTCTTTGTGAGAGCTTTTAGAAACAAGAAAAGGACTTGGGCTGATGGGGTTGATCGGAAAGGGAAAGTGTAGTACTAGTGCCATTCCCCCCCCCGAATGGAGAGCAGAGAGGGACTAGATGGCTTGATTTTGCAAGGAGACCTGCTGGTATTTGCCCTCATTATCAGAGTGGAGATGGGATCAAAAACCTGAAATGGAATCTAAGGGAGGTGTTCCCATATCTAAAAGAGTCTGTGCACTAGGTTGCTTTTGTGTGCCATGAGACTGAACTGTGCCTTTAAAAACACTCAGCCACTATACAAGAGCCATGTACTACTTTCTGCCCTTTGGTTTGTGGAGGTACCATATCACATGGAGTCCCCATCCCTCTGCAAGAAATGCCAATATTTACATAGTGAGGTCATCCAAAGATCATTTGGATCTTCACCCTCTGTATTGCTGAGGCATACAAAGACGTGAAAACACTGCACCAACAACAAAAAAGATAAAATTGTATGCATGATTACACTAAGATCCTTTTTTGTGTAGTGTTGTTTTTTTTCTGACACATACAGGTACTCCTCCTCATTGGCCAACTATTTAAGAAAATACAATTAACTGTATGATATCAAGATTACTTTTATCATACAGCCATTGGCAAAATAGAAGGGGGCATGCATATTAATTGGAGACTGTGAAAAGGAGCATAAACCCAGCACTCTGTACAAAAACTGGAAATGAAAAATGGAAGCTAAAATATTCATGCTGCATCACTTCCTCTAAGGAAGAAAGACTAGGCAATTCAGAACCCCCAACTGGGGAGAATGGGATGTTTAGAGTAACTTTAACTGGGCTATACTGAAAAGTACAAGGAAGATTTTGACCACTACTCTGGGAGCTAAAGCTATAACATAAACAAATCTGTTTATATACGTCTGCACATGTGTTTTGGAGGGTCTGAGTAGTGTTCTTGCTTTTTCAACCTATAGAAATAGTCATCCAGATAAAAGTTTTGGGAAACATTGATCAAACGTATTTCCGAAGAGATACCTGCCCAAGGACGTGTTGAACTACGTAATCCTTTCTATCTTTGAACTTCTTTTATTCTTCAGCATCTCCCCTTCTTCATCTTCAGTTGGAATCTGCCTGCCTACCATTTACAACTACAAGAATAATGATACTAAGAATCAACAAGCCCATCTCCTTAGCTCTTTGAAGGTGACAATTTGTGATCCTTCTAAGGAACTTCATCGTTCATTGTGGACTGAAAACTGGCAAGATTCTTCTTCGGCAATAATGAAGCTTTTCCCACTTTAAAATGGCCATGGATGTCTGCCTCTTCCATCTGCTCCCACTGTCACCAATATTTTCTGGAGTGGGCTCAAAATATTTAGCATCCAGATAAATCAGAATGTTAATAGAAAGCAATGGCTGAACTCACTCCTTGGGGAATCAATGGCATTTTTAAAGGGTTAAATTTAATCAATATAATACATAGGTTGCATAGTGTGTGCCCTCACATAGCTCTCAAAGTTACATATGGTTATGGCCCATCCTCTCCCAGGCTCCTTCTTACCCCAGTACAGCTCTGCCCAGTGGCAGGTTGACATACTTCTCTTTGTGTTCTCTATCCTTTGGGTCCCACCAACGCCATCAAAAGATTCTTTATTTTGATATCAGAGTCTAATTCCTCACAACTGATTTTTTTTTCCCCTGGAAAATATGCATTTTTGTTATTATTTTTGCATCAATAAATCAGCACTAGACTACAAAAAACACAATGTGTTTTGTACATATGCATGCTGTGTAGATTGCATATAAAAAAAAACATACAGCATAGGTACACAATAGAAACAAATCCGCAAATCAAACAGTGGAAAGCAGAGGACTGAAATGCTTGACAACTGATATCAAAAGTAACAAACCAGGGAACATCCACTCACCCCTACCCATAATCCAACAGTTAAATTAATGAACAAAACTAGAAGTGGGAGATCTGGGAGTTAACTCCAGAGCCATGTTCGGAGATATTAAAATTATCTTTGAGCCATTAAGCACATTTCTAATTCCAATTGCCCCCTCATTAGGTATATAAAAAAGACCTTTTTACTTTATATCTAAAGGTTTGTACATATCTCTTAGGCCTAGGATCATTCTGTATTTTGTCATATGCAATGTACTACCACTTCAAGCATGAAATTATAAAGCTAAATGTACAGGAAACTTTCTATATGCTAAGTATGTTTTGCCCTTAGCATGAGTTGCACTTTCCTAGTCCTTCCAAGGTATGGGCTTTGATCTAAAAATCTGACACTTTTAATATTTTGTAATAAATGGATTGCAGAGCGTATAGCCTCCAGTTGCAAAAGAATTGTGGTGTCTCTTAAAAGTCTATCTGTTTTTGTTCAGAATTAATCTAATCTTTTTACCAAAAAAAAAATACACAATATTTCAGCAGATTATCCCCCCCAATGGCTTCAGTATTGAAAAATAGCTGTTTTTTGACCTAGAGACCTTTTTCTAACTATTTATTTTCACTCTTGGCTAGAATTTTATGCTATGAGATACATTGTGATCACAGTTATACACTAACAGCAAGATTTATCTACATTCATACTTCTGTATTACATACAGAATGAAATCTTCATTTCACAATGATTCTGGCAATGTAGCCTCATGACATATGTATTCAGTCAAGTGCCATTCTGCAACAATTCAGTTTGACAGAGATCCCCAAACAACTTCTCTAGGGGACTTTAAAAAGACACTAGAGGAGTAAAGAGTTTTTGCTCCCACATACATAGACCAGATAAAAACTGAAATAACAAGAGATATCTAATACTGTTTCAGTCCCTGCAAATGATAGGCTCCAAAATCAAGCTTATGCTACATCCAGTTTTGGTTTTACCTTACATCAAGAACCTCATACACACAAATTGATTATTTGTTCTAATTTAAAACACACTGGGTTTATTTGCATCTGTATAATTTATTTATTTACTACTAGGGAGCAAAGCCCGTTGTGGTGGAAGACAACGGGCCCTAGGAAGGGAGGGAGGGAGGGTGGAAGGGAGAGAGGGTTGGAGAAAGGAAGGAAGGAAGGAAGGAAGGAAGGAAGGAAGGAAGGAAGGAAGGAAGGAAGGAAGGAAGGGGGGAAGAGTGAAAGAAAGAAGTGAGGAAGAAAGGAAAGGTGGGAAAGGAAGGGAAGAGGGGTGGAAAAGGGCTTCTCTGGGCCTACTGCCCCCATAGAAGGCCCAGGGGATGGTGTGAGGGGGTGGAAAAGGGCTTTTCTGGGCCTACTGCCCCCACAGAAGGCCCAGGGGATGGTGTGGGGGGGCGGAAAAGGGCTTTTCTGGGCCTACTGCCCCCATAGAAGAAGAAGAGAAGAAGAGATTGGATTTATACCCTGCCCTTCACTGCCCAAAGGCATCTCAGAGCGGCTCACAAACTCCTTTCCCTTCCCCTCCCCACAACAGACATGCTGTGAGGAGGTGGGGCTGAGAGAACTTCTGAAAGAAACTGTCTTTGAGAGAACAGCTGTGCCACAGCTGGCCCAGGGATGGTGGGGGGCGGAAAGGGCTTTTTGGGGCCTACTGCCCCCATAGAAGGCCCAGGGGATGCCGTGTGGGGGGTGGAAAAGGCCTTCTCTGGGCCTAGTCCCCTCATAGAAGGCCCAGGGGATGGTGTGGGGGGCGGAAAAGGGCTTCTCTCACTTGCCTCAGCCTTGAGGTCCTGTCCCTGCGCTCACACTCCAGACGGTCCTCTCCTGTCGGAGGACTGGAGCAGACTGAGCCGAACACACTGACTGGGGCTGACATGGGCGGGACTTCGCCAAGCAGCCAGTCAGCCCTGTCCGGTGTCCTCTGACTGCCAGTTCTTGTGCCGAATCAATTATGGCAAGCATAGAATGTGGTGGAACCAGAATTCAAATATTAATAAGGACAGGATTTGCTGGCAGCTGGTGGCATTCATCTCCACATAGACAGTGAGCCAGTGGATATTGTTGAAGCATGCTTAGATGTTAGTGGCAACTATAGTATTCTCAGTCTTTGGATCAGTACCGAAGGACAAGAAGACTACAGTTCCTGTCACAACCAGCTGGAAGACTGGAGAAAGTACAGGAAAGATAGCCTCTAGTCAAGCACGTCCTCTGTTAAAAATACCCTTCATGAGTAGTTACTCCTTCAGAACCAGTCCGAGCACATGGCTGCCCCAAGTCCATGTTTTCCCGTGGATACACTACAATTACAATCTAAAAAATAGATGTGTTATGTAAGTTGAAATGCATAGGATATAAGTATGCAGATAAACATTTAAGTCTAAAAATAATTAGATTCACAAACCAACCTGGTATAAAAATAAATAGATTCACAAACCAACCTGGTATAAAATTTCTAATGCCTGCTGTTTGAAAGTAAGGAACAAGCTTTCCAATTTGTCCCATCAAATCTTTTCTTTTACATACAATTCTAAAAGGTATTTCATTCAATACAATTATATCTGTATTATCTTTTTCCAATCTTGTATTAAAATGCTGTTGCAAGACCTGATCTCGTCTTCTTCCTGGCAAAATACACCCAAGTTTCTTGTTTTGGCAAATCTAGAATTAATCTATGGACTTTGTCAATTTCAGAATCCATATATTCTTCTTCCACCCCCCCCTCAAAAAAATTGCCAAGATTTTAATAATTCTATAATAACTTCATCAGAAATCTCTGGAACAGATCTAAATCTTAAAATTCTTTCTCTCTCAACTCCAGTAAAACCAAATTATCAGTTCTCTTTCCAATTGTCTGTCTACAGCTTCTGTCTCAGTCTCTAAAAGTTTCTGCTTTATCATTAATTCACTTTACATCTCCAAATATTTGCTTTAAAGAGCTTTCCAACTTTTAATCTCTTCCTTCATCTCCTCTTTCATTTTTGTGAGTCTTTCACTTTTCTTGTTACCCATCTGATCAAATAATTTCTGGAGCAAATCAGGTGTAACTTTCCCCCCCCAAGGGATTCAGACTCCTCTTTGGTGTAATGGTTAAGTGCACAGACTCTAATCTGGAAGAACCAAGTTTGATTCCCGACTCCTCCACTTGCACCTGGCTGGATGACCTTGGGCAAGCCGTAGTTCTGATAAGAGCTGTTCTTGGAAAAGAGCAGTTTCTGTCAAGAGCTCTCTCAGCCCCACCTACCTCACAGGGTGTCTGTTGTGAGGAGGGGAAGGGAAAGGAGTTTGTAAGCTGCTCTGAGACACCTTTGGGTAGTAAAGGGCGGGGTATAAATCCAATCTCCTCCTCCTCCTCCTCCTCCTCCTCCTCCTCCTCCTCCTCCTCCTCCTCCTTCTTCTTCTTCTTCTTCTTCTTCTTCTTCTTCTTCTTCTTCTTCTTCTTCTTCTTCTTCTTCTTCTCCTCCTCCTCCTCCTCCTCCTCCTCCTCCTCTTCTTCTTCTTCTTCTTCCTGGTAATTGCCATTGTCAGTTAAAATCCAGAAGCAAAAATCTCTCTAAAGAAACAAAAGGAAAACAGATTCTGTAGCTTTAACACTTTCACATTGCACAGCTTCCACAGCTTCCAGCCAAATCACCATGACAATGAAGCAACATAGTTAAAGTCCTTAGTTCATCTTTTGTTATGGCAAGTCTTCCAATTAGGTATGCTCTTGAGCAATAAACAGAAAACAATCCCACACAGGTCTGATCTGGTGTTCTTCAACTAACAACTTTATCCCAAAACACTTTCATAAAAAAGTAGAAAAATAATAAAAATGAAGTAACTGACCTCTTATTCCATTTTAAAACTTTCTTGTGTCTTTTCCTTAAGCTTTTTGCAACAAGTTCTTAAATAATTAAGTCCCTTGTCTTCATAGTCACTGAGCCTTGGCATGACCAAGTGTCATCAAAGTCTGCGGCTCCATAGGAGAGTCTGGGCCTGCCTGATGCTTTCATTGCCCCTATTATGTCACTCAGAAATTAAGGGCATGGGGGAAGGACTATTCCTTTCCTCACTGTGCAAGCTATTTACAGGCATGTTTACTGCATTTCAGGGTATCTAGGACAGTATTTACAGGCATGTTTACTGCGTTAGGGGAGCTGTGATGGCTCAAGTGGTTAAGACGCTGAACTGCAGGCTGTGGAAGGTCAGTAGTTCAGCAGTTCAAGACCCAAGAGTGCCGCATGACGGGGTGAGCTCCCGTCTATAGTTCCAGCTCCTGCCAACCTAGCAGTTCGAAAGCAAGAAATTGCAAGTAGATAAATAGGTACCACTTCGGTGGGAAGGTAACAGCGTTCCGTGTGCCTTGGTGTTTAGTCATGCCGGCCACATGACCACGGAAACGTCTTCGGACAGCGCTGGTTCTTCGGCTTTGAAACGGAGATGAGCACCGCAACCCTAGAGTCGGATTTGACTGGCTTTCGAGCAAGGGAACCTTTACCTTTACTTTACTGCATTTCAGGGTATCTAGGACAGTTCCAATGCAGTCCGCACACATAAACCTTCCTGATGCCATGATACATACTATGAAGGAGGTCCTGAGGGCCCATCAGACTTCAGACTGTTTATGGTGTCACACTGCCAACTCAAAACTTGACAGAAACTCAGCTGAACAGATCTGAAATCCAAATCAAGAGACCTGGATGAAAGCTGAATGGAAATTTTCACAGGACTCAGTGGCATATCACCTGCTTCTTCTTGTAAGCACATCACTGGCATTTGTTATGGACAATGGGTAGCTCTCTGAAACCAACTGAAGAAAAAACACACATAAAAATAAAACTCACATTTAACTCTGGGTGATTACATCATATGCAGTTGAAAAAAAAAACTGGGAAAGAACAGCAAATATATTTGCTACCCTCCATTTTCAGTCCCACTCCCATCACTAGGAGTCCATTTTTTTCATCTAGCAATTCTCAGCTGAAGACTACCCCAGTAATATACTCCAATCCCCAATGTGAATGTGAACAGACAGAACCATGATGGGGGGAAAATGTAAAGCTGAATTGATCGCACCGATAGCGCAATCATCGGAGCCTCCACAACACCCACAAAAACCCAAAAGGCAGCTAAAGTCTGAAAAACACCTTTGCCTCTGGAATCAAGGCATTATACCCATTATTTGACTTCTACTCAGACATTCATTTATGTTACTTATGTTATGTACTGGAATAAGACATATACATTAGCTACTGGAATAATTTCCCTTCGAAAATAAAACACGTTAATAATAATTCTGTTTGTTGTTAGGTTCTGCGTTGAAAACTTACAAACTGGAAATTGGAAAGTTACAATAAAGAATATTATATCCTTTAATGAAGGGGAAGTCAATATTTTAGATGAGATTGATCTGCCAGGTGGACAAGGTTGCACTATGAATGACAGGTCGAATTAAAAATATATATATATATGCATTCAATTGCAGAAGGCCTGGCAAGAATACTAGGATTCCACTTGAGAATTCTGCATTTGTGGACAGTAGGGCACTGAGGATATTGTCCTTTACAGTATGCATTTTTCAGTCTTTGAAATTCCCAAAAATAGAAAGTTTCAAGCTTTTTGGTAGATATACCCATAGATACAGTTCTGACAAAATGTATTACCCTTTGTCTGATCAATGCATTTAAAAAAAAAATTGTGCAGAATTAATTATGTGGCATTTAGTAGGGAAGTCCATGCTAAAAGATGTTAAGGCCCAGACCTCTCAGCAATGCACAAAAAATACAGTGAAGCTACCATATATTTTGCTGCCAACCAGACCAAATGCATTGAGACAACCTTTCTAATGACTCAAAGGCTTCAGGATTTCACCTTTTGTATCATCCCAGGAGCAGCAATGTGATGCATTTTGCTCGTCACTGTGAATATTCTCCTTTTATTAGTTCAGGTCATAACTTTAATGTTCTTAATGAAGCGGAATCACATAAAAACATACTATAATTAGCTGCTGCAGTTAATGTGGAATTGGAGGCAATGATCATAACTTCTGCCAAAGACA
Organism: Gekko gecko; assembly: GCA_029375565.1. Taxonomy (NCBI): domain Eukaryota; kingdom Metazoa; phylum Chordata; class Lepidosauria; order Squamata; family Gekkonidae; genus Gekko; species Gekko gecko. The sequence continues at coordinate 181,943,941 of JAPDNY010000004.1, forward strand.
GCAATAAATAGCAGGCTAAAGTGTCCACAAATATATGACATAGGAAAGGAAATTTAAGGTTGCTTCATTTAGAGATGCTCCTTACCCACTTCTGGTAGGAGGTCTACCTCTAGTAGGAGGACTTCCATGGTTCCTGCCTACAAACCAGGCTTTGGATCAGAAGCCCAGAATGCAGCATAGACCTCTTCTATCAATCCCCCCAGAGAGGCACTGCATTTTTTTTGAATTTCTTAATTCAGTCTCTCTTGAGGTTTGGAATGAAATATGTAGCAACTTTTTCTTGGGAGGTAAGCAGATCATCAGTGCTCTGAGGCATTTCCTTCATTTAAGGGGGGAGGAATGACAGCAAATGAATATTTGCCTGGGAACATATACCACTGCCTACTCTCCCCCCCCTTTAAAACTGGAACCAATATTTCAGTCAATTGATTTCTTCATAGACCAAATACACAACAGGATCTGCCGGATATTTGATGGTGACATGTAGACACATCTATCTCTTGAAATGATACTTGTATTCCTCATGTTATGTTTTTTCTTTCAGAACCTAATGGCTACAATACACTTTGGTCATTATTTTTTAGAACTATAAACCCCATCAAAGAGAGGTTGTTGTCACCCCAATGTCCCCCTTCCCTGTCTAGCCATTATCCACTCAATCAGCCAATAAGGTTTAAACTTCTGTGATCCAGCATAGGTACCTTGGAGACTGTGAGCTGGTTCTATTCCAGTTCATAGAATCATAGAGTTGGATGGGAGCTCCAGGGTCATCTAGTCCAACATCCTCACAATGCAGGAAATTCACAAGTACCTCCCCCTCCACACCCGCAGTGACCACTGTTCCACACCATGAAGATGACAAAAAAAACCCTCCAAGATTGCTTCCTGACCCCAACTCTTCTGTTTCTTTCTGTTCTACCACCAGTTCTGCCTCTTTCATTGAACCTTCTTGGACTTTGTCCTCTGAACAGGATATGTTTACTCTCCCCTTCTTTATACTAGTAGATTTGCAAGGCTTAGCATCTAGAATAATTAGGACTCACAGATCAGCTGCTCTATTGTCTGTGTGAATGCATGTGTGCACTTGGTACCTTATGTTTCCCATTCTTATACAAAATACTGCCCAGATCTGGGACCCTGGTATACAACTGGCAGTGGATATCAGTAAGAAATATTCAAGCCATGTGTGTGGGTGTGCTTGACATGCAAGGGGGATGTTCATATAGTCTAGGGAGGCTCACAAGTAAATCACTCAGGTAACAATGCCACAGCTCAGATTAAAAGTGGGGGAGCAGGAAAATGGTGCTGTACAATGTCATGATACCATTTCCAGCCAAAAAAAAAGCTCATGTCACCCAGCCATGGTGATGCTTTAGGAATCACCAGGATATCTATGGTCAAACCATAGAGCTCCACTGGTTTCCTAGAGTATTATTATGGTGCAATGACATAAGTTGTAATCTTTCAGTTGGAAATTACATAAAGGTGTCAAAGTGATGCCACTTCCACCTAGGGGTGCACCTCTCAAAATCTCTGAGCCAAAATATGCATTATAATTGCTAGTTTGGGTCATTATTGTGATTTCTGGAATGGTTAACATAAATACAAGATTCTTAGTCATTATGAAAAATACCTGCTGAAAATATCTATGTTGTTTTTCATGTTCAGGCATTTAATGTCATCATCATCAGCAGACAGCATGTTTTTCTTTGATTCTCCTGATTCCCCAGGCAATGACATATCTCATTTCCTATTGGTTCTTTGCAAGGAATTAGGAGACCAATCCCAGCCAATCACCATTGAAGACAAGACCCAGATAAGGAATTTTTAAGGTCTGGAGCTGCTACTCAGAACTGGACAACACCTTCAGAGGGTTCAGAGACTCCACTCACAAGGATCTTCTTAAGCAGTAGTGATTAGGGTACCCCTGCAGCAGACACCAAGTGTGAAGACATGTCTCATACCAACTGGCAGATTGATTCATCACATTCAATTGCACTCACATGCTCTTTTTTTTTTTTTTTTTTGAAGAATTTGAACGGTTTTCAAAGATTGCAGTAAGAGGAGATGGGTGGTTTCCTTGTTTCCTGCAAGAAAGTGTTTTACCATCCTTCATTATTGGGGTCTGCTATTTCCTTTCAGAAGACACACACACACACACAAAGGAAAAATGGGTTTGAATTCTCAACTGGTACTTTCCTATCTGAATCAGGAATAAATGGTAAAGGTTACTTCCCACAAACCGGGATCCAAACTTTTTTTTTTTCTTTCCTTGAGCACACACTACTTTTCACCCAGCCATGTCAGACCGTTAAAGCCTGGCACCTTCTTTTTGTGACACCTAGCTCCCATAACTCAAGGTATTTAAAGCCAGTATGAGTTCCTGGGTGCATGAATAAATGTGATACTTGCAGCCCGAAACTCACAGAATCACAATGACGAAAAAGACTCACGATGAATAAAAAGACTCACATATTTTTGTTATGACGAGGCCAGATGTGACAATGTATGTGAAATTATATGTAATTTAGGACCTCGAGTCATAACAAAAATATTTAGTTCTCTTGTTCTGTTCTTTTTTAAAAAAATATTTTATCCTCAATCAGAATAAAAGCATCAAATGAGCTAAAAATGGGAGAGCCTGAGTGTTTGGTGTTCACTGAGAATGAAATGCACCCTCCACCCCAAAATTTGGTAGAATGGGAGAAAATATGGGCTATGGCTATCTTATGATATAAGCTAAATAGGAAGGTTGGGAAAGGACAAATCAGAAGATAAGTACATATGGACAGCCCTGCTCGATCAGACCAATGGTCCATCTAATCTAGTATCCTGTCTCACACAGTGACCAACCAGTTCCTCCTGTCTCACACAGTGACCAACCAGTAACAACAGGGCATAGAGGCCAAGACATTCCCTTGGTGTTGCCTCCTGGCTCTGGGATTCAGAGGTTTAGTGCCTCTGAATGTGGAGGTTCCCCTCAGTTACCATGATAGACCTATATCAGTAAGCATCTCTTGAGAGGCTGAGCATCTCTTATATGACAGAGGGCAAAGAATCCCACAAAATGGGAATCTGAATAGGAACAGACTCTCCCTTAGAACAAATATGGGCAAAAATAGTGAGTCTGAAAGGGAACCTCATTTTGGGGTTATACCATTGCCCAACTGACCAAAACTTTGAAGATTATCTTGAAATGTAGAAATAAAAAAGGAAGACAACTAGATGTGAAAGTGTGTAATACTAGGCAAATTCAGCTACACCCACACTGAATGAGTAAATGTGCATTTAAATCACAAGAATTCAACAACATATCTAGAAATGTTAAATGAGTGTGCCTTGGAGCAATTAGTCATGTAGTCACAGGGAGGGGAGGTGACCCTGCAATTGTTTCTGTGTAATACTCAGGACTATGTGTGAGATGCTATGAAATGCCACATTTATGTGAATGGAAAGTTGGCCCAAAATCCTCCATGTGCACGTTTGATTTCAGGAAATATATGTCTTGCCCAAACGATTGTAAACAGAAGATATGGAGACTGCAGATAAATGGAATGAATTATTTCTGTTGGTTTTCACTACAAAAAAAAAATGTGGGGCTTTTAGCCACGCCAGAGCCACCATTATCAGAATGGGTGTCAGAAGAACTGAGTCAAATAGAGGAATCTAGAACTGAAGATGTAAGGTTAATAGAGAGGGGTGTTAACCCTTTGCCCCCTGTGTTAGCCAAACTGCTTATCTACGCAGTGGCTGACTAACTTTTGAGGTCTTTTTGCCAATGTATACAGAGAAACCGGTGTCCGTCGGCTGAGAAGCCTATTTCTTCAAGGAATGATGCTTGACAAAGGTTTCTTAATTTGAATCAAGATTCTCTTTACTGAAGGTTCTTATCATTACAGTCATACCAAAACAGATACACACACACATACATTCAAGTTCCTTTTAGATACAGTAGAAATGGAAAACAATATTGGGATTTAAGCTAAAGGTATGTCTTCAGGAGGGGGAAAGCAATTATACTTATCTGCTTCAGGAGATGTTGGTTCTTCCAGTGCTCAGGAACAAGGATTGTTTCTAACGAAGGATTCCTTACTTTTGCTACACACAGATAGGCCAGCTATATGTGTGAGGGTTCCTTGGTCGCAACTCCAAGTTACCACAATAAGTTACCTTAGCTATCTTGTTGATATGAAGAAGGAGCAGCGGCTGCAGAAGTCAGAGCAAGCAAAAAACCCAGCAACAAAAGGTTGCACCCCCTTTTATCAGTTAGTCTGGGGGCTGGCTTGGGGTGTTTCTGGGTCCATCCCATCCCTATACCATTGGCTAAAGGATGTGGGGTTCCCTCCTCCTAAGGTGGGGCAATGCTGAAAATCTACAAGGGAGGATTTTGGTCCAGGTGTCAAGATGGGTTGGCATGGAAACCTTTAGGTATGTAGATGGATCTGGTCGGGTCTTCATACATGCAAATGCCAAGCATCCTGTGGGTACATGCGAGGTAGAGATTCCTCAATGGTGGAAAGTTGTTGTTTTTACATTCTGTGGAAAAGACCGTAATGGAGATGCTAATGGAGATGCTTCTTGCTCCCAAAGGCTGCTGGGTAAATGTGTAAGATGCGTCTGTGACCTCATTTGCATGGAGATACATGCTGTGTGGTACCTCATTTTACAGAGAGAGTCACATTAACTCAAGCATACATTCTCCCAAAGCAAAGACTCTTGCTGGCACCATTCCTGGTGTGCATGCAGGTCAGAAAATAACAAAGCATTTTCAAAGTTCACCTCCTAACACCTGTTCTAGTTTCAGTCATTCCTACCAGTTTTTCTTTCACCCTCTGACTTAACTTACTTCCCATTATTCATCACGGAACTGCCAGACTTGCGTGGAGAAAATCACTTGCTTTACACAGCAAGACAATACTTCGGACAACACAGTCTTCCCCAGACTTTGCTCGCATGCCACATTCTTGTTAAAAAAGTAAAAAAAAAAATAATAATAACAAACTGCCACCTCACTATGATCATGACTGGGGAAACTCATGCATAATTCTTTTCTCCAGGGCTGCTTTAGACAACTAAAGAGATCCGATCCTCCGATCCTCTCCGCTTCCTCTGGGGTGTGCATGTGCCTTATTTCCTAGGTGTGCAGACATTTTTTTTTTCTTTTTAAAAAACTTTTGGGGAGGTTGAAAGCCCAGCAACTTCCACTCTGTAAAGCTAGCCAGTTGCCTATAGTGAGGGAGGCAGAGTGAAGCTTTCCAACTTATGGTTAGAAACCAGTTGCAGGTGGGGTGCAGAGATCTGTCAGCAGTGTGATGACACTTCTGGTACATACCCAGAAGTTGCTGATGTGATTTTCTCCAGGGCTGCTTTAGACAGCTAAATGGGATGTTCTAAGATTTGGACAAAACCACTGAGCTTCCCCAAAATCCTAGAGCAGGGGGTCTCAAACATACAGCCCGTGGGCCAGAACTGGCTTGTCCAGGGCTCTTGTCTGGTCTGCAAACAACTTTATTGCCAGATGGCAGAGGCTGCGCATTGTATCTCTGCATACAATGCCCTACTGCTAATGAGTAATGGGCAGTGGAAGTGGGAGGGTGGATATCAAGGAGGTACTTTAAGGAAATACTGTAAGAGTGTCAATGTTTTAATCACGTTTGTGTTTTGAGTAAAAAAGAATATTGTTAATTAGATTTGCCTGTGTTCTTTATAAAGTTTATCTCCTGTATCTGGCATTACGTTTTATGGCACACATGGCCCGTCCAAACAAAGTGACATTCATGTCTGATCTGGCCTTTGTAAAGTATCACACACCATTAGCAACAATCATGTAAACTGTCATGACTTTCATCAGTCTTTGTCCAACCATGGGAAAGCCATCAAGCCTCTCCCAAAGCCAATCATGATATCATTTTAGAGGCACACACATCAGAATGCCCCAGTGTCAATCTCTCCTATAACTGGACACTCTGCCCAGTGCATCTCTTGGTGCCAAGCAACACACCTCCGTGGTCCGTGAGTTTCCTCCTCCTCACCAGGAAATGCAGTCCATTTATCTCACTAGCTTCCATGGACCTTGACTTCTAGGACTTGGCAAATATTGTCCTTCCCAAACCACCTTCTCTGCTACTCCCTTTTATTTTCCTCTCCGTTAGTTTGTGTGTTTTCCCCCATGTGCTTTGTATGTATGTTTGCTCTTTATTCTTTTTATTATAAAACATCTTTCCTGTAGTTCTACTGTCTAGTTATTTGAGAGTTCTCAGGGAACAATCACCGTAAACACTGGTGAAGATCCCCTAGTTACTCTCTCTCTCACTAGTATCCAATTATGCTAATTCCCCCCAATTAATCTGGAGACCATCAGTTAGGGTAACAATACTTAGTTCATTTTTATTAGTTATTATCCGAATGCTAGTTACCAGGTCCTGTTCAAAGTACTGGGTGTTACATATGGAGACCTCCATGGCCTTGGACCCTCACGTCTAAAGCACTGCCTCTCCTGGTATGCTCTGCCATTGCAGTTTCATTCATAGAAGCAAAGTCTTCTGCTGGTGCCACCCTACAAATAGGCAAGGTCAATGACTGTCCACCTACATGCCTTCTCTGTTGTGCCCCCACCCCCTGTCAAATAGCCTGCCTGAGGAGGTCAGAAAAGCTCCCATGCTTCTGGCATTCATTAAACTGTGTAAAATAGAATTGTTCAGAAGGGCATTTTTATAAAGGTGATAGAGCTATATTATAACAAAATGATTCAGGAAGGCACTATTATAAAAGGCATGTGAACCATACCACTGGATATAGGATGTGTTATCAGATATGTATTATCCTTATCTCATTGCTTTGTTTTTATATTTATGTCATACTATTCTTTGCATTGCTTAACATATCAGATCTAATACTTTATGGGTCTCCCCCATCTGTTGTAACCCTAGTCCTAATACATTGCTTATTAGATGTCTTATCCTATTGAGTGCATTGATTTACACTGTTCAATCCGTCTTGTGGCTCAGTGAGAAAAGCAGACTATAAAACAAGTAAATAAAATAAATGGACAACTCTAGCAGTGGGGGGCATAGGATGGATTCCCCCTCCCCATAGCTCAGGAAGGAGTGGGAATAATATCTTTACTAGAGCACATCAGGAGTCAGCAACAAAGATGGCGGCACAGATTACCATGAATCGTACTGTAGGCATATTTGACAGTCAAACATATCATGTTTATCTGTGATGATCTGATCACCCAACGTGTTTGATTTGCACCAAATGACTTAAATGGCCACCACACAGGTTCACACTGAGTTTCACCACCCCCAAACTCCGAATGAGTGAAAATACCGCCGAGATTGGTTGCTATTAATCTTGCTAAGAACTATTTAGATGAGCACTGGACATTAAGAGTTAAAACAGTACTCGTGATTGATTTATATGACTTGTAACTAACTTAATGATCTATCCAACCGATTTCCTGGCTCCGTGGCAATGGCACAGCAGGGGTAGGAGGAGAACTCAATCAGGCTGCCCAAGAAGAACACACATGTACAAAAAGCTGGTTGGAAGTGTAAGGAAGTGTTAGGAAGGCACATAGTGAGAAAGAGTCACAAAACAGGATTGACAAACAGAAAACTGGCCACTGGAAAATTGATGCAACTGTCAGACAGAACGTGAGCCAAACCAGTGAATGTCTGAGCATCCCTAGATGCCAGAAATAAGGGTGCAGAACGGTGCAGACACCCAGCTCCTGAATGGACAGTGCCATTGTCTGGCCTCGAGTTCTGCTATCCATTCAATAGCCATGTACAATTTTGGAACCTTGGCCTCAGTTGATGAGAGAGCTTGTGAGGGGCAGGCTAATGTGATCATTCCGGTAGACTGAGGCCTACCAGACTGAGGCCTGGACTATGATATGCTCACGTTGCAATGGGCAGCTATGTAGAGAACGCTTAAGCCATGGCCTCTGACTTTCTGGGACTCTAAGGCTGTGCCATCTGATGCATGGTATAGATGTGTAACAGTGCCACGGTGGCTCAGAGGTTAAGACGCTGAAGCTGCAGACTGGAAGGTCTGTAGCTCAGCAGTCCGAGACCCTGGGGCTGTGTGACAGAGTGAGCTCCTGTCTCTGGCCCCAGCTCCTGCCAGCCTAGCCATTTGAAAGCAAGAAATTGCAAGTAGATAAATAGGTTCTGCTTCAGTGGGAAGGTAACAGCGTTCCGTGCGCCTTGATGTTTAGTCATGCCGGCCACATGACCACGGAAACAGCACTGGCTCTTCGGCTTGGAAAGGGAGATGAGCACCGCCCCCTAGAGTTGGATTCAACCAGCTTTCGAGCAAGGGAAACCTTTTACTATAATTGTGTAGATAGTAAAAGTTAGCTTTTCTTTTTCCTTTGCTGCAAGGATTTTAGAGTGTTGTGTTGCCTAGAAACAAAACCATTCCAGAAAGTATTTAATAAACTTCATATATATCTTTATAAAGGTCTGCTTTCTTGTGTACAATAGTCCTGGGAGCCCATGAAGTTCAGGCTTGGGCTTCTTGACATGTGTGCATCACCTTCCCCTCCATCTTCAGTGTTACTCAGTAGTAGGGGGCACAATCTTCCTTGTGCTGATGAGCTGATCTCTAGCAACTAGTCTCTTACGAGTCCTTGATTATGGATGCCCTAAACAGAACAGATCTGGGACCAACCCTAGGAATATTCCTAAAGATATCTCCTGTGTTGATTTTAAGTGAAAATAGCAGCTGTGGAGGCAGATGAGTCCCATCTGTGGCAGGGCATGGGGGGGGGGGAGGCTGGTTTAATTCTTTTTTTTCCCCCAGCAGTGATTGGAATCTCCTCCCTCAGCAGCTGCTGTGGCATCTACAAATTAAAGTCTTGCCTCAAAAGCTTTTTAGGCGTCGTTGCAAGACTGAGTAAGAATGCAGGGAGGCGTAATCCAACAGGCTCTGCATATTAGATGACAAAACAACGCTTTAGAACATATGCCTTCAACAAAGGCTTCTGATAACTCACCCCCCACCACCACCACCACCAAAGAAAGCTTTCTTCTCTTCATATCTTGCATTGGGGAAGACCGAAGACAGCTGCATACGGAATGACCGTGACATAACTTGCGAGCACTTCTCCAAATGGAACAAAATACCAAATTTGCATATTGAAACAATAAGGTGGCCTTATTAAGGCTGCGCGAGAGAAGTCATGTCTAGTCTGGAAATATGCCGAAGACGAGTGTGCAACTTCTGTTGTCCTTTGGCAGAATAATATACACCTGAAGTATACAAAATATACAAGTAGACATACTGTAGGGCCGGGGTGTCAAACATAAGGCCCAGGGGCTGCCCCATCCAGGGCTCTTATGCAGCCCGTGAGTAACTGATGCAAGGGAGGGAGTGCTGGGAGGAGTAGCTGGAGCCACTCTGGTTGTGGCTTCAGCATGGCAGAAAACCTTGTCTGCAGCCTCACCAGTCTGCCTATGTGGGTTTTCATCTGCACCCCCCCCCTCCCAGCTCATGGAGCCTTGCAGTGAGGATACACGAACTCACAGCTAACCAGCTGCTGTCCTTTATACAGTTTCTATCTCCGGCGCTGTAAAGTACTGGGTTTCGGGCCTCATGACTCGGATGACGACATAAGAGAAGACGCGTTTATTCGTACTTCACACAGGACAAGAACAAACAGTAACGGCCGGAGGCCAACTATATACAGTTAGGGGGGACGGCCCTATATTCCTATTGGCGGGTTTGAATCGCCCGCCAATGCTGCCATTGGTTCACTACTGGCGAGCTCAGGAACCTAGTCCCTATTGTTCTCAGAGAGCGAAGCTTGGCTGTATTTCGCCAGCTCTGCCTTCTGATCCCAGGACACAACACCCCTCCCCCATAGTTCGTCTCCTATCAGGTGACGTAGTCTTTTAAGTATGTTGGTGCCCTCCGTTCTCTTAGCGATCGTCGGGGGGCCGGTACCGGACTGGCGGAGCCCCTATCGGGTGGTCCGCCAGCACAAGGAGCTTGGGTCTCGGGTAGTAGCTGAGGTGGTGACGGTGGCGGCTGTAACGGCGGTGGCAGCGGCGGCGGCGGTTCAGCTGTCTCCGGGACCCCCTCCGGATTCCGTGGACTTTCCGGCGCTGGCTCCTCTGTCGGTGCTTGCAGTCGATCGGATGCTGGGGCGGCCGCGGCGTTTCCCGGTAACTGGATCCCTGTGTCGGGGTCTTGCCGCCTCCGGAGCTGGTCGACGTGTTTACGGAGGACCCGGTCCCCATCTGTTAGGACCTCGTATGACACTGGCCCGGTGGGTTTTAGGATGCGCCCGGCCACCCACTGAGGCCCCGCCCCGTAATTCCGGAAGTAGACAGGTTCCCCCGGGAGGAAGCTTCGGGGCGCCTCCCGGGTCTCGACCAGCTTTCTCTCTGGGGCTCGGTCCGGGTGGATCCTGTCTAACAAAGTGGTAGGGCGGCGGCCCATCAATAGTTCTGCGGGGCAATGCCCGGAGATGGGGTTTGGGGTGGTGCGGTATGTTAGAAGGAAGCGGGCCAGCCGGAACTCCCAGTCCCCCTCCGTTATGTGGCTCAGGGCTTCTTTGGCGGTGCGTACCGTTCTCTCCGCCTGTCCATTTGTTGCCGGGTGGAAGGGCGCTGATCGTATGTGCCTGATTAGGTTCTTTTCGAGGAACGCTTGAAACTCAGCAGATGTGAACGCTGCCCCGTTGTCTGACACGATCGTGTCTGGTAACCCGTGCGTCGCGAATATTTTCCGCAGGGCCCTTATTGCCGCTTTGGCAGAGGTGGTAGACACTGGGCTTATTTCCACCCATTTCGAGTAGGAGTCTACCGTCACCATGAACTAGAGCCCCTGAAACGGCCCCGCAAAATCTATGTGTAGGCGTGACCACGGCTTGTGGGTAGACTCCCAGCTTTGGGTTGGCGCTCTCGGGGGATTGGGGCGGACTTCCTGACACCGTGTGCACCCTCGGACCCAGGTTTCAATTTCGGCGTCCATCCCGGGCCACCACACGTAGCTCCTTGCCAGAGCTTTCATTCGTACAATGCCGGGGTGGGCCTCATGTAGCGTTTCTAGAACCCCTTGTCTCATGGGCCCCGGGATGACCACCCTGTCCCCCCATAACAAGAACCCTTTTAAGGCGGATAGCTCTTCCCACCTGGCTTTGTATGCCGTGAACTCTGGCCCTGTCTGTTCCGCTGGCCATCCCCTCACCACCCAGTTTAGGACCCGGGAGAGAATGGGATCTCGGGACGTGCGGGCGGCCACGTCTGCAGCCTGAAGGGGGGGTTAACAATACTGCGGGAGCCGGGGCCGGATCTTCCCCTGTATGCGGCAGCGGCAGGCGGCTCAAGGCGTCGGCATGACCCAGCACCTTGCCCGGCCGATGCTCCAACTGGTACTGGTAGCCCGCCAAAAACAAGGACCAGCGCAACACCCGGGGCGACAGTACCTGCGGCGTTTGTTTGTCCGCCGCAAACAGTCCCAAGAGCGGCTTATGATCGGTTACGAGCATGAAGGGCCGCCCGTACACAAAGTTGTGAAACTTTTTAACCCCCGCCACCAGTGCCAAGCCCTCCCGGTCGATTTGAGCATAGTTCCGCTCCGCGGGGGACAGCATGCGGGAGTAGTAAGCCACCGGGACTTCCCTCCCATCCGGTAGCTTGTGGGCCAAGACCGCCCCGACCCCATACGGTGATGCGTCGCACGCAAGGATTACCGGGAGCTTTTCATCAAAGTGGGCGAGTACCGCGTTAGAAATCAAGAGTACTTTAACCCCCCGAAACGCCGCCTCCTCCCTCGCTCCCCATGCCCAAGGTGTCGCCTTATCCAGTAGCCTGTGCAGGGGTTCGGCCACGGCGGCTTTGTGAGGGAGAAAGGCGTGGTAAAAGTTCAGGAGGCCTAAGAATGCCTGGAGCTCGGCCTTGGACTTCGGGGCGGGGGCCTCCACGATGGCCTTCACCTTGTCCCTCGCCGGATGCAGGCCTGTTGCGTCTACCTGGTATCCCAAGAACTCCACCTCCGGCACCCCGAGGAGGCACTTTTCCGAAAGTCCACCAAGCTTAGTGGCGATGGACATAGAGGGGGTCCCCCTAATGGGCAAAGTCTTTTTAAAGTGTCCAGGGAAATGATGGACGCCGCCGATCCCGAGTCCACTTCCATGCAACAGGGGGACCCCTTGATCCGCACGGTTACTTGGATCTTCGGGGCAGAGGAGAGGTTGGGGTTGGGGAGGCGAAGTACCTGTAGCGGCTGGTCGGTGAGATGGTACAACTCGGCGACCTCTTCTGTCGTCTCGTAGGCGGTGGACGATGCGCGGTGCGGTGGGACCGACGATCTCGAATTCCTGGGGCCCTTGGACCGGCAGACCCATGCGAGGTGTCCCTGCTTCCCGCACCCGTGACAAACAGCATCCCGGAACTTGCAGGATTTCCTTCTGTGGCCTTCCCCGCAGCTGGCACAGACGGTCCGGTTGCCGGAAGGCTTTGCTGGCTCTCTGTTGGCCTGCTGTAACGGCGCCGGCCGACGTTGTTGGGGTCTGAGGGCGAAGACCTCTTCCGTATCTACATTCCCAGGGCTTGGACTCCTTCCGACCACATGGGCGGCCGCGGCCGGGCGTTCCCCTTCCGCGGCCTCGTGGGCTGTTGCGGCGTCGAGGGCCTCGTCCAAGGAGAGCCTCCGGTGTCCAACCAACTTGCGCCGCAGCTTGGAGTCCGCCAGGCCCCACACGAACTGCGTCAGCAGGTTGTCCTCCACCTTCGGGAACACACAGTCCACCGCGAGCGCCCTTAGCGCGGCCAGGAAGGTGGCAATGGATTCCCCTGGGGCCTGGACTCGCCTCTGGAAATCCATCCTCTTGGCCAGGAAGGTCGGCCGGGGGCTGAAGTAAGCGTTGAGGACATCCAGGATCTCCCCAAACGATCTCTCCAAGGCCGTGCGGGGCACCAAGAGGCTCTTGGCGAGGCGGACGGTTTGGGTGCCGCACGCGTTCAGCAGGATCGATCATTTCTGGTCTGGGTGGCGGATTTCGTTGAGCTCCAAATAGCTGATGAGCTGGTCGACCCATGCGTCCCAGGTTTCTGGCTGCGACGGATCGAAGAGCTCCAGTGTTACATGAGACGCGGCCATGGCTCTGTCTGGGAAGGCGTGCGCCGGGGCGAGCGGTGCGGTGCTGCTCTCGGGGTCAGCGATGCGATGCTCGGCGAGCGGTGCGGTGCTGCTCTCGGGGTCAGCGATGCGGTGCTCGGCGGTGTCCTTTTCGTCGCTCATGGAGTCACGGAAGGCGTTGAAATCCCACCTTCGTCGCCACTGTAAAGTACTGGGTTTCGGGCCTCATGACTCGGACGACGACATAAGAGAAGACGCGTTTATTCGTACTTCACACAGGACAAGAACAAACAGTAACGGCCGGAGGTCAACTATATACAGTTAGGGGGGACGGCCCTATATTCCTATTGGCGGGTTTGAATCGCCCGCCAATGCTGCCATTGGTTCACTACTGGCGAGCTCAGGAACCTAGTCCCTATTGTTCTCAGAGAGCGAAGCTTGGCTGTATTTCGCCAGCTCTGCCTTCTGATCCCAGGACACAACAGGCGCCCGGCATTACGTTTATTGAACACATGGCCTGGCCCCAAAATGTGACATTTACGTCAGCTCCGGCCCTCATAACAAATGAATTTGACATTTCTGCTGTAGGGTCAACCTTTTTGTTATAAATGTCTCTAATATCACAGTTATCAACCTGACCTTTGCAGTGGTGGAATCCCATGAACAAATATGGACAATAAGATGTTTTAAAAAGAACCATTCACATTTATTTTTGCTTAGAAAAAAAAACACCTTATGAAGTAGACAAGCGTATCCTAGAGTTGAGAACACAATTTAAGAGGCACCCTAAAAAGTCACATATGAGCTTTAACGAGTCTTAATCTCTTCCGATCTTCTTGAATGCATTTCATTGTATGCTGTCTCAACAGTTTATGAATGGAGAGGGCAGGAGATGCTAACTAACTACAGGCAATTACAAGTGATTTTTTTTTTTTTCTTGTTGAATGTTGTGTTCCAAAAGTGGCAGTTCCTTTAGAACCATTTCCTTAAGTGAGTGCCCGGAGCAGCTCTGGAAGTGGTAATCCCCTACATACCTATTCTGTGAAGGTTTCTGATGAATCATTAGCCTTTTTTTCATTCTGGAGAGTGAAAAAAAAAATATACCGAGGGCTCAGTGTTGAGAGGGAAAGGGGGACGGCTGTTTAGAGCAATTGCCTGCAATCACTGAAGAAACGCTGTGGCTCCTGTGTCCGGATGAACAACCATTTTCAGCCCACTCAGAAATAAACGGTATCTGATCACCGGTGCTGATAAAGTCAAATGGCGACTGTCATGCTGACTACTCTCTTGATTTCTACTAGATAGACACGTTTGACCTGCTTTTCCTGCACCTACATAAAACAGTCCTTTGTATATAGCAGATAACACACATCAAGACTTCAGTTTTAAAGGCCGATATATGTTGGAATGTTTTAATATTAATGGCTTCATATAAGCATAAGTTAAAGAGTCCCATTGTCCTTTCTCTACAGTCTTGTGATTCCAATAATCCAGTATCCTCTTGCTTCCTGTTCACCTTTTAGTCCTGTTCTGTAGCCAAGGCACAGGAAAGCATCATCAACAGGCCTCTTTAACGGCAATCCTAAAAACACTTTACCGGGAGTAAGCCCCCCACTGAATAAAATGGTACCTACTTTATTTATTTATAAATAAATCACAGGGGACTCAGGGTGGCTTACAACATTTAAAAGACAATAAAGACAAATGCAATACAAATAAATATAAGAGCGCTAAAACAATACAATGAATTAAAACATCAGTTTAACAACCAATCTAGAGGATTAAACCAACTGACCAGCCCCCCGGTTTGTAATGCTAACCAAAGTCCACAGGAAACAAAGCAGCCTGGCTTGCCCTACAGAATGCTGGCAGTTCCCGTATGGCACGAACTTCCCCAGGAAATGTTCAGTGCAATCCACAGGTCAGGTACTTATAGAAGGCCCTGTGATAATGGTCTAAGAAAGTGAGGGGGTTATACTTGTAGAGGTGGTCACACACATAATTCATTTTGTTATGTATTGTTGTTGTTCAGTCGCACAGTCGAGTCCGACTCTTCGCGACCCCATGGACCAGATCACGCCAGGCCCTCCTGTCTTCCGCTGTCCGCTGAAGTTTGCTCAATTTCATGTTCGTTACATCGATGACACTGTCTAACCATCTCATCCTTTGCCGTCCCCTTCTTCTTTGACCTTCAATATTTCCCAGCATCAGGGTCTTCTCCAGTGAGTGCTCCCTTCTCATTTGGTGGCCAAAGTATTTGAGCTTCAGCTTCAGGATCTGGCCTTCCAGGGAACAGTCAGGGTTGATTTCTTTTAGGATTGACTGATTCGATCTCCTTGCAGTTCAAGGGACTCTCAAGAGTCTTCTCCAGCACCACAGTTCAAAAGAATCTATTCTTTGGCGCTCGGCCTTCCTTATAGTCCAACTCTCACAGCCATACATTACTACAGGGAATACCATTGCTTTGACCATGCGGACTTTTGTTGGCAAGGTGATGTCTCTGCTTTTTATCATGCTGTTTAGGTTTGCCATTGCTTTCCTCCCAAGGAGCAGGCGTCTTTTAATTTCATGGCTGCAATCACCATCTGCAGTGATCTGGGATCCTAGGAATGTGAAGTCTGTCACTACTTCTACGACTTCCCCTTCTATTTGCCAAGGAGTGATGGGCCCAGATGCCATGATCTTAGTTTTTTTGATGTTGAGCTTCAAGCCCACTTTTGCACTCTCCTCTTTCACCCTGAGCAAGAGGCTCTTTAGATCCTCTTCACTTTCTGCCATCAGAGTGGTATCGTCTGCATATCTGAGGTTATTGATCTTTTCCCCAGCAATCTTAACTCCAGCTTGTGATTCATCCAGGCCAGCATTTCGCATGATGTACTCTGCATATAAATTAAATAAGCAAGGTGACAATATACATCCTTGTCGTACTCCTTTTCCTATGCTAAACCAATCAGTTGTTCCATATCCGGTTCTAACTGTTGCTTCTTGACCCTTATACAGGTTTCTCAGGAGACATGTGAGGTGGTCCGGTACTCCCATCTCTTTAAGAACCTGCCATAATTTATTGTGATCCACACAATCAAAGGCTTTAGCATAGTCAATGAAGCAGAAGTAGATGTTTTTCTGGTACTCTCTTGCTTTCTCCATAATCCAGCGAATGTTGGCAATTTGATCTCTAGTTCCTCTACCTCTTCGAAACCCAGCTTGTACTTCTGGCAGTTCTCTATCCACGTACTGTTGGAGCCTAGCTTGTAGGATTTTGAGCATGACCTTGCTAGCGTGTGAAATGAGTGCAATTGTGCGATAGTTTGAACATTCCTTGACGTTGCCCTTCTTTGGGATTGGAATGTAAACTGACCTTTTCCAATCCTGTGGCCACTGTTGTGTTTTCCAAATTTGTTGGCAAATTGAGTGCAGCACTTTAACAGCATCTTCTTTTAAGACTTTGAATAACTCAGCTGGGAGACCATCACCTCCACTAGCTTTGTTGTTAGTAATGCTTTCTAAGGCCCATTTAACTTCGCTTTCCAGGATGTCTGGCTCGAGGTCAGTGATTATACCATCGTGGTTGTCAAGGACATTGAGGTCCTTCTTGTATAGTTCTTCTGTGTATTCTTGCCATCTTTTCCTAATCTCTTCTGCTACTGTTAGGTCCCTACCGTTTTTGTCCTTTATTATGGCCAGCTTTGCATGGAACGTTCCCTTGATTTCTCCAATTTTCTTGAACAGATCTCTAGTCCTTCCCAATCTGTTGTTTTCCTCTATTACTTTGCACTGTTCATTCAGGAAAGCCTCCTTATCTCTCCTTGCTGTTCTCTGGAAATCTGCATTCAGTTGGGCAAATCTTTCCTTTTCCCCATTGCCTTTAGCTTTCCTTCTTACCTCTGCTATGTGTAAAGCCTCATCAGACAGCCACTTTGCTTTTTTGCATTTCTTTTTCTTTGGGATGGCGGTGAGTGCTGCCTCCTTTACAATGTCACGGACCTCTGTCCATAGTTCTTCAGGCACTCTGTCTATCAAATCTAGTCCCTTAAACCTATTCTTCACCTCTACTGTATATTCATCGGGGATGCGATCTAGGTCAAATCTGAATGGCCTTGTGGTTTTCCCAACTTTCTTCAATTTAAGTCTGAATTTTGCAATGAGTAGCTCATGATCTGAGCCACAGTCAGCTCCAGGTCTTGTTTTTACTGACTGGATAGAGCTTCTCCATCTTTGACTGCAAATTATATAGTCAATCTGATTTCGGTGTTGCCCATCTGGTGATGTCCATGTGTAGAGACGCCTCTTAGGTTGTTGGAAAAGGGTGTTCGCTATGACCAGCGTGTTCTCTTGACAAAACTCTGTTAGCCTTTGCCCTGCTTCATTTTGTTCTCCAAGGTCAAACTTGTCTGTTATTCCGGTTACCTTTTGATTTCCTACTTTAGCATTCCAGTCCCCTATGATGATGAGGACATCATTTTTTGGTGTTAGTTCTATGAGCTGTTGTAGGTCTTCATAGAACTGGTCCACTTCAGCCTCTTCTGCAGCAGTGGTTGGGGCATAGACTTGGATTACTGTGATATTGAATGGTTTGCCTTGGATTCGGACCGAGATCATTCTGTCATTTTTGAGATTGTATCCCAATACTGCCTTTCTCACTCTCTTGTTGACTATAAAGGCCACACCATTTTTTCTACGGGATTCCTGGCCACAGTAGTAGATATAATGGTCTTCTGAGTTAAATTCGCCCATTCCTGTCCACTTTAGTTCACTGATTCCCAAGATGTCGATGTTCATTCTTGCCATCTCATTTTTGACCACGTCAAGCTTACCTTGATTCATAGATCTTACATTCCAGGTTCCTATGCAGTATTGTTCTTTGCAGCATCGGACTTTCCTTTCACCATCAGACACATCCACAACTGAGCGTCCTTTCGGCTTTGGCCCAGCCGCTTCACTCTTTCTGGGGTTACTCGTACTTGCCCTCTGCTCTTCCTCAGTAGCATATTGGACACCTTCCGACCTGAGGGGCTCATCTTCCGGCGTCATATCTTTTAGCCTTTTGTTACTGTCCATGGGGTTTTCTTGGCAAAGATACTGGAGTGGGTTGCCATTTCCTTCTCCAGGGGATCACGCTTGGTCTGAGTTCTCTGCTGTGGCCTGTCCGTCCTGGGTGGCCCTCCACGGCATAGCCCACAGCCTCATTGAACCATGCAAGCCCCCTCGCCACGACAAGGCAGTGATCCATGAGGGAGTTTGTTATGTATAGAGATACATAAATGGAAGGAGCTTGATTCCAGCTCCCATTGAAACCTGGTATCCGAAACATCACAAACTGATTGGATGCTTTGCACAGTTGTCCAATCAGGAAACAAGATATGTGCAGGATGGAAACAGTATGATTGGTCTTTATCTCTGTAATATGATTGGTTCTTACTGTACATATGGGCATGGCTTTGCAAGCCCGGACTGTTTAGAAAGGAGCCTGTTGCTCCCTAGTTTTGCTGTCCTCCTATCTTTCCTAACCTCTGTAAATAAAGCTGACTTCACTGTTCAAAGAGCTGCTGCCTGAGTCTCATATCTAACACATTTATACCCCTCCTTTCTTCCCAGTGGGGATCCAAATCAGCTTCCATAATTCTCTTCTCCTTCATTTTATCCTCACAACCCTGTGAGGTAGGTTAGACAGAGAATATGAATGGCCCAAGGTCACCTAGCGAGATCGCTCCCTAAGGATTTCTCCCAGCTGTGAGGGAGCAGTTGCTAATGGAGAGGAGAAATATGCATTTAGAGACTATAACCTCAACTGCAAAACACAAGAGCCAATTGAGGCCATGCCTAGACAGGTCTGGAGGAGGAAGCAGAAACTTGCTCCTGGGGGGCTCACTTAAAGCTACAGACACATAAAGAGATGACCAGAATAGCCTGGAAGGAGAGTTTTTCAAGAACCCTAGCTAGGACCAGGGCTGTTTTTGGGCAGGAACGCACAGAAACGGCGTTCCGGCTGGCTCCCGAGTTGGCCACGCCTAACAGGAACTCATTATCATAATAGGCCACACCCAACAGCAGAAACTCATTAGGATTGGCTACATTAGGGGTGTGTGGCCTAATATGCAAAGAAGTTCCTGCTACAAAAAAAACCCTGGGTTTTGACAACCAACAGGGTAAACAGAATAAGAAGCAAAAGGTGGGTGTGGCTGGATAACCACACTTCTGGTAACATGGAGGTGTGGCCTAACATGCTAATAAGCTGTGCTGTCGTGGTGTGGCCTAATAATGAGTTTCTGGTGTTGGATGTGGCCTATTATGCTAATGAGTTCCTGCTGGGAGGGGGAGGAGGAGGGGGAGGAGATGGAGATGGAGATGATTAGATTAGATTTATACCCGGCCCTTCACTCAGAGTCTCAGAGCAGCTTACAATTTCCTTCCTTTCCTCTCCCCACAACAGACACTCTGTGAGGTAGGTGGGGTTGAGAGAGCTCTAAGGGAAGTGCTCTTGAGAGAACAGCTCTGAGAGAACTGTGACTGATCCAAGGTCACCTAGCAGCTACATGTGGAGGAATGGGGAATCAAACCCGGTTCTCCAGATTAGAGTCTGCTACTCTTAACCACTACACCAAAATGGAACCACCACAAATACTGCATAAGGCTGCTGTTCACTATTCCCTATGTGAGTATTTGAGCCAGCATATGCTGAGGCTTCCTATCCTCTTCCATAAATTCACCAGCAAGCAATGCACAGGAAGATCCTATGGAACTGTAATCATGGCAACCTCTCTAAAATTGTTTATGGGGTTAAGAGTTGATTTTGTCTGGCCTGCTCTTGCACTTTTGATAGCACGGTGATTTCCAGAAATCTGCAGGTAAAGTTTTTTGCAGCTTGAGGATAGTAAATAATGGACACTGGCTAATGCTTGCACATTATGATGTGGTTAAAAGCATGGCTGCAAGAGACAAGTGCAAAGATGGCAATCATTGGGAAAAAAAAGGTTTTCCGGAAAGTAATCTCTAAAATGAATAGTTGGAGTATGAGGTGAGCAATTAGTTGCTACTCTTACGGTACTACGCTGTTGGTAATTGCTTCTGTACAATGCACTTCAGGGAACAGACAAAATGATATAGGTTGCTTTTATGGAGACTACGGGGCAGATGAAACGAAGGCCAGTAAAACCGGTGCTATTCTACAAGCCAAGTAGTAATAAATATTCCTTTTGCATGTGACCCTCTGGGTTCATTCTGAAATTGGCAGCCCCACATCATCAAATATGTAATCAACTCTCACCGCATGAACTTAATGGCACAGGAATGGTAATAGAGCATTAAATCATAATGGATTATGGGAGGCTGTTTATCTGAGCAGAGGAAATTCATTTCATTGTTCAATGTTTACTTAACATGGAATCTGAGCATCTGTGACCTTGCATGGGCTTACCTACACTCTTCCGTCTTTCTAATACATCAAGGGCTGTGCAAGCCAACCGTAATATTCTTCTTCCCTAACAGTGCAGTCTTATGCAGGCTTAATTCTAGTATAAACCTAAGCATGCTGGAGTAACTCAGCATGTAATAAGTGATGTCTTGTGCTCTCAAATGCCTATCATTGTAACGAGTGCGTTGTGCGGGGGGCACTGTTCTCCAACATGGAGCCCATGGGCACCATAACTCTTGTTTATATGTTTCCTGGTTCCCCCAAAGCATCTCTCTCCCAGAGCAATGATCCAATTCTGGCTCTTCTTCATATTGCTGGAGTTGGGGATGCTCAGATAGCCCGGGAAGCATCACCTTTGTGCCCACAAAGAGCACTCATTTGGAATCAGCTACCTCCGCCATAACAGGATGCTTGACTTGCAACCTCCTAACATTTCATGGAAGCACCCATTTTTTTTTCAAATTACACCCAGATTCCATGGCAGCTATTTCATTGTACTGCCCCCTATCTCTTCTCAAAATTCCAAATACGGGTTGTAATATCGAACTAGGATCTTGGAGTCCCAGATGTCAATACCTTCATGGAAACTTGCCAGGTGACCTTAGGTGAGTCTCAGCCTAAAGCACTTGACAGGGTTGTGTAGGGATAAAATGGATAAGAGGAGAGTGAGTTAAGCTCCATGGGGTCCCCATTGAGCAGAAAGGTGGGTATAAATTAAGTAAATACATAAATAAAGTGCCCACTGTTCTAACAAGTTCGTTGACTCCTGCTTTGGAATTATGGGCTTTTCCACATTCTAATTTTCCTTGCTTTTAAGTCCTTGTTTCTTCTGGACTTTTTTCCTGCTTTGCATGTGTTTTGCCCCCCCCCCCAGTGGTTGATTCAATATTACACTGGTTTGTGTCCGGCATATCTCCCTGTTATCTCCCTGCAGATTTAAACTGCAGGATTTTATGCCAGCCATAAACTGGTGTAATACCAAATCGGCCACCAGAGGGAGCAAAACACATGCAGAACAGGACACCCCCCCACACACAGAAACAGGAACTTACAAATGAGGAAGATGGGAATGTGGGAAAGCCGTATGGTGCCCCAGCTAGTTTGGCAACTATTTTTAGCACAGAAGACAAATTCCATGGTTACTGGTAGACACCCAGGACTATAATGTCAATGTTCCACCTCCTTTCTTTCCCCATGCTGTAAATACATAGCAATACAAAACAATTAATATTCACACAACGAATACAGCTGTCTGTGTATTTCAGTGCGAGATTAAGGACAGATATTTATCCTGCCTTCCTATTTCTCATCTTTGTAATGCTAATCTATTTTATTTCACCTGTAGAAAGAATAAATATTTATTCTTGCACACCATTGCTGTGATTCTTTCTTCACCTGCCTAACAGAGGGGAAAGAAGTATATATAATCACTCAATAGGACAGATTGCTGGTCTAGTAATGCTTTATATTCCAAAGGTATCCATTCCCAGGAAATGGCAAAGCATATTTTAATAATCAGCAAATGTTGCATTTTATGCTCTGTACGGTATTACACAGCCATTGCTGACCGAACTGACAATCTCTAAATATCGACAGGTGTAAGGAGGTTACAATTCTTCTAGTAAAAAAGTAACATCACCACTTCATCAGCTGCCAGCTCGGCTTCCCTTCTGTGTCAAACTGCCGACAACAGAGAGTTGTCTTGCTAAGTGAACGTTTTGAACAACCACTGCCGCAACCAAACAACTTGTCATTCAGAAACTGCTACATCTGTGAGGCAGCGTAACTTGAAGTCATGTCTTACAATTGCAACCTTCTTTCAAAATATCCCCCCTTCTCCCTCCCTGGACATTTAGTAGAAATTAACATACGTCATCTTGAATTTGGATCTGTTTTAAATTGGTTTTAACATTATTAATCTTATGATATTTGAAGGTTTTACATTGTTTCCAAGGCTTAATGTCATGTTGTAAATCGCCCACAGCCTGGCACAAGCCGGGATGGGGAATGATGACGATGACGGTGATGACGATGATGATGCAAAAAAGAGATGTTCACCAGCAACCCACACATACACAAACACACACACCATGAAGACACGAGCCAATTATCTGTGGGGATTAAACGATGTCTTTATTCATTAAATAGCTGATCTGCTTTATAAACTATACATTTCATTTCTTAAAGGTGGGTTGCTACTAGGTAATCCTTCAAATGAGGGTGTAGTCTCATTTTGGGTAACTCTGCCCTGACTCCAGACCTGTCCAGTGCTACCATCAGCTTTGTTCTCCTCACCTGCACATTTTCCCCAAACTGTGGTTTGGGATGCAGAAGTGGGTTGTGAATGAGGTTGCCAATCCCCAGGTGGCAGCTGGAGATCTCCCACTACTGCAACTGCTCTCCAGGCAACAGAGATCAGTTCACCTGGAGAAAATGGCTCCTTTGGAAGTTGGACTGTATGGCATGATGCCCCAAATGCCAACCTTCTGATGTTCCACCCCCAAAATCTCCAGGTATTTCCCAACCTGGAGCTGGCAACCCTAGTTGTGAAGGCTTCGAAAGTGGGTTTCAGGCCATACCTTCCTAATTGTCCCTCCCGCCTTCTGAACTGTTCTTTCTTTCCTCTTCCTCCTTGCCAGTAGGGTTCCCAAGTACTTACTGTGTAGGGGTGGGGGAACCATGCTCCCCGGCCAGACTATTCCTCCCTGTAATGCGCCATGCCGTCGCCAGGAAGTGACGCCAGGCGATACTCTGGCAATGGGGCTGAAAATTCGATGGCACCATTGAGTTTTGTCAGGACGTATCCATCCCCTGCCAGCATGAGGTAAGTACTTGGGAAGCCTACTTGCCAGCTCCTTGCTCACATTCTCTTCCCCTCCTTCCTTTGTAACAGTAATGGGGGGCATCCACTCAGCAACTATTAACATTATTGTAGTGACCAAATGAGTGGGGGAAAGGCTGGTGAATGAGTGGGAGCTGCTCAGTGCACTGCTGAAAAAACAGAGTAGGTGAGAAAGAGGCGCATGCATGCATTGGCTCTGTCTTGGCGCTTCTCCTTCAGCAGCCCAACATCTTGGTCAAAGGCTGGAATGTAACTTCCATATGCAAAAGCCGTTAGTACTTCAGAATGCCACTTGTTTGGGGACAGCTGTGCCCTTTGTGCAATGTTTGTTGGGTTCCCCCCCAAAGAAAAAAAACAAAACTGGTTGACTACTGGAGGAGGAGGAGGAAGAAGAAGCAAAAGAAACAGAAGTGGAAGAGGAAGAGGAGATTGGATTTATAGCCCCGCCCTTCACTACCCAAAGGATTCTCAGAATGGTTTACAATCTCCTTCCCTTCTTCTCCCCACAACAGACACCCTGTGAGGCAGGTGGGGTTGAGAGAGCTCTGAGAGAACTGCTCTTGAGAGAATAGCTCTGAGAGAACTAGCAACTGACCCAAGGTCACCCAGCGGGCTTCATGTGGAGGAGTGGGGAATCAAACCCATTTCTCCAGATTAGAGTTTGCCGCTCTTAACCACCGTACTGGACTAGATGGGCACCAAGGTTGCAGTTTGAAGAGGGAGCCAAAAACCTTGGGCTGGCCCTGAATGGGTCACTGTATCAAAGAAACATCAACTTGTGGGTCACCAGACCAGAAAGTTGGGAACAATTGAGCTAAGAGATGCCCAGCTTCATCCCCTTCCTCCAACATACAGCTTCAGGTATGCTTGATGTTGCTCAGCACCAAGTGCATTACCATTCTTCCACAACTCACCCCACCACCACTCCAACACATGATGGGTTGTTTTAGGAACAGCCATTTATTGTATGAAACCTTCAGGTATTTGCTAATTGGCCATACCTATGTTCTAACCACCTATCCTGTTTCCAGCAGCCCCAGCTAGAGCCTAAAGACCAAGCCTATTTATAATACCAGCTCCTAGCAATCAGCATAGAGCAGGTTCCAAAGTTCCCCAACCCCCTGCGTGTTATTTGAAGGAGACCCAGAAAACTCCTGTTTGGCCTGCTAAGCAACCAGTTACTCTCGTGCTGATCCTAATAGGAGAGTGGGTGGATCGGCAGGGAACGCACAGCAACGGCTTGCAAAAAGGCATCACCTGCCTTTAAGCCTGCTCAGTCCAGCTTCCCCACTAGCTGGGCACCAGCTGAGCCAGCCGACTGTGCCTCGTTTAAAGAAGAAAGACTGGTATAATGGCATCTCAGGCGCAATTAGAACCTGGACATGTATTTCCCTGAACAATCGGGAACTCCTAGGGACTGACTCTTTATAAGGGTCTGTTTGCATGGAATGCAAAAGCACGGGGGAATTATGGTATGTTAATATTTATATGAGTAGCTGAAGTGAACAAAGGTATACAGCAGAACCACTAAACTGGCACCAGAACAATAGAATGAAGCTCATAGCCCTCCCCTAAGATTGCTACCTGTTTTAAAAATACAAATGTAGATTCAACCTCTCTCTCTCTCTCTCTTCCTCACTGTCCTTCCACTAAATTTAAATGGATGTGATACACCAAAGGCTGAATGTTGTTTTCTAGAGACTGAGGCTCATGAGGCTGGTTTGTGTTCCAGAAGGTATCAGCAGATTCAAAACAGGGTTACAACTCTACACAATAAGCAAGATTGTAAAGAATGTACATTGCATAATGTGGATTTATCCTCCCTACCTCCTTCAGTCCCCCAGCTCCATTACCCCTAGCCAGGGCTATTTTGGGGCAGGAACGCACAGGAAGGGAGTTCCGGCTGGCTCCTGAGCTGGCCACATCCAGCAGGAACTCATTAGCATAATAGGCCACACCCAACAACAGAAACTCATTAGGACTGGCTACATTAGGGGTCTGTGACCTAAGATGCAAAGGAGTTCCTGCTCCAAAAAAACCCCTAGGTTTTGACAATAAACAAGGTAAACAGAACAAGAAGCAAAAGGTGGGTGTGGCTGGATGACCACACTTCTGGTAACATGGGGTGTGTGGCCTAATACGCTAATGAGCTGTTCTACCAGGGTGTGTGGCCTAATATGCTAATGAGTTCCTGCTGGACTTTTTCTACAAAACAGCCCTGCCCCCAGCCCTTCCAAGATCTCCTGTTACCTCAAACGACTCCATCCTTTCTCCCTTAATGCTCCTTTTGGTAGAACTGAACTGGCAGCACCATCTTAACTAGACTCCCATAATTCTAAGTTCAATCAACTCTTCTTAATATGGCACAGAGGCCTCCTCCAGCTCGATCCTCAAAACCCATCTTGTTCAATGAAATCTTTGGCCCTATCTGTTCATTCCCCTCCTCTATTGAAACTATGGCCCTAAATGCATGTAACATAATTGAAGACATTCTTCCCCACTTTATCCAAACCTCCACCTCTTTCCCCTCCTCTTGATGTTCCCCTTCCTTTGTTGAGGTTTTAGACCCTAAACACAGAGCACACCCTGTCTCCTTGTAATCTGGAAGCTGGTGTACATATATGGATAGCTGTGTATAATAATACTATTATTTGGTCCCGTACCATAGAAAAGAAGACAGAGAAACCAATACTGGGTTAAACTGAGGTTGCTAAATTATAACAGTTAAACTTTGATAAAACTTTTTACTGCCTCTTTAGTGTGAACACGATATGAAGCTATCCAAGAGGTTCAACAGCATTCGGGTAGTAACACCCTGGCATTCCACTTAGAGTGGTAAACGTATGACTTTTTAGGGATGTACACCTTAATATATATATATATATATTTCAGATCTGGATATCAGGGAGCCAAATATATACATATATATATATATATATATATATCAGTATTCCTAGTTATTTGGGTCCAAATAATGATTTAGTATTCAGATCTGGGTTTGTTTGATCCCCCCCCCAACCCGAATTCTGATGTTGTTTGGCTTCATTATTCTCTATGTGGAATCTTTCCAGGGGCCTGTACAAGCTGGGTTTGTGTTTTTTTTTTAAGTTGATGGCACCAAAATTGCATGGGAGCTGGCAGTGCCTGTTCTCTGAGGAACCCCCAAGTTCCAATTAGATTGGATCAAGGGGTCCAGCTATATGGGTCCTGAACCAGGTGACCCCAGTCATCCTCTATTGTTTCCAATGAGGGAGGAAATTTCATGCAAAAGCCAACAGCAAAACACACTTGAGCATGCTACAGCAACCACTAGTCAAATGCCTTCCATGCAAACAGAACCCAACAGAATCAATGAAGAACCATGGAAACCCAGCAGAACTATGGAATCCCAGCAGAACCTCAAGGCAATATGACAAACCCAGCAGAACCAATGTCAAACCAGAAAGTCCTAGCAGAACAAACCTAAGCAAGGGGGGACACTTCTCCAAGCCTAGCAGAACAAATGGCACCCCTCAAATGGCACCCCCCAGCAATCCACAGAATCCCAGAAGAACCCAGGACCAATCTGGCAGCAAAAACTGCCAGTACCAATGGTACCACAGAAGTACTAATGTATCAATAGCATTCCATAGTACCAATGACATTACACAGAAGCCCAGCCGAACCAGAGACAGTCAGGCAGACACACACAGACATACACTTTAACATTGATTCCATTAACATGAAAACCTACTTGCTTGTAACAACTGCATCCTTCTTCCCTCCTTGAGTAACCTTCATAGGGAAAGAAAACAAGTTACTTCAGAGAGTTTAACATTTAAATTGTCATCTCCAGATTTATCTGAATATACCCAAATGTATATAGATATATTCAGGATCAGATTAACTGGCTTTGGCAGAGATTCTCTGATGTGTTCATGGATAACTATATATCCAAAGATACCAATAAGGTGTTTTGGGGAGGTATATTTTTCAATTGGATATATCCAAGTGCACATTCCTAGACTCTTCTGTCATCCAGGCCAAGAGATGCTGCCCAGCAACACCATTCCCTTATGTTGGTCAACACAAGGGTTCAGGCATTGATGTCTGGCACTGAGAAAGTTCCCTTCATGGGTAGCTGGGCCGGTCAACCCAAGGTGTGTGATTCTGTTGCCTCCCCCATTCTAAGATACCCCAGAATGTTTGTCAATCAGATCAACTTAATATTCAGCCAACATTGAACCTGTCACCTTAGTTAGGACCTTGACACTCTGTTCTGACTAAGCTTGTTTGATTGTATTTCTATTCTCACTTTATTGTATAAAGCAGGAGGGGGGGAAGGAGTCTCTACCAACTTGAGACAGACCTCCAAATTCTGACTCAGCCCCACAGTGACTAGCTAATCCCACAGAGTAAAATAAAAGGAAGGTTGATGGAGCAGCTCTGCCAAAGAAAAGGAGGGGTATTGACAG
Organism: Gekko gecko; assembly: GCA_029375565.1. NCBI lineage: Eukaryota > Metazoa > Chordata > Lepidosauria > Squamata > Gekkonidae > Gekko > Gekko gecko. The sequence continues at coordinate 181,971,743 of JAPDNY010000004.1, forward strand.
GCACAACAGAGTTAAATAACTATCTGTATAATAAGGCAATGTGAGAATCAAACAAATATATTTGCTAACATTCCAGTTAACTTGGGCAGAGACATTCTACTCATTAATCAAGATTAGATTCCTGGTGTCCGTCATAGCTATGTTCATTCATCAACTATGCTTATTCAAATGAATCAGACTCAGTAAGTATCAATGGCCTGGATCAGTGACCGCTTTCCTTCCTCTTACCCTCCTGCTACAGTCTTCTGTGACCATCAAACTGGTGTTCCACAGGCTCTTGGACACCCAGGAACACCCCCTGAGGTTGCAGTCAGAGGGCTGATAGTCAGATGGGAGAATCAGCCCAAACTCCCCATCTTTCTTCTACAAGAGCAAACAAAAAGTAAAGAGCACTGAATGGAAAGGCAAGGTGGGATCCAAGCCAGGACTGTCCATGCCTATATGCATTAAATAAACTTGGGATATTAAAAATACCTATCTATTTTCAGGGTTCCTCACTGGAAATGGAAAGTATAATCTTTCTGAATATCATCTTTGCCGCATGCACATATGAAAAAGTGGTTGCTGTCTAGGAGTGATTGATAAGCTCACACAAAGTTCAATCACAAACAAAAACACCAAATTAAAATGTCACTTAATAAATCACTTAAAATCATATATTATTAGCAAACACAAATATTCCTCAAATGTCATTATGGCACACCCCCAGGCAGGGCTTGCTCTGTGCGACAGAAAAATCTATTCACATTTGTTATGTGACAAGAAATTTCAAGAGAACAATTACCCAGCTATGGAAGGTATGACATTCAGGCTCAGAAGGACGGGTTGTTTTAACTGAGTAGCAGGCACTTTGTTTCCTCTTCAGTAGCATCTCAAATCTGACTGCAAACCCAGATGAAATCATCCCATTGCCATTGTCTTTATGTGGGTATATGATCACAGAAATGTATCCATCCCTTGCTGTCACTTGTGTTTCTTACATTTCACAACTCATCCATCCTTAACCTCTGACATTTACCACTGTGTACAGTTTAGTGACACCATATTTCACTTGTTAATGATAACCTTAGCAAATTTGCTAACAAGAGACATTTACAGCCACTGTAGTATAGTGGTTACAATGTCAGACTATAGAACAAAGTTCTACAGAACTTCTATATTTCTATAGACTATAGAACAAAGTTAGGAAGCAACTGTTCTTCCGACCAGTTTGGACAGGGATCCTGGAGGGTTGTTGTGGGTCCCCCCCCGCCCGCTTCTGGGCATGGAGCAGAGGTCACTGGGAGGGAGGGGGAGGTAGTTGTGAATTTCCTGCATAGTGCAAAGGGTTGGACTAGAGGACCCTGGAGGTCCCTTCCAACTCTATGATTCCATGAAAGTTTGAGTCCAGTGGCACCTTTAAGACCAACAAAGTTTTATTCAAAGTGCAAGCTATGTCTCAGACCCAGGTTCAAATCCCCAATCTGCCATGGAAGAGTGACCATGGACCAGCCAGGCCACTCTTTGGCCTAACCTACCTCACAAAGTTGTTGTGAAGATGAAATGGAGGAAAGGGATACCATGTGAGCTTCTTTTCTCCTTTGGGGAGAAATGTGGGATATAAATGAAATAAATAGATAGATAAATAAATAAATAAATAAATAAATAAGGATAGAAATGTCATTGGCCATGTTGGAAATACCCTTTGTATGACATCCAATCCTGTAGCAACTCCTTGTACAATAAGAATTTAAATTACTGGTGTTGGTAACACTTGATTTGAAAAGAATATAATGCTATTTATTTACTGTTGAAAGATAAATGAACTTTCTCAGATTGTTTATGGAAAAACAGCCCACGTTGTTCATTTCATTAACTCTGAGGAGACAACCAATTTTAATGCATGCTAGACGCAACTGCTGGCAGAATAAATCTCTTCCCTGCCTCTGTTGCAAATTATTAGCATCTTTCCCCATTTCTCATTTGATTAAAGTAATCAGGAGGGGAAGGGGAAAAGTAAGGTCACGGTGTGCATTCCATAAATACGTACAAGGAACATTTTTAATTACTTTATTGTAACTTTGCTGTTAATAAGAAAACACAATGCAGATGAAGAAATGAAATATTTATGAAAAGCAATATACTTCATAAATGTTAACACTGAGATGGTACAAGCTTGAAAATTAAAGGAACACAGTTATTGTTCCTGGAACAATGACAATTCATATTTTTTGCATACAATGATATTTAGCACTCAAGGGACCATAAAAGATCATTTAAGTCATTGGGAAAAGAAATATTCAGTGCCAGGAGAGACAGAAGAAATCTTTCTCTGTGTATATATTTGTGTGAATGGGAGTGGGGAGTAGCTTTGTCTTGCAGGTATGCATCTGTCTGCCTGCCTGCCTGCCTGTCTGTCTGTTATCTATCTGTCTGTCAGTGTGTCTGTCTGTCCATTTATTTAAAATGCTTAAATGCTTACATACTCCTTCCACAGCAGAAAGTCCAGCACTGGCCATCTACCAGTGCTACTGATGACAAAGGGAACAAGTAATTGGGGTAATTACTCCCTATTTTGCTCCCTATCTTCTTTTTTTACCTTTTAAATTTTATTGAGTTTATTACAACCAGGGGTTGCAATTTAGGGGGGGAACGAGCAGGAACATGCTTGTATGCCTGTCCTTTGCTTCCCCAGCCAGTTCGCCTTTCTTCCCTGAACCTCTCTGTTTTTGCAGAGAAACTTGGGGAAGTGGGAGGGGGGGGCTTAAATGCCTTTCAGCACCTGGAGAAGATCAGGCAGGGAATTCAGGCATTTGCCCTTTGTCAGGGGGTGTGGCATATGCAAATAAGTTATGCTAATGAGTTATGCTAATAGGCTCCTGCACCTCTTTTTCTATCAAATGACCCCTGGTTACAACATATATACAAAACAAGAATACCTCAGTATCATACAACCTTGCTAAGTAAGATATTGAACATATAAAATTCACAGAATGTCATATAAAAATACTTCTCTGTTATGTTGTATTAAAGAAGTGGATCATAACGCCGAATTTAAATCAACCAACTACCAAACATATCATACAACCTTTTTAATCTCAGATATTAAGCAAGTTCATAGGAACCATTTTTTTAGGAACCACATTGTGAGAAGCCAAATTACCTAATACAGGAAACCACTTTACTACAAATTTGAGGAATATATCCATATCCATATTATTTTGAGTTATTTGATCAGTGATTTCTCCCTGCCCCTCATTATATAGAGACTGGGAATAAGGCCCATTGTGGAAATAAATACAATGAGCTCTAGAAAGAGGCTACAGGTGAGTGTCCTGGCTGTGGCTGGTGGGGCAACAAAGGGAAGGGGGAATGTTTCCTTCTGCTTAGCTATAAGGCAGGGCTCTCTCAAGTCATTTTGCTGCCCCAAGTGGGTAGTATGGGAGGAGAACTACATGGTAACAGGTATGGTTCCCTCCACCCCTGACTTATGTTGATTTGGGGCTATGCAGTGGCAGTTATGGTAGAAAAGCTTCTCCTCCTATACTATGTTTTCTGGGTTCCGTAGACAAGTACGGGTTTGCCAGCTCTGGTTTTAGAAAAACGTATAGATTTGAGGGGTAGAGCCTGGAGAGAGCAGGGTTTGGGGTGGGGAGGGACCTCAGCAGGGTGTATCACCATAGAGTCCACTGCCCAAAGCAGCCATTTTCTCCAGGAGAACTGAACTTGGTCACCTGAAGATCAGTTGTAATAGCTGGAGATCTCCAGGTGCCACCTGGAGGTTGGCAATACTTAGGGTAGGGCCAGGTTTGTTGAAGGACTTCAGTGTAGTTCCATAGAACTCATCCTCCAAAGCAAACATTTTCTCCATGGGGACAGATCTCTATAGTGTGGAGATCAATTGTAATTCAGGGAGATGTCCAAGCCTTCACTTTCCCCCCAATTCCTGTTTAACAGTTTAACTGATTAACACTTCAACTGACTCCCTGCTAATGCCCCGCAGCCTCTTGGGACTCCCAACTTGGGAGCTGTAGTTCTAATTCCCTTTACTATAGCTGCAGTAAGGCCAGCTGAGAACTACAACTCCCAAGATGCAATGCATCAAAAGTGGGGGTATAAGAATAGAGCAGCCAGTGAGATGGGCCAATAGGCACCAAGGCAGCTCTCCCAGTGGCCAATGGGAGAGTAGGTGACTCATCGCCAGCATGGCTTGACTTTTGTATATTAATAGAAATAAGGCCCATTGTGAAAATAAATACAACAAGCTCTACAAAGAGGCTCTGGGCAGGTGCCCCATCCTTAGGCACTCAGTGTCAATTTGCTGTGGCAACCTTCAGCAGGGTATAATGGCACATAGTCTACCATTTTCTCCAAGAGTACTGATCTCTGCCATCTAAACAGCAGTTGTAATTCTGAGTGATCTCCAGTTCTCACCTGGAGATTGGCAACAATGGTTCCCCAGGAGGAAATGGCTGGTGTGGAGGGTGGAGTCTATAGACCTGTCTGAGGTCCCACCCCTCCTCAAACCCCAACCTATCCAGGCTCCACCCCTCAAATCTCCAGGAATTTTCCAACCTGGAGTTGGCAACTGTATCTACTTCACAGCCAACCATCAACCTACCATTATTTGCCCCTCTGACCTCAGGTTTCTAACTCCTCCCCACTCCTTGCAGCCTCTACCTAGGAAAAGCACAGTCTTTCTCTGCAGTGGGGACCAAAGCAGCTCACATCATTCTCCTCTCCCCCTGTTGATCTGCACAACCACCCTGTGAGGTAGGTTAGGCTGAAAGTCTGTGAGTGGTCCCAAATCATTCACTCAGCTTCCACAGCAATAACCTGGGTGTGGCAGACCCTGCTCTGAAGCACTAACTGCTATGCCACACTGACTATTCTATGGGGGCTGCTTCTTCATAAAGTCATGCCAGTGAGGCGTCATCAAGTCCCCCTGGAGAAAATAACTGCTTTGGAGGGTGGGCTTTATGGGAAAATAACTGCTTTGGAGGGTGGGCTCTATGGGATTCTATTCACCTGAGGCCTCTCTCCACCACAAAATCTCCAGGAATTTCCCAGCCTGGAGCTCTCAACCCAAGTCAGGACTGGCCCCAATGAGTTCCCCACAAAAGCCAAAGTAGGCCTGGAAAGAGTCTCCTCCCCTCCCCTTTTTACTGACAGAACCAAGCTTGGTTGCCTAGCAACAGCCACTGAGGGGAAAATTAGCCCAACAGCAGGAGGAGAAGGGAATGATTTGTTAGCTACTGGCTCACCTCAATAGCCAAGCAGGAGAAGCAGCAGCAGGAGAAGGCTCTTCCTGCATATGGAACAGTCATTTCAGTAGCCAGACGCAGAAGCATCTTCATCGGGAGAGACAGCCATTTTGGCAGTTTATTCTGACAGGGAATAGGGGCTGCGGTGGCAGTGGACAGGGAAGAGGAGTTGACACAGCACCCAGCCAATGGCACATAAGTACTCTTGAGTGGTGATTGATGGGCCAATGGCTGATGAAGCGCACAACACAGCCAATGGGAGAGCTTGAAAGTGGCAACATACTAAGGCTTTTATATATGTGTGTGTGTGTTATTGCATCTCAGCCTTTTGGTTAAGATGGTTAAGCATTAGTTATATATTTGTGTGTGTGTATCAGATTCCATATCTTGTTATGCCACTTATTTATGGAAGGCCCTGCCTTGTTTCTCCATTTAGCAGCTATAGCTGTTTTTGTTGCAATCAATAATGTGGCTATTAATTCTTTAGTAGATTTTGGTATATCTAGATCTGACCAGTAGTTTAGAAATAAGAATTCTGGTTCTATAGGTATATTAAAACTCGTCACAATATAAATCCTCTTTAAAACCTGTTCCCAAAATGCCGTGATAACCTTGCACCCCCACCAGCAATGCTCAAATGAACCCATTTCTTCACACATTTTCCAGAACGATGGAGCATACTTAGAAGACGTATGAGACAATTTAAGAGGGGTTAAATATCCATGAGATAGAACTTTAAAGGTCTGAAGCTTTTTATACTTTCAAGTTCCTTTCATCTGAGTTTAATCACCTCCCATGAATATGAGTTCAGCTATGATGACTGAATCCTTTGGCCCCATCTTTATCCCTCCCCTTGATCCCTACCTTCATAGTTGGTTTTGGTTTTTTCCTTCACCTTAGGAATTCTCTAGGCTGGACTAGTTTTTCCTCCATTGTCCCAGACCTCAGTGCAATTGTCTCTTCTCTTTGGGATAAAACAGCAGATGTTTTCCCTTTCTCCCTTTATTTCCTCTTAGATTCCCTGTTCATTGCCAATTAGGCAACCACTAAGGGCAGAATTGGTAGGACCACATTACTGTACGACAACATGGTTTATGTTTTTTGCTATCCCTTGCATTCCCTCTTTCTAGCACTGTATCTACCTAGGGCAATAAAGATTATTTCATTTGACATTCTCTCTCTCTCTTCCTCTCCACCTCTCTCTTTCTCTTTCTCTTGGTCTCATTTCTCCTTTTTAATTGGAGTGCTGTATCAGATCAGGATCCAAATATACAGTAGACTGTTCAGTCCCAAAATAACTGCCCGAATCTGACCCTATCCATTTAGAGGAATGCTTTGTGTATTATGGTTCCAGCATGTATACCAGTCTGGGTCACAAGAAGGAAGTGAGCACTTCGATGGAAGATGGTCTCTGCAGTGGCCAGAAGGAAGAGCAAGGGGAAGAATGCCATCAGATTCAAGCCAGAGAAGCCTAAAATTGTATTGATAAAACAGTCCTCAGTTTCAAAGCAGACCATGAAACAACTACAAAAGATGGATCTCCTTACTCAAATTGAAATATTTTGGTTCCACACTTCCGGAGACCAAGAAGTCTAAGATTTGTGTCTAATCAGTTCTCCTTGTCACCTCTTTCCCCCTTTCCCTTCTCAGATGTCGAGGTTTTTGGTTGCTTGGGAAAAGAGAGAGGGTTACTGGCAGGAGGTGCTGGTGGCCAGCAGTTGTGGCACACCCCATTTCAATCCAGGCTTGGTATGTGGGAAATGTTTTAATTAGTTTATCATGAATTGCTGCCTGTAGGGAGGGGGAAAGTATGGGACTGTCTCCTCCCTTTTCCATCAGAGGAGCTGCTGTGACCATAGACAAGGCTGAGTTTGTCTCCTTCCCCCTTTCCAGTACTACTTCCTGATCCATGAGGCTTTAAATCCACATGTGTCTTGCAATCCCAGGAACAAACTGTCAGGTTCTGTCTCCCCAGGGTTAGAGTCTAAGGTTGCAGTCCCCTCCGGTATCATTTGTGGATAGACTTTTGGGGGCCTTGGTAGAGGGAAAGGAGGGGGGGGGGTTGGTTTTATTTGTTCATTCATTTTATTTATCTGATTTTTTAAAAAATTGCTATTCACCCAAAGGTTCTCACAGTGACTTAGAACAATTAAACAACATCCTAATAGATAAGTTAAAAACCAACAAAATCAGATAATATGGATACAATATTAAGGTATCAAGATATATAACTCCATACCATACCACTATCAAACCTGCCAGAAATGTCTGCTTAACCACCAAAGGCCAACCTGAACAATTTTGCCTTGCAAGCCCCACAGGATACAGGTGTCATCAGAGAGTGCATTTCACAGGATAGGGACCATAACTGAGAAGGCCCTTCCCCTGGTAACAGCTAACTCAATCAAACTGGGTCTGGACATTTGCAAAGGGCCCCAAGGGCATGACTGAAGAGGGTGCAGGGAGTTGTAAAGGGAGAGATTTCACCCAAAGTCCTCTCTCTTCTGCCTGGATCCTTTTCTCCCACTATAGAAGAGGAGTTTAGTATTTCCTCCTTGATCCCACCTTTTAAAGAGAGAAGTGGGATGATGGGGGAGCTGGTATGTTAAGCCAGATCCCTTGTTAAAGTTAGCAGAGTGCACTAGGCACAGAACGCAGCAGAGCTCCTTTGAACAGCATATGCTTGTAAGACTACAAAGATACATGGAGCCACTCATCAGTTTAAAAGAAACTAAGAACTGATTTATTTAAGAAACACATACTGGATAGTGCAGCATAGAGAAAGGGGCAGATTCTGTTCTACCTAGACAGTGATGGATATAAATGCAGAGAAGCATCTGGCATCCACCCTGCCAAAGAAGGAGAAACGTGTCCTCCTGCTTTGTGTACATGCAGGAAGAGAGCGAGGAGATGGAAAGAAGTTGTTTTCCATAAGAGTAGCAATCTACATTTCAAAGAGTTCAATGTCAGTGAAGAGTAAACAGGAAGATGCTTAGTGTCTGCCTATCTAGCCATAACTCTCTGGTCACTTGCTTCTTGGAGACTGAGGCACAGGGACATCACATCTAGTTCTTCCAACATGGGGCAACTCGAGGATCTCCCAGTGCCCTGAGAAAGGGGGGGGACTTGAGAGGACGTAAAACAGACCAGATGCATCCTCCAGTCTCTCCACACTCCCACTGGCTCTTTCACTCTTGTCATACATCAAGAGTCTGTTTGTCCACACAGTGCAGTCCCCAGGGGGCTTGCTGGCATAGCTCATTGGTGGCATCACACCCTTTGTGGCCAGCTCCGGGTGTTATGCTGCTGTGCTCCCATCGTTGCTCATTGCCCAGCCCTGTCCTCACCCAGCTCAGTCAGGGTTCAAGTCCCAGAACCACTGTGGTTGCCCCTGACAGTTGGACAAGGCAGGTTCGGCTGGCTGGTCTTCCCCCAAGGAGCATAGGGTGCAGGGGTAGGGATCCTGCCCCCAAACACTATCCTAGGATTGAAATGGACTAATGCAAGGAAACTGACAGACAATGAGATCTTATCCCATTTATCTACAAAACCAGACAGTGATCACAGGTATCCTTCATTTGCAGATGGCCTTAACTATGAAGCAATGCAAGGGGACACACACACATATGAGAAGAAGAGATTGGATTTATACCCTGTCCTTCACTACCCCAAATGAGTCTCCGAGCAGCTTACAAACTCCTTTCCCTCCCCTTCCCCACAACAGATACCCTGTGAGGTAGGTGGGACTGAGAGGTGACACGGTGCCCAACTTTGGTGGGCCAATGTAGCCAAGAACTGGGAGTTCTTACAAAAAACCTTGGAAAAGGCTAAAGCAGATTATAAAAAAATATGCCAATTGTAAACACAGTCCTGAGTGGGACCTAGCTCCTGTTGACTCTGTGTATGTCTCAACCAAGCACATTAAAAGGTTGCAACCACAATGGAAGTTAGGGTAGAAATATGTGGGTCCCTTTAAGGTTGTGCATGTAATCAACAAAGTAGTGGTGGAACTAGCACTGCCTAAATCCTTACATTCTTTGCATCCTGTGTTTCACTACAGTTTATTAAAGCGGGACCCAGGACCTTTACCCTGGGTACCTCAGCCTCCAGTTCCTCCTCTGCTGCCAATTGATGGGGAACTCCACCATGTAATTGAAGAAATTCTCGATTCCCAGTTATCCCGTGGCTGCTTGCAGTGTTTAGTCAGATGGAAAGACTTTGGGCCTGAAGAAAACAAATGGGTAGCATCTAAGCATGTTAGATCCCCCACCCTCCTGTGGAGGTTCCACAGAATGTATCCCAACAAACCAGGAGGAGGGTGAGTTTAGTATGTCAGACTTGGGCCTGTTCTGTGATTACTGGTTATTGATTATTGGTCCTGTGCCCTTATGCTGTTAACGCTTACTGTCGCTTATGTAATCTTCCCTGCTTTGCACATCTGGCTTTGCTCATTGCCCTAGTCAGCCCTCGCTGACATTCCTAAAGGGGGGGGAGTGTGTGAGACTGCTTGTGCGAAGGTGTGAGGAGGTGCCACTCATAACTTTTCCTAAGGCAGCCCCCAGACGGTTCTCAGGTTCTCGCAGGAGACGTGGCCTTGGGAGAGATAAGACTTTGGACATGGCTAGGTGGGTCACATACTCTATCATGACCTCTAATAACCCCTGTGTGTTACTGGAATGTGGGACCCACTCCTTGATTACTGATCCCTCGCTTTTGCTTGCCAGTTCTGACAAAGATGTTCACCTTTACAGAAGTCCAAATCTTGCCAATAAACCTTAACTGAGGAACGCTGTGTAAAGAGTGGTTTCTCTGGAGGCCTGGCAGCTCTCCTGAGAACTGCCCTTGAGAGAACAGCTCTAAAAAAACCCTTATGACTGACCCAAGGTCACACCAGCAGCTGCATGTGGAGGAGTGGGGAATCAAACCACTACACCAAGTGTGTGTGCGTGTGTATGCGTGCGTGTGTGCGTAGATGAAGATCTATACAGAATGCCACTGTCCAGCACTGTCCCTCTTAAACCAATATATTCAGAATCTTATTGCAAGCTCACAAATATATATTTAAATATTACTTTGCCAGTTGTTGTTTTTTTAATGGAGGTTGGGCAATTTCTATTTTGTCCTAATTTTCAGACATGAATTATACATAGTCTCAGACAAAGCAACAGCACCAGGTCCTGATCTACTTTGTTAATCAACAGATCAAATACTAAATTATTATTCTCACAGAGAATGTTTGTTTATAAAATAACATTTCCAACGTGCCAGACACACATGAGGCTAGAATAATGTTTTCCCCCACCCAATTCTTTGGACAGAATTTGCCAGATGAGTGGCATTTGATTCATATTTAAATCTCTGACTCACATCAGCATATAATCAGCTTCTTTGCTGTATTCAGAAGCTTAACGTGTGATCTCTGATTATACTGCCATACTTGAATATTCTTCAGTAAAATTATTTAGGAGACATTGATTAGGATGATTAGTAAGTTCTGCTTACAAATTAAGGGTGTCTTTTCTTTTGAAGTCTGCGGCAAAGCTTCCCATTAGATCATACAGAACTGAAGAGACAATGAAACAGATACAGCTTGTTAGTACAGCTCTTTCGGTTCTCCAGCAAGTGACAACACAAAAGGCTTCAAAAGGCTGAAAAGTATGTGATAGTTAACATAGATTTCACTCACTTGGAAGCATCATGGTTAAAAGCAAAGACTGCAGCTTTGTAAGAGAAATTTTCTGTACATTTTCCACACAAGTTACTACTGTTTGTTTACTTCATTTATTCCTCATCTTCCAGTGGAGACCTGAAGTGGCTTATACTGTGTGCCTCTCCTCCATTTCATCCTCACAACAACCCTGTGAGGTAGGTTAGGCTAAGAGTGTGTGACTGGCCTAAGATCACCCCAGGAAGCTTTTATGGCAAAGTGGGGATTTGGTGGTATTGGACCCATTCAGGTCTATTGGTGAACAATGAACATTCTTGGCTGATGTAGCTGATCTTCTTACAGCTCCCATGAACTGGTAGAAAAGTAGTATATAAATGATTTAAATAAAGATGCCCCCTCCCTCCACTAGATTGAATCCCTGCCAGATATCCTTCAGATGGTCATTCAGAAGTGACATCACAAGATCCACAATATGCCCTCTATCTTATCTCCCAGTGCTCAGTTGAGTAAGTGCAGGCAATGGAGCATGGGGGTGGGCACTTGCCTGCCAGAGGCAGGCAATTGGCAGCCTTTATAGTAAAACAAATATGATGAATACTTAAAAACTTTCCCCAAATTGTGCCTCAAATGTCTCACTTGAAAAGGTAATTCACAGATGTGATGTGATGTGGAACAAATCCTGTTCCATAGAACCACTAGTCCAAAGTGAAGGAGACAGAGTACAACCTCTTTATATGACCTCATAAAGAGTGGGAGGAGCTAATTTGGTGGATAAATTTCCTCACATACACAATACCAAAGTTTTCATTTGACCACCTTGAATTGCGCCTGGGAATGAACTGATAAACAGCAGAGTTCTTGCAGTGTACGTACAACAAGCATTTTGCAACTTCCACAGATCATGTGTTGTGTTGCCATATTCTAAAACAGCTACACACCTTTCAGCATGTATCCTTTAGGCACAAGTTTATTAATTTAATTATTTATTATTTTCCGTTTCTATCCCACTTTGCCAGGGAACTGGCTCAAGGCAGCTTACAACATTAATATACAATAAACATTAAATACATTAAAATACAATAAAATACGCATAAATAAGCTACATAACATAAAGCGTTAATAAAAGTTGTGCAAATTATGGTGGCATTCAGTATATAATCCAATGGTCGAAGGCAGTATCCAGCAGTGTATCATGTGAGCCATAGTATGTTCGGTGGCTCATTCATCAGTGGCAGCTCCTAATCGAAGGCCTGGTAGAAGAGCTCCATTTTACAGGCTCTGCAGAACTGTAAGAGGTCCCACAGGGCCCTGATGTCATCCAGGAGCTCATTCCACCAGTGTGGAGCCACCACTGAAAAGGCCCTGGCTCTCATAATGGCTAATCTGGCTTCTCTTGAGCCAGGGAGAGTCAAGCGGTTCTGTGTCCCTGACCTCAGTGCTCTCTGGGGCACATATGGGGAAAGGTGGTCCCTCAAGTAGACAGGCCCCTGACCATAAAGGGCTTTAAAGGTCAAAACCAGCACCTTGAAATGAATTTGGTAAGCTATTAACAGCCAGTGCAGTACCTTCAGCACAGGTTGGATGTGGACTCATATAGAGAGGCCCATCAACAACCTGGCTGCTGCATTTTGCACTAGCTGCAGCTTCCGAATTTGAGACAAGGGCAGCCTCATGTAGAGAGTGTTGCAGTAGTCTAACCTCGAGGTGACTGTAGCATGAATCACTGTTGCCAAGTCATTGCGTTTGAGGAAAGGAACCAACTGCCTAATCAGCCGTAGATGGTAAAAGGCTGCCTTGGCAGTGGCTGCTATCTGGGCCTCCATTGTTAAGGTGGCAACCAGGAGCACTCCCAACTCCTAACCCTTGGTGCTGGCACCAATGGTGCCCCATCGAAGGTTGGGAGTGGAATCCCTACCCCTGACCCACTTCAACTCAGGCACAGGACCTCCGTCTTTGTTGGATTCAATTTCAATCAGTCTAAGCCAGCCCACCACATCCTGAAGTGCCCGCTCCAGATCATCTGGGGTAGAGTCAGACTCACCGCCTAACAAGAGATATAGCTGGGTGTTATCTGTGTATTGATGGCACCCTAGCCCATGCCTCCAGGCAATCTGGGCAAGGGGGCACATGTAGATGTTAAATAACATCAAGGACAGTACCACCCCTTGAGGAACCCCGCAGACCAGTGGGTACCTCTGGGACGTCTGTTCCCCTAACATCACCCTCTGACCCCTACTTTGGAGAAAGGAGATGAGCCATTGTAAGGCAAACCCCTGAATCCCAGTGTCGATGAGGCAGTGGATTAATAACTGTTGGTTGACCATGTCAAACACCGCCAACAGGTCCAACAGCAACAGTACTGCCGTTCCGTCTCAATCCAGATGCCTCCAGAGGTTGTCTGTGAGGGTGACCAGTGCTGTCTCCATTCCATGGCCTGGCTGGAAGCTGGACTGAAATGGGTCTAGCATGGAAGTGTCATCCATAAAGCTCTGCAACCGAATCGCTGCCACTCTCTCAAGTAATTTGCCTAAGTAAGGCAAATTGGAGACCGGCCGATAGTTGGCCAATTCGGCCGGGTCCAAGGATGGTTTTTTCAGGAAAGGGCGGACCAGCGCTTCCTTGAGTGCCCCTGGAACCAGTCCCTCTGTGAAGGACTTGTTGATAATATCCCCGAGGGCACCTCGTAGCCCCTCACGGCCAGCTTTTATGAGCCATGAAGGACACGGATCAAGGCTGTACGTGGTTGGGCATACCATTGAGAGCAATCCATTGACTTCCTCAAATTTGAGCAGACTGAAATAATCCACAATGGAACCAGAAGATGTGCATGGAGCCTCGAGTTCACTCACTGTCTCAACTGTGGCTGGGAGATTGCCGCAGAGCAACAGGACTTTATCAGCAAAGTAGCTTGCAAAAGCCTCACAGCTGATATCCATTTCCCTAGCATTTGGTCTGCCCTGAGGCAGCTCTGTTAATGACCGAATAGTTCTAAACAATTGTGCTGGGTGTGAGCTAGCAGATGCAATGGCCATGTAGAATTATCTCTTCGCGGCTTTGACTGCCATCTCGTAGGATCTCATAAACGTCCAATAAGAAGCTCTTGTAGCTTCATCATAAGCTCACCACCACCATCTCTCTAGTCATCTTAGCCCTCATTTCATCAGCCACAGCTCCTTGGTGAACCAAGGAGCCCGCTTAGAACGAGGGCACAGAGGGCATCGGGGAGCAATCTCTTTGATGGCTGCTGAGACCTGGCTATGCCAGTCCTTGACTGGCTCATCTAATGAGCCGCCAGGGGGCACAGGATCCCACAGAGCCATCTGAAGCCGCTGAGGGTCCAGTTGGCTCTGCAGGCAAGCCAAAATATGCTTGCTGTCCAAACAGGGTCAGGATGAAACATTCACATGGGCCTTCAAGGCATGCTGGTCTGACCATGGCACTGCCGAAGCAGTGATCTGGTCCACTGTAACCCTCGCGGCAAAAATCAAGTCGAGCATGTGCCCGACCCAATGAGTGGGGGCCGTTATAAGTTGGGTGAGTCCTAGTGCCACCATGGACGACACCAGGTCCATTGCCAGTACAGAGGCTGCATCATCAGCATGGACATTCAAGTTGTCCAAGACTATCAGCCTTGGGTACTCCAATGCCCAGCCTGACACAGCCTCAAACAGAGATGGCAGGCTATCAGTTGGTGTGTTAGGTGGATGGTACACCAACGAAATAGCCAAACTCTCCCCACTCAATGCCCGCAAGTTTCAATGGCGGAAGCGCCCTGAAGGAATAAGCCTCCCTAATGAGTAGCGCCACTCTTCCCCCCTCCCTTCAGTCCACGATTGGTGAAGGACCGAGAACCCAGGTGGAGCTAACTGGGAGAAAGTTACTGTCTCCCCATCTCACACCCAAGTCTTGGTCACACATGCCAGGTCCACTCCCTGCTCTTGCAGGAAATCCCAGAGGGTTGAGGTCTTATTATTTATGGACCTGGTATTACACAACACCAATGTCAGAGGAGGGTCTTTAATCCCAGCCCCTCTGCCTGTCCCTCTTGAGACTGGATACAGACTGGAAGGAGGCCAAGCGTCTCTGTTTCTCCACCTCCTTCCCTTGACTTCCTGCCTGTTCCCACCACTATACTTTCCCCTGCCCAGGAGCACTGGTATCCCTAGGCCCATTGCCACCATTGATTTAGATATCAAATATATTAAAGCAAATGTAACTGAACCAAAGAAGGAAACAGAGTGTGTGTTTGTTTGTTTGTTTTGTGTGTGTGTGTGTGTGTGTGTGTGTGTGTGTGTGAGAGAGAGAGAGAGAGAGAGAGAGAGAGAGAGAGAGAGAGAAAGTTAGGGAGATTTAATGCATGAGGCAACCTTAAATCAGCTTTTCAACCTTAAATTAGTTCCTAATCAAATATTTATATTTGAATTTTGGTTCCACAACATTCTATGCTTGCCATAATTGATTCGGTTCAAGAACTGGCAGTCAGAAGATACTGGCCAGGGCTGACTGGCTGCTTCGCAAAGTCCCACCCACGTCAGCCCCGGTCAGTGTTCTCACCTCAGTCTGCTCCAGTCCTCCGACAGGAGAGGACCGTCTGGAATGTGAGTGCAGGGACAGGCCCTCAAGGCTGAGGCAAGTGAGAGAAGCCCTTTTCTGCCCCCCCCCCACACCATCTCCTAGGCCTTCTATGAGGGGACTAGACCCAGAGAAGACCTTTTCTGTCGTCTACACGCCATCCCCTGGGCCTTCTAGGGGGCAGTAGGCCCAGAGAAGCCATTTTCTGTCCCCCACACACCATCCCCTGGGCCTTCTATGTGGGCAATATGCCCAGAGAAGCCATTTTCTGTCCCCCACACATCATCCTCTGGGCCTTCTATGGGGGCAGTAGGCCCAAGGAAGCCCTTTTCCCCCACACACTGCCTACTGCCCCCAGAGAAGGCCCAGGGGATGGTGTGTGGGGGACAGAAAAGGCCTTCTCTGGGCCCAGAGGAGCCCTTTTCTGCCTCTCTTCCCTTCCTTTCCCCCTTTTCCTTTCTTCCTCTCTCCTTTCTTTCACTCTTCCCCCTATTCCTTCCTTCCTTCCTTCATTCCTTCCTTCCTTCCTTCCTTCCTTCCTTCCTTCCTTCCTTCCTTCCTTCCTTCCTTCCTTCCTTCCTTCCTTCCTTCCTTCCCTCCCTCCCTCCCTCCCTCCCTCCCTCCCTCCCTCCCTCCTTTCTCCAACCCTCTCTCCCTTCCACCTCACTCCCTTCCTTTCTATGGCCCGTTGTCTTCCACCACAATGGGCTTTCCTCCCTAGTGTAGATATAAACCATGCACTGGACCTGACTGGATCTCTTCTTTTTTTCATTCCAGCACTACCAACACTGAACCATGGCACAAGCAGAGGCTCAAACAATGGCATTTGTCAACGTATTATCTACCTAGGTCTACCAGGATGAACCCAAGGCACTAGACACAAATTTGTCAAGGCCCACTAAGGCCTATTGATTTTGCCTCCTGCCTGAAGTCCAAATGACTTTTTACATGGGAAATCTCTCCTCAGGCCTGCCAGTGTTTTCTTTAACAATAAAATCTGGGTAAGTGTTACTAGGGGGTGTGGATTAAACCCTCTCTTCTCATTCCATTTTCCTGACTAGATGCAGCTGCTGTTAACTGAAGTAGGAGAACAAGATACCTATGGTATGAAGACCTATTACTCCCAGGTAGCAATTAGAAGATCAAAGAGGGCAATCTGTACCAGGAAAAGGTTCTGATAAGGGCCCTTGATCCAAATTTTGATCACACTATTACTGCTGCTTTTTATATTAAAGAAAACATCAGGACATTTACAATGCAATCTTATGCCAGTTTACTCAGTAGTAAATTCCATTGTACTTAATTCCATTCTGACCAGACCAAAAGCATAGCTGTATAACATTTGCTGCTACAAACTTCATATTTTTTTCCCCCCACAGGAGACTGAAGTGTACAACAAACAAATGGTGCTTAATACTCTTACTACAACCAACTTCAAAATGGCTCCTTCCCCAAGCTTCAGTTCTCTGTGGGGTGCCTTATTCCCTCACTGCATTCCCTCGCAGGACACTTTTGTTTCCAACTGTCTTTACAGTTAGCTCTGAAACTCGGTTTGAAATTTTCAGTAAAGTACTCTGTCTCAGAGCACTTTTAAAACTGTTCTGTGCCTCATGTTAGATTGAAAAAAATAGCAGGGGCTGCAGGAACCAGCCACCTTAGAGTCTCAAGAGTGGTTTCCATTGTTCTATTACTGATATATAAACAGGCATATGTTGTAAAATAAACATATATGAGTGGCCCTCAGAGAAAATACCTTGGGAAGATAAGTTTGTTTTCAAGTAGCTATTCAAACCAGACATCAGGCATGATCAATTTCAGCCAAGTTTTAAAAGTAAAATACCATTCCAAACCATGACACAAAATTGTATGTGAAGAAAATTCTGCGTGGTTCAAAATTGCTGACAATATGGATGTAGAAGTTCAAAAAAGAGAAATCCCAACATTTAGATAAAACTTTAAACCTGACCCTTGGGGAGTTGCATGTTTTCTTTCCTCCAGATTTTCTTCTCCACTATATAACTATATAAAATCTTTTGAAACAATACCTGTTATTTAGAAATGACTGTGCTTGAGAATACCTAGAGCGGAGACAATTTTTTACAATTCAAACTCCTTTTCTGAATCAATTGAGGCAGATTATTAGGTTGCAGAAAATGAATCCAAGAAAAGGAAATGAAATTTCCCTGCCCCCAAAATGGGATGCTGTCTGCCGCATTTGGCACTGGGACTTTTATAAACAGTGTTCTGCGTCTTGTTTGCAAAATATTTAAAAATACATTCCATGGCACAGGTAAAGTAGAGTGGATGATTTCAAAAGCGACTTACTGTCATAAATTTAGCAATATGCTAAAGAATATGTAAACTATGAAAATATATCAAATGCAGTATAAGCTTTGTTAACTGTGAACCGGGGGGATGGCTGCTACTGACGGACTGAATAAGCCAGTTAAAAAAGTAGACTATAGGTGTCAGGCATAGCTGCCATCCACATCGTTCTGCTGTAGCCTGTAGCAGCAGCACCAAGGCCGCAGCAGAGTGAGCTGCAGACCGCATGGGTGTGAATCGGGGTGGACTCAGCCACAGGACATCCAGGGCAGCTACCCCAGCCTGGAGGGAGGTGACCATGCATGGCCACTCATATGGAAGAGAAAAGAAGAGGAAGATGCACCCACTCTGGGGCTTGTGCTAACTGTTGGCTGACTTGGCCATCACCATGTGCATATGCCTGCCTCTTCCAGGGCTCAGGCAGCAGCCACCTGGCTTGGTGATAGCCACATGCACATGTCCTCAATCACCTCCTGGGCTCATGCAGCACATGTTGTGTGTGTCTGCCTGTCTTGTACAGAGTGAAGGCTGCCCCTCTCCTGAGCTTGGGGTAGAGCAGGCAAGAGGATGGGCCCTAATGGGGACTGTGGCAGTGGTTCTGGGGCCACGGCTTTTGCCCAGGGTGCCGAAATCACTGACCGTGCTGATCCCAATTAATCAAGTTTTCTAGTTAACCAAATGCCAGTTGGCAAATCTTTTACTGTAAACAGAAATCATTCAGGATGGTAGCTTTGTTGGAATTTCTGGGGATGGTCTGAAAGCCCTTACATCAATGTAAAGCTTTCGGTATTAAAACAGGAAGTCTCATCTTGACAGATAAGGAGGAAACCCCTCCCACCTTTTTGAAGGTGCAGCTACAGTTGATGAAATAGTTCTGTGATTGGATTTCTCTGAAATGGTGGTGGACAAGTGGATAGGGGAGGCTACTTTAGAATAAAGTTAATATGAGGCTTTACATAAAGAAGGATATCCTTTATTGTTAACATAAGAAGAACCCTGCTGGATCAGACCGGTGGTCCATCTGGTCCAGCATCCTGTCTCATACAGTGGCCAACCAGTTCCTCTGGAGGGCCAGCAACAGGGCATAGAGACTGATGTTGCTGTTGGCATAGATTAAATATGCAAAAGGAAATGGAGCACTGACTGTTTAGACAAAAGTAAGAAGGTTTTTCATAGAAGAACAAACTGTCATAGATCATACAGAGAGAAAGCCTGAACTGCCTAGCCTAACTGTTGTGAGAGGAACAACAACAAGAAGCAAGTTCTGCAGGAGCAGAAAGTCTCCAGATGAGCCAATCAGGAGACTGCAAGGATGTAAATTGAAATTGTGGGTAGTCCCTAATCTAGCTATGCTAACTACCAGTCCTTCAGCTGTCCCCCTGTAGGGTGATCTTCAGGTCTTCTTCATAAGGCCACACTATAGACCTTGCAGATTTCAACAGTTGCCCTGATGTTGCCTCTTGGCATTGGTATTTAGAGGTTTACTGCCTCTGAACATGCAGGTTCACTTTAGTCATCATGGCTAGTAGCCACTGATAGACCTATCCTCCAAGAATCTGTTTAATCCCCTTTTAAAGCTGTCTGTGCCTGCAGTCAATACTACATCCTCTGGCAGCAAATTCCACATTTTAATCACTTGCTGTGTAAAGAAATATTTCCTTCTGTTTGTCCTGAACCTACTGCCCATCAGCTTTATTGGATGGCCTCGAGTTCTAGTATCTTGGGACAGGGAGAGTTTTATAAATCTCCAATTTTTACTTACTTACTTATTTATACTTTCCGTTTGTGAGTCACCCAGTCCCTGTTTGTACAGGGCTCTGGGAGATACACTTCTATCATGTCCCCTCTTAGTGCTCCCCCCCCCATATATCATCTCTCCATATATAAATTATATCATTTTCTGTTTCTTTAGCAGCTGTGGGGAGAAAAGCTGAGCAGAGCTAAGTAAATCATACATCTGAAATCAAGTTTTGGTTGCCTGTGCCTTTAAATGATTAGGAGTCAAAGCTCAATCCAGGTGGTGAAGCACTGTGCATCACTGAACCGTCACATAGCCCAGCATACTTGACTTAAGCATAGTTGCATTAATTTCATATGTAAAATCCACATAAAGAATTAGTAAAGTTCCCAACTAAACTAATAGCCCATAGTAGGCTATACCACACCAATGGATTAGGGCTTGCCGAACCACCCATCAGCTTGGCTAAACCCCATCCATGTCCTTCATCAATCTGAAAATGGCAGCTGTTTAAAAAGGAGGCAAGTACAAGAAAAAATATTTCCCCTCATTCTGGTGCTAGTCTCTTGGATCTATCCCCAAAAGATTTTGGCACTAGAGCTGGAAAATCCAAAAGGCAGAGGGGGAAAATATAACAATAAATTAAACAAGTTGCAATTGGGTGCCTTTTGAAGCCATCCAAAATCTATTGCCCGAGGCTCTGAGCATACACTATCTAATGGTACAGCCAGCTCTTCCAAGTTCAACTTGCACTTTGGCCATTCATGTGGGCCTTAAGGCAAATGAATCAGAGTTCAGCATTGTATCTGGCATGTGCGATAACAGTGCTAACCAGAAGAACTGGCAATATCGAGAAACTGATTTTATTACACTTTGTTGCATTTTTAAATTTTTTTATTGTACTTTAAAAGAATTTTTTATTGAATTTTATTGTGTAGTGAACTGTCTTGGGAATTTGTTTTACTTGAAAGAGGCCTATAAAGGAAATGAAAACAACCTAACTGATAAATGCCTATTGCATGAAATCCCATATTGAGCGTGTAGAGACATGTCCTTTAGTTAGGAGCCACATCCCAATATTTTGAGAGCTAGGACTTGGGTTTTTTCCCCCCCTATTGGCGGAAGCTTCCTATTGGTGAACTTTATTGTTTGCAAGTATTGCCTGTCCTGACAACTGCTCTGACATGTGCCCAGCCATCAAAGATTCATAAATGCTAATGGTCCTCCCAGATGAAGACAATGAAGTAGCCATTCCACACCGTAGCTGGAATACAACACTTAGAAGTCAACAGAAACTTGGGTTTCAAGAGGCTAGAAGGTATTTTAGGAAAGGAAACTTTGACCCACAGAGGGATAGTCAGACAGTAGAGACCCTCTGCACAAAGGGTCCAAGGTCCATTTTGGCTGATTTCATCTGGGGGAAGGAGCTCATGCACTTGGACTCCATCCTGAGGGCCACCATTGCCATAGTGCCATAGAACAAGAAGCCTGTGCAAAGGCTCAAGATAATGGATGATAGACCCCCATTGGTGGAAACTACTCCAAGAAAAAGGGTTCGGTAGAATAAGAGATATGTATGGGGAAGGAGGCCGGCTTAAGCCACTACAAACAATAATTGAGACAGTAGGGAAACAGTACTGGTTGAAGGCGACCGGTCTATATAATGCAATAAAAAAGGAGAGGCAAAAGAGGGAGGGGGACTCAGAAGAAGTCGCAGAAATCTTGTACAAAGAAAAGAGGAAGACAAGTAAGGGTCTAGCGGGTAAGATATATAAAATAATGACAACTAATGAGGAGTCAGTAATTAAAAGCACTCAAGCGAGATGGGCTAGAGAGGGACTAAACTCAGAAACAACCTTAAAAAAATTAATGGTGGGGGTCAAAAAGATCAAGTTCGATAAATTTAGAGAAATGGAGCTGAAGTACTTCACCAAATGGTACCGGACGCCAGCCCAGCTAGCTAATATGATATCGGGGATGAGTTCGAACTGCTGGCACTGCAATCAAGCTAAAGGGTGGTACTCACACATGTGGTGGGAATGTGCCAAAGTCCAGGAGTTTTGGAAGGAAATATTAGCCAGAATAAAGGAAAGGACAGGTGTATCAATACCTATAGATGTTAACTTAATGACATTAGGAACCTTAAAGATCGAGAGAATAGAAAGCACATATCAAGAGGTAGTTAAGGCAATGATACTAGCTGGAAAGGCAGTCATAGCATTAGGATGGAAAGACAAGAATAAGTGGACAATGGAGAATTGGAATAACTATCTGTTTGAATATATTCAATCAGATATAGTGACCCTGACAACGGAAGAGAACACCTGGGAGGAAAAGAAGACGCAAACAAGGAAGAAATGGTCATCGTATTTCGATTACATCAAGGAGGACGAAGCCATGAAGGATGCCTACTGGAAACTTCGGATTCTGTGCCCGTGGCTGAAGCAATGAAGAAAGAAGAGCAGGGGGAGGGACTGAGGGGAGGGGTGGTGGGGTGGGGGGAAAAAAAAAATCTTGTATCACGGTAGTGGGAAGATTATATGTGTGAAAACCTGTTGAAATAAAGAGAGGTTAAAAAAAAAAAACAAAGCTCGTACTCAGTATGGTATTCTTCAATGTCTCAATAAACTAAACTTTCTTCAAAAAAAAAAAAAAAAAGATAATGGATGATAGAGAGCTGTAACTCTTTAGGAGGAAAGAGCCTACCCTAGAATAACAGCAGTTAGAAGTCCTGGCCCTCTTACCAGAAAATAACTAGGTGGTGGCAGCATAACTACCAGAGAGAGATGAAAAACACCTCTAGAAGTTTTTTGGGGTGCAAGAGAGCACAGTGCCAACCAGATGGAGACTCAGGATGCCACTGAATATCTTCACCTCTTGGAGAGGCAACAGTGGAATAGTACCCATGAGTCAGTGGGGCATTCTGCAACAGACTGAATACAGGTCTGATTTCAGTGGTGAGAGAAATGCCAGTGACGAGCATAAGTCATCATTACTAGAATGTCTTTGGATTTGCAGACGGATATCCAAATCTTCTGTAAATCAGCTTTGCTGTATTAGAAGGAGCCTATGTAATCAGGCAGTCATTTCTGGTGCCCCACCCAATCGTTTTTTTGTTTTGACCCAGTTATTATTTGTCTCTTCAGTGATCAGTCTGCTGGAATGAGTCTTACAGAGTCTTTTACTGCCTGAAGTAAAGGAACGAGCAAGCAATCAAGCGTCAAATACTAACTAAATTGTTAAATGAGACAGAAATGGTGAGGACATTACCTAATGTTTGTGCATAATTATAGGGCAGGCTAATCAGCACTGGTAGTCTCCAGAGCAGTTCTCAGACAGAACGTTTATTGGACATCCTGCACAATTTGAGATCTACCAACCCAAGCACAGCCCATCATCGTTATGGCTTGTCACCCTCCCTAGGTTTGCCATTCACGAAAGGCTTCATTGAAGCCCTGGCAGTAAGAATACATGGTTGCTAACCTGTGTTCATCTTTGTCTTACATGGGAAGTGCATATTTAACAAAGCATTGTTAACTCCATTCGTTTAAATCCTCCGATGGCTTCTCCCATATGTCCCTATATGGGAATTAAAATCACAGGGAGGGGCTGGATTCTTGATGAAAATGCCAATTTCCATCTCTTGATCTAACTAAACTCTGGATCTAACTAAACTAAACAGGGTCTGACCTGCTTCACCTCCTGTTTCAGCCTGCCTCTAAATCATTCCACTGTCCCAGCCATTTATTCAACAGAGCTGTCAGCTTTATCATAGACGTAATAATTAGGGACACTCAAACGCCCACCGATGTTGTTTGTGGCCTGTTAGCCAGTCAGAAACAAAGCCCTGATTATTTCATGATTGGTTCAACAGTTCATCAATCTCTTCGTGGGTGTTCAGCACATTGCTTCATTGTATTCCTTCCTAATCACGCAGCACAGTGCAACTGGCTTTTCGTGCATATGTCTTCTCACAGGCCAACTGAGTTCTACCGCCCCCCCCATCCTTGCTGTGTACTTCCTCTGCTCAGCAAGCAGATGTTTAAACAGACAATTGGATCATTCACAAATCATATAGATCACCAGTACATAAATGTTGTGCTTCTATCAAATCCTACCCTTCAGTGTTTGCCTAAGTCATCTTCAGCAATGCTACTAGCCATTGTTCAGTTTGACTCAGCAGCATCTTTCTGCATCTGCAGTTTTGTGAAAACCCAGGGCAAACCAGTACGGCAGGCATTTGTGGCTGCTCAGCAAAGGGTTGAAGGGACTGATGCTCACATCTGATTTCTACCTTCACGGGAATTTCAACTGTCAAAGGTGTTTGCGGTGAAATTTGCTGTATCCCTAGACAAAATGGCTTGGATCCCACTTATAACTTCTGCAGACGGAAGGATTCATGCCTGCCTTCGCCCTCTTGCTGCATCTTGAAAGGCTGCTTGAAATTCTGCTCATGGGAGGTGGCACAAAGGCTGGAGTAGCTTGGGGGAGGGATCAGCGGTGTAGAGTGGGAGGGAGTATTGGAAAAAACTCCTTCCCTTGTATGGGAGGACATTTTAGGGGGATCCGATCCTATACTTCCTACTGCCTCTGGGTTTAACATGCTGGGTTAAAAACCTTTACTATATTTCATATGTTGGGCTTAATATATTTGCAATATCCCATACTTTATATAATCAACTTTCAACTGCTGACTCCCTCCTTTTTTTGCTTCCAACAATGAACAATTGTTGGTATTTATCTTATCGTTGGTGTGTCTTATTTCCTTAGAGGGACTTTTCCCATTATCCAACATCACCTCTTGCTATGGCCTCAGACCAGGGGCCTGCTGTGTTGACATGCAGAAGGCACCCCCCCACTTTTCTCTTAGGCCACTTATTGTGTTGGATCCTCACACTCACCCGTAGGCCTCAGTGTCCTTCCACAGTGAATAATCTGCGTCTCTATGCTGGTAGGGTTGCCAGTCCCCAGGTCCCAGGAGGGGTTCCCCCACTTTTCAAGGCTTCTGTCCACCACTAGCCAGCTGGCTGTTGGGGAAAACCCCAATGCGATGATGTCACACAGAAGCGACATCATCGTATTGCGAACAGTGCACACAATGCTCTGGTTTGAGGGCAAAACTCTATGGCAAATTTGGCCTAAAGCCCAGAGAGTTTTGTTTTTAAACCAGAGCATCACCATGCAACGACACCGACATTATGACATCACTTCCGGGTGACATTCATTGTGTCAGTGATGTCCCAGAATGCCCCCAAATCTCCCCCCAGTGCAGCAAGGGGACCCGGGGACCCCATATGCCAAGCCTCCTGTCCCATCACACCCCAAGGATTTGTCTCCAGGTATTCTCCAACCCAGAGCTGGCAACCCTAGTTCAGCTAGATCAACAGATGGCCTTTATGTTGACAAAAAATACCTGTAATAATTCCACAAGAACTCCCTGCCATAAGGATTGATAGTTTTATTGGAACAAAAGAAGGGCCTTTCCTGGTCTCTGCTTGAACAAAAACTAACAGCCAACAACCAGCAATGGAAAGTAAAACTAAACTACAGCATGTGCTTTTTGGCCCTAAGGGACCAGGGGGAAATAACTAAGGGACCAGGGGGAAATAAGGGAACATCACCAAATGCACAACTTGCCATGATATAACAATATCAATCACTGCTTCAATTATAGCACATAACATTTTGTTGTTAATAATTTTAGATGTATGGGCACTATAGACCCAAAGTTTAGGCACATTTCCCCCCCCCAAGGAACAGGTAAGCTTATGCTTTTAACTTAAACCAGTGGCAGTTAAATGATGAGTCATGCCCCATATTTTATCTGCAGACTTGGGTTTTTTTAATGCTTGAATACAGAATACAAAGCAATTCTACTGTAATGCGGCATCATAACAACATTTAAAACAAATCACAAGAGAAGTGAGCCCTCATTATAATGCTTGATCTTGCACCCTTCAGAAAGATAGCTCTTAGATGTCAGGTTATAGCGTTTCCTTTGCCAGTGCTCTCTGTGTCAAGAAATTTGTACATTAATTATTCCCCAAAGTCAAAGAAGCCTTACTTTAGGTCTGTTCTGAAGTTGGTTTTTCTTCATTTCCATTCATGTTCACTGATCCTGTCATCCGAAATCAGCTGGAAATGGTCGCTTGGGCTGTTATGATTCACTCCATGTAACACTGTAGGGGGTTTATACCATTTTACTCCCTCTGAAAGCGGGTACAAGGATGAGTTGGTATAATCAGTATGTAAAACTGCTGCCTTCAAGGGAGCAGTACCACCAAAGTATTTTTATACAGATGAACTCAGGAAGCTGTCTTTGATTAATTAATTAAGATATTTATATTCCACCCTTCTTCACGGCTCGGCAGCTTGGAGAATCATAATTAAAAGCATCACAACTGAGAATCAACAAAATAAAACACCAAATGACCATCTCTCCCCGGAAGATATCTGCAATTAATACCCCATTAAAAGTTGGGGCAGCTACTTGGGGCAGCTCCTGATGATTTCTGATGACGACACTCCCGTCACCTAGTCAGAGAGTGTGTTCCACCAAGAGGGAGCTGCAAGGAGAAAGGCAGGATCTCTTGTTGTCAGGTTTGCTTCCTTAAGTGTGGAACAGCTGGTTGGTGGCAATATGAGGTCAACAGTTGGTACGCAGGAGATACTCCCTTAAGATATAAGGGTTCCAGGTCTGATGCTTTCTGAACCAACTGAAGCTTCTGAGGGCCAATCTGCATTTAGCATTTTTACCAAACCCACACTGGAACAGGAAAATATGCAGTTCAAAACCACATTCAACTATCCTGGGCCAACACTGTGCTGACTGCAGAGTCTCCCACGAATGGCCATAAAACAGCCATAAATCTATGCAGACAGCCACCATTAAACCAGAGATCAAACAAAGTGAAAGCAGAATGCAGTCTGGACACTGCCATAAAATGTGACACTCAATCAAAGTGAAAGTGGCATGCAATGTAGATGGTAATTTCTGTTCCAGTGTGGGTTTGGTAAGACAGCGGAGCAAATGCTAGATGCAGATCGGGCCTGAGTTAACTTTGAGGACAGCACAACATAGAGCACATTACAATAGTTCAGCCACAAAATAATGGATCAGTGTGGCCAGATCAGCTGAGTCTATGAAGGGTGAGAGTTGGTGAACTCTTGGCCGCTACACCGACATTCTTTTCAAAGAGAAAAGCTGGGTCCAACTCAAACAATGGCTTTGATCCCGCATATAATTTCTAAAAGCATGGGGGGGCTATATTAATCAATTCTGTCATCCTATGGAAGCCCCAAATCCCCCCTCCCATGCTGCTTGTGAGGGAATCTGAGGTCTCCCACAGGAGGGAGAATTTGCCAAAAATGGCTCCTTTATGCCTGTGGAAATTCTAGGTTGAATTTAAGCCAAATAGTTTGTCTGCCTAGCCTGACTGGCAGTTGTTGCCTAGTTAGATTTCTCCCTGGCAAGAATCAAGAGGATCAGCTAATCAAAATAACACTATTGGTTCTGTCAGCCCCCCTAAATAAAAAAAAAAATCACATCAAAATGATAGGTTACACAGGTTTTCGGTTTCGGCGTCGCGAATGGCGGCCGCTTCTCGGGACGCTCCCGGAGGCGGTTAGCCCACGCGCAGTTAGGGGGGGTCTTCGCATGTGCGAAAGACCCTAGTGAGCCTTAGGCAAAGGCTCCGAACCAGGGGCGCTTGGGGAGTAGCCTCTTTGCCGGCAGACAGCCGGGAAATTGAGGCTTTCTCCCCGCCCCAATCGGCCCCGCTGCGGCGTGCCCGTAATGGGACTTAGCGGCGCCACCGATTTCCAGGAGTGAAGACAGCGCCATGGTTTAACATAAAAAGAAGAAGTAGCATCGAATCGTGAGTTGAAGATCTATTTTGAAGCGTAAATCGGAGCCCCCTGCATGCGTATAAGCGTTGGGAGGAGGGAGGAGTTCCCACCCCCTTTGAGAAGCAAGATCTACAAAGGGAGCGCGAAGGGGGGCAGAGAGAAAACAAAGTGTTGGTGAAAGTACCGTTGGGGTTGCATGGAAGACTGTGATCATCTTAGCTCCCTGGGGGATGTGGCACGAACTTTTTAAAAGTAAACAAAAAAACAAAATGTCGATAATGGAAAAAGTCCTGCAGACACCGGAAGAGAAGAGAGGAGGGACTTCCGGTCCAGACAGCCCCCCCCAAGAGCTTGCTGTCAATCAACAGGAAAAGGAAATGCTGTGCCCCCTGCTGGAACAATTGCAGAAAATCAACGAGACTCTGTTTAAAATGGAAAGTGTTCTCATCAGTCGACAGAAACAGATATCGGAAACAACTAGAAAGATGATGGATATCGAACAGAAATCGAATCTGATTCTAGGTTTCCAGGGCGTTAAAGAAGAAGAGAAAGAAGATCTCGGATTTACCTTGACAAATGTTTTGGCACCCCTAACTGGCAGTGAAGCGATAAATTTAAAAGAAGAGGTGGATAAGGCTCCCAAAGCCTATTCCGCTTTTATAAAAGAAAATACTCTGCCAGTAGAAGGGGATGTCGAGCATAGTAGGCGACAAACTGGAGATCTAATTTCATCTGAAGAGTTTATGGAGCCCTGGAAGCTTGAAGGCCAGAAGTTTAAGGAAAAAGAGAAAAGAAAGAAGACGGAATTCATCTTCAAAATACGGAAACTTCTGAAGAGACACGCCAGCAGGGAGGAGGATGCAGCATCCAAAATCGGGATAAGTGAAGAGGACAGCAGCCCAGGGGAAAGTGGTGATGGAACGGAAGACTTCAAAGTTAAAATGGACTCAATCCATAACTGGAAGAAAATTAAAAAGAAGATACTTTGAGGACTGTTCATGTAGCATCTGGAAGGAGCTGTTTAATTACTAACCCCAATGGACTTTACTAACTGCATTAACAGAGTGACTTTGGACTTTGCAATAGTTGAAAAGAAGATCTTCTAACCACGATGGATGCCAAAATTGGTATTGGTTATTAACCTAAACTAACCCTCACTAACAGGAAAAAATTTCACTCCATCTTTCTCTTTCTCCATCTGTCTACCCTTCCTTTTTCTTATAAAAAGAATAAAATTCTCTCTTTTTAAAGAGAGTTTTTACAAAAAAAAAAAAAAAAAAATGATAGGTTACACAGTTTAGTAAGCAGAAATACACTCTACTAGATCCATAGATCTAGATCCGTACTCTGGCCACAAAATTAGAAGGTAAGACTCACTCACTGGAGAAGACCCTGATGCTGGGAAAGATTGAAGGTCAAAGAAGAAGGGGACAGCAAAGGATGAGATGTTTAGACAGTGTTATCGATGCAACGAAAATGAAATTAAGCAAACTTTGGAGCATGACAGAAGACAGGAGGGCCTGGCGTAATGTGGTCCATAGGGTCACAAAGAGTTGGACTCAACTGTGCTATTGAATGACGACGACAACAAAAAGATCCATAGAAGTAAATTGACTTAGAAGGTGGAACTCAGTTTAGAATGGGAGTCATAGAATCATAGAGTTGGAAGGGACCTCCAACCCCCTGCACAAGGCAGAAAATTCACAAATACCTCCCCCTCCACACCTGCAGTGACCGCTATTCCATGCCTAGAAGATGATAAAAAACCTCCAGGATTGCTTCCTGACCCCGAAGTGGTGTTTCAAAAAGGGCCACAAGAACTAAGCACTGAGGCAGCCGATCCTGCCCTCCCTCTCATGAGCTGCGTAAGTTCACAGAATCTGCATTGCTGTTACATGGCCATCTCGCTTCTGTTTGAAAACCTCCAAAGACGGAGAGCCCACCACTGAGGAACCACTCTAACTGTCAGGAAGTTCTTCCTAATGTTTAGCCAAAAACTCTTCTGATTTAATTTCAACTCATTGGTTCTGGTCTGACCTTCTGGGGCAACAGAAAACAACTCCACACCATCCTCTAGATGACAGCCCTTCAAGTATTTGAAGATGGTTATCATATCACCTCTCAGTTGTCTTTTCTCCAGGCTAAACATACCCAGCTCCTTCAACCTTTTCTAATAGGACTTGGTCTCCAGACCCCTCACCATCTCCGTTGCTCTCTTCTGGACACGTTCCAGCTTGTCTATATCCTTCTTAAATTGTAGTGCCCAAAACTGAACACAGTACTCTAGGTGAGGTCTAACCAAAGCAGAGTAAAGTGGTACCATTACATCTCATGATCTGGACTCTATACTTCTGTTGATACAGCCCAAAGTCACATTTGCCTTTTTAGTAACCACATCACACTGCTGACTCATGTTCAATGTATGGTCTACTAAGTCCCCTAGATCCTTTTCACACATACTACTGCCAAGACAAGTCTCCCCCAACCTATAATTATGCATTTGATTTTTCCTACCTAAATGCAGAACTTTACATTTATCCCCATTGAAATTCATTTATTTGTTTTAGCCCAGTTTTGCAGCCTGTCAAGTTTACTCTGTCTTCTACCATATTTGCTATCCCTCCCAATTTAGTATCATCTGCAGATGTAATAATCCCTTCATCCAAATTGTTGATACAGATGTTGAACAAAACAGGTCCCAGGACAGATCCTTGAGGCATTCCACTTGTCACTCCTCTTGAAGAAGATGAGGAACCATTCACAAGCACTCTTTGGGTGCCATCTGTCAACCAGTTACAGATCCACCTAACAGTCATAGGATCCAAGCCACATTTTTCCAATTTGTCAACAAGTATATTATCTGGAACCTTATCAAAAGCCTTACTAAAATTAAGATAAGCTATGTCTACAGCATTCCCCTGATCCAGCAAGGTAGTAACTTTCTCAAAAAAAGAGAATCAGTCAGTTTGGTGTAGTGCTTATGAGAGGCAGACTCTAATCTGGAGAACCAGGTTTCATTCCTCACTTCTCCACATACAGCCAGCTGGGTGACCTTGGGTCAGTCACAGCTCTGTCAAAGCTATTCTCTCAAGAGCACTGCTCTCAGAACTCTGTCAGCCGCACCTGCCTCACAGTGTGTTTGTTGTGGGAAGAGGAAGGGAAGGAGATTGTAAGCCTCTCTGATACTCAAAGTGAAGGGTGGGGTATAAATCTAATTCCTCCTCATCCTCCTCCTTGTCTTCTTCTTCCTCCTCCTCCATGCAGGTACATAAAATAACTTAGAGATTCAGACTGGTTTCATGAAGTTAACAGATAAATTATCACAGACACAATTTATGTCTAAGTCTTGATGTGGAAATAATTATTTTTACAGGAGATCTTTGCACATTTTTTATTAGATTGGTATGGAATTTAAACTAGAACAAGAACAGAGTTCCTTGCTACATTAAAAATATTAAGATTACAATTTACAGGAAGAGACACAAGAGAAGAAAGAATTATAGATTCTCAGGGCGGCTCACATCAATCTTAGTACAATACAATTAAAAACAACTATTTAGTAAACTTTAAAATCACAGCAAAGCTTTTGACTTTGTGGATTATGAAAGGTTATGATTGGTTTTAAAGAAATGGGTGTACCACAGCATCTGATTGTTTTGATGCTCAACCTATACTTGGGACAAGAGGCCACTGTTAGGACAGGATATGGGGAAACAGGATGGTTTCCAACTGGCAAAGGTGTCAGACAAGGATGCATTTTATCTCCCTATGATGAAGACATCATAAGGAAAATGGGATTAGATTTAGGTGAAGGTGGAGTGAAAATTGTTGGAAGGAAAATTAGAAATTGAGATATGCAGATGACACCACATTACTGTGATAAAACAGTTCAGACTTGAAACAACTCCTGCTGAAGGTTAAAGCAGAAAGTGTCAAAGTGTGATTATGGCTGAACAGCAAGAAGACAAAATTAATAACTACTTGGGAATTACACAAGCTTAAGGTGGACAATTAATAAAATAAAATTGTTAAAGATTTTTTTATTCCTTGGCTCCATCATCAACCAAAAAGGGAGACTGAACCCAAGAAATTAGAAGGAGACAGAGACTGGAGAGGGCAGCCATGAAGGAGCTAGAAAAGATCCTTAAGGGTAAGGATGTGTCACTGGTAACCAAGATCAAGTTATTTCATGCCATAGTAGTCCTCATTACTGTGTATTGGACAGTGAAGGAAGCTGGCAGAAAGAAAGTAGATTCCTTTGAAATATGGAGTTTTGGGAGAGTTTTACTGCCAAAAAGACAAAAAAGTGGGTTCTAGATCAAATCAGGCCTGAACTCTCCCTAGAAGAAAAAATGACTAAACTAAGGCTATCATACTTTCATCACATTAAGAGAAGAGGCACTGGAAAAGGCAACAATGCTAGGGAAAGTTGAAGGCAGCAGGAAAAGAGGAAGACCCCATACGAGATGGATCAACTCAATCAAGGATGCCACAGCTGTCAGTTTGCAAGACCTAAGAACAGCTGTTAGGGATGGGATGTCTTGGAGGTCATTCATTCACAGGATCGCCGTAAGTCAGAAGCAACTTGACAGCCCTTCACACGCAGAGAGAGACAAAGAGAGAGACTGACGTAGCTCACATCTACCCTGCAATGCTGATATCAAACCATGCTCTTGAGGAATGAACCAGACTTGGTAAAATAATGCTGACTCTCTGTGTGGTCTGACATCTTTCCTTATAAACCAGATTGAGGCTGAGGCCCCAAGAGTACTCTTAGATGTGGTTAGAGCAAAAACTGCAGACAGACTGAGGCCTTGCATAATCTTGCAAAGAGGTGAAGATGCAAGCGCTGTTCCTCCAGGAGCTGGCTATTAGTTCTTAAATGCACCGTGCCTGATTGTAGCAGTGAGTGCTCCAGTGGGGATGGGTGCTTCTGGGCTTTGTGGGGGTTGAGAGGTCAGGTGGAGAGAGAACTCAGAGGCTGTCATGGGCTTTGGGTTAGGGTGAACATGAAGATGAGGGTGAAGGTGAGGGTCAGGGTCTGAGTCTGAGTCCAGGTCAGAAGACAGGGCTGTATCCCAGCGTGAGAGGGCTGACAGACTCCTGCACCTCAGAAAGGGGCTCCTGGAGGCCATCTCAACTGCTTCCTTCTGAAGTGTCTTTGGGCGCTCAGCCTCCTCCAGGTCTGAATTTTTGGTCTCTTTCCCTGAAGAGGAGGAGGAAACATGAAAACTACAGAAACGTATTTCATCATTTTAATGATGTTAATTTCTAGTTGAATTGATTGGAAGGGGGGGGGTTCTTAATTAATTTGAATTAGGTCGATCATTTGATTTTTTTCTGCTCTGATTACTTCTCACCTAGATACAGTTGGAACTGTGAATGAATAGCTGGATGCCATCCAAATAATTCATTATCCTGTAAATGTCTGTTGAGTTTTGGCATAAATGTTGAACATCCCATAACATTCAAGCATGACCAAGGAACGAGACCCAAAACAGTGCTTGGTATGTGGGAGCTGGCCTGGTCTTTAATTGCTCTCATTACATGCAGGTTGGACAAAACTGAGAGAGAACAGAACTGCTTTTTACAACCAATATGCCATACCTTGGCTTTTCTGCATTCTCATTTTTCTTGCTTGGGTGTTCCTGTTGCTTTGGGGGGGGGGATGTCTTGTGAATGTGTTCACCCATGCCACCCACACCTCTCCCTCTTGGTTCATGTGTTCCCTGAGTGTCGCCTCCTTACCAAAGGCAATAGATGCAAGCTAGGAAACCCCCAAATGCTGGCAGAGACACTCTTAGCAAAAGGTCTCTTAAAATAAAACTTATCTTTATTAAGAAAACATCCAAAAGTTTACCAGGCAAGGTGGTTAGCAAGATGCCAAACCAACTGCCAACACAGTACAATCCTATTTCTTAAACATTGATAGTGAAAACACAGACAATACATGCAAGCAAAGTTTCCCCCCCCCAAAGCATGCAGAAACGAAAGGCCTTTCGGGCTGACTCCCAAAGTCTCCAGAGAGTAAGAGCTCTCTTGATTCCTTCAAGAGTCAGCGAAGGTCTGTTGGGACTGCCCAGCCTTTATACCAGAAAGATCAAAAGAGGTGCCCAATAATCAAATTACAGTTGTAAATTGAAATCTTGAAGTTGAGAATATTTGCAAGGAAATTGCTTACTTGCGTCTCACACAACAAAAGTTGCCTTTTGTTTACAGGACCAGACAGTGTCATTGTTTTTTCCTGGTGTTCCCAGCATTGAAGATGAACCATTCTTTCATGTTATCTCTGGGATGGGAGTAGGGGTGTGAATCCCTGTATCAGATGGATTGAAGTCTGTCACTGCCCAAAAAGCTTTTCCTGCCAGATGGGCTTTTATGGCTAAATGGATATAGTGGGTCTCACACCTAAGGGGATTTACATTGATTCAGATCCTGGGAATGGAATGTGTAAACTTTGTACGTGACAGAGAGGGGTGCTTTGCCTGGAAAAAGGGTTTTGCAAAGTCTCAAGGGATTTGATTCAGTGAAAGCAGGCTGTTGGGTTCCTGCTAGCAAAAACAGAGACAGATACATGGATTTTATAAACTATTTGGTTCATTTTAAAACCCAAACCTTCTATATTTCTAAAATTTCTTACCACAGGGGGTGGGGTCTGTTCATCATGGGTTTTTTTCCCCCTCTAGTGGTCAATTTGATATTACAGTGCTTTACGTCCAGCATACAAACCTGCAGTTTAAATCTGCAGGGACTGTCAGTGTTCCCTCTAAGCTGAGTCAATGTGAGCTAGCTCACAGCTTTTAGTCTCCAGCTCACATATTTTTGTCTTATCTCAGGAAGGAGGGCTCCAGGGCAAACTAATTAATGCAGTAGCCAAATGGCTCACTCACAACTTTAATGCCAGTAACTCACAAAGTAGAATTTTTGCTCACAAGACCACAGCTTAGAGGGACCATTGGCAGGCAGAGACACCCAATATAAAGAAATGTAATGTTGAACTGACCACTAGAAGGAGCTAAACATGTGAGGAACAGAAAAAAAAAAACACAAAACCCTGAAGAAAAAGGAACACACAAGTGAGGAAAATGAGGATGCAGAAAAGTCCTTTGTTCTGGTTTAGCAACATCTGAGAAATCAAGGGGAACTGAGTTGTCTGGAAGAGGTGAAGGAAGCAATTACAATAAGGGAAAAGATATGGAATTGTCCACCACTGCCACCACCATCATGTCAATCTTGATGGAAATGTAGATAGACCTATAGTAATTTGTTGAACAAAGTACTGTATCTGTCATTTTCTTTTTCTTTTTAAAAAGCTCATTATATAATTAGATGCAATGGACAAAATCCAATGACTTTATTATGCTAAATTGGGGTCTTCCAAGAAAAGAGTGAGCAGTCTTCCTTTGTCACAAAGAGGTCACTCAATTTAACTAAGAATGAATGAGCCTTTCCAGAAATACAAGGATTTCTTACCAAAATAAAGTTATAAAATAAACCTGTGTTAGAAAGACATTTGTTGGATCTTGATGAATCTGGAGGCTTCCTGAGAGGCTCCTGAGAGCCAATTTGGTATAATGGTTAAGTGCTCAGACTTTAATCTGGGGGAACCGGGTTTGATTTCCCACTCCTCCACTTGCAGCTGCTGGATGACCTTGGGCAAGCCATAGTTCTGTCAGAGCTGTTCTTTTTTTTCTTTTTTTTAAACATTTTATTATAGGATATATTTCACATAGTTAAAATTCCATCTTATAAATATCATATACCTTTTTTTCTTTTCTCCCCACTCCCCCAGTACAAGGCTTCCCGCAATGCTCTTACCCCCTTATAAACTCTATTATCTAATTACCATTCACAAAATATGTCATTTCCATTATCAAATTAGGTAACATTTTAGCAATCTTATCGTTCTTTTTCTTGTTTTCTCCTTAATAACTGTCAAAACAAATCAATCTATTTTTAACATCCCAATTTTTCTCAAGATAGTCTTTAAAATCTTTCCATTCTTCAAAAAATGCTTCATCTTCTTCGTTATTAAGCTTTCTTGTCATTTTGTCTATTTCAGCCATAAAAAGCATCTTCTTAATCCATTCCCATGTTTCAGGAATCTTTTCTTGTATCCAGGATTGTGCATAAGTCATTCTAGTTGTTGTGACCAAATACCATAACAATGTTCTCTTGGTTACATTTAATTCCTGTCAGAGCTGTTCTTGAAAGAGCAGTTTCTGTCAGAGCTCTCAGCCTCACCTACCTCACAGGGTGTGTGTTGTGGGGAGGGAAAGGGAAAGGAGTTTGTAAACTGCTCTGAGACTCCAAGTGAAGGGAAGAGTATAATTCCAATCTCCTCTTCCTCCTTCTCCTCCTTTTGGAAGACGAAATTACTGAATGAAATGGGGAAAGTCTTTCTTTCCTTTTCATAACTTCTTGGAAAACCAGTTGGACATGTAAGCTGTTACTTAACAATCTCAGAACAGTGAAAGGGGAAATCACAGGATGAAAATTAAAGAAATTAAACCTCAGTTTCTGCATGTCCCCTTGATTCTCCACAAATAATGATGTGCTGACAGGAGAAAGTAAGAAGGAAACAGTCAGGAAAAAGCTAAGCCAAAGCCAGAAGTTTATTAAGATGGATTAACAACAAGTCATGATGTTTGAAATGTCAGCCATAGCTGTCAACAGAAAGGAATTAATGAGATTGAAACCCAACACTTAGCGCCATCTTTACATTTAGCAAATTTCATTACTATGAAGGCAGAGATTTTTCAAACTTTTGACATTTATCAACCATGCGTAGGACAAGGTGGGCCAATCAGTGGTGTGAAATAATAATGTGACATTCATTATGAGCTTTGAATGTAGGGGCAGTCCACATTTCATAAAGCTGCAAGATCAGGTACGTGGACAAGTATTGTTGTTGTTGTTGTACTATTTACATCCCACTTTATTTCCAGCATGACACACTTGACACTGACCAGACACAGATCTGGTTATCTTCAGTAACTCTTGTCATCCAACTGCATTCTCCCAACCACACCCTGGGGCTATAATGTTTGCACCCCTCCCCAGTCTTTGTTTGGGATGCTGTAGCTCTTCTGGGGACATTTTCCCAGGGTGAGGGATTCAGTAATTTGGCAGGAGGGTGAAGATCTGAGAAACAAGCTAACCGCAAAATTGGGGGAGAGGGCACAAAACCAGCAACAAAGTTGGTGCAAGGAGGCTTCTTTTATAGAGTTTGGAGCAGCAGGGACTGGGACCATGGGTGTGGAGTACTGATCTCAGGAAGAAGTATGTGAATTACAGGTGGAGTGACTGAGTTACTGGAAATGTGGACCAGCCTGGATTGGTCTGACAAAAGCTAAGCCATTGGTTGATTATACTTCCCTAGGTTTGGGATTTAATTACTCGGTAAACTAAATGATGAAGATTGTTCTGTAGCTGTAGGTTATGACCTAGCAAATCTGAATTAGTCAGTCTTGGGTGAGAGGGAGTTTCTGGAGGCTAAGGAGAGTAGGCCATTAGTCAATATGCTCTTGACAGCATTCCTGGGTATAACAGTATAGAAAATAATCTCTGTTGAATCAAGAATCATTTCTTGATTCTTGTATAATCCCACTATATAATGGTTATATGTTAATACAGTCACAAAGACATCAATTTTGTATGTCCATATCAGGTACAAACACCATCATCCATATACATCAAAGTCCAATGGATGAAACAGGCAAAGCTTGTCCAGATGCAAGATCCACAATTTATTTATTTATTTATCTTTATACCTTCGATTTATATACTGCTCTAACCCTGAGGTGTCTCTGTGTGGTTTACACAGAATTCAATTCCTAACTAGGGCCACAAGTATAGAGGGGGGTGACTGCCTACCAACACCCAGGCAGCAGGGCTTCTGGTGTTTTATTATTTTATTTTATTTTGCTATCCGGCTCCTTTCCAGCGGGCCTCAGATGTCCATGCTCCACCTTCTGTGCCCTGGGGTAGGTCTTTCTAGTCCAGCAGCTTCCTCCCGGTAGGCCCATCCCAGTGCACAGCCGCGTGTCAGCTGCAGCTTCAGCCAACGTCCTTTTTTTTTTTTTTGTTAAAACTCTCCTAAAAAGGAGAGAATTTTATTGTTTTTTTAAGAAAAGGGAAGGGTATATAGATGGGATAAGAGAAAGAATGGAGTGAATTTTTCTGTTAAAAAGAGGTTAGTTTTAGTTAATATTAATACCATTTTAGGCATCCATCACGGTTGAAAGATCTTCTTTTCAGCTTCCAAAGTCCAAAACAACTTTATTAGTAAAGTTAGTAAAGTCCATTGGGGTTAGTTATTAATCAGCTCCTTTCAGATGTTACACGAACAGTTCTTAAGATGTCTTCTTTTTGAGTCTCTCAAGTTATAAGCTGATCCCTTTTGGCCTTGGTATCTCCCGCTCCAGCACCTCCTTCCCCTGGGCTGCTGTCTTCTTCACTGCTTAAGTTTGTCCAAATTGTGAGTGCTGTGTCTTCCTCTATGCTGGCATGTCTCTTCAGAAATCTTTGAGTTTTAAAGACAGAGTCTATCTTCTCTCTTTTATCTTTGTCTTTATGTTTCTGCCCTCCAGTTTCCACGGGCTCCGCAAACACTACACATGAAATTGGATCTCTAGCATACTGCTTGATAAGCTCGACAACCCCATCTGCTGGCAGATTATTTTTTTCCATAAAAGCAGGATAGGCTTTAAAAGCGATATCCACCTCTTCTTTTAATTCTTTCGCTTCTCTGCCAGTTAGGGGTGCCAAGACACTCGCCAAAGTAGATCTTCTTTCTCTTCTTCTTTCACGCCCTGAAAACGTAGAGTCAGATTGGATTTCTGTGCGATTTCCTCCATCTTCCTTGTTGTTTCTGATATTTGCTTTTGTCGGCTGATGAGAACACTTTCCATTTTAACCAAAGTTTTGTTGATTTTCCGCATTTGATCCAGCAGAGGGCACAGTATCTCACTTTCCTGTTGATTGACAGCTAGCTCTGGGGGGGGGTTACCCGGACCGGAAGTCCCTCCCCTCTTCTTTTCCGGTTGCTGCGGGACATCTACCATCGCCATTTTTCTTTTTTCTTTCTTTTTTTTTTTATGTTTACTTTTTCAAAGTTCGTGCCGCATCCCTTCGGAAGCTAATAAGCTCATAATCTTCCGTAAAACCCCAAAGGTACTTTCACCAACACTTTTTTTCCTCTTTGCCCCCCTTCGCTTTTCCTTTATAAATCCCGCTTCTCAAAAGGGGTGGGGATTCCTCCCTCCTCCCATACACTTATACGCTTGCGGGGGGGCTCAAATTCTCGCTCAAAGTAGATCTTCAACTCACGATTCGATGCCAATTCTTCTTTTTATTTTAAATCATGTCGCTTTCTTCACTCCTGGAAATCGGTGGCATTGCTAAGTCCCATTACGGGCACGACGCAGCGGGGCCGATTGGGGCGGGGAGAAAGCCTCAATTTCCCGGCTGTCTGCCAGCAAAGAGGCTACTCCCCAAAGCGCCCCCGGTTCGGAGCCTTTGCCTAAGGCTCACTAGGGTCTTTCGCACATGCGAAGACCCCCCCAGACTGCGCGTGGGCTAACCATCTCCGGGAGCGTCCCGAGAGGTGGCCGCCATTTGCTCCGCCGAAACCGAAACCCCCGCCAACGTCCTTTTTCTGGCTCCGCCGTGCCGTGCCAGCATGCTGTCGCATCTCTGTGACTCCGCCTCCACCGGGCTCAGCCGCTCAACATCACGCTTCCAGGGACACTTGCCAGCCATTCCCTCACTCTACTGCTTCTCCGCCGCTGCCACTCCACCGCCATCATCACTGCTGATGCCTCCGTCGCTGCCGCTGATGCCTCCACTGCACACCCCACAGGGAGGAGGGTGTCCCCTGCCACGTAAAGGCAGGTATCAGTTGATGATTTCAAAGTAGAATCAGGAATTCATGAAGCATTTCCTTCCTTCCAAAGAGCATGCTAGATAATTAGTTGTCTCATTTTACCTCACAGGCCGATTTCCCACAAGCTGCTGCTCCACGCTCGCTCTTCCCTTTGTCCCAATTGTACGTGCCGATTTCATGCCATGTGCTGCGCAGTCGCATTTTGCTCCACAGCTTCACCTGATTTCCCCTGCATCTACTCAATCCTGTTTTTTTGAGGATTGAGTAGATGCAGAGGAAATTGCGTGAAGCTGTGGGGCAAAATGTGACCACCTAGCACCTGGTGTGAAATTGACATGTACAATCGGGACAAAGGGAAGAGCGAGTGCGGAGCAGCGGCTTGTGGGAAATCAGCCACAACTTTTTCAAAGAAAGATCCACATTCCATGATCCTCTATAACAATGTCAGAAGAGAACTCTCCATAAATTTCCTATGTGATGCAATTCCATGCAGCAATAGTGTCTCCTATGATGTGAAATCATCTGTTTTGGATCTTGCATTTGGACAAGCTTTGCCCATTTCATCCATTGGACTTTGATGTATATGGATAATGGTGTTTGTGCCTGATATGGGTGTATGAAATTGATGTCTTTGTAATTGTATTAACATACAACCACTACACAGTGGGATTTTACATTCTTGATTCAACAGAAGTTATTTTCTATACTATTATACACAGTTGTGTTGGTTTTTTTAAAAAAATTCATATACTGTGTAAGTGCTGGTTTGTTTGGGTTCCTTGAGAGCATTCCAGCAGGTGTTCTATTCCCATGAGACAGCATTCAGGGGAAATTTCTGCTAGTTCAGGAGCCCCCAAGTTGATATTAAACTGGATTATTATATCTAGGTCTCCAGTGGCTAAATCAGAAGATCTTTTGGGGATCACAAATATTGGGGTCTCATGGGGTGACTTCATTTGTAACATTTGACAGAAAGTTGGTTAGGAGTCTCCCTTGGTTTATTATACAATCCCTGGAAATTTAATCCTGATGTGATATGGGGAGTGGAAAATTATAGGCAGGAATATGTCCCCTGTTGGAAAACAAATGTGGGGAGGAGGAGGTCCCCTTTGACGACAAAAAAAAAAAAAAAAAAAAAAAGACTTTGAAGTAGATCATGAGACCTGGAGGGATGAAAAACATGTGGAATGGGGGACAGTAATAAGGAGGAAATCTGAATGGAAAACTTGACTGGATCCCACCTCAAAACCAACACAACAACAAAACAATGACAAGACATGTATAGAGGTACAAATGTTTATTTATTTAAAACATTTATATCCCTCCTTATCTCCTTGGACAGAAGGCAGCATACAGTGTAGCAACCAAGTCGTAAAGGCATGCATTACAAAAATTAAAACAATAAAATACCCAACTGACCGATTTAAAAGCATTCAGATTAAACTAACTCAAAGCATGCAGGATCAGCAAATGCACAGCCAGATCTGCTGGAAGAGTTCACCTCCCCTCAAACACTTTTTGGAAGGCCTTATATGCCCTCCTAAACATAGCAAGGGAAGTTGCCTAGGGTTGCCAGACCTCTGCTCTCAACCTCTGGGAGGTTTGGGGTGTGTGGCACAAGGAGTCCATTGTGACAGTGATCAACATCCCTTTCCCCCCTTGGCCCTCCTTGCTGGTTATTTGAGGACTAGTGGGGATGGGGAGGCATGGGCAGGTGTTTGCCTGGAAAATACAGACAAATGGTTAAGCCTGTTCTGGCAGGCCATTCCAAAGGACTGCCCCACCACTGAAAAGGCTTGTGATCTCACTGTGGATCTGGGCCAATGATCTTACATGAAAATTAAAGAGCATTGAGAATAAAATGGGCCAGCTTATCCTGGATCCAACTCACTAAAACATTTTTAAGATGCACATATAAAAGTAAGAAGGGTCTGTTACCCATGTGACCTGTGAATTGGCTCTTAGTGAAGCTGTAAAAATTTACAGAGAAGGGTTTTAACTCCAGTCCCTTTCCCAAGAAATACCACCATTAAATCCTAGCTTTTATTTGGCCTTCTCCCAAGCGGTCTCTCTGCAAAAGTATGGAGAGCTGTCTGCAGCAAAATGTCAAAAGATCAAGGAAGGCATCCGCAAATGTGCACTGCTATTAACTGGATGCTTTATCTGGCACACAACACCTTAGAACTAGTTAACCCTTCATCCAAAAAAAAGTGGGACGACTTGCTTTTTGGAGGGATTCCATTGGCGTCACTGAGATGATAAACAACTCTGCATAGGGTAAACACAAATAAATGTGACACATCGCTGAAAGCACTTTTGGCAATCAATTTTCAAAGTACTCTGTAGAGATTGAAGAGTGGACTGAGCAGGATGCAGTTATTATTTACGTACTTGTAGTGCTTTCTCACAAATTAAAAACACTGGTGCTGCGGGCCTTTAAAAAAAAAAAAAAGATGCTAATGCTTTTTATGGCCTCAGCTTCCTTTCAGAATACTACATGGTTCTGTAAACATAGCCTGAACCATTGCTGAACAGCTGGATGAAGGTGGAACCATCTCAGAGTCTCAAGGCAGATCACTGTTAGGGAGGTAGGGACCCCTCCCACAGAGTTGACATAAAATAGAGTATTTTCAGGGACAGGCATCCAAGAAAATTCACTTTCCCTGTTAAACTGTGATTGGTCGAATTTCTGTGCCCCAGATTTTTCCATTTCTAATTGTGTACTAGCATGACAGACACCAGGTGCTTTCGATCCCGTTATGCGGCCCTCCCAGTTGTACTGCAGCATGGTTTTGACATCCACAGACGCTGTATCATCAGTTAGTCTTGCAAATTAATGGACTAGCATTCCTGTCACCCATTTATTTTGCTGCCAGCCTTATTGCATTGTGATCTTATACTCTGAGTCAAAGGTGCATACAGATGATAGACCTGTACATGTCGTTTTTAATACTACAAAATTAATGATGCTGAATAACTTAAAAAATGTGCAAGGTTCCAGATTCCGTCTTGGATCGTATAACTGCATTCCCTAGGCACTCTTCTATGGCCACAGCATGGCTTGCTACCTCTCCCACCAGTACTTCCATTTGAGCAAGATCAGTGTGGTTTTCAATGTGCATTGCACAAATGGAAGCAGGGCTCTTTTTGTAGCAGGAACTTCTTTGCATATTAGGCGACACACCCCTAATGCAGCCAATCCTCCAAGAGCTTACAGAGCTCTTCTTACAGGGGCTACTGTAAGCTCTTGGAGGATTGGCTACATTAGGGTTGTGTCACCTAAAATACAAAGGAGTTCCTGCTACAAAAAGAGCCCGGAAGGGAAGTACCAGTGGCAGAGGAAGCATGGTGTGCTGTGGACAGAGTAAAGCATGTGTGGAACATGGTCATAGGATCCAAGCTATCAAGTTCAGAGGGGTCATATTTTACATGTGTTGAGTATCCTTGCTCAGGTGTCCTTTGGAAAGCTTACTGAATTTCATTATATGGAGGCAATATGGATTTTATCACAAGAATCTTCAGTTCTGGAACAGTGGGACATCAGTAGAATGACATTTTGCATAATGCCACTTAGTTTGGAATCTACCGTCAATCCTAACAATAGTATATTAAAGCATATAAGCTAATGCAAATTTATGATCAGTTTAGCAGCAAATTCAGTACTTATGTCACTGCCTTCAAATGGCTTAAAACACATGGCACTGCCTTCTGCTGATGCAGACCACTGTTCTGTATTGTCCCTCCTGTCTGGCATCAACTCTTCATGGTCTTATTATGTAGGGGTTTTCCGTATAGTCTACTACTGGATCCTTTTTAAACTAGAAATGCTGGGGCTGAACCTGGAACCTTCTGCATGTAAATCAGATGCTCTACCAGTGTACCATGGTCCCACCTTGACAAAACCAAACCTCCAAGACATTCTTAATAAAAGGTATTCCACAAAATGTTCACTGACAAGCTCCAACAGGTATACAAGAAAAACAAATTCCAGAACTGGGAGATACCCAGAGGATGGATGTTTGATTTACGGTTTAAATAATCCCATCTGTGCTACAAGTTATTCTAGGGCTGAGATCACACGCAGAATTAGCCCTGCCATAGGCGCGAATGCCGGGTGGATTTTAAGGGTGCGATCAGACGCAAACATCTGGGAAGTGTCCCACACCCGTGGGCAACCCGTTTTGCTCCACCGCAGAAGTGGAGTAAAAAAACACTAGGGAAAGTCCAGTAGCAAATGGGTTCACTATGGTCCAGGAACAGACTTTTTTCCTGTGTGATCACGCCAGCATGCTCTCATGGCATCGGGAAGGTCTGATCGGGCCATCCCAATTCCATGCCATTTCCCCCCCCCTATTTCAGTATGTGCATCATCGCACACTGCATAGGGAGCACTCAGTGT
Organism: Gekko gecko; assembly: GCA_029375565.1. Classification (NCBI taxonomy): domain Eukaryota; kingdom Metazoa; phylum Chordata; class Lepidosauria; order Squamata; family Gekkonidae; genus Gekko; species Gekko gecko. The sequence goes on from JAPDNY010000004.1 coordinate 182,015,423, forward strand.
GGAGATGCAGATCATCGATCTCTCGTTGAAGCACACTGGAAACACGCAGAGAAAAAAAATGGTTTACCCTCATGTTGCATCTGATCATGCAGTGGTGGGCTGTTCCCGCAGCTCCCAGTTGTGTGACCGCACAACTGCAGATCAAATTACTCTGGAGCAATTCCCTCCCATGTTACTTTGCGTGTGCGACCGCCACCTAGGTTAACTTTAGAATTCATGCTAAGAAGAAGAAGAGTTTGGATTTATACCCCGCCGTTCACTGCCCAAAGGCATCTCAGAGTGGCTTACAAACTCCCTTCCCTTCCCCTCCCCACAACAGACACCCTGTGAGGTAGGTGGAGCTGAGAGAACTTCTGACAGAAACTGTCCTTGAGAGAACAGCTATGCCAGAGCTTGTGACTGACCCAAGGTCACATCAGCAGGTACAAGTGGAGGAATGGGGAATCAAACCCGGTTCTCCCAGATAAGAGTCCGCGCACTTAACCACTACACCAAACTGGCTCTCTCTGCTAAGTGGTCTAGGGGCTGAGGTAGCCCTTTAAGTATGCCCAAGTCAAGCTACATAGATTGAAGGTAGGCCAGGGTTATAAGTTACTTCAGCGGAAGACAAACGTATATACAAGCTAGGCTTCTATCAGTCTGTAATAAGTTGGGTTCACTGAAAGCTAAATTGTTCTTATATTTATAAATGTAATGGGTAAAAATGGATACATAAAAACAAAACCAGGGGTTTAGAATTGGCTCTCCACCAAGCTGAGATGGAATTGAAGTTTAAACACGTGATCCCACGTATATCTGGGCTTGGTGAGTCACAAGTTGTACAGGCCTGTATTTTAAAATGGCTTATATTTCAGAAAGGATGAAGCACAAAGTGAATGGTGGTAGCTTATGTGGCTGTAAATGTTCCAGAACAGAGATTGTGCATCTATTTAGCAAAGCAAAGGTGCATCTATTAATATGCAAAGTAGCCCAAATGAAAAGTGTGACTCAAATAATGCATGGTCTTGATTTGCTATCAGCATCCCACTGCTCTGTCCCCAGACTTGGCTTGTATCATTGTCATGTTTCATTTGATTTCTTCTGTTAACTGCTTGTGTAAATTGAAAATAGAGAACATTAAAATATGCAGGTTTGTATAGTAAATAAATCTCTCCCCCCCAGCGCTTATGCTAACATATGCAAGAGTATGCAAAAACAAAAAAACACAAATAAACACTAGCAAAATAATTTCAGACAGTTTAATGAAAAAGAATGAATACCATGGAGTACTGTAGAACAGTCTATAGCAAATTAAGTGCCAATTTATTCTGCACACTTGTTTATAGATTAGCATAATGGATTTTCAATGTGAAATTACATTAAATGATACTGACATGGAGTATGCAGGTGTGGCTGATGAATTCTGGGATACATTGGGGGGGGGGTCTCTGAAACATGTCCTTTTATTTCCACAGAATGCTCACAAGGATCTATGGAATGTCTGTGGAGTGTTTTAGACAACCTTGCTTTCTCAAAATACTTTGGTGAAGTTCGTGTTTCTTTCCCACCCCTGGGGAAAAACAACAACAACAACAACAACAGCGTGCAAACCAATGCACAATATAGGGCAAGCATGTTGACATTGTACATGCACAAATACATGCACAATATTGGACAACCATTTCTGTTCCATTTTGCTGCCTCGATGTGCATGCACAATTTGAGAGAAAAACCAAGTGGCTACGTGAGCATCTGCTTGTGGACTATCCTGGAGAGCATCAGTGATAGGCTCGAAATTATTATTCTGCTTGTCTAGGTTGCTCTTTGGGTTTTGTCCATCTGACCCAGCTTTCCGTTACACTTAATTAGTTGCAATAATTTTGGATGGGGTTGGACATGGAGGTAGTTACATAGCAGTGCTGACAGATATCTGCTCTTCAGTGTGCATTTCTAACTTCTAGCTTGCACATGAAGCCCTCAATCTTTCCCCCCCCCTAACAAAAATTAAACCAAATAGTATCAGACTTAAGGCAAGTTCAGGGTAATTGCCTGTACTAGCAGTTCAAAAATGTACACATCACCCTGACCTGGATAGCCCAATCTTGTCAGCTCTTGGAAGCTAAGCAGGGTCGACTCTGGCAAGTACTTGGATGGGAGACCTCCTTGGGATACCAGCAGTTGGTAGTCAGGGGCAGGCTTTATTGAGCCTGAATATCCTCCAGGCCTCCAGTAGAGGTCAGTAACCAGAGGTCAACATGATTTCCAGGTGCACACACACTCATATGCGCGCACACACACATGCATGTATGAAAAAAAACAAAAAACCAGAAATGTATATGTCAAATATAGTTACCATAGAAATCTGCTGCAATTTGCAATAACAAAGAAATGAACAGTTTAATCCTGACATTCTTCAAAGACTGGTGCGAGCCTCTCTAAGAACAAATGTGGTTGTTAAGAGGAAGCGTAGTGTCCCAACCCTCTCACTTCTGGGCCCATGATGTGCCTCCCTCACCTGCCATTCCGTTATCATTTGTGCCACATGTCAGGTCATGGTTTGTTTGAGCACGCAAAAAAGAAATAGGAATGCATAGACTTGGAGCATCAGAGTGTTTCTGCAGATGGAAGGATTTGAGGCAACGGAACACAAGTTTGTTTGTTTTTTAATCCCCACTTTTGCTGCTCCAGCCCCAAATTACCATGAAATGCTGTTTATATGACACAGGAACCCCCCACCATAGAACAGCACTGAGGGCACATTGGGGGCTGCAGCAGAAGGGGGGAGGTGAAAAATGCATGCCCTCTGGGCTGAAATACTTTCACCCTCAGAAATGGCCTTAATTTCAATGATTCTCCCTCCTCCCCATTTGTGGGGCTCTCTGTGTTTGATGTGTTTCATCTCTTGTTAATGGAGCATTCACTTTTTAACAGACTTCATGATCCTAGGGAGATGGTGGATGTTCCGAACAAGTGCATGGAAGCTGTAAACTGTGGGCTGAAGATGAACAAAGATGCTATGGGAATAAGTTTCAGTCACTTCTCATTTAGGCTGCATCTCCCTTGGTCAGGTGCATAGTTTGGGGATACTCCTGGTTTCCTCTTTGTCCTTGGCTGAACAACTAGCAGTGGTAACAAGCAGCAGATGTTTTGTATTATTTTAAGTTGGTTTACCCAATGTAACTATTCCTGGATAAAGCTGAGCTAGCTGGTCATGAGTGCCGTGGTCATCCCAAGAGCACTCTACATGAAGTTTCTGAAGATGATTCAGGAACATCAACTCTAGTACAAAATGTAGCAAATAGACTGCAGTTAACTGAGAGTGTGACACCAATGCTGTACCAATTACATGGTATGCAATTTGTTTACAGGCCCAATTGCTTGTTTTAACCTTTGAAGCCCAAAATGTCTTGGGCTCAAGGTACCTGATAAGACTGCCTCTGCCCGTACAAACCAAGCCAAGTCATGAGATCATTCAGGGAGAGAGGTTTTGCTACAGAAAACCACTCTTTCAGGACCAAACCAGAATGCACTGAGAATTCTTTTTCTTTTCTCTTGTATATATTTTTGTAATTTTAGAAGACAAAGTAATAGTATAGAGAGGATACAAAAAAAGAAAAGAGGGATTATATAACATAATTGTATATATCAAGGATAATTATATATTACAGAGTGTATAAAACAGAAAATATTTTGCCCCATCATCCCCTTCATTATAATTTTTAAGACACTATCTGTAAAATACAATGGTCCATACTTCTCTTGGGGTACTTTTATATTCAACATTTTAAATTTCCAAATTTTATAACCGATCTATTTTGCAACTACATTAATAGTTTCATCATTACTATATATTCAATATTACATATTTCACTACTTCTACATACTCGCTATAACTTTTAACAGATAATATATCAAAGTACAAAGGAAAGTCTATTATATATCTCATACTAAGAAGATAAAAGATATTTCTGCTCAAAATCCACTTCCTTATACATTTATATTCAAAATATTACAACAAAAACTTGTTCTGCTTCTGCATTGCAATACATTTATATTCAATTTTTAAACTGTTTCTCATTCTAAATTTGTCTTCCACTTGTATAACACACACTCCATCTCTCCTCAAATTTCATAATTGATCTGTTCGTCTAATAGGTTGTTAATTTCACCATTACTGCATAGTCGGCAAGTTTATTTTCTACTTGGACAGACATCTAATTTCCATTCTGCTGCATAGATAATTCTAGCTGCTGTCACCATATACTTGAATATCTCTTCCAAAAATTTTGGTAATTTATTAGGCTACCTAATAGCATATTCTTAGCTTCCATAGGGAATTCAGATTTTAATATGTTCTGCAGTTTTCCATGTATTTCCTTCCAATATATATTTTTTGCTTTTTTTTTACAAGTCCACCTCAAATGTTGGTTCCATCTATGTCTTGACATTTCCAGCATTTCCCTTTGTAGTTTTTGTCTACTTTCTCAATATCCTTTGGGGTTATATACCATCTAAAAACATTTTATACCAGTTTTCTCTTAATGCCTGCCTGGCTGGAAACTTAATTTCTTTTTCCCATAACCATTCCAATTGATGCATAGGTATCTGCTCTCTAAAATTCTGCATCCATTTAATCATACTTTTTTTGTTTACTTCTTCTGTTTCTAACTAAAGTAATAATTTATATATCCATCACAGTAAATGGACTTTTTATTTTATAATCAGCTGTTTGAACTCAGTCACCTCTCTTAGAACTCCACCTTCCATGCTGATAATCTTCTTTAGTCTTGAAGCTGATTAATAATATAGCAACCATTGAATGCTGATTCCTTCATCTCTAAGAATCTTACCAGGGTACCAGGAAGAGGTCTCACATTACCTTCAAAATGACCCTTTAAGTAGGAGATGCCAGGGATTGAACCTGAGATATTCTGCATGCAAAGCAGAATCTCTAACACTGAACCTTGCAGTCACACTGGGCATGAGGTATATTAAGACCATGGCATGTGCAGAAAGGGTTTTAAGTCATCCAGATGTGCCATTTTCCCGGGGACCTGCTATTTGGCCTCTTGGGCTAAATGTATGGGTACTCATGCACATCTTGTTAAGACCTTAAACAAGGAATTCATGAATAGGGATTATAAATGAGTCTTAAATGTCTCTACTCAGTTATGGGCCACCCTCTTCCATGGGAGTATATTTGTCTGACTCCTTACAGGACTTTCAAAACGATACCCAGGAGCATTGGATGTGCGTGTGTGTGCAGTGACTGCCAGTTTCAGAATGGGAAATGACATCATGATGTAGGACAAGGGAAAAATGAATGTGATTTCTTTTTTTTGGTAAATACAATTTATTATTGGATATATCACATGTTCAAACATTTTCAACCAACCTACATACCCATTTTTCTAATTTCCCCTCTCCCCCCCCCAAACAAGACTTCCCGCACCACTCCAACCCCAGTAATATCACTCTTATTCTGTTACAGTTATATCTAAACTTATTAGTTATATCTAAACGGTAACAATTCAGAAATCTAATTCTATTTCATTTTCCACTTAATAACTATCAAAACAAATCAGACCACGTTTAATGTCCCAATTTTTCAACAAGTATTTTTGAAAGTCTTTCCAGTCTTCAAAAAAAGTTTCATCTTCTTCGTTGTTTAATTTTCTTGTTAATTTATCCATTTCTGCTAAGAACAACGTCTTTTTAATCCATTCCCATGTTTCAGGTACTTTATCTTGTTTCCAAAATTGAGCAAAAGTCAGTCTTGCTGCTGTAATCAAGTACCATAATAGTGTTCTCTTGGCTACATTTAATTCTTCCATTTTAAGACCTAGCAATAACATCTGTGGGTCTTTCTTAAAAGTACAATTCAAAATTTTTTGTATCTCCTTGTGGATCTCTGTCCAATACTTTACTGCTTTATCACATGTCCACCACATATGGTAAAAAGACCCCTCATGTTTTTTACATTTCCAACATTTGTTGGACATACTTTCATTTATAATAGCAATTTTTTTAGGCGTCATATACCATCTGTACATCATTTTATAACAATTCTCTTTAACATTTACACACGTTGAAATTTTCATTGATTTTTTCCACAAGTATTCCCAAGATGTCATTAATATCTCATTATTAACATTTACTGCCCATTTTATCATTTGCTCCTTTACAACTTCATCCTCAGTATACCATTTCAATAACACCTTGTACAGTTTAGAAATCATTTTTTTATCTTTCTCAAGCCATACAGTTTCAATTTCAATATTCTTTTCTCTAAAACCATGTTCTCTTTTATCGGTCTTAAATAAATCATAAATCTGTCTATACTTCAACCAATCATATTCAAATTCAACATCAAATCTGTCTTTTAACACAAAATTTTTCCCTTCAGATTTTAAAAGATTTTTATAAGGTAGCCAGTCTAGTCCTTGATTTCTTGAATATGGATTAATCACTTCAGCTGGTACAATCCAAAGTGGTCTTTCTTCTGAGAAGAATTTTCTATATCTCGTCCATGTCTCGAACAGTGATTGTCTTACAAAGTGGTGTTTAAAAAATTTATCCATTTTTACTTTTCCATACCATAAATATGCATGCCATCCGAATTTATTATCATGTCCTTCGAGGGCCAATAACTTCTTATTCTCCAAATTAATCCACTGTTGCAACCATGTTAAACAGACGGCATCATAATACAGTCTTAAATTTGGTAGCTGTAAGCCTCCTCTCTCTCTTGCATCACATAAGATTTTCATTTTAATCCTTGGCTTTCTTCCTGCCCATACAAATTTGGATAATTCTTTCTGCCACGAATCCAGTATTTTCCTTTGTTTTAGTATTGGAATAGTCTGAAACAAAAACATCAAACGCGGCAAGATATTCATTTTTACAGTCGCGATTCTTCCCATCAATGATAAATTCAAAGTATCCCATTTCTTCATATCTTGCTGAGTCTTATGCCACACCTTTTCATAATTGTTTTTAAACAAGTCAATATTTTTCATGGTTAAATCAATTCCAAGATACTTAGTCTTTGTGACTACTTCGCATTGTATTTTCTCTTGAAGTTCTGTTTGTCTTTGTTTCGTCATATTTTTGCACATCACTTTAGTTTTATTTTTATTAACATAAAATCCCGCAACTGAACCAAATTCTTCAATTTTTTCCATCAATTGTGGTATTTTCTCAATTGGGTCTTGAATCATAAACATTACGTCATCTGCAAATGCCCTATATTTATAGGCGAAACCTTTCACTGTAAGTCCTTCAATACTGTTATCTTTTCTTATCGCTGTCAATAATATCTCCAATATCCAAATAAACAACAACGGGGATAACGGGCAGCCTTGACGTGTTCCCTTTTGGACTCGGAAGAAGTCCGTCCTTTCTTTGTTTATATTCAAAGCCGCTTTTTGTTCTGAATATATTGCCACAATCATGTTTAAAAAGGACTGTCCAATATTCATTTTTTCAATAACTTGTAGCATAAACTCCCAATTTAAATTATCAAAAGCTTTTTCCGCATCTAAGAAGAGGAATCCAACTTCTTTTTCAGGATGCTTGTCATAATATTCAATTGTGTCTATCACCACTCTTAGATTGTCTCTAATTTGTCTATTTGGTAAAAATCCCGCTTGTTCTTCCGCTATTGTATCTTTCAAATATTTTTTCAATCTCTCTGAAATTATTTTTGCAAATAATTTATAGTCATTATTTAATAGCGATATTGGTCTATAATTCTTTACTTGAGTCAAATCCAAACCTTCTTTAGGTATCAATGAAATGTTTGCTTCCTTCCATGAATCTGGGATCCGCTTGGTCTGTCTTATCTCATTTGACAGAAGTACTAAAATAGGGGTTAGCTCCTCTTTAAATTTCTTATAAAATTTTGCTGTAAAGCCATCTGGTCCTGGAGCTTTGCCCAACTTTGCGTCTTCTATCGCCATTGTCACTTCTTCTTTCGTTACTAAACCATTTAATAGTTCTTTAATTTGTTTTCCCAGCTCTGGAACTTCAATCGTCTCCAAATATTTCTTGATTCTCTGTTGGTCAATTCCTTTCTTTTGGAATAGTTTGGCGTAGTATTTAAAGAAAACTCTTTTTATACCATTCAGGCTCATCACCTCCTTTCCATCTTCAACAATCTTAGATATAAAATTCCTATCTTTTCTATTTTTCAATTGCCATGCCAAAAACTTTCCTGGTTTATTTGCACCCTCAAATGCTTTTTGCTGTAATTTTTTTAAATTCCAATATAATTCTCTGTTTAAAAGAACATTCAGCTGATCTTGCAGGAAGTGGATCTCTTTAATAATTTTCTTCTTCCCTGGTCTTTTTTTTAATTCCTTTTCTTTTTGTCGAATTTTTTCATGAAGGTCTTTCTGTTGCTGGATCTTTTGCTTTTTATCTTTGGAGTTCAGAGAGATAAGCATACCTCTCATTACTGCTTTGTATGTATCCCATACAACTTGTATATCCGTGCCTTTATTCAAATTCAGTTCAAAAAAACTTTTCGTTTCCTTTTTTAAAATTTCATTAATTTGTTTTTGATCCAGTAAATCTTCATTAATTCTCCAAAATAGCTGTTTAGGTTTTACTTTAGATATCCAAAGTAGGGGATTATGATCAGAGTTAGTTTTCGGCAAAATTTGTATTTTATAAGTTTTTTGCGCCATCTCCTCTGACATCCAAATCATGTCAATTCGAGAAAAGGACTTATGTCTATTCGAATAAAACGTGTAGTCCTTAGTCTTGGGATTCCACTTCCTCCAAACATCTTCTAATTTCTCTTGCTTCATCAATTGAAAGAAATTTTTTGGTAACTTTCCAACTGTCTCTCCACTTGCTTTGGACTTTCTGTCCAATGTGTTGTTCACTGTACCATTAAAGTCTCCTGCAAGAACAATTTGGTCATAATTTAAACATTCCAACTCTTTAGTCAGATCATTAAAAAAGGTCTCTTTTGCACCATTGGGTGCATATATATTGACAAGCAATGTCTTTTTTCTATCCATACAGATTTCCACGCCAACATACCTTCCTTCTTTGTCGGAAAAAATTTGTTTAGGATCCAAATCTTTTGAAATATAAATCACTGTTCCTTTTTTCTTGTTAACTGCTGAAGAATGAAATTCTTCTCCCAATTTTTTATTAATCAAATATTTATCGTCTTGTTTTCTTATGTGTGTTTCTTGTAAACAAATTATATTACATTTTTGTTTTTCCAGCCAATGATTCACCAGTCTTCTTTTACCTGGTGAATTTAATCCATTTACGTTCCAAGATAAAAATTTGTAATCCATAATGGTATTAAATTAAATATCTTTAAAATCGTCCAAATTGTTCGCTTTAAATCTATATAAGTCTCCTTCAGATTTAAGAGTTGATCTCACCGAGTTGTACATAAATGTAAGTCCATATGGAATCTCCCATCTGAACCTAATATTCATTTCTTTTAGCCTGTCTGTCAATTTCTTGAATTTCTTTCTATCTTGTAGAATCGATCTCGGAATTTCTCTCAGAATTATTATTTTCTTTCCATTAATTTCCAACGGTTGTGTAAATTGTTTCTTGAAAACGTCTTCCTTCATCTTTGTTGTCACAAATTGAACAATTACATCTCTAGGTAATTGCTTTCTTTTGGCATAAGCTGAATTTACTCTGTAAATCAAGTCAAAGTCTGCATCCAAATCTCCTTCATCTTCCCCTATATAAGTTGTCAATGTCTTAATTACTAGAGCCCGTAAATCTTGATCTTCCTCCTCTTCTATCCCTCTCAATCTCAAGTGATTCTGAGTAGCCCTGTAATCCATCATGGTCTCCAGCCTTGCATTTTCTGACAAAGTTTTTTTAACCTTTTGTTCCATATCTTCAGATTTTGTCACCAGACTTTTGACTTCCTTTTTAAGTTCTTCTGTATCTTTTTTAATCCCTGACACTTCTGTAAGTACCAGTTCTTTCAATTCTTCCATATTTTTTTCTGTACTTGGATTTGCACTTGCTCTATTTGCTCCAATTGTTGTTGCAACTGTGATTCTATTTGTTTTCCAAGATTCTCAGTCATCCGTTTTTCCATCGCTTCCATAGCTGCTTGCCACTCTTTTTTTCCTTTGCAGTCATTCTTGGGCTGGGTGATGAAGCAGCTCTGGGTCTTGTTCTCAAATCCGTCTTGGAGGTCACTTCAATATTAGTCAGACTTTATGTTAGCAATCTTCAGGCCAAATCGCCACCTTTAGAACTTGTTTAAGCACTTTTTCGGCTTGAAAATAACATTTTAAATTTTAGTCCTCCCCAAAATGTCGGGCGCAATTTCTTTATGGTTTTCCGGCTAGAGTAGGCTCCTTTCAAACTTCCTGTTCACCTGTCCGTCTCTGTAATCCAACTTCCGGTAAAAGTGGTGTCACACAGTAAAATGTCCATCCGCTTCAAACACAGCAGCCTCTAAAAACCTCCACTCTAGCCCACTTCCTGTATCACAGAGTCACAGTTAGTTTCGTTTCTACTACGTAACGTTTAGACTTGGCTGACCACAGGAATGCAAAACAAAGTCTCTTTTCAGCCTTTTTCTCTAACGGAAAGCTTTCTTTTTACTTTTAATTCAAGCGAAATAGTTCCTTAAAGGTTTCAACGTTTATCCGTACGTTTCAATATCACAGTCTCCTTTAAACCGGTAAGCGCTTAATCGTTTGTTTGTTACCTTGCTTGTAGTCTCGGGGTTTCGCGGTGCTTCTTCCGTAAACGATGTTAATCTTGATGGTAAAGAGATCGGTAGATGGCGAATTTATGCTGAATTCTCAGCCCGGCTGGCATCTGTAGAGTTGATTTGCAACTGCCCTCTTCACGGAGGGAGATCAAAGTGTAAACAAGCTTCCTCCGAAGCTTATCCACACCGATCTCAACCCCCCTCAGGCTTCGCTGCTTGCTTGCCACTCCCCGCCTGGAGAGTGCTGCGCTGGGCCAGATAGAGCCCAGACTGTCGTCAGATGCCGCAGTACACTCTGCACAACTCGCAAAGTGTGTCAATTCGCCATTTTCTCCGACCGGAAGTCCGAATGTGATTTCTGAATGTGGGTTCTGACATTTCCTCTGACATGTTTATATGCTGACAGCTGTCACTGTGCCTTCAAAAGTTTAATTATACTAGATCCAGATCTTGGTATGTAACTAGAATCTTCTGATTAGAGAAATTTATAGCAGAATATATATTTTATAACTACACTTTTTCTATAAGAAGCTATATATTAAGGAAAAGCATTACCAGAGGCCTCTGGGGATAGAATTAAGATGCAATAAGAATGGAATGCATATTCAAGAAGCTGCAAAGACATGAAGAGCGAAGTTGAATGTGAATCACAACCCTTATCACCCAGCTCCCCAGAAACAAGGGAAAGAGGGACTAGCTTCACTAAGGTCAGAAAGGATCTCAGTGGGGAATTTCACATTACCGAGATTCTGCCGGATTGAAGCCGTTTCTGATTCGTCTTGAAGTAAACCGGTACGGGGCTGCCATTTCACATATGGCTTGACCTTACCAGAAAGGAGCCGAATCAGAAGCGGGTTGGCATTTCAGACTGCACCGCTTTGTTTCCCGCCGTTTCCCGCCGCAGTTTTTTTTTTCCCGAACGTTCGATTTAGAGCGCTATAGCGCTATAACGATATAACGGAACCTTAAAACAGCGCCATAGCGATCCCATAGGAATGCCTGGACTCCACTGGGAGACTTGCGATGGCTACATCTGCCACCTGGAGACAAGCACCCCATTGGATAGAGGCTTCCGGCGGGACATCGGGGCACCACTGATTGGAGAGAGCCTGATGAGCCCCCAGCCATGCCAACCCAGCCTGATGAGCCCCCATCCATGCCAAGAGGCAATTGGCTGGCACACAGCTGGACCCAGGTATAAAGGGCAGGGAGGCAAACCCCTCATCTCTGTGGGTTGAAGTTGGTGAGTGGCAGGCTTGGTGGGATAGAGTGTGTGACTGTGTGTGACTTTTGTGTGACTGTGAGAGAGATTACTGAGCTCATAGTCATGGTCTCCATAACTACCTTGTTGCAACTGATCCTGGAGGTGTTGCAGATGATGATCAGCAGCACAGCAGCTTTGAATGAGGTGCTTACGCACTACCTCCATCTCTCCAGGAGGAGGGGGAGGAGAACTGACATGCCTGCCATGACCCATGCACCCTTCAGGTACAACCGGAGGGCATCTATCAGGGCATGGGCACCTGTCATTGCTGCCCATACAGTCCCTCGACGTTGGTGGGTGAAAGAGAGGAGTGCGGACTGGTGGGACAGCGATGTGATGGGCAGATGGATGGATGAAGATTGGCTCAAGAATTTCCGGATGTCTAGGGCAACCTTTTTTGAACTGGCTGGCACCCTGAGGCACCGCCTGGAGCGGCAGAACACGCACATTCGAGTCTCCATACCAGTGGAGAAAAGGCTGGGCATCGCCTTATGGTACCTGGCCAATCAGGAATACTTCCGGAACCTCAAACAGCAGTTCGGTGTGGGCCTGTCAACCGGATTCCTTATTGTGAAGGAGGTGTGCCTAGCAATTTTGGAGGAGCTCTTCAAAAAGAAGGTCTGCCTTGGCAATGAGGTTGGATCGGTGAGTATGGATTCTTTATTTTCAGGAGGAGTTCAGTGGGGTTCTTTTTGCACAGATGCTTGCCAAGGGTCATCTGTAGGTTCAGTAATAAACCAAGGGGTGGGAGAGAGGGACTAACTGTACTAGTGAGTGATGGTCTTATAGTTCTGGAAGAACAAAACTGTGATTTGGGTTCCACAGATTAATTAGCCCTAAGTAACTCCCTGCTGTTTCCATTGATACTTACTCTCACTATTCTGTAATGGCATTTGTGCTACTGCAGTGTGGATATGTGTCATATACCTAGTGGCCTTTGTTTGTTCCCCATTTCTATGTCTGTACTGAAGGTATTGTCACAAGTACCAGGTAGCTAGTATTCCTGGTATTAAATTGAAAACTTATTGCAGATATCATTGCTGTTCTTCCCATACAGATAATGGATGGATTCTCCAGACTGGGGTTTCCAAATTGCATCGGTGCACTTGATGGGACCCACATACCGGTGGCTCCCCCAGCTCATCGGGCACACATTTACATAAACAGGAAAGGCGGTCACTCCATTCTGCTTCAGGGAGCGGTGGACAGCACAGGCCGTTTTATTGATGCTGAGATTGGCAGGTCAGGCAAGAGACATGATGCCAGTGTTTTCAGGGCATCTAAGCTCTGCAGGGCGATGGATGGTGGGGTGTTTGTCCCAGGGAACCCCACCATCACTGTGAATGGAGTGACTATCCCCCCACTGATGCTGGCTGATGGGGCTTATCCCATCAGAGGGTGGCTTATGACACCATTCAGAACCCCCACTGACCGGATGGAGAAACTTTTTAATAAGCGGCTGTCCAGGGCACGTATTGTGGTGGAGCATGCATTTGGAAGACTGAAATCTAGATGGAGATGCCTCAGTAAAAGATTACGTCTCCAGGAGAAGGACTTCGCCCCCATCACTGCAGCATGTGTGGTTCTCCATAACATTTGTGAAGAAAAGGGACACTTTGCTGAGCCCCTGGGCTCAGGGGACATTCAAGTACTACCTGTTCCCCCCCCGATCTACTGTCTGATCGCAGACACACAGCACGGGGTCAAAGGGTGCGGGCTGCATTGATGTCTGTGGTTTGTAACACTGAATAAAGTGCAGCTTCCTTTTGCACACTAAGACAGTTCCTTATGGTGGGTTTGGGTGGGTATGGGAATCCTAATTTGTCACTATCTATCTGTTCTGAAATAAAAGTTTTGCCTTTTTGTTTCGCAATCATAAGACTCAGATTCTCCTGTGTGGTCTCAACTCTGCCCTGGTTTGCTGCCCTGGTTTGCTAACAATCTGGTGTTCTCTGGTCATTCCTGCCCAAAGTAATGGGGCAGGGGGTTGGGGGGGGTTATCACACTACACTCCTCCTAGGAAATCACAGCAGAGATGCAAGAGGTATCATTGCACAGCAGAGGTTAAAACATATCAAGGGGGATATATCACTTACTGACAACCATGATTCACCTTTTGTAAAAAGTTTTAGTAGGTAGAACAAAATGACAACAGAATACAACAAGAAATATAAACGGTTGGAAAATGAACTATGTACAGAATAATAAACTATATACAAATATCAGTGGCCACCAGCATCCCCCTCTGGTGGGTTCAAAGGAGGCCTGACAGCACCCTCCACGGCCTCAAGGCGCTGGTGTATGGCATCCACTGTTGGGGAAAGGCACAGTGGTTAGTTTATAGTGCTGGACTTTACGGTATTCCACCCGCCGTACCCTCTTTAAAGAAAACATACATCTGTTACTCACAGCTGGCCCGCATTTCTGTGCGGATAGCTTCTAAGAGCTCCACCACCGATGGGCTCACAGGAGGCCTGGCAGCACCCTCCACGGCCTCTAGCTGATGGTGTATGGCATCCACTGTTGGGGAAAGGCACAGTGGTTAGTTTATATTGCTGGACTTTACGGTATTCCACCCATAAGAGAACACAAGAGAAGCCAATGTTGAATCAGGCCAATGGCCCATCTAGTCCAACACTCTGTCACACAGTGGCCAAAAATATCCAGGTGCCAGCAGGAGGTCCAGCAGTGGGGCCAGGACACTAGAAGCCCTCCCACTGTTGACCCCCTCCCAAGCACCAAGAATACAGAGCATCACCACCCACCGTACCCTCTTTAAAGAAAACATGCTTCTGTTACTCACAGCTGGCCCGCACTTCCATGCGGAAGGGCTCCAGGACCGCCTCCATCTGCAAATGCCCTGGTGGCCGTTCTCCCCCTTTTGAAAATACAGAGGTGATCAATAGATACATGAACACAGGGAGCTTCTTTGGTGCCTCCAATTCGCTTCCATCCTCTTAGAATGGAAGAGATTCTCATGGTGCACAGGCTTGGGTAGTATCACCTGACACCTTAGGACTGAACCTGGAACTTTCAGCATGGACTGAACAGGCTGTCCTAGCCTGCCATGCCACCTTCCCCTCATTTGTGAAGAAATGGGGACCCGCCCTCAGCCCTGGGAGACTGAGCAGCCGGTCTGTAGCTCACAAGTCCATGTTTTCGCCTGCCCACACTGCCTGGTGGGGCTATTTCCCTTCGTAATTTGGTGCCACTGCTCACTGAATTCACTGAATCTTCCTAGAGGGACAGTGAGACCCCTCTGACTGATCCCCCAACCTGGGAAAGCGGGTACCACAATCTTTGGGCACCCCCTGGAGAGTTGGCAACCCCTCTGGTTTGGGCCCATTTTGGTTCCCTGGCCTCCCTTTTGCCTCTGGTAATGTGCAGAGTAGGGAGGACCACGTGGTCAGGGCACATCAGGTCTTGTAACTAAAAAAAGGTTTATTTTAACTATATACTAGTTTGGCACAACCGGGCACAGAAAATAAACAGGATGAAATCACAACTCCTCTGTCCCTACGCACACCCCTCTCTACCTCTTGGGGGTTGTGGGCCTCAGGGTGGGATTTGCTTTCCCCCTCCTTCTTGCTGTTGAGAAACTCCAGCCCTCCTCAGGACTGGTCACCTGTACTGCTGATGGATGCTTACCAAGCGCTGCAGCTCCCTGCGCAGGCTCCTCCTCAGGTTGCCCTGGCTGCTCTTGTACATCTGCATGGAAGACCAGTTCAGAGCAGTGAATTGAGGGACCAGTATTATTTTCCCCAGCTGTCCCATCCACCAACCTGCTGAACATTTGTGTACCTTCAGCCACAGGTTCATCCTGTCCTGGGGGAGGGGGGCTCTGCAGCTGCTGCCTCCTCCTCCTCTTCCTCCTCTGGTGCCTGCTGCTCCTGAGGCCGGCCCCTACGGGCTGCTACAGAGGATTACAGAAACGGTATATGCAAATGAATTGAACCACCAGTTCTTATAGTTAAACCTTATAGTTTCCAGCCCTTTATAGTTCACTACTTACTAGGGTTGCCATCTGGTTTTGGAAATTTTTCATACATGTCATTTCAATTCAGGTGGGGTACCTGTTCTGAAGCAGCAAAACTATTCTTGAGTCCAGTGGGATCTTTCAGACCCAGAAAGATTTAGTTGAGGTAGAAGCTTTTGTGTGCATGCACACTTCACTGTATCTGAGGAAGTGTGCATGCACACAAAAGCTTCTACCTCAACTAAATCTTTCTGGGTCTGAAAGATCCCACTGGACTCAAGATTAGCACTGCACTTTTATTGTTTGTTTACTAATTGTGCAAGATCAAGGGAAATGCAGGCATTTACATATGTTCACTGGATGGACTCCCAGTGATGTCCCTGGTCTGCCCAGGCTCCAGCACCAATTCTCCAGCAGATTATCCCCCCTGCAAACTACATGGGATCAAGGGTTCTGGATCCCCCCCCCTTAAGGCACTCTTGCATTTTAGGGAATGGGGAACGGACAGGAGATACATTTGGGGGGGGGGAGGCATACTTACAAGCATGCCTTCTATGGGACCAGTGAGGCCGGTCTGCCTGGTCCCAAAGTTCAGCCAGGAGCGCGAAGTATGGTGGCCTGGCTCTAGTTGGGGGAAGCCCCTCCAGGCCTCTAGGGCACTATAAAAGTCCCCCTTGATCCGCTTGAATTTCGAACGGCACTGAAGTGCCGTTCGATGGTACCCCCTGGCCTCCAGTGTCACAGACACCCTCGAGAACAGCCTGAGGTTCTCCTCGTGGGTGCTGTGCATGACTCTGGAGCCCAGGTGACCACCTATAAGGATCTGGAGCATTGCCTCCACCTCCTCGTCGCTCCAAAAAGCGCCTCTCCTTCGGCGGGCTGCCATGGTTCTTCAAAGACTTGAAGATTTAAAATTAAAGAACGTGGGTTTCGCTACCGCGTTTTTTCGCTATCGCGATGTTTCGCGATAGCGTCATAGCGCTCTTATAGGTCATGTGTGGAATCGCGCGGTTTTATTGGAGGATTTAAAATCAGAGAGTGAAAGTGCGGGAACGCGTGGTTGGAGAGCATTTCTTGAAAAGTGGGCAGCCTGCTTTTGCTTTTTCAAGCCCCAAGTCCTTCCAGATTAGCAAAGAGGATCCTCCTTCTGATGACCAGCATTTAGGGATTGACATGACTGGTAATACTAGGTACGGCGTGGGTGGGATTGGCAGTGCATAAGACCCTGGGATCCCGGACCAGCCCGATCTCAGAGGCTTGGCTGGGTCAGGGCTGGTTAGACCAGCCAGGAAGTCCAGGGGTGCTGTGTAGAGGCAGGCAATGCCAAACCACCTCTGTCTGTTTCTTTCCTTGAAAACCCTACAGAGTCCCCCAGTAGTCACCTCAGCCAGTGTCCACTCTAAGCTGAGTTAGTGTGAGCTAGCTAACAGTTTTGTAAGCCTCTGGCTGACACATTTCTGTCTCAGCTCAGGAAGGATGGCTTCAGAGCAAACTTAATTTATTCAGCAGCCCAATTGCTCACTTGCAACTTTAATGCCAATAAGCTCACAAAGCTGATTTTTTGCTCACAGGTCACCATGGCTTAGAGGGAGCAATGGAGGACTCCATTGAAATCCCTGTTCTCCCCAGGCTCATTCCCAATATCTCCTGGAGTTACCCAACTAGGAGCTGGCAGCCCCCCCCCACCCCATGACTCTCATCAGATGTACACATGATTTAGTTAGTATTTCCATGCAAAACCATTGAGGGCTCCTCAAGTTATGTCTCACTTAGGACAGGAATTGATTCTAAACCTTTAACTATACAGTCTGATAAACCTCCCCACCTAAATGCAGTGGTGTAGCCAGGAATGACCAGGCAACCTTTTGATAGTTCATGTTGCATATAGATCTGATTTTGACATTTTGATATTTCTTGTTCCAATAGGTGAATGTTTTTTTAAAAAAGTGGTCAGCAAATGATATATCCCTTGATATGTCTCTCTCTGCTGTGATTTCTTAGATAACCCCACCCCATCCCCCACCAGTGTTCCCTCTAAGCTGACTTAGTGTGCGCTAGCTCACAGGTTTTTTACCTTTGAGCTCACAGGTTTTTGCCATAGCTCAGGAAGGAGGGGTCCAGAGCAAACCGATTTATGCAGTAGCCAAACTGCTCACTCACAACTGTGATGCCAGTAAGCTCACAAAGTAGGATTTCTGCTCACAGGACTCCAGAGCTTAGAGGGATCATTGCCCCCCCCGCCCCATTACTTTGGGCAGGGATGACCAGAGAACCCCAGATTGTTAACATATTAGGGCAGGGGAAAAAACCCACATACCAGGGCAGAATTGAGACCACACAGGAGAGTCTTATGAGTGCAAAACAAGAAGGCAAACTTTTATTTCAGAACAGATAGTGAAAAGTTAGGATTCCCATACCCACCCAACCCCCTTAGGAACTGAGTTAGTATGAACTGTTAGTATAAACGAAGCAACTCAACACTAAACTTTCTGAACAGAACAGATTAGTAATATTAGGGTGAAAGTCTCTCCCTTGGACACCCCGCACTTTTCCTTTTCCCCCTTCCACCCCCATGGTTCTCAGGAGCTGAGGTCTGCCTGTTCTGCAGCTCCCTCTCCAGCAGATCCGTGAGCCTTGAGAGAGTCTGGGAGCAGTTCCTTAGCACCTCATTGTGCTGTGAGATGGCTTCACGGAGCAACTCCCTGTCCTCCCTGCTCTCCAGCAACTCCTGCCTCCTCGCCTCCATATGCTCAGCATGGTAGCTGTCCATTTGTTGTAACTGCGCAGCATGCTGCCTGTCTGATTGTTCCATTATTTTATCTGCCACAGCATACAGCCCATATTGTCGCTTCCTCTGTGCTCTTGTGAGCTGCCTGGGTTCTTCCAGGATGGCATGATGTTCTGGTGGAGAACAGTTGCCATGATGAGAGGGTCCTGGCTGCTCCTCCTCATCAGGGATGGTGTTTGGAACTGTTGGGAAATAAAATATAACAGCAAAGTGAAAATTCCTATTTGTGAATGTCCCTGGCAAGCAGTGTTCTGCAGCAACACAACAGTGATTTATTCTGTTGGAATTATATACCCACCCTGTCCCCCAGGTTTGCATTACACCTGTAGTTAGAATCAGTTAGAATTCCAATGAAATAAAAGTGCAATGTGCACCTTTTACTTGAAGGGAAGGCAATTGAGAGAGCAGATTTCTTGCTGACATGTAGGATTAAATCAAGACTCACCAATGAACTCCTCTGCCACTGTTTCCTCTGCCTCCTCTGCCTCCTCCAAGGGATCATCTATGAAAGTAACAAAATGCAAATGATTACACAACCAGGTTAATCCCTGACCACACCAGCTATATACCAATAACAGTGTAATAGGCATACACTGACTCCAGTGGCACCTTTAGGACCAAAAAAGTTTATATCTATGCATAATCTTCTGTCTGTCCTTCATAGTCCTCTAACTTGAAGCATGTCTGAATTCTAACATGCTGCCTTGCCTCCCATCAAATACAATTGTGGCAGTGCCTGTTGGCATAGGTGAATTGGTACAGTACAGAGTTTTTTGGGCAAACAAAAACCAAACGGTTCCTGCCTTTCTATCACTGCAAGAATACAGTTGGAGAAGAAAATGACATCCCTGTAAGGTAGACAGCACCCATAAACAAGGTCCATTTTAATAAGCCCCCAGTTCAGAATTCTTGCAAGCCACAGAGAGACCGAGACAAAACTAGGGAAGCAACAACTTTCATTCCACTTCACTGAAAGGTCCACCCAGCAATCAAGCAAGGAAGATCTGTACATGCATACTACAGTCATCTGTGCATCATCTTCGACAGTGAACTCACCCCCCCCATCCCTTATATACATGACTTACCAGGTCTGATGTCCTCCAGATCCACGGTCTCTGGGCAAAAGAGGTCCTGTGAATGTCCTGGCACCTCGTCCTGGAAGGTGATGGCACTTGCCACCTCCCCCCTTGGCCTCAGCAATCCTTCACCTTTGAGGATCTGGTGAAGCTCCCTAAAATAGGGACAGGACCTTCTCCTATTACCAGGCCTGGAATTCTCATCCAGAACCTGCCTGTACCTCATCCTCATAGCTTTTGTTTTATTCCGGCATTCCTCTGCCGTCCGGTCATGGCCACGTTTGGCCATTTCCAAAGAAATTTTGTAGAATACAGAATGATTCCTCTGGTTAAGTTTCAGGACATCCTGTATCCTTTCATCCCCCACAATACAAGGAGGTCAAGAACCTCCTGCTCTGTCCAAGCTACCCCCCTTGTCACACTCATCCTCCTTCCAATAGATCAGTCTCTCACAGTCACACAAAAGCACTCTATCCCACCAAGCCTGCCACACACCAACTTCAACCCACAGAGATGAGGGGTTTGCCTCCCTGCCCTTTATACCTGGGTCCAGCTGTGCGCCAGCCAATTGCCTCTTGGCATGGATGGGGGCTCATCAGGCTGGGTTGGCAACATCTCTCTCTCCAATCAGTGGTGCCCTGATGTCCTGCCGGAAGCCTCTATCCAATGGGGTGCTTGTCTCCAGGTGGCAACCTGACAACCCATCCCCTTCCCTAACACTTCTTTGGTCATGGCAGGGTTGGCAACATCAACCAACACAAGCCAACACAATTATTGGAATTACATCAAATATTAGTGGAGCAAAGCAGCACAGTAGTTCTAGCCTGAAGAAGACACCTCTATTTTTTTCTTTGTTTGTGTCATTCTTTAACTTCAGAACACCAAGTCTTGTGTTTCAACCTTCTGGCACTTGGACTGTTGGTAGTCATGCTGCTATTGTTGTTGTTGATTTTTGTCCCTTTTCTGATCCTTTTGCATATTCAAGATTTTACTGCCCAAAGGGCCAACTTCTCTATTTTTCATTTCTGCTAATTTTATTCTGATACAAACCCCAAATCCATTTGAATCCAGTATAGTTATTTCTGTTGTACAGTGGGAGTAAGAGTAGAGGAAACCTGTTAGTGCTTTCTCTATTATAATACTCTTCATAGAATCAAAGCATTTATAGCAATGCAAATGTAAAAGTCCCATACCCTTATAATATGCTGAATATATTAATGACCCATTATCTTAAATAAAATTTAGTTAACTGTCAAGATTTGCAATAAATAGCAATTTAGTAATGGGAAGCTAATATTATCACACTTTCAGCATTCTCTTTGTTTCTTTTCAGTTTCCAAACTCTACACTTGAACAATCACAGGTTTTCCCATGCTAATAACTTGCTTCACAGCATGAATTCAGCAGAGTGCACGAAGTCAATGGCTTAAACAAGTCCATGGGCTGAACCGAAACAAATGCTTGCAGCAGCACGAAAGTGATTTAATTTAAAACCAACTTCAGAGAACAACTTGCCTGAGTAAATCCAATGCAAATACAGTTTGACAGGTTAAAATAAGGCAGTTTTATTTGTCCCTAAAAGAGGGGAGGAAGGAGCAGGAGGAGGAGATTGGATTTATATCCTGCCCTTTACTTGGAGTCTCAGAGTGGCTTACAATCTCCTTCCCTTCCTCTCCCCACAACAGACACCCCATGAGGTATCTGGGGTTGAGAGAGCGGTTCTTGAGAGAACAGCTCTGAGAGAACTTGTGACTGACCCAAGGTCATCCAGCAGCTGCATGTGGAGGAGTGGGGACTCAAACCTGGTTTTCCAGATTAGAGTCCACCACTCTTAACCACTACACCAAACTGGCTGTGAAAAGTGTTACTGAAAGTCCAGGAGCTAACCATAACAGGATAATCTCATTTGTCCTGTTACTGGTTGGATCCAGCCTTTTTTTTTTTTTTTTACTCCAGCTCACCCAATTATTCTCATTACTGCAGCTCTACATCTCCATGGCTCTTCTCCTTGCAAGTCTCATGATTCCCAGCATAGCCATTTCTGAGCTCAAAGAGGACTTTGTCTTACCTTTTTCACCAGTTGAAAAGCTGGTTGGATCCAACCATTTGTAAATTAGCATCGTGCTTAATTAAATCTTCAGATAAGGATGTCTCTAATATGCTGTTCATTTGTAGAGGTTGGATTCTTTAAGAAAACAGCTATTGCATCATGGACCAGAGCACAGTCTATTTAATCCAGTATTCTGTTATCAAAAGTGGTCATAATTTAATAGCCATGCCTTGCTTGCCCATAACTATCTGAAGACTGAGGTGTATGTTGTCTCTCATCACAGCAGCTCTATTTGGATAATTCTGGTTAGTATCTATTGGTAGGCTATATCTATCTTCAATATATATATATATATTAAACTATTCAAGCTAGTGGTCAACACCACATCCTGTGGTAATGGATTTCATGTGCATTGTACACTGTGTGAAGAACATTCAAAGAACTGCATTCATGGGGTGCCCTGATTTCTATTGTTGTGATTGGGAGAGAGAGAAAAATGCCTTATTTATCCTCTCCACACCATCCCTAGCCATATACATGTGTCCTCCATTAGTCTGCTCTCTCTCTGTCTCTCTCTGTCTCCCCCTCTCCTGAAAATCCCTACTTTGCTTAGCTTTTCCTGTTAGGGAAAAATGAAAGGACTATGGAAGCTCCAGGTACAGGCTAAGAATCAGGGGTCATTTCGTAGAAAAAGAGGTGCAGGAGCTCATTAGCATAACTCATTAGCATAAATTATTTGCATATGCCACATCCCCTGACATCACTGGAAGTGTGTCAGAAGGCAACACCCACCACTCAGGCACCACTGGACTGTTTTGGATTGCTAGCTATGGGAGCGGGGAGCACACAGATCTGCCCTCACAGAGGAGGGCGAGCTTGTACCTGAATAAGCCTTGGTCTTAAAGGTGCCACTGCACTCTTTTGGACTGCTAGCTATGAGGGGGAGAAAGTGCACAGATCTGCCCTCACAGAGGAGGGAGAGCAATCAAGATGCCACCACCCAATCAGGACATCACTCTTGTTGATATTCCAACCACTTTGCACAGAAAGCACTTCAGTTCAGTTTCAGAAGGTAGCTGAGTTGGTCTACAGTAGAAGAACCAAGTGCGGTAGCACCTTAGAGACCAAGAAGATTTTGAGTGTATAAGCTTTCTAGACTCACAGCTCCCTTCAACAGATTTCCGTTATCTGACTAGGGTAGCTTTGAGTCTCAAAAGTGTATACCCCTCAAGTCTTGTTGATTTCTAAAGTGCTACTGAACTCAATCCCAGGTCTATTAGGTCATAGTGGCACTCAACTATCGGCAGCAATCAATTTCCCTCCCATACACTGAGCCCACCTTCCTGCCTGAAGGTCATCGCATTGCCTCCATTTGTGCAGCAATATGCTGAGGCTCATTGGTTTAGGCAGGAAGCATCTGGAGCCCACATGCAGATGTTCACAAATCCCTCCTAGCAGTTACAAAAGCATCCTGTTCGTTAAGGATGCAAGAAATGCCAATCAGGTTGCAATGATCAGCTACTTCAACAGCATCTGTGGGGAAAGTACGGAGCTAGAATGTACACTCCTTGACAGGAGAAGGGATCAAGTCCTGCTGTGGGGCTATTGACCCTTTCCGAGGAGCAAGGGAACATACAGAAAAGCAAGTATTAAAAAGCTGCTACAACAATCAATCGTGTGAGCTCTCTAGTTTCAAAGGGTAGTCTGCAATACAATAGTTAGATTCGAGTCCAGTAGCACAGTCTTTAGAGACCAAACATAATTTTTTGCAGTATAAGCTTTCGAGAATCAAAGATCCTGTTTGTCTCTAAGGTGTTAATGAGGCTCAAATCCAAGTAGCCCAGTATGAGAGAAAATAGGAGAGTACAAGAACAGTGCCACCCTGGAGACACAGTGGCTGAGTTCAGACTGGCAGTTGGAACTGCTAGGGAGTTGTGGCAAAAAGACCCGGAACAATTTGTTCCCAGGTTTTCCTGGTCACACTGCACCAACTGATGCGGGAGCATACCGAGGAGAATGTGCAAGGGAGCACTTGCACTGTTGGCCTGCCCCTGGTGGAGGCTCAACTGTAAGCAGCTTTTTGTAATGTAATCTGATGATAAGCGCTTATGCGCATAAGAGCATCCCTACCGGATCAGCTTGTTTGCGTTCACACTTCTGGAAAGCGGGATGAATGCGGGATGAACGTGGTCTCCAGGGTTTGCTATCACTTTCACCTGGTATCTTTTAAACTCCGGAGGGAAGCGTTACAAGACGGGTTGAGTACGGCTGGGGAAACCAGCCCTTTAATCCGTTTGTGAAACATCTCTGAAATGTGCCTATATTGGGCCAAACTGCCGGTCTGAACTCAGCCAGTAATACTACCTCTGCAGATAAAGCTGCCTTTTAAGAACCTGTTCGGCAATAGTGGCCTGAGCCTTACCTTTCCATTAAGCAAAGTTTGAAGCCTTCCTCCAGACATCTTCCAATGGAAGAGCCTCTTTGGCTGGATGAAGGCTCCTTACGATGCGGTCCAATATTTAGAAATACACCAGAGTTCCTGGAACGCCCAACTCCAGCAAGTGATACTTAACGGAAACTCTGAGTTCAATGAGGTTACATCACACGTTTCAGTAGAGATCACAGGGGAACATACGGAAGAGATGTAGTCAGCATCAGCCACTGTAGCAGAAGTTTCTGCATTGTTGAGCAGATGGATAAATCTGGAAGAAAACATTCAATCAGCAGTAATACCAGTTCCAAATGGATGGGTTCTTTTGTGTTATTGATACAATATCTCCCTTATTATGTTTTAGGATTTGAAATGAGAGTATTATACCCAAAACATACATTCCCTGAAATACACTAAAGTACAACTGAGTTAAGCTAATCTCTTGCAAGAATTTCCCATATATTATCCTTTGGATTTACTATTCATTTGGGCATGCTTTCAAGACTGATGCGAATGCTCCCAGAAGGGGCATCCTCAATATATACACACATTGCTAAAAGTATCTATTTGGCTAGCACAATTGGTTTCATCACTTAAATTTTAAAGTAGAACACATAGCGAGGATTTAAACCATCCATTTTTTTGCTTCTTAAAACTGATTTCCTGCATGAACTATGAATTTATTATGGTACCACTAACTATCCAGGTTATTAATAGGGATGGCCAGGACAATCCAATTCCCCATCTGCAGAGGTCAGGGAGGGAACAGTGGAGTGAATTAATTTTGTTCCCCCTGTAGAGTGAAACGTAAATGCTGAAGTGGCTTCTGCAATTGACACACGGGGTGGTGGTGGTGGTATATTATCTGTGGCCTTGCTGCATTCGTATTTGATTCTGTAGCTGCCCCCTCCCCCAGTCGGAAGAGACAGACACCAGATTGGGTTAAACTATGAGCCACTTTGAGTATTTACAACTTTTATAGCAAGCGTGTGGAAACAGACCAAGGCCAGGGGTTGCTCCAGACCTCCTCCTTGCTATATGCAGGGTGGGTGACCTTTGCCCTGGGTGTGAGCCATCCCTTTGGCTTGCCACTGGCCAGCATAACAAACAAGCACCACCCTGGAGCACCCCCAAGCTGCAAAATTTAGAGGGGAGGGGCCTAGCCAGGGTGGTCCCAAAGGCAGTCCAATTTTAGTATATGTGCTGCCAAAGCAAGCACACCAAAGGCAGTCCTCATTCCCTGCCCTGGGCCACAAAACCTGAAGGATGAGCCTGACAGACCCCTTGACCCCCAACAGGGAAGGTGCCATATGGTGCTCACCTGATCCATTTCTCCCTTTTCCCTCACTAACCTGCCAAGTGGCTGATCCTATTTAACAGAACCACCATGTCCAACTTTCCCATAGTCACCCAATGAAAGCGCAGGGTAGGCAAAAACACACACACCCCATGCCAATCAAAGGGGGAGTGAAAAATTCCTACCTGGCCTAATAAGGCGACCAGTCAAAGCCTGCACTGCCTACAGGCAGGGAGGGTGGGCCGAGCACGGAGCAAAAGAGGAAGGCCTGGAGACAGAGCCACACTTAAATCACCACTGGTTCCGCCCCTCCACAGTGATGCTGAGACTCCAGCGTCGCCTGTCACCTGCCTCCTTCTGGGGGAGGCAAAGAGGTCCTCACGTGCAACTGCCATCCAGCTTCGTGGCCAGAAGGAGCCACGTTCTTCCTTGCACATCCAAAGTCTCTGGTGACTCCTAGTGCTCCACAGTCCAATACATATACACTTAACTGTTATAGCCTGTGCACTTCATCAGAGACATGGCAGGTGGGGTGAGGGATGGAGATGTAGCTATTGGGTGTGTGTATAAATCAGAAGCGGGAGATTGACCAGTAGTAGAAGTGCACAGAGAGTTTATATAGGTAATGAGATATTTACAACACATATACAGAGAGTTACCTAGTCACATGGACAGCATAACACACCTTACTTCAGAGATCTGACACCCCCAAATAGCTCTCTAAGCATACAGCTCTTATGCTACAATCTAACCAATCACTAGCAAGGTGATGCAATCCCTGACCTGAATGAACAACACCTGGAGGAAGCACCTGTGAGTAGTTACATAGCTGCTAATCTGACAGCTCAGTTTGACAGCTTAGATCAAACCCATCTACAGTAACTGCTTGCCACCTCACACATACAGATCTATAACTCAATAGTAGCATACCCTGAAATTTTATGCTATGCCCAAACTCATACACATGGGAGGGGTGCAGTAAGGAGCTGTATTTTAGTATTTTTCTCAGAGGTACTGGGGTACATTGATACGAAAGTTTTAAAAAAACAACAGTCCCCTTTAGTATATTAGAAGTTTTGCACAATGTGATGTGGGGAACAAGAGAAGCACTACACAAGATCCCCAAACCTTGTATCTGAAGGACCATCTTTTCCTGCATGTCCTCATGTACCTTCTGTAGTCGTACTTAAGGTGGACCATACAGCTTCTACTACAGCCTGCTTCTAATCTATAGTGGTTCCCAACTTGTAGAATGAATTCTCTGAGAAGGGGAGGGTGGGCACCACCTTTAGCAGTTTCCAGGAGGTGATGTAAGGCCATTTTATTTGTGAGGGCCCTAATTGGGCTTAAAACTGTAGGCACTTTCTCAGGAAGAGAGGGGTTAATGAGGTATTATTGTATTGCATATGTTTTTAATTTTGGAACTGTAAGCTGTCTTGAGCCACAAGGAGAGGTTAAGGTATAAATACTTTAATAAAATAAATCAAATACTGTCCTCTAATACAGGGAGGAAGAAGAGGTAAAGCTATTTCCCATCACTGCACCAAAAGCCTTCCTTCCTTCCTTCCTTCCTTCCTTCCTTCCTTCCTTCCTTCCTTCCTTCCTTCCTTCTCTCTCTCTCTCTCTCTCTCTCTCTCTCTCTTTCTCTCTCTCTTTCTCTCCCTCCCTCTTTCTCTCTTTCTTTCTTTCTTTCTTTCTTTCTTTCTTTCTTTCTTTCTTTCTTTCTTTCTTTCTTTCTTTCTTTCTTTCTTTCTTTCTTTCTTTCTTTCTTTCTTTCTTTCTTTCTTTCTCTCTCTCTCTCTCTCTCTCTCTCTCTCTCTCTCTCTCTCTCTCTCTCTCTCTCTCTCTCTCTCTCTCTCTCTCTCTTTCTCTCTTTCTTTCTTTCTTTCTTTCTTTCTTTCTTTCTTTCTTTCTTTCTTTCTTTCTTTCTTTCTTTCTTTCTTTCTTTCGTCTGCAATCTGCTGGACAGCCATGGAAAAGTCCACAACCCACTCTGGAAATCATTCCCCTCTCACTGATTCCCTGGTTCCTTTACTAATTCCATCAGTGATAGAATTCAACATTCTCCATCATTTTTAATAACTCTTAAAGCAATTTAGCAATCTGTTAAGCATTCATTTAGTTGGAGGGGGGAAGGATATTGTCATCAGGAGGACATAGGCAAGGTTGACACTCTGCAACAGAGAAAGGAAAAGAGGCAGATGGTCTCCTGGTTCGTATGTGGCAGAGTTAGTTGTCCTTCCCAGTTTCTGAGCATGTCCATCCCAGGTGAAGGATAGTACCACATGTCAGAAACAATGAGAAGTTGAAAGGATGCTTAACTATATCTACCAGTTCTCCCATTATAGCTGGAGACTTCCCACTGGCAGCCATCCTGCCAACAGCTCCCAACCTCCATTACCATTTGGTAGGGGGAAATGTTGGGATAGTCGATATTGTGGAAATGCCATGACATTTATTCTGGGCAGAGCCAGAAGTGATGCCATCACAGTGGTGTGTAGCCCTAGGATTCACTGGAGACTTTGTGGTAAAGCCATAGAGTTTATGGCGTCACTCCAATACAATGATGTCACTTCTGGGTTCATCCCGAAAGTGATGTCATCAATGCTCACTCTAAGCTGTGGAGTCTTGTGAGCAAAAATTCAACTTTGTGAGTTACTGGCATTAAAATTGTGAGCAAGCAATTTGGCTACTGCATAAATCAGTTTGCTTCGGAGCCATCCTTCCTGAGCTAGGACAAAAATCTGTGAGCTGGAAGCTAAAAAAAACCTATGCGCGAGCTCACACTGTCTCAGCTTAGAAGGAACACTGGATGTCACAGAGTTGCTGCAATGTCCGCCCCCCAGTCTCCTTATTTATTTATTTAGTTTTCTACACCGCCCTCCCCATGAATGGACTCAGGGCAGCTAACAAACAGGGGCACCATGTGCCAATACATAAAAACTAAGTAAAACCAAGTAAAACAGGATAAAACAGAGTAAATACCAGAAATTACATAAAGTGCTCAATGCTGTTACTCTTAAATTAAGACAAGATGGTGTCCAGTAGATGTTGCCTCCATCCCCATACCACGGTACCAATCCGCCGCGCTACTGAAGTGTGGTCATCATAGGGCCGCTCCGTTGTTGGTGGTAATGGCAGCCCCTAGTCAAAGGCCTGGTGGAAGAGCTTCATCTTGCAGGCCCTGTGCAACTGTACAAGGTCCTGCAGGGCCCTGATCTCTTCCGGGAGCTCATTCCACCAGGTAGGAGCCGCCACTGAGTAGGCCCTGGCCCTGCTTGCAGCAAGCCGGGTCTCCCTGGGGCCTGGGATCACTAAGCGATGTTGTGCCCTGGACCGTAGTGCTCTTTGGAGTATATACGGGGAAAGGCGGTCCCTCAGGTATGTCAGACTCTGGCCATATAGGGCTTTAAAGGTAAGAACCAGCACTTTGAAGCAAACCCGGTACACTATATTCGATTTGTACAGTTCTGGTCACCACATCTCAAAAAGGATATTATAGCATTGGAAAAAGTGCAGAGAAGGGCAACTAGAATGATAAAAGGGTTGGAACACCATCCCTATGAAGAAAGGTTAAAACGCTTGTGGCTCTTTAGCTTGGAGAAACGACGGCTGAGGGGTGACATGATTGAGGTTTATAAGATTATGAATGGGATTGAGCAGGCTGAGAAAGAAGTACTTTTCTCCCTTTCTCACAATACAAGAACTCGTGGGCACTCCATTAAATTGCTGAGCAGTCAGGTTAGAACAGATAAAAGGAAATACTTCTTCACCCAAAGAGTGATTAACATATGGAATTCACTGCCACAGGAGGTGGTGGCAGCTACAAGCATGGGCAGTTTCAAGAGGGAATTAGATAAACATATGGAGCAGAAGTCCATCAGTGGCTATTAGCCACAGGGTATAGATGGGAACTCTCAGTCTGGGGCAGGTGATGCACTCTATTCTTGGTGCTGGAGGGGACAGCAGTGGGAGGGCTTCTAGTGTCTTGGCCCCACTGCTGGACCTCCTGATGGCACTTGGTATATTTTGGCTGCTGTGTGACAGAGTGTTGGACTAGATGGGCCATTGGCCTGATTCAACATTGGCTTCTCTTATGTTCTCTTATGCTATTGGCAGCCAGTGCAGCATTTTCAGCACAGGCTGGATGTGCTCCCATCTAGGGAGACCCACCAGCAGTCTGGCCGCAGCATTCTGCACTGGCTGCAGCTTCTGGATTTGCGACAAAGGCAGCCCCATGTAGAGAGCATTACAGAAGTCCAATCTCGAGGTGACTGTCACATGGATCACTGTAGCCAGGTCATCATGGTTGAGGAAGGGAACCAGCTGCCAAATTAGCCTAAGATTGTAAAAGGCCGACCTGGCAGTGACTGCCACCTGGGCCTCCATAGTTAGGGAGGAATCCAGGAGCACTCCCAGACTCCTAACCTCCAGCACTGGAACCAAAGGTGCCCCATCAAAGGTCGGGAGAGGGATCCCCAACCCCCGACTGCCCCAACTCAGGCACAGGACCTCTGTCTTCGCTGGGTTCAGTTTCAGCTGACTCTGTCTGAGCCACCCAACCATGGCTTGCAAAGCCCAGTTCAGATCTTCTGGGCTGGAGTCCGACCAGCTGCCCAACATCAGATAGAGCTGGGTGTCATCTGCATATTGATGACACCCAAGCCCATACCTCTGGACAATCTAGGTAAGGGGGCACATATAGATGTTAAACAACATCAGGGAGAGCACTGCCCCCTGGGGTATACCTCATTCAAGTGGGTGTCTTCGGGACTGCTGCTCCCCTAGCGCCACCCTTCTGGTTAACATTGGCATGTATATTGAGTTCATTGAGCACTTGCCTTGTATCTGAATATTGGTAGAACAACTAAGGCAAGTTTCGAAAGTACTTTGTGATGTGCATGAATGTATATGAACTAACTTGTTTCACAATGTGGGAGGATTTGCAAATAATTAAGGGTATCTCTATATAATAATCCTCTTAGCGTATTGGCTGATTCCAGCTCTCCCATTGGCTGTGCAATGCGCTCCATCAGCCATTGACCCATCAGCCACCACTCAAGAGTACTCACGTGCCATTGGCTGGGTGCTGGGTCTGCTCCTCTTCCCCGCCCCACTCCCACTTCAGCAAATGTTCCCTGTCAGAATAATTGGCAAATGGATCTCTCTCCTGACGAAGACACTTCTCCAGCTTGGCTCCTCTGTAGGACCAACTTTTCCTTCAATGGCTGTTGGTAGGCAACCAAGCTTGGTTCTGTCAGTGAAAAGCCAAAGGAAGGAAACCATTTCCAGGCCTTGTGAGGAACTCATTGGGGTCAGTCCTGACTAGAGTTGCCAGCTCCTAGTTGGGAAATTCCTGGATATTCTGCGTCTAAGGAAGCCAGAGTTTAGGGAGGGGAGAGGCCTCAGCTGAACAGAATGCCATAGAGTCCACCCTCCAAAGCAGTTATTTTCTCCGGGGGGGGGGGAGAGAAATCTGTTGTCTAGAATTCAGTTGTGATATCCGGTGATCTTCAGGCTGGAGGTTGGCCTGGAAGTTGGTTACCCTAGGCATAGTAGTTAGCACTTTAGAGCAGGGTCTGCCAGACCCAGGTTCTTGCTGCAGAAGCTGTGATTTCGGAACAGTCACAGATTTTCAGCATAACCCCCTCCCCTGCCACTGCCAGCTTGGCTGCTTTCCTGTCATAATAAACTGTGAAAATTGCTAGGCAACCAAGCTTGTTTCTGTCAGTAAAACAGGGTTGTTGTGCAAGTCAAAAGAATGAGAAGAGAATGATGTAAGCTGCTTTGGTCCCCATTACAGATAAAAACTGTACTTTTCCTCCTGGGGAACCACTGTTGCTAATCTCCAGGTGATGGCTGGAGATCACTCAGAATTACAACTGCTCTCCCGAGATCAGTTCCCCTGGAGAAAATCAGAGATTCCCCTGGCAGAGATCAGTTCCCCTGGAGAAAATGGTGGACTCTGTGTCCTTATATTCTGCTGAGATGGCCCCCCTATGACAGCTAATGTGACATAGCAGTCAGGGCTTCAGAGCACAGTAGAGGCTGCAGGTTTGGGGCGGAGATGGAAAGCTGAAGAGTGAGGGGCAGATAATGGCAGGCTAATGTTTGGCTGAGAATGAGATAGGGTTGCCAACTCCAGGTTGGGAAATTCCTGGAGACTTGAGGGGTGGAGCCTGGAGATGGTGGGGTTTGAGGAGGGGTGGGACTTCAGACATGTACAATGCAATAGACTCCACCCTCCAAACCAGCAATTTTTTCCTGGAGAACCATTGTTGCCAATCTCCAGGTGAGGGCTGGAGATCACTCAGAATTACAACTGCTTTCCAGGAGGGAGTGGGGAGGAGATGGAAAGCTGAAATCAGAGGGGCAGATAATGGCACACTGATGCTTGGCTGAGAGGGAGATAGAGTTGCCAACTCCAAGTTGGGAAATTCTTGGAGATATATGGGGTGGAGCCTGGAGAGGGTAACATTTGAGGAAGGGTGGGACCTCAGACATGTACAATGCCATAGACTTCACCCTCCAAACCAGCCATTTCTTCCTGGGGAACCATTGTTGTCAATCTCCAGGTGGGGGTTGGAGATCACTCAGAATTACAACTTCTCTATAGGATGGAAGTGGAGGAGATGGAAAGCTGAAGTCAGAGGGGCAGATAATGACAGGTTGATGCTTGACTGGGAAGGAGATAGGGTTGCCACCTCCAGGTTGGGAAATTTCTGGAGATTTGAGGGCTGGAGCCTGGAGAGGGTGGGTTTTGAGGAGGGGTGGGATCTCAGACAGGTACAATGTAATAGACTCCACCCTCCAAATCAGCCATTTCCTCCTGGGGAAACGTTGTTGCCAATGTCTAGGTGAGGGGTGGAGATCACTCAAAATTACAACTGCTCTTCAGGTAGCAGAGATCAGTTCCTCTGGAGAAAATGTTGGACTCTGTGTCATTGTACCCTGCTGAGGTTGCCACAGCAAATTGACGCTGAGTGCCCAAGGCCTTGGCACTCTCTCAGAGCCTCTTTCTAGAGCTTGTTGTGCTTATTTCCACAACGGGCCTTATTCCTAGTAGTTAAATAATTGTATTTTACAATATAAGTCCTTTTAGTCCCTCTCTTACTTGTTCTTTTGATAACAAAAGAAAATGAGGAAATGGTCCTAATTAATTAATGGCAGCTGTACTTCAGCTCTTCAAGTATCAAGAGAACTCTCATAAGCTAAGATCACTGATTTTAAGAAAAGAGGCAACAGGTAAGAAACAAAGGCCTTATTGAGGAAATGGATTCTTGCTGCCTTCTACTGTTACCTTACAGCTCTTTCAAAAATGTGTTGTTGAATAAATGTTTAATACATAATTCACTTCTTGTACAGCATAGGTGACAGAAGAGCATGAAGGAAGCTGGGGGTGTATGTGAATCACAAGCTGCAATTGTAATGTCCGGACTCTAAGAGATTAGACAAGGAAGGATTCCAAGCAGATAAAACGACTTTGGTGGGCATAGCTCTTGTAAACGCAGTTGGGATGTGAGCACTGGTGTGTGTCAGTCAAGCAGAATAATTTCCCTGTGTTTAAATGTAGCACATGAATCTTTCCTGCCACATCTGAGAAATCAGATCAGCAATTCAGAGTTACTGAAATATAAGTTGGCTGTTATGACAGCCCAGTCCACTTCCCTCCCTCAGAGGCAAGATTTTTCCTCTCTTTTTCTTTCCCTTTACTGACTGAACTACCCTATTAATGTGTTTTCTTCTTTCCCGAAGAACTCTGGCTGTCCCACCCTGTCACATTACAATATTTTGGCTGTTGTCTCAGCCCAGGAACCTGAGGGAAGGATCAGGAGTCCACTTTGACTTAAACAACTTAAATGGCACTCAAGGCATTTTGAAATTCAAAAATGACAAAATATTTGTTTTAACATACAGGGGAAAGGTCAGGTGAAATCAGGGGCTGAATATTTAAGAGGTAAAATCAGTACATGCACAGACTTTAGTTCTTATGTTTCAGGCTAACGAGAGACTCTTAAACTTTTCAAAGTGACTTAGATCTTTATGGTGAGAGGCTTTTGTTCCAGGGTTTTCCACAAACACTCCAGTACACTTTCTTTGAGTATTCTCTAACTCTTTTGGTTTCCAGAAGGCTGGTATACTCTTTCCAGTACCCAAATACCAGCAATGCTCCCTCTAAGCTGTGGAGTCCTGTGAGCAAAAATTCTGCTTTGTGAGCTACTGACATTAAAGTTGTGAGTGAACGATTTGGCTACTGAATAGCCAGAGGCTAAAAAACTGTGAGCTAGCTCACACTAACTAAGCTTAGAGGGAAACACTGAACACCAGTACTCCTCTTGAGTTTTTAACTGACTCTTAAGGACTCTAAAGGCAGTTTCTAACCATACCTGATCAGGGATCTTTGCACTCTTCAGAGCTAACTCACCATTTGACTGGCTAGGGAAATTCTCCTCTCACTAGAAGATCTATCCCTTTTCCTTGGCCTGAATGGGGGATCTCCATCTAACTCCCCAATGGTCCTTGCCAACTTTCCCCAGTCCTCCTGTCTGTATTAAACTGCTCTGAGTCAGGGCTGAATTCCAAAACTGTCAGTACTCGACTCTTCTCAGCTAGGGCTGGAATCAGACTGAATCCTCCTCAGCAACTAGTCCAGAAGTCTTTCTCTGCTCAGCTGATGCTAACCAATCAAATTGCTAGGAGCAGCCTGTCACTCAAGGCTCACTGGCTCTTTGAATAATTAACCCTTCACAGTCCTTTATCTGTTTACATGGCACTTCTAAGCTTTTAAAAGTGCAGTCCATCACAGCTGCCTTGTATTGCAAGCGTTTATCAGTGTTCTTCTCTTCACGTTTGACAGGAACAGCTGTGAAAGAGAGGGGAATTTCTTATACATTTCTGCATGCATACATCAAGCTGGAGCTCCTCTTGTATTGCAGGTAATTTAAGTTTCATTAATTTAGTGTTGTCAGTGGCGTACCTAGCTTATTTGGTGCCTGGAGCTGATAATATTTATTTTTTTTTTTGCATCAAGTCACAGTTGACTTATGGCAACCCTGTAGGGTTTTCAAGGCAAGAGGTATTTGGAGGTGGTTTGCCATTGCCTGACTCCACACTGGCCCTGCTTAGTTTCTGAGATCTGATGAGATTAAGCTAGGCTAGGGCAATCCAGGTCAGGGCCCCTCCTCTATACGTCAATATTATTTTTTTAGTAATGACCATGAAATAAAATGAATAATAATAATGACCAGAAAATAGATTCAGGTGGGTAGCCATGTTGATCTGAAGTAGCAGAACAAAGTTTGGTCTTAAAGGTGCCACTGGACCCAAACTTTGTTTCAGTGGCCAGAAAAGAAATGCAGCTAGTAATTTTTTTTTCTTTTATTTAACTTTGTATATATAATCATGCCAGTAAAAAAAAAAAAATCAAATTCCAACATGCTATTCCACCATAAGAGCTAGTGTGGTGTAGTGTTTAAAGTGTCAGAATAGGATCTGGGAAATCCAGGTTTGAATCTGCACTCATGCCATGAAAGCTTGTTGGGTGACCTTGAGCCAGTCACCTTACTCTCAGCCTAGCCCTGACCTGGGTAGCCCTGGGATAGTCTGATCTCATCAGATCTCAGAAGCTAAGCAGGTTGCAGGCAGGCAATGGCAAACCACCTCCAAATATCTCTTGCCTTGAAAAATCCTACAGGTAGTCATACATCAGCTGTGACTTGATGGCAAAAAAAAAAAAAAATCCATTGCACCACTTATGCTCTGAGCAAGGACTTGGGAGAGTGTCTGTTCTCCATTTT
This sequence comes from Gekko gecko, assembly GCA_029375565.1. NCBI lineage: Eukaryota > Metazoa > Chordata > Lepidosauria > Squamata > Gekkonidae > Gekko > Gekko gecko. The sequence continues at coordinate 182,050,798 of JAPDNY010000004.1, forward strand.
GAAGCTTAGAGCTAACCATCCCAAACATCTACAAAGCATTTTCGAGAGCTATGAGTCTGCTTTGTACTAACTTTCACTAACGAACACTAATAAGTCTGCCTTTGTACTAACTTTTACTAACGAACACTACTAATGAACATCACAAAATAGTGATTGCAAGCTTCATCAGACTGTTAAGAAACAAACTAACCCCAAAGAAGGTGCCCCCATCCTCCATTGTTTACAGAAGACTAAAGTGAAACTAGAGAATCTCTGGAGTAGAAACTAAAGGTGGGGAAGGCATTTTCGCAAGCCAAGCAGAACCAATGCAATGTACAGTGTACCCAGCAATACCAGTGCAATCACAGAGTGTGCAGCAGAACTCAGTGCCATCATTGTAATGCAGCTGATGTCAAGTACAGAATCACAGTTCGAGCAAGCGGGGGGTGGAAGCCCATCAGAACCAGTGCAATGTACAGTGCCCAGAAAACCCAGTGCCATCGTGGTAATGCCAGCTGATGTCAAGTACAGAATCACAATTCAAGCAAGGGAAGGTTGGAAGCTCAGCAGGACCAGTGCAATGTATAGTGACCAGCAAACCCAGTGCCATTGTGGCAATGCCAGCTGATGTCAAGCACATAATCACAGTCCAATCAAGGGGCAGGCTGGAAGCCCAGAAGAACCAGTGCAATGTAAAGTTCCCAGCAAACCCAGTGCCTCCTGTTCATAATATTAACAAAGGCTTGCTACTATACTACTCTTAAATAAGGATGAGACCAAGGAGTGAAAATGAAGTTGGGGCGTGGGATGGAAAAATTAGGTGAAAGGAGATAGAAATGAATGAAAATGTGTGGAGAAAAGGGAGAGAAATTAAGAAAGGGAAAGGTTGTTTTATCTTGATGCAACACCCTAATTAGATCTGGCTCAGTGGGGTGCAAGGAAAGGAAGTGAGAAAGGCTAGACTATTAGAGAAAATGACCTCCCAGTTGGCAATTACAGTAGCAGCTATCAGCATGCTGGCTTGATTGTACAATCTGTTTAGCAAGATTGCTTCAGTCTTGGAAAAAGGGAAATCTAGCTGATCCTAGAGGCTTTTTACTATATTCAGACTCCCCTGCACCCCTAGTGGCTGTGGCCAGAACTGCATTTTAAAAATAAAAGGAAAGACATTCAGCTGGATACAGCATGATGCTGGCCTTAAGGGCCCCCCTTCAAGGGCATTCCTCAAGCTGCTCTGGGGCAGACCACACCCCTGCCCCACCCTTGGTATGCAACTGAGCGTTGTTGTTGTTTCAAAAATTCACTCCAGTTCTTGCAGTTGTTTCATGTTACACACTACAGGGTGGTGCTTTAGAAGGAGGATGGGAGGCTTGGGAAGACATTTCCTGCCTCCAGGCGTCTACAGAGTGAAATTCTGAAATTTTGCAGAACCTCCCTTCCTGTTCCTCTGCTCCTCAAATTTCCCTTTTAACAGAGTTGATTAGAAACTGACCCCAAATTGCTAAAAAGATGAGAAAAAAAATGGGATTGTTGTATTTCATGGAGCAACTGAGTGAAAAGGAATTGGGAGAACTTCTCTTTAACATGATGTCATGATCTCTGCAACATACTCAATGTGAAATTTGGACACATGGTTCAGAGCCACAGCAAGTCAGCCCTATAGAAATTAGGCTATAAGCATTTGGCTATACAGCCAATTAGGCTATACAGCAAGTCACCCCATAAAAGTATGTTAATAATCTGATAAATGTACGGTTTACTTGGCTTTCCTCAATTCCATCCTCCCCCCCCCCCGATATTTCACGCTTAAAAGAAAACTTTACAGTTAATCCAAATTCTTCTACAAGCAATATTTTGGTGACAGTTCTATTACAGGTAGTTTTCCAGAAACATACTGTTTCCCAGTTGAAATGGCTAAGAATGTGTTTTATTTAATTTCTTAATTCATAGTTGTTGTTTAATTGTTGCTGTTTTTCAGGCTTTGGGCATGGTGAGCCGCAGCAAGCTTTAAGGGAAATTTGGGAAGGGGCAAAGGAATCTAGGTGACAAAATCGTTGGAAAAACATAAAAATCCTTAGGGAAATAACCTGGAAAGATGCCCTGTATTCCCTCCCCCCCCAATAAACTGCAGAGACATCTGATCAGAACCATTTGCTTCAGTGAGAAATCATCTGCAGCATTCTTCCAGTTTGGTGAGGACCTAGTCCCAGATCCCTTAAGAAGCAACCAATGGATTTATTTTTTTATACTTCTGCAAGTAAAGTCTGGGCATGGCCAGAGGCATGAGGAGAAGAAATTGGTGGTCTTCTAAGCCAGCAAAATATGACCTGGCCTGATCATTCATCCCTCCCATTCTGGATGTCAAAAAGAAAATGTCAGACTGTTCCATGAACCAAAATGGTTGACATATAATGAACTAATTTTGCTTAAAGTGCAGGGGAGTTTAAGGGACTCTTAAATGCTATGTAAGAGCCCCAGCCACAAGGATTAAAAAGATCGACCAGTTCTCATTACTCTCTGGACTTCCTTTGACAGAATGTCTTTGTCTTCCTTTGAGAAGATTTCCTGAATGGGAATGAAAGGAGAGGGCAAGTGTTATTTCTTGACTTTATTATGAAGAGAGTCTGGTTCAATATGTACTTGACGGATTAAATAGGTTCTTGACTAATAGCCATAAACTGTAAAATCCCCCATTTCAGGGCATAAGGCAGCTTGTCTCTATTACAATGAAAATTAGTCATTCGCCTATTACACTGTTTGTGGCATTTTATGCTCAACTAGAGGAAAGTAAAGTATGTTAATTGGTACCAACTAATGATCAGAAATTTGAGAAATAAAGGAATGCTAATTCTACAGTTATTTTAAAAGTGTGTTCTGTAAGAGAGAAAAAGAAAAGAACCCGGGTTACACATGGGGGAGGGGGAATGTGTGCTTGTGCATTTTTATATCTCATGTTTCTTCCAAAGAACATGTGGCCTTGATTGGCACCGGAATTTCTTTAGAATGAAGGACAGGATTTCCACCTATTACCTTCTGCCGAAGACCTTCATCCCACTTCCTCTATGCTGTTCCTTTGCTAACAAACCCTTTTTGAGCACTAACTGGCCTCATAGGGTAGTTGTGAGATTAAAATGGAAGAGAGGAGAAAGGCGGGGCATAAATGAAGGCAATAAATAAATAAGATACTGGGAGAGAAATTAGCATACATAATATACCCAACAGCAGCAGTTCTAAGGACCCTTTCCTAGGAGTAAGCCCCAGTAATACCATGCAAACTTATTTCTGGATAGATGTACATAGGATTCTTTCCAAAGGCAGAAAGACCCCAAGATCAAGTGTAGGGCATGTATAGTTTATAACAAGATATGACATTCCAGTGCAGCATTCCATCTCCATTATGGCATTAGCTTCATTATCTCCATCTCCATTATCTCCATTAAAGCCAGCAAGGTGACTCAGAGGGAGGGAAACTTTGCATGTGGAAGGGGACCTCTATATGAAGACGGATGGAGGAATGCCCATTGCGCGAGTGGTGTTCCGCTCACACCACCTGGGATTCGATCCAGTCTTCGCTATACTACACATTATTTCATTCATGCTGCAGCTCTCACTGCTGATTCCCACACTGAAATGGAGGGATTAGGATGGAGTAGAATGGGACAGTTTAGGTGGTCACTATTATAAGTGAAAATGTTTTAGCTTACTGTGATGTTTACGGTACGTATCATCTTTCTTTCTTTACTATAATGTCCTCTTCCTTTGTAACCCCCTGTCCCCATGTGCAGCAGCAGCTGGGACCTGCCACCACCCCAGATGCCCCCCATCAACACTGTCATTGGCCTGACAGCTCACCCTGTGGGGGAGGCAGCCCTGGTGTTTCCTGAGCAGGCCCATCCCTGCAGTACCCACTGTGTAGCAGGAGGGACCTGCGGCAACAAAATGTCCCTGAAGCAACCCACAGCAACCAGAGGATGGGGAAAAGGAGGTCACTGCCTTGGGCAGTCAAGACCTCAGCTGCGAGAGTGCAGGCTGCCACAGGAGGCTGGCCAGGAATGCAGTGCTGGACCCCTGCCAGGCCCCATGGCTGCCAAGGGAACCCGAGCCACCTTCCACAGCTGACAGCCTATGAAAGCAGTCTCCCCCGAGGTGGCTGGGAATGGGAGGGCTGCCGATGGAGAGCTCAGCATGGCCCCACCCACACTGATGTTGGGCATTTGAAATTATACAAGGGGGGCAGCGGGGAGTGGGCTGAAGGCAGAGCCAAGGGGCAGGGATTGGAATGGGCCAGGGGATAAAAGTAGGAAAGCCCACAGGGCCGAGGAGGAGAAGGCTGGTGACTCTGTGGTGTCTCAGAGAGAGGGGAAAGAGTACCAGTCAGCGGGCGAGGAGGAGAGGTGATGTAACCACCTCGCCCAGCCAGTCCTGAGGCCACAGGCAAGCCCTGGGGATGGCAGGTCGTGGGGAGATCTTTGCAATGGCAACAGGAGGGGGCGGGGTGGAGGCATGACATCCCCTTTCTTCATTATGGCCTTTGACAGTTTTGTTGCCTTAAAAAGGTAAAGGTAAAGGTTCCCTTGCTCGAAAACCAGTCGAATCCGACTCTAGGGTTGCAGTGCTCATCTCCGTTTCCAAGCCAAAGAGCCAGTGCTGTCCAAAGACCTTTCTGTGGTCATGTGGCCAGCATGAGTAAATGCCAAGGCACATAGAACGCTGTTACCTTCCCACCAAAGCGGTACCTATTTATCCACTTGCAATTTCTTGCTTTCTGAAAAGTACTGAGACTGACGAGTGATTTCAGCTCTCACATACTTTATTAGTTGAAGAACAAGACAACCTAAACCGGCTGGCAGGCCGGCTTTTATTCCCAAGTGAACCCACACCCCAAACACCCACCCACCCGGTGATTCGCTATTTACATTGATTGAGTTATCTCCTGCTCCTCAGTTGGAGGGGAGCTAGGATCCTCTAGTCCATTGTCTTTCGGGGCGAAGCTCAGGCCCTTCGCCTGGCCACATGGTGGACCGGTTAGAACCAATATAAGCACATGGCTGCCCTGAGCCCATGTTCTCAAGTGGATACATTACACTTTCAAACTGCTGTTTCTTTTGTATTTTGTAACCTAACTTAAGTCTCAGTGAGAAAGGTGAGCCAGAAATGATGATGATGACAACGACAATGACAACAACAACAACAATGACAATGACAACAATGTCCCTTCCTTGCCATAAGGCAGCACTGTAGTTCAGATCCAGTAGATCTAACCTCATTCCAGTATGCAGTGGCAGATTAACCATTAAGCAGACTAAGCACGTCCTTAGGGCACCAGGGCCAAAGGGGGCACCACAAAGCTGGGAAAAGGGTGAAAAGAAAAAAAAATGAAGTCACACATTTATGTAGCCAAACTTTATGTAGCCAAAGCTTGGCTTAGCTTGTACAGTATATTGTGTTATCATATGAATAAATGTTTGTATTGCTGCAATCTGCATTGTGCATCTGGTCAGACAGGTCAACAATTAAAATGGACTGGGTCAGTGTGGAAAGGAGGGGGGCACCGAGATTGGTCAGTGCTCAGGGCACCAGTGAGCCTTAATCCGCCCCTGCCAGTATGTAGCATCTCCCCTTCTTAAGGTATGTTCACATTTAGAAGAGGGTAGAATACTTCACTGGTGTAACATCTCATGAATTCATAAAATCTGAAAAAAGCAGCATGATATAGTACACTGAAGTGTAACATCATGTGAACAATTGCTTTGCAGAGAACACACATTAGACTGAGTGATATTTTATGTATATATATTTAATTCATGTTAAAATCCATCCTCCTTTCTAAAGGGGAGAGGAGCAATTAAGGCAGCTTACGGAACATTTCTAGAAGCAACCTGATAAAAACACAGTCATGTATTATGCGCTTGTAATAGAGTACATGACACATGAAATGATTCCTTAATGCTTCCCACTCCTGTTTTGTGAAATTACTTAACACACACCAAAACAGTGAGTGCAGAGTGGGAGGAGCATTGTTGCTGCCAGATACAACACCTTAGATGTGTCTCCCCCCATTCTTCTTGCCTCCAGGTGTAACCAGTGGGGGATACCCCTGGAGTAGGTGGAAAGGCCAGGGACCTGGACATACCAACCCAAACAGGGTTAAACAGAGTTAAATCCAAAGAGGGTGTGGCCTTAAGATGCAGATAGATAATTGACTCAACCGCTGCCCTAACAGGAGAAGGCAGCCCATTGGGCTTCATGGGATGCTGGGGTAAAGGAGGTCCAAGCCTCTCCCTGATTCCCTAGCCAATGACAACTCTTGGGTCAGTACTTAATGGTGGTCATGGAGAGGAGCTGGGGGAATGCATGAAAAGAGAAGCTTTGATGGTGTGCTTGAGAAAAGGGAATCAGGCAACTGGAACAAGAAGTGGTACAACTCCCCTGTGTGAGAGAGCCTCGGGTCTTGTTCTCTATTAAAATTAGTTTGAAGTCACTTGGCATTCTTGTGTTCTTGGAGACACATGGAAGGTTGACCTCTTCCAAGACTTCTGTGCGCACACCTCTTCGTCCCGCTCCTTAGGTGAGGCCCAAGAAGGACCCAACAGTTATACCAGGTATATACTTGGGCAGGGGGGTTTTTTGTAGAAAAAGCCAAGCAGGAGCTCATTAGGATAATAGGCCAAACCCCCAACAGCAGAAACTCATTAGCATATTAGGCCACACCCCTGGCAGCATAGCTCATTAGCATATTAGGCCACCCCCATGTTACCAGAAGTGTGGTCATCCAGCCACCCCCACCTTTTGCTTCTTATTCTGTTTATATTGTTTGTCGTCAAAACCCAGGGCTTTTTTTGTAGCAGGAACTCCTTTGTATGTTAGGCCATACACCCCGTAATGTAGCCAATCCTAATGAGTTTCTGCTGTTGGGTGTGGCCTATTATGCTAATGAGTTCCTGCTGGGCGTAGCCAACTCAGGAGCCAGCCAGAACTCCGTTCCTGTGCGTTCCTACCCCAAAATAGCCCTGCACCAGAGGCACAAGCCCATGATTGCAAGCCAAAGGGCTCTTGGCTCATGCCCTCGAATGAGCTGGACCATTGGTTTCCAGAGCAGCCCACGTCATAGTTTGTTGCTTTTTGTTTGTTTTATTTGAAATGTATGCATGTTTGTCTCTGTTGTATTTTCATGGTAGTTTTGTTTGTGCTGTAAGACACTTTGGGTCTATTCAGGGAGAAAAGCAGTGAATGAAGTCAGTAAGTTCCATCTACTATGCAGCTCTGTTCTGTTGTCCAATACAATGAACCAAAAGTCCCTCACAGAAGGTGGAACTACGAATAAAAGCCATAATTTCTTGTCTTTGGATATGATTTGCTGCCAAACAGCAGTAATTCAGGTGGAAGGAGGGAAAGTTACAGGTGGGAGGGCGGTATATGAAAAATGAACCATTTCTGTTCCCTCCTGCAATCATTCATCTGTGCAACTGTTTTCTCATAGTCTGATGCAACTCTGGCCTTGGAGCCCAATAGGAAGAAAAGCAGGTGGTTGGAGAAGATTAATCACTTGCTTCTTTTCTTTGCGGGACATTGCCCTGCTGCCCCAATAACCTATACTGGAAGAGTCAGTTCTGATGACTGTAACATAGCCTGAGGGTTGCCTGTATTACAAAGGTACAAAGATATGTGCTTTACAGGTATTCTTATAGAGGAATTCATGTATGTGTGGAGCTCCTTGTGCAGGTTAACTGGGTTTGCCTCCATGTAAAGCATGGAATTAACTCTGAGAGCTGTTGTGCCACCCAAGGACCGCAAGACAAGAAGGATCAAGCAGGACTGGATGGATTCCATTCCAAACTTTGGTTTCTGCATGAAGCGTTCTTATCGATATGGCTGCCTTCAGACGAGCCATCAAAAATTTCTGTGAACTTCATTTGAGAGGATATTCTTATGTATTTGATATGTGTGGAAGACTGAATTCCACTGTGCTTTTCCATAATAGTAATGTAGATCTGTGTCTACTAGTACCCCTCCCCCAAATATCCATGACAAACCAACAGAAATGTGTATGCAGATACATTCCATGTCATCGACAACTCAGATCACAATGGAGGGAATTCCTATTGTAGAGGACTTCAGAAGCATTTCTAAATCTGTGACAACTCCTATTACTGAATCACAGGGACATAGGTCCTACTGTGTAGGATTTGCCTGATGCATAAACACGGCTTCAAATATTCTGCAGTGTCCACCGCCCCACAAAATGTTGTTCTTCCACATGGCCTTTATCTAAGCAGATGTTTCAAACATATTCATAAATACTGCTTTTTTATATAATTGTTCTTCTCATACAAAATGTGTGTATGTGTAAAGTGCCGTCAAGTCACAGCCGATTTAGAGCAACCCTGTAGGTTTATCAAGGCAAGGGATTAACACAGATGGTTTGCCATTGCCTTCCTCTGCATAACAAACCTGGTATTCCTTGGTGGTTTCCCATCCAAATAATAACCAGGACTCCCCCTGCTTAGCTTGTGAGATCTGACAAGATCAGGCTAGCTTGGACCATCCAGGCCAGGACCTCATATAAAATGTCTGAGGGGAATTATTCCGCAGCTAATCTAATGACACTCTGTAGACCTCAAAGGAAACAGAAGACAACTGGACGTTAGCGCACTATTACTTATTAATAAAAAAGCACTTGATGACTTTACTCTTTAGTTTAAACAATTTATTGAATCAACACCTTTTACTAATTCCCCGGCACGTAATAACTGAACACTTTTATCACCCTGATCTTGGTGTATAAATATTGAAACAGGTGCAGGGCTTTAAAAGTGATGCATTATAAATAACAAAAGCTCTGATATAAAGAATCTGCTGCCTGCCATTGAAAACATTTTTAGCCCTATAATTTGAAAATTTGAAGTCATTGTCTGAAGTTGTGCTGCTTGGCAGTTTCTGGCTAATCGTTAGTTTTGTAGAAATTACGTAGCTTTGAAATCAGCCATTTTTGGGCCAACTTCATTCCTCTGTTCCTGATCAAACTTTGTTTCTTTCATTTGACCTTTATGTTTAGAGCATAATAAGAGCTTTGCTGGATCTAGATAAACATCCTGTTTCATGCAATCAGTGGCCCCGGGGCCAACAAATAGGTCACAGAGGCAAAGGCCTTCTTCTGAAGTTGCCTCCTAGCAATAGTATTCAGAGGCTTGCTCCCTATGAACATAGAGGTTCCTGTTAGCCATCATAGTTAGTAATCGTTGATGGACCTGTTCTTCATGAATTTGTTTAATCCCCTAATCCAGTGCTACTCATTTACTGACTCACAAGCCACATGTGTCTCTATAACATGTCATCTATGGCTTTTCTGAGCACCATTCCCCATGACACCAATCCTATGTTGCAGTAAAGCAAATAAGTCCCATGGCTTATACCTCAAATGAAATTCGGTTTGTCTTAAAGGTGCCACTGGATTATACCTTTGTTCTGCTGCTTCAGACCAACATGGCTACCCACCTGAATCTATGTTGTATCAAAGGAAGTGGTTTCTTTAGAAATTGGGATAATTTAATCATTACTGTGGGTTCAAGATAAGAATAAAATTCTTCTATTTACAACATGATGCAACTTGTCCAGAATGACCATATTAAGGTTGTAAAAATGCACCTGAGGCTGGATTCGCATATGAAGTTGAATGATGTGGTACCATGGGGCATACCACTGTTGAAGGCTATCCCATAAAACAAAAGTACTCACAAGTGGATAAAGGTTCTAATCACCCTTTCCCTTGACGAAATAGAGTAAAACTTGAAGATACCTCTCACCTTAAAGAAGCATTTTTTTTAAGCATACAACCAAATAAGGAACTGGAGACAATGTATGACCTTGCACAATATTTTGTGTCATAACTCTAACTTGGAAGCCCTTCTCCTCACTCCAGATCTACAAGGGCTGGCAAAGCTTCAACTGTAGTGGGGAGAAGCAACCATACATACTCAGAGGTACTCTCGTGAAAGGGTTCCACATCATATGCTATTGTCTGTGTGTATTTGGAGTGGTAGATCACCAAGGAAGACTCTGCAGAGGTGGTTGTTGTTATTGTTCAGTTGTACAGTCAAGTCCAACTCTTCGCGACACTCTTGTCTTCCATCGTGCTCTGGAGTTTGCTTAATTTCATGTTTATTGCATTGATACCACTGTCTAACCATCTCATCCTTTGCTGCCCCCTTCTTCTTTGTCATTCAATCTTTCCCAGCATGAGGGTCTTCTCCAGTGAGTGCTCCCTTCTCATTTGGTGGCCAAAGTATTTCAGCTTCAGCTTCAGTAGAGGTAGGCAGTGGCAGACCACCTCTGCTTCTCACTGGGCTTGGAAGCCCCCTTGCTTGGGTTGCCATAAGTCAGCTGCAACTTGACAGCACTTTTCACACACATTTGGGGTGGTGTGCATAGACAGTGGTCAGGTGACTCTTTTGGCTGATGAGAATTGCAACTGTGGCTCTCCACAATCTGTAGAGTGAATACCACTACTTTTCTTCCCTGAATCCATTGGATTCAGGATGCAGAAAAACAATTCCTTAAATTATCTTTATGAATGTTAATCCTTAAAAATCTGTTCGGTTTTTTTTTCCAGGTCAGTTCCTCAGGTAAGTAATTAAACAAAACTTTGAAAGTAGCAAAACTGATAAAATTTGCCAAAAAGAAGTTCCTCGGGGGGGGGGGAGACCTCTGAAGCCTGCAATTGGAGTAAGATCAGCATGACTAATTAGTGTTGTTAGCTTTCTTTGAAAGGGAAACACGGTGAGACACACTAGTAAATTAGACCTTCAGTTGGACTGTTTTGCTAAACCCCCCGTCACAGACATTACTGAGTGAAGTGGGGTCAAACTGCTTATGCTCCTTGCTTTGTTAGAAAGATGAATTAACTGACAGAAACCTTGTATTTGGGTGAGAGGAAATCAAGGGTTATCTTCTAAAAATCGTTTGTTATTCTCTGAACTTTCTGGGACTATGGGTGGTGTGACAGATGGGCAAAGGTCATGCCACTTTCTGTCAGTCACTCTTTATGCTTTTTTGGTGTGTGTACAGAGCAGCTAACAGCCAATCAGGGCCAATGGATGGCTGAAAAGGCCAAATGGGAAGGGGGAGTGAGAAAGAGAAATTGTTTACACTGTCATCTCAGATCAGATGAAAAAACTTTGGACATCTCAGAACCCTTTTTGTGTTTAAGCAGGCTACAACAGTGAATGTTTGGGGATAGGGCTTGTGCTCATGGAAGGGTAGGTTAAAAATCCTTTCTCAGGAAACTTTGGATGTCTCAGAGTCTGTCATTTGTGAGAAAGCAGGCTAACACAGGGAATGCTTTAGGAAGAGACTGTAGCTGTCTCAGGGCCCAGTTTCTGAGGGAATCTGGTTAAAGATTTGTTTCAGAGGATAGCCATGTTGGTCTGCAGTAGAAGAGTTAGATTTGAGTCCAGTAGCCCTTTGGAGACCAATAAGATTCTCGGGGTGCGAGCTTTTGAGAGTCAAAGTTCTCTCCATATCTGTCAAAGGAACCTTATACCCTGAAAATCTTTTGGTCTCTACGGTGCTACTGGACATCAGTTTAGCTCTGGCTAAAGATTTGTTCCTTGGAGGAACTCACATTTACACTGAGAATCCTGAGACTGAGGGATGATAGATATTTACCTCAAAGATAAAAGCTTGACAGGGTTCTCTGCACCCTGGTGTTCCCAAATGAAACATTATAACTTCATGAGCCCACCAAAAGCTATGTGTTAACTTCTAAATACTTTTAATCCTCATTACTAAATATTACTTTTTAAAAAATAACCATTTCCCCTGATTTCTCATATGAAATAACTGCATTTAGAAGCCCATTTTAGTTCAGCCTGTTATTAGAAGGCTGAGATAAAGGCCACTCTGGTCAAAATACATAGCACATAGCACACTACCTGTTCTTAAACGGCAGTTAAAACACCAGTCTTCACAATGATACCCTTTCTTAAGCGGTAAATTCCTCCAGCCTGAGGAGACAAGTGGATCTTCCATTGGAGGAAGAGGCACTTAAACTGGAGGTGGGTGCTTAGGAGGGAGGGAGGCTTCACATTGTGATTAGTGGAGTGGTAGGATCCAGGTCAACATCTCTCTGTCAGCAGTGAGGAGTGATGAACAGATAATAGTTTGCCTAGGACTGTACAGAAACTTTGTGGCTGACTGGAAATATCACCAAGGGAATTCCTAATGAATAGCTTACGACAATTGTGGTACATCATTCAGTGATGATGAGAATGAAAATGTGCAGCAATGCTAATGAGACTGTGAAGGTCAATTTCCATTTCCCATCTCTCTCAAAAGGGCGAGATAATTAGATGTATTGTATTTATATACTACTTTTTTAACATGAATGTTCTCTAAGCAGTTTCCTTTAAAATAATTAAAACTATAAAAACTAAATAGAAGGGAAACTTGGTCCAGGCACAGTGGAGAGATACCGACCTATGGCTGCTGTCACTATTTAGTGTGGCTAAGTCAGAAGGCTCCAGGTTCAATTCCCAGCATCTCCAGTTATGCGGATCAAGTAGTAGGTGATGTGAAAGACCTCTACCGGAGACCCTGGAAAGCCACTGCCAGTCTGATTAGACGATGCCGATCTTGATGGACCAAAGGTCTGATTCCATATAAGGCAGCTTGGTGTGTTCCTGTGTTCAACAGTCATTGAGAACACTTGGACGCTGGAGGAGCAGACTTGGCTGCAGGGATGATGGAGGGGGCCTGGTGGTTTCTGCTATGTGCAAAACATGACTATGTATGATTAAATGCCTCACATTACATATGCATGATGCCTCTATACATGTGTGAGATTTCCAGTTAGCAATTGTGTAAATCACCTCCTATTAACCTTACCTTGGAGTCTTGTGGAGCTGTTGTGCCACTCTCCAGTAGGCCAAGGTATCTTGAATCGAATGCATTTTGCCAAATGCAGCTTTTCTCATCTCTGCAGCAACAGATGGTATACTGGCTGATTTTTATTTTTATTTTTTTTGGGGGGGGAATAGACTGGGATCTACAAACCCATCAAACTGGAGTGCTTAAATCAAGCTGACTTACCAGGCGTGCAGTCTGAACTGACACCATTTGCAGCCTCATGTTTCCGATGGTATTCTGACAGTTGATCACTAAATAATGCCCCCAAGATCCACCTGCGTGCCGTGAGAGATTACACCAACGTCCACACTTGTGTAGCAGCTTGTTATGCTTGCCTTCAAAATGGAGTGAGCACTATAGCTACACAATTACTCTCTGATTTAGATGCACCATCTGAGCCAGGAAAAAAAATCCTTGTCCATCTCCACCTCCTCCCCTCTTTCCAAGGTACCTGTTGAAGTGATGGAATTCCAGTGGCTCCAATGGTTCCAATGGGCAGTTGACCTGCCACTTGACATGCTACCACAGGTACCTTGGGGTAGGCATTGGGTCAGGGGACGCAGAACCTCCTGGTGCATTGCTGATATCATTGAAAGTGCTATGATGTTCCATATGGTATTCTGTTTGAAAGTGAATTCAGATTTACCTGTGCTATTCATCAAGTCACCAGTAAATAGCTCAGTGTGACTGAACACAGTTCATAAAATGCATGTCATTAGATAAACATATGGATTAGAGGTCCATCAGTGGCTATTAGCCACAAGATATAAATAGGAACCCTCAGTCTGGGGCAAGTGATGCACTGTATTCTTGGTGCTTGGGGGGGGGGCAACAGTGAGAGAGCTTCTAGTGTCCTGGACCCACTGATGGACCTCCTGATGACACCTGGTACTTTTGGTCACTGTGTTGGACTGGATGGGCCATTGGCCTGATCCAACATTGGCTTCTCTTATGTTCTTATGTCACTGCATGCCACATGCAGTGTTTTATGCTACAGTTTCTCAGTGATTACATTACTGGGAATTTTTAAAGATAAGCAAACCACAGAGATGAAAAACAAATAGGAATCTTCATAACTCCATACATTCCAAGAGTTTGGGATTCGGATTATGGGCTATCTCTAGTGCTGAGTTAGCAAAGGGAAAGTAGAAGAGTGTATTAATTTGTCATTAGCTGCCCTCTTATTAATATCTGAGCAAATTATTTCACTTGTACTGTAATAGGCATAATAGGAAGGAACTCCATTTTTCTTCGCCAATAATTCATGGCCTGTTGGAATAAACTATTCAGCCCACAATTTTGCAGTTTATCCACTTGGGAACCAATTATTGACTTGTAAAATGGAGCATACCTCCTAATATGGTTTAAATAATTCAGTCTCTAAAGCCATGCATATTCATCTAACCACAAACTTATGCATCAATATTAATGCATGGTAAAAGACTGCTGTTCTCTGTGATATTCCCCCTTATCAAAAATGCTCAGTCATTTCAGTTCTTTTTCTAACCTCCCTCCAAGATATACACATATGGAGATTGTTGGGAGTTGCAAGGAGAACGTACATAAGCATGTACATTGGAGGGGGAAAGACACATTCATTTTTAATCTGCACAACCTATTTTGTTTTGATTGCAGTCCTATGCACACTTACTCATAAGTAAGGCCACTGAATACAGTGGGACTTATTTCTGGGCGAACCCTGCGATTTATGCACAGTGGGATGGAATTGCTAAATAATTATGTAAATGTTTTTGAAAAAGTTCCTTTGGATTAATAAACAGAGCTGTCAGTTTGTGAATATGATAAATTCAGGAGAGGAGGTGAGCCTGAATTCTGAAAACATCCATACATCCTGATGAACATGACAAATCTTAGAATATGCCTTGATTATTCACTTGGCATGCATGTGTAGCAACTAAAGGCTGCAATTATCGATAAAAGATTTTATACCTGCTTCAGCTGTTTCCTGCATCAATTTGGAGGCTTTTTAAAAATAACATTTTACTTGAGGTTGGTGAGGTCTGATAAATAAGACAATCTGCCTAGGTGTGTGCAGCCCACCACATCTAGGCTCGACTCTTGCCTTTTGTGGCTGATAGTGTCAAGCCAGGTTGGATTGATCAAGAGTATCTGGAAGGTAATGAATATCTTCGACAGAAGCAGTAATGATAGTCTTTCTGAAGAAAGTGTTTCTCAGTGCAAATAACCTCGGGGGTTGCCGGCCTTCCATTCTTGGCAAGATACTCAAGCAGGTGATAGCCATGCATCTTTAGGCAGTCATGGAGACAAATTATCTGCAATTGGGGCTTAGCGCTGAGTTTCGGATGGAAATGGACTTGGTCGCTTTCTCTGCTGTGAGAATGACAAAGGGAATGTATCTACTGTTGATTTGCCTAGACCTCTTGGGTGCTTTCAATACTATCAAGTATGGTATCAATCTGGAGAGGCCATCTGGGTTGACAGTGAGAACACTGGTTCCAGTCTTACCTGACCAGCCAATTCCAGAAAGTGGTGTTGGGGAGCTGCTGCTTGGTCCTCTGCCTGTGCAATCTCCCAGGACTTTATTTTGTCCCTGGTGCCATTCAACTTCTACATGAAGCGATAGGGAGACATGGCATGGAGATTTGTAGTAAGGTATTGCCAATATGCAGATACTGCTCAACCCTCTTTCACCTTAATAGCTAAGACAAGTGGGTCTGTGGAAGCCCTGGGAGATGGTAAGAGGATGGATGAACGCCAATACACTGAAGCTCATTCCAGGTAAGACTGAGCGGCGGTCAATAGAACAGTGGAATGGAACTTCAAGCCTCCTATTCCAACTGAGTCTACTACATAAGAACATAAGAGAAGCCAATGTTGGATCAGGCCAATGGCGCATCTAGTCCAACACTCTGTCACACAGTGGCCAAAAATACCAGGTGCCATCAGGAGGTCCACCAGTGGGGCCAGGACACTAGAAACCCTCCCACTGTTGCCCCCCAGCCCAGCACCAAGAATACAGAGAATCACTTGTCCCAGCCTGAGAGTTCCTATCTATACTTTGTGGCTAATAGCCACTGATGGATCCCTGCTCCATATGCTTATCTAATTCCCTCTTGAAGCTGTCCACATTTGTAGCTGCCACCACCTCCTGTGGCGGTGAATTCCATGTGTTAATCACTCTTTGGATGAAGAAGTACTTCCTTTTATCCATTCTAACCCGACTGCTCAGCAATTTCATTGAGTGCCTACGAGTTCTTGTATTGTGAGAAAGGGAGAAAAGTACTTCTTTCTCTACCTGCTCTATCCCATGCATAAACTTATAAACGTCGATCATGTCACCCCTCAGCCGCCATTTCTCCAAGCTAAAGAGCCCCAAGCGTTTTAACCTTTCTTCATAGGGAAAGTGTTCCAATCCTTATATCATTCTAGTTGCCCTTTTCTGCACTTTTCTCAATGCTATATTATCCTTTTTGAGGTGTGGTGACCAGAACTGTACACAGTACTCCAAATGAGGTTGCACCACTGATTTATACAGGGGCATGATGATACTGGCTGATTTGTTTTTAATACTGATTGCTCTGAAATGTGGCTCCTGCAACCGAAGGAAGGAATAAATGGAAACTGCCCATGTCCTTTTAATACAAAATAGAGTCTGGATTTCACTGCTCATTTAAATGATGCATGTCTAGGGTTGGGCACAGATTGGCTCATGAACTAAAGTTTGTGATGGATTTTGAACGGTTTGTGGCTTACAAAGTGAAGTGCATGATAGGTCAATTGGCATGAACTTTCCCTCAACTTTCAAGCTGTCCATGTTTGTTCATGCTGGTTCGTGAGAGGACACATTTTCCAGAAAGACTGTCTCTGCTCAATCTAAATGTTTACCATACTTCAAAACAACAGTGGGGGAAACTTGGAGGGCATGTAGAGGAGCATCCAGGGGAAGGCCCCTGCAACTTTGATATCTCTAGCTTGCACAAGACCTGTTCTATACACTCCTGAACTTTCTGGACCTGCACATGTCATTTCCTTAGAAAGCACTTTCCTAGGGGCACATTCTTTGGGGGGGCATATCTCCCCCCCCCCAAACAGGATACTATTTTCCAGACATTTGGGCAATTTCACCCAGTGGTGTCATACAGATGCTAAAAAGCATGGGCTACAAAACCCAAACATGGAGGCACTACATGGTGCACGGGGACATGGGCTCTGTAGGTGTTCTGCCAGTGAACTACATTTCATTACCTAGCTATCAGTTCTCCCACAAGCAGATTTTTGTCTTATCTTTTACGGTTATCATACGTCATCTTAAGTTTGTAATAGACTTCTGACCTTACTACAGATCATACAATAATAACTATTTACTTCCTCTTCCTCCTATTTAATCACTAGAGATTAAGACATCGTCACAGGTTATAGTCTATTTAGTATTTGTTGCATCCCTTCAATCATAATAATCTTGTTAATCAATTTCCTCCTGCCCCCTACCTTATTTATTAATTTCTGCTGTTTTAAACAGATCATGAACCATAGCAAGTTATATTCACTTCCTTCCGTACCGTAATTCAAAGCTCCTATATATAGCCAAGTATTCTCATAAGAAATGCATAATCAGCATTGCAATCGTTTTTGTAATGACGTATTCTAAAATTCCTGGAGTCTTTCTTTTTAAATTTCTTTTGTTCGTTCTTTCTATCAAGGACAGCTGATAAAATGAAAAGTCATGGGAAAATTGGGGAAAAGATACAGACACTCATTTTAATCAAATAATGAAGCAAAGATAGACAGAGGGAGGGGCTGAGGAAGTGAGTTAGTTGAAAGAATCACCCAACAGGAATAGGGGGAAGGAATGATAAGAGAGATTAATGTCTCACACTGATCTTTTATTTTTTTTTACAATGCTGCAAGATTATTTTTTTAAAAAGACTAAACAAAGAATATAAGTACAAAAATATCAGGAGGACCTATGTCACAGCATAACCCTCCAGCTCCTCTATACTGTATTTATTATTTTATATCCCACCTTCTCCAAGCATTATTTATTTATTTATTTCCATATTTGGTACTCTGCCTTTTGCCCCAATGGGTACCCAAAGTGGCTTATGTCATTCTCTTTGCCTCTCTTTTATCCTCGCAGTAAACCTGTGAGGTAGGCTATGCAGAGGGTATGTGATGGGCCCAAGCATGCTTCCATGGCAGCACGGGGTTCAGACCTGGGTCTCCCACATCCTTGTCCAATACTTGGATGGCTGCACCACAGCATATGGTTTAACCCATGTTATCTTAACAACTTTCCTGTAAAGTCAGAGGATATGACTGCCCTAAGGTAACCCACTGGTTTTCATTGTGAATAAGGATTTATACCTGGTCTACATCCAACACTCCAATGACTACATACACCACACTGTTTCATTACCATATCAGTTCTATTTTGACATTTTCAGTAGGGGCACCGTGAAAACACTGGCAAAGTAGGAAGTCATTCTAGTGACAGCGGAGGTTGGATTCAGCCAGCTTTTCCTCTACTGAAAAAAAAAAATTGGAGCTGTCTCAGCTGACCTTCCAATAAGGCTATGCTGAGGATCATGGGAGCTGCATGGACCTTTTTCCAATCCTTTTTCAATGTGCTGCATGCCATATGAATGGAAAGTCTCCACTTGATTCCTATGTCATGTGGAAACCTTTTATATGTTACTTGCTTCCAGATGTCCCCCCATACGTCAAAGCTCATCACTTTAACCACTACATTATGGTAATCTCTTAAGAAGTGAGGGGCGTTAGCGAGCACAGAGCAAACCAAGTAGATGGGAATTTAATATCAGTGTAATAGATGAAAGCAGAATACATCAGATAAAGTAAAGGGAAGGACCATTATTAATTTATTCGGCTGAGAAAAAATTATGAAGCCCTGATAACTTGGAGTATGGCTTTAAGTGCCTTTGACATTTGCTAGGACTTATCAGTTTAAGCAGGGACCTGGAGGCGGGAGTGTCCACAAGAATTTCACTGATTAAAAGAACCACAATCTTCCGACTTCAGGAATAAGCAACTTTGATCAGTTAGCTGAAATTGCATGAAATCCTGCCAGCATTTAATAACCTTGGAATGGAAAGGGGTACAGGACCAAGAAAAGAATAACTATGATTGAGCACCGGCAAATGTATCAGACCTTTGCATTCTGATTTTCAGCACAAATGGTACAGCCAACACAATATTAAAAAAAAAAAAAAACTCATACTTACCCTACTTGCAGGGAATGCCTTCCTTTGAGATGAATACCTCATGTGATTATGATGGTCATTGTTTTGCAATTTAAATCAAGCAATGGTAGTCTGGTATATGAGCAGCCAGTGGCATTCAGCATGGCGACTGACCAAGTAGCCCCTCCTGGCACACCTCACAAATTACCGGACTGCTGTATTTAGCATGTTCAGGATCATCATGAAAAAAATGAAAATCAGCTACATTTTAAGAGCATCATTTGCTTTTGCACCAGCACAGTCCACAGCATTAACCAGTCAACTGTGTTCATTAGGGGAATGGCCATGGCTCTGTGGTAGAGCATATGCTTGGCATGCAGAAAGTCAAAGGTTCAGTTCCCAGCATCTCTAGGTTAGAGGACCTCTACCTGAGACACTGGAGAGCCACAGCCAGTCTGAAGAGACAATACCGACCTTGATGGACCAAGGGTCTGATTCAGTGTAAGGCACCTTCATGTTGTCATACACTCAGATTCTATTGGAGCAAACTACTACTCCCAAGCAGTAGTGTGAGATTCAAAAGCATTTATGATCCCATTTAGAACACACAGTTAACACACTAGGTTCTGAGAGTCAGGCAAATGTGGGCAAGGCAGAAGACTAGAGACACAAACTACAAATCTTTCTCACTCCTATTCCACCAGCGTTGGTACAACCAAGGAAAACAACTCTGTTGTATCCTATTTTTGTATCTCTCTGACCGATTTTGCACATGTTACTTACCCCTGTTTACCAGTGGGGCAGTCTGCCCTGGACTATTTAAACTGATTTTGCATTAGAGTTCTTGGCAGGTGGCTGTTTTCAATCTGCTCCCGGAATTTGATTTCCTTGGCGAGGTTTCCTGTGGCTTCCTGCATCCTCCCTCCTCCCACTCCCCTGTCCTTGCCCTCTTAATCCCTCCCTTTCCCCCTCCCACTTTTTCTCCATGCAGCAACAGGAACCTTCTGGCAAATCAAGAATGTGTCAGTAATGGTTGTTTAATGTTTCACATTGTGTCCATTGTTCTGTGTTCCCTATCTCGTCCCTGCTTCTGCGCTTGTGTAGGTATGCTAACTGTAACGTGGGAGCTTCTTCTCTGCTGCTCGGTGTTATCACAGTGTCCTTGAATGCAGGCTTTGGGCTATTCTTGAGTGTATGAGAATTTTCCATTCCTGTGAAGCCGAGGGGAGGAGGGAGTCGTCTCCCGCCCATTAAGTAACTCTCCCGCCGGGAGTTTCCCACGCGCGTGCTTGCAGATCATTTGCTAGTCGCATTTTGCATCACACTATAACCATGCTTGAGCAGCTCATCCCACCATTCCTGACAATAACCTTTACACTGTGGGTTTTAGCACTGTATTCCAATAAAGCCCTTCTTACTCTTAAGAGTGCTTGGATCTACTTGCTTTTGAACCTGACAGAAAGGAGCTGAGCCGGAGCAAAATGGGGGAAGCTGCAGGTCAAAAGGCAGTGGGGCAAATGGTGTGAAATTGACCAGAAGAAGCAGAGGGAAAGGAGGAGCGAGCCGGGGACAAAGGCTAGTGTGAAATCAGTCCCAGTGTGTGAGATGGGTGAGTAAACAGATAGTAGAGGTGGAAGGGAAAGAGAATAAGCACAGGAAGGCAAAATCCTGCACGCACAAGACATTTGTAATACAGTGTAGCCACATTTCAAGTGCTCAATAAAAGCTCAAACATCTTCCCAGTGTTTAAGAATAAAGTTCAGACTTTGCTGTCAGTCTCTGTGATTCTGGAAGGAGAGTGTACACACATCACTGACTTTTGGCTGTATGTGTTGAAATGTGGTTAGGCAATTCCTTGCTGGAGCTGAGATGAAACCTTTTTCATGAATGTTTTTAAGCTGCTTTAAAAAAACCAAAACACTTCCTGTTTGCTTATAAATTTACGGTGCTTCAATCATTGCCACTAAATTTCAACATGAGATGTGTTTATTGTGGCATCAACCTGTTCAATATGCAATCTTTGACTAGGTGGACTCACTCATATAATCAGTCCTAGAAGTAGAAAGGAACAGCAGACACGAAAGAGGAAATGGTATTGAAACAGCAGCTGTCAGGAGAAACATCCAGTAGAACTGAGAAGGGGTGAATAATCGCACAGCCTAAGTGTTTTCAGTATGAAAAACCATTCCCATCAAAATTGCCAGCTTTTACTAAGTTGTCTGAAAATGAACGCTACAGAAGATTTAGCTCAAGTCTGTTCCTCAACTCTATTGAACTTTGGCATGCATTTATGGGTGAACGTGTAGATATAATGAACAAAACCAGATTTTGCCGAAGCTGTTAAGCAAGAACTAAAACATCTTTTTGTCAATTAATGGTAGGGTGAGCACATGCTAGGAAGGAGGGACCCATGCATCTTATAATGATTTGTTCAGTAGAGAACAGTTTAGCGTAGGATTGCTAGGTCCTTCCTAGTAACTGGTGGGGGATGGGGGGGGCTTACCAGGAGAAAGAGGAAGGCCAGGTGTCTTTGCCGGCATCATGCCAGAAGTGACATCATCACACAATAACTCCACTGCAACATTCTGCTATTTGGGCAAAAACTCTATAGTGAAAATGGCTTCTACCATAGAGTCTTTGTCCAAATCCCAAAGTATTGCCTGGATATTGCTGGTGTGATGACATCACATCCTGTGCAATGCCAGCAATATGGCTTGAGCCTTCCTCTTTCTCCTGGTCAGTCACCCACTGGCCTGCTAATCAATGGCTAAGGGGCAAGGCCTGGCAGCAGGAGACTTCCTGCTTCCATGGGGGTGGGGGGTCTGGCAACCCTAGATTAGCAGATGCAATTTTTCAACCTTTTGTTTTGCAGCTGTCAAAATTCTTGGAAGTGGCATTTTATTTACCTTTCAGAACTGGATCATCCTTGACCAAATATTATTTACTAATCTAGTTCTTATAACCTGGCAAGGTGGTAAGGTCTCCATGGGAAGGCAGGATGGGGGCCAGTGCGGGGGACCCTCTGATAATCCACCTCTCTCAGAAAATAAGGGGCAAACCCTGGATGGGTTTTATGTCAGTGTATTTTCTCTGCTAGAACTCTGCCCAAGGCAGAGAAAGAACAGAATGGGCGAACCTCAAAAAAGGATAGGAAGGCTTGCAAGAAGGATGAGATGGAACATACATTTTCCAAGTGCCTTTTATGGGGTTGGTCATGTCCACATACCCTGATAGGCAGTGGCACCTCAACAATTGCTTGAGCAACATTTTGCAACTGCAGGCTCTGGCAGGCAATTGTATTTGATGCCACACAGAGTATGTTGAGAGTTTAATCAGAGTAGATGCCAACAGGCCCAATGTGAATTTGACCAGCATCCATCTGACCAGCAGCCCTTTCAGGGTGGCAGACCCTGTTCCAATGGTGCTGCTCCCAAGGAAGGGGGGGGGAGGTCCAGTAGCTCAAGCATCCAAAACCTCCAACAGTAAATGAGCACAATGCATGGGGGTGTGTTGTGTCCGCAGACCACTATGGGCCATCAGCGAAGAGCCCGAGCTTGAGTACCTGTGAACAATGGGACTGGGGCTCCTGGCTCCCGCGTAGGGGAACCAATGGGAACGGCAGCGGGAATTCAAACCCGCCGATGGCACCAGGGGGCGTCCCCTTCGCTTGTATATAGTTGGCCTCCTGGCCAGGTAACTTTGTCTCGTGTTGTATAATAGCGAACCATGCTGATCACTACATCGTTGTCCGTGGTTTCATTATGCGTCTAACCCACTATACAACAGGGTGGTAGTTGGTCATCACCCTGATCTGACTGCACACCTTCTTCCCCCTCCATGCCCATTACCCCCATCAGTGAGCCTCTTGTTACCTTTTGGACGGCTTTACTTTTGGCTTTCATATACCTTGTACTGACCTGCACATCCTCACTGACGGTGACAATCTAAAATCAGCCAGAGATATGCCAGAAGTAGTGGCTGGAAAGATTAAGAAGGAATGCGCTTCAGGTCTCATTGCCGATCCTTTTGACACCCCATCCACCCACATACACCTTGGGATTAGTACTTAAGAAGGTGCCTGGGAAGTATAAGCTAATCCATCACTTCTCATACCCCAAGGGCTCCTCAGTTAATGATGACATCCCACCTGACTACTGTTCAATTAAATATTCCTCTTTCAGTCACCCTGTGGGCCTGGTCAGGTTTGCAGCCCTGGGGCCCTTATGGCAAAATGCGATATCCAATAGGCCTTATGTCTACTACCAGTGTACCCCCAAGGCTTTCATCTTCTGGGTTTTAAGCTTCAGGAATCTTGGTACGTGGACAAGGCCTTGCCCATGGGATGCTCCATCACATGTGCCACATTTGAGGACTTTGAAACGGGCTACAAAAAACAGGGTGAGCAGTCTCCATATTACACATTATTTGGGCAACTTCCTGTTTGTGGGTCGTGTGCATAGCGTGGCCTACATATAGCATGACCTGCAATGAGCATCTCTCTGGCTTTCAGTCCCTTGCAGCAGAGTTGGGTGTCCCCCTTACCCATGAAAAAATAGAAGGCCCGGCCACTCAGCTGACTTATTTGGGCATCCAATTGGATTCCATTGCTGGGACATCCCACTTTCCTGAAGAAAAACTTTGGGCCCTTAAGGGTCTCATCATGCAGGTCCTTACATGTATGAAATGCACTTTTAGGGAGCTTTAGTCACTTATTGGGCACTGAACTTTGCTTGTCAGATGGTTTCCCCAGGATGGGCATTCTGTGCTCCCTTCGCCCAGGCAACTGTTGGGGCCTCTGCTCCACATCATCACATATGTTTAATTCAAGGCATGAAGGAGGACCTTAAGGTTTGGTTGTCTCTCCTATTGCAGTTTAACAGAGTTTTCATATGGCAGGAACCATTGGATTTAGGCAATAACATTCAAGTGCTATTTGCTGCTGCAGACAGCTCAGGCTTTGAAGTTTATTACAATGGGTGATGGTGTGAACGACCTTGGCCATCTCAGTGGGAAGGTACAGACATTTTACATGACCTCACCTTCCTGGAGCTTTTTTCCAAACCTGGTAGCAGTCATCATTTGGCACGTGATTTAAGAATAAGAGGGTTCATTTCTGGTGCAATAACTAAGCGGTGGTGAGAGCTATTAACAAGCTAACATCACACTCAGAACAGGTCATGTACTCGGTGCACAGATTTGTCCTGGTTTGTTTGCCCACCAATATAACATTTTTTAGCCCAGCACATTCCGAGGGTCAATAAGAGCATCACGGGATGCCTTATCTTGCCTTCAGGAGGAGAGGTTCTGCAGCTTGGGGCCAGAGGTGAATCACTTCCTGGACCTGTTCCCAGAGGAACTTTGGGAGCTTGGGAGCATTGCTTAATGCAAGGAGTATAAAACTTGGTCACCCCTTCTACCCTGTTTTCCTACTCCTCTGCAGCCACAGCCTTTGTCGCATTTTCCAAGTGGATGGAGGGCCCTGTTTCCTGACTGGTGCCTGAGGCCTTAGTGAATGCGATACCTGGTGCTCATGTGTAGCTAAGGAGTGGCCCCTGGAACCATGTGTGGGCACCTTGCAGCCATATCTTCCCTTCGTAAGGCCCATGGTTTCCCTGACCCATGTTCCAGCTTTGCTGCCCACAGAGCCATTGAGGGTTGGCAGAGATCACCCCGCCCCCCAGGATGCTGGATCCTCACAGGCCCATCACATTTGGCACTTGGGACGGGGGTCATCCTGAAATTGCCAAAATTGTGGAGGCCAGGGTATGAGGACAAGTTGTTTGGGATGGCATTTACCTTAGCCTTCTTCAGGGCCCTCTGGGTGGGGTCTAACATCAGGTTTGACAGCTCCAACTGGGGATCTCATGGTACAGGACATGTCATTTCCAAGGTCTGAAGTCTGCCTGGTCTAAAATGGACCAGAAGTCTAAAATGGACCAGTTGGGCTGCAGGGCTCAGCTGCACCAATGTGCCGTGCATGCACCGAGCCCATGCCCAGTAAGGGCCATGGCAGCTTTCTCGTGGTACAGCCCACAAATCCAGGTCTCTTTCTGATCCACGCAAACTGTTCTCCACTCACCAGGTTCCAATACTGAGGGCTTGCCTGCTGGCCTTGGGGCTTGCATCAAGGGGATTTGGGCCCCATTCTTTCTGGATCAGGGAGGCCACAACTGTCGCTGATCTCGGGCTCTAGCTTTCATGCATCCAGGCTATTGGCAGGTGGCATTCAACCATGTACAGGGCCTACATTAGCCCAGAATTGGAGGCGGGCTCTTAACAAGCTTCTGTTGTAGCTTCAACTCTCTTCGAAAGTTGGTATGGGTTTGCAGACTCAGCACTGGGCAGGAGTTTACCTTCTGGCTGGGGCCTAGACCTGGGCCTGAAAAATTCTGTTCAGCTGTCTTGGATCAGCTTGAAAGGGATGAGATGGGATTCCCTGATACCTACTATTCTTCATCATCTGTGGCAAGGTGGATCCCCTGATGCCCTGATTATACAGCTGGGTAGGAATGATCTCGGGGCAGTCATGGGCCTCAGCTTGGCACAGGTGGCTGAGGCGGATTTGAGAGTGTTCCAGTCCAAGCTTCCAGCCATGACTCTGTTCTGGTCAGACTTTCTGGAGAGGCGCTCCTGGCAGGGTGCAATACACCAGGGAAAAGTGTACATTGCCAGGGGAAAGGTCACCAACAGGCCAGGCAAGGTTGTGGAGGCCCTGGGGGTATCGTATTCAGCACCTGGACATCTCATATTTCCAGGAGGCCTTGTTTCACCTGGATAGTGTCCACCTGGCTGAGTGGGGGCAGGATATATGGCCAATTTGGCACAGCTTGTGTGTTTGGTTGCAGCTGTAGGAGCTTTGGCGGTAGCCAGTTGCGTCCGCCCATCTCTTGTACCAGTATCAGCATGCGGCCAGATCCATTTCGGAGAAAAAGCAGCCTGCATGCCCATTTTTTTTTCTAAATTTGGGGAATATTCTTAAGGAATGTGGGAATGAGAGCTTCAAGAAGCATGCCCAGTTCAGAGGCTGTCAAGGGACCTTCACTCTCAAATGGCAGGGAGACGACACAGTGACTGCTGTCCACATGGAATCCAGCATCCTGCCATCCCTGGTTAACCCCCCCCCAGCATGCTGGGGGCAAGGTGGGGTTATCATCAGCCAGCAGGCAGGTCAGCAGATGCCAGGATCCATGTTGCCCCATGCTGTGCCAAGTCTCTTGCAGCTGCTGTAACCAATAAAGCCATGGCCATTTTCATTTCAGAAGGCTGTGGGTTGTCTTCTTGCAATGTGTGGGGATCAGGTGGCATCTCACCATCTCCATCCCCAGACTTACCTTGAGCCCCATTTGTGGGCCCATGGGGATGGTGAAGGAGGTGACTCATGGTATGGGTCAGGGCCCAATTGTTGTGGCTGGGAATCAAGTGAAGACACCTCTGTGGTGCTCTCTGCCCCCCCCCTTCAGCCTGGCCAATCAGGAGTGGCCTGACATCACTGGTGGGGGTGAGGCCACTCTGAATTTAAGTTTTTTCCACACCGTGTAGATTCTAGTCAGTCTCATGCTTTGCCTGCCCACCCTCCCTCTTTGTGATGCGGGCACCATGCGTGTTTCTCGATGGGTGTTTTGTTTCTGGTGGAATCTGGATATGTCTATTCTGTTCTTTTTCATCACAACTGCATCGACATTATCAGCATGGGGCCAGATCCGTTTTGGGGAAAAGGTAAGCTGTTTGCCCATTTTCCCCAAATTTGGGGGATCCCCTTGACAGATTTTGGGGCGAGGGCATCAAGGGGAATGCCCACCTCAGGGGCTGTCACGGGACCCTCACTGTCAAATGGCAGGAGAGACCACACAGTGGCTACCATCCATGTGGAATCCAGCATCCTGTCATTCACTGATTAACACCCCACCCCCAGGATCCAGATGCCTGGATCTATTTTGCCCCATGTGGTGCCAAGATTGCTGTAACCAATAAATTTGGGGCCATTTTCATTCCAGAAAGCAGTGTGTTGACTTCTTGCAATGTGTGGGGATTGAGTGGCCTCTCTCCAGATCCTCCTTCCCCCTTTGATGCTAGGTCCACATAACAACGTGCGTCAGTTTTCTTTGGCATTTTTATTCTTAGGAATGCAAGGGGCATGCTTTTCAGCACTTCCATTAACTTTTGCTTTGATTTTGAAATTTTGCAAACATCAAAGAGTGACATGCACACTATTTCTTTTCTTTAATGAGAGGTCATCAATCATTTGTCTGCCTTGGACACAAATGAATATTTTGCAAATTGATATATACCTATCTTCAGTGTAGCATACCATAATAGTCTCATAGGATACAAAAATGGGAGATATGATGTACCCAGTCTGTGGCTATCTCAATCCATGCTATTGCTTGTGTTGGTGATGAAAATTCTTAATCGAGGATTTTAAGCCCTCAGGTATAATATATAAATCCAGTCTGTTTTAGCAGGAGTTGCTTCCAGTGTCTACATTGTAACAAAAAAAGGTTTTTTAAAAAATCCAAGAACCTGAAATGTTGTTGTTTTTCTTACTGCTTTGAGTTGTTCAGTTTCGATGGAATGATCTTTGATACTTTATTGTCGTAGGAATTTAATGGATGTATTTCGCGTTGTATTACCAATGATGGGCCAAACAACAAGAAAATAAGAAGAGCCCTGCTGGATCAGACCAATGATCCATTTAGAGTGAGATCCTGAAAACACTTTCCCAGGAGCAAGCCCCATTGAATAGATTTGGATAGGATCCTGAGCAGACCTGTTTAGGATAAGTCTCGTACATCTAGTAACCTGCTTCACACAGTGGACAACCAGTTGTCCTGGAGGGCCAAAAAACAGGGCATAGAAGCATCTTGCCTCCTAGTACTGGTATTCAGAGATCTGCTGCCTTTGAATGTGGGTTTCCCTTTAGTCACCATGGCTACTAGCGATTGATCCATGAATCTCTCTAACCAACTTTTAAAGACATCCAGGCTAGCAGCAATCACTATACCCACTGCCAGTGAATTCCATAGTTTAATTACTCATTCAATAAAGAAATGTTTCTTTTAATCTGTCCTAATGCCCATCAACTTCATTGGGTGCTCCCAATTTGTAATATTATGGCAGAGAAAGAAAGAAAAAGACCCCACTTTCTCCATTCCATGCATAATTTTATAAACCTCTGTTATATCTACCCTCAGTCAATTTTCCCCCCGAAACTGAAATGCTTCAACTTCTTAATCATCATATAGTGTTCCGGGGCAGGCTAGACCAAGAATGAAGTATTTTCTAAAGCCTCTTGAGGAATTTCAGAAATGAAGAAGTTTGTTGCCCTTGAGGAATGCATAGGATCCATAATCAACAAAAGAGTAGCTCAGTTAGGGCGATTCTGCTTCATGAGCTACTGCCCAAGTTAGGTGTCTCCTGTGTGCAGAGTTCCCTGCATAGTGCACTATATCAGCGCTACTGAGTAAACAACATAGCTTTTCAGTCTTCTGAGCAATAGCCTTCCGTGAACTCCAGCACCTCCTTTCCTTTCTTCCTGAAATCCACAGATCAGTCATCAAACTAGAAGAGGGATGGTGACATTCAATCACCACCATGTCCTTTTCTTTCCATTATAAATAGATTTCATGCCACAGTACTGGAAAACTGCCATACAACTACATTCATAAGAAGAAGAAGAAAGAAGAGCAATGTGAGTCTAAACAACATGTTGATTTATTTGATATGTTTATATACTGCCTTTCTGTCACTGCATTCAAGGTGGCTTGCAATTCAAAGTAGCACCTGCGATATAATTCATACTATTCAGTAGGATAAAAAGGACAAAATGGAACAGGAGGAAATTCAGGTAACTATTCTTAAATAACTTATAGAACTGATCCAGAATAAACAGATGGTATGAAGAAACAGCAGAAGAGTTGGTTTTTATACCTCGTTTTCCTCTACCTCAAGGAGCCTCAAAGGAGCTTACAATCACCTTTCCCTTCCTCTCCTCACCACAGGCACCTTGTGAGGTAAGTGGGGCTGTGAGAGTTCTGAGGGAACTGTGACTGGCTCAAGGTCACCCAGCAGGATTCATGTGGAGGAAAAGTGGGGAATCAGACCCGGTTCTCCAGATTAGAGTTGACCGCTCTTAACCACTACACCACACAGGTTTTTTGAAGAACAGAGTTCTTGCAGGGGAGGAGTAAAATGGCAGTTGGTCCCAGGCAGCATTATGGATGAGAGGTTTTGGAAGGAGAATGGCATATTGTGTGGGGTTTTTTTAATGCACTGCATTCATCCTGTGAGCACTTTCCATGAAAACATGATGCATGGTGTGTTTTATAAGCCTCAATATCTCCAGCCCATATTTCCAGTAGAACTTTGTTCCATGTAAGTAGGCAGACACTCACTACCCACATTTTGCAAAGTGTTAAGACAGTAAATCCTTCCTATGTGAAACCAACAGTGACAATGAAAAAAAGACAACACGTAAAAACCCATGTAGATATTCTTGGGCGAGAAGTGAGCGAAACAGCGATAGCAATTTTGAACAAGACTCAGGGGATGCTTAAAAATAAATTAAAATTACAATATCTGCAGACGAAACCAGAGGAACTGAATGTGCGACAATCTCACGACAAGCACTCGGCAAATTAAAGCCATAAAGGGCTGCCGCAGATACCGACGCAGCTTAGATTAGGGGGATTTCAACAGTAAGTGTGTTTGTTTCTATGAAAGAAAATGTATTTTTTTATTTTTTTTTTGAAACGGGAAGTTGGTACAAGCTGTACGAAATGATGGACTGCAAATTTGATTGCCAGCAATAAAGAAAGCGAGTCTGTGAGTGGTCTATATTTTTAGCACCTTACACAAGCAGCACACAGAGACAGGACACAGTGCACTGGAGCTGTAATCGTTCCCCTCTCCCAGCCATGAGTTTATACGCCACATACCAAGAGCACAGCTATTGCTTTCGAGATACGGCCTCTGGTTATTCTTGACGAGAGAGAATAAATATACGCAATAGAGACAGGTATTGCACGAGGCAGTAGAATGTTGTTTTGCAGCTCACATTCCAGCTAATTAGAATCTCGTTTGATTCCAAATGATTATGTACCTCACTCCCCACTCAGAGGTGAAATCGCTCTTCAAGCCTGCTCAGGAAAACCAAGTGCTGGTTCGTTCACACAGTGCTAGACAAGACATAGGTAGCAGCTCACTGGTAGAGCATCTGCTTGGCATGCAGAAGGTCCCAGGTTCAATCCCCAGCATCTCCAGTTAAAAGGACCAGGCAGTGGGTGATGAGAAAGACCTTGGCCTGAGGCACTGGAGAGCCTCTGCCAGTTTGATTAGTCAATACTGGCCTGGATGAACCAAGGGTCTGATTCAGTAGGTATAAGGCAGTTTCTTGTATTCATATATCCTGAAAGGTTGGCTGGAGTCTTCCTTGCGGTCCCTGTCTCAACAGGGAATGACAGGCCCAATTGCCATCATTATTATTTTCATGGTGTAATTGGTTATTCCACTGGACCATTGCCACTTACTGTTGATTACTTCCCTTAGTCTAAAAGAGTAACATAAGGAAAACATCTATGCACTTATTAGGGTACTTTGAGGATTACATGAAGTTTTGTAGACTAGTGCCAGCATTAACCAATGGGGCTAGTGTGGTATAGGGCAAGGTGCTCTACAGTAGATAAAGCCTGAGCTAGCCGTAGGTTGAGCCAAGAGTATGCAGAGCCAACCAATTCTAGTTTTGTCCCCATCTTACCTTGCAACACTGCAGAAAATGACACTGCCTTTGCAATAAATTCTAGAAACATTTCTCTAATTGTACAAGAGGAAAATACAAATCCCTACCCAATCTCTCCTTTTGCTACCGTGGTTGCAATGACCGTAAAAACAGCCAATGCAGGGGAGAAATCCTGGCACATCTTCTTCTTTACTAAAGCTTACTACTCAGAACACAAATCAGAAAAGTAAGGTTTATGAGACAACAAAGAATAGGAGCACCGTAGGTCTGAATTTGGTTCAGAATGCATCAAAACTCTAGTGCATGGAGGGGAGGGGAGGGGAGAGCAAGGGGGGGGGGAGAGAGAGTCTTATTTCTTTTTGCCCAGCTGATCAGTGGAAAAGAATGAGAGGTGGGGAAATGAAGAACGGACATGTTCTTCTCTTACCTGGATGTACTGGCCAAGCCAGAGACAAATTTGGATTCATAATCCTCACATTTGTCTTGACTGTCAGCAGCACTGCTAGTAATAATCCAATAATTGTAATGCTATATTAGCCCACGTTCAAGCACAAAAGTTTGCCCGTAGGCAAACGCAACCTCCGGGTTTGCAAAGAACACGCTCTATCTGCCTTTCTTGATCGCCTGTCTCTGAACACAAGAAGCAGATAATTATCCGGCTGAACATTCCGCCACCTTTTGAAGAGACCCCTGCATGTTAACGAGATGCCACAGAGCCATATATATATATATTTTTTAATATACCAAGGAAGTTTAACAAGATGTTTTCAAGGGATCCCGAGACAAACTGGGCCGGCATTGTACAGGGTCTATGGAGTCTAACTTTGTCATTATTCATCCTCATTACCAGAAAGGTCATTGTTTTGCAATTGATTTCACATACCTAAGGGCCGGCCTTGCAAGTTGAGCTAGCCTCTGTTGCCCAAATAGTCCCAGTGAAGTTAATGATACTGCTCCCTTGCATGCAGCTTTTTTTATTATTATTATTCTTGATTGGTTCTAACATAAGCGTTAACAGGAAGAGAACTCCCAGTGCAAACAAGTGTTAAATATGCAGCTGTGCGTGTTACTGGAGGTAGATTCAAAACCACGAAACACGGATCCTTCTGATAATGACATGCCAGTGAAAGGGGCTCTGTTTTCCCAAGTATAGCTCAGAGTTTCCACCTGGTTAAAAAGTCAACTGGGGAAAGTTGGATTCCTTAAATCAGTCACCGATTGCATTACATCCATTAGCCACTTCTCAGCTTCAGAATATCTCAGAGTGATTTAGGAAGAGGACAGATCGGTGTTAATCTGCTGTGAAGTCTATCAGCCTCACACCCAGTGGTACCAAATATTTTACTTCAGCTTTAACCTTTACAGGTTCCTCTTTGGCCCCCCCAATGCCCATCCTACACCTAATGCAATAATTAATCCCCCCCCCGTGACTACCTGAACACTTTTATCCCCCAATTGCTTCTTAATTAAACATACCCATCAATACAAAGGCCCATTGTCCCCGCACCACCATCTCAGCACTGGCTGGGCCCTCCCAACACCTCCCTGGCTGTTTTCTCTTCTGGTAGGGCCTCCAAAGGCTTCTGCCTACTGCCTGGGCCTTGCAGGGCTCAGCTCCCCATCACATCAGCATTATGGATCGTTAACAATAGTAACAGTGGTGGAACAGCTGTTTAACTGTCAGGTAGGCACTGCCCTCATGACTTTTGTGGAAGATGGTGAAACCCAAGAGAGGAGTCAACAGACTTCTCAGAAGCCTTGAGGTGGTTGTAGTACTAGCACTGCCTCCAGATTTGTCCCAAAGTGAAATTCCAAGTCTAGCATCAAGGAAAGCAAAAAGACTTTCAGTAACAGCCTTTGTACACGTCCTGGTGAATAAACCACATCTGTATGTTAAGTATCATCAATTCACTTCTGACTTACGCTGATCCTGGGAATTAATGACACCAAAACCATCCTATCTTTAATGGCCTTGCTCAGGTCTTGCAAACTGAGGGCCATGCCTTCCTTCCTTCCTTCCTTCCTTCCTTCCTTCCTTCCTTCCTTCCTTCCTTCCTTCCTTCCTTCATTCATTCATTCATTTATTTATTTCGATTTATACCCCACCCTCCCTGCAAGCAGGCTCAGGGCAGCTTACAAAATTGGTACCCGGTACCATAAAACCATACAAAGATTAAAACATTCCAAAACATTTAAAACAGTCCAATAAGCAAAGTGCTAGTGCTGATAGTTGTCCCTAAGTAGTTCAGATGGTGTATTGTATAACATGCAACTGATATTTTGCTTCCATGGTCTTTGGCACTGTGCGATAGTGTGGCACTTTCTCCAGGCTGGGGCCAATCCATAGCCACATATGTTGGTGGTAGTGGGGTGGCGGCTCCTAATTGAACACCAGGTGGAAGAACTTCATCTTGCAGGAGGCATCCAGGTGCACTCCCAGACTCCTAACCTTTGGCGCTGGCACCAATGGTGCCCCACCAAAGGCCAGGAGTGGGATCCCCGCCCCAGGCCACCCCGACCCAGGCACAGTACCTCTGTCTTCGCTGGGTTCAGCATGAGCCAACTCAGTCTGAGCCAACCAGCCATGGCTTGCAGTGCCCAGTCCAGATCTTCTGGTCTGGAGTCCAACTGGTCACCCAACATCACATAGAGCTGGGTGTCATCAGCATACTGGTGGCACCCCAGCCCATACCCCTGGGCAATCTGGGGAGGGGAGCAGCACACCTTGAGGCACACCACACTCCAGTGGGCATCTTGTGGACTGCTGTTCCCCTAGTGCCACCCTTTGTCCCCGACCCTGGAGAAAGGAGACAAACCATTGCAGGGCAAGCCCTGGATCCCCATGTTGGCAAGGCAGCGGGTCAGCAACTGGTGGTCGACCATGATGAACATGGCCACAGATCTAACAACAACAGTACTGCCACACCACCTTAATCCAGATGTCGCTGGAGATCATCCATCAAGGCGACCAGTGCCGTCTCCGTCCTGTGTTCCAGGCGAAAGCCAGACTGGAAGGGGTCAAGTACAGAAGTGTCATCCATAAAGCCCTGCAGCTGTATCACCACCGCCCTCCCAATTAATTTGCCCAAATAGGGCAAATTGGACACAGGCCAATAGTTGGCCAATTCAGCCGGGTCCAGAGATGTTTTTTTTTTTCTTCAAAAGAGGGCAGATCAACTATTGAGTCAATCGATCTCATGTTGGGTTTTCCTGCTGCCTTGAACTTTCCCTGGCATGACTGTCTTTTCCAGTGAGTCTTGTCTTCTCATGGTATGACCAAAGTATGATAACCTCAGTTTAGTCATTTTAGCTTTTAGGAAGAGTTCAGACTTGATTTGATCTAGAACCTACTTATTTGTGTTTTTGGCAAGGTTTCAACTCCCCTTTCTCCATGCTGTACCTGTTTACTGTGTGGAAAAGAATGTGTTTTGGGGGACCACCATATGTACTATGAAGTGATTCAGCCCTGCATTCTACAACCTCAGGGTATCTAGGTAATGTGTTGGGAGAGCATCTTTTCAGATTACATTAGCCGTAGGGAAGCCACTGCATGGTAGTTCTTGTGTGCACTGCAAAAAATGAGCAGCCAAATTTAGTTGATCATTTTGTGGGATAATTTCCCCCCTTCTTGAAATCACTATTCGAATAGATGCTGCCAATTTTGGAGGCACAGGTAATGGCTGAGCTGTGGGAAGCTATTAGGTTTAAATGGCTCCAAGCCATTTAAACCCTCTGGTTCTGCTCTCCACTGTTTGAAAGTGTTTCAAATAATTCAATTTAACCCTCTAGTTCTGCTCCCCCCCCAAAGCTTGGAGCCATTTAAACTCCCTGCTTCTGTACTCCTTCTCAAAGTGGTGGGGAGCAGATCTGGAGGTTTTAAATGGCTCCAAACCCTTTAAACACTCCACTTCTGTTCCCCTCCCCTTGAATCAACAGGGATCAAATCCAAAGAGCTACATGGTGGCACTTTACCCCCTCCTATCTGCTGCCCACAGCTTTCTGCTGGCCAGCAGAGCCAAGGCCAGCAGAAAGTAGGAGGTGAAATGCCCCTTGGGAGGCACTTCACCCTCATATTTAACCCTCTGGTTTTGCTCCCCACCACTTCAAAATGGGGGAGCAAAACTGAGTCATTTAAACTCTCCGGTTTTGTTCCCTGCTGCTTTGAAGGGGGGGGGGGCAAAACCAGAGGGTTAAACCCTCCCAATCTGTTCCTCATCATTTTGAGGGGAGCAGAATCAGAGGATTAAATGAAGCTATTTAACCCTCTGGTTTTTCTCCCTGCCCCTTTAAAGTGGTGGGGAGCAGAACTGGAGAGTTTAAATGGCTCCAAACCATCTAAACCCCTGCTTTCTATTCCCCGTCACTTTCACAGGGATCAGAAAGCTGGGGGTTAAACTTTAAGTGGCTCATGAACCTATTCAAACTGGTTTGGTTTGTGAACCGACATATTGGTCCATGTAGATTCATGGTTCAGTTTGTGGCTCAGCCACAAACCATGAACCGAGCTGCAAAAATGTGGTTCGTGCCCATCCCTAGTTTAAAAGCTCCC
Source organism: Gekko gecko (assembly GCA_029375565.1). Lineage (NCBI taxonomy): Eukaryota > Metazoa > Chordata > Lepidosauria > Squamata > Gekkonidae > Gekko > Gekko gecko. The sequence goes on from JAPDNY010000004.1 coordinate 182,086,145, forward strand.
ACAGTACTACCAAAACAACGGTAATTTAGTTTTAAAAATGTATTTAAACTCCTCATTTATCCGACATCTTAAACTGTAGCTTGCAGATAAATCCAGCTGTGTTCCCATGCCCCTCGTCCCCTCCTGAAGAAAACTAGCATGTTAGTGGGGAGATCAGGCAAGAACCTTTTATCTGGACATTCTAGCTGGTTATTGAAAGGACGATTCAGGTGTGGATGGAGAAAGAGAGGGAGATTCAGCATTCTGTCTTCTACCCTTCAGCTCTGACAACCAGTCCAGTCGCTCAGATTCTAGTAAAGCCTCTTAAAACATTACCTGCTATACGAAAACTCATATTGCTCCAGGTGGTTTTGTGCATGGATTTTGTTTGTGTTTTCTAAAGACATAATTTTCGATAGTAGGCCTAGAAGCACCAAGTTAATCCATAACCCATTTCACAGGTTCTCTCTCTCATGCAGTAGAGTGCCCCCCTCCCAATGTTGAAGTTTCACCCTTCCACTTTGCAATGGGGTGGGGAAGAGGGAGTGAGATTACAAAGGGAGAAATATTGCGTTACAGCTAGTGGATATATTAAGGTGGCTTAAGGATTACTGGTAGCTGGGGTGGGGAGGGGAGTGATGCCATTGTTACATCTGAAGAAATCACACACCACAGAGTCTCATTGAACACCAGTAGATTTAATTACAATGTATGAAACAAGGTAGCTTTATATTGTTTTATTACAAGCGCAGTCACCTTAAACAGTAATTCAACATCGCCCTCTACTGTCCATGCGTACCCATAAACCGATCCGAAAACTGCTTTGTTGCTATGCTACAAAGCAAGAGGCAGAGGGCTTGCACTCCGAAAGAGTTTAATCCTGCATTCCTTCTGCGCCTTTAAATATTTATACCTCATACTTGCAATTAATCTTTCATGTCCAAAAGCAAAGACACTCCGTGGAGGTTTGTTATTAACATCTAAGTAATGCTGTGTAATCAAGTCTTACATTTTCTGATTGCAAGCGCTGCGCAAAGCAACACCACTTCCCTGTTTATTCTTTGTGTGTGTTTGTAGCCAAAAAGTTAAAAGGGGATAAGTCATTCATCTGCAAGTATCTCTGTCACTCGCTCATCATTCCCTTACGCATAATCGTCCATACGCCGTTTCTGCATAGACCGAGGTCAGTTTTGCAAAGCCAACGCCACTTCGCAGACGAAACACCACCGCTCCTTTCGACAATGCTGTGCTGGTTTTTTCCCTCCACAAGGCTCACTGTTTTAAAACCCTGAAATGTGAAAGGTTTTGTTTTATTTATAGTTATTGACATATTTTATATCTTATATTTTCTCTTGGCTCCAGATGGCTTACCAAAAAAACAGATAAAAAAACAGATAAATATTAACATTTAAAACCAAACAGAATATATATATATATATATATATATATATATATATATATATATATGGAGCTGCGGTGGCTCAAGTAGTTAAGACGTTGAACTGCAGGCTGTGGAAGGTCAGTAGTTCAGCAGTTCGAGACCCGAGAGTGCCGCATGCCGGAGTGAACTCCCGTCTCTAATTCCAGCTCCTGCCAACCTAGCAGTTCGAAAGCAAGAAATTGCAAATAGATAAATAGGTACCACTTCGGTGGGAAGGTAACAGCATTCCGTGCACCTTGGTGTTTAGTCATGCCGGCCACATGACCACGGAAATGTCTTCGGACAGCACTGGCTCTTCGGCTTTGAAACGGAGATGAGCACCGCAACCCTAGAGTCGGATTTGACTGGCTTTCGAGCAAGGGAACCTTTACCTTTATCTTATATATATATATATTTATACCACACCTTTCTCCCCAGTGCAGACCCATAGCAGCTTATATAATTTCTCCTCTCCTCCATTTTATCCTCACAACAATCCTGTGGGGTAGGTTAGGCTGGGAGTGTCTGACTGGCCCAAGGTCATCCAGCAAGCTTCCAAGGCACAAGTGAAGATTCAAACCTGGGTCTCCCAGGCCCTAGTCCTGTAGTCTTAAACTAGTGCTTAAGTTATATTGGCTCTCACCAAATGCCTCCCTGCCAAAGATATTTATTTATTTATTTCATTTTTACCCTGCCCGGGCTCTGATCAATGCTGGGCCAGGCACCCTAAGTAGGGGAACAGCCAGCAGCCAGGTTCACATGCATCTCCAAAGTGGGGTAAATAACTCCCTCTCTGGGGTCATTCCAAGTTGAGAAAGGCCCAATCTGCATCTAGCATTTGTTCTGCTGTTTTACCAAACCCACATTGGAACAGAAAAAAGATGCGTCTCATAACCACATTTGTATAGCCCAGGCCAATGCCATACTGACTGCAGAGCCACCCCAAATGGCCATAAAATGGCCATAAATCTATGCAGGGAGCAGTGGAACAAACTGCCTTTGGAGGTGGTGGATGCTCCTTCGCTGGACGTTTTCAAGTGGAAGCTGGACGACCATCTTTCGGGTATGTTGTAGGGCTATCTTTTGGCTATGCTCCTGCAGAGTGCAGGGGGTTGGACTAGATGACCTGCAAGGTCCCTTCCAACTCTAACATTCTATGGTTCTTTTTTTAAAAAAAAAAACCAAAACATTTTATTAATTTTTTACAGAAAACAGAAAGTAATAAAAAAGAAAATAAAAACAGTAAAACAGAGAAACAATCAAATACTGAATAAAAAAGTAATTAGGATACAGAATATAAGACAACAGTTAGATACTGGAGTCTACATGTTCTCTACAATTCAACCACTTATCTATAACATTAATAACTTTTAATTGTTATTAAACTTTCCTGCTTATATTACCCTGATATTTTTGCAACCAATTATAGAATCATTTCCATCTTTCTTCAAAATCCCCTTCAGGTTTTTCATGTAACTGTAGCATTAATTTGTCAATTTCAGCTGCATCTAGCAGTTTCTCTAACAACTTTTCCTTTCCTGGTACCTCTTCTTTTTTCCAATACTTTGCATATGAGATTCTGGCTGTGGTTACAATTTGTACAATCATATAAACATCTTGAACATTATATTCTTGTGGCACCATATTTAATAAAAACAGTTCCAGTACAAATGGGATGTGTTTCTCTAATATTTTTTGTATTATTTCAAGTATCTAGATCTAATATTTTTTCACTACATCACAAGTACATCACATATGATAGAAGGAACCAGTTTTACATTTACACTTCCAACATAGATTTGATATATTTGGATACCATTTAGCTAGTTTCTCTGGTGACATATACCATCTGTAAAACATTGTATACCAATTCTCTTTATAAGATGACGCCTTAATAAATTTTATATTAACTTTCCATACTTTCCCCCATTGTTCCAATTGTATGTTATGCCCAGTATTCTGAGTCCATTTAATCATTACTTCCTTTACCATTTCATGATTCTACCATAAAACTGAGACATCAGACGAAGTGAAAACGGCATGCAGTCTGGACATTGCCATAAAACCCGGCAATCAATCAAAGTGAAAGTGGCATGCAATGTAGAGGGGGATTTCCGTTCCAGCGTGGATTTGGTAAAACAGTGGAGCAAATGCTGGATGCAGACTGGGCACCAAAAGGAAAGCAGGAATGCCTTCTCCCTGCATGCCATGGTCCCTAGCTGAATCAACCCCCAACACACTATCCAAACATTGTCCCCTGCAGCTGCAGTGTGGCTAGCTTTGGGGAAAGCAAGTTGGGTCTGGATAGCCAGGTCCTGACCCATTAAAATTTATCATGTAGTTTGGTTCTCAGTGATATTTACAATAGCCTTGTAAGGTGTGCCAGTGGGGTTTGGGTTTGTTTTTGATTTTTTCATATGAATGTGTGAATGTGTGATTGTATGCACCTGGAAGTCATGGTGACCTCTGGTGACTGACCCCTACTGGGGGCCTGGAGGATATTCAGAGAGGTGGCTTAATAAAGCCCGCCCCTGCCTCCTGCCTCTGGTGTTCCTTGGAGGTCTCCCATCCAAGTACTTGCCAAAGTGTGTCCGGCTTAGCTTCTGAGATCTGATGAGCCTGGGCTTGCCTGGGCTACCCAGATCAGGGCAGGTGAGCCAGTGTTATCACCCGCCTATCTATGATTCACCCGGCTTGTCTATGATTCATCCTAGATATACTTTACAGCAAACACCAGCCTTCAAAACTGAAGGCCGAAAGCTCAAAACTGAATATTTTCTTCACAAGTGCATTCCGAGTCTCAGCCATGTCACACTAGTGATGGTATTACCAGGAGCATATGTGGAGGTCAGCTTTCCCAACCCCAACCTTAGCACGTACCAATGCCCGTGAGAGCTCCTGAAAGCTCCATTCCCTGTGGCTGAAACCTGTAAGGCTGTGTAGAGTGCTAATGGGATCGATTCAGTCCTAGATGCTAATATGAACATTTATGATAGTATTCAGTGCAGTGAGAGTTAAGGTAAATATCTATCTTGTTTACAAAATGTGTGCGCTGCCTTTCTGGCCACCGAGGCAGCTAGCCACTGGAAACATACATAATAAAGCCACATTTTAAAGCCATTGAAATCAATTGTCCATCTTTAAAACAAAAACAGAGTTAAAATGCATGTGAAACAGCAATCAAAATGCTGGTTTAGGAAGAAAAGGTGATGACTGAGGGAATGCCAAGCAGAATGAAGAAAAAGCCTTTACCTGCTGGAGGAAGAGGGCAATGGAAGGGAACAGCTGATTCTCTGTGGGGAGAGAGTTCCAGAGCTTTGGGGCTACAACTGAGAAGGCCTTATCCCGGAAAGGCCTTCTCCTGGGTTGCCACTCATGGAATCTCTGAAAGAGGAGCAGTCAGGGCAGAGCCTCTGAAGATGACCATAGTGTCCAGCCACTGTGGTTCGTGGTGTCTGGTGAGATTAGGGATTATGGAAAGTCATTGCTTACAGAATGAATTTCTGTCAGTGGAGGGGACTTGCCTTCCCATTGCAGCCCAAAAAGTCCCCCAAAATGCTGTTCCTGGAAGACAGGGGAAGAAAATGAAGGTAGATTGTGGTGCAGAAGGGAGGAATTGGTGAAAAGCATCACTTCCCTTCCATCAGTAGAAATGTCTTCTGGCCTCCAGCCCTACATTTCCCTGATGTGTGTCACCTCCAGAGTTCCCCTCTAAGCTGTACAAGGGAGTGCTGGCACACAAAATTTTAGCTGGCAGCTTAGGAATTTTTCAATCAGTTCACAAGTGAACTGAGAAGGCATTTTCCCTCCTCTCCATTGGAAAAAATGGAGGATGGGGGAACCTCCTTCTGGGTCCCATAGAACTGGATCCCCTGGTCCAATCTGTTTGGAATGGGGAGGGGGCGTTGAGGAGAGGCACCAGCAACTATGCTGAAAAATTGGTGCTTCTACCTCAAAAAACAGCCCCGAGCCCCAGATAGCCCCAGATCAATTCTGCATTATAGCCTACTAGGAATAAGGCCCGTTGTGGAAATAAATACAACGGGCTCTAGAAAGAGGCTCTGGGAGAGTGCCCTGGCTTTGGGCACTCAGTGACAATTTGCTGTGGCCATCTCAGCAGGGTATAATGACAGAGTCCACCATTTTCTCCACTGATCTTTGCTACCTGAAGAGCAGTAGTAATTTTGAGTGATCTCCAGCCCACCCCCAAGATTGGTAACAGTGGTTTCCCAGGAGGGAGTGGCTGGTTTGGAGGGTGGAGTCTATGGCATTGTACCTGTCTGAGGTCCCACCCCTCCTCAACACTCACCTTCTCCAGGTTCGACCCCTCAAATCTCCAGGAATTTCCCAACCTGGAGTTGACAACCCTATCTCCCTCCCAGCCAACCATCAACCTACCTTTAGTTTTCCATCTTTCCCCCCCTCCCTCCTAGAGAGCAGTTGTAATTTTGAGTGATCTCCAGCCCCCACCTGGAGATTGGCAACAATGGTTCCCCATCAAGGAATGGCTAGATTGGAGGGTGGAGTCTATGGCATCGTACCTGTCTGAGGTGCCACCCTCCTCAAACCTCACCCTCTCCAGGGTCCATCCCTCAAATCTCCAGGAATCGCCCACCTGGAGTTGGCAACCTGATCAGGACTGGGCCCAATGAGTTTTCTCCCAAAGGCCAACATAGGTGTGGAAAGGGCCTTTTACTGACAGAGGAGAAAGTACAGGTGCCAACTTTGATTAGGGAAATACCTGGAGATTTGGGGGGTGGATCCTGTGGAGGGCAGCATTTGGGGGGGGGGTGGAAGGACTCAGCAGGGTATAATGCCATAGAGTCTACCCTCCAAAGCAACCATTTTCTCCTGGGGAACTGATCTCTGTCACCTGGAGGTCAATTTGTAACAGTGGGAGATCTCCAGGTCCCACCTCGAGATTGGCAACCCTAGGCAGCCGCACAACAGGGAGTTGAAGAAAATGGTCTGATGGTCACTGGCCCATCTCGTTAGCCAGCCAGCCATGCTGAAGCTAAGCAGGAGAGAGAGCCTTTTTCCATTTATTCTGACAGGAAAGTGGCCATTGTGGAGGGGGTTATGCTGAAAGTCCTTTGTTTTTTTACTCACAGAACCAAGCTTGGCTGCCTACCAACAGCCACTGAGGGGACAGTCCCTCATAGGAGTCAAGAGAACTGTCTTCCTCAGGAGAGAGAGCTGTCTGCCAGGGGGAGTGGGTGGGGAAGAAGAGCAGACCCAGCACCCGGCCAATGGCATGCGAGTACTCTTGAGTGGTGGCTGATGGGCCAATGGCTGAGGGAGGGCATTTTACAACCAATGGGAGCGCATGGAATCTTGCAAAACCGAAAGATAATTATTTATAAGGAGAGATGGGGACCATTGACTATAATGGTCCTCGTAGGCTATAATGGAGCCTGAAAATTGATGTGGTGTTTTTTGCACACCCCTATTATGCTTTTCAGTATGATTTGTAAGCTGCCTTGAGTCACAGGGAAAAATGGGATAAATATATTTGAATAAATAAGTAGTTTGGGCAGGTTGATAACATTTGAGCAACTTCCTGTTGGTTAGGCAGGGTTCTGACAGGGATTGTTTCACCTCTGTTATACTTGACCTGTGATGCTGGTTGTCAAATTCCACTAAAAAAAAAAATAGACTGCAAGAGTCCCCCCCCCCCCCGCCGGGTGCTGGTATGTTTTCTCAGGCCGATGGTCTGAGGCCAGGTCTACCAATATAGTGGAAAGGGGTGGGTTGACCTGTTCTCCAGTAGCCAGGTCTACCAATATAGTGGAAAGGGGAGGGTAAACTTATTCTCCGGAGGCCAGGTCTACCAATATAGTGGAAAAGGGCAGGTAGACCTGTTCTTTGGAGGCCTGGTCTACCCCCGTACAGGACAACATTTTCTGTTATGAAATTTGACTTGATGTCGTTTTCTCTTATAATGTCTAAATTATTCTTAAAATATAGTTTAAATGTAGTTAAAAAGAATTCATTCTGAGATTTTTACAAGGTTATGGAAATAATCTTCTCAAAATTAATTTATGCAAAAGTCAAATGTAGACTTGCTCACAACTTAAGTGCTACTAGCTTTTTTGCTCATGAGGTAGAATTTTTGCTCACAACACTGTGAAGCTTACAGGGGACATTGGTCACCTCTAATGAAACTACTTTTCTCATGGTTCCAGATGACCTGCCCTTTGATGTAGATATTCACCACAGCATTTAGAATGACAAACAGCACTGGGAAAAGGTAGGTCATGCGGGTACTTTGTGGCCCATTGTGCCACAAACAGTAGTTAGGTTTGGATGTGACAGAAAAATGGACGGTCAGTGAGGTATTGAGGAATGATTCAATTAGGGACAAAGACTGAACTCTGCAGGAAGCTAAGCCCAACTGGCAATGATTTCATTCTTAGGGAATTGGTTGCTGAACACTCAAATTTTGGACTTCTCCACAGAGTCTAACCTGAATTTTCCCCAACAAAAGATTTTCCAGTGCTTTCCCATAACTAAGACCATTGCAGGGAGTCTCCTAAACAAGTGCTCTCGCTCTCTCTCACTCACTGAATCAGTCATTAACCTGATTAAATATGACTCAGAGGTTCTTACAAGGTATCAGAAATCCTTTGAGAGATTTGACTTGTAGCTTGTTGAAGACACAAAAAGCACTATCAGAGAATCCCCTTCTATATTTCTGTGTTTGAGAAGGATTCCCATCAAAATGATTCTTTTCTTATTTCATCTTAACAGCATCTTTTGAACATATGCTTGGCATTTTCACTCATCTGTTGATGATAATACTCCTCACACATCAGGAAGACATCTGTTTATGGCTCCTGTTCTCCCCACACCATACACTTCTCCCCCGCCACCTGCTTCTCAGATAGGTGAGGTAAGCCCACATTTTTTTCTTGATTTGCCATTTCCTGGCGATCATTTCCCTTTGAATGTACAGAATATATTTCCTTGTTAAAACACCTTCCAGTGTTCTTCCTGCTTTGTTTACATTGTGTTTTATTTCCACGCCATGTGGCTGTCTGAAGCACAGTTATCAGACCCCATTCCCAAAACGTATAAAAACTGAGACTATTAAAAGGGCAGAACTTCAAAATGTGTCGTCTTAAACACACACACACACAATTTTGTTGAAGAATACTATTTCCCTGATTGTGCAGATGAACTTCTTCAAGAAAGCTAAGCAAAGGGAAGATCTATATTAGGACAGGTTATGGATTAAAGACTTTTGGACTGTAATCCAATAGAAAGTGTCCATGTGAACTCAATAGAACTGTAATTTTAACACTGGCACATCAACATGCACGAGGATGAACTATAACTTGGCTGCTGTTGATGACTGCATACGGTCCAGAGCTAGAAGCCTTAGCTGGAAGGATTTATAATCACCTTCTCCTCTTTGAGCTCATTTCACCCTAAATTGGGAGTTCTAGGGCACACAATCCCTTGGGTTATCTGTGTCTTTGTTGTTAAATACAATGTTTTCTTCCACTATCTGGAATCTTGTGAAAGTGTGGGAAGGCATTGCCACCATGAACCTCACTTATGGCAGGGGCGCTGCCTCTTCATTTCATGGCTTTGGACAATTAAATAGCTCTTCTCTATAATGCACCTGCCTTGTCTCGTCTCCATGATGCAAGAGTGGTTTCCCTATCACTAGGGGCAGTGGAGGTAATCTGTACTATTTGGCCAACTCTGGAAATGGCAAAGCAGCATCTACTCAACTCATGCTTCCAAACTGCAATAACTATGCCCACTCATTTCCAGGTCTTTGGCTCATAGAGCCGGCCCAATTGTCCCTCCTTTTCATGCTCGCTGCCCATTCCCCTACAGGAACCATCTGTCTTTCAGCTGATGCATCGATCCAGGCCTGTAGCCAGGATATTTTTTTTATTCGGGGGGCCCTAACCCCCCAAGCAAGCAGCCCTGCCCCCACCCTTCCCCACAGCTGAGTGGCAGGCTGCCAGGGCAGGAGAGTGGTGAGCCCACCCAAGGAGGTTACCTTCATTGCCCACCCGCTGCCATTGTGGTTCCTCCCCCCATTCCCCCTGGCAGCTGCTGCTCCTCTTCCCCCTCCTCCTCCAGTTGCAGCTGAATGGTGGGCAAGGAGAGCCAGAGAGGGTGCAGGCGCATCCTCTCTGCTGGTGCCCACTCACCTTTTGGCTGGCGCTCTTGCTACTGATGGCAGCGCAGGTCTTGGCTGCTTGCCTGCTTGCCAGTTTGCTGTTGACAAGAGTGGCCGGGATGGTGCAGGGCTTGCCGGCAACAAGCATGATAAATTAAAAAAAAATGGAAGTTGGATAGTCAATTATTGGATAGGAAGTCAGTAGGCCTTGGTGGTAAGTCAGGGGGCCAGGCCTTGAGAGCCTGCATTAATCCATTCAAAATTTAACCTTAAATGAACATGTACATTATCAGCACTCCAACCCAAGTGCCTTTCTGAACACTTGTGATGAGTACTGGGTTCGACACATAGCAAAGACAGATGCTCAGTGATTAGCAGCTCATAGTTTACTAGTACACAACACAACAACAAAAACTGGCTGAAACGGCCAACTATATACAGTCCCCAGGTGACACCCATAGGTCCCACTGGAGGGTTTAGACTTCCTGCCACAGTTCCTATAGGGGCTGACTAGGAGTCTCAGGATCCTAGTCCCTATTGTTCTTTTGGAGCCAAGCTCCAGTTGCAAACCACTGGCGCCTAGTGGCGGTCAGTGGACATAACACTTGGAAGGAAATATGAACTCTCAGACTATTTAGTCAGTGAAAGCTGACCATCAAGAGAAAGGACCCGTGTTACTGATTTCTGTTTCAATTTCCTGTTATGGTAACATGCTGAGGCAAAATGGCTCCCAAACATGGAACAAGTGTCTGCTTTTCTAGAAGCCTGTCATCTTCCAAAAACATGGACGGGGTGATGTGTTTTTTTTTAATTGTTGTTAAGGCTGCCCTCTTTCATTGTAGTGTGCTGACATGCTGCCCTCAGTTCTCCCACCTCCTCTCATATGTACCAAGCTTGAATGAACACTTCCTGGTTGGATCAATTTCCAATGTATATTAATATCTGAATGTGGGCATCTTGGCTGCTGAAGAACATGGGGAGTGCTTGAGCACCATAAATCAGCTGTGTTTGAACACAATGCTGACCATACTTGTTTTACTTAAAGCTAGTCATGATGTCTGAATGCAGCCAAAGAATTATGAGGGTCCTTTTCTCATAACAGTTTCAGGTCACAGAAGCCATGATGGTGCATCTCCTTCCCATACCACTTAAGTGGTATTGGTCCATATGGGAAGAATGGACATTGCAGCTCCTCATTATCATTATCCCTAAAGGAAACTGGGACAAGGAAGGTGTGGGAAGAAGCTTTCACATGATCTTTCACTCTCTCCTGGGCAACACAAGAAGCCATGAGAAGATGTCTCAATTAGAGGTGGATTAAGATATACAACAGCCCTAAACTATATTAAATTTAATAGGCACCATTTGCTGTTGTTGTTCAGTCACACAGTTGAGTCCATAGCATTACCCAAAATGTGTATTCTTTGAATCAATTATGTAAAACTTGAAATGTGGCACTTTTGAGGGGGGTATTTAGTGCCCCTCAAAATCAGACACCCTAAATATAGCTTACATTTGATCTGGTCCCAGCTTGCAGAAATGAGTCTTTGGCTCCAAAGTATCATTTGTGAAAGCATGAAGATATTGGCCTGTCCTTCAAAGGCATTTTGACTGCAACTTCCCATTTTCTAATCATCTTGGTTCTTAACTCTAATTAATTTTTGGAGTTCTTTTCTGATGTCAGAATCTGACTGCTTTGATGAATCTATGTCACACAGTTAAAGAAATGTGAGCTAGTTTGTCATGGTTGGCATATTTATCTCTGAAGACGATACGCTTCAGATTTTTAATGGGGGAACTGGGAGATTTTATAACCCTTAAAAAGCAGAATTTGAATTTTAGTATATGATTGAAGCACTGAAAATTTGTTTCATACTGAATAGCAGAGGTGGGATGGTAAACTCTGAGATGGATCTATTGAAATATTTTTTTTTTCTTATATGCAGTAGAACAATCAGATATTTAAACTAGAGCTGTACCATAAATTGATTTGATTGACAGATAAATCCATTATAGCTTTAGTTGATTAACAGAAGTCAATTTTGGTCACTGGGTTGGGGAGACAAGTTGTCTCACCTCAGGCATTAAAGAGGAAGAGACCAGAAAAAGAAAAGGGAGGTCAGAAGACAAACAGTGCCATACTAAGCTGGTCTACTCAGAATCCCACTCAAGTCTATTCAAGGGGGATTACTCCCAGGAAAGTGTTTTTGGGATTCTACTGCAAGTCTCCCAGTTTCATTACAAATTAAAAATGGGTGAACTCCTCATAAGAGCAAAAGAGAAGCCAATGTTGGATGAGGCCAATGGCCCATCCAGTCCAACACTCTGTGTCACACAGTGGCCAAAAATACCAGGTACCATCAGGAGGTCCACCAGTGTGATCAGGACTCTAGAAGCCCTTTCACTGTTGCCCCCAAGCACCAAGAATACAGAGCATCATTGCCCCAGACATAGTGTTCCATCTATACCTTGTGGCTAATAGCTACTCATGGACTTCTGCTCCATTTGTTTATCCAGCCCCCTCTTGAAGATGCTCGTAGCCACCACCACTTCCTGAGGCAGTGATTCCCACATGATAATTTCTCTTTGGGTGAAGAAATACTTCCTTTTATTTGTTCTAAGCCTACTGCTCATTAATTTCATAGAATGCCCAAGAGTTCTTCTATTGTGAGGGAGAAAGTACTTCTTTCTCTGCCTTCTCTATCCCATGCAAAATTTTGTAAACCTCTATCATGTCACCCCTCAATCATAGTTTCTCCAAGCTAAAAAGCCCCAACTAGGGATGGGCATGAACTGGTTAGAGTTGTGGGCATGAACTGGCCCACAAACTTAAATTCACAATGAAAATTGCTGGGTTTGTGAGTGTGGGTCCAGACAATCCAACCTGCAATGAACCTCCTATGACCCTCCATGTGGTTTTTGTAGGTCTGGGTAGTTCATGGTGGTGAGTGACATTGACATCCATGGCAAACACACTGGTGCAGATCAATTATGATAATCAGAGCAAAGGGTGGTGGATTTCTGCAGCCCTGGAAGCACCTATAGTGGCCCTCCAAAGCTCAACAGGCTGTGCTGGTTGCCAATGAGAGCTCCTATTCTGCTCTATGGGAGCAATACCCCCAGCTCACACGGAGCCATTTTTTCCCCATTGGCAGCAGGCACACCACGTGGCAGTTAGAAGCAGAGATTGAAGGCAACTAGAAGTCTTTCCTCAGTGTGAACAGTGGGATTGGGGCCCTGAACCTGCAGCTGTGATTTCCCCCAGAGAGCACTTTCCTGGGGGCACCTGTTTAGGGGGCTGTAACTAGCCCCCACCCCTAAACCCAATCCTCACCAAACTTGTAGAGCAGGTAGAGGAGAGTCAGCTGGAGACTTGCTGTGAGTTGGGCATCTCTAGACCACAGGGAAGTCATTCTACCACATCATGAACCTCATGAAACAAACTGGTTCAGAAAATGGGAAGGTTCGTGAAGGTTTGTGGTTCGTGTGACACCATGAACCAAAATGAACCTTGGTTTTCCTGGTTCATGCCCATCCCTAGCCCTAACCTCTTCAACCTTTCTTCATAGGGAAAGTGTTCCATCCCCTTAATCATTTTAGCTGCCTTTTTCTGCACCTTTCCCAATGCTATAATATCTTTTTTTGAGGTATAGTGAACAGAACTGTACACAGTATTCCAAATGAGGCTGCACCATAGATTTATACAAGGGCATTATGATACTGGCTAATTTGTTTTCAATTCCCTTCCTAATAATCTCCAGCAAAGCATTTCCCTTTTTTTATTGCAGATGCACACTGAGTCGACATCTTCAATGAGTTATCAACCATGACTACAAGATCTCTCTCTCCTGGTCAGTTATCACCTTTTGGACCCCATCAACATATATTTAGAATTAGGATTTTTGGCTCCAAATGGGCATTACTTTGCACTTGCCTGCATTGAACCTCACTTGTCAAATTGACACTTACTTGCCCAACCTCGACAGATCCCTCTGGAGCTGCTCACAGTCCTCCCTGATTCTCACCACCCTGAACAATTTCGTGTCATCCACAAACTTAGCCACTTCACTGCTTACTCCCAACTCCAAATCACTAACTCTAAAAGATTAGCGAGACACAGTCTTCCCTTACAGAATCCATGCTGATTCTTCCTCAATGCTTGTGTTCATCAGTGGGCCTACTCATTCTACCTTTGATGATGGATTCCACCAACTTACCTGGTATCGATGTTAAACTGACTGGCCTGTAATTTCCCAGAACTCCTCTGGAAAAATTTTTTTAAAGATGGGGGCTATATTAGCTACCTTCTAGCTTTCAGGAATGGAGGCAGATTTTAGTGACAGTTTGCATATTTCTGTCAGGAGAGCCACAAGTTCACATCTTCAGCACTCCTCCCTGCTGCCAACCCCATCCCGCCCCCCTTCAAGATAGACAGAGAGGGAGAAGCAGGAGCAAACCACAGCAGCAGCCCCAGGTCCCAGGGTGGAGACACAGCTTGAAGAGGAGCCGACCTGGATGCTCCACTCAGAGTCAGAGCTGCTGGGGGAGAGCTGGTAGACAGGAGGATCCCGACAGATGGCTCAGCTGCAACCGTTTCTGAGGAAAGAGGCAGTCGTCCCTCCACTATCTGCATCGCCAGCACTACTGCTCACTCAGTGGGTGAGCTCCATGGCGTCTTCCCTTCCCTCATCTGCATGGTGAGGCCCAGCATGCTTCAGTGGTGGAACATACAAGTGACACTGAAGGAGGACCCTGGCGGTGGCCACCCAGTCAGCCTCCATCCCACCCACCCCAGTGGTGGGAGAAGTGGTGGAAGAAGAAAGAGCACTGGCACCAGACTCACACTCCTTCCCTACCAGCCATCCAGCTTGCCGCTTACCCTGCCACCCAGCCAGGCCCTTTGCACATGCTGGGGCTGGGGATGGAGCCAGCTGTGCAGACCCACACTTCCCGATAAGGAAGTGTGTGGCTGGCCATCACTGTGCTATTCCCCCCCCCCCATTGTACAGCAGAGAAAGGGGAAGGGGACCTCAGGGGGTTGGGGTGACCAGGGCAGGGGCATCAGAGAATCAGGAGGGGGCAACTGCCCCCACTGCCCTTTCCTAGCTATGGCCCTGCACTAAAGGCATTCTTGACATCTGGCCAGGCAGGGCTCAAAAGTCCAAGACACTACATTCACAACATGATTGCCCACATCTGAGACAACCCAGCTCTGTTCAAGCTGCAGTCTAGTTCATACGTGCTTGTAATGGGGTTTACATTGGCCAGTCCTTCCTCCATGATTCCTCAGCCTCTAGACCCACTGATTGATGCAGCCACCTCCCACCCACCACTGGGTGTACCATTCCCGGGATAGGTAGGCCCTCAGAACCATGTCTAATGTGATGTAGCTGGTTACAGTTAGAAGGGATAATCAGCAGAACCACACCACCACATCTACTGCAAAGCTCTTATGCAGTTAGTGGGAAAAAAGGGGGGGGGGATTTCTGCTGAGTCTAGTTTTAGTTACCAGCCCCATGCCTCATTACTTGACCCTCAGACACAGCTTTATGTAGGGCTCTGAGTATTACAGTGAGGAGAAATCACCGGGCCAGTGTCCTGTTTCTCTTCTATACTTCAAAATGATGTACACTGGCTTGAAAAATGTAAGGCACTCCAGAGAAACGTAGTCCTACAAGTTGCCAGTCTTGAGTTTATTCATTGGCTTCGTGACCCCTACCATACCTACATGATATAGTCAGAAGAAGTGAGCATGAACTGAGGGGAAGGTTTGCCCATTAAAACCTCAAAAATGCTTGATGGACATTTCTGACTGAGTGTACATCACTAGTCCATATCTTGAAAGTATGGGTGTAACCTTCTGTTGGTAATGGTGCCTATCCATCCCAGAAATCACAATTTCCAAACATTCCTAGCACTATCACTGGGTTGTAGATATCTGTCATTTCTGTAGATATCTGTCATTTCCACAGCCTCTGAAATTGACCTGCAAGGCCAAGCAAACTACAATTCCCATCAACCTTGGCAGCAAGTCATTCTGGGGATGTTTTGGAAGAGTAGTTTGAAGAAAGGATCTGCCCCATTATTCAACTCTTCCTGTGGCTGGTTACTCCTCTTACCCTCAGCCCTTCAAAAAGGCAGAGTTTGTTCCTGGGGCCAGGGCTGGGTATCCCTACTGGGTTACAGTGAACATTGCACAAGCCATCTTGTGTTGAAAGGGGCATGCCTACTGTGAAAATCATGCTAGCTTTTTAAGTGGGAGAGATTTGTCCCGGGGGAGGCGGGGGGGGCTTGTTGGAAAGGAATGTAGGATGGTATAACCTGATCTCATCAGATCTCAGAAGCTAAGCAGGGTCAGTACTTGGATTGGAAAGCACTAAGGAAGACTCTGCAGAAGAAGGCCAACTACCTCTATTTCTTGCTTGCCTTGAAAGCCCCTGGCTGGGGTTGCCATAAGTCATTTCTGACTTGACTGCACACATGTAAATAATAAAGCTACCATGCAAACAGCTCCCCCCCCCAAAAAAAAAAGTACAGCCATACAAAAACAGCGTCTTATGTGTGTCAAACAGATACTTTATTTGAATTACAGGAACCATCCCCTAATTTATTGAGTTGAAGTTGTATTTTATAGTCATGGTGCGTCTCTTCTTTTCCATGAGTATTATGTAATAAGTAAGGGATCCTAGAAATAAAGGACAACTGGAACAGCTAACAGTGCCATTCTAAGGGGGGGGGACTTTCCTAGGAGTAAGTGCCATTGAATAGACCTGAGTAGGTTTCTGGGTAAGCTTGTTTAGGATTGCTCTCTAAATTCCCAAACTCAAAATCTGTTAACATTCCTACCCCAGATTCAATTGTGGAGGAATGAAGTAGTATTGGGGGGGGGGGATTCAAGGAATTGTATGCAATGCAAAGTATTTTTTCACATATGTCTGGCAATCTCTTGAACAGAGTGATATCCAGATGGGAAAATGTAACTTTTAAATCTACTTTAATCTATTCTGTTTGTTTTTTAATACCTTAAGTATCTTTGCTGCTGGACTATGTCGAGTTATAATTAGTTGTACGCAGGGGTGCCATTTCAGATTTCGGTGAGGAGGCAAAGAGAGATTTCAAAGTATGTGTTTGTGTAGGAGCATCTCAGCAACATTTAAATGTCCTGCTGCTGGATAGATCCAACATTTAATTTCAGGAGGGAAGGAGATTTTAATCCTAAAGTGACAAAAAAAAGAATGCCTTTTAAAAGAATGCTTGACTTTCTTTTGCTCCTTCGTAAATACAGAAGTGTTATCAGCACAGGCCAAAAACTCATCTCAGTTTTATGCAAAGAGGTTTATGGCTTTTGTCATGAATACTTAGCATGCAGGCCAACCTAATGATCAGTGCCTTGTGCGTAAACCAACAAATTCTATAAAAAAATATAGGCATAGTAGAGAACAGGATTTGCAACATCAGTCTCTGTGATTGGCTGACAGTATGAAGCCACTGGATTGGCCATGTCTAATTGCTGGGAGCCTGGTTTTCTCCTGTTATCTCATCAACACAGGTCTTCAAGATTCCTTAGCTCTTTTGATCTGTCAACAGATACTGTAAACTGAAGTGCTCAGACAGGCTATTGATAATCAGGCATGTTGGCAGAGGGTGTGGGACTGATAACCTACAAGTGGGGCCTGTAGTTCTCCCAGAATTATAATTGATCTCCAGACTATAGGAATCAATTTCTCCACAGAAAATGGCAGTTCCAGAGCGGAAACTCTGTAGTATACTATAGATTCTAAGGGAAATCCCTCCTCAGAGTCCCTTCTCCATAGGCACTGCTCCCAACTCTCCAGTAATTTCCAAGGCCAGAATTGGCAAACTTAGCAAGAGGGTGCTTGTCCCCACTGAGTCCTAAATTTGCCAGTGTAAAGATTTCAAGTAGTTAGGTGATCTGCAGTTACAAGCCCAGTCCCCCAGATTATTTTTTTGCGGATGGTCCTGAGTCCTGACGATAATGAATACTAGCTAAACAAAATTATCCAGCAATTGAATGAAATTGTTTACAGCAGCAAAAATTAAGTGTGCCTTCATTCTCTAATTCCCTTTTTTTTGCCCTATTTAACCATTAATGTGTATCTTTCAGTTCCACCTAATTTCCCCCCCTCTTTCTGTGTGGATAATGGGGCATACTTGTGACAAGGGCAAGCATGACAGTGGTTTGAATATGTTTTTGAAGCTTTCAAATAATTGAACTGAGGCTCAATAGCCTTTGTAAACTGTCAGAAACTACTAAATGCTACGGACACTGGCCAATTATGCCCACACATTTTACTGCAGATTTTCAGAATGATAAGCCTTTAATCTTGACTTCGGATTCTGTGCCCGCCTTATACATCATTATTTTTCTGCCAGTGTATTTATTCTGCAGCTACAATTTAAAAAATGCATGTTTTTAAATTGTGATGGAATGTCACTTGTGACCAGTGTTCCCTCTAAGCTGACTTAGTGTGAGCTAGCTCACAGTTTTTTAGCCTCCGGCTCACACATTTTTGTCTTAACTCAGGAAGGAGGGCTCCAGAGCAAACTAATTTATGCAGCAGCCAAATTGCTCGCTCACAACTTTAATGCCAGTAGCTCACAAAGTAGAATTTTTGCTCTCAAGATTCCACAGCTTAGAGGGAGCATTACTTGTGACATGTGGGGGTAGCATCTAAAGTTTTTTTTTTTTTTTTTAAGAATTAGGCAATCACAGTTGTGCAGTAGCATCCAGCAAGCACCTTCCATTTAAATCTTCATGCTTCAGATTTTGCACATGCCTTTTAGTGTTAGTTCATTGAACGAAAGGGAACAGAAAGAAACATAGGGAAAGGGGGGAAACTCACTGTTGAAAATGGCCAGACTTTTTTCTGAAACTGACAAGGAGCTGTGAAGTCCCATTTTCCATATTGTCAGGCACTAGAGGATTCTTTGCTTTGTTACTGGCCACAGTGAAAATGGAAGAGTCATCTGATCTCATAATATGGGGAAACATGTTGAGTGTACAGAATGCATGGTAGAACCCACTGACACTGGCACTACAAGCTGTGATAGTTGATAACATGTGTGTGCGTGTGTGCACCCCTGTGCAAAGTCAGCTGCAAATCCACCACACTTTGCACAGGGGTGCAATTTGTGTGGGGGAAGAGTCCTCTGGCAGAAGCTCTGGAAAACTTTTTTAGTCTTGTGCCACTAAATTGGCCAGTTTGGTGTAGTGGTTAAGTGGACAGACTCTAATCCGGGAGAACCAGGTTTGTTTCCCCAATCACAGCTGCTGGATGACCATGGGCAAGCCATAGTTCTGTCAGAGCTGTTCTTGAAAGAGCAGTTTCTGTCAGAGCTCTCTCAGCCCCACCTACTTCTGTTGTGGGGAGGGGAAGGGAAAGGAGTTTGTAAGCTGCTTTGAGACTCCGAGTGAAGAGTGGGGTATAAATCCAATCTCTTCTTCTCTTCTTCCTAAATTGAAAAAAAAATAGCTGATGGCCTTGCACAGCTGCATAGTAATGCTAGTTTCCTGCCCTTCCTTGCAATTTTTTTGTGTTTTTCTCTTTGTGATTCCCTAATTTGATCCTTCATACTTGTTGTGATCTTGGCAGTTTTTTTTAAGGCCTGTCCTGTGTGGATTGCACTCTTCTCAAAATGGATTGATCTCAAATGATTCCTCAGCAGTTCACAGAAGGTCCATGTGGCTCACCTGCCATTTTAATGTTAGGCTTTCAGAGGCTGCCAAACTTTCCCCTCCAAACTTTGTTTGCTAAAGCATTAAAGGGGAAAATGTTTCCAAAGCTTTAGGCTTCCCATCCAAGTGTGTCTCTCTTTTTACATCTCATGTCAATTTCATTCTGCGCTGATGATCCCCTCTTTATTTGTTTGCATACAGCACTGATTTTTTTTTTTTTTTGCATGAGGGACACTGCCATTTGCCTCCTCTCTGATCCTCCTTTCAAGTAAATACTGGCAGGGAACTAAATCTTGTGCCTCCTTTTAAACTTTCCCCCATTGTTTTAATATTTTTTTATTCAATGATCCAAGATTAGTGATAGTCTCATATCACTAGAATCATGCAGCTTGTAAAAGAAAGTATTTTTTTAAAAAAATGAGGGGGAAATGGAGCTTGTATACTGATGAAGAGGGGGGATGGCAAAAGGTGCAGAGTGGGCAAAACAATTTTGATGTGGGTAGGGAGTGACCTTCAAGGGGCGGCAAAAGGGCAGGGGGGGGGAATCCAAGGGAATCTGCACACTCTGAATTACCTTCAGATTGGAAGTAAATCAAGGAAGAAATTGGCATAAAGGCACTCTCGGAAAACCCAGGGAAACAGTGACCAGAATGCGAACTGAGCACTGAAGGGAGGAAAATCAATGCAGAAGGACAAAGAAAACCCAATGGACATGCACAGTGAAAGCAAAGGAAAACACCCGTGCTTAATAGGCCACTATCTGTCAGTTTTGCTTTACTCCTTATTTGCCTGGCAGAGAAGAAAACGCTCCCTTGATGTCCGATGAAATGAATTTCAAATAGTAGAGTGGCTTGTGCAGATTGGCTTGTCTGAAGATCTGGGGCTCCATCTCATTTTTTCAGGGTGAGCAGAGCTTTGAAGGCCGATGTCAGCTGCCAGTTTCAGAATGTCTTTCAATGTGGTTATTAGACTATTCACCAACTGTCAGGCTGTAATTCATTAGTATTCAGAAGGGCAAACCAAAACACTGAAATCACTGACTGATGACTTCTTCCAGTGTAACTCTATCATTCCCCCCGCAAAAAAAAATAAAAAATTCTTGTGGGAATGCATATTCAAATTTTATTCTCAATTCTGTTTCCAAAACAACAAGAGTGTCCATGCAAAGCAAGAAAGCCTCCAAAGCGGTGGGATGCTATGAGCTCTTGTCCATTTGGGCTCTCGTGATTTGTATCATAGATGAAGCCCCATAGTAATGCTCTGGACTGTACTTCTGGTGTTGCAACATGAGCATTCAGCAGTGGTGAACTTTGATGACTGGTGAGAAATGAGAGATGCTAGAAGCACTTCTGTGGCATTAGTGCCAGTCAGTGGTTCCAAGACTACAGTCAATGAACAGCCTAGAACTATGGGGCACAGTGACCTCATAGAGCCTAGGTTCTAGGTACATGAGGTGCTAACTGAGTACACAAGCTCCCTTTCCCTTTAGTGGTACTACAGAAAGGAGGATTACTGGCCAGTAGGCCAGTACTGAAGAGGAGATGAACAGCAAGTGCCTCCTTGGGACTGCTGGGCAACTGATGACATTGGGGTGGCATCACAGTAACTTAATGGAGGTGGCCCTGGCTGTTGCCTTGCCACCCCATTCACGAGCCTCTTCTTACTGATCCATTCCACTGGATAGCTTGCCTCTCTACTTCATGACTGTTTCTTCTCTTTTCATCCCTTTGTGAGAGAAGCTATTCGAAATGCAAAATGCTTCAGGGCATCCAGGTAATGTCAGGACACCTGGGGCTCAGACATATAAACATCTAGGTAGGACACTTGTATTCCTGTACCACTCTGGAGCCCCACCTGGCCCCGTTGACTTTCTGAAAACACTTGGCAGGCACCAGGCAAGGTGTTGGTGGCTGCCACGGCACCCATGCGACCTGTGTCAGGGAGCCCTGTTGAAATGCGACATTTCAAATTAATGTTGCAAGGGTTGGCTCCAGACTAAACCAGCAATTTCCACTGGTTCTTTCTTCCTATTTCAGATCCCTCTGCCCCTCGTGTCTTACCTCGAGCTCTCCAGCCTCCCAGGAGAAACATTTTGTGGAGATCAGTGAACTGCAGAGGGCTTGGGAAGACAGGAAAGTTCTGTTTTGCTGATGGGATATTTAGTCCAGATTTGACACAAAGTGTTCAATATTACTGAAGATGATATTGACCAAGATTTTCAATGACCCTAAGAATGCATCAGAACACACATGGACACTCCAGATCATATGTGGACTGTTCAAATACAAATTAACAGCTTGGAAACATTTGACTGTGCTGATCACCAGTGTTCCCCCTAGGCTGAGTTAGTGTGAGCTAGCTCACAGTTTTTTATCCTCCGGCTCACACGTTTTCATCTTAGTTCAGGAAGGATGACTCCAGAGCAAACTAATTTATGCAGTTGCCAAATCGCTCACTCACAACTTTAAAGCCAGTAGCTCACAAAGTAGAATTTTTGCTCCCAAGACCCCACAGCTTAGAGCATTGCTGATCACCACTTACAAACTAGATCACCTGAGCATTTGCACAACTCGTGGAGTCAGCTACCAAAGAAAACATAGCTTGTTGGTAGAGCAGGTCAGCATAGTCTGTGATCCATCAAGCTAAGCATAGCCCATCAGCCATGATTAGCAGCCCACCAGGAGCCCAATAACATTCTGCTTCATGCTGCCTGTTCTCAGATGGGATTGAAGAACAGTGGAGTTGCCAAACACCTCATGGGCCACAAACACACAATGTATGGTAGATGGGCAGCACATTGCGTAGAGCCGTGGCAGAAGAGCATAGAAAAAGGTCCAAGTTCTGGTTTCTCAATTTAAAGTAAGTCTGAAGATTACAACATCCCTGTTCATCAGGGCAGAAATTCAGTCCATTTTTAATGGGGATGAAACATGCCAAAGACTGCATCAGAACCAGCCATGAGTGATTTTTTAGGTTATGTGTACCCTACAAACAGTCCCCTACTTATCACTTGATTTATTAGAAGCCTCCAGCCAAAGAACTGACAGGTTACCGTCAATCAATATTTGGAATTCTGTCCCCTGCCTCCCCTTTTTCTTGGCTTTTGCTGATGCTCCAGTTGTTGTGCCACATGCCGCGTTGGCCGTTGAAGCCACAAATGGCAGAATCTCCTTCTAGTGTAAATTTTAGAGCAGCACGTTTGGGCTCTAATTCTCCCTGTCCCTCAGCAATCATCCCACACCATTCCTTCAAGCCAATAGTGCAAGCCTCTCCTTCCCTTGTCCTTTGTGAGGTTTTGTCCCAGTTTTTCTCTCTGGACAACTCCATGCTGTCATCCCCTGTTTTCCCACAGACCCCTGCTGTTCAACCCTGTGTAGACTACGCTCCACTCCATTTACCCTTTTGGCCAGCTTGCATAGCTTTGCTGACCCAGTTCCATAGCACACAGCTCTCCTGACCTCGAACACTAGCCCAATCTGCATCTAGCATTTGCTCCACTGTTTTACCAAACCCACACTAGAACAGAAAATGATGTGTCTCAAAACCACATTCAGGGCCGAATCGGCATCTAGCATTTGTTCCGCTGTCTTACCAAACCCACACTGGAACAGAAATTCCTATCTACATTGCATGCCACTTTCACTTTGATCGATTGTTGGATTTTATGGCAGTGCCCAGACTGCATGCCACTTTCACTTCATTTGATGTCTGCTTTTTTGGTGGTGGTCTGCATAGATTTATGGCCGTTTTATGGCTATTCAGGGGTGACTCTGCAGTCAGTACGGCATTGGACTGGGGTACTTGAATGTGGTTTGGAGCCACATCTTTTTCTGTTCCAATGGGGGTCTGGTACAACAACGGAGCAAATGCTAGATGCAGATTGGGCCCAATGTCCCAGGCCAATGCTTCCCTAACTCCCAAACCTCTAGGTCTCCGCTTGCACCATAACACTACTCTTGAGTTTTTAATCCCATCAAATGGACAACCTCCCTTTTTCCTCACAGAATCTGGACTGCAAACATTCCAACCACTATGTTTTCTTGGCATTTAGGATCTTCATAAACATCCCATGCTGTTGTACCTGCTCTCCTAGTTAGCATCAGAGATTCATTGGCACAAGCAAATTTCAACGTAAAAGAAATACCAAGGAAAATGCCAGGCTGCTTGATTTTGGCTGAATCATTCCCAGAACTACATTTTTCACAAGTGCTATCCTTTTTTAACCTGTATCATTTAAAAGGATAATGGTCCTCACAATTTTGATTGTTCTCTCTCTGTGCAAAAGGATGAAAACCACCTATTATATAAGACCATCTATTATATATTGCTCTTTAAAATGAACACAGTTGGAGCTGTCTTGGTAAGTGCTTTCATAATTATCTGAATTTTTTTTTCTCTATTTGAGATTTTAATTTGCTCTATTTAGATTCCTTTATTGTTGATTGAGTGAGCAAAACGTAACTTCTGATGCACTTGTTCTCTTGAAAGCCATTTTGTGCATGAATTAGTGTTAACATTAATCCATGTTTCGGACTTGACAAGAAGATTTTCATTGGACATGAGAAGGTCAAAATAACATATGCAAGTGGAACATTGTGTAGCTCTCTCTATTTTTTTTTTTTTTTAAGTATTTGCAAAGGTTACATAAATGCTTTGAAATTTTTCTGGGGCTTAAAAAGGGAAAAAAATACATAACAAAAGAGATTGAGATAAATCCAGTAGTTACCTTGAAACAGCCTCTTATGATAAGTTCTGCTGTTTTATAGTACAAATAAAACCAAGAACTGTCCATGAAGAAGTAAATGCACATTTTTATTGCAAGCACAGGTTTTCATCAATACTCAAACCTATGTAACCTGTCATGTAATCTGGCCATTGAAGGGAGGACGATGATGATGCCCAGTCCATTATGCATCGATCAGCTGAGAGCACCCCTACCTCCAGCTTCAAACCGCCATCAAATTTTGATCTAATGTAGAACTTTCAAAGCATGAGCATGCCCAGCTTTGGGATTCAGGCAGAAAATGTGGGCAAGGCTGGGGTACTAGATAGATAAACCATCCAGTTTCCCCAACATTACAACCCCAAGAGAATCAAGACAACTAGGACAGTACACTAGCTGAAAGGTTTAAGCAGCAATGAAACACATGAGGTGGAGCAGAGTGATGCAGTTCTAAAACAGCGTAGACACATGGAAGTAAGAGACACTCGGATTAAAGAGATACAGATGAGGCATCCTCCACAAAGCTATCTACCAACATGCAGTGAGTAAATTAAAATCAGATGGAGGAGAGGACGGGCAAAATGAAGGAATGGAATGGAGGACTGAAGGAATGGACGGGGGCTGTTGCAACAATTCCATAAGGGAAAGGAGTTCCATGGGCAAGATTTGTCATTTTCACCCATTCTGAGCTGAAAATAAACTGGAGTTTACATATAGACCAGAATACGGCTGAGCCCAGCTGTGGCAGTCCTTGCAGCGCATGTGGCCAGAAGCCACCTTTACCACACCGGGAGGAGGAAGAAATGATCAAGGCAGCATCGCTGTTCCCAGATGGCATGGCGGGGGTGGAGTCAACTGACTTGTTAGGGTGGCTTGGACCTCACCCCCCCTCAGTCTTGACCATGCACTTGGCCCACCCTCCCGTCCAGTATGCAGTGCAGGTTTTGGCTGGTCACTGTTCTAGGGGCTGGGTAGGAATTTTTCCTCCCTCACTGATTGGCTCTGTGTGGGGAGTGTTTTTTGCCTACCCTGCACTGTTGTCTGTGGAGTTGGATAATTGGATTTGGTGATGTCATTTAACTACATTTGGGTCAATTGGGAGGTTTGTGTGGGAAAAAGGGAAAGCAGATCAGCGAGAACCATTTGGTACCCCCACATTTTGGGGGATGAGGGGTCTGTCAGGATCAGCCTTCTTGGTTGTTCAGCTCAGGGCTGGAAATGCAGACTGCTTGTGGTACTGCCCTGGATAGGTCCTCCTCTCAAGTTGTGCAGCTTAGGGGGCTGGAGCTCCAGGGAGTAGCCTGCTATGCCGGCTGGGCTGAAGCTACATAAGGATGGCTCATGCCAGGGGCATGGTGGCTTGCCCAATATGGCAGGGAGGGGTCGGGGGGTGACCCCTGGCCTGGATCTATTCTGTACTGTTTAGGTTGGCCCTTGCCACTTACATCATGCAAATAATTAATCAAGTGGCCCTCATTCTTCCCAGCCTTGTAGCCATCTTCTTCAGATGGTGGGGGGGATACACTTGCAGAGATTGCATTGCTTATATTAATTAATCAATTTACCTGCAGTGTTTCTGGAGCTCTTGGAAGGTCTTGATTTGTTCTGGAAGCTCAGATCTGGAAAAGGCTGTTCTCATATCATTGGCCTCTTTAAGAACATGACAGAAGGCAAACACAATACTTTGGAATAAAGTGATTGGAGCATGGGGGGAGATTAAAGGAGTAGATGAGGTTGAGAAAAAGGGGAAGAGGAAGAGGAGGAACTGGATTTATACCCCACCCTTCACTTGGAGCCTCAGAGCAGTTTATAATATATTTCTCTTCCTCTCCCCACAACAGACACCCTGTGAGGTAAGTGCGGCTGAGAGAGCTCTGAGAGAATTGCTCTTGAGAGAACAGCTCTGAGAGAACTGTGACTACCCCAAGGTCACACCAGCTGGCTGCATGTGGAGGAGTATGGAATCAAACTGGGTTCTCCCAGATTAGAGTCCCTGCTCCTAACCACTACACCAAACTTGGTCTCCAGGAGGGTTTGCTGACTGAAGTGATAGCAGGGGCAGGTCTTAGTTCCTTAGCTTCTCAAATATCAATTAGGATATTTAACAAAATTCTCTTGGTATGTTTTAGCCCCTCCCCCCAATTTTAGAGTTCCTCGTTCTTCTTTCATGTATCTGAAGCCAAACTGACACACTAGAAAATGCATCCACTATTCCATGTTTTGTGAGTACTAAACAAAGGAACTGGGCATATGCAATCTGCTTCAATGCTGAATTTTTTCCATTAATTTCCAACTTTTTTCAAAAAAAAAAAAAAACCTTTATGCATCCAGTGTGCTTATGTGTACTGGGGGGGGGGGGATATCAAAAAAGCAATCTAGATGTGTTTATGTAGTTGCATAAATAATCTTTTGTATGGTGCTTTGCCAGTGCAAGGGGTCACCAGTAATGCCACACAGAAAAGAGCATTGAAGCAATCGAGTGTACCATCAGCGCCAGATTGGTTCCACCCTCTGCATTTTTCTGCCCCCCTCCCAAGTTCAATGGGTGCATCTCTGACATTGGGGTGGGGTTTGTAGAAGAGTCATGAAAATGAAATGAAAGCTATGGCAAACTATATTACTCCACCTCTGAAATTAATGTTAAAGAATCTCGTAGTCAGGGCTCTTTTTGTAGCAAGAACTCCTTTGCATATTAGATGACACACCCCTAATGTAGCCAATCCTCCAAGAGCTTACAGTGGCTCCTGTAAGAAGAGCTCTGTAAGCTCTTGGAGGATTGGTTACATTAGGGGTGTGTCACCTTATATGCAAAGGAGTTCCTGCTACAAAAAAACCCATGCTCGTAGTTAAATCAAAATAAAAGACAAGTGGACCACAGTTCAGAGTGAAATTCTGGAACAATAAATGAATGGAAAGTGTGAAAACTGTTCATGAATATTTCAGTTTCCCAACCCAGTCCTGTTTTTTACAATAGATTTCCTCCTTCCTTTAGTACTTCTTCTCTCATTCCTAACAGTGCAGTCCTAAGCACACAGTCACAACTTTCTAAATCCATTGACTTCCGTGGATTTGAAGGATGTAACTTTGGTTGAATTCAGACTGGCAGTTTGAAGCACAAGGGAGTCGTGGCGAAAAAGAGGTTTTCCCAGTCACACTGCGCCGACTGATGTGGGAGCATACCGGGGAGGATGTGCAAGGGAGCACTCACACTGTTCCCCCCCCCCGGCAGAGGCATGGCTGTAAGAGGCTTTTTGTAGTATAATCTGATGATATGTGCTTATGCGCTCATGCTCATGAACACTCATGCACATGAGCACATCCCTACCGGATCAGCTTGTTCGTATTCACACATCCCTGAAGCGGGATATACATGGGATAAACATGCTTTCCCGGGTTTGCTACCACTTTCACCAGGTATCTTTTAAACTCAGGAGGGAAGCGTTACAAGACGGGTTGAGTATGGCTGGGGAATGCCTGACAGATGTGCCTGTGTGAACCGGCCCCTTTAATCCATTTGTGAAACTTTTCTGGCACGTGCCTATCTCAAGGTAAACTGCTTGTCTGAACTCAGCCTTTGTGTTTAGAATTCACAGCATTTCATTGGCTGAGTTGCACCGGTAGGGACCCGGGCCAGCGACGACTCAATCCCGAAGTAAATGGGGCGTTCACACAGGCACATCTGCCTGGCGTCCCCCACCTGTGCTGTTGCGCTTCACTGCCGAATTTAAAAGATACCTGATAAAACCCATAGCAAATCCGAAAGCCCGCATGTGTCGCGCGTTTCTCCGCTTCTGGGGAGTCTGAACGCGCAGCTGAAAAGCTGGGAGCAACCCACGTTGGGCAGAAAGCAGCAGTGGTGTGATTGGCTGTGCTCCACTCCACTGCCCAATGCGGTGCCGGCACTGCGGGGTCCTCCCCCAATCAGCAAAATGCACTTGTGTGCATGAGCACATGAGCTCATGAGTGCTCATGCGCACATACACCCATACACCCACAGCTGAATTAATGGGGAAACGGTGAATATAGCATGCCTCTGGCGCGGCAGCCTGAACGCTCCCGCGTGCCTCCATCCCGTATCTTCCGGCAGCGGCCCCCGCTGTGTGAACGGGAAAACCTGGCATAGTTTATTCCGGGGCTTTTTTGCTATGACTGGCTACTGGAGCAAACTGCCAGTCTGTACCCAGCCATTCATTCAGATTTCCCTGGACTGGAGCCTCTTGTTGCTTCCTATAGTAACCTTTACTTCCTAGCTCTTGTTTGCATTTGGGTGAATGGTACCACACAGAAGATAACACAGAAGAGATGAGAATGATGCAAGCTGCTTTCGGTCCCCTGCTGAGGAGAAATGTGGGGTATAAATGAAGTAAATAAATAAATAAATTCTGTATTGAAAAGTTATTGTGACCGGGATGGTTTGCCTACAAAGCTATAAAAAAAATCATTTAGGAGATGCCAAGAGCTTGTGTGATCCTTTCCCTCTTCAGATGAATTGTTCTCATTCTATTTCTGGTCCTTTTATAAATTTCCTCTTTATCCATGCCTCTGAGGCGTCTCTTTGCTCTTTTTGGAGGGATTTCATGCTTTCGTCTCTGATTTCCCTTTTGTTCTGATTCACTCTGTTTGTACCAGAGTAAAGGCTCCCATACGGACCGTTGTCTCTTATGCTGCACCAGTAAGGCTAAAGTAGAAGGGGATGTAATTGAGAGACGTTCGTCAAGGCGGAGATCGTCTCTTTTATGATCCTGAAGTTCCAAGGATGAGGGTAGAATGGGAGGTGGTGGGAGGGGGCCAATTGTGATCTTCTGCCTAGGGCCAAGCTACATGATACACCCAACATATGCTGAGTCACAGTTGCACAAACAGATTCACAGTCAGACGTACATCAGGGGAACTCACCTCATAAACCTTTCATTCACCTGACCCTAGGAAGCACACATACAGCAAGAGAAAAGGGGCAAAGAACCCTCCCCCTCATGCTTTCTCCTGGACATTTGAGTTGGGAGGGAAACCAGAAGCTCCTTCTCTGTCCTCTCAGTGCTTCTTTGCATCACCAAGTGAATAACCACTTTTTAAGAAGAAGACAAAGAGATTGGATTTATATCCCGCCCTTCACTACCCAAAGAAGTCTCAGAGTGGCTTACAATCTCCTTTCCCTTCCCCTCCCCACAACAGACACCCTGTGAGGTAGGTGGGGCTGAAAGAGCTCTCTCGAGAACTGCTCTTGAGAGAACAGCTCTGAAAGAGCTTATGAAAGACCCAAGGTCACATCAGGAGCTGCATGTGGAGGAGTGGGGAATCAAACCCGGTTCTCTCAGCTTAGAGCCCACACTCTTAACCACTACACCAAACTGGCAAGTTTTCCTGATGTATGACTGACCATGAGTCTAGTCGTGCACCTGTGACTTGGCACATCTTTGGAGTATCACAAAGTTATGCCCTAGGACAATCCCCGTTAACCTGGCAATTCTTTGATTCTGCTGGTTCATGCTGTTTGCTAGCACCTCCCTCTACCATTGCCATTGCCGTTTGTATGGGAAGTTTCCATGCCTTCTGAGGTACCCAACTGATCTGGAACAGCCGTTTGTTGCCAGTGCAATTAACTAGGGCAATTTTTAACAACAACAGTAGGGACTGAGAACACAGAAAGAATCAAAGTATTAATATACAATAGCAGTCAGGAAAAACAAGAACAAAGGACAGTCATAGCTGGGTCATTTAACTAACCTGTAATATGTTACTTGAAGTTTGGCCTTATCTTTGTGAACAAGATCTAAAAAGGCTACCCAGCTGTGGATTTATTATTTATATTTTAAAAGATCACTATTTGTCTGAGAGACTGCGGCAAACTGGCTCCTGTATTTCCATGACTTTCCCCCCCCCCCTCAGCAAGTGAATGTTATTATATTTTATCTCATAACATATTATTGGTGACTTTTGCAGTCCCTAATCACCTCAGTTTATTCTCCTCCGGGGATAGATTGGCAAGCCATACTTCAGAAACATTCGCAAATCCATTTGCTCTTAATGTCTAAGAACCTTGTTAAATTTGTTAGGTGCACCAAACGACTTTTCAGAAACATATTGCTGAAGTTGTGATCAAAAGACCCACGAATACAATCAAAACTGAAACCTTGAAGGAAAACCACAGCGACATAAAGAGATATGCAGCATAGTTTGCCTTTTAGGTGTGGAACTTTTTTATTATATGTCTCAGAGACATGCAAGGTGGATAGATATGCAAGGACAAGCTCTGTCATTTACAGTTGTCAAGAGACAGATGGCATGTCTTGAACTGTCTCTTCCTTTCAGGAGTATTTTCACTGTTTTCTTTGTCTGTCACAACCATTTGTATCACTGATCCTCTTAGGAGACATTGGCAAGTCAGAACATATTTAAGTGATAAGGTGGGTTGCCAGACTCCAGGTGGGGACTGGAGATCTCCTAGAAGTACATCTGTTCTCCAGGTGACAGAGATCAGTTCTCCTGGAGGAAATGGCTGCTTTGGAAGGTGCACTCTATGGCATTATAACCTGCTTGAGGCCCTTACTCTTCCCAAACCCCACCCTCCTAGGCTGCACCTCAAACAGGAACTCAGAAGTTTCCCAGTAAAAAGATTTAGGTCCTCTTGTGGTAACCATGCCTCCATGCACATAGTTCCCAGGCAGCTGGCATATAGCATGTTTGAACTGCTGGATCTATGAGGTGCAGAAGGTAGGGTTGTAGGTCCTATGCTCAGGGAAGAACCCCAGTAGCAAATTCACATAGGGAATGTTGGCAACTGTCACGAACTCCTTCTTAGATAAAAAAGTGCAAGTTGATAGACAATCAGAGTGACCAGCATATGAGAACTGTGGGCGCAGCTGAACAAAACAGTTTGCATGAAGGCATCCCCCAAACCATCTGATCCCAACATTTTTAGTTTAAATCTAAAGTATGGGGATGAGAGACAGTACAGCAGTCCTAAAATTACTGATGAACAATTTCTTGGCTCATTTGTTGGAACTGGATTTTCTTCTCATTAAAATGAAATTAGAGTCTTTCTCCAGTGGTATTATTCACATTGTATAATATATTGTCAAGAAAAGTGATTAACCAAAGTATTAACTAAGTGTCATGTAGCATTCAAATCTGATTCATGTTAATTAGAGATTCCATTTTCTCAAGGAGGAAAAAAAAATGTTTCACACCAAGGCTTTGGTAATGTTCTTTAAACATTTGGGAGGGGGAGTGTGGGGGCTGAACAGGGATTCATTCCTGTTCCCAATAGAAGGTCTTCACATGCCAGAGCAAACTTTGAAAGTCCCTCTAGGTTTTTTTAAAGTAGTTTGTAATGCAGTATGAAGCTCTGATACTGGTTTTCTTTTGCAAATATTACATAGAATACAGAACTTGGCCACAGTTCTTTGGGTTGTGTCCAAGAACTTCATGATGAGGGGTAATCACAAAGGTCACCAGTGACAATGTAACACAGAAGTCATCAGTGACAATGTGTTTTGCTTCCTATTGGACTGCCAGACCAACAAATAAAAATAATTTCATCAAGCATAAAGCTTTTTTTCCTGTACTGCTACCTCCTGAGAAAAGTCAGATGCCCAATGTTTTCCACTGCATAGCTTTCTGTACATCACAAAGGTCTCCTGGAAGAGACCAACTTAAAGCTGAAATTGAGGTCCTCATTCCTCTAGCATGCTTAAAAGATTTATTGTGAATAAAGCCTGAAGTACACTTGATCAGTTATTTCAGTATAGCTTTACAGATAGTGTTCATAGAATGTTATTTGTAGAGCTGTATGTGGCAAGAAAGCTCACACAGTTACTTCTCCTTGCTCTATATTGGAGTCATAAATATGTGAAACCGAATAAGCCTTTGCAATTATTGAAGGCCATAACAATATGCTGAAACGTTATCCTTTTGCCCTATCCACAACTGTGTCACTTTTTATTAATCACATTTATCAATATCTTATATTAATATAACAAATTTATAATCCTCATTCATTAGAATTAATAGCTAGAGCTGAGAAAGAGAGAGACTTTCACAATGCTTGATTTCCCCCCCTGAAAAAATGCTCTTTCTCAGAAGTCAGTTTCCCCAAACATGGTGGCTACCTTGTTTGATAAGTGGGTGGTCCCTGTAGTGTAGCATTTCCCATAGTACTAAAAATAACCACACATCAAAGGTGCTGGATGTAAGGGGGGGGGGTTATTTATTTGTTTTTCAAATTTCTACCCCACCTTCCCAGCCACAGCCGGCTCAGGGCAGCTTACATAAAACAAATAAGTTACATTAAAACATGTTACAATTAAAACAATTCTAAAATCATAATAAAGTGCTAGTAGTCATTGCCATTTGTCTGATGGTGGCAGCTATTATTGGCAGCCATGGTGGCAGCAGCTCCCCAAAGCCTGGTGTAACAGCTCCATTTTACAGGCCTTGCTGAACTGTAAAAGATCCCGCATAGCCCTGATCTCCCCTGGGAGCTCATTCCACCAGGATGGGGCCACCACCAAGAAAGCCCAGACCCTGGTTATCGACAGCCTAGCCTCTTTAAGACCCGGGAAGGCCAGTCGGTTCTGAGTCCCTGATCACAGTGCTCTCTGGGGGACATGTGGGGATAGGCAGTCCCTCAGGTATGTAGGTCCCTGATCATATAGGGCTTAAAAGGTAAGGACCAGCACCTTGATGTGATTTGGGGATGCTGCCACCAAACAGAACCACCATGGAGAGAAAGTTGACTCCATTTTCCACAGGGTTATGTATGCTGGGAACTTCGACACAAGCAGGACTGCAAGGTGACCATAATTTGATCAAACTCACTGTTCCTCACTGGTTCGCCAAAATGGCTTTTTTCAATATGCATCTTGAGTATAATGGAGAGAAGCTTTGCATGTGCATAGCAGCTACATTTATTCATTGTGCTACAGTCACTGTTCTCTGAGCACTTCCGAAAAACTGCCTTTGGAATCCTGGTGCATGGAGTGATGCACAAGGAGGACTGTGTGCTGGTAAAGAGGAAACTAGTTGCACAGGAAACTAGAATCTGCCTGCATCCTCGTCTAATGGCTATTTTTTTTTTAACAGACAGCATATGGAAGAACTACAGAAGGCACCACTCTATTCATTCCAGATTTTCACACTTATGCAGAACATCTTTTTTTGTTTGCTTTTTTAAAATTATTATTTTCAGGTTACAAGTTCACACCAGAGGCTGTACAATTAATCATTCCACTTATTACAGCAGTTTCTTAAAGTGCTTAAATAATTACATAAGGAGAAGTATACTTAAAACATTTTAAAGAGAAAGAAACCCTATTAACGAGTTCTGTGAGCACTAGATAAGGTATACTCTGTGTGAGAGAGGCTACCATTCACTGCGCTCATTCATAGGATACTGCTGAAGTATCGTATTCTGAAACTGTATATAAAATAGTTTTCAATTGCATTTCCAGGATATACCATTCTTAGATAGATGATAGATATAAACCCTAGCATATAAAATAGCTTTTAATGCCACATAAAAAACTTTTATAGATGGCATCCCCCTCAGCTCTTCAGGGAGACTGTTCTGTAGGGTGGTAGATAAGATAGAAAATACATGGTTTCTAGTCAATGCCACATGGGCTACATTGGCGCCCAATCTGCATCTAGCATTTGCTCCACTGTTTTACCAAACCCACGTGGGAACAGAAATTCCCGTCTACATTGCATGTCACTTTCACTTTGATTCAGGGCTCTTTTTTGTCACAGGAACTCCTTTGCATATTAGGCGACGCACCCCTAATATGGCCAATCCAAGAGCTCTGTAAACTCTTGGAGAAGTGGCTACATTAGGGGTGTGTCGCCTTATATGCAAAGGAGTTCCTGCGCCAAAAAGAGCCCTGCTTCGATTAATTGTTGAATTTTACGGCAGTGTCCAGACTGCATGCTGCTTTCAGTTTTATGGTAGCATCGGCATTGATTTATGACCGTTTTATGGCTATTCAGGGGTAACTATGCAGTCAGTACAGCACTGGCCTGGGTTATCTGAATGTGATTTTGAGCCTCATCTTTTTTCTGCTCCAGTGTGGGTTTGGTAAAACAGCAGGGCAAATGCTAGATGAGGATTGGGCCTGGGAGTACAGCCAGTGAGGAGCAGCCTGAGGTCTGTAGCTAGTTTCTGGGGACATACGGGACATGCAAGGCAATCACAAATGGCTGTCATCTGAGGGGAGGAGACCATCTCTTTACTTGGGGAAGTGATGCTGTTTAGCTTTGATTTCCAAAGAAAGGGGAAGGTTTGTTCCCTTACATGGCCAAATGGAGAATTTGTCATGTCTAACACTGGCATGAGTTGGTAGCTTGCCATTTTAGGAATTCAGCTCAAGAATTCCATGATGATTTCAATTTTTGTTTAAGCCTATGGCAATTACACCCACGGTGCGAGGTTTTGGTATCTTTCACCATCGATATCAGAAATAATAGAGGGAACATTGGGGATCCCTGGTGTAAGCCATAATTAGTTTGGCAGGGATTGGGCAGGCCAAACAGAATAGGTAGGGATTATTGGCAAGCACCCTGAGATATCAGAAAGGATGCTGGCCTCATTTGGACTCAGGGTGGGTCTTCATGACAAAGGCAGCCAGAGGCAGGCTGCCTAGTACAGCCTCCCCTTTTAAATATTTTAGTATATATATATGTTAGTATATCTATATGATGTAAATCAGTTTAATAATCAAATAAACTAGTTAAACCCAAGCTGTTGTCTCATGTCTTCATTTGAAGGGGTGCCTGTGACAAAGCTAATTCAGTCCCTGATCAAAAGGAGGATTCAGTTCATAAATTATATCAAGCAAGTTATACTTGACGCTGTGGAGTTCCCACTTCCTTCATACATCACCTACCCTGTGTCAGCAACCTTTCAGAAAGTGTATGTATGTATGTATATATATCCAGTTCTGACTAATTTATCTCTGTGCAGCCTCCAAATTGCAGCAGCTCTAAATATAGCCTTCTGGCACTCACTTTCCACTTAAGTTCTGCCATGTTCTTTCTGAGTTCCATGAACTTTCTATTATCACTGTAGCCCCATCATTATCACTAGTCAATGTAGTTAGTGGTGTAATATTTTGAACGCAATTATTTGGATCAACCTTTTCTTCTTTTCCATATTAGCTTATTAATCCACTGTGCTCACACTTAAGGGAGTTACCAATAAAAATTTACATGACATTTCCCCCTGAACTGGGAAGAAGAAGAAGAAGAAGAAGAAGAAGAAGAAGAAGAAGAAGAAGAAGAAGAAGAAGAAGAAGAAGAAGAAGAAGAAGAAGAAGAAGAAGAAGAAGAAGAAGAGGTGGAGGAGATTGGATGTATACCCCATCCTTCACTCAGAATGGCTTACAATCTTCTTCCTTTCCTCTCCCCACAACAGACACCCTATGTAGTAGGTGGGGCTGAGAGAGCTCTGAGAGAACTGCTTTTGAGAGAACAGCTCTGAGAGAACTTGTGACTGACCCAAAGTCACCAACTAGCTTCATATGGAGAAGTGGGGAATAAACCTCAGTTCTCCACGTTATAGTCCCCCACTCTTAACCACTACATCAAACTGGTTCAAAAAAGAGTTGTAGCTTTCACTTTCCTTTCTCAGTCAAACTAGATCAAGATGGGTAGTCATGTTAGTCTGTCTGTAGTGGTAGAAAAGAACAAGAGTTCAGTAGCACCTTAAAGACTAACAAAATTTGTGGCAAGTTAGGAGCTTTCAATCAAACTAGTTTTATAATCACTCTAGGGCATTCCATGGGGCTTGCCATGCTACAGAATCACTCAGATGACTATTACTTGTTTGAGCGATGTAACTGTAGAACCATTAGTAGAAGAGTGAAGAATCTGCTTCTTTGAGCTGAGTGTACTTAACAAACAGAATTTAATTAAAAAAAAAAAATAAAGTAGCCATTGTTATCTTGCATGCAGTGCCAGCTGATACTCATTGGGGATGGTGAGTTGAGGACAGGTCAATGGTGGGCAGAGCCAGACTCAACACTAGCTAGTGCTAATTAAGGGCGTTGGAATACACTCCTCCTTGAAGCTTGCCTGGCAACTATCTTGATGTTTTTTAGTCATTGGGCCAAAGGTTTCTTTTTTATCTAGGGTTTCAATTAGAGGCCTTCTTTTTTTAGGAGTTGCGTGGCTGTCTCTCATCTGAGGTCTGTTTTTTTTTTTCTTTTTTAATTGATGTTTTAAGCTGTTTTATGTCCTTGGTTTGTTTTTAATGCTTTGTTCTTATATTGATCATTTAAAATATATATTTATAAGCCAACACAAGAAGGATTTTGGGGAGGCAGCTTTAAAATCTCCCAAATAAATAAATAGTTTAGACTTTGGTAACCATACAATTTCTCCACCTGAAAGCACGTCTGATTGGTCAGCTTTTCCCACCTTTCTCTCTCTCCTTTCTCCCTGGGAAAGAACAGAATGATCAGCACGCCTAATCAACACATTATTGTGGATCCGTGGACCAGTCAATGACTCAGGAGGAGCCTTTAGAACTGTTCCCTGCCCAATGGACTGCTGTCCTTGTGTGGATGAGCCTGGCTTAAAGAGGAAGAAAAGTCCTCTGCTCCTTGCTTTCCTCCAGTACTGAGTTAGACAAAGGTAGGACACATGTCCAATCTGCATTGGTTTTTCCCTCCACTGTGCCTTCAATTTCACATCATCTCACAAGTTCCTGTCTACATTGCATGCTGCCATCGCCTTCCTATTGCATCGAGTCAGCATTGGCTGTCTGCATCATTTTATTGCCCTGTAGTGGCAACTCCGAGGTGACTAAAGCATCTCACGTTATCTGGATCTTGTTTAAAGTAGTTCCAATTGCTCCTCCCCACTCACAAGATTATGCGAGCAAAAAGCAGACAACTGGAACCGAATCCCCCCCCCCGTTGTCTGTGTGTTTAAAAGCAGTCGGGGAACATTTTTCTGTGATCATATTTATTTATTTATTTTTCTGGTGGGTTAGAAGCAGGCCCACCCAGTTTGTTCACTTTCCAGCCTCCCTCTGCCCCCCTCCACCAGGTCACCCCCATTTATTTTCTGCAGGGGAGTCATGGGTGCCATTTCCTCCCCGCAGCATAGTGCCCTGCTGGTGCCCTAGGAGGCCTCCCCCCTCTTGTGCACACTTTCCCTCCTATGCCCCCACGGTTGCCATGGTGAGGACTGATGCAGACAGCTAGCCTTTATTCCGAGCCAGAATGGGAGGGAAAGGGGGACAGAGTAGAATGGTGCCACAGCAGACTGAAGCTGCTTTACACAACAGATGCAGATTCAGCCGTAGACTAACTTAGCTGCCAGCTTACCACTCCCTGGACTGCCTGGGGAGGCTAGTAAGGAGGCAGGCAGGGGAAGTTGGGGACAGTGTGAGTTGGTGGGGCACCGCCCCATTAGCCCCTGCTGCTTCCATGAGCAGTTTCTCTGATACGCAAGTAGACTGTGAATGTGAATAGGTCTTTGAACAGAGAAGATCCAAAGAACAACATAAGCGGTCTTATTTGTATTCTTGTTTTAAAAAGAGGCACTCATACTTATTTCCACTGGTTAATTTCAAGGTAGTACCGGGAATGTGCACAAACAAGGCTGTTCTTGTGCCATGTCCTTCATTCAACATCTACTGCTCGTAACAGCAGAAATATTTGTGTCTCCCTGTCACAATGAAAATCATCACCCATTAATCTGAAATTTTAAAGTCTTTAGAACTCATTCAAGAAAGTGATTCTGTCCCTGACGGCAAGGACAGCTGTCAGAGTGTACCTCCTGTACTGTTCAAGTGATATGAATAAAATGTAGGTCATCAATATCATCTTCCTCCTAAGTTGCCAATGTTCACTGGCAGATATTTTCTATGGGTTTCCCCTCTCCCAATAGATGCACCCCCTTTAATTCAGGTGATTATTTAGAAACAATTAGATTCTTGAATACTGGTATAATGTTGCCAACTCCCAGTTGGAAAATTCCTGGAGATTTGTCAGGGGAAGATCCCGGACTCAGCAAGATTTGGGGAAGGAAGGGTCTTTAGCAAGGTATAATGCCATAGAGTAAGATATGCCACTGGTGGACCTCCTGATGGCACCTGGTATTTTTGGCCGCTGTGTGACAGAGTGTTGGACTGGATGGGCTGTTGGCCTCATCCAACATTGGCTTCTCTTATGTTCTTATGTAGAGTCCACCCTGCAAAGCAGCCATTTTCTCCATGGGGACTGATCATCTGGGGATCTGTTGTAATCCCAGATCTCCAGGTCACATCTGGAGGCTGGCAACCTTACCCTGAGCCATATTAAACGATTTCCACACTAATATTGACTACTGGCATAATAAGCATGAAGAAACTGTATGCATTTAATGCTACCAATATATTGGCAAAGCAATGTTAATCCCCAAAAAGGGGGGGGAGTATCAAACACACTTACAGTAAAGGAATGATAATTTGCCCTGCAGTATTTCAACTCTTCTCCTGTGTCCTTCCTTTTCTTTTTTTAAAAATCTAAAGGTCTCACTCAAAGGGAAGTTAAGCAGCTGCTAAAGTGAATGGGAGAATTAAAAGTGATGCATAGCCAAGGTATTTCATCTCTCCCTTGCAGAAACTTGTCTACCGGTGCCACCCTAAAGCAAAGTTGCCCCTTCTCTGCCCATTGAAGTCAATGGGCTTAGAACGATGTGACTTTGCTTAGGATAGTTAGATTCCAGTCCAGTAGCACCTTAGAGACCCACAAGATTTTGGAGTATAGACTTCTGAGAGTCAAAGCTCCTTGGGTCTTGGAAGCTTATACCCTGGAAACCTTGTTGGTCTCTACTGGACGCTACTGGACTCAAATGTAACTGCTTTGGCTGTCACTGTTACACTATAGGGGCTTCATGTTAATGTACTAGAAATAGAGACATTAGTCATTCAGTGTTATTTACACTTATTTCTAAATAGCTCTGCGATGAATATGAAGACAGTGTGCGAGTCTGTAAGACCCCATAGCAGGTAAAACTGGGGACTGCTACTGATCATGGGGCGTGATCACACACACAATTAGCCATGCCATAGGCATGAATCCCGGGTGGATTTAAAGGGCACAATCAGACACTAACATCTGGGAAGCACCCTGCACCTGTCAGCAACCCATTTTGCTCTGCTGCAGTCCCTTCTTTGCAATGCCCTCCCGTCTTCTGAGTGGGATATCAGAACTCCGAGATCTCCATTCTTTCTTGCAGCTGGCAAAGGGAGTCTTGACTCTCAAAAACTCATGCCCTGAAAACCTTGTTGATCTCTAAGGTGCTCCTGGACTCGAATCGAGCTGTTCTACTGCAGACCAACAATTGCTGTCCTCTTAAGGTCACCAGGTCCAGGTTGGAAAATACCTGGAGACTTTGGGGGTGGATCCGGGGGAGGGCGGGGTTTGGGGAGGGGAGGGGCCTCAGCATGGCACAATGCCATGGAGTCCACCCTTCAAAGCAGCCATTTTCTCCAGGGGAGCTGATCTCTGTCAGCTGGAGATCAGCTGTAAAAGTGGGAAATCTCCAGGCCCCACCTGGAGGCTGGCAACCCGTTGTTCTCTGGACCTGTCCTCTGAAGCTGTTTGTCTTCTTTTCCTGCTCTCCCTGTCCCCCTTTGGTAGGCTTCCTCGGTATCTCACATTGTGCCGAGCCCCCTGGTTTGGATTCACCGGCTGATTTCTGCACCTGCTAGAGTCCTTGTTCAAGTAGAATCATGGGGGGAAAAGAATTCCTCACACTGGCCTTGCGTGCCAAGTTCAACAAAGAGGATCCCGAGTTATTTTCCTGCTGCATTAGATATTTAGCCATTTCCTAGAAAGAAAGAAAAAATGTGAGGAATTTCACAAGATCTTGCACAGCCGCAGAAACTAAGCTGCACTAAATCCATTGACATTTCCGCTTGCATATTAATGGACCTCAGCCCCTGTTGCCAGCCGCTCTGCATTCCTAGCTGCCCAGGCCCCAGTGGTGCTACAAAATAAGAAACACGGAGCAAATTCAGCCATGTCTAATTTTGTTCTTTGTGGACCGTTGTGGGTCATGCTAAATTGCCAGCAAAACGGATAACAATGAACAGTGCTATTCTTTGCTTATAGCAGTGCTTATAAAAATGGCTACATGATTGTTCAATTTGGTTTGGGCTGGGAACACCCATTTCCACTCCATTCACTCAGTTTGTTATCATCTGGCGACACGAGCAGCATTCCATTTGTACTCTTAAGCTGGTTGTTTTTGAAGCGCGGTCAAAAGTAATGCTTCCAAGGAAAGTCCCCAAAGCTATCTCTCAATTTATTGTTCATACAAATCCAGATAATGCGCCATGAAACAATTTCCTCTGTTGCTGGTCAACAGACTGAACAAATTGGCCATTTATTAAATCATTCATAATTTCCTTGAGTATCCAGTGAAGAATTTATGGACTGCAGATCATTAACAGATTATTTTGGCTTAATGAAGACACTGTGCATTATGCACAATCAGCTGTTGAAGTGATTTACATATTTGGGAGCAAGAATTGTCCATCTGCAGCTGCAGAGAAGTATCCTAAAGCAACTGATTTCCAGTTACTGTGATTCTGTCAAAAATAAGAATCGAAGCACTGGCTTCTTGTACCAGATATTTCACAATTGAGCAGGTGTTCAGCCAAAAACTGGGGGGTGAGGCATAGGTGGGAAGGAAATCAGATTGAAAAAGCAAAATCTAAAATGGAAGCCCAGTATTCCTAAAGTTACTTATAGTGCAAAACTGTGCTGTTGCTATAGTCTAAGAACATCAGCTCTACATAGGATTACACTGTAAATATATTCTTTTTCAGATGTTATGTGCACAAATACCAGGAGCCCCCAATGCATGTAGAAGCTTCTAATATGTGCAGCCACCATGTTGTCTGAATGGGGGCAACGTGTATTTTGCAAGTGCATACACCCTTGGTAAATGGAAACTGACTACTATAATTATGAGTATTCTGGTTCATATTACCAACACTGTACACACATGGAAAATGTGTGTGTTCTTCTGTTCAGACAAAATGGCAACCTTATAAAGTTGGATCATTACAGAATGTGTGCTTCTGATATATGGAGTTGCCAAGTTCCTGGTGCAGGTAGAGGTAATGCCTTCAACGGGCTTCTGTTTTAAACTTAACATAAAAAAACCCCTTCATGAGTGGCAGTAATGATGCTTCATCCAGTTCTATAGCAGATGAGAGGTCACATCACGCTGTCATCAGCAAAAGACACTCTGCGCTCACCCAAGGGTAGTATATTTACCTTTTTTTGAAATCTTGGCATTAATATTCCTCATAGGTACCATTCCCCCCCCCTCCTGTAGTAGGAAGTCAGGTACTTCAAGATTTCCTGAACATTACGTATTCCTCAGCGCCATAAATCTGACCCCACAGTTTTGAAAGAAGTGAGGACTATGATAGTAATTACTCATTGGTGACAAGGAAGTATTCTGTTCATGCTAAGATCACAAGGCAAGTTGCAGTACCAGGGTTTGCTGGGAAAACCCTCTGGCTCACCTTGGGACTGGACTTGTTTAAACCCAGCTCAGATCACTCGTAAAGCTCAGACTTCATAGTGCCCCTGAGGATGTCATTGCAAGAGGAGGGCACTCGGTGCAGTTAGAACATGAAATGATGAGCACGTATCTTAGGACGTAAACTAACTAGAAAACTGACAAATTCGAGAATTCTACCCTCGCAAAAAATTACTTATCTGTTTTAGTAGATCAGTACCCAAAAGATGTAATGTTACATTTTGGCAAAGCTTAGATACTTGCTAAAATAACAGGGAAGCCTTTTCATACTCTTAATCAATGGGCAAATTATAGATTTAACAGTGCAATCCTATGCAGAGTTACTGCAGTCTAAACCCATTGCTTCTAATGCACTTAGACTGGAGTAATTTTGCACAGGATTGCACTGGTAATAATACAACTCCTATGCAAGATGCTGTGAAATTCTCTTCATTGCTGTACTGGAAGGTGGGTGATTTTGAATTTCTCATATCTTCCACTTCTCCTTGGTGATTTGCTATTTCTGCACTGTTTTTTTTTTTTTCATTTCCTTAAACTTCCCCCCCTGTAAAACACATTCATTTGCAACCTTTCTTGTGCATCAGTAAATTAGCATTGTAAATTATATGTATGTAGTATTCATAAATTACACACACTGCATTTACAAATACTGTATAAATCATTTATTTTTAAAATGTACAACTGCACTCTGTGGAAATAAATCTAAAAAAACCCCACCCATTTGAGGAAAGCAGGAAATTAAAACCATTGACAAAAATGTAAATTAATATAAAAATAAAGAGAGAACACTTGCTTATCCTACACTAGAGTGTATTCTGTATCCCTTCTGGCCTGAATGCTAAGGTGACTCTGATGCAGAACAATAACTTTAATGCAGAGGATCAGGAAAGAGCAGGGCTGCTAGATGTTTGTATGGCAGTTCCCAAAATTTCATGCATTGAAAGATGTTGGAACATATTGTGTGTGCGCAGCAAAGCTTGTGAGTGCTTGCTGCTCCTTCTCCAGGATTCTCCAGCAAGGTCTGGGGAGGATCAGACCTCACCATGTAGATTACAGTTCGTTGAAGGTCTTGTCATTGACATTTCAGGTCTTTATATTGTTGTACATATTAGATTCCATGTCAAAAATGAAGTCAAATGAGGAGGAAGATCTATGTTTTATTTCAATTAACAGGAAAACAATTGGACCAAATAACATTAAAAATTGACTACTTTCTTCTTTTTCTTCTTCTTCATCTTCTTCTTGAACATATTCTGAGCATATTCAGGAAATACATGATATTTTATAC
Organism: Gekko gecko; assembly: GCA_029375565.1. Classification (NCBI taxonomy): domain Eukaryota; kingdom Metazoa; phylum Chordata; class Lepidosauria; order Squamata; family Gekkonidae; genus Gekko; species Gekko gecko. Next base: position 182,128,936 of record JAPDNY010000004.1, read on the forward strand.
ATGGACTGACATCATCAAAAAAACAATGTTCAAAAAGTATAATTGGTTACAAAAGACAGTGGTCATTTGAATAATAAGCCTCTGATTTGTCAGATGTAAAGAAACCTATATCTACATCAAATCTATGTAAAACCTAAGTATTTACTTAACCTAAGCTAAATGATAATGGGCAAGGATTCTTCATATCCCAAACAAAAGTGTTTGTTGTTCTTGATATGAGACCAAAATCTTATCTGACCCAGACATTGCAAGGGTCTGCCCTTAAGAACTACAGAATCATAAACTTTGTACCTATTATGTTGTCTGCTAACAATATCAGACCTACAAGAGGAAAGCCTTTTATATAACAGGCCTTTCTAATATCCTAATAAAAGATTACTTAAAAGAACAATCCATAAAACCAAAAAAAAAATATGAGTATGAACAATCAAGAAGAAAAAAACTATATAAAAAAATCTTTATATTCCCATTCATACTACAATATTAATGGATTTACATTCAATTAGAGTTGGGGTCATAATTGATTTCATTAACCAATTACAGACTGGAACCATCAGTAGCGCCCATCTCTACTGAGGCCTCAGACAGAATACTCAGGATGCCAGGGGGGTATGTACTAATTGGTTGGTCATCGTATCAAAGGATCGACTTAGAGCAGAAGCTTTTTCAGCCTGTGGACAGCTTTAGATTTTTGAGAAGGGGTGGTGAATGTCAATACAAAATGGCTGCCACAGGCAGTGGAGCCACACAAAAGAAAATGGCTGCTACAGGATGCTAAGCTATCTATATTTTGATTGAACACATGGTCCAGCCACTAGGAAGACAGCAAGCCTGGAGAATGATGGGGTGGACTTCTACTGAACACTCACCTCCCTTCACACAACATTCCAGCTCCCTGGACCCTATGGCTAGAACAGAGTTCTCCAAAGTGGTTTCCATGTCACCATGGTGCTCATCAATAGTGGTGCCGGTGGCACTGCAAGCCTTCTGAAAAGCTCAGCAGGCACCATAGGGAGTACCAAGGTGCCCATGGGGACCACATTGGGGAACCCTGATTTAAAGAATGATGAACAAGGGAGCACACTGAATAAGGTCAAATGGAAAGACGGCTTCACTTTTGTTTTCATTGTGCCAAAGTCCCACCATTTTCTCAGAGAAATGTTCCATTTACTTGCATATAAACCGTTTTCTGATCAGCCTGTAAGAATATATTGCTCAGCTGTTCTTTCATCCCCCCCCCCAACAATCTTTGCATTCTAGGAAATAACGTCAAAATATTATTGCCAGAATTTGACTTCAGGCAATCAAAACTCTTCAAATGAAATATGCAGCTTTAGAAGTTTTTTTTTTTCAAACTAAAGAAAACAAGAACATCTGAGGAACTCTAGATTCCCCACTGATTTTGCTTTCTTAGGTTGTCAGAAAAGTCCACCCTTGGGCCTGTAAACCAAATGTCATATTGCATTAATCCGCTGTATCGATTGCTGGAATATCTTCTAATCTTTTTTTGTTTTGCATTTTGTCAAATAATTAGTATAACTCTTGAGAGATTAATGTATGATGGTGGCTTGTTCTATATCTTGGCCAAACAATCTGATGCTGGCGATTTCTGATGCTATGATTGCTTAATTCTTGTTTTCTAACAGTAAATGGCCTCAAATTAGAAAGGAAGTTATTTCAAAACCAATGGAAGAGGGGAGACCTGTTAATTATGGTTCCACTTCTTATGAATCAATTATTTGGGTACATGCATCAATCACACGGATATGCCTCTATTGCTCCAGGTCAAAGCCTGAGGGTCCAATCAAGTGGGAAGTTATCCCGTGCAAGCCTCACCAAAAAGAATGGGGAGATGTCTTCAAGGACCACTATGCTCAAATGTTTCATCTGCCATCTGGCCCAATGTTTATTAGAATGAATGAAAACAGTTCCCATCCACTCCAATAAGACACACGCTGGAGCACTTTGCATTGGATTGGCTTCTAAACAATCTGGTAGAAAGACTGCATGTCACATACAAACGTCATTGCATCTCAGATGCTTTGGGTGGTTTTCATGACCATTAACATTTACTGTTAGAAACAGGTGCCTTTGCATGGGAGATCTCACAACCTCTGTTTTAAATCCAGCTTCTCGATGTAAACTGAATACAAAAAATAATCTAGCTAGGGATTAATTCTCTTACTAGTCAACTTCCTGAGGCATTTTGCAGTTCAGTTAAACATATTCCAGCCTTTTGCAATGACATTGGTAAATGTCCGAAGAACCCTGCGGTGAGCTATTAAACACATTGACTCTCTGCTGCTAAGTAAGCTTGCTGAACTCATGGAAACCTCAAAGGGGAAGCTCAGTAGGGCACTTATAAAATGTGGCTCATTGTTAGTTTTGCTGGGGAAAGAGAAGACACAGATTACTCAGTAATGGTGCACAATAAGTGTTGGTGTGCTTTGCATTTCAATCTGGATCAGTATGCAGACTTGGCAAACAGCCATTCTGCTCAACCGGCATGTTTTTCAGAGATGGAAAAGCCTAGATTTCTAAATGTCTAGGGTGGCAAGAAAAGCCATATTGGGCATGCACTGTGAAATTGAGAAACTTGAAGGGGATGAGATACTGTGAATATTATCCATGTACAGTGGCTTGAAAGGCAAGGCTATGGTGTATATAACTGACTTATCTTCCCCATGGCTCTGCCTGACTTGCTTATGAGACTCAGCTCACAGTTGTTCTAGGCTCCAAATACATTAATTCATTAACTAACTATATATCCCACCCTCCCCTGCAAATGGGCTCAGGGCGGGTCACAACATATCAATTAACACATACTATAATTGAGCATTGAAACAAACAATAATTTAAGCAAATTTACAATAAAATTACATATAAAAACCAACTAGTCAGACAGTTCAGAGCACCTCCCGGAGGATGCTAATTTGATGGTAGTTAATAGCAATCTCTTTCTGGTAATGTTCTGTTGGTTTCTTTGAGTAGGGCAGGTCACATCGCAGTGGGCACTATAAGTACTGCAAACAGTACCAGTTGTGTGGACAGGGGAGGACAAGATGAATTAGACATCCACCATCTCAATCAAAGGCCTCAGTCAAAGGCCTGGGGGAACAGCTCTGTTTTACAGGCCTTGTGACCTTTGTTGAGGCTAGTTGGATGTCTTTTGGGCCACAGACTACCAGAAGATGATGGTCTGCTGATCTTAGAGTTCTTCAGGGCACATATGAGGAGAGGTGGCCCCATAGCTATCTTGGTCCCTGACCGTGTAAGTCTTTGAAGGTCATTACCAAAACCTTGAACCAGATCCAGTACTCAATTGACTGCTAGTGCAATTGGTGCAACATTAGCTGACAGCACGCCTGCATGGACATTGAAGTAAATGGCGAGCCCCAACCCCCGCTGAGCCTGCGCTGGCGGGGGAGGGCTGATTTGCCTCCGTGAGAGGCAGGGCGAGCAAGGACTCCAATAGGGGGCAGAGCCAGCCTATTTAGGTCTGGCTCTCGCCCCCCTCCTCGTCTGTCTGTTGGCGCGCTCGGGTGGATCGGAGCGCGCGGGCTTTGCTGCTGGTTGCTGGGGCCTTTGGCTGTGCAGAAGCAGCAATAGTCGGGCAGGCTAATTTTGATATTCGCGGCTCGGCGGCGGGGCGCTTGGGCGCGAGCGAGGCGCTCGGGCGGGAGTGATCCTTTCCATCGTCTTGTGTTGTGTTTCATAGGAGTGGAGTGGCATGGTTCAGGACCTGGCGGCAGCGGCTCCTAGGGGGTTTTATTGGGACGGGAACTTTTACAGCGCGTTTGGTGCTGGGAAGGAGTCCTCCTATTAGTGCGGTCTATCTACTTGGGGGGGAATCGGTCACTTTTAGTTCCCCTTAATCCCCGCCTTTGCCTTATTTTTTAGCTGGCTACTGCGTTGAGGCAAGCTGGGGTAGGGTTCTCCCCCCTTTTTCTTTTGAACACAGTTGCATGCAGCGTGGTGAGGCTGCTGTGCACATTGTATTTTGTTAATTGGGTATTTTTCCCTGCTTCCCAACCACCAGGCTTCAGTCATAGGAATTTGGCTTGTGGAGGTGGGCCAGTTTAGGCGGGAGGAATAACGGCCATTCTGGCAAGTTTTAAACGGCGGCCATTTTAGGTTGCTGGCCCGGTGGCCATTTTGGGGCTATCTCTATTAGGCAGCCATTTTAGGCACTCCTCTCCCCCATTTTTTCTGGCAGCCATTTTAGGTTCCGCCAATTAAGTGCCTTTTATATTTCCCTGGGGCTGGTGTGTGGGAATTACCCTGTACTACTTGCGACATTTCGTTAGGAATTGATAAGCATGGCTCCAAAGAAGGGTGCCGGGGTCTCTAAGGGGAAGCAGCCTGCCCCCAAGAGGGTTGGGAGTGTTCCAGGGCCAGGCAGGCAGCCTCCTCAAAAGCGGCCCGTTCAGGTCCCTGCACCAGTTCTGGTGGGTGACCCAGGGCATTCACAAGTTATGCAGCCCTTAGCTTCGGCACCATCGGGCAATGTGCAATTGGCAGTGGGTCCTGGGGCACCCACTGGTGTGATTTCACCTGCTTTTTGGATGCAGTTTGGGATAGTCCTGTTAGCAGGGCAATTCTGGACTGGTTAGCCGGTATTGAACAGCGTTTGGGTGGGTCTTCGCTGGCTGGTCAAATGGCCATGTCTTCTATGGAGTCATTTCAGGCTCAGGTACTAAACCGTCTTTCTATTCTTGAGAGTCGGTGTGCTGGTGTTCCAAGCCAGGCTGTTGTACCAGTGACAGAGGCAGCACGACCTGCGCCGATGGAGGTTGGCACTGCTGAAAGACGGTGTGACGATCAGCAGGTGGATAATCGAAGTGTCCCATCACAGGTGCCAGGTAGGCCAATTGCAACACAAACGGTTGACATCGCTTGGCCTTGGGGCCCTGTGGACTTACAGGCTTCTGCTGTGTCCCCTGCGCCCATGTTGGGGGGGCACCTCAGCCCAGGGTGGTCAGTACGCCTGCTTCAGATGGATCAGTCGGGGCTATACAGGCTCCACCTGCGGCTGGTGGGGTGTCACTGGCTGGCGCTTTGGTGGATCCTCCTGTCAGTGGGGGTTTACTGATGTCGCCTGCTGCTGGGTCTTCACCGGCCCCAGTTGGCATAACTCCTCCATCCTGCTCCGGCCTGCAATTGCAGGGTGGGGTGTGGACTGGGTGTGCTCCCCCAGATCCTGGTAATCGGAGCTATGAGATGGTGCCGGCGAAGGAGTTGCCTTCGGGGAGCTAGCCATGCCGTTAGGTGACCACCTCACTGCGGCTACCAGGGAGAAGATTCTGCGGGGAGATTACGTAGACGTTTTCTCCTTGTTGTATCGGGAGTTAGATAAGAAAGATAGGGAGGATCTTGATGAACGCGACAAAGAGCGCTTGAAGCGTCGTAGCGTGGACAGGATTTATGCTAACTGGTACCCTGGCTTCTTAATCTATGCGGGGGTGCTAGTCAGGGCGAAACCTGAAAGGGCCTCATCGTTGCTCCAGTATATGGATATAATCCATAAGGGTTATTCGGATTTTGCTGGGTCCGCATGGATGGAGTATGACAGGTCCTTCCGGATGAAGGCAGCTATGTACCCAGCCCTCCGTTGGGACTTGATCCATCCACATATCTGGATGCAGACGATGTCCCCAGCCAGGTCGATGGGGGAGAGCATTCAGACAGCGGGCATGTGGTAAAAAGGCTAATGCAGCCAATGTTGGGGTTTTTCGGTCCCCAGGTGGACAGGTAGTGCAAAGGCGCCCTTTGTGTTGGGAATTTTCCTCACAAGGGTCTTGCGGCCGTAAACCTTGCCCCTTTCGGCACGAATGCCCCCTCTGTGCCGGCCCCCACGCCTTTCCATCCTGCCCCAAGTCAAAGTTCAGATCAGCTGCTAAGGATGGCAGGGCTGGCAGACGTCAGGGGGGGGCGGTCCGGCCTTACCTGACAAAGGGACCCAGTCCAATTAAGGTCCCTGTGTTGGAGCGCTTGTTGCGCCTTTACCCTAAGTTTGCCGATAGGCAGTATTTGTTGGAAGGGTTCAAGTTTGGTTTTCACATTCCCTATATGGGTGAGAGATGTGCCTTTTCAGCTCCTAATTTGCCCTCAGTTCGTGGCATGGAGCAGGTTGTTAGAGCCAAGATTCTGAAAGAATGTTTGGAAGGTAGGGTAGTTGGTCCTTTTCCCTTTCCTCCGGTGCCTAATTTGCGGGTATCGCCCTTAGGCGTGGTGCCAAAGAAGGCACCTGGGGAGTATCGTCTCATTCACCATTTGTCTTATCCTTACGGCAGTTCGGTGAATGATGCCATACCTAGTGAACTCTGCTCAGTTAGGTACACTTCTTTTGATGAGGCGGTTGGCATGGTCCGTAGCTGCGGGCGAGGGGCCGAATTGGCTAAATGTGATATCAAGTCGGCCTTTCGTCTTCTGCCGGTCCATCCAGATGACTTTGTCCTTCTGGGTTTCTCCTTTGATGGACAGTACTATATGGACAGGGCCCTCCCGATGGGATGCTCTGTGTCCTGCGCTGCATTTGAATGGTTCAGTTCCTTTTTGGAATGGGCTCTGCGTGCACGCACGGGCTTGTCCAGTGCTGCCCACTATTTAGATGATTTTTTATTTGCTGGCCCTGCGGGATCTGGAATTTGTGCACAGTTATTGTCCAATTTTGAGCAGATGGCTATGGAACTTGGAGTTCCTTTAGCCGTTGAGAAAACAGAGGGCCCTAGTACGGTCTTAACTTTTCTAGGTATTGAGTTGGACACTGTGCTACAAGTGTCACGCTTGCCTCCTGATAAACTGGCTAACCTTTGTCGGTTAGTTGATGAAGCGTGTACTAAAACTAAATTGACACTCAAGGAGTTGCAACAGATAATTGGGCACCTTAATTTTGCATGTAAAGTGGTGGCCCCAGGGAGGGCATTCTTGCGCAGGCTGTGTGACTCAACAATAGGTTTAAGGCGTCCACATCATAGGACCAGGGTTACTCAAGGGATGAGAGATGACCTGTCAGTTTGGCGGGACTTCTTGGCCTCTTATAATGGGGTGTCCTTCTGGAGGACCGATCTCCAACTTGAGGCTGAACTGCAGGTCACCTCTGATGCAGCAGGCTCTTCAGGTTTCGGTGTCTACTTTAGGGGCCACTGGTGTGCGGAAGACTGGCCAGTTGAGTGGATTCATGCTGGGTGGGTGCGTGACCTGACGTTTTTGGAGTTTTTTCCCATAGTGGCAGCTGTGTACATATGGGCCGATGACCTGGCTTGCCAGACAGTTCACTTTTGGTGTGATAACATGGCAACAGTTCAGGTCATCAACTCCTTAACGTCTAGGTCACCCAGAGTAATGGCGCTTGTCCGGGCCTTTACCCTCCAATGCTTGCGCTACAATATTTTGTTTAAAGCCAGGCACGTGCCAGGAGTCAATAATGGGGTCGCTGATGCTCTGTCTCGGAAACAGATGGAGAGGTTTCGTCAGTTGGCCCCGGACTCCGACCAAGTAGCGGTAAGAATGCCCGAAGACCTGTGGCAGATTGGAGGGCTGAAGCCGAGAGGGCAATGGGCTTAGCTCTTGCACCCAGCACGCGCCGGGCTTATATGCGGGCCGGCCAACAGTTTGTGGCTTTTAGGCAGAAGGTGGGTCTTCAGCAACTCTGGCCTATCCCAGTGTCCCACCTGATCCAATTCTGCATGTCTGTGAAAGGTAAGGGTCTGTCTGTCCGTTCCATCCGGGGCAAGTTATCAGCCCTTGCCTTTGCAAGTAAGGCCGGGGGTTTCAGGGACGACACTGGGGATTTCCGTATTCGGAAAATGCTGGATGGCTGGGCCCGAGAGGATGGTGCTCCTCCTGACTCGAGAGAACCTTTTTCCCCTTCTGTACTTAAGGGTTTGAAACCCCAATGGGTTTCTTTGTGTTCGGATGCATATGAGGCTGCCTTGTTTCATTCAGCAGCATTGGTTGCATTCTTTGGGGCCCTGAGAATTAGTGAATTGGTGGCCCGATCCCGTCAGGACAAGTCGGGCTATGCGTTAAGCATAGGGGATGTCCGGGTAACTGAGGACGGCCTACACATTACAATCCGGCGTTCTAAGACAGACCAATTGGGCAAAGGCAATATAATTTCAGTGGGCCTTTGTTTTGATTCTGACCTGTGTCCGGTTGTGGCACTCAGTTCATATTTGGCATTGAGGGGGAGTAGTGCAGGTCTCCTGTTTATACACAGGGATGGATCGCCCTTGACCAGGTTTCAGTTTTGGGCAATTACCAAGAGGGCTCTGGTTGCTTTGGGCCTTGGTAGTTTCCAATTTGGGACTCACTCTTTCAGAATTGGGGCGGCTTCCACTGCTGCAGCTATGGGGTATCAGGGACCTGACATCCAAAGAATAGGCAGGTGGCGGTCAGCGCGTTACAAGACGTATGTCCGGACCTGCAAAGTCTGAGCTGCTCATTCATTTTGTTATAACGGGAATGGAGCATGTTGTTTTTGAGCCTTAGTGCTCTTGTCTTGTTTTAGTTAACTAGTTTCTATTTCAGGTGCGGTTGGTGGCCAAAGGAGGAGCCGTGTGCTGATCTGTGGCCACAGTATGGTGTTCTGGGCCGCGCACCAGGCCAAGAGAACGACCATCGGATCCCAGTTGGGATGCAGTGAGCGGGCAGAGGTCGAGTGGCTTGGCCAAAGAGGCATGCACTGGCCTCAGTTGATGCCGCTACTGTTTGGGGAGAGACGTGGTCCTCCGCCTGATGTACTGCTGATACACCTTGGTGGTAATGACTTGGGTCTCATGAAAGGTAAGGCCCTAGTCATTCAGGCCAAGGCAGATTTGGCTGGCATTGCGGACCGTTGGCCGGGGGTGCAACTGGTCCTGTCAGCGATTTTACCGCGTCAGGTGTGGCGCAGCATCGGTGACCCTAGGTGTCTGGACCGGGCGAGGCGGAATGCCAACTGGCAGTTTAAGAATGCCATGGAGGGTGGTTTGGGCATCTTTTTGTTGCACCCTGATATACGGGTCGATTTCCCTGACCTGTATAGGGGGGATGGGGTGCACCTGTCTAACAAGGGCAATGACATTTTTCTTTCAGATCTGAAGCGAGGGGTCCTGGCGGCGCTGGATCGCATGGTGGGGGCCAAGGCCTAAGCAGAGGCTTGGCCTTTGCTGTGGCGGGGTAGCGCGATCTGGATGGAAATGGTGAGCACCGGGGCATTGTTATAAAGGAAATAATGGGTCCTCCAGGAACGGCTTTCGGGCCTTTGCGGCTCAAGGCCAGGAAGGGGTGATCTTCCTTGGAACAATCTGGCCCGGCCTACCTTAGCGGGCCTTTGCGGCTTCTGGGGTGGTGGGTCAGGGGTTCTTTTCAACATGCCAAGCTGCTGGTCAAAAGCTACCTTCGGTGGCTTGCGATTGGAGCAGGTGCATCGCCCAGAAGGAAATGCAGGAGGTCAGGAGTTTGACACCTGTCATATTCCTCAGTACATTCTGATAACCCCTCGCTAGTATTTGTTGTTATTAAATAATTAATAAAGTGGCCCTTGTTAAATCCATATTGGTGTCTGTCTCTTCATTCCGACTGCGGGGCAAGGCGAGCCCCAACCCCCGCTGAGCCTGCGCTGGCGGGGGAGGGCTGATTTGCCTCCGTGAGAGGCAGGGAGAGCAAGGACTCCAATAGGGGGCAGAGCCAGCCTATTTAGGTCTGGCTCTCGCCCCCTCCTCGTCTGTCTGTTGGTGCGCTCGGCCCACCCTCCCGCCCTGTTTTTAGTGCAGGTTTCACCGGCTGCCTTTTCTGGAGCCAGGTAGGAATTTTTCGCACCCATCGGTTTGGCCTATGGATGGGGGTGTTTTTGCCTACCTTGCACTGATGATGGTGGCGTTGGTATATTGGCTTCGGGGGCCGGGTTGTTAAATAGGATGGTCACTTTAGGTTTGGCGGGGTAGCGCGATCTGGATGGAAATGGTGAGCACCGGGGCATTGTTATAAAGGAAATAATGGGTCCTCCAGGAACGGCTTTCGGGCCTTTGCGGCTCAAGGCCGGGAAGGGGTGATCTTCCTTGGAACAATCTGGCCCGGCCTACCTTAGCGGGCCTTTGCGGCTTCTGGGGTGGTGGGTCAGGGGTTCTTTTCAACATGCCAAGCTGCTGGTCAAAAGCTACCTTCGGTGGCTTGCGATTGGAGCAGGTGCATCGCCCAGAAGGAAATGCAGGAGGTCAGGAGTTTGACACCTGTCATATTCCTCAGTACATTCTGATAACCCCTCGCTAGTATTTGTTGTTATTAAATAATTAATAAAGTGGCCCTTGTTAAATCCATATTGGTGTCTGTCTCTTCATTCCGACTGCGGGGGCAAATGCATGCCACTGCATTTTGCACTAGCTGCAGTTTCTGGGTCAGGTTCAAGGGCAGTCCCACATAGAGCAAGTTGCAGTAATCCAGCCTAGAAGTGACATTGCATGGATCACTGTAGCCAAGTCCTAGGAGGTGAGATAAAAAACCAGTTGCCTGACCAGCCACAGATGATAAAAGGCTGATCTGGCAACAGTGGTGATCTGGACCTCCATAGAAAGGGAGGCATTCAGGATCACCCCTAGAAGAGAAGAATAAGAGAGAAGATATTGGATTTATACCCCACCTTTCACTTGGAGTCTCAGAGCGGCTTACAAACTCTTTTCCCTTCCCCTCCCCACAACAGACACCCTGTGAGGTAGGTGGAGCTGAGAGAACTCTAACACAAACTGCTCTTTCAGGAACAGCTGTGCCAGAGCTTGTGACTGACCCAAGGTCACATCAGCAGGTGCAAGTGGAGGAGTGGGGAATCAAACCCGCTTCTCCCAGATTAGAGTCCGTGCACTTAACCACTACACCCTAGGCTCTTCACCCTCAGTGCTGGCATCAATGGTGTCCCTCCCCCCAAGGGTTGGGAGATGAATTCCAGATCCCAGACCTGCATGGCTCAGGTACAGGACATCTGTCTTTGTTGGATTTAATTTCAGCTGGCTCTGCCACAGTCAGCCAGCCACAGCCTCCAATGCCCTGTTCAAGACATATGGGTTGGAGTCCGGTCAGCCGTCCATCAAAAGATAAAGCTGGGTGTCATCAGCGTACTGGTGACAATCCAGCCCAACCCCCCCCCGACCAAGGGAGTGCATGTAGATGTTGAACAACATTGGTGAGAGGATTGCCCCTTATGGTACACTGCACTCTAGCAGGTATCATGGTGGAATTATCTACCCGAGCACCACCCTCTGTCCCCAACCATGAAGAAAGGAGGAAAGCCATTGTAAGGCCATTTCCTGAATCCCTACATTGGTGAGGTGGTGGGTCAGAAGATCATAGTCAGCTGTGTTGAAAACTGCTGTAAGATCAAGAAACAACAGCAGTGCCGACCCACCTCAGTCCAGGTGTCTCCAGAGGTCATCTGTGAGGGCAACCAACATGGTCTCCATCTCATGGCCAGGGTGGACATCAGACTGGAATGGGTCCAGGATAGAGGTGTCATCCAAGAAAACCTGGAGCTTCAGTTGGTGTGCAATACTATGAGAAATCACTGCCATGTCATCTCAGTAGCATAACTAGAATGGATTGACAGAGACAACTCCTCTTGTTTCCAAATTGCAACAAACAGTATTCTCCATTCTTAACATACCAATACTTATTGGCATGTTTTCTTTTCAGCATGGACTAATCGAGCAAATTTTCAAAAGGTAAAACTAGCTGTATTGGAGCCTTGGTGAGAATGGCTATGTACCGACAGCTTAAGGCAAATTTAGTAGTGGAATATTGCTGACAGAAGAGGGGGAAAGCACAGATATCAGGGTTTTCTGAATTCACATTTTCCTTGCTTGTGTGTTCCTGTTGCTTCAGGGGTGTGTGTGTGTGTGTGTGTGTGTGTGTGTCTGTTTTGCTCCCTCTAGTGGTCACATTCGATATTGCATTTTTTGCTCCCTCTAGTGGTCAATTCGATATTGCAGTGCTTTATATCCAGCATAAAACCCTGCAGTTTAAATCTGCCGAACATACTGTAATATCAAATCAACCTGTAGAAGTAGCAAAACATATGTGGAACAGCCCCCCCCCCGAGAAACAGGAACACACAAGTGAAGAAAATAAGATGGTGGAAAACCCCATTGACACTAGAGAATTGTGTTTCTTTTAGCACACCAGTGGTCATTTAGACCTTCAGTAACAGTACCCTTAGAAATGCTCAGCCTTTCATAATTTCTATTTGATGCTGCTCCTTGTAGAGGTGGTGTATGGACAAGGAAAAAGAAAGTCTGTTCTGGATGCAGGAATTGTGAGCAGGAGCTGGCTGTGTGCAAGCGGAAAGGGGGAAGGGTGCTTTAGAATAAATACCACACAAGGCTTGTTGCTTTATGAAAAGAAAGGGTATTCTTTATCAGTAAAGAAATCCACACTATAATAGGAAAAGCAAGGTAGGAATTCTAATTAGCTAGGAGATGGAGACAGATCAAGAGAGCACATGTTGCCCGTTTGGAAATCTGAGAGAGGAAGCTTGAAGAAAGAGAGGGAGCCAGAAGGGAGTCATTAAGAATCTCAGTCTGAGAAGAGAGGAACAGCAGAACAGATAGCGGAGAACAAACAGAAGGATTTGATATGACTATCTTGGTAGCTCTACTGTCCCCTCTGCAGTCCAGTTTGCAAACAGGCAATGCTCCACTGTGCTTCTCTTCCAGCAGAAGTGCCTGGTTAGAGCACTGTATCTGTCAAGTGCCACTGTTAACAACAGAAATTGTCAGAGGTTGGAGTGTTCAAACTGAATGAACCTGGCCTAACATCCAATTTTCATTAGTAATCTCCACCATTCATGAAAGATGTGGAACAGTGTTAAGATTGATTTCTTTCATGGCTCTCTCAGGTGAGAGTGTCTGAAGACTAGAAAATGCATTAATCACCATGCGGCCCTTTTAGGTAACACCAAAATGGGTGTCCTCATATCAGCAAGTGTCTGAAGAACTTTTGTTCAAGGAATTAGTATCATCAATCCTCTTAGATCTCTGTACAATGGAGGAGAGGGAAAGAGCATTGTCGATGTCACCTGTTAGTGAATGGCAATGGCAAAATAGTATAACATTTCTAGAAGCAAATGACACATATCAGTATTCCTGTGCATAAGGAAATGTTGTGGGTAGGAATGGACACAAACCAGGAGGATACAGTTTGGTTCAGTTTGTGGTTCATGGTGCGCCCAGTTTGCCCACCAAGCTAGAGACACCCCCAGTAATCTAGAGACACCAAACTCACAGGGGATCTCCAGATGAGTCTCCTCTACTGTTCCTCCAGGTTTGGTGAGGATTGGATTTATGGGGTCTGAGTTATGTCCCCCAAAATAGGTGACCCCAGGCAGTCATTTCCCCAGAAAGCACTTTCCTGGGGGCCAATGAACACATGAAACTGCCTTACACTGAATCAGACCCTTGGTCCATCAAAGTCAGTATTGTCTACTCAGACTGGCAGCGGCTCTCCAGGGTCTCAGATGGAAGTCTTTCATATCACCTACTGCCAGATCTTTTAACTGGAGATACCAGCAATTAAACCTCTGAGCCGCTGCTCCTCTTCATTGACTAGCCTTCTTTGGCACCTTCTTTGGGAGGGCGTAGCTTGGACCCCATAGACCCAATCCTCACCAAACTTGGAGGACAGGTAGAGCAGAGTCAGCTGGAGATCACCTATGAACTTGGTGTCTCTAGTTTGCAGAGGATCTGTTCTATACACTCCCGAAGCTCCTGAGCCTGCGCAAGTGCAAGTTCAGGAGGTTCAGGAGTGTATAGAATGGATCCTGTGCAAACTACAGACATAAAAATCATAGGGGACCTCCACTGGATGTTCATCTACATGCCCTCTAAGTCGTTGCTTTGAAGTTTTGTAAACATTTTGATTGTGGGCAAGCTTGGAATTTTGAGAGGAGATGGTGAGAGCAGAAGGCAAAGCCAAACACAATACCTTCCTCCTCACTTTGCAAAAAAGAATCACAGAGGGTTTTTTAAAAAAAAATGAAGGAAAGATCAGGGAAAGGAAGGGAGAACAAAAGAAGCAAATCCTGAAGGGGGAATGGAACGGTTTATTTATTTATTTATAAATTTATGGATCGCCCAGTCCCTGAGTTCACAGGGCTCTGGAGAATGTACAACAGTAAATAAAATACAATATAAACATCATTAAGTCCCAACAATAATTAATCCAATAAAACCTTAAAAACAGTTCCCAGATGGTGTCTATAAATAAAATTTTAAGCCAGTTCTGGACTGTGTTGCCACCTCACAGGCAGGGTACGGAGGAGGCTGAAAGAAAAAAAAGATGGAATAAAGGAGGGGGTACCAGCCATGATAGAGCCCATCACTGTCCTCAACCAAAAGTTGACTAGATGCTGACTAGTCCTTATGATGATCCAGTGTTATGCAATCCATGGGAAACTTTCTTATTGGAATGAGGGCAGCCATTAACAAGCCCTGCTTTACAAAGGCCCCACCCACTTTCTAAAAAAAGGGACTTGGTGGCACCTGGGTAAGAACTGGTGGGCAATATAGTGCCCATGGGCACCATGTTGGGTAACCCTGGCTGAGAAGATCCCACCCCTGTCAAATTTCTCCCTGAGATGTTGAGGCTCAGATGTCACTCTGCTCAGTGGATTCTACAGCCTGGTTCATACATGTAGATAGATACCATAACAGTAAACTGAGGTGGTAGAATGGACTACTTCACTTGAGATTGCAGGTGATGGATCATAGATAGATAGATGGATGGATGGATGGATGGATGGATGGATGGATGGATGGATGGATGGATAGATATGCTTTCATATAGAAAATTGCATATATATTTTTTAAAAAACCTATACAGTAGAGAGAACAGTGCCATGCCTTGTCTTTGCTTTGTATTTTTAATATAGGGGAACATTCCAAAACATGACTATACTTGATCCTGTACCTGGAATTCCTGTACCTGAAATCCTGTACCTGGAACCCTTGATCCTGGTATAGTCTACTCTACTAGCTCAGTTGTCTTTTGTTTCTACCTCATTCCCCTGCATTTATGAACCAGACATAAGAACATGAGCCTTCGGGGAGAGCGGGATACAAATCCAAATAAATAAATAAATAAATAAACAAACAAACAAACAAACAAACAAACATATGACCAATGGCCCATCTAGTCCAATTTCATGCCTTTCACACTTGTCAACTAGTTCCTCCAGAGGTACAACAACAGGGCATAGAGACTGAGGCCTTCCCCTGATGTTGCCTCCTCATCCTGGAACTGGTCCTCAAAAGTTTACTGCCTCTAAACATGGAAATTCCCATCAGTCACCATGGCTAATAGCCACTGATGGACGTGGGAACCATGAATCTGTCTAATCCCTTTTTAAAGCTGCCTATGCCTGTGGCCATCACTACACCCCCAGGCGGTTAATCCCATGTTTGAATCACTCACTGTGTAATGAAGTACTTCCTTTTATCCATCCCAAATCTACTGCTCATCAGCTTCTTTGGATGCCCTTGAGTTTTAGTATTTGGGGAAAGGGAGAATTTGAGGAAAAAGTTATTTCTTTCTACTCCTTCTTCCCTGAGCGTGTATATATATATATATATATATATATATATATATATATATATATAAAAAAACTTCTATCATGTCCCCTCTCAGTCGTCTCTTTTCTTTCCTTATTGAGAAGGTGTTCCAAGCCCCTAATCATCTTGGTTGTCCTGTGTTTCCACCCTGGTTTCAGGCTCTGAGGAATCTGTCCCATTCTTTTTTCTATAGATGGGCTGACCCTGAGGGAAAAGAATACAGTATTAATGTTATTTGTTTGGACTCGTCAAATAAACACTCCAAGTTGTCATCCTTTTATCATCTATACCAGAATGAATTATTCTTTAATGATAAAAATACCACCAATGGAATAAAAACAATTCAATTATTTTCAATTGCCAATTAAGTCTGAATGATCCCGCTATTCCCTGACAATCAATAATGTGGGACATAATATGCAAGACAGTTGAAACCAAAAAAAGCTCTCTCCTGAGCAACAGGCTGGTAATATCACTGGTTGTGGAAACGTGCCTTCCACATCTAAGAACACTGCTGGCATTCCAATGAAGTTCTCCCGACTGCTGGAAGTAAATTCTGATGGACCCACTTCCTGCTAGGTTAGGTCCCATTTGTGGGGCACAAAAAACCAAAAGATGCTTTGTGTAGCCTCAAACTAAAGCTCACAATTGGTTGGAGCCTATAAACCAGTTCTCTGCAATGGGACATGCTTCATATTTTACTTCTAAAAGTACCAATTGGATGTAATAGGTGACCTGAAATAAATTTTATTTCATACTACATCTTCCTTTAATATACGAGGGAATACAGGAAGTAAAATATTTTATTGCAGCTGTTTTCAGTAAAGTCTTTCTAGTACAGGGGTCCCTAATGTGGGAACCTTTTGTAGTGCCTGCCAAGTATTTTAAGGATGTGGGCGGAGCTTTTGCCCAGGAGGGCTTCAGATGGGCCATTTGAGATTTAATTGGCTGTGCACATTTTTTTTAAAAAAACTATTGCTTCAGCAGTAGTCACCACCAAGGGTGTAGGTGGGGTATCCCCCGCTGCCAGACTGTGCCCCCCAACTGCCAATCAGCTAGCTGGTGGAGGACTTACCAGGAGAGGGAAGGAGGCCCAGGCAATGCCACTGGTGCAGTGGTGACGTGACTTCCAGCATGCATCTGAAGTGACGCCATCACATTAGCGACATCACAGCGATGGTATTTGGGCAAAAATTGGATAATAGAAGCCATTTTTACCTCAGAGTTCTTGCCCAAATACCAAAGTGTTGCCACAGCATCATAGTGCGCTGACATTACTTCTGGTGCAGGCCAGAAGTGACGCAGCCACATTGCCAGTGACGTCTCCTGGGCCTCCCTCTTATTCATGGTGAAGGGCTCCCCCCATCCCCCACCGTTATGCCTTGTCTGTTCATGACTCCAGTCTGTGGATTTGCATATCCACAGATCTGGCCACACTGAGAATTACACATATTGATAAGCACTTAGGGGTAGCATTCCTTTCTCTGTCCGTCTCCCAACCTTTTTAATTGCCCCTTTCTGCCCTTGAAAAGTTAAGAGAATTCTCCGTCTGAGACTGCTGCTTTGGGAGGGTGGCGTCTCCTCAATTTTTATTTATTTATTTAATTTATATCCCGCCCTCCCTGCTGGAGCAGGCTCAGAGAGGCTGACATAGAATTTAATGGACAGATAGGTAAAGGTAAAGGTTCCCTTGCTCGAAAGCCAGTCGAATCCGACTCTAGGGTTGCGGTGCTCATCTCCGTTTCAAAGCCGAAGAGCCAGCGCTGTCTGAAGACATTTCCGTGGTCATGTGGCCGGCATGACTAAACACCAATGTGCACAGAACGCTGTTACCTTCCCACCAAAGTGGTACCTATTTATCTACTTGCAATTTCTTGCTTTCGAACTGCTAGGTTGGCAGGAGCTGGAACTAGAGACGGGAGCTCACCCCGTCATGCGGCACCCGGGTCTCAAACTGCTGAACTACTGACCTTCCACAGCCTGCAGTTCAGCGTCTTAACCACTTGAGCCACCGCAGCTCCAGATGGACAGATAAAACAACAACAACAAAAAAATAAATTTCAAAATAGCATTTTTTACTCTGAATACCTACAAAAGTCCCACTAGTAGGCAGAAACCTGACCTTTTTCTGCTGTTGGCTTTGTCTTGTTGCTTTCACGATAGTTATAGCATATATTTAGCTGTCAGAGGAACCTGACTTTGGGCCTACCACAAGCTGGAAACCTCGCAATGTAATGCAGCCATGCTACATGGGAGAAATGGAGAGCTCGCCACACAGACACAACTTCCAGTAGCATCTTCATAGTATACCCAGGTTGGCACTCTGAGGTCTAAAGAACATGGGACCATCTAAAGTGCTTCTCCTCTCATCTCTGTGTCTGCATTGATGGTGGGTAATTGAAATCACCCTGTTTTCCGAGACACCATGTTTCTTTGGGAGCTATGTTCACTCATTTATCTCTTCACAGAATGTAACTACCTATTGAAATGCCGCTGATCAAACCATTGGGAGGCTGGAGCCGTAACTGGCAGGAAGGCAACTCATCTGTCAAGTCTTCCCCCTCCCCATGTTATGATGGTTTAGGTCACACACAGATACAACACAATACAGCGTGACACTCGTGACATAATTCAATTTGTCATGGCAGCATACAACATTTGGGCAATTTGTCATAGCAGCATACAACGTACAGGGGCACAAGGTTTTAGAAGCACGTCGTGAAACTCTGTAAATGTACCTGGAAGCCGAAAGTGAAAAGCCTGCTCAGAAAGAGACAGCCGTGAACTGAAGCAACAGGGTAAAAATAAGCTGCTTATTTCTCTTCAATATAGTTGTTATGGCCCCACCTAGAGGCAGAGTCTATTTAAGCATTCTCTGTGGAAACGGACTTGGCCAAGTCTTTCTTCAGAAGGCAGACTAAAGCTGTCTATTGGTCTCATCGGCTGATGACTGATCTTAATACAGGGCTGCCAAACCCCCAGTGAGGATGTGGGAATCCCTCCCTCACAAACACACCTGTTGCCTGCTGCCACTGTGAGCAGCGGCCGGGAGAATATTTTAAACAAACAAACAAACAAAACACCTTGCTGCCAGCTGCAGCCTCACGTCACTTCCAGTATAACAACAACAACAACAAGAACAACAACAACAACAACAATAATGATAATAGTAATAATAATAGTAATAATAATAATATGGAAGTGACCAGGGGGGTAGCTCTAAGAATTGCTAGAAAACTTCCTGGTGTAGTGGTTAAGTGCGTGGACTCTAATCTGGGAGAACTGGGTTTGGTTCCCCACTCCTCTACTTTTAGCTGCTGGATGACCTTGGGCAAACTATAGTTCTGTCAGAGCTGTCCTTGAAAAGGCAGTTCTCGAAAGAGCTCCCTCAGCCCCACCTACCTCACAGGCTGTCTGTTGTGGGGAGGGGAAGGGAAAGGAGATTGTAAGCTGCTCTGAGACTCCGAATAAATCCAATCTCCTCCTCCTTCTCCTCCTCCAGCTTACATTGACTTGGATGGATCAAGGTGGGCAGCCATGTTGGTCTGAACAACAGAACAAAGTTAGAGTCCAGTGGCACCTCTAAGACCAACAAAGTTTTATTCAAGGTGTGACGTTTCATGTGCATGCACACTTTGTCAGACAATGAAATGGAATTACAGATCATACTTCTATATATGCAGGGTCCCCTGCATGCAAAATAGTGAAGAGATTAAAAAAAAAAAAATGACAAGCTTGGTTTCTGGTATCATCATTCTTTTTATCTGTTAAAAAAAAAAATGTCTTCACTATTTTGCACACTAATTTAACAAGCCGCCCTGTATACGTACAAGTATGACCTGTAATTCCATTTCATTGCCTGATGATGTGTGTGTGCACATGAAACGCTCACACTTTGAATACAACTTTGTTGGTCTTAAAGGTGCCACTGGACTCTAACTTTGTTCTGGGATGAAGCAGCTTAAATTCCAGTTGGGTGCTTGCAACTTCTTTGTTTCAATAACTCCTGAGGCCCTGGAGGCTGGGAAAAAATGACAACTCCCAGTTGCCCCAGTCAAGGAATGACACTCCTGCTTGAGAGCCAGTGTGGTCTAGTGGTTACAAGAGTCAGACTAGTATCTGGGAGACCCAGGTCCAAATCCCCACCCATGCCATGGAAGCTGGCTGGGTGATGTTGGGCCAGTCACACACTCTCACCCTAACCTACCTCACATGATTGTTGTGAGAGTAAAATGGAGGAGAGGAGAGTGATGTAAGCCGCTTTGGGTAATCATTGGGGATAAAGGCGGGGTATGAGCAAATTTAATAAATTTTTAAAATTAAGAACATCCAGACTTGTTGAGGTGTGCAAAGCCTTTCCTGTTGCTCGCAAGCCACCCTTTAACTTGGGGGTTCCCTCCCCCACATCTCTTCAGAAGGGTAAGCTTGCTTGGATGGGGTGGGGGGGAGAGTACTGGCTCCCTCTCATTTTGCTGTTCTTAACTTTCACACGGACAAGTCTGAAAGAAGAAGAAGCGTAGATTTTTATACCTTGCTTTTCTCTACCTTGAGGAGTCTCAAATAGGTTTCCAGTCACCTTCCCTTCCTCTCCCTTCAACAGGCACGTTGGGTGGTCGGCAGGGGGGAGGCTAGGAGAGCTCTGAAGAATGGTGGCTGGCCCAACGTCACCCAGCTGGCTTCATGTGGAGAAGTAGGGAGTCCAATCCGGTTCTCTTTATTGCAGTCTGCCACTACTAACCACTATACTACACTGGATTCTCCTAGAAAGGATCCAAGAATTTCCCAAGAAATCTTGGGAGAGCCGAATGTCTCAGGGACCTCACCCACCTTTAGTCAAAATGAGAGTATCACTTGGAATAGGTCTGGGGATGCTCTGGGCTTAGAAGAGCATCACAAGCATCCTCTATGGGTTAGAAGCCCGGCAGCCTTGCTTCTCTGGCTATGGGATGGAGTGCACCCAGTCCACAGTACTGTAGGGTTGCCAGCCTCCAGTTGGGGCCTGGGGATCCCCCACTTTTACAACTGATCTCCAGCTGACAGAGATCAGCCCCCCTGGAGAAAATGGCTGCTTTGAAGGGTGAACTCTATAGCATTGTACCATGCCGAGGCCCCTCCCCTAACCCCACCCTCTCCTGGCTCCAGATATTTTCCAACCCAGACCTGGCAACCCTATGGTGCCGTCTCTGCCGAATGACAGTTCACTCCAATAGATGCTCAGAACACCGGGAATTGAAACGGATCCTCTCTCAGCATGGCTCTTGTGCTTTTATGCCTTTTTTAAAAAAAAATTGCAGGCAGAGTTGCTTGCTGCTGTCCAGCTGCCCCGGGCGGCTTATCTCCACAACTGAGGCTCAAGGGAGCACCTGTGTAAACAAACCTCATTACGGAATGGCTCTTTGCCGCTGAGTGATTAGGTGCTTGTTTCCACACATTTCGGCTCCAGAGATAATAGCTTATCTTTGGGGCCGGAGTTGTGAAGTGCTCAGAGGCAGAGTGGAATTAACTAATTGAGGCTGTTTGCACAAGGGATCGGGAGCTCTTATCTCTCAAGCCACAGTTCAGAAGTGAGGGCAATTAACGCCTCCCTGCAATAGTTACCTCTCTCCATGAAGGGTCCCCCAGGGAACACGGCTGCTTATCTGTTCAATGCAAATGCTGCACCTTCTAATGCAACAGCCATCCGATTCTTCCTTCCTGACTTTCCCTCACTGTTCTGGTCCCTTCTGTAGGGTGGAGAAACCTCTCACTCAAATGACCATCCCCACAGCCTCTTTCCTCTTGCTGAGCCCAGGTGGTCTGTACAATGGAACTGTGCGTGATGAATAAGATGGGCCACCTGGTCAGTACTTGGATGGGAAACCAGCAAGGAAGACCAGGGTTGCTATGCAGAAGAAAGCAGTGGCAAACCGCCCCTGCTTATCTCTTGCCTTGAAAACCCCACACAGTGGGCGATTCTGCATCTGGCATTTGCTCCACACTTTCTCAACACTGAGGAAAAGGTGCAGCACAAAACCACATTCACATACCCCGGGGCAATGCCGTATTGACTGTGAAGTCACCCCTGAATGGCCATAAATCTATGCAGAAGGTCCCATAAAACCCAATGATCGAAGAAAGTGAAAGTGGCATGCAGTGCAGAGGGTACCATAAAATTCGATGATCAAAGCAAGTGAAAGCAGCATGTGATGCAGAGGGGGATTTCTGTTCCAAGGTGGGTTTGGTAAAATAACAGAGGGAAAAGTCAATGCAGAATCACCCACTGTTGCTATAGTGGCTTGTAGGAACTTTATTAGTAGTAGTAACATAATACTCTCCTCTGATAGGGAGGATACTTACTGTCAGGTGACCAGAATCGCATAACACCTTAAAAACTAACAACATTTATTTCAGCATGAGCTTCGTGAGTCAGAGCTCACTTCTTCAGATGCATAGAAGTATACATCTATAGACTAGGTTAAATACCCAGTGTGGATGGATGCTACAAAGTGAGGCTAGAGTAAAACAAGATCCAATCAAAAGAAAACTCAGTTCTCTTAGAGTAGATATGAGACACCTCCAGTCCTCAACATCAGAGCAGATCTAATGCAAGACTGAGGCTCGATCTGCATCTAGCATTTGCTCCGCTGTCTTACCAAACCCACACTGGAACAGAAACCCCCATCTACATTGCATGCCACTTTCACTTTGATTGAGTGTCACATTTTAGGGCAGTGTCCAGACTGCATGCTGCTTTCACTTCGTTTGATCTTTGATTTTATTGTGGTTGCCTGCATAGATTTATGGCCATTTTATGGCCAATCAGGGATGATTCTGCAATCAGTACAGTGTTGGCCTGGGGTAGTTGAATGTGGTTTTGAGCTGCATCTTTTTCTGTTCCAGTGTGGGTTTGGTTAAACAACTGAGCAGATGCTAAATGCAAATTGGCCCTAAATGAGATAGTGGAACAAGTTAAGAACTGTAAGGGGTGAGCTCACAGAACCTGTAGTGAGTTAGGTCCCTATTAAATCCATGAGGGCTCTTGAATTTGCGAATGAATTCTAACTCAGCAGGCCTGGGCTGGATTATGAAAAAATCCAATGAGGCCAGCTAATGCACCATTTCGCTTCTGGCAGGAAACCCCCCCCCCAAAAAACATGGAAGTGACATAGGGTAGCTCCAGGAACTGCCACAAACTTTTAATGGTAAAAACATAACGTTTCTGGTGATTCCTAGAGCGGCATGTATTGCTTCTGGGGTTTCTTTGTTTGTGACTTTGTTTGTTTTTACCAGAAGTGATTCTTCAGCTGGCATTGCAGCTCCCCCATATCCCAGCCCACGGCCCTCTTGCCAACTGCCAGGGAAGGCCAAGCTATTTACAAGACCTATTTATTTATGAGCAATTGGAAAACTTGGGGAGAGGGGGGGATTCCAAAAGGTGCTCCACTGTCATTTTGAAATAGCCAGGCTCTTAATGATATGATCCCAGGGAGTTTTGCTCATCGGTAGTTCTGTGTAAGTGAAAGACTGGCTATGTCAGTCACTGTCCAAGCCAATCAGCCTGAAAGGGGGGGGGAGGTTTTTAATGTTGGTGGTTCATGTTGTTTTGTATTGTACTGTTTTTACTAGATGCCTCAGTCAGCATGCCATGTTTCTGAATAAATAATAAACAATAGATGATGATGATGATTAGTGATGAGAAGTCTTGAGTTAAGTTCCTCCTTCAAACTAGCAAAAGGGGCTAAAGGAAATTCTTAGGAGAAATAATGCAAAAGAAGCCTTGTTTCCACAAAAAGGGTAATACTTTTCCCCTTAGGGAAATCCTGTGAAAGTTGCAGGTTGGACTGTTTAAAGCAAATAAACCATTTGAGACCTCTTACATTGCCCAAGAATGTCGTGTATCTGAAGAACTTAATCTTCCAGACTGGGTGACTGAGGAACCATTGTTTTATATATTTCAGCGAGTCTGAGTGAATCCGCAGTTATGTTTCACCTGTTTGGTGGTCCTATTCTGGATTATTTCAATCCACTCAGCCTAGAGGAAGTCGACTGCTCTCAATGGTATGCCCAACCACATGTGGCCTTGATCCGTGTCCTTCATGCCTTATAAAAGCAAGCCATGAAGGGTTTCAAGGTGCCCTCAGGGATGTTATCAACCTCACTGAGGGACTGTTCTTGGGGGCACTCAAGGAAGTGATGGTCCATCCTCTCCTAAAATAACAACACATCCTTGGACCCAGCCGAATTGGCTAACTAATGGTCAGTTTCAAATTTGCCCTATTTGGGCAAATTACTTGAGAGAGTGGTGGTGATTCAGTTGCAGAGCTTTATGGATGACACTTCCATGCTAGACCCTTTCCAGTCTGACTTTCGTCCAGGCCATAGGACGGAGATGTCACTGGTCACCCTCACAGATGACCTCCGGAGGCATCTGAATCGGGGCGGCATAGCGGTACTGTTGCTGTTGGACCTATCAGTGGCATTCGATACAGTTGACCATCAGTTACTGATCCACTGCCTTGCTGACACTGAGATTCTGGGGCTAGCCTTGCACTGGCTTGTCTCCTTTCTCCAAGGTCAGGAACAGAGGGTAGAGTTAAGGGATCAGACATCTCAGAGGCACCTGCTAACTTACGGGGTTCCCCAAGGGGTGGTGCTATCCCCAATGTTCTTTAACATGTACATGCACCCCTTTACCCAGATTGCCCGGAGGCACAGGCTAGAGTATCACCAATATGCAGACAACACCCAGATATATCTATTGTTGGGCAGTCAGTCCAACTGTACCCCAGATGACCTGGACCAAGTGCTTCAGGACGTGGTGGGCTGGCTTAGACTGAGCTGATTGAAATTGAATCTGACAAAGTTGGAGGTCCTGTGCCTGAGTCGGAGTAGGTCGGGGGTAGGGATCCCACTACCAACCTTTGATGGGGCGCCATTGGTGCCAGTGCCAAAGGTCAGGAGTTTGGGAGTGCTCCTAGATGCCGCCTTAACAATGGAGACCCAAGTAGCAGCCACTGCCAAGGCAGCCTTTTACCATGTATGGCTGATTAGGCAGTTGGTTCCCTTCCTCAAATGCAATGACCTAGCAACAGTGATCCATGCTAAGGTCACCTTGAGATTGGACTACTGCAATGCTCTCTACATGGGGCTGCCCTTGTCCCAAATCTGGAATCTGCAGCTAGTGCAAAATGCAGCAGCCAGGCTGATGACAGGTCTCTCTGTATGAGAACACATCTGGCCTGTGCTGAAGGCACTGCACTGGCTGCCAATAGCATACCGGATTCCCTTCAAGGTGCTGTTTTTGACCTTTAAAGCCCTACATGGTCGGGGGCCTGCCTACCTGAGGGACCACCTTTCCCCATATGTTCCCCAGAGAGCAGTGAGTTCAGGGCCGCAAAATCACCTGACTTTCCCTGGTCCGAAAGGCACCAGATTGGCCACAACCAGAGCTAGGGCCTTTTCAATGGCAGCTCCACACTGGTGGAATGAGCTCCCGGAAGACATCAGGGCACTGTGGGACTTGTTACAGGGCCTGTAAAACAAAGCTCTTCCACCAGGCCTTCAATTAGGAGCTGCCACTGATGAATGAGCTATTAAAAACTGAACTGTTAGGGCCCTCAGGCTACTAGCACTAAGAACAACCATGGATACTAGCATAGCTACACCAGACCATCATACAGCAACCACCATCTGTACTTAACTGCACTTTGTATGTATATTGCTCGCTTATGTGAATTTTATAGTATTGCATTTATGCATCCGTGTTCTATTGCATCTTAACCTGTTGTAAGCTGCCGTGAGCCTGCCTGCGCAGGAAAGGCGGGATATAAATAGAAAATAATAAATAAATAAATAAATAAATAAATAATGTATAGATTTCTGTGTGAAAGAATCAGACATTTGCCAGTGGAAGATGTATGAGTGACTCACTTTGCTCCCCCTGCTTCTGGTATAATATCCAAAGTGAGGAATGTGCATGTCCCACTTGTCCTTCTGCAAAAACCTGCTGCTGATAAATGTCTGAACTGATCCTTCTCCGTACCATGAACTATTATTGAAGCTGTATAATCAATTTACCTAGGATTCCAGTTTATGCTTTTCTTGGAGATATTTAGCTTTGCAAATACAAATATCCCTAATCATCAATAGCACGAAGACAGACAACCAATTAGATTAAAAGGTTTCTGTGAGTGCATTAAGGGCCCTTTATAACTCTAGGCTATGGAAAGTGTTTTGGTGCATAATTTATTTGGAGTGCTTTGGTTAACAAGAAGAGAAGTTTTTGGGGTTTTTTTTAATGAAAATAAATGGAAATGTAATGATATTTATTATGTAACCATGCTTAGCTTGAACTCATAAGAAAGTCATTAAGTAAAAAAGCAGCAGAAACTAATAACTTTAAAGAATATGTATGCAATAAAATATAAATTGCCCTAATAGGCAGATTTCATTATTTGTGGGGAAATTGTAAAGAATTCTCTCTTCTTTGTCTATTTTTAAAGGAAGTCTTTGTACCATTGCTGTAGAATTCATTCAAATTAAATAAGAATGATCTACAATACACACACACACACACAAAGATCACAGAAAAAAAACAACAAATTGACAAAATAGGAATCCAAAATCAAGTTGGCATTAGGGATGCACGCACAGATATAATGGAACTGAATATATGTAGATAGTATATATTCAGATCTCCAAAATATATACAAGATTATTAGAGATAAAAAGGGTCCTGAAAAATCCTGGAAATATTCAGGATTAACTGGGAATAATGAGGGCTGGCATTTGCAGGCTCCCAAAATTCCCCTCTCCCCACTAGTGTTTCTTTGTTACCTGGGGCTTGGTATCAGCTTGCCAGGCTGCTTTAGGTAAGATCCTGTCAGTTTCAAGCATTTTTGTTATGTATTGGGTTTGTGTGTGTGTGTTTTGTGGATTCACATGATTTACATTAACATATTCATGATTTTCAAAGGTTGAGATTCTCATATTTTACATAGGTTCAGATTCTCATGTTTTAAATTGGTTGGGCTTAGCAATAGCTTTCAATAGCATTTCTATGGGGAGAGATTCTCAGCTTTACATTTTTCACACAAACACACCATAGGAAACAATGGAGGACAGGTTGGGGCATCTTGTTTAGGGGGGCATAGAATTTGATCCGTTGGTCTAATTGACTTTAAAGGACACACACCAGCAGCTCCCCTGAAATTTTGGTGCCAGTATCTTTAAAAACACCCCGAGCTTCCAGCTTCCCAGGAAAGCTTCTGCACAGGGAATAATGAAGCCAAAAATCTGGAATACTGATGGGTTTTTTGCTCCAATATATCTCAAGCTGAAATCTTCCTTCCTTCCTTCCTTCCTTCCTTCCTTCCTTCCTTCCTTCCTTCCTTCCTTCCTTCCTTCCTTCCTTCCTTCCTTCCTTCCTTCTCTGTAAAACCCTGGTTGGTATCATTGAAGACCTCCACTGGGGGACTTAAAACAGCCATATCATTTTTCTTCTAGAGTTTCCTGCTTAGACAAAGCATCTAAGAATGGGAATCCAAGGCTTGATTCAGACATTATGCTCTGGTGCTTCATGGACAAGCCCTGAAGGAACCTGAGGTTCACTTATGTGCTGTTTTAGAGTCTGACCTGACTTATACCATCAAAATCAAATAAACTTGCACATTTCTAAAGAACTGAATGGAGAATTGTAGCTTTTCTCACTATGCTGAAGCCCAAGTGAAGAGAAATGGAAAGTGGGTGATGTCCTACTTCCTGGTTTCTTCCAGGAAGTACAACATAACCATTCCGCCTTTCATAACTCTTTTCCATATAGCTAAACCTTCTCCACTCATGTAAGTGAGCTAATTACAGTGCAATTCTCTTTCATTCTAAGCTATTGATTTCAGTGGATTTAGACTGAAATAACTCTGGATACAGATTCATTTATACCTGCTTTTGCATCAAAATAGCTGGCTGCTCCATTCAAACTGGCAAATTCTAGCTTGTGTTTGTCCTGCAAATCAGAATGCAAAAAGGGGTTAGTCCCCTGCAAGAGGGGTTAGTTTGGAATCCTGGTTTTCATGCAAACCAGAGTTAGTTAATTCAGATGTAATAGCAAATGGAGGAACCTAATTTGCTTGTGGCATGTGGGGGAAGGGGGAGAAGAGGAATTACAGGTTTCCCCTGCTGGCACTGCAGATATCATCATGGCTACAACTACACAGGAACCTGGTCTTGGCACCTTTTGTCTATTACCACATGTTAACAAACTAACACTGCTGTCATCAACAGAGTGTCACCTTTCAAAGCCTATTTATTTCAGTGGACTTGGTGGTGGAAAGTGGTATCAAGTCACAGACAACTTTTGGTGATCTCAGAGGTTTTCAAGGCAAGAGATGTTCAAAGGTGGTTTGCCATTGCTTTCTTCTGTGTAGCGACTTTGAACTTGCTTGGTGGTCTCCCACCCAAAAACTAGCCAGGGCTGACTCTGCTTATCTTCTAAGACTTGATGACATTGTGCTAACCTGGGCCATCCAGGTCAGTGGGCTTAGAAGGGTGCAATTCTGCTTAGGATTACTGTGATGGGTAGCACAGAAAAGCAAACTTTTAAAAATGCTGCTTGGTAAAGAGAGTCAGGGAGGTTAGGAGTTAATCTTCCCTGGAGAGAAGAGCTAAGGTGATTGACTGCTCTTCTCATTCTCTGATTGGCCAGCATCAGCTGAGGGAGATAATAAAAACAGCTGATCTGGAGGGAAAAGAGCTCTTTTGCAATTTAGTCTTTTGAAATCTAACATCTGAATCAGTAGCCAGAGGTTGGCTTCTGAGGGAAGAGACATTTGGGGAGTCAATGTTTTCTGACAGGCAATAGGAGGAAAGTACTTCTGTGTTCTTTATACTGGTTTTATTATTGTTATAAAAATACAGACAGAAGAAGAAAAAAAAAACATTGTCTAAACATATTAGCACTGCTCTGAAGGAGAACTTAGATTCTCAGTAAGCAAAGCTACAAAACAACCTTATACAGACAAGGATACTAGAGAAGGGTTTGGCAAAAGGTCTGGGAAGTTAGAGTGAACTACCAGACAAGCCAAATAGTAAAAGGAAATATTGCTTCTTAGGGACAAGGAGAATAACTTCCTAGCAGTAAAAGGGGATGGGAAGAGAACCCTGGTTTGTGATAAATGGGAGTAGCCTAGACACCTCAGGAGTTAATGAAAAGCTGTATTTTTAAAGGAAAACCTGTAATACCTGAAGGAAGAAATCTAGAAACATCAATAAGAACTGTGTTGTGCTGAAACATACTCAACAAAGTACCTCTCAAAGAAAGAAATAGAAAGCCTTGAAACAAAACTACAAATACATTCTCTTTTTGTTCTATGAATTCAACTCTGTAAATATTAGGAAGTTTTTACCTCAGCAATCTTAAAACCTTGACTATTCCCATTATACATTTGTTCCCTGCCTGTTTAATAAAATCTTGATTTTGTTTTTGAAAGTTAATTTGCCTCAAATGCCATTTCTCAAGGGTTTACAAAACTGGACAGCTCCTGTATGTTCAGTAGCGTTCCTGAGCTTAGAAAAAGCCTAAACTAAGCTAGGGTGGGACAATCAAGCCTTAAAAGACAAAGAATATATACACACTACTGTAGGGCAACTCAGCTACTGAGAGGAACTGAAGATTTGGCAGGAAACATCAGTTAGACAGTTGGGAAGATACTAGGGTTCATCATACCTACACTGCATCTATCCAGGATGTCCTGCTGCCCCAGACATCAGTACAATTACAGAACACTTGTCTGGTCACCTTTGTATAGAGCATGGGAGCAAGCCTAATCAGGTCCCATGTTATTCGACTGGGCTTACTCCCAGAAAGATGTCCTTATGATTGTAACCCATATGTTACAAATAAACTCAGCCACCAAACAGTTATCACAGAACTTGCAAACAAAGTCAAGATGCTGAATCCAAAAATCTATGCCCACATGACCATCCATTTAAGGGTGTTCACAAGGCTCCACATTATGCTAACAAATGGTAGTGAGTTACTGGGGTGCTGTCCAGTCAAATTCCAGGTGAAGAGTCATACCTAATTCCAACTGCTTAGAATCAGGGCTTCTATCAAAGAACTTAAACAAGCACCTTTGATACCATTGTCATGGTGGATTCTGTTTCCAGCTTTTGACATGGACTACTGAAGAGAACAGACTTAACCTTCAAAGACAAATTCTCCAGTGAAACATCCATGGGATGTCAGAGGGGTGATCAAAAGGAACCAAACCAATTAGCGGCAATAACAAAAGTGCTGCTGTGATGAAGTAATTAGCTTAAGAGGCCGTGATTTATGTGGGAGAAATTGGGCAAAACACAAAACCAACCCACGGAATAATCACCTCCATTAAGTAACCATCTGGACATCCAGTGTATTTTAGCAGGAAAAGTGCACTGCCCTTTTAGGATATGAAGAGCAGGGAGCTGATCTAGCCATGGGCTACCCTTGTAAAGCAAGTTCAGGAAAAAAAGGACAGCCACAAAGAACTATTGACAATTTGTTTTAAGAGCTTTGCATTATTAATTATACATATGTTCAGGAAACCTTCAAACAAATTATAAACAGTGTTCTGGTATATCTTCATGGCACTTCTCAATTGTTATGACTGGTTGGTGTTATTGTCATCACATGATTTTAAGGATCTTAACCAAAAATGTATTTTAATGAGTCATCAGAAATATTTATCATATCATAAGTGTACAGCTAATAGCCTGTGATCCTGAAAAACAAATGTTGTTTGAACATGGCCAGTACCAAGACCAACCAATATCCCAGAGGTAAGAGGCTTTGTGGAACTGGGTTCACACTGGACGGTTAGCCCATGACATTAGCCTACTATTCCATCAAATGGAAAATGGAGCTAAACTTAAAGGGACAGAGATCTGACAAGTAGCTTTTGGGGGAATTTAAGAGATGATTCATCTTCCTTAGTTATTAGGGAACAGAACCATTCATCTAGTATCTGTGATTTCTAGTATGGAAGCACAATCTTCAAAATGTTGGGGCCAGAGATGTAGGAGGATTGATATAAAGTTGGAATCGATAAAGTTATATCAGGAGGTTCCTTTGGTATATGTTCAACTTTGATTTATGCACATTGGAAGCTGAACGTCACATTGTAAAATATGAGTAATGAAAAACAGGGAAATTTTGGTTTTAGGTTAACTAATGAGAAACGTATTGACAAAGAAGTTAAATGCTCTGTGAGTAATCTAATCCCTCCCCAATTTCTTTCTTCTTCCAATCTCTTCTAAATAAAACTCAATTACGCTGTTATTTATACTGGCTTTCAATCCTGTTTTGTTTGCTCTTTGTCATGAATACATTATTAAAGCCATAGCCCACCCAAGGCAGAAGTAATTGAGAAGGAAACTTCACCAGCCAGTGTGTAGTCTTGGCTGCATCATGTACGGTTGGATATTTCATCATCCTTGGTGTCTATTGCAGCCATTTTCATTGGCTTGCCTGCACAGGAAAAGCCAGTTGTGAATAATAGTTAAAGCACAATTGCAGTGCAATATTTAGTACAACATGGATGCAGCCTTTGTTCAGACTGCCCACTCAGATCCATGCTACTGGCTTCGTAAATCTAGGTCTAAACTGAACCCTCCTTCTTACAGAGTCTGCAAGTTGTTCTTCTTAAGACAAAACTTTGGCCAGACAAAATCCATCTTTTCTCATTCTACCTCAGAATTATTACTGTCAGTAAAGAGGAGCACGAACTAGCTCATGAACTAAAGTTTGTGACAAATTTGATTGGTTTGTGGTTCTCAAAGTGAAGTTCATGGCAGGTCAACCTATGAACTTTCCATAAACTTGCCAGCTGTTCATGGAGGTTCATCCTGATTTGTGAACAGATACATTTCCAGACAGACTGTCTCCACTCAATTGAAATGTTTATTGATCTTCAAAGCAACAGGGGGGGCAGAACTTGGAGAGCATGTAGAGGAGAATCTGTGGGAGGTCCCCTGCAACTTTAGTGTCTCTCGCTTGCACAGGATCCAGTCTATACGTTCCTGAACCTCCTGAACCTGTGCCTGTCAAAATCACTGTCTGTCAGTGCCTGGCGGTCATTTTGACAAGTGCAGGTTCAGAGGTTCAGGAGTGTATAGAATGGATCCTGAGCAAACTAGAGACACCAAACTCACAGGGGAGCTCTGACTAACTTCTACCTAGGGTAGAACCACATTTTCCTGGTGTTAGTGCAAAGGGCAGAGACTATCTACAACACTTGGAACTATGCAAGCCATTTATTTCTAAACCCAGGTAAATTAAATACACCTACATTTCTAAACCCATGTAAATTAAATGCAGATAATATAAATCTGAAGTCCCAGTAGAAAGAAGTTTGCATTTTCCGTCAAATTTCTACAAATGTTCTTTGAGATGTGTAGCTATCAAATGCTTATCATTTTTATATATAATCTCTCAATGCCTGATTTAACTACCGATGAAGTAGCCCCATGGCTAGAGAAATTACTTGCATATTTACAAATACATGGTGAAGAATTGCCAAAGTAGGATGAGGATAATATTACCTTGATTTATAAGGAAGTAAAAAGATCCAGAAGACATATCATCATATAGACCCATGCCTCTGCATCAGTTTTAGCCAAACATCTTAACCTGGTTCTGAATTAATATATCAGCCTGGAGCAAACTGAGTGTGTGAAAGGCAGGCCAATATCCTAAAATATGAGGAGGTTGATCATTTTAATGGATCTCTCCAAGAAACAAGCAATGCCAACACACACACACACAAGGCACTTGACAGGTTAAGCTAGAATTTTATTGAAGAGGCTCTTAGGACTTTTGGATTCAGCTCTCAGTTTATATGGGTAATTGATATCCTGTATAGCATAGACTAGAGTGAAGGTAAATGGCCATTTCCCTGCATAGGATGATCCACAGCATGGTGTCCAACAGGGTTACCCACAGTCTACATTATTATTTAAGACTAGGAGCAAGGCCTGTTATAGGAGCAAGACAATGCACTCTAGGAAGATGTGAGAGCTCCCTGCACCCCCACCCTGCACACTCCGGCGAGATCCTGGGGGCAGTGGCACAGGCCGCCACTGAGTCCCTGCGCAGGTGCACATGGCATCCCCCGGGCCAGCTGCAGTGCTGGCAGCTGTGGTGGCACAGCAGCAGCTGCTGAGCCACAGGGCAGCCAGGCGCAGCAGCCATGGGCTGCTGACAGCCAGGGTGGTGGGAGGAGCGGTGTCAGCCTGAGGGCCCTCTGTCAGGCTGCATGTCACTACCAAAAAGAAAGAGGTCCATCCCTCCGCTTTGCCCCCCCCCCGGTGAGACCCGAGGCTCAAGGGGCAATGGAATGGGGTGGCAGGGGCTCCCTGGCTGGCCAGGTGCCAGCAGCCTCGGGGCCAGCTCAAGTGCTCTCTGCACCAGCAGTGCACTGGCCCCCATGCAGTGACAGGCTGAGCAACAAGGGAGATTGGGCCTCAGTCAGGGACAATAGGTGCGGCAGTAGGAGGACTGTCTTCCGGTCCCTGGCTTCTCCCTCCCCCCCAGACTCCAAGGTGGAGGGGTGAGGGAATGGGGCACCACTGGCTGCCTACCTGCCTGTGTGGCAGCATCCCACAGGTGGCATCCATCTGGAGGCTGCCTGGGCCAATGACGAATGCTGTGGCAGGATTGGCCTGGGGCTCGCACGTGTCCAACCATTGGAGTGTTTATCCCATCTGGCAACTCCCCGCAGACTGAGGGCAAGAGGCTGCCTGGTGGATCTGTGGGCGGGACTGAGGTGACGGAGGGAGGCAATCCAGCCAGGGGATTGCCCCCGCTGCTGAGTGACAGGTCACGGACCCAAAGCCTGGAGAGGCATGTGGAACGTTCAGGAGAGAGTCACACCAAAACTCTTTTATAATATTATTTAATATTTGGGATTGAAATCTTAGCCATCATGCTGTGACAGGATGACAGCATACTAGGAACATCATGTTTAGAGGACAACACAAACATTCTTTTACATGCAGATGATGCAGTATTTATAGATCATTAACCTTGGAACTCTTTTCCCAAATTAGTAATACTTTTACAGGAACTCAAGTTAATCTCTGGTTACAAAATCAATTTAGGAAAATCCATCTTAATTGATCTAGGAACATCAGAAAAGCAAAAAGCAGAGATTATCACATTAACAGGTTCCAATTGGCAAAATGGTAGTGTGTAATATCTGGGAATCTGTATTTGCCACGGCTCCCTCGCGCTTCAAACTGCCGGTCTGACCTCAGACATTATGGCTAAGAGAAGATAACTCATGCATAGCATGGAACATGGAACAAATGGGTGCTGATACTTCACTTGCCTCTTGGATGTGGTGGGAAAATAAGATGTGAGGGAATCTGGGTCCAACCAGATTCAAGCAGAATTGTTCCAGCTGGGCTGGGAGAAGCAGCACAGGAAAGAGCTACTGGGAAAATGAGTGGGTTTTTTAGGGGGGGGTTTAATTGTTGTTTTTTTTCATTTCCTAAACTGCTAAACTACTGGGGAGCATTAACTGAGGGTGCTTCAAGATAGAATAGAGTTTGAGGGTGAATGGATGCTTGTGGTCTGCTAGGTGCTTGTAACCTGATGCAGAGTATTATTCAATCTGGGTCTGTCTGGGTCTTTTGTATGGTCTGTCGCTGACTGCGCAAGGTCTGTTTGCCTGGGGTTCATTACAGGCCCCAACCTCTGCTGTTCCTGCTAAGAGGCTGGGGCTGTTGGCATCTGAACTGTAAGGCTCCTCCTTGTCAGAATTGCAAGATGGAGAGCTGTTGGCCCATGACTCTGGCTGGGGATCATTCTAGATACCTTTAAACAACTAACCCGTTAGAGGGTAGAAAGTCAGCAGGGGAGCAGGGGCTATCCAGTGTTTTGCAGAGTGCCACGTGTATTATTACCTACCCCCTGGGTGGAAATCATGAGTATGTGCTTGTAGCATGGAGTTCTTGGCTCTCAGGGAACAGGTTTGTTCCCTTGAGGCTAAGGTTGCTGACCTGGAGTAGCTAAAGCAGTAAGAGAGGTTTGAGAAAGAGACCCTCAGGGACTTTCCAGAACAGTCCCACTCCTGTGCTGACAGCTCTTCTGGTGTTGTGGAGACTGAGAGTCTTGTGGTCAGAGGGCATCAGTCTGAGGAGGAGGGATGTGATCCGGGTGCTCCCTCTAAGCCATGGAGTCTTGTGAACAAAAATTTCTACTTTGTGAGCTACTGGCATTAAAGTTGTGAGCGAGCAACTTGGCTACTGCATACATTAGTTTGCTCTGGAGCCATCCTTCCTGAGCTAAGACAAGAATGCGTGAGCCAGAGGCTAAAAAACTGTGAGCTAGCTCACACTAACTCAGCTTAGAGGGAACACCTTGTGTGACAGACCAATATCCTCCCGTACTGATGATGCCCCTGGAGGGTTGGACAGAGGTGGGGTTTTGGTAGTGGGTGATTGAATCATTTGGAATATAAAGAGTGGTATCTGTGACAGGCATTTTGACCGCATGGTGACTTGCAGACACCAGGTGCTGATGTATAGTGCTGGGAGGCGATACTCCCTCTAAGCTATGGAGTCTTGCGAGCAAAAATTCTGCTTTGTGAGCTACTGGCATTTAAATTGTGAGTGAGCAATTTGGCTACTGCATAAATTAGTTTGCATTGGAGCCATCCTTCCTGAGCTAAGACAAAAATGTTACCAGGTCTTCCCTGGTGGGGGATGGGGGTGTAGGGCTGCCTGATCCAGGATCCAATTATCAGTATTGGGGCCAGTATTATTTAATTTATTCATAAATGATCTGGAACTGGGGGTGAGTAGTATAGTGATCAAGTTTGTAGATGACACAACATTATTCAGGATGGTGAAAGCCAAGGCTGATTATGAAGTGGTCCAAGAGGATCCCCATAAACTGGGTGAGTGGGCAACAATGTGGCAGATGGAGTTCGATGTTAGTAAATGTAAGGTGATGCACATTGGGACAAAACAACCCAACTTCAAGTATAGGCTGTTGGGGTCTGAACTTGCTGAGACTGAGAAGGAAAAAGATCTTGGGGCCATAGTTGATAGCTCAATGGAAATGTCAACTCAGCGTGCTGCAACAGTGAAAAAGGCAAACTCTAAGGCATTATTAAGAAAGGGACTGAGACTACAATGACCGTTATTATAATGCCCCTGAATAGATCTGCGGGATGGCCTCATTTGGAAACCTGTGTACAGTTCTGGTCACCGTATCTCAAAAAATGGGCATTGCAGTGTTGGAAAAAGTACAGAAGAGGGCAACCAAGATGATTATAGGGTTGGAGCACTTTTCCTATGAGGAAGGGCTGAAGAGTCAGGGATTTTTCAGTTTAGAAAAGAGACAACTGGGGGTGGGGGCATAATAGAGATATATAAAATTATGCACAGGATGGAGAGAGTTGTCAAAGAGAAATTTTTCTCCCAAAATACTAGAACTCAAGGGCATCCAATGAAATTGGTGGACAGTAAGTTCAAAACAAACAAAAGGAAATAATTCTTTACACAAAGGGTGATTCAAATGTGGAATTCACCGCCATTGGATGTAGTGAGGGACACAGGGATAAACAGCTTTAAAGAGGGATTAAATAGATTCATGGAAGATAAGTGGCTACCAGCCATGGTGACAGAGGGAAACCTCCACATTCAGAGGCACTAAACTCCTGAATCCCAGAACCAGGAGGCAACATCAGGGGAAAGTCTCAGCCTCTATGTCCTGTTGTTGGCCATCCAGAGGAACTGGTTGGCCACTGTGTGAGACAGGATGCTAGACTAGATGGGCCATTGATCTGATCCAACAGGGCTCTTCTTATGTGCTTATATTCTTAATTTCTGGGACAAATACAGGTCATAAATTACCCTTTTAATGTCTCCACTGGAATTTATTATTAATCATCCTGACTTTAAAGTGACTAAACAGCTTAGTAACTTCAATGTGTGAGTAAAGAATGGTTTGACCAAGTTAATACATCTCACAGATACCCATCAATTGTGCTGCTTGATGCAGTGAAAGAAAAACCAGATGAGGTCTCGATATATGCAATTGAATAATTTTATACAGATTTTGAGGGGGACATGTGATATATACAAGTATAAACAAATCTTCCATAAAATATTAACATAAACATGTTTATTCTACGCAAAAAAAAAAAAAAATCTACTGCAGGCAGTATTATACCCCTGTCAGATTGGCAAAGCTGTTGAATTCTGTGTCTAATAAATGCTAGAAATGTAAGAAAGCAATTGGCCCCTTCCTGCATATTTGGTGGAACTGCCCAGATGTCAAAGTGTATTGGGACAAAATCTTTGAGCATACTGGGTAGACAGATTTTTTTTTTAAATACATTCTAGGGGTGTTTTTTGTAGCAGTTCCAGCAATTCAGAACACTGGTGTTAAATATGCTTGCAGCAGCTAGAATTTTAATTGATCAGTCTTGGAAAATGTATTTATTTATTTATTAGATTTATACCCTGCCCTCCCCACCGAGATACGAATGACAGGCTTCAGAAATTATGGTGCCTGATGTTAGTGAATCAAATAGCAGTATCCAGTTATTTAAAAGAAAAGAAATATTTTAGGTAAGAAATTTTTGCAGATCAATGATATTTCCTTAATTATTGGAACCAGACATCCAGATCTAATAATGCCCATCAAGAGATCCTACTTTATGTTTAGATAGTTTGTAGAAGTGATAGTTATTACCTTTTGCAATGTTTGTCTCTACATTTTTAATGGAACATGGTGATAGCATTGTTTGTTCTTTTCGTAGCTTTCATCTTTTCCGATGTACACTCACATTTTTTTTGTAAAATAAATATTATTAAAATAAACAAAAAAGTATGTAAAAAATGAATGTGAGGTCCCAAAAGAAAAACTTTGTATCTTCTGTCAAATGTTTACAAAGTGTTCATTGAGATGCATAGCTATAAAATGCTTGCTGTTTTTATATATCATTTCTGAAACTCCCAGCTTATCATTCTTCTGCATAATAAATAACATGCTTGTGTTTTTAACAAGTTATATATGCCAACTAGAAACTGTTTTATCTTAAAAAATAATTGAAGGAATCAAAGCTGGCAGGCACCAGTCTATACCCAAAATGATGGCAGTGAAGAAGAGAATGCTCCTCTTGCTGCAGTTAATTTATGGTGCTCATCAAAGGCATCTGTTATCAAGTGTTGTCCATGCTGGGGTATAGGGAGGTTGCAGGCATAAGAAGAAAGCCACAAGACAAAGAACACTGATTTGCATTTCAGGATGGTGATGAAAATCAAAACTAGGAAGTGTATTAAACATATTCTGTGGCTCCAGAAGAAAGTCTTGTGGATTCCTTTGAAAAGACAGAATGAAAGCTCTTCATTCACAGTAACAAACATATTTCAAGCTCCATGGGTTAGCATCAGGGGGTCATTTCCTGCAGGAGCACACAGGAGCGGAGCTCTGGCAGTAAGGAGCCCAAGGGGCAGGCACATGTAACAAACCCCACCCCCTGCTCCCAGCAGCCCTTTGTTGGACCACAAGGAGCAAGAAGCAGCCAGTTAAGTTGCAGAGCCCCCCCCCCCGCCCACCTTCAGATACAAGTTCTTCCTCCTCTGTGAGGGCAAATCTGCACGTTCCCCCTCCATAGCTAGCAATCCAAAAGAGTCCAGTGGCACCTTTAAGACCAAGTGTTATTCAGGTACAAGCTCTCCTTCCTCTGCGAGGACAGATTTGCATATCCCCCCCCCAGTAGCTAGCAATCCAAAACAGTCCAGTGGAGCCTGAGCAGTGGGTGTTGCCTTCTGACACACTTCCGGTGATGTCAGGGGATGTGACATATGCAAATAAGTTATGCTAATAAGTTATGCTAATGAGCTCCTGCACCTCTTTTTCTACAAAATGACCCCTGGTTAGCATACACATCATATTTAACATAGTAAACTAGGGGCTTTCCCGAGATGCTAATTTCCCCTCTGGATTGGGGTCTCAGCTCAATGTGCCAAGTTGGCTGAACACACCTGCACCTGTCTTTAAAAAGAACAAAAGAAAACTTTCTACTTTCTCTACTTTCTCCCCCTGTCACCACCCAGAGGAATGTGGGGATCCCAGGCCTCATTACTTATTCTGAATCCCCCCTCCCCTTTCCCCTGCTCTGTTGCAGCTTTCTTCTTGGTATTCTAATAAGCATGTCCAGACAGCTAGGACTCATGAATGAGATTTTCTCAAGGGGTCCAAAGCCCAATAAACCCATAGAATAAGGGTTTGAAAGCTTTATTTACACACATGTTCTTGAAAGTACAGATATTTGGGGACAATGTATAAGCAGGTGGAATTAAGGCAAAATGCTAGCAAAAGCATAAAAGGCATTTGGTGGCGAATTTTTACTTACAAAAGCTTACACACCTCTGTCCAAGGGATGGGATTCAGGACTGGGGGGGGGGTTAGACGTCAGACACTGGATATCTCCCAACTGTTCCCTGAGAAGGAGTTGTAAACACCTGCTTCCCAACACCAAATCTTAACACAGAGCTGTAACTGTGACTGTCACAGTTCCCTCCTTATGCCAATCAGAATTCAGGGTACTTGTTCAATTTTTCCCTTCAAGATGACTCTTGACCAATCACTTCAGAAGTATAGATTGAAGGAGTTTTCCACATTGCATCATATGTGTCCTGTATACAGCTTTAAGTGGACTGCAAAGGGATGAGATGGCCAGAAGTAATTTCTCAGGGGAATTGACAGACTGGCCCAGATGGAGATTCTGTTAAGCTAGTATGATGTTTGTGTTTTCTTTTGGCCTCCTCCTCCTTCGTCCTCTTCTTCTTCTTCTCCTTCTCCTTCTCCTTCTCGCCATCAGGTTAAAGTAAGGTCCCACACTAACAGAATTTGGTAATTCAGCCAGGAGTATGCAAAGCATGTTGTCAGTGCCACATGTGAGAGTATTACAGAAAGATAGCAAAGAGAGAGAAAAAGAGAGAGATACATCCCTGAACCCATTATCTCACTATGCACAAAAGCCATGCATGCGCTGCCTCGGCTGTAAATTTATAGAGGTTAGTGGATGGAAGAAAAACCCCCTTCATATGTAAAGTTATTATATTACAGGAGAGCTAGAGTACTTAAAAATATCTCTTGTATCCAGTTTTCTATGGGGGGGATCATACGGTCAAGTATGCAATCGTGTGCACTCTTGCTTTGCCATCAGAAGTAGTAAAGTCCCGAAAGAAGTAGCAAAGTAGTTATGTCCTCACTATGACTTCAGCCTCAGCCACTCAACCCTCTCCTCCTTGTCCTGTGTTTATGCCTTGTGTATTCTGAAACTTAGTCTCTCGGTAATACCTGAGCTCCTCACACCTTCCTGTTAGCATAATCCATACTGCTGCAGGTGTGAATTAGGAAAGTGGAAGTTGATAAGAACACAAATGTGGTATCCCATGACTGAGTCCGAAAATGGATATTGGATTTCATTGTTTCTGTTCATGGGTTGAGAGCTGTCAGGGCATGTAGGTGTGATCAACACCTCCTCTTGAGATGGTTTCGCTACTTGGTGTTTGTCTTCTCTTCATGACTGGAAAGCTGTCAGGAC
Source organism: Gekko gecko (assembly GCA_029375565.1). Taxonomy (NCBI): domain Eukaryota; kingdom Metazoa; phylum Chordata; class Lepidosauria; order Squamata; family Gekkonidae; genus Gekko; species Gekko gecko. The sequence goes on from JAPDNY010000004.1 coordinate 182,169,092, forward strand.
ATGTACCTGTAATGAGCATCCTGCTTGAGGTGGCTCAGCTATTTGGTGTGTGTGTGTGTGCATACTTATCTACTCTCTCGTCTTTCTATTCACTTCGAGTCATACTCTATCCTGCTTACTCTGCTCCTCTGAAAAGTTCCTGATGACCACTGTACAAAACATGACCATAATCAGGGCTCTTTTTGTAGCAGGGACTCCTTTGCATATTAGGTGACACACCCCTAATGTAGCCAATCCTCCAAGAGCTTACAGGGCTTTTCTAACAGGGACTACTGTAAGCTCTTGGAGGATTGGCTACATCAGGGGTGTGTCGCCTAACATGCAAAGGAGTTCCTGCTACAAAAAGAGCCCTGGCTATAATTATAAGAGACTGACAGCAACTTTGGCAAACAAAGAGGATCCCTTTGAGGACCTATTGCCTACAGTCCCTCAGAAACCTAGGTTGGGTCCTTCAATTCTCAATGATCTATAGTGTTTTATGAATAGATCCAGAATTGTCAATGTAGTAGTGAATAGATTAAATATTTTTACAACTGCTAAAGGCATCAGAAGCCGTGCATTATGCAGATGTAAAATGCTGAGGAGTTTTGGATTTTGCTTTGGACCAATGCAACTACCTGCAACCTCTTTCTGTTGAATCATTTAAGCTGCTTACTTAGATGCAGTCTTCCTTGGGCTGTTGGGTCACATTTTGAATTTACTCTTGATATTCCTGGAAGATATTCTCAGCCATGTTTGAAGTGTGGGCGGGCACAGTGGGTTGGAGAGTCTGATAAGCTTCTTGTATTTTTGCTTCAACAGATCCAACCCAATAAAATAGCATTTCTATGTACAGATTCCTTCTGGATTGAGACATACGCGTGGGAAGGAATGTTGTGTAGCAGAAACAACTCTTGTTGTACTGCTACAGCATCACCCACCCACCAGTGAACAAACGATGAACATTGACTGCCCCCCACACCTACTTTCAAATCCTAGTCAGAGGTGATAATAGCTGTCTTCTGGATAAGAATGTATACCTTGGTGATTCATATGGGGACCTTCTCTTCTTCTGAGGAGTTTGGAGCGGAATATCAGTCTCCTAGCAATCCTAGCAGGTGAAGAAAAATGAAGAAATAACAAAGGTCTTGAGGCCACCTAGGAAGCACCATGGCTGAGTGGGGATTTGACACTGGAGTCTCATATCCAGATTTAAGAAAGGCTACTACACAATGGCAAGTTTGGAAAGTATCACTTGAACTGTTCTACCTAGGGATGCCAGCCTCCAGGTAGAACCTGGGCAACTCCCAAAATTACAGCTCATCTCCAGAGATCACTTCCCCCATGCCCATACTATAGTGGGCCATCATGGGGCTGGGCACCCCGATTTACTGCCCAGGTCCCCTGACTTCCCATCCAGCTGGTTTATTTTATTTTCCATGTGCTCCACTGGCACTTTTACCTTTCGCCCCTACCCTCTCTCTCTTGTTGCCTTTTTAAAATATACTTTTAGTCTCTCATCACTCCTGACACAGCCTGGGTGTGTGTGGGGGTGCCCCCTGACATTTAAATTCCCCCCCGAAGTAAAAGATCCTGGCTACGGCCCTGAGTTCTCCTGGAGAACATGGATGCTTTGGAGGGTGGACTCTATGGCATTGTACCCCACTGAGGTTCCTGTCCTCCTCAAATCTCTGAGAGTTTCCCAAAATGGATCCAGCAACCCTAGTTCTAGCCTCTGACCATGTTAAGTTTGGTGCTCACTCTTAGAGTTTGGGATCTCTCTTTTTTTTTTAACAGCTTTTCAACCCTCTTCTCAGTAATTAATTTACTCCTGTAGATCAATTCCTAAAACCCAATCAACCCACCCAGTACACACACACACACACACACACAACACCTTAAAGTAACAAAAGTGAATGTAATTTTTGCTTTTTATTTAACTTTGCCTTAAACTGGCAAATTTGTCACAATATTCTGAAACCACATTAATATGCTCAACCATGTAGCAGGCAAATCTCATAAACTGAACTTTTCAAACTATGATGCATTTTTCATAATGTTTTAAGTGAGTTATGAAAAAATGCCAATGGAGGGGGGGGGAATCAATCTTTGCTCCATGTCTTGGGGAGATTTTTGTTTTGTTTTGTTTTGTTTTGTAATGCAGAACAGCTGAAAATGAAAGAGCTTAAAAATGCACCTGTTTTAGAGCATTGTTATGGAAAGTTGTGTCTTCTGTACAGTATTGTGCTGCAGCTTGTGAACATGTTCATATTACACAAGACTCTTGTCAGACTTTAGAAATATAGTAGCTTTTCAACGTGATTCTACCAGTTGCTCATTCAATCTATGTGCTAGGAAGAAACTGAGCTAGAATATAAGAACATAAGACAAGCCAATGCTGGATCGGTCCAATGGCCCATCCAGTCCAGCACTCTGTGACACAGTGGCCAAAAATACCAGGTGCCATCAGGAGGTCCACCAGTGGAGCCAGGATATGAGAAGCCCTTCCACTGTTGCCCCCCCAAGCACCAAAAATACAGAGCATCACTTGTCCCAAACCGAGAGTTCCTATCTGTACCTTGTGGCTAATAGCTGCTGATGAACCTCTGCTCCATATATTTATCTAATTTCCTCTTGAAGCCTCTTGAAGTTTACATTTTTGGAACCAATCACAAAGGGTTCAAGGACTGGCTTCAAATAGATAAAATAAAAGTGACATATTTAATCAGTTGGGGATAGGTTGTAAGCATCTTTTAAGACAGCTTTTCTACTCTTTGTTTCCACAAATGCAGAAGTATTCAGGAAAGAAAATTATTATTAAAAAAAAAAAAGGAAAGTGATGCTGGTATTATCAACTTTATTCTGCAGGGGAAAAAAGAACTTTTCATTCTTGCTGTAATTTGCCCTCACCTTCCCCTCCTGCTGCAGCCCAAATTACCCCTCAATGCTGTCTTAGGGGACTCCCAAGAACAGCATAAAGTGGGAGTTACAGAACATCAGTGGGAGCAGGAAACTGGTAAAAATGACCCCACTTCCATGAATGGAAAATTTCCACAGGATCAAACCCAATTGCAGATTTGATCCAAATATACTTCTGCAGTAACACATTACTGTTGAAAGTACCAGATGCGATGTCCCAGCATCTCAGCCTCCAGAAGACAAGTGACCACAGAGAGTTGCAGGCAGATAGGCAAACACTAAGCATCTTCCTGTTTATTCTACTGCTGTCACTGATTCCCTTTGAAGTGTAAATCAATACGCTCTAGGGAAAAGGGAACTTCCTTCCATCTCTGTCTCTGGCTGATTTCCCACTACAGCTGCCTCGGGGTTACGCCGCCATTTGCCCCGATACTATTCGTCAATTTCACACCCGAAGCCGCGGGGCTGCATTTGACCCGCGGCTTCGCCCGATTTCCCCTGCAGTTTCGTGATCCTCAAAAAACAGGATCATGAAACTGCGGGGAAATCGGGCGAAGCCGCGGGTCAAATGCAGCCCCGCGGCTTCGGGTGTGAAATTGACGAATAGTATCAGGGCAAACGGCGGCGCAACCCTGAGGCAGCTGTAGTGGGAAATCAGCCTCTGTCTCTCTTTTTCTCTCTGATCCTTTCCGCACTTGGATCTCATCCCTGGTTTAATCAGAGTTCAACTCATGACACAATACCTTGCATTTATCCCTGGTTATAATGACATCCATTTATCCTGGGACAAGTGTGGGGTGAAATTGGGGTGACCCCAATGTAATGTGGAAACAAAAAAAAACTTCTGAGATAATTACAGGGGTCAACTCGCGTGTAGTTTGGGGACAGGGATGAATCAGGATTTAAGGTCTAGTCTGGAAAGGACCTCTTTTTTCCAATTTGGTGTAGTGGTTAGGAGCATGAACTCTAATCTGGGAGAACTGGGTTTGATTCCCCACTCCTCCGCTTTCAGCTGCTGGATGACCTTGGGCAAGCCATAGTTCTGTCAGAGCTGTCCTTGAAAGGGCAGTCCTCAAAAGAGCTCTCTCAGCCCCACCTACCTCACAGGGTGTCTGTTGTGGGGAGGGGAAGGGAAAGGAGATTGTAAGCCATTCTGAGACTTCTTTAGGTAGTAAAGCATGGGGTATAAATCCAATCTCCTCCTCCTCCTCCTCCTCCTCCTCCTCCTCCTCTTCTTCTTCTTCTTCTTCTTCTTCTTCTTCTTCTTCTTCTTCTTCTTCTTCTTCTTCTTCTTCTTCTTCTTCTTCTTCTTCTTCTTCTTCTTCTTCTTCTTCTTCTTCTTCTTCTTCTCTCTCTTCCATGCACACAAGAAGGAGATACAGGATACTTCTCTCAGCATCCACATCCATCTGCTAGCTAGCTAGCATAGGAACAGTCTGTACTCCTCTACTCTGCACTCTGAAGTATGTATTTCTAGAAGAAATAGTTATTTTTTTTTTTGTTTCAACTTGAAATGTGGCTGTGTGTGACTCTGTAAACTTGCAAGCACATGGTAGGTTCGGGACAAAGCACTGCTGTGTTAAAGCCTTGTGCACTCTGCTAACTAACTAAAGAAGGATCTGGACCACCAGAACCAGTACCCTCCCAACAGTTAGGGCCTCAGTTTTGCCATGTTTCAGTGCGGATTTTGTGAAGCCTACTAACAGATAAGCCTTCAACATGAGAAGCATCACAGAAAATGCTGGCAAGGTAACTCAGAGACAAAACCAGATTTCTGCTGCAAAGGCTGAGCTACCCAAACAAAAATGTAAAGGCTATGCTGCCTGGGGCAGGAACATCTACTTAGCACCTTGGGTCTTCAAGAAGGGTAAGAAAATGGTCTACTTCCCTAGGGTAGTTATTACATTTGTTGCAATCAGCGTTTTCTTGTTTCTGCACAGCATCCAGCTCCCCTTTTGATTTGTCAAAAGTTGGCAGAATCGCCAAAGCCAAAGTTTTGTGTTATTTTGCTAATTAGCAGTAGCAAATCAGTAGGGGGTAAAAGAGTGGTTTTGACAAACTGTGTTTTATTTTTCCATTACACTGCAAAGTTAGCTGCTGGGGGGAGGGGGAGGAAATCCACTGTTCCTCCCTAAACATAAAAACACTGTCAATGCAGCTCACCAATTTATCATGATTTATTGGGCAAGTGAAGGATTGTGCCTTGTTGTGCCAGTCTATTGATGCTGGCAGGAACCACATTGCAGTTGAGAGGGACTCTTCCTTTACTGACATCTGCAACACTGCAATAGGAAGACTGGAGAAAGCTGTCACTCCTTGCACAGCTTGGTCATAGTGGCAAGGATGTACCATACTACGAGGGAACCTGTAAAAGGGGATGCCGTTGGTCGTTGATGACCGCCTTGTCTTTCCTAGGCAAAACTCTGAGCAAAACCAATGCCAAGCTTAGACATCTATCAAGGTCCATTTAAGTTCTGTCTTGAGGCTTTCTGCTTAATTGGGCCTGAAGCTTAGTTAGTCCTTGAGACACTATACTACATCTAAAGACAACCGTAGTTGTAGAAAGCAGTTTGAATATAGAGCAATAAAGGCATCTACAGTTAATACATACTCCAAAGGACCAAATTTGGTTTGGATTACTAGCTCAGTCCATCAGCCTGTGCACAGACAACTGGATCCCTTTGTTGGCTATAAATCGGCTGTACTTTGAAGTTCTCAAAAATGACCCTGCTGCAGAGGAACTCAAGTTCCTCTCATTCAATACTATCCATGATGGAGAAAATCCAGTTTTGGATAGAGTCTGATAAACCGGTCCCAGAATTGTTCAGAAAGCATGCTGGATTCATCCCCTTCTGAAAATGGCATGTTTCCCCATGGGGAAGTCCTACACATCACTCTTCAAAGAGTACCTACCCTGCCTATCTGCTGACACCATTGATTGCTAATTGCCTAATCAAGCAGCAGTATTACTGAACATCTCAGTCTGAATAGATCGTTAAGCCTTTCACGTTCCATTTACCTTCCGTTAAAAAAGAAAAATCAGCTTCAGCTCTGACTTGCCCACTGGCTGGTCCCAGATCTTCAAGTGACTCCCAACCCTGACAAGGCCCAATTGTTTAACGGGACCAAAGGAAAATATTGTCTCCAAAGCATCCCTTTCCCTCTGAGCTGGAGCTCAAAATTATCCCTCTGGTTCCAAGTAACATATATAGATAACATCAAAAATGAATACTCTGTCCGCATAAGCTGAAGTGGCCCATAATGCTCTTCTTTAATATGGAGGAGAGTACTATGTTTCCGAATTCTTCTCCATCCTGGATTACATATCCTCCCTTCACCTCTGCCTTCTCTTCTGCTTTGTTCTCAAATAACCTGCATTACTGTGGTTAATGCTGCTATCTTCTGGGTAGGTAGTGTCAAGCAGCAACCCTCTTACAAGTGGGAGAGGAGGAACCAGGAAAAGTCTCCCCATGTCCATCCCTCTTTCTTCCTTTCTTGGCTAGTGTGATCAAATTTTCACTAAATTTTGATCTTTTTACTTGCTCAACAACCAACTTACACAACTTACTTATTTTGACTTATATCTCCCACCATTTCCCACGAAGCAGGGTTCAGGGTGGCTTCCAAAAGCTAAACAGACAATATACAATATAATTCAACATTTTACAGTTTTAAAATCTACATGATTTCAAGTTAAAATCTAACACTTTGTTTACTAGTTCTAGGGTTGCCAGCCTCCAGTTGGGGCCTGGGGATTGCCCACTTTTACACCTGATCTCCAGCTGACAGAGATCAGCTCCCCAGGAGAAAATGGCTGCTTTGGAGGGTGGACTCTATGGCATTGCACCATGCTGAGGCCCCTCCCCTCCCCAAACCCTGCCCTCTCCTGGATCCACCCCCAAAGTCTATTTTCCAACCCAGACCTAGTAACCCTAACTACATCAGATGATGTCCTAATATCCATCACAGGTAGACATACCTGTGGGGTGGCTAGCACAGAGAAGGGGGGGAGGAAAAAGGGAGGCCCACAGATCTGTCTGTCACTGTCCTCAGCCACATACCTGGTGGAACATCTCAATCTTGCAGGCCCTGCAAAACTGAGCCAAGTCCCACAGAGCCCAAGTCTCACTAGACAGAGAGTTCTGCCAGGTTGGAGCCAGGGCAACCTGGGGACAGCCAGACCATTTTGGGGACAGGGATTGCTAATAAGTTATTACCAGAGGGGTATATAGGGAGAGGCAGTCCCAGACCATTTAGGGCTTTACAGGTAAGCACCAAAACCCTGAACCTGATTTGGTGCTCAATCTGGAGCCAGTGCAGTTGATAGAGCACAGGTTGTATATGTGCTCTCAGGAGGGTCCCAGTAAGGACCCATGATGATGCATTATGGACCAGTTGAACTTGTGACCCATCAAGCAGGATGCAATCCTCCTATGAGGTAAATATGACTGTCCACCTGAAGTTCTCTAGGGCCCATCCTACATCTAGCATTCGCTCCACTGTTTTACCAAACCCACGTTGGAACAGAAATCCCCCTTTACATGGCATGCTACTTTCACTTCCTTTGATTGATGGCTTTTATGGTAGCCTCCACACTGCATGCTGGTTTCACTTCTTTTGATCTCCCAGTTTTATGGTACTGTCTGTATAGATTTATGGCTGGCTTACAGCCATTCAGGGGTGACTCTGCAGTCAGTATGGCATTGGCCCAGGGTATTTGAATGTGGTTTTGAGCCGCATCTTTTTCTGCTCCAGTGTGAGTTTGGTAAAACAATGGAGAAAATGCTAGATGTAGAATGGGCCTAGGTTATGATGTCCTCATGGTGGGACTGCAAAACACCAAAGAGATTATCAAACACTACAGTGCATGCAGATGTGGGTCACATTCCTTTGGTGGGTCACAAGTAGAGGTTCCCATTCCAAATGCTATTTTCACCATAAATATGAGGAGAAAGAACAATGGGGAAAGCCTTTGTGTAGAAATAGAAAAATGTGAAAACAATGTTGTCTGCATTCCAAGTGGTCCATAATTTCACAACTATTCATCATTTTGTTTAATTTAGAACAACCATGCCAATTGGGGGGGGGGGGATCAAAGTAAAGAAGAGGATCCTATTACTGCCTATACATTGATGGATTTTCTTCTGAATTTTGTTCTTCTCTCTAATGGGTTTAAGACTTCATTTTAATTTCCCATCAGTAGATAGCCTGATGCTCGTCTGTGGTGGAGGCAGTGATTGCGCTCCTCTTTCTTTGTACCATGAATTAACAAACATTTCCCTGTGTGCATTACAGAAGCAGTGTGGAGGAAACAAGAGTAAATGGGGCTTTGGGAGCTCAGCAGGACCACATGCCCCCAGCTTATTTGCTGACCATTGAATCAATCCCGCTCTTAACTACCAACATGGACTAAAATATTACTTATGCTGTGATGGATAACCTTAAGAAATAATATCAGGCTGCCCATTGATTCTGTGATCAAACTAGCCTTTGAACCGGAGTATTTTGCACACTATCATCATTTTATTTCCCATCACATAGTTGTTATGGGTTGTTTTGGTATTTGTGCACATTGTATTAGTATTGAGCAGAAACAGGCCCATTGGTTTCACAAACATTTCTGACCCCTTGCAAAACAAGTGCTTCCCCTTCCCCTTTGTCACTTTTCTAGACTTTTTCAGAAGCTACTTGCAAGGAAGCCAGTTTTGTGGGAGAGGGTCTGCACCACCATCCCTTTGTGGAGGCAGGGAGACCGATGTTCCCACATAACTTTGTAGTCATGCCTATGTGCTGCATTATTCGAAGAGGGTCATGACTCATATCTTTGTGACATATGGGAGGAGACATTGCCTGCTGCCTCCTCAATAGCTACAAGCTCCTTCTGTTTCTGCAGTACATGACCTGGATAGCCCAAGGAAGCCCGATCTCATCAGATCTTGGAAGCTAAAGCAGGGTCGACTCTAGCAAGTACTCGGATGGGAGGCCTCCTTGGAATACCAGAGGCAGGAGGCAGGGGGCAGGCTTTCTTCAGCCACCTCTCTGAATATCCTCCAGGCCCCCAGTAGGGGTCAGTCACCAGAGGTTGCCATGAATTCCAGCTGCACACATGATGATTCTCCATTGGCATTTCCCTCTGTTCTTTTAGCAAACCCACGTTGGAACAGAATTTCCCCTCTACACTGCATGCTACTTTCTCTTTCTTTGACCATCAGATTTTATGGTATCCTCTGCATCGCATGCCACTTTCACTTTCTTTGATCATCAGGTTTTTATGGTACCTTTTGCATAGATTTATGGCTGTTTTATGGCCATTCAGGGGTAACTTTGCATCGGTCCGGCATTGGCCTGGGGTATTCGAGTGAGGTTTTGAGCTGCACCTTTTCCTCAGCATTGAAAAAAATGTGGAGCGAATGTCAGCTGCAGAACCAACCAGAGTCAGTCACCAGAGGTCTCCGTGACTCCCAGGTGCACACACACACAGGCACATGTGAAAAATATACCCCTCCCCCCAAAAAATAGAAAGTCTCCCAGTAGAAAACTGAACCTCACAAAAATTCAACTCACTGCTTTTTATATTCTCTGGGTTCTTTGTGTTGTAGTTGGTGATTAGACACCCCCCCCTTTTTTTAATCTGCTGCTGCATCCTATAATTTTGGGCCACTTACATTCTGATACCTTCTTACCTTTGTTCTTTATTTCATGTTTGCTAATGCCTGAATCAGTTTAAGGTTTTTTTTTTAATTTTTCTTTTAAATCCCACCAGCAACTCGATTGTAATCTTCTGTAGCTAAAATGACATATGCTGTCACAGAGCTCCAGCACAGAGGAAATGTGCAATTATACCTCATCAAGAATCAAGATAAAGGCTCTCCTGTAAAGCTTCTGTCTGCATAGCCCTGCGCAACCATTCTCCCACTGATCTGCATCTCTTGTGTAATTGGATGTTTAGCACGGTTGCCGAAGAAGAAAAGGCGGGACGGGACACCTCTTTCCATTTTAATATGTTTATATGGCTGTTGTGAAGCACCCATTCCACAACTGTTTGTGAGCTTGCTGCAGGGTTCCAATCTTGCTCTTAGAAAGTCTGCAGTTTTTCATTTAACAAACCTTCGCTTGGATCCAGCGATGCCAATAGGAAACTTAAATAAACCCGTGCATTTTCTGTATTACAGTGCCCAGAAAACAGTTGCACAGAATCTTTTGTAAGTGTCAATACAATAAGGGTGAGTAAGCACAAGGTCTTTTTTTTTTTTGCATTTGCTTTTGTCCGAGAGCACAAGCTCAAGAAGAAATTCTGTGCTGGATCCAAGCCTACATCTGATGAAATACCAATGCAAAACATGCTCCTAGACATGGCTGAATAGTTACATATGTTAATTTGAGCCAGAGCTAAGCATAATGATAATACCACCATTTAGAACTAGGGGTGTGCATTATCCTATCAGGGAGGTCACCTTTCCATTATCCCTGAAGGAGAACCCTTTACATAAGGCATCTATGCGTGGGGGGGGGGGCAGGGGTTAATGATTAAAAGGTCTCCAGAAGAAACACTTTGTAAAAGTGACACTTTTGTCCTCTGAAAAAACACCTGACATTTATATTCTAAAATAACCAGCTGCAAGTTTTGCATACGGTATACCTTTTTTGTGGATTTTATCTTCTTCTGTTATGTAACATGCACCATACACAAATAGAGAAGAAGAAGAAGAAGAAGAAGAAGAAGAAGAAGAAGAAGAGATGAAGAGATTGGATTTATACTCCGCCCTTCACTGCCCAAAGGCGTCTCAGAGCGGCTTACAACAGACACCCTGTGAGGTAGGCGGGGCTGAGAGAACTACTGACAGAAACTGTCCTTGAGAGAACAGCTGTGCCAGAGCTTGTGACTGACCCAAGGTCACATCAGCAGGTGCAAGTGGAGGAGTGGGGAATCAAACCCGGTTCTCCCAGATTAGAGTCTGCGCACTTAACCACTACACCAAACTGGCTCTCCTACACCAAACTGGCTCTCCAGTTTGGTGTAGGTGGCTGCAAAGTCTTAAATCAGTTGCCTTATTTATTCCAGAGTAATGGTTGCTGTTTGCGCTAGTCAAGGATCTATATATACAAATAAGGGATATTTACAAAAAAGATTGTAAAGAGTTTGGTTTTAGAGCTACGAATGATGATTTTGAAAATATATGGTTGAAAAGAGAGCGAAAAATGATCTCAAAGATGTATAAAACCTTGTTGACTGTATACACTTTGGATGAAACTGTTAAAGAACAAATGATAAAGTGGGCCATAAATATGAACAAAGAAATTTCTATGGAATCATGGGAATTTTTGTGGAAAAGATCTTTTAAAATGTCTACCTGTATTAATGTAAAAGAAAACTGTTATAAGATGATGTATAGATGGTACATGACACCAAAAAATATTGCTAATATTAGTATGGATAAGAACTTGAGTAATAAATGTTGGAAATGTAAAAAAATAGAGGGTTCTTTTTACCATATGTGGTGGTCATGTGATAAAGTGAAAGCATACTGGTCTAATATACATTGTGTGATGCAGAAAATATTAAAAATCCCAATTGAGAGAAAGCCAGAACTTCTTCTCCTTGGTTTGACAATGGGAAAAATTCCACAAGAAAAAAGGACATTGTTATGGTACATGATTACGTCGGCGAGAATGGCCTTTGCTCAGCAATGGAAAATGGAGAAGGTGCCAGATATACATGACTGGTTGAGAAAACTGCTATGTTTGACATACTGGTGGGGACGGAAAGTGTCATCAAGTCACAGCTGACTGAGAGTGACCCCAGAGGATTTTCAAGGCCAGAGAGGTTCAGAGGGGGATTGCCATTGCCTGCCTTTGCATAGGGATCCTGGGCTTCATTGGTGGCCTCCCTTCCAGATATTACCAAGGTCAACCCTTCTTAACTTCCAGGGACTGACAAGATGGGGCTCGCCTGGGCCATCCAGGTCAGGAGACTTGAAATATTCCTGGTTTTACATTGCAAACAAATCAGCCATTCAAGCGCATGTGCTGATTTTGTCAGGAAGGAAAGGGCACTGAGAACGCAGCAGGTTCCGCTTCTGAGCCGGTCGTTTGCAAAGATACGGCATCATTTTTGGAAATGTCATGTCATTTGATGGGAAGTGGGACTGCCTGTCTAAGGAAAACTGTGGGGAGAGATGGTGCAGCCTTGTCAAGTCACCTGCCCGGAATGCCAACCTCTCTCCCTCCTTCCTGCTCTGAAATCTGTGCTGTCCACTTTGATTCTTCTCTCTTTCCCTTGAATATGAGCTCAAAGCCCCACCCCCATCACACAAACACAAACTCCCAGAGCAGCTTCTTGTGTGATGTGATGTTAAAAGGAGACAGACAAAGAGAGACAAAAGCGAAGGAAGGCCCAGAGCGACTACGGAGAGTCCAGGGTGAGGCAGTGAGAAGAAAAGGAATGGGGATAGGAGACTGTAACTCAGTGGGATTGGCGAAGGCGCTATTGTATGGAAGTCAGAAAAGGGAGAGTGAAGAAAAATAGAGAAAGTCTTGTTGTCCTGCACTTAACGCTACTTGTGTGAAAATGCTGTGTATGTCAGTGTGTGCTTCATATAGACAACAAAAGGCAGAGTTAAAAAAAAAAGAAGTCCTAACATTCAACCCTATTTACAATTTCTTCTGTGTTTATTTTAAATAACTTCTTTTGTCTTTGGCAGATTTAGCTGCCAGAACTGCTCCATCAGAAGGCAGAATAGTATGAAGAAAAAGATAAATGTTTTGTTCCTCAACCATTTTCTTATTGGAAAAAGCCATCTCCTACATGTTTATACCCCTTCTGAGAAAAAAGCTTAAGAGACACCCATATTTTCCTCCCATGAAAGCGGACAAAACCATTAACGTTATGTGAGAAAGAACAAACCAGGATAAAGAAAGTATGTTTTAAAAAAGAGATCACACGTTACCTTAAATTCTCATTATTACCTGTAGGGCTTTAGTGAATCTACTTGTGAAAGGTAGGTTTTATGTATGGAGCTGAATATTTTATAATAGAGATGATTTAGGACTGAGCATTCCTGTTATTTCAACATGAACATTCTCTGCTTGGCTTGGCTTCACTCTTGTGCAAACTAAATTGCTGAGTCCTCATATATGCACAGTTTTCTGTTTCCTTGCACCAAGTGTTTTTGTTTTGTTTTGTTTTTCAGGAGGGTATGCATTTTTCAACATAATTTGTATGTCAGCCCTGGGTTGATTTTCTTTCCATTACATTGGAAGACTAAGACAATGCACAGAATTTTGCTGACAAACACTCCTCTCTTTCCCCATTATGGACATAGAAAGTTTGAGTTCCTGATGCACAAGAAAACTGTCTGCTACACTATAACTGGAGTGGGGGGGGGGAATCATCATGGGATGGATAGTTCCTTAGGATGAGTCACCAGTGTCCACACTATTGACCCTGTAATCACCAATGTCAGGTTCATTGATGGATTTGGATACGGATTATGATAATGCGTATCGAGACAAAACTACTAGAAACAGTAGTACTTACTCCAGGGCTCATGGAAAGCCATATTTGCAATTTCCATCAAACAAAAGAGCCACCATATTTACTTCCATCCCTGGCATGAACCCTCAAGGAGGCTCGTACCATACCCATTTCTCCAGTGACAGCAGTCTCAGAATGGATGCCAACTAATAACCAGAAATCCCATTGGGCAAGTTTTTTCCCACTTTCCTAAAACTTGGGGCATGTGTAACATTGGGGGTGGTGCCCAGAAGGGCCACAGGTGTTGTATCAGAGATCCATATGTGGCTCCCAAACCAATGAGTTATCACTGTACTGGAATAATACATATCCCTTGGCTTCCAGTATCATCGGGGCAATCCATCAATCACTGATGTGTCTGATAGCCAAGGCAAGCCTTGAACTCAGCAATAAAAAAGGTAGTACAATAACATACATATTGGCACTCTTGTTTGGTGGTGAATGCTGTATACTTGGCAGTGCATGGCACTTCCTTGAACTATTGACTCTAAGCCAATGCTCTGAAAGTGCTGCACGTTAAAGTAGTAATACTGAATTCTATAGAATAAGAGTTGTATATAAATTATGTCCATGCAGAACCAAATATGTCTAAAATAGCAGTACAAAAGAAGGAGGCATTTGTATAGCAGCAGGTAAGTCTTCCTGCTTGAAAATTGTTCCTCTTTTTTTTTTTTTTACTTGTGGGAGATCTACTGTTGCTTTGGAACAACCGTTGGTATTGAAGTGAAAAAATAACAAAAAACTCCAACCAGTGTGTTTAGAAGGACAGCAATTTTAGTAAATTTGTGTCAAAATTCACTTTATGCTTAATGTCCATGTAAGTCCACATTAAGTTTATTACTTTCTGCCCTGACCTGGATAACCCAGGCAAGCCCAATCTCATCAGATCTCAGAAGCTAAGCAAACCCCGGCAAGTACTTGGATGGGTGACCTCCAAGGAATACCAAGGCTGCGATGCAGAGGCAGGCAGAAGCAAGCCACCTTTCTGAAACATCCAAGCCCCACTAGGGGTCACCAGAAGTCAGCCATGACTTCCAGGCATGCACGCATACACACACACAATACTCTCTCTCCTCCAAAAGTTTATTACTTTCTCTCAGAACATGGTATCTTATAGCAGCATTGCCCAACCTTTTCGGCATGGTGGCCCACAAATTCAAATTGACTTGGTATGGTGACCAAGTTTGTTTGGCACCATAGGCAAACTATGACATTGACACCCGTCTAGTTCAGCATTACATTTTCTACAGCGGCTCACTGGATGTTTCTGAGAAAGCAACAAACATTGCACAAAGGGTGCGGCTGCCTCCACTGCGAAGCCCAAGCAAGTGGCATTCTGACATGTACAGCCTTTCATATGGAGGTTACATTCCAGCTTCTGACCACCCTCTCCTTCTCCATCACTCCCTCTAATCCCCCCTAAGATTCTAAGAAGCTCACTCTCGTAACTTTCAGGACATATTGTACTTGATCAACATGGATATGCAGTGAAGAAAACAACAACAACTAATGCATGATGTGGAAGATACTGTTTCCAGGGTCAGAGCTTGGTTTCCAAGATACAAAAGAGAGCAATGGAAAGTGCAGGGGTGACTATTAGAAAGGGGTGGCCCGTGACCCACTTGTAGAGGCTTTGCGACCTACTTTTGGGGTCCCAACCCCAAAACTGTCTTACAGCACTACATTCTCACTTCAAGCTGCAGATACACTTCACTACTATACTTAAGAGAGCTTATGGTCCACTAAGTCAAGGTGAATCCATTTATTAGGATGGCTTGTTGGGTGCCCAGCAATCCCCAGTTTTGCAATCTCAGGCAAGCAGCAAAACCAGGGCCCCAGTCAGACGTGCCAGATAATGCACGGGGGGAGGGAGGCTATCTGTAGCGCAGTAATTTGACCCGCCGCTGCGTGATCCCATGCAACGGCAGGTGAAGTGGAGGAGTTACCTTGCAGCCTGCTCCCTCGAGAGCTCAGTGATGCCAGCCTGCTTCCTCAAAGGCTCAATGATGTCACCGGAGCGCGCTGGGGCGATCTCCCCAGGAACTCCGTCCTCGGCTGTCGCAGAGTCGCTTGATACTGCAGTTTCCCTAGTGTTTTTTAACTGCGCTTCTTTGCCTGCCTCCTACGGGTCTTTGATGGGTGCAGGACGCTGGCCAGACGTGCCAGTGTGAATGCGCCTGTAAAATCCACCTGCCACTTGTCGGACTCCTGAGGTAACTACTGTGTGTGATCGCAGCCCAGGAGCGTTTATTGAACCACTGTAGATGGGTGCATTTGGCTTGGTGGGTCATTCATTTTACGGGCTTCTTCTACTCCATTGAATATTCAAGGTTTGTTTATGCAATCACTTACCTGAAAGCAACAACCCGTCAACCCCTGTCAACCTCAGACTCATTTAGAGAATCAAGAAAAAGCAACCCCTGGATAACCCATACTTCTCCTTGTCAGGAACAGAGAATATTTGCTGTAGAAAATTCTGATTTATTTCATATTGCTTTCTTTAATTGGCATTCTAAGTTTGCTCATTTGTTCAAAACTTCATCTTCAGGCTCAAAAGCCATTCTTCTCTTCTTTGTTCAAAACCTGTTTACTGACATGTGAATGTTGAATTTCCTGCATCAAACAACTTGTGGGATTCTTTCGACAGTCTAATTGACAGGATTTGTGTTAAGTTTTGCTGGAGGGAACTTCCTTCCCTGTCAGATTATTCCTAAATGATAACAGGCCATAATCTCCGCTCATCAGAGGGATGACCAACCCCATAAATTATATCATGTTCTGTATTTTCAGTAGGAAAAGTGGTTGGAGTTCAGAATTCATAACTGATAATTAAGCTCTCTGTGGATGCATGTAGAAACCAATGGATTCAACTCAGATTGAGTTTTCTGCACACTTTCCTTCCTCCTTTCTCACTGCAGCCTATTGGTCCTCCCAAACTGCTGCTCCTGGGGGACGTGGGACCCTCAGGGACAGCACAAGAAGCAAATCAGGAGTCTGCAGTAGGAAGGGGAAATTAGTGGAAATTGCCACATCCCTTCTGGGGTGGAATACCTTGTCTGAATCTAACTTAATGTGGGTACAGCAGGGCAGAAAGGGCACCCTGGCCCCACCCCAATCTGTCCATAATCTCCAGCACAACTAGTATGGCATCTACAGACATACAGGGTGCACGTGCATAGATTCTGTCCCTCGCTTGGGAAAGCAGCATTCCCTCTTGCAAGGATGGAGCCTACAGGTGTACCTTTTGCATGCATATAGACATCATGTTCATGAGCCAGTGATTGCTGCTGTGTGGGGAGAACAGGACAAACACACTTCTCCCTGCACCCACTCAGCATGCATTAATCTCAATTCACAGATGTCATCAGTAGAAGGCTTTTGTGACTGGCAAAGGTACCTCGATCCTGCCCTCAACCTGATGGAACTCTCTGCCAAATACCATCAGGGCTCTGCAAGATCTTATGCAATTCTGCAGGGCCTATAAGGCGGAGATTTCCCACCAGGCTTTTGACGGAGGACAGTGATGGTTTCCATCTTGGCTGGTACCCAGTTTCGTTCCTTCTGCTGTTTATATTTGCTTGCCCTTTCCCCCTGCGCCCGTGAAGTAGCCGGCAGTCTGAAATTAGATTAATTAATATTCACCATCTGATCTTTTTTCTGAAATGTGTTATTGCTGTTTTTTTTTTAATTGTTTTTATCTTGCCATGTTTTTATGGATACTGTATATTGCCCAGACCCCTGCAATAGCAGCGATTGGACAATTAATAAATGCAATATATAAATGCAATAAATAAAAATAAATACAACCAAAGTTTCCGTGGTCAAAGTTTATATATCAAAGTCCCTGGGATGTCTGTTTCAATAAGATGAGTAGTTGATTGAGAATAATAAGCCATGTCAGTAATGAATGAAAAGAAGCTGATTATACTGGACAAAGGCTTACAAAGGAACAATGTTTGCTAGTCCTTAAACTGCCACAAAATTCCTATTAGTAACCCGTTATAACACTCTCTACAGGTGTCTTGCCTCATTTTGAGTAAGCATTTTGTGGCACTGTCAATAGAGCCACTCCAGAGAAAGGACTATAGTGCAGTAGAAGATGCACTGCATTTTGCATTTATTTATATCCCCCATTTCTCCCCAGTTGGGTCTCAAAGAGGCTTAGAACTTTGTTTTCCCTTCCTATATTTTTTTCACAACAACTCTGTAAGGTAGGTCAGGGTGAGAGCTTGTGATAGTCACCCAGTAAGCTTCAATGGTAGATGTTGGGGGGGGGGCTGAACATGGGTCTCCCAGGATCCTAGTCCCACATTCTATCCACTATACCACACCTGCTCTCAAAGTGCATAATTTGGATGCAGAAGATTTCAGGTTAAATCCGTGGAAATCTGACTTTGCCTAAGACCTTTGACAGCCATCCCCTTTCAGAGTCAATAACACTGAACTAGGTAGACGAATGGTTTAACTCAATATAAATCAGGTTCATATCTCAGACTGCAGCTTCTATACACAATCATATACAATAATACACCTGCAGAGCATCTTTTGCCCATTGATATGAATTTATTAAAATTAGCTTAATTTGAAATTTGTCAAGCAACAATAAAGACTACTTTAGGAGGCGAAGTGATTCTTTTTTTTTTTTTTTTTGGGGGGGGGGCGAAGAGGAATTTTTTAATTTGCATTTTCTAAGCACTACAAACTATAACAGAAAAGGGGGAGGAAAACATCTACATCTAGGGAAACAGAAAAGATACACCACAACTAACTAAAACCCCAAGAGATGGAAATCTTCAATAATGCTTATATCCATGATAGTCCATGAAAAGCTTTAAAAAGCATTGGGCATGATCTAATAGTCCCAATTCTGCATCAGCTTCACTATTTTCCCAATTCCAGAACCCTCCCCAAGTCATCTCTCAAAATAAAGCTTCATACAGGCTTTCAAGGTCTCAGTTCTTATTTTTGCTTCTCCTTGCGGTCTCTCAGTTGGTAGCCTTGTTTGGGAGGTGAAGTGATTCAATTGGATCTTTCCAGGCTGTTTTGCAAAGGGAAACATCTGTTAACTGTGATCTTGCTTTGCTGTTGTTTTGGAATTCTACTGTAGTTGGTTTGATATATTTTGCGTTCACATTTATAAACGCCTATTTGGTCAAAAAATGTTAAAAATGGGAAAACGAAAACCTTTTTTTTTAATGCATGGAAATATTATTTCTCTCTGATTAGTAAAAAAAAAGAAAAAAAAAGGAATCCTAGTGTTTGTCATAAAACATTCAAATGAAAAAGAAAGTTTAGCAAAAGTTTCTAAATTAGAATGACTTCGAGGGTGAGATTAAATGAGGCCGCAGAGCACAAAGCAGAGTCCAGGCTTGGGGATTTCATTAAGGTCAGTTTTATGAACACCTCATTTACCTTCCCGCTATCAGTCAGGATGTGGCGAGGATAATTAAAATGACATCTCTTACTCTCCCCAAGACAGAAAGGATAAGCAAGAAATTTACTTCAGGAAGAGGCATTACCTGATTATAGTTCAGGCTTAATTACTGAAATGCCACAGCGTGGGACAGAACGCTGAGGCAAATATAAACAGATCTATATATTCTCTCGGCTACAAAAAAAGGTTAAGCCTTTTGCAAAGGCCAACGAATGTCCTATTAATGTTCAGAAATTGAGCAGGAAAGATGTGCTGGTTCCAGTGGCTTTTTGAACGACAACTCTCTTTTCACTCAAATCTGTCAAAAAATGTGCCCATTTTTTTTTTTCAGATCGGAAGATGGGGCATACGAAGAGTGGGACAGTGGGAGTGGTCCACCCCAGGTGCAGGTGATAAGGGGGTGCATTGTGCAAGGGGGGTCCTCCTGTAGCGGAGCATGCCTTGCCTGGCCCATTCACTGTGACTGCTTGGTGAATTCTGGTGCCTTGTTATTCTGGGGCCAGTTTTGCAGGCCTGGTGGTTTGGGGCCCAGGCAGATTGCTGTCTGACCTCCTGCTTTACTCAGTCACCTTGGCAGGCCGGTGGAGAACTTGCACCTCCATTACCCAGGAAAATGTGATGTAATGCATCCTCCACCCCATATATATAACTTCTAGTATCTTTGGAGCAGGCCCGTAGCCAGGATTTTTTAAGTCACGGGGCATTTAAATTTCTTAGGGGGCACTGGCTAATCAATTTAATCCAAGGAGGAAGGCCGTGACACCCTGGGCTAGATGGGAAGTCAGGGGGCCTTGCCAGCAAGTCGGGGGGGGGGCTAGCCTCGAGATGCCCCACTGTAGCTACAGGCCTGCTTTGGAGGACCACAGCTTCTTACCCAAAGGGGGCTTTAACTAAGGGGGAGGAGTCTAAAATACAACCCAAAAGCTGGAGTTGTCAGGATGGATTTGTGGCTTCTGGAGACCTGGTGGATTCCATGTGACTTGTAGCCTTGCAAAAACCCAATGGCCAAATGAGGAAAGGAAGGTTGCTGCTGTCACACAGAAGCCCAGAGGCTTGGAGAGAGCAGCCTACTGGCCGCCTTCAGAATCTCTATGGAAGCCACAATGTCATTAATGTGTGTGTGTGTTTTTTAAATGCCTTTCTGATTTTGACTACCGCATATATCAGAAAAGAGATGATCAAAAAAAGATCCAAATTAATAAGCTCTTGGATAATTATTTTTTAAAGAATGATTTAAAAAACCCTCTGACCTATAAATAACTCCCCTTGTTTTGCTTATTGTGACAAGCTAAAGGACTCTTTAAATTCTGAAATGCTAAAACATACAAGGTTTTTAAATAACATGATTTTGGTTAGATAAATAACAGATGAGAAAGAGAGAGAGAGAGAGAGAGAGGTGATAGATAGGTGTGGGGGGGAGAGGAGGCAATATCAGCTAAGGAAACCACACATAATTCAAAGCAGAAAACGTCTTTTGTGTGTGTGTGTGTGGGGGGAGATCTACAATTATTTTAGAAACTCTTGTGTGTGACAGTTTATTTCACCTCCTCTGTGTTCAGAGTTGCACTTTAGGTTAATTTACAAGAAGCAGGGGGCTCAAGAAGAGGCTAAACTCAAAGGGAGGGCTGGCCATGCATGGAGGGTTGAAGGATCAGTGCCCAAATGGTAACTGGGCTTGGGGAGAAAAGGAATCTAGATCTGACTGGGGTGACTTCTTGGCAGCTCCTAAGTTCAGCAGAGCTATATGCCAAGAGAATCAGGCTGGGGAAAGATCCTGCCTCAAGCCACTGGCTTTTCCCCACTTCCAAGCACCTGATCTATGGAAGAAAAGGTAAGAAGGGGAGATGCCTTGCCTACTAACCACCAGCTGGGTTGCTAGCCCTCTGACCCAGGAAGTCCCCGTCCCCCCGCCCAAGGCTGGGCTAGGCCAAGTTTTTCATTGCCCCCCCCCAACTTCCATAGGGCACTTTATTTCCTCCTTTCCTCCAAAAATCTGCACCGTTTCCTTCTGCTCGCTTGGAAGTCACTCTTTTCGAATGCTGCAGCTTCTAAAGGAGCACTGCAAGCATTTTGCTCCAGGGTTTTGCAAAGGCAAACACTATTTTTGCAAACACAGCCCTGATCTGGATAGCCTAGCTTAGCCGGAACTTGTCAGATCTCAGAAGCTAAGCAAAGATGACCCTGGCTAGTATTTGGAAGGGTGACCTCCAAGGAATACCAGGATTGGTACCCAAAGGCAGGCAATGGCAAACCACCTCTGAATATCTCTTGCCTTGAGAAACCTATGGGTCACTGTGAGCCAGGTGTGACTTGATGGGACTGTCCTTCCTTCCTTCCTTCCTTCCTTCCTTCCTTCCTTCCTTCCTTCCTTCCTTCCTTCCTTCCTTCCTTCCTTCCTTCCTTCCTTCCTTCCTTCCTTCCTTCCTTCCTTCCTTCCTTCCCCTCCCAAATGCAAGCCCCCTCGTGGCAATAAGGGGGTGCATTGTCTGTGGAGAATTTAAGTGGTCCAAAAGTTCAGCCCCCCCCCCAATTGCATCAACAAACCTGAAGGTTTGTTTCTACGTCCGACTTCCCATGGCTCTAATGCATCTCCCCATTATCAGAACTCAACTAGAGCTTCCTCCTCACCTGGAGTAGTGGTTAAGTGTGTGGACTCTAATCTGGGACAACCAGATTTGATTCCCCATTCCTCCACTTGCAGCTGCTGGATGACCTTCAGCAAGCCCATAGTTCTGTCAGAGCTGTTCTGTCAGGAGTGAAGTAGAATAGGAAAAAAGAGACACTGGCAGGAGAGAGGTGTTAAAAAAATGATCTGCTCCAGGTGCCAAATGCGCTAGGTACCCCAGTGGGTTGGATCTGGCACAAAATTTATACTTGCTCTAGAAATTGAGATTCTAGGCTTGCCAACTTCTTCCACTATTACAACTGATCTCCGGACAACCAAGATCAGTTCCCCTGGAGAAAATGGCTGCTTTGGAAGGTGGATTCTATGACATCATATCCTCCTGAGGTCTGTCCCCTCCCCAAACCGTGCCCTCCCTAGCTCCCCCCAAATCTCCAGCTGGCAAACACACACACCAAAAAAAAAAAAAAAGACCACAGTAGCTGCTTGTGCTGAGTCAAACGTATTGTATCTCCACTTGTGTTTCCACTCACACAAGAAATTGTACAACCAATTTTGGGGCATTGTGATTTATAGTCCCTGACTTGGACTGGCCAGCCCAGTCAAATCAGATCTTGGAAGCTAAGCAGCATCGGTCCTGGTCAGTATTTGGATGGGAGACCACCAAAGAATATTAGAGTTGGTACACAGAGTCAGACAATGACAAACCACCTCTGAATGTCTCTTGCCTTGAAAACATGCAGGGGCCACAAACAATAAGTCAATTGTGACTTGACAGCAGTAATAATAACAATCATCATCTATAGACAGGAAAGGATTAGGTGTTGCACAAGAGCTTGTGCAAGCGGAAATGGACTAATACCATTTATGTTTCTGTTTGGGCACTGCTGGATCCAAGCCGTACCTTTGAAATGCTCAGGCTTACGTACTTCTTGTCTTTCTCTTTTCTCTTTGTACATGGTTCAGAATTCAATTACTTGAACGTACACAAAATCCATGGGCATGGATCCAGAGATGAACAAAAAACCTGAAGATGGGTTTAGTGCAATGCTGCTTGGGCCAGATCGTCTGCAAATGCTTTGTGCTTTCCTTCCTGTATCTTACAATGTCCAGGAATTACTTCTACAGTAACCTGTGCAATAGAATTGTCAGGCTGGGTTAGGAAATTCCTGGATATTTAGTGGTGGCGCCTGGGAAGATCACGGTTTGGGGAGGGGGGTACCACAGCCCAGTAGACAGTCCACCCTCCAAGGCAGCCATTTTATCCAGAGGAATTGATCTCTGCACCGTGGAGATCAGTTGTAATTCTGGGAGATCTCCAGCTACCAGCCGGAGGTTGGCAACCCTATTGTGCAAGCAGAAAATTAGGATACTCCATGTTAAACTTAGTGCAAGTGACAGTCTGAGATGTTCTTCTTCACACTTCCAATTGCACAGCGCCCCTGGTGCGTGTGGAAATTTTCTTGTGGATCCAAGCCATATCTGATGACTGTGTTCAAATCATAAACAATACTCTGTGCTCTTGGCTGCAAGCCAGGTTTCCACACTATGGTTTAATCTTAATTTTGGAATCCAGGAATCGAGATAAGAGAACAAACCAGAGTTTACAATTTGAATGAAACAAACTATAGATTCCCCCCCCCGGTGTATGCTGAAATTATTATTTTTCAGGATGGGCATGAAGGGGAGGGGGAGAGGGAGAATGTGCTAGGCCATGGACTTTTAGGCCTTAGCACCACAACTAAGATTGCTGGGAAAAACATCAACAACCTCAGATATGCAGACAATACCACTCTAATGGCAGAAAGTGAAGAGGACTTAAAGAGCTTCTTGCTGAAAGTGAAAGAGGAAAGAGCAAAAGCTGGCTTGAAACTCAACATAAAAAAATAATAATAATAAGATCATGGCATCCAGCCCCATCACTCCTTGGCAAATAGAAAGGGAAGTCATGGAAGCAAGGACAGACTTCACATTCCTGGGATCCAAGATCACTGCAGACAGTGACTGCAGCCATGAAATTAGAAGACACCTGCTCCTTGGGAGGAAAGCTATGGCAAACCTAGACAGCACAATAAAAAGTAGAGTCATTACACTGCCAACAAAAGTCCCCATAGTCAAAGTGATGATATTCCTAGTAGTAATGTAGGGCTGCAAGAGTTGGACCATAAGGAGGGCCAAGAACTTTCGAATTCTGGAGGACAGCAGAAGATGGGAGGGCCTGGCATGATGTGGTCCATGGGGTCGTGAAGAGTCGGCCTCAATTGTGCGACTGAGCAACAACAAACCACAACCATGATTCATTCTTTGCCATTACATGTGAATATAGCCCCTGAGGATGTTCTCATTAGTAAGGTACAAAAGAGCTTATTTCCTTCAGGTAGGTATGCAAAATAAGACCTTTATTATTCAGGAAGTTAATTAAAAATGCCTCATTTTCTGTCTTTCAGTGTGGGGTAAAAGATGATAATATCTCTGCCCACTCAAATTAACTCGCCTTCAAGTCTGTTTGTTTGTCAGTTTGTTTGAAGTAGTTTTGTGTTCAGAACTGGGGAAATATTTCTAATTTCTGGATAGTGCCATCATCAATGACATAGCTCCAGAAGGACTGAATAAATATTTCAGATCCACACATATGTCAGCCTTAAATGTTTATTTATTAAACATTGTTTGGGCCTTCTTAGGTTCGCATTATCAATTTTCTTTAGGTTTACATTGGGGTCCTCAACCAACCAACCAACCAACCTTCCTTCCTTCCTTTATTTTTCAACGTGTATGTGTGTGAAATTGTGTGTGCACCTGGAAGTCATGGTGACCTCTGGCGACTGACCCCTACTGGGGCCCTGGAGGGTATTCTGAGAGGTGACTGAATAAAGCCTGCCCCCACCTTTCACCTCTGGTATTTCAAGGAGGTCTCCTATCCAAGTACTTGCCAGAATTGACCCTGCTTAGCTTCTGAGATCTGATGAGAGCGGGCTTACCAAGGCTATCCGGGTCAGGGTGGTCCTCAACCTTTTTGAGCCTGCAGGAACCTCTGGAATTCTGACAAAGGGCAGTGGGCACAAAAATGGGTGCTGCAGGTGTGGAGCCAACCATAACATGTCAGGGATCAAGGTAATATACAAGTCTAAAAGTAACTCTGCAACATTTCAGGCAGAAGCCTTTTAATCTGCAGAGCCAAACAGAAGCCCTGCTGAGGAAAAGCTACACTTATCCCCACCCATTTTTTAAAAGTGTTTGGTGCATTCCAGGAAAGGTGCCAGGGGGGTACCATGGCACCCATGGACACCACATTGGGGACCCCTGGTTCACATTATCTATTTTTAAAGTTGTGGATATATGAGAACTCTAATGAAGTTGATGAAAAGACTAACTGAGCTCCTAAGGCCATGCAACAGAGCAACAGTACTCAATGTTCTGGCCAGTGCGGAGTTAAAAGGACTTCCTTTGATCTCCCTCTGGCAGCAGGATTAGCAGCAGGAAGCCCCATTGGTGAAAGTAATTTAGCATTCTGACCAGTATGGGTGATATCCTACCTTAGGCTGGAAGGAAGTTCCTCCAATTTGAGTAGCCCTTTCTCCAACTTGTGGCTCTGCTGTTGGAGGAAGACTCAGTAGAGCTGGAGGAAAGCTTCAAACTCAGCTTAGCAGAGAGGAAAGATACTGGCCAGTAGAACCTGAACCAGAAAATGGGAGACATCAGTAAAGCTGCTTTCTTTCTAGTACTAAATACTTCTTCATACCATCTCTTTTCACCCCTAAAGCCATAATAGTTTAACTAGTTCATCTCTTCAGAGAAAGCACCTTGTTGAACTAAGCTTTTTTTTTAAAAAAATAAAAAGGTGCATCCATCTCTCAACGTGTTTATTTTTTTTTATTAAACAAAGCATAATGAGGACATAGTCAATTTTGCAAAAAATAAAACAGCACATACAAAAAGGATAAGTACCTGTACCAAGGAAACACCACTAAGAGGTTTATGAATTGTCAATTTCTTTTGTCATTTGAAGGTAGGAATAGGTGGCTTTTTCAGGTGTGGTAGATCCTATTTTAGTTCCACGAGACCTAGTATACTCTTTAAAACATCTGTATTGATGCCAATAATAGTGAGTGTGTGTTTTCACATGTACCTGTGTATGTCTGCTATCTATCCTCATTGGATAGGGGTTATCCCCCACCCCTGAATGGAGTACGAGGGTCCACTGAACAGTGTGAGATAATCAAAGATTTATTGGGGAGTTTCAATTCTGGTGTAAATTCTAGAACCCCCCCCCAGCAAAAACAGAAGTCCAACAGAACAGAATCAAAGTATCTGAAAATCTCTGCAGTAGGAACTAAAGGTGGGGTGAATTTTTGTAAGCCCAGCAGAACCAGTGCCACTGTGGCAGTGCAAACCCAACAGGACTAAGGTCAAATCAGAGAATCTCTGCAGTAGAAAATGAAGGAGGGGGGCATTTTTGAAAGCCCAGCAGAAGCAGAGCAATGTACAGAGTGCCCAGCAGAATCCAGTGTCATTGTGGCAATGCCAGCTCAACAGGACTGATGTCAAGTACAGATTCACAATCCAAGCTGAGGTGGGGGGGGTTTGAAAGTCTAGCAGAACCAGTGGAATGTCTTAGTGCCCTGCAGAACTCAGTGTCAATGTGGCAATCAATGTGGCAATACCAGCTCAACCATGATCCCAGCAGGCGAGGGGGCTGCAAGCCCAGCAGAACCCGTACAATATACAATTGCCCAGCAGTTCTAGTGCAATCACAAAGTGGCCAGAAGAACCCAGCACCACTGGCACTGCAAGCTTAAAAGAACTGATCTCAAAGAACAGAGTCACAAATGCAAACAAGCGGGTGGAAGTTTTCAAATTCTATGCAAGAAAATGAGGTGAACACACACATAAACAAACAACAACAACAAAATGCTGGCGAAAGGGGAAGGGGAACCCCTCTTGAAACTGACATGACTTGTTTGAAACTGACAACAGTGTTTCCAAGGTTGGAGAATTCCACCCCTCTTGTTGCTTTGAAGTTTGATAAACATTTTATTTGAGCGGAGACTGTCTGGAAATGTATCCATTCCTGAACCGGCACAAACCTCCATTAGCTGCTTGAAAGTTCATGGAAAGTTTGTGCCAATTGGCCTGCCATGAATTTCAGTTCATGGACCATGAACTGGCCAAAATCTGTCATGAACTTTAGTTCGTGAGCCCATCCATGCCCATTCCTAGTAGTGCGCTTCACCAACTTCTGGGGGGGAGAACTCTGTGAGTGGTGCATCAAGCGTTTTCCTCTCTTGAGAAACATTAGCAAATGTCTGCCTGTCTCAGGTTCGCCACATACATCAGAGAGCTGCTGATTGCTGAGAAGAAGAGTTAGTTTTTATACTCTGCTTTTCTCTGCCCTAAGGAGTCTCAAAGTGGCTTATAATCACTTTCCCTTTCTTTCCCAACAACAGACACCTTTTGAGGTAGGTGGGGCTGGGAGAGTCCTGAGCGAACTGTGATTGACCCAAGATCATCCAATAGGCTTCATATGGAGGAATGGGAAACCAAACCTGGTTGTATGTCCAGATTAGAATCCACCACTCTTAAACACTATGTTATTCTGGCTGTTAAGTAAACGTTCCCCAGCACTTTGCAAGTTTTCCTACAGTTGTTGCATATAACAGTTAAATTTTTATATTAAAAAATCATACTGTAGCTATATTAAAAGGTACAATAAAAGTATATATTGATTTAACAATTTGGATTTTTGTGGGTTGGATCTAACCAGCTTTTTCACACCATCTCACCTTATTACAGCCCCCGCCTCACATGTATTTTGTCCATGCAGATCCCGTATTTCCCATCACAACCTTTTTGATGTCAAAAAAAAAAAAAATCACCTTCCCTTGTCACCAGTGGAAATCCAACCCATGTTCTACAGAACATAAAAATTGATTTAGAATGCCATCAAAACATATTTTATATTTGACAGACTGTCCTTAAATTCTGGATATAATCCACTGAGAACTTGTTCTTTTATTTTTGTCATTGAAAACATTTAAACCCTGTTAAAATCTTGTGTACAGAATGATAAAAATCCATTTATTATAGATTTGTGTTGCTGGGCCCAATCCAAAGAAAATTAGTTGTGCCTCTGAAACCAGTGAGAAAAGTCACTAACTTAAGGCTGATAGGATGGGATGGGCTGACTAGATGTAGCTGGCCCCTCTCTTCCACCATCCGCTCACCTGCTGCGGCACCGAGTCCCTCCAGGCGATTCTGCCGGCCATGGGGCAGGCTCGGGCAGCTGCTGTTCCTGATGCCACTGTGGGGGATGGTGCCACTGCTGCCGCCATTGCCGCCATTCCCCCCCCCCCGAAAAAAGGCTCAGCCCCGCCGTTTCCACCATCCTCCTTGCCGGCCCCCATCCAGGCTGCCGGAGCCCCCGCCTCTCATTCCTGCCTCCAGGGTGCTGTAAGTGCTAATAGTTCCAGAGGAAGGGGCTTCTGTGTCCTACAACAAATTCATATTATCTTTAAACAGAGAAATGAACATAAAATAATGTTTAATAATGGATTTATTAAGTGCATGTTTACTCAAGCGCTCAAACCGGAAGCTTAAAAAAAAGAAAATGTACAAAGAGCGGTCAGATGGCCTTAATTGCAATCATTGTGAAAGATGGCTGTCCAGGTGGGTGAAATCGCACATTCAAAGTGCAAGTGCCAGGAAAATACCTGATTTTCCAGGGGGCAGGAAAAACCGGAACAATTGCAAGAGTAAGCCTGCTTCGGCATGGGAGGTGGATTGGCACTTGTGAATGTGAAACTTACATGCACAAGGGAACAACGGCGAACCCTGATCAAAAGGACTGTGTGACCGCACCCAGTGACTAATAGGGAGCCAGTTTGGTGCAGTGATTAAGAGTGTGGACAGGTTCTCTCAGAGCTGTTCTCTCACAAGCAGTACTCAAAAGAGCTCTTTCAGCCCTACCTGCCTCACAGGGTATCTGTTGTGGGGAGAGGAAGGGTAAGGAGACTGTAAGCTGCTCTGAGACTCTGAGTGAAAGATGGGGTATAAATCCAATCTCCTCCTCCTCCTCCTCCACTCCCCCTCCCCTTCCTCCTCTTCCTCCTCTTCCTCCTCTTCCTCCTCCTCCTCCTCCTCCTTCTCCTTCTTCTTTTTCTTCTCTAATTCACTCTGACCTAGATGGCCCAGGCTAGCCTAATCTCATTAGATCTTGGAAGTTAAGAAGGACTGACCCTGGTTAGTATTTGGATGGGAGACCTCCAAGGAAGTCCATGTTGGCTATGCAGAGGAAGACAATGGCAAACCAACCTCTGAATGTCTCCTGTCTTGAAAAACCTCAGGAGGTCACAATAAGTTGGCTGAGACATGACAGCAGTTTCCACTACCACCACTACCATCTCTGAATTAGAATAATTGACTGGAATGGAATAACAAATGACAAAATCAGACGATACGCTTGCATAAAACAAGTGATTGGATGATTCACATCCTGGTGAACTATTGATCACTCAGATTTATTACCGGGGTAGACTGCAGTGTTCTAAAATAAGCACCTCCATATGCTTCACACGGAGGTAGTTAATTTAATTTATGGCTTGATAGCGATTGATAAAGGTGTCATTCATCTGGAGGAGAAAAAAATTGTTGATTCAAATGATTTTATACAATGATTTAAGAGACTGTCTAGAAATAAAGTGAGGCTGTCCACTGATGCATGTTTTAGTTTCCCCCCAGTTGTTCCACAAAGCTTGGGTTTTTTTTTTTTTATGGTTTTCAACATTCAAGATAACAAGCCTCAAATGTGAAATGAAACTCAAGACTTAGAACTCTTTGGTTATGGAACTATTGTGCCATTCCCCCCCACTATAATTCCAGTTCTTGGAGTCATTCAGAATGATCCCCCCCACACACAGTGCAATAGATGGGCTGCTGATGCAGAGCAGTCCAGGCTCATAGTTATGGTGGGGCTATTTGAGACTCCGCCCCCTTCCTTAAAGGGCCAGCCCCACAAGATTTCCCCCTGAAAATGTTTTTAATTTTCAAAAATATTTTAAAACTTTCTGTTAAGGTGCATGCTTCCGCACCTTGCCACAGCTAAACAGACCTGAGAATCATTGGGCTAAGCATTTTCCTTCACTGCCTCTACCTCCACCCTCCCTCTCTCCCCAACTCTTCTGTTTCCTGCTCCCTCAGCCTGACCTAATAGTCTTTTTAAAAAAATTATGTGTGGCAGCCTGGGGGCTTGTCTCAGCCTCAGATCGATGTGGCTTGGCTCAGCTGCCTGTTAATGACAAGACAGTGAATGCCCCCCCCCCCCGCAGCATGCTCCTTTCTGCAACCCGGAAGGAAGTTTCAACTCTCCTCATTGCTTTAGGGGGAGGAGGGGTGTATGTTTGCATTGCATTTATTTCCGTGGCTGTTGTGGGGGGTGTTAGTGGGCAGATGGTGCTTGCTGGTGCTGGTAAGGAATTTCATTGCTTTAGGGAGGGGGAAGGGAGGGGGTGTTTTTGCATTTCATTTATGTCTGTGGCTGTTGTTTAGAGACAGACAGGAAAACAATGGCAGCCCCACCAGCCGCACCAGGAAAAAAAAAAAAAAGATTACCCCACAAACCACAAAGTCCTGGCTATAGGCCTAGGGAAGTCAGGTCTCTTTCCTCAAGGAAACATAAGGCTCTCACCCACTAGGAGACATCTTATTTCTCTGAGTTGTGGTCATTTAATTAACTGATTAAATCTGCACTGATTTGCCTCTAAACAAAACTGAAGAGGGGGGGATTCTTTCTTTGCTTTGGGGTGATATTCCCTGGTCAGAGAAGTGCTATCTTAGAAGAGGCTTTTCCTCCTAAAATTGCCTCCTTGACTGTTTTTCCATGAAATGGGGAATAAAACAGATCTTACCCTTCTAGGAATATACTTTACCCCAGTTTCAAAGGGAGACACAGGTCCCTTCCGCATTTGCCTGCCACTCTGGATTTCCTCAGTGTTCGAGTCCAGGCAATTTAAGTTCACGGCAAAACAGCATCCAAATACCCGGGGGCAACAGCAGGCTGAAACCGGGCTGACCACTGAAGGGAGGTAATGTCATGCAGAATGGGGGGGAAACCAGAATACAAAGAAAGCTGGACTATTTAATTTTTGAATGCAATTTAAAAAACTAAAAAAAAAGAAGGTTGAACTCGATTTTAGTGCAGAATGGGGGGAAACAATAACCCTGGATTAAAAATTTGACTTTGATTTTAGTGCAGAATTGCTTGGAGGGCACTGCGGTGAACATGGATTAAAAGGAGGGTCCAGAAAGGGCCACAATGTCTTCAGTGGATGCTGCTTTGCACATGTTAGCCAATTGGAGAAGTGATTGGGAAGAATATTTAAGGCTTGCCCACCCCTCCATACTAGACTAAGACCAGCAAAACTACTCATATCTACTCATCCTTCACAGACGAATGTGGGATTAATCATTTCGAAGGTGAACAAAAATGTTAGTGATTCTTCCCAGGCTGGCAGGATTCCAAGTTTGGAGCACGTGGGATTGCCCAGGAACTATCAGCTCCTTAGGGTAGTGGTTTAGGAAACTTGCACCCAAAGGGATGGAAAGAGATAAGTAGCACAGATCAACTCTTAAGAAGAATTAGTCTTTATTCAAGCCCTGTGTCTTCCTTTTGGTATGGGGGCCATATACATATTCGCTCTTGGGGAGAAAAGCTGTGGGGAGAAGAAGAGTTGGATTTATACTGTGCCCTTCACTCGGAGTCTTAGAGCCGCTTACAATCTCCTTCCCTTCCTCTCCCCGTGTGAGGTAGGTGGGGCTGAGAGAGCTCTGAGAGAACCGCTCTTGAGAAAACAGCTCTGAGACTGCTGTGACTGGCCCAAGATCACTCAGCTGGCTGCGTGTGGAGGAGTGGGGAATCAAACCCAGTTCTCCAGATTAGAGTCTGCTACTCTTAACCACTACACCAAACTGCCAAATGATGGGAATAATGGGAATCTAGACATTATTGAGATGGAGAGGACATGGCTGCTTCGATAACCATCCTTTATTAAGTGGATTGCTTATTTATACTGAGGAATGAGATTTTGTCAGCGGGAATAAATACCTCCCCTGTTTTCCGCCCCCTTGTATCATCAGGGAAACGGTTCACATGGGCTGGTGGACTACCAGGAACACCATGATATGCAGCAAAGGGGTTGAGGCTGGAGTGTGAAATTAACAACAGTTGCAGATCCCATTTGGTGCAAGGACAGGCACAGAGGATAACTGTGCTGGTCTGCAGCAGAGCAGTTAGTTTAGAGTCCGGTGGCATTTTGGAGACAGGCAAGAGTTTCAGGGTCTAAGCTTTTGAGCATCAAAGCTCCCTTTGCCAGACAGAAGCAGAGTCAACATGGAGATCTCAGAGTCCTTTTATCCTAGGCAGAAGATGGGAGGGGTGCGGTAAAGAATCCTTGTAAAGGATGCACAGCTATGATGCATATTGTAATCAGCGTGATTAGTGCAGAGGGGAAATGCCTGGGGGCAGATATGCTGAAATTCTTGGTTGGTCTTTAAGATGCTACTGGACTTGAATTTAACCACTCAACTCATATTCGATATTCTTGGTGAAATATATCTGCCTGGATTAAAACAACAATTGAGTTACAGGATGTTAAAGTCAGCAAATGATGACAATAAAGCAACCAGATTAGTTTTGGGATGACTTACTATTTACTTTTTGCCAGTTTTTTTTTTTTTTTTTTTTAGTGTTAGTCTATTCTCTGCAGGACGCTGCGCTGCGTCTTAATGGAGGAGGCAGAGGACTTAAATTTGCCGGATTTGGATTGCAGATAAGAGACGGCACAACTCCTGCATTTTAAGTGCAAGTTAAGTCACTGTAATCCTTGCCGCATCGAGTCTTACTCCACGAGTCTGATTGAACTCAACGCCATGCCAATTCGCATTAGCGGAGGATGTGGGAATTAATGTTTCCTAAGGGATGGAAAGAACGACAACAAAAAGCTGGCAGCAAAAGCCTCAGTGGCTCTAATATATTTTAAAAAGGATCATTTGTAAAACCTTTCTTCTGCCTCTCAGTAGGGGAATGTTAGCCGTCATTAGCGTGTTGGAATCAGTTCTAGATGCTGTGTGATAAATGCTGGCGTGTGAACATTTGATGTGCTACATTTACATTCGCAAGCGGGCTGTTTGTTCGGAGTGTAAAGGGGATGCAGACTTTGCACCTGTGATGCACTGTTTTCTCCCAAATGCAGGTATGCTTGCAGTTTTTCACACTCAGTTTGCATATTTAAAAAAGGACATGGTAGCAGTCGGTCAGCACTGACCTGCATAGCCCAGGCGAGCCTGATCTCATTAGATCTCAGAAGCTAAGAAAGGTCAGCCCAGGTGAGTATATGGATGGGAGACTAACAAGGAATACCAGGGTTGCTATGCAAAGCCATGCAATGGTAAACCAACTCTGAATGTCTCCTGCCATGAAAACCATTAAAGCATACATAATAAGATCGCATTTTAAGATCACTCAAACCAACCAAATAAGACCCAATCGCAGCATTAAACTCCGACGTTGAGGTTTATCAATGTATGATGGCCACAGAGCCCATTTTGTGTTATTGTGGCAGAAAGGGCCATCAAGTCACATCTGTTTTATGGCGACCCCATGAGGCTTTCAAGACAAGAGCCACTCAGAGGTGTTTGCTATCGCTTGCCTCCATGTCAAATGCCTGGCATTCCTTGGAGGTCTCCCATCCAAATATTATCCAAGGCCGACCCTGCTTGGCTTCCTAGATCCGATGAGATCAGGCTAGCCTGGGCTATCCAGGTCAGAGCCATTCTTTGTTATAGTCTACATTAATCCCATTCTGTAACTACATAAAATTACCATATGGGGAGGACTTCAGTCATTCATTAAAAAAATTAAATAAATAAACATCAGACCAGTTTACAAAATCCTAGGATGCAGCTACAGTGACCTACCGTCTCTCCATACAAACATTTCTCAAATTTCTGTTGTGCCCATAGCAAAGCCCAGTACAACATACTACCCATTACCATGGTTTAGGGTTGCATGCAGGGCTATGTTAAATGCAATTTGTGCCTCTCAGTGAGTAAACCAGTGACTCCTCCACCCCAGCCACCCCAGAGTCAGGTGTGACCACGAAAGCTTGCCCAGTAATACGATAGTCAGAGAGCATATGCTGAGGGGATTCGCCTGAATCGGCTTAGGTGCTTAGAACTGTGCAAGTTCCATTGCTGATGGAACCAGGCAAGCTTTTCCTCAGCAGCTCCACTGTCATCTTCAGTATTTGGAGAGATCCATCATTTAAATATCTACTGGATAACATAAAACAAATTAGGATGCTCCATTCCTTACTTTGCTTCAGTCAAGTGTGGGCTTGTGTTCCGCCTGTTCAAGGACATCCTTCAATTGACAGTTGTCCTAGGAAACGTTAAGAGTGATTTGACAATTTTCAAAGGCTCTCATCAAGATGTTTCAAGGCTGAAGCTCAAGGGTAAGCTTTCCCTGTCCTTCCCTGGATTCTTCAGCAAAGTAATATTCAACATACACAGAAGCAGTACTAGGTCCATCTGCTGCAATGCAGTTGCTTTAAAGTGTGCATGGTTGTCCCTAGCTTAGTTCAAATGGCAGGGCATGGTGAAGCAGATGCCTTTTGTCCAGTGTTTCCTGCAAATCCCATCTGCTATTTTTTCTTCTGCTGCTGTTTAATAGAAAGGAATGGCACACGGCTGGGTTAACTCATGGCTGGCACAAAAAGACAAAAGGCTTTAAGCCCCCCAGATTTGGCTGAAAGTAATGTCAGAAGTACCACTCTGGTTACGCTGTCCAAAGAATTATATTTATCTCCTTAGCCAGATATTTACAGTTATAAGATTTAATCCTGTTGAGGATCAAGCTAGGCAAACATAATTCTACATAGTTTGCTAGAGAAACGAAACGACTGAATTGTGGTGGAAGAATTCATTAAAAAAGACCCCAGAAAATATTTGCATGCGGCCTAATTTGAGGACAAAGGATATGCTGGTACAAAACACTCTGGTCATGTTGAGCAAATACCATTAATCCAACATATTTATCTGCAGGATTTTAAGCGTGCATAAAAGTAGAGCACATTTTTCAGTAGTTTATGCCCCAGGGACTAAATATGTGGCTGAAAGTGAGGTTCAGGACTGTGTATATTCTGTTCTCATTCTGTGCAAGCTCATAAAACCTTATCAGCAACAAGCTTGGACAAGCCATTGGAGAAATATATGCTCACTCACTTTTTTTCTTCTTTAAAGTACATCTTCTGTACGTGTCTGTAAAATTCCATCAACATACAGCCGACTTACGGTGACCCCACAGGGTTTTTTCAAGAGGTGAAAAGAGAAGGTGTGACATTGCCTGCCTCTGCGTAACAACCCTAGACTTCACTGGTTGTCTCACACCCAGGTACTAACCAGGGCTGACACTGCTTAGCTTCTGAGATCTGATGAGATTGGACTAACCTAGGCCATCCAAGTCCAGGCTCCTAACACTTCACAGTGTGGCAACAGACTTGAAAATGTGAGGGAAATGCCTAGTGGAATCTCAGAAGCTGTGACAAAGATGAATGGTGGTGGATCTAAGGAGACCCTCCCACAGGCTTTCCAACTCCAAGGGCCCCCGGGGAGTCATCCTCGGCATCCACTCACTAAAGCAGAAGAACGCACATTTAAGGCAAAGCGTGCTACTCTGTGGGTTGGCCCTTTAATAGTTCACTGCCTGACAATCAGCTGGGAAGCAGCCTTGAGACTTTGGTGGAGGAACAAGGTAATGACTCACAGTGACAAGAATCACTCAGCTCTCATGGGAGTTCCAGAGGGATTGAGCCACAAAAAGGGCAGGGCTCAGGTCAGGGCAGGTCCTTCATAAGCAAAGTGAAATAAGCCGAGGAGGATATAATGCATCTTGCTCTTCAGTTTGAAAGGAGCAGAGTCAGGAGAGAGACAGAGAGCGAAGATGAAGGAAACCCCCGTCCCTCTCAATCTGAGGTCAGTTCTCCCTGTTGTGGGGATGCTAGCCTCCAGGTGGGACCTGGGGATCCCCTGGAATTACAGCTCATCTCCAGATGATGGAGGTCAGTTTTCCTAGATAAAATGGATGTTTTAGAGGGTGGACTCTATGGCATTGTACTCCACTGAGGTCCTCCCCAGGCTCCAGCCCCAGATCTTCAGGAGTTTCCCAACTTGGAGTTGGCAATTCTACCACCCCACCCTCTGCTAGTGGCGGGGGAGGCCTGGCAACCATACTCTGCTGGCAAGGATCTACAGGACTTTAAAAACCATGCAAGCAACAGATTTGCATTACTAAGTTCAAGAGAATGTGAACCAAAAGGACTATGGGTTGAAAGCAAAGATATTATCCAGGAAGAATGTGCAAAGACTATTCCTGTAGCCAAAATAAAAGAAAAATCTCAGTGGTTGACTGATGAAACTCATAAAATTGCTAAAGATAGACAAGAAGCAAAAAAGAAAAAGAAAGAAAGTTGACAGAAACGGAATCAAAAGCCTAAATGCATCATTCCAGCGATTCACACACAGAGACAAAGGCAACTGTTATAATGACCATTGTAAAGAAATAGAAGAGAATGGCAAAAACGGAAGAACAAGAGATCTGTTTCACAAGATCCAAGAAGTTAAAGAGAAATTTAAATCACCATTAGGCGTGCTGAAAGATCAATGCAGAAATACATTAACTGAACAGGGCAAAATAATGAAAAGATAGGAACAGTATACTGAAGAACTGTACTAAAGACACAAAAAGATGACAGATTCCTTCCAAGAAGTGTCTAATGGAAGAAGAGTTTTAGAAAGTGAAGTAAGAGCTGCAGAGAGCAATTGCAAACACAAGTCACCAAGAACAGATGTGATATCAATAGAGCTATTCCAGGCCACAGAAACTGAGTCCATCAAAATCTCAACAATATTGTGCCATCAAATATGGAAAAGAAAACATGGCCTTCAGACTGGAAAAACTCAGCAACCATCAGACCATTGCATTAATTTCTTGTGCAAGTAAAGTAACACTCAAAATCTTACAATACAGACCATTACTATATATGGAAGAAGAAATGTCAGATGTTCAAGCTGGATTCAGAAAAGGAAGAAGCATTAGAGATCATATTGCAAATTTACATCGGTTTCTGGCGCTTACAAGAGAATTTCAGAAGAAAATCAGCTTGTGTTCTATAGATTACAGCAAAGATTTTGACTGTGTGGATCATGAAAAGCTATGGTTGGTTTTGAAGGAAATGAGTGTGCCGCAGCATTTGGATTGTTTTGATGCACAATCTATACTCCAGACAACAGGCCACTCTTAGGTCAGACCATGGAGAAACAGAATGGTTTCCAATTAACAAAGGTGTCAGACACAGATGTATTTTATCTCCCTGTCTCTTCAGTGTGTATGCAGAACACATCATAAGGAAAACTGGATTAGGTTTAGATGAAGGTGAAGTGAAAACTGATGGAAGGAATGTTAACAATTTGAGGTATGTAGATACGTAGATACGTAGGTACGGTGGCTCAACTGGTTAAGCCACTGAACTGCAGACAGGACAGTTGGTAGTTCAGCAGTTCAAGATCCGAGTGCCGCATGGCGGAGTCAGCTCCTGTCTCTGGTCCCAGCTCCTGCCAACCTAGCAGTTCGAAAGCAAGAAATTGCAAGTAGATAAATAGGTACCGCTTTGGTGGGAAGGTGACAGTGTTCCATGCACCTTGGCATCTAGTCATGTCTGCCACATGACCATGGAGACATCTTTGGACAGTGCTAGCACTTCGGCTTGGAAACGGAGATGAGCACCGCATCCCTAGAGTCAGATTCGACTAGCTTTCGAGCAAGAGAAGCCTTTACCTTTACTTAGATTAACCACATTACTGGCAGAAAACAGTGAAGACTTGAAATGACTACTGATGAAGGTTAAAGCAGAAAGTGCCAAAGCAGGATTACAGCTGAACATCAAGAAGACAAAAATAATGACTACTGGGGAATTACACAAGGTTGATGATGAAGAAACTGAAATTGTTCATGATTTTCTATTCCTTGGCTCCATCATCAGCCAAAAGGGAGACTGCACCCAAGAAAGAGATTAAAACTGAGGAGCGAAGCCATGAAGGAGCTAGAAAAGATCCTTAAGTGTAAGCTATGCTGGTGACCAAGTTCAAGTTAATTCATGCTATAGTCTTCCCCATTACTATATATGGGTATGAAAGTTGGACAGCGAAGAAAGCTGACAGGAAGAAAGTAGATTCCTTTGAAATGTGGTGTTGGAGGAGAGTTTTATGGACTATGGACTGTCAAAAAGACAAATAATCGAGCCGTAGACCAAATCAAGCCTTAACTCTCCCTAGAAGCTAAAATGGCTAAACTGAGGCTATCATACTTTGGTCACATTATGAGATGACAAGTGTCACTGGAAAAGACAATCATGCTAGGAAAAGTTGAAGGCAGCAGGAAAAGAGGAACAGCCGACGTAAGATGGATTGACTCAATAAAAGAAGGCACAGGCCCTCCAGTTTATAAGATCTGAGAATGGCTGCTAATGATAGGACATTTTAGAGAACATGAATTCATGGGGTTGCCGTAAGTCAGAAGTGACTTGACGGCACTTAGCACAAACACACACGCGACTAGGAGGCTATTTCTGCACAGAAGTTCAGGGAAATGCTGCTTTACATGGGCATAGGGTCAGATGCTTAAGGGAGAACTTAAAATGTTGCAAGCAGCATGAAAATGCAATTCCAGAAGAGCAGTGGTAGGGACTGACATAGATTTATGTTTGAGGAGAACACCTATAGGGCCCTCCAGAAATGTACAATGTGAACTCCTTTAACGTATGCTCAGAAATGTGGCTACAAGGCAAGTATACTCTTCAGAGAACAGGGATTAGCTGTAGTTCCTTATTGCATATTAACTCTGCGGCAGAATATAGGTTTGCCATGCATGCTCTGTGAAACGGCCTCAGTCTATTACAGTAAAGTAACCAAAAGACCTAAGGGTGCTGGAAAGACTAGTGAATGGATCACTACATGAATTCTGGCACACAAACAGCATCGATATGAGAGTTGTGGTGAGAAGGAATATTATATATAGGTAAGTGTTATAAACTTGGCCTAGTTTACAACAAGTATTCGTGACAGAGATCACGCATAGCCTTCAGGTAGGAACTAAATTTAATAATGTTTTAGTCGCACCCTCAACAGTCCAGTATATCTCCTGCAGGGCAGGAGATTAACCCTTAGGCTACCGGAGTAGGATACACATTATCCTAGTAGTTTGGTTTCCAGTGCTGGGTTACAAACACACCTTGGGTAGGGATAACCATGATTAAGGATAACAAGTGAAGGGCCCCAGGAATCTGTGCAGGAGAGAGAAGAGATTGGGACCGAAACGTTGCTATTTGGCAACCTAGTTCTAATTCCTTCCTTGAGGTCAAGGATAAGACATGTCCAGGGCTATTTTTGGGCAGGAGCGCACAGGAATGGAGTTCCAGCTGGCTTCTGAGTTGGCCAGAAGTTGGCCCTACTCGAGTTCCCCAGGTGCCTTGTAAGCCGCGGGATGCCTGGGGAAGCCAAGCCGATCCAGGGAGGGAAGGCAGTTTAAACTGCCTCCCCTCCTTGGGCTCCCCAGGCGCCCAAGCCGTGGGGCACGTGGGGAAGCTGATCCTGGGAGGGAGCTGTGCTGTCAGGGGTGTGGCCTGATATGCTAATGAGTTTCTGCTGTTGGATGTGGTCTGTTATGTTAATGAGTTCCCGCTGGGCTTTTTCTACCAAAAAAATCCCTGGATCTGTCCATCCTCAGAATCAGGCATGCAAGATGCAAGTGTTTGCATTTTTTTTAAAAAATCCTTCCTTATTTTAAAGTGTATTTAGCAATACCTTTAGTTACCACCAGGCACTAGGGTTGCCAGTCTCCAGGTGGTGACCGAAGATCTCCTGGGATTGCAACTGATCTCCAGGCACCAGTGTTCCCTCTAAGTTGATTCAGTGTGAGCTAGGTCACAGTTTTCTAGCCTCCAGCTCACACATTTTTGTCTTCGCTCAGGAAGGATGGCTCCAGAGCAAACGAATGTATGCAGTAGCCAAATTGCTCACTCACAACTTTAATGCCACTAGCTCACAAAGGAGAACTTTTGCTCCCAAGACTCCCCAGCTTAGAGGGAGCACTGCCAGACACGAGGGATAATTCCACCTGGAGAAAATGGCCTTTTTGGAAGATGGACTCTATGGCATTCTACCCCACTGGAATCCCTCCCCACCCCAAACCCCACCCTCCCCAGGCTCCACCCACAAAATCTCCAAGTATTTCCCAAGCTGGAGCTGAGAACCCTACCAGGCATGCATTACTGTTACAAACAAAAGGGGGGAAGGGGAAAAGGACAAATTTTATTCATAGCGGTGCTTAAAAATGAGGTGCAGGTTCTCATGCTGCTATGGATAAGTGCTTCTATGGGCATTCCCCCCACCCCAGGAAAATGAATGTGATTCATACAGACTGCAAATGACTGTGTGAAAGAGAAAGAGGGTGTGCAATTGTATGGAAGAATGCTAGAATTGTCGTCAATTCAGTTATTGTCGCCATGCTTGCGAATGTTCAAAGAGTAGAAGACTTTCTGAAGCAGAATTAATGGCAAATAATAAAAAACCCTCCCTTAACTGAGGCCAATGTGACCAGCCTTAAAATGAATATTTTCTTCAAACTTTACTTTTGTTCTATGGTGTTCCTGTGAGGATAATAATTTGGACAAAAGAAATAAACACATAGCTATTGAATAGCAGGCATTATGGTAATGAAGTCATTACTCCAGAGTAGGTATTTTGTCCATCTGTCCTGCTGTCCAATTAGGATTCTAAAGTCTCATAATTCATAATTGCCTCTTTTTTTTAAAAAAAGTAATAAGTGATTTAGATGCATATAAATGTTCAGTTCATGTTGCAGCAGAGTGTTGTGGTTGTTTAGACGTGCATAAAAATATACTAATGTCTTGTGCATATATCTAGGCCCCTAATTATCACTCAATGTAAATAAACATCCTTCTAGCATGGACTATGATCTTATGCTGATTTGTGCCCCCCCCGATGTTTTGGCTCAGAGTGCCAGAATGCAAGACAACTTCCTTTTATAAATGATAATTATTTCCTTGTTGGGAAGTGCAATTATATCTGACTTTTGTTTCTAGCCCAGAATTCTTTAAACACTCCAGGTGTTCCCAGACAATAGAATTCAAAGAATTTTCTCCTGTTGTTCTGTTTTAAAAATATGCCTAATTGCATCGACAAATTGTGTTTGTTTTAACCATGGTCAAGTGAATTGACTTTCAATATTAGGGTGTCATCTAATGCAGTGACTCTCCTAAAGCAAAAGATACAGTGACTCCAAGTGCCTCTTCCAGAGAAGGCAGCCAAATGAAGACCTACCTCTCCCCATCTTGCCTGTTACAGGAAAGACACTCACAATGCCAGCCTAGGAAGACCTGTATCCTTCTTAGTTCACTGAAGTCAATGGAGGTAGAAGAGTGTAACGATGATGATGATGATGATGATGATGATGATGAAGAAGAAGAAGAAGATGAGGTGGAGGAGAAGGAGGAGATTGGATTTATACCCCATCATTCACTACCTGAAGGAGTCTCACAGCAGTTTACAGTCTCCTTCCCTACCTCTCCCCACAACAGACACCCTTTGAGGTAGGTGGGGGTTGAAAGAGCTCTCTCAAGAACTGCCCTTGAGAGAACAGCTCTGAAAGACCTTATGACTGACCCAAGGTCACACCAGCAGTCGCATGTGGAGGAGTGGGGAATCAAACCATGTTCTCCTAGATTAGAGTCTGCACTCCTAACCCCTACACCAAACTGGCTCTGTGCTTAGGCTGGCATCCTAAAATGTCAAATATATGGTTAAATCATGACTCTAATCTGAGCTAAGCTGAGCTAAATTGTGCAGTGGGAGGGCAAGGATACCTTTCTTTTCCACCTAATTCCAAGGAAGCTGTTCATGTTCTGAACCCGTGCATGGAGTCAGTAATGGGCTGGATGAGGGTGAACGAGCTGAAACTTAATCTTGATAAAATAGAGGTTCTCTGGATTATTAAAAAGGCAGACCAGGGACTTAAGATCTCTTGTGTCCAGGCCCATAGCTACAGTGGTGCCTCCCAGGGCCTGCCCCCTGACTTCCTGCCAAGGTCCCACAACTTAGTATGCAGCCCAGGCCTCCCAACTCTCTGGGCAGGTGCTGGGGTCAGGGCACCAGGGAGAAGCGGAGCACCAAGGTCTGTAATGGAGTTGGCTCCCCCCCTCCTCTTCGGCCACCTCAGAAGTTGGGACAGAGAGGGGGCCAGCCGGTGCTCCATCAGCAGCAGCAGCAGAGAGGAGAGGAGAAGGCCCCCATGTGGGCCATGGCAGTGGCGGCAGCAGCTGCTGCTTTCCAGGTCTGTCCTGTCACACAGTAGAGACAGCAGGCAGGCAGGTAAGGAGGAGAACCCCCCCGCTTCCTTTCCTTCTCTCCCTTTGCACAGTCTAAACTCTCTCCCACACCCCTCGGGGGAAAAAAACAGCAAGGGATCCATGCTGGCTGGCTCTTCCTTCCTGCCTAAGCGGCTCTACAGGTGTGTGTGGGGGGAGTCACATGCATTTTGCATGGGGAGAGGCACTTTGTGCAGCCAGACCTCCCCCCGCGGTTCCCAGCCCAGCGCCCTGTGTGCGGCATGCCCACCCCACTCCTCCTCCTCCTCCTCCTGCTTTTGTGCACCCTTCTGACTCGCCTGCTGCTCATTGCTCGCAAGCGCCTCTGCCGCTGCTTCGGCGCCTGAGGGCCCGCCTGACTTTTCAGATTGCCTGATGCTGAACCAGCCCCTTTGGGGCTGTCTGGGGCAGCCGTTTCACCTTCCCCTTCCCCCAGGACCTGATCCTTTTAAATGAGGGTGCTTGTGATTAAACCTGGGACCTTCTGCATCCAGCCACCACATGGGAAGGCCAGCTGGGGAAGGGGCCAGCCAGTGTATGTGAGTTTTTAAATTTTTATTTCAGTGCCCCACCTGACTTATCTAAAGGCCCCCTAATTTTAAAAAAATCCTGGCTACAGGCCTGCTTGTGTCTTTGATGGGGTTATACTCCCCTTCAGCAGGTTTGCAGCTGAAGAAGAAGAAGAAGTGCAAGTGGGGGAGTGGAGAATCAAACCTAGTTCTCCCAGATTAGAGTCCACACACTTAACCACTACACCAAACTGGCTCTGCTTGACACAGCAGTCACCTTAGAAAACCAGGGGGATGCTGTAGCTTGGAGTGTGTTTGCCCAGCTCGGACCTGTCCATCAACTGTGTCGGTTCCTGGGTCAGTCAGGTCTAGCTACAGTGATCCATGCCTTAGTTGCATCTAGACTACTGGACTACTGCAATGCGCTCTACCAGGGCCAGCTCGAGGTGACTCTATGCCCTAGGCGGGCACAGATGCCAACCTCCCGGTGTGGTCTGGAGACGCCGCCATGCCGCCCCCGCCTCCTCCCCCCAAGGGGGGAGGGGGATCAGGGGTGAGCTGTGCTGCCACCTCCTGCGCACAGCTGGGTACTCTATATTGGCGGTGGCAGCGGGGAGTCCCCACTGACCGCCGCCATGCCACCCCCACCTCCTCCCCCCCAAGGGGCAGCCGGACCCCCAGTTTGCACTGCCACCCCCACCCCCAGGAAGAGAGCGGGAGCCAGACCCTGCCCAGGGGATGGTCCTACCTTGCAAGGCTCCGCTCCGAATCTGCCCTGGGAGGCCCCTGACTCCTCCAACCTCCAGAGGCGCCCCCAGGCTTGGCTGCTTCCCTCTGGGCTGCGTGGGCCCCTTCTCCCTCACTCACCAGGGAGGCGTGTCAGAGAGGCTCCCCCATGGCACATGCATCCCAGCCTCGTCTAGTGCATTCCCTCTCCCCCCGCCGCCCCTCACCCCCCATGCACACTCCTTCTTGGTGCCCTGGTCATTGACGACTGTGGTCCCCAGACTTCTGGTTGTTTTTGTGCATCAGTGGTGCACTGCCTTCAGGACCTCTGGCCTGGCCATGTGGAGAGCTCCCGCCCTGCCTCAGTACCTTTCCACGTGGGCTAGCAAGCAGGGAGCCCATGGCAACGGGGAAAGGCGGGTGGGCTTGGAAGGCGAAGGGCCCGGCTCTCTCTCTCTGGCCCTGGACCCACCCCTGGCAGCACACGTGCCCCGGGCTGCCCAGCGCCCCTCCCAGCTCTCTCCCGCCAGAGCACAGAGCGCCCCCCGTCCGTCCTCTTCACCGGCCGGGGGGGAGGGGGAGGGCAGGCGAGTGTGTTGCCACCTCCTGCACCCCGGCCAGGCGCTCTGTACTGGGAGGCGGTGACAGCGGGCACCCTGTTAGGGTGGCAGGGGGGGGGGCTTATCGGATGGGGCAGGGTGCCGTTTGGTGCCCCTGAGGGCCGGTGCGCTCTAGTGGTCGAGCTGGCCCTGCGTCTACTTGGGACTATCCTTGAAAAGTGTTCAGAAGCTGCAGCTAGTGCAGATGCTGTGTCTAGACCTGACTGGCAGGGCCAGCTGTCAGGCACATATGTCCCCAGTACTTCAGCAATTGCACTGGCTA
Source organism: Gekko gecko (assembly GCA_029375565.1). Classification (NCBI taxonomy): domain Eukaryota; kingdom Metazoa; phylum Chordata; class Lepidosauria; order Squamata; family Gekkonidae; genus Gekko; species Gekko gecko. Next base: position 182,213,187 of record JAPDNY010000004.1, read on the forward strand.
CTGAGCCAAAGGTGTTGGTTTTGTTCTTTAAATCCCTGGAGTGCCTGGAGTCCCCTAGGTTCCTGCCAGGGAAATCTGGTTGGGAAATCAGGGAGACCTTAATTGGTGGCAGTCCCGCCAATCAAATACATTTGTTGGGGGGGTACACAAGAGAGGGCCTTTTCCATGGCAGCACCACAATTATGGAACAACCTCCCCAAGGAGGTAAGGTCTCTAGCCCCCACATCGTCTATCTTCAGCAGGCAGTTGAAAACAGTTTTATTTAGGACTGCATTTAGATTAATTTAGCTTTGATTATTGGTAACCTGAATTAGAGTTTTTTTTTAAGCTGTGGCTTTTATGGGTTTTATAATAGTTGTTTTTATGGTGTTTTTATAAAGTTTTATTAATATTATACCTTGAGTTCCACAAAGGAGAAAAATGGTTAATATTTTTTTTTAAAATAAAAAAATAGGGATTGACCAAGTTAGAATCTCTTGTAAACCTACATGCATAAAGGCTAAAGAAATCTGTATTCACATTTTTATTCCACCTAGAATCTTAGAGAAGCATAGATAGTTTTTCCTTCCTATATTTTTTTTTATTCTCAGAACAAACCTGTAAGTTTTGAAAGGCCCCGGTCCTGGATAGCCCGGGCTAGGCTGATCTCGTCAGATCTCTAGAAGCTAAGCAGGGTCGGCACTAGGGGAGTCCAGGGTCTCAAGGATTTCCACCCACGGAATGTGATTTTCCTGCCTCCCACCTTTGACAACAGCCAGAAATCCTCACCTCCAAATCCTGCTTTTGTGGAGAACAAACCCCAGGAGCAGGATTTTGAGGGGCATTTTGGACTGCTGCTGGAGAAGGGTGCAGCAGGAAAATTGCTCTCCATGTGTAGGTATATGCACACATCAGGCTTGCCAAGAACTTACCTTATGCCAGCAGGGGACGGATATGTCCTGGCAGGACCATCCCCGGGGGAAGGAAAGATGCGGCGCATGATGCCATCGCCAGGAAGTGATGCCAGGCGACGCTCTGGCAATGGGGCTGGAAAATCGATGTTCCAGCCCCATTGCCAAAGCATCGCCCGGTGTCACTTCCTGGCGATGGCATCGTGCAGTGTTGGTGTTGCCTGTGGGAATGTTCCGGCTGGGAACTGTGCGCCCCCTGCCAGAATACAGTAAGTACTTGGGAACCCTAGCACACATATACACACAGTGCATGGATACAAAAAGGTCAAAGGGTGGGGGAGTTCTAACAAAACCTTACCCAGAAGATGAGGAAATTAAGAGAGAGGTGTTTTATATTAGTGCGGAGCACAGATGAAAACAGGATCCAGTCAGCATTCCTGCTGATGAACAGTGTATATGAACCTGTCAGGTTTAATGGCAAACCACCTCTGCTCATCTCTTGCCTTGAAAGTCCCATGAGGCAGAACTTCATGGGTTCGCTATGATTTGGCTGAGACTCAATGGCGCACTTAACCTCTGAGGGTCACTTCCTTTCTGTAATGAGCTAGCCGCTTCCACTTCTTATTGGAACCCAAGCCTGATAGTTTTAAATCTCCATGTGAAATCCACTCAGCACCTTCATACTGAAGCTGCTTTTTGAAACCTTTTTGCTGAACTATGGAAAATGGGAAGTCTGCTACTGAATGTCCAGGGAGATTGAAAGATTTACCCACTGGTTTTGGAGCCTTTCCATTTCTACTGTCTGATTGGTATAAAATATTTTTTTTAGAAGCTAAAAGTAAATTTAGGCTCAGTTCACATGAATCCACATTCAGAGACAACGAACCTCTAAATACCAGTGCCGGAAGGCAACATCAGGGGAAGGCCTTGGCCTGTATGTCCTACTGTTAGCCCTCCAGGGGAACTGGTTGGCCACTGTGTGAGACTAGATGCTGGACTAAATGCACCCTGGTCTGTTCCAGCAGATCTCTTCACACTCCGCCCCCCGCCCGGAGAAAATAACTGCTTTAGAAGTTGGACTGTATGGCATTCTGTTCAGCTGAGGCCTCTCCCCTCCTCAAACCCTGGCTTCCATAGACTCTTCCAGAAAATCTCCAGGAATCTCCCTACCTGGAGCTGGCAACCCTAGACAGGACTGGCCCTAATGAGTTTCTCTCAAAGGCCTACAAAGAGTTTCTGTCCTTTGTCTGAACCAAGCTTGGTTACCTACTGTGGCAAAACGGGCTCCAGTTTACCACTCAGCTGTTTGCCTCCTACCCTTGTCCTGTGTATGTATTTCACTCTTTAAATTCGCTGCCATGACTCACTGAATCATTACTGCCTTTTTAGAGGTACAGTGAGACCCCTGTGGCCGAATCTCTGTGTTTGAAGATGGAATCCCCAATCTTTGGGGGATCCCTGGAAAGTTGGCAACCCAAGGGTCTGGCCTTTCCTTTCCTCTTTGGGCTACCCCCTCCCTTTGTTATTGTGCAGAGTGGGGGAGACTATGTGGTCAGAGCACAACACAGATTATTAGCCCAAATAGAAAAATTCATCTATTTACACAGTTATGGGGCGCACACACACTGTAGGAGTAAGCACGCACTATGAACCAGTGGGGCATAAACCACAGGGGTTAAACGCCATCCTCTTTCCCTACATACCGGCCTCTGGCTCTCTGCTCTAGCCTCTCTCTCTCTGGCCCAAGAGAGCAGGGAAACTTCCATTCATTCCCCAGTCCAGCCAACTGTGGAGTGGCTGAATTTCTGCTGCCTCCAAGGGTTCACCCACGTCTCTGGCTTGTGGCCTGGACAGCCTGGTCAGCACAGGCAGCAGGAGTCTTTCCTAACCTCCTGTAGGACGAAGACGGCCTCCTCCCTGGATGGGCTGCAGTCTATATTGATGCTGCCCTGCATGTTGGGACAGTCCCTGTTTTCCCACCCTTTTCTGCCTTGGGCCAGCTGAGAAATGTAGTCCAGCAGATGAGGAAGGTCCATTCAACGCAGTGAGCTCAATTAAACCTTATGGCAGAACATTTTAAACAAACAACCATAGACAGCAGCCCAGCAGCCATCTTACAAACACAGGTAACTGCCATTTCGTTACATCTACCAACAGCCACTGAGGGAAAAATTAAGTCCCACACAGGAGGCAAGCAGGAGAAGCATCTTTGTCAACAGACAAAGCCATTTGCTAGGAATTCTGACAGAGAAGAGTGGCTGAAGGGGAAGGGGAAGAGGAGCAGATCCAGCACCTGGCCAATGTCACGCAAGTACTCTTGAGTGGTGGCTGGCAGGCCAATGGCTGAGGGAGGACATTTTACAGCCAATGTGAGTGCATGGAATCTTGCCACCCCAAGTCAGCTTTATATATGAGAGATGTGGAAAAGTCACCAAGAAATGGCTTTGTCATTCAACTTGAAGGCTGTTGTCACTACAGATCGTGCCAGGTATACAACCTCCAGGATGGACTTGGGGACACCTCAGAATTACAATTTATCTCCATACTATAGAGATCAGTTCCCCTGGAGGAAATGGATGCTTTGGAGGGTGGACTCTATGGCATTGTACCCCACTGAGGTCCCTGTCCTCCTCAGGCACCATCCCCAAATCTCCGAGTGTTCCCAACCTAGAGCTAGCAGCCCTTTCCTCCCACCCCCCACCGGTGGCCATGGGGGACCTGGCAACCCTAGATATACTGCAATAACTATGTCATAAAAATAACTTTCTTTTTAATGTGTACAAGGTATACTAACCAACAATCTTATCGTACTGTCATTCACAAGGTTACCTCAAAATGTAAAATTCAGATATTTTAATCTTGCACATTAACAGCAGGATTCTAAGCGGTCCTTGAAGCCAGTGGCCTTAGAAAGATACAACTCTGATTAGGACTGCACCATAAATATATCAGGTAAATGTATTCTTACTGGGTGTGTTTGACCAAGAATTTTCTGTACCCTTCATTTTCACAGTGAATCTGTTTTGCTTTTTGAAGGACTTCAGTTGTTGTGCTTCTTATATTTAACTTGGAGGAGGAGGAGGAGGAGGAGGAGGAGGAGGAGGAGGAGGAGGAGAAGAAGAAGAAGAAGAAGAAGAAGAAGAAGAAGAAGAAGAAGAAGAAGAAGAAGAAGAAGAAGAAGAAGAAGAAGAAGAAGAAGAAGAAGAAGAGGAGGAGGAGGAGGAGGAGGAGGAGGAGGAGGAGGAGGAGGAGGATTTATATCCCGCCCCCACTTGGAATCTCAGAGCAGCTTTCAAACTCCTTTTCCTTCCCCTCACCACAACAGACACCCTGTGAGGTAGGTGGGGCTGAGAGAGCTCTTTCCAGAACTGCTCTTTCAAGAACAGCTCTGACAGAACTATGACTTGCACAGCATCATCCAGCAGCTGCAAGTGGAGGAGTGGGGAATCAAAACCCAGTTCTCCCAGATTAGAGTACATGCACTTAACCACTACGGGGTTGGAACAACTCCAGCCTCACCCACTCCCTGTGTCCTGGGGGATGAGCCTATGGATGTGGCAGGCCCTGGGCCCAATGGACTGCTACCTACCTGGGTTCCCATTTCTCCTGCCCCTCTGCTGCCTTTGTTGACTATTGCCCCTGTTGCTGCCATTTGGGGGTTGGCTGCTGGCCGGCTCCTGGCCTCCCCGGTCAGGTGTTCAGAGAGGACCTGTCCTGTTGCGGCATCCCCCTTCCTGGGGCCTTCTTGTTCGGCTTCCTTTCCATGGCTGCCTCTGTCAGCCATTCCCAGCTGGTCACTGCCTTCCCTTTCTTTCCCAGCATCTCTGGGTATTACAGCAAGTTGGCAAGTTGGGAAGCTGCTCCTGTAGTGATAGGTTGGACTTCTGTGGTACTCCCTTTACAGCTCCCCCAGCATGGCCTGGAGACCTCTGTCTCCTCGGAAGTAAGTTTGGGGGTGGGAGCTCTGACCCTGGACATAAAGCTATATGTGACTTGTATTGCCAGTTCTTGTGTTCGGAGTGGGAAGATATGGTAGCAAAGAGTAACAGGGTAAAAAAGACAGTGTTTCCATTTCAGAGCAGTATGAGATGGTCTGAAATATTGTCCTCCCAATCCAATTGAATTCCGCTCAAGCCATTAATGTTAAAAGCCCAGAAGGTGAAGTGATACATTTTTAGACAAGCAATTTCTCTCGTGAAATAGGAAGGTTGCCTTTCTAACTCTGTTAGAGGTAGCAAAGAGCCCAGGTCAAGAGTGACACAGTCATCATGTCAGGAAAATCTATTTCAGACATCCTGGCTATATAGAATTAGGAACACAGAGGAGGGCATCCAGAATGGTGAAATATTATTGATGAGGGAAATTCTGGGAAGTCAGAGTGAAAGTGTCACGGGGCTGATCTTTACTGCTCTTTCACCTAAAATTGTTCCCAAACAATGCAACCAACTTGAATATTTATAATGCCAAAAAGAACATGTTTGAAATCCCATTTGGGAAGCTTAAAACAAATTTGACTTTTATTATTAGTACCCACTGTTCTCCAAAACTTTGTATAGTTCCAGTCATTAAAGGGCATCAGTTATATGAGCATGGAAACGTCTTTTTTTTCTTCTTTGGTATGTTTTCTTTAACTCAATCACTGCTTACATTGATCTCTTATATGAAATCAATGCTTTTGGAAGCAATCTACGTGCATTCAGAACAGCATGGCTTTCACCATTTCCTTGTATTGTTCTAGACATGCAATAACTCAGTGCCTACCATCAGAGAGTGGTGATTTGATTAATGTACATAATGGCATTGAAATTGGAATGACCAGCTTTCTACAAATCCACAAGTGCTGATGGAAGAGGGAGAAGAGCAATATTGTCCCCTCCCCCTCCAATCTGCAGCTTCCTTGCCTACCTCCCTGCTCAACTGAGAGCCAGTTTGGTGTAGTGGTTAAGTGCGCGGACTCTAATCTGGAAGAACCAGGTTTGATTCCCCACTCCTCCACTTGCATCTGCTGGATGACCTTGGGTAAGCCATAGTTTTGGCACAGCTGTTCTTGAAAAAGAGCAGCCCCCGAGAGAGCTCTCTCAGCCCCACTTACCTCACAGGGTGTCTGTTGTGGGGAGGGGAAGGGAAAGGAGTTTGTAAACCACTCTGAGACTCCTTTGGGTAGTGAAGGGCGGGGTATAAATTCAGTCTCCTCCTCCTCTAGGGCCAGAGATGCTGCTTGTTAGAGAGGGACATGGGAAACATTTGCAGCCATCACTACTCTGTGCTAACTTCTTGAAGTCATCCTGACATTCATCTCCCATAGTACTAGAAGCCCAGCATCATCCACTGAAGCTGAGGGGTGGGAAATTCACGGCTAACACAAGGAAATACTTCTTCACACAGCGCATAGATGAATTGTCAGAATCGCTGCCATGGGGTGTGCTGATGGCCACCAACCCAGAAAGCTTAAAAAGGGGAGTGGACAAATTTGTGGAGGATGAGGCCATCAATTACTACTAGGGTTGCCAGGTCCCCTTGCTATGCCGGTGGGGGGATTTGGGGGCTGTTCCGGGATGTCACCTGTTGTGTACCTGGGGAAGTCCGCACACGTGGTCAGGCAAACATGCAGTTGGGCGAAGGACCTGACCTTCAGCTCTAGAGACAATAGCCTGAACGGATCCTAGCACGCACCTATCGGGAGGCTAGGATCCTGGGAGGGACCTATGGGTCTAGGGGTGCACTGTAAAAATCCAATCACGGATGTGTGTTTGGGTATGGTGTGAGTTAGGAATATAAGCCAGCCTGCAAGTCAGCAAAGGCATCTCTTGTTCTACAATCTGTAATAAAGTATGAGCTGAAGTCACTCTGCCATGCTTCAGTCTCAGTACTTTATATTGCCAATGTGATGATGTCACCTGGAAGTGACATCATTGCATTGGCAACATTGTATGGCAACACTACGGTTTAGGGCCAAACTACAGTTTTAGGTCTAATTTACCATAGAATTTTGCCCTCGAGCCAGAGCATCATCTGTGATATCCCTGGCGTGATGATATCATTTCTGGGTGACATCATCACATCGGCGATGTTGTGCCCTCGGGGGCAAGGTTTCCCTTGCCAGCCAGCTGGCTGGTGGTGGCCAGAAGCTCCAGAAAGTGGGGGAAACCCCTCTGGGACCTGGGGACTGGCAACCCTAATTACTACGATTCATGATGGATATTTACTCCCTCCAATACCAGAGGATACTGCCTCTTTGTATCAGTTGCTGGGGAGCAGAGGCGGGAGGATGCTGCTGCAGTCATCCTGCTTGTAGGCTTCCTAGAGGCATCTGGTTGACCACTGTGTGAGCAGAATGCTGGGCTTGATGAGCCTCTGGTCTGATCGAGCATAGCTCTTCTTAGGTTCTTATTCCTGATCGCTTTCATTCTCATGTGGCATTTCATTCTGATGCCGGCATTTAAAAAGCCATGGCCTGTTTCAGTTTTCTATGATCCCTTTACCCACTGAACTGAACTCAATCCTTGCTTCTTCCAGTTTAAAGAATACTTCTATATAGCTATCACAACCCCTCAAGAAATTCTGTTGTACTTCCCTTCTTTTTTCTCCTATTTTTATTGCTAAAAGATGGGCTGCTAAATCTTTCTTTACTTTTTAAACAGTTGCAGCGCTGAGCTTTGATTATTCCTTGGCAGGCCTGCAGTATTTGGGTTGGACCCTACCAGCTTTAGAGACCCAGTCTGGTGTAGTGGTTAGGAGCGTGGACTCTAATCTGGGAGAACTGGGTTTGATTCCCCACTTCTTCACATGCAGCTGCTGGTGTGATCTTGGGTCAGTCATAAGTTCTTTCAGAGCTGCTCTCTCAAGGGCAGTTCTTGGGAGAGCTCTCTCAGCCCCACCTACCTCACAGGGTGTCTGTTGTGGAGAGGGGAAGGGAAAGGGATTGTAAGCCACTCTGAGACTTCTTTGGGTAGTGAAGGGTGGGGTATAAATCCTCCTCCTCCTCTTCTTTTTCTTCATCTTTTTCTTCTTCTTCTTCTCTGGTGCAAGGAGGAACATCTCACCCAGTTCCCCACAGTTCCTTGGGCCATGTTAGTCCCATGATTCCCAGCATAGCCTTTTCAGAGATGAAAAAGGGTTTTACTTCCTTCTTGAATGAGTGAATAAACTGGAATATCCCATCTTTTATAGTCGTGCTGTCATAGATATTACTTTCTTCTAATGAAAACTTTGGACAATCATATAATGGATGGAAAATTCTGGTTAAACAAGTTTTTAAAACCCCTCTGGTCTCATAACAAATGTTCAATATTTTTCTATTGTGTGTCTTTGAATACTGAAACAAAAGACAGGGGGAAAGAGTCTCAAATCCACCCACATCATACTGAGACTCATAAACTTTGAGAAAATATATGTTCAATAATAGAAGTGTTAATAATTCCATAAATACTGATTTCTGCTAAATTTTATAACAGCTCCAAGGAATGTGTTACAATATTAAAGATGAATAATAGATATTTCACATATAATTATATAAAACTTGAAGACTTAAATGCATTAAATGCACAATTGAACATTTGTAAATGGATTATTAAAGTGTCATGCTTTAATTACAGATGCACATATACCTGTAGTCAAATGATGCATAATTCTGTTTCCAATGTAGTAATAATAGATAGCAAAGTAGATAGCAAAGCTTCAGATAGGCAGTCTGAATACATTTTGTAAATCAGGGCAATCCATGGGACTGAATTTAAGTCTTTGAGAGTCTGGTTGCCATAGTCCTTGTATCAGGAGATAAATGGAGGAGAAGAGAATATAAGGAGATAAGTATCTGGATGAACAGGAAGGCTCTGTGTTCATGAGAGCCAGTTTGGTGTAGTGTTTAGGACTGCACACTCTGATCTGGGAGAACCGGGTTTGATTCCCCACTCCGCCACATGCAGCTGCTGGTGTGACCTTGGGTCACTTACAATTTCATTCAGAACTGTTCTCTCGGGAGCAGTTCTTGAAAGAGCTCTCTCAGCCCCACCTACCTTACAGAGTGTCTGTTGTGGGAAGGGGAAGGGAAAGGAGATTGTAAACCAACCTGAGATTTTTTGGGTAGTGAAGAGTGGGGTATAAATCCAATCCTGTCATCATCATCTTCTTCTTCTTCCCACGAGCCTGCCCGTGGTGCATGGTGTATACTTGGGACAGTCATTGTTTGGGGTCAGGGATTGGTTGTACAACAGTCATGCTTCTCAGGAAAAACCATGACAAAGCCTCAGCTAGTACCTTGACTGGCATCCATCTGCTCATATACTATGACAACAGTGTTACATTTAGCTACAGTATGGGTCTCAGTTCCAAAATTGTGAGAACATGGAGGGGGTTCCACTGCCCAACAGCTGCCATGGGGGACACAGCCCAAACTTGGCTGACTATGATGGAGATAGGATCAGTCACAAACTATGGTGTCATGGATCACCCTGGGTTAGTGGGGAGGATAAAACTTTTTGAGGACGAGGAAGACCTGCCTCGAGCCCTGCCCTGGAAGATACTCTCTGGCAACAAAGTGTGGGCCTGACTAGTATATTTAAATGGTTGATCTGCATCATAATTTATTAACTCAAACTTCTAAATAAACTAGTTAAACCCATCCCTTGTTGTCTTATGTCTTTATTCACGGCAAGTGCCTGGGATACCATAGACAGATCCTCCAACAACCTCTCTACCTTGTATGTGGGAGAATGCAAAGATATACTGGTAGAGCTCTCAGGTCTGATAAAGGTAGAAAGGATGAGTAGACCTGAATCACTTCAGTAAGTTTGTTCCAGCTGGATTCCAGAATTCTGTGGTTCTTAGGGAGATCCAACCATCTCCCTCCTTCCCAGAGAAATTCAGTTATTTTAGTCTGAGGCTTCGTGGCTGGCAACCTAAGAAAAGGGCTTCTCGGTCATGGTACCAAAACTTTGGGACTCATTCCTTGGGGAGATTCTTCCCTATATCATTGTCTTCCACCTGTGAATGTAGACTTCTGTTTCATTTGGTGTACACCCCCCCCCCGTAGACTCTTATCTGGTTGTGTCACATTTGTCTGTATGGTTTTATCCCATTGTGAAATAGGCTACATATACATGTTAAATTCTGTTTCATTGCTTTCAGTGGCTGCGGTCACACACACACTGAATAATCCATTTTCAATGCACTTTCCAACTGGATTTTGCCAGTTCACACAGTAAAATCCAGTCAGAATGTGTACTGAAAGTGCACTGAAAGTGGATTATTTAGTGTGTGTGACTACAAACTATGTTTTAATGCCTTGATGTTTGGCACTTTGGGGGGAAACCTGTTTTGGGTGAAAAGGTGGCACAGACGTGTGTCAAAAAATTAAATAAATAGAATTCTTGCACATTCCCTCAGAATGTCTACGTACAGCCTGCCTGACCAAGGCTCTCCAAAGTCAACTCAGATGTCACTTAAGGCAAAATTCAGTGGCAACTTTCGCATTAGAGCAGATGGCTGAGTGTTTCTGCGCCTTTGGTCATGACATGAAAGTTCCTGGCTTGTCTGAAGGCAGAACTAGACATTTCGATAAACAAGTGTAACAGTCCTGAAAATGGCAGCCACATGGAGAATTCACCTTCTGAGTCCATTTTTAGCATTGTTACAATAAATATCTTGCCACTCCTAACTTCCACAGCATTGACAGCCACTAGTCAGGGGGCTGCGAAATAGTTTGGTGTAGTGGTTAAGTGTGCGGACTCTAATCTGGGAGAACTGGGTTTGATTCCCCACTCTTCCACTTGCAGCTGCTGGATGACTTTGGACAAGCCATAGTTCTGATAAGAGCTGTCCTTGAAAGGGCACTTCTTGAAAGCGCTCTCTCAGCTCCACCTACCTCACAGGGTGTCTGAGTTTGTAAGCTGCTCTGAGACTCCAAGTGGAGGGCAAGGTATAAATCCAATCTCTCCTCTCCTCTCCTCTCCTCTCCTCTCCTCTCCTCTCCTCTCCTCTCCTCTCCTCTCCTCTCCTCTCCTCTCCTCTCCTCTCCTCTCCTCTCCTCTCCTCTCCCCTCCTCCCCTTCTCCTTCTCTTAAGTGCAACGAAGCCAGTACTTGAGGTCAATTCTCCTAAATATTATGCCAGAGTAAAAAAAAAAAAAAATGCAGTTCTCTGTGCAGCTGGCAATTTCAGCAGTAGCCCCCTGTGTCCTTAATTATTGAGAACCCTCGATGCATGTTCATCCAATAAAGCAGAAAATAAATCTAAAACTGGTATCTTACATATTTCGGCCATACCAAGCTGTCATGCTAGTGCTTGACAATAATATATACCGTACTTGGCTAAAGCTTGCTGACTTTGAGCTTCATATGGTGTAAGTCACCGGAGTTGTAGAAACTTATTAAACACTTGGATTCACCACGCGCATTTCCTCTGCCCTTGCATGTACCTCAATCTTTCAGCTGGTGCGTAAATCAAACCTGTCAGACTTCTCATAGCTGCCACCAGGAAGGATGTCGTTTAAGATGTAAAATTGGCTGTTCCAGTGCAAAGGTAAAATTCCAGCTTTGGCACAGGACGATAAATTTGGAGACCCTGCATAACAAGAGCATTGTTTGTCAGGGCTGTGGGCTCGTATATACATTGCGGGTGCAATTATTTTTATATAACCAAATCATAAGTAATAAGGCAGAGCAGAGGGGGGAAAATAAGTGCTCATCAACATAAGACTGAAATGTACAGAAGGCTTCAGGTATTTAATTTCCCAACAGACTAAATGTAGAGATGTTAGACTCAGAAGTAACTGACAGCTGATAACGCTGTGACTCACTGAGGGAGAGAAACAAGCAGAGAAGATTTCTTGATGTCCTTCTGTGTCTGAAACCTCATGCACAAGAGCTGTAATAATTTACAAAAACACACCAGGATTACAGCGCAAAGTCCTCATTCTGTCCTCTAAAGTCGGATGTCTCCAGTCCTTTTAACCTCATGGTATACATAGGAATGTTCAGACAAAACACGCTGTGTTCCTCAGGCTCCGATAATGAGATTGTCCTTTGCTGAACCTGAAAATCAGATCTCTCTGGAGAGAAATTCTGGTTACTGACCCCTTTCTCAGTTCCTCCTTTCCTGCATCCTGTACACATCTCACAATTGAGCACACGTGGGGCTGTCTTATACTGAGACAGACCATTGGTCTAGCAAGCTCAGCATTGTCTACTCTGACTGGTAGCAGCTCTCTAATGTCTCAGGCAATTCACATCACCGATGGTGTGTTCTTAGAGCCAGGCATCTGAATAAGGAGGCATCATGGTTGTAAACAGGAGCATAGTAATAAGTCAGGTCCTTTCTTTCTGTGGAGTTGCAGTAACAAGAAGTTCTTCCTTTTCTGTTCCGGTAAGATGTGGAGTGGTCTCAGGCACTGACCTGGATTATAGGAACAGACTTGTCAGAAACAGCACAACCTACCACTTTTGACTGGAGACTGTGGGGATGGGACCTTCTGCATTAAAAGTATGTGCTCTGCTCCTCAAGTCAGAAGTTTGTCTTAGAACATGGACAAGAATCTTCAGTCATCAAGCCACATATTTTAGCCCATTGATGGCAGTGCAGTTCTATTGAGGAAGAACCCAGTTTTCTGGCTTACCATGCCTTACTGCTGCTACAGAACAGCTACTTCTTGTGTGTGTTAGGTGCCTATTCCTTTTCCTCCTGTATCAGAGGTGGGCTATGATCATCATCATTCCCCTCTGCTTAGCCTGAGGGAGGGGGGAGAGGAAAAATACCATGCCCTGTCAGGTCTGCACACAGGCAGTGACTGGGTAAGGGGTAAGTTTTGCATGTTGCAATGCAGTCCATCCCATTTTCTTTGTCCAGATGTAGCCATCTCTGAGCCAAATTAGATGTGACAGCGTTCTTGAGTCCCTGGCATTTGGGATCTTGAAAATGGCTCATGGGGCGGGGACAGGCACCCCTCCCCCCCACACTGTGGTTCCCAATCAGGATTGGGCCCTCATAGCATTTGTAAACAGAGGGAATTCCATCTGTAAAATGGCAGTCATGTCCTTGTGGTATATTTGGGAATGCCGTCATTTCTAGTTTGGTGTAGTGGTTAAGAGTAGGGGACTCTAATCTAGAGAAACGGGTTTGAGTCCCCACTCTTCCACATAAAGCCAGGTGGGTGACCTTGGGTCAGTCATAGTTCTCTCAGAGCTCTCTCAGCCCCACCTACCTCACAAGGTGTCTGTTGTGGGGAGAGGAAGGGAACGTGATTGTAAACCACTCTGAGACTGTTTCATGTAGTGAATAGAAGGGTATAAAAACTTCTTCTTGCTGTTGTTCTCCTCCTCCTCCTCTTCCATCTCTTGGTCATACCAGAATGTAAGAAAGAGAAAGGTCCCAGAACTGGCTTCTCCCATGTTCTCTTCTGCTAGAGTTGAGAGGTGTCCAATCCTGTCTTTACTACATGAAAGCAATTGGATTACATTTTATAGGAGTTGTATGATATGTAATATTTCATATTGTAGCACTCTAAGCAAAGCATCTGCACTATGTCCCCCTAAAAGTTATAACAGCTCAGGCTGGAACTGCTGCACAAAACCCCGGGCCCAATTGACTTTGGGGATATAATTTGTTTTAGAAAAATTATTTCCATGTTAACTTTCCTAACCAAAGTTTTTGTTTTTTTAAAAAAACTTCCAAACAGCAGAGGAAGGGGGTTTATAAGATGTTATTTGTAGATTAAAAGCATCCTTGATGTATTCTCACATTTCTATCACAATCTCCATTCGAAATAGTATCTTTCAAGTTTTAATATCTTGAGTGTTTCACACTGCTAAATCTTAGCACAAAGACTTCAGTCTGTTGGAACTATAAAAAGTAGTTGGATGCAGAAAGCAAGTAAATAAAGAAAAAATCCTTCCTTACTATTTTGGTGTAGGAAATAAGGATTCACGATGGAGGAGGCCCATTGAGGAACCTTTAATTTTGGTCCCCTCATTCTCCCCAAAAGGCAGTAATTTGGGGAATTAAATGTTTCTCAAAATGCTTTGCATAAGTTCCCTTTCTGTAAAACCTTGCAACAGTTTTGAAAGGGAGGACAGTACTGTTGTCACCAAATCATAGGGGAAATTATTGACTTATTTAATGTATTTTATACCACTTTTCCTAAAAAAAAAAATTCAAAGCAGTTTCCAAACACAAAATTCTGTATACAATCAGTTGAGTTCAGACAGCTTTTTTACTCAGTTTCATCTAATTCTTATATTTAATACAACCTCTATTCCACAAGTCCTTTGTCCATTCCTATCTCTGTCACAGATTGGGGTGCAGGGCCAGACAAGAGTGAGGAAATCAAGACACAGTCCAGGGTCAAGAGCCAGGCAAACCAACAAACCGGGAAAATCAAGTCCAAAGCACAAGGCAAAGCGGGGTGGACTGTCAAGGTACAGTCCACAGTCAAGAGCCAGGCAAACCAACCAACCAGAGAAGCCAAGTCCAAAGCGCAAGGCAAAAGTGGAGTGATTGAGGTCCAGTCCAAAGCACAAACCATCAGAGTTGTCAGTAAGCCAGAGGTCCCAAGAGTCAAGAGTCAGGGAGTCAAAGGTTTGAGGAGCAGGTCTAAGTGTAGTCGCACAAGCCGAGGTCAAGGAGCCAAGGACATCGAGACAGGAATCAGGAACACGAGCGAGGAGGTGCAAAGCTTTCTCAAAGTGACTAGTTGCCAGCACGACTTACCAGGGTGAGTGTGAGGGCTAAATAGCTCACTAAGCCGCTAACAATTAGCGCGCCCCAAGCACATCCTACCTCTCGCTAATACTCGGGACTGAAAGAGCGTCCGTTGCACATGCGTGCCTCTCACCACCGGGCTGCCATATCCCATCGGCAGTGTTCTTTCAAATGGGAAACGGGTGAAGGCGAATTGGGGGGAGTGCTGACCAGGCGGGAATCTGCATCAGCTGTCACTGGAGCAGCCTGTGAACTCTCAGCGCTGCCAGGTGTGGGATTTTCCGGCATCGGGAGCTTATCCCTAGCAGTACTCAGCTCCTCCGCTGGAGCCGTGTGCTCAGACTCAGCAGGAGCTGGGACAGTCTCACAATCCCCAGCATAATCTTTTGGGGGTAATCAAAGGACACCCTTCCACATAAGTTTCCTGGTGGAAAAGCTGGTTGTACGTGACTTAACAAAAAAAAAAAATCAAAACATTATCCAATATGGGGGGAAAAAAGAGATGGATGTTGTTTCTTAAAGTAGATTTTTATCTTGTTCTTCTTTCAAGGAGTTCTGTTTTCCCCAAGTTATTCTCACAACAACCCTGTGAGATGGAAAGAAAGTGACAGGCAGCCCCACCATCACATAGCAAGCTTCAGATCACAAGACAGAATAGAACCTGATTCTCCTAGACTCTGGATCTCATTGTAGCTAACAAATGTGATTATCTAAGGCTACTTAGTTATTGAAGGACTCCCTGATTCAAAATTCTGTTTCCTACTCTCAGTGCCATACCACTGTTCACAGGCAAAGCAAATGGAAGGATCTAAAAAGGGAAGAACCATATTCCCTAATCTCTGTTCTCCTAACTGCAGCAGTGAGGCACTTGGCAAGCACAGACAGGGCTTTATCAGTGGTGGCACCTCACCAATGGAGCTTCCTTCCACTTAGCAGTTAACCTGCTATCTTTTAGGCATCAGGCTCAAACACTTCTTTTTACCAAAGCTTTTAATTTAAGGGGGGGAAGGTGTCAGGGTATAGCCGGGATCATGTCGGAGCTCAGAAAATGAGCAGGGTCAGTAGATAGAGATTGTCTCTCCCTCTATGAGCCCCAAAGGGCTTTACAATCTGCCAGTCAACAACTTCTCATGGTCCCTGGCCCCAGGGACATCCACCTCTCCTTGACTAGGGCCAGGGCCTTTTTGGCCCTGGCCCCTACCTGGTGGAATGAGCTGCCATACGAGATTGGGGCCCTACGGGACCTTTTACAGTTCCACAAGGCCTGCAAGATGGAGCTCTTCCACCAGGCTTTTAATTAGGGCGACAGATGTCACTCAATGGGTCAGAACTGCATATTAGAGTTGGCATCTGTGAGGTTTTAATGTCAATGACAATGGCACTGGATGAAGGCCATGGTGGTCTTTTATTAGTGTTTTAATTGTATTAATTGTATATACTGTATTTTATTAAATTTGATGTAACCCGCCCTGAGCCTGCTATGCGGGGAAGGACAGGATAAAAGTTGAATAAAATAAGTAAATAAATAAATATAAATAAATAAATAAATAAAGGACTCCCAAGGAAGAGTCTGCAGAGGAAGGCAATGGCAAACCATCTCTGCTTCTCGTGTCTTGAAAGCCCCTTGCCGGGGTTCCACTAAGTCAATTGCAACTTGACCTTTTAACATATATATTTTTTAAATATTCTTCCAGCCTGTTTTACAAGACTCATTATAAACTGCTCCCTGGATAAGCTCAGAGATACTTGGAAACAACAAGGCTCTACGGAGCTGCAGACAGTGAGGGCAAAGAAGAAGAAGACTGGTAACAAACAAGAGAAACCAGGGGAGCCGTAGCTGGGTAGCCCAGACAAGCCCAATCTCATCGGATCTCAGAAGCTAAGCAAGGTCTGCTCTTGCAGCTACATGGATGGGAGACCTCCTTGGAATACCAGCAGTCGGGAGGCTGGGTCAGGCTTTATTCATCCAACTCTCTGAATATCCTCCAGGCCCCCAGTAGGGGTCAGTCACCAGAGGTCACCATGACTTCCAGGTGCACACAGTCAGTCACCAGAGGTTGTCATGACTTCCAGGTGTACACCAATGCTCCCTTTAAGCTGTGGAGTCTTGTGAGCAACTACTTAAAGTTGTGAGCAAGCAATTTGGCTACTGCATAAATTGGAGCCATCCTTCCTGTGTTAAGGCAAAAACTGGAGGCTAAAAAACACTGGCACACTCACACATGAAAAATATTATAGATGTGTGTGTGTGTGTGTATCCCAGAAGAGGGGGAGGGAAGAAACCAGGGGGAAAAAATGGACCTGAACAGCACTTTGAGGATGCAGATGTTTGGTAGTAGGTTGGATCTTGCCAGCTGTTCCACTGGAGAAAGAAGGTGGAGAGGTCTCCTTTGAACATCCCAAAGGCTATGCCGGGGATCATGGGACCTTCATGAACAAAAACATGTGAGATGGGGGCTGTGTAGTAAGGAGGAGGCTTCAGTGCTATTGAGCCAGTTAGATTCAATCAAATGACATTGGAGGAGGTTAACTGGCTTTATCTAAAATGCTTCTTTCAACACGAGCATTGAAGTTAAAAGAACGTTTGGCACAGCCATAGCTACCATTGAAGGGGGGGGGGTGTCTTCTCAAATGCCTTTCCAAAGGAGGTGCTGATGAGAGCAATTCTTGCAGCCAGCCAGCCTCCATCAGGAAAATAAATATGAATAATTCAGATAACCACACTTATTTAAATCTCTGCCAGTATTTACATATGGAATAGCCCAGATCTTGCCAACCCTTTGTGTTTTGCTCAAGATGTTGTCAGTCAGCAGAGATTGCCAGAACATCGGTGCTAGCCAAACTGTTTTGTTCAAATCAGAGATGAATGGATACCAGCATAGCCGCAATCTGTACACACTAGTCTGACAACACACTCTCAGACACAAAAAAGCAACCATCGATTCTTTCACGATTTCAAACATACAGTTACTGAAATCCTCATTAAAACCTGAGGTCTTCAGGGCCCTGGAAAAAAACATTCATGGAACCAATTCTCCTTTCAGCCTGTGTGAGTCGGAATAAAATGTGGAGACAAAAAGCAGTGGAGGAAGTGCTGCAGTCACCCCCCCAATTTTCTTTTTCTTTGTAGCAAAGCACATCAAGAAAGAGAGGGAATCAAGAACAAGGGAGCAGCTGCCAGGCAAAACTGGGAAATGGCACTCTTCAACACAGCTGACACTTGGGCCCTTTCTGCACTGACAGGTTGCTCTGGAGAATCCGAGGACTCAAGCCTTAAGGGATGACTTTGCACTCACATCCATTCCCTCTGCACTGTTTTTTCCCCCTCCAGTTTATTTATTTGTGTATTCTGTATGCATTCTGCATCTACAAGCACAATCCACATTTTTTGAGCTAACTCGCTGCTTTGTCTAAGATGAAGAGAAAGGCAAACATCTTTTTTAACTGCAGAGCCAACCCCTCCCTCCCTCCCTGATTCTGCAAAAAGAAATCCAGACCACACATGCAAGACTGACACATTTGGGAGCAGGGAATCCCCTAGTCCTTTATATTTTATGATTCCTTCTTATGCTCTCTGTGGCTTTTTTAAAGATTGCCTGAGCGGGAGGACACATCCTCTCTTGTCTTTGGAGAAGGAGGGAAAGAAAACAGAACAGGGAGGAAGCATCAACCTAAAGAGTGAGAGAGGTGGAAACAGGGGAGGGCAGTGGGCAACACTTAAATACCCACAGAAACAATTCTACTTTAGAAAGGCTTAGCAATTCAAAAGTGGATGAGAACAAAGACTTGCAGCAAAAGGAGTTTTGGTAACTACGGGACAACAGTGTGCTGGAAGCAGTCTGAATGCAGATTCCTGTAAAACAAATGCAGAAACAAGAGAAAGCCCCAGAACAAAGTGGAAGTGAAAGTGGAAGGGAATGCAGAATGGAAGAATAGGATGCACTCAGAAACCAAGGAAAAATACTGATGCAGAAAGGGCCTTGGAAGTTGAGAAGCAAAAATGGTTGCAGGAGTAGCTCCCAAGCTGTGAATCTGTTCCTTCAGGAGCAGAACAACCATAACTGACAAGCCATCCACCAATCCCTTGACCAAGAGATCTACATACCACTATCCACATATCTGGACTGAGCTTCAGTTTAATGCCCCCTCATTGATTCCAATAATGATCTCTGGGAAAAAGTTTGTGGACTCCATATCCTCACAGGGACCTGCAGGAAGGAGATAGATAACTGTGTGTTGTCAGCATAGTGATGGTGCTTGGCTCCAGATCTTGGGATTATCTTTCCCAGCATGTCCCTGCAGATGTTAGAGGACATTGGTGACAGACTAGAACACTGAGAAATAGAGGCGTGTATCCAAGGAGTAAACTGCAACTTAGTGCTAGTCTGTTCATGCAAGGAATAGCCACAGACAGGGCTATTTTGGGGCAGAAACGCACAGGAACTGAGTTCCGGCTGGCTCCCAAATTGGCCACACCCAGCAGTAACTCATTGGCATAATAGGCCACACCCAACAGCAGAAACTCATTAGGACTGGCTACCTTAGGGGTTTGTGGCCTAACATGGAAAGGAGTTCCTTCTACAAAAAAAGCCCTGGGTTTTGACAACAAACAAGGCAAACAAGGCAAAAAGTGGGTGAGGCTGGACGGCCATACTTCTGGTAACGTGGGGGTGTGGCCAAATATGCTAATGAGCTGTGCTGTCAGGGTGTGGCCTAATATACTAATGAGTTTCTGCTGTTGGGTGTGGCCTATTATGCTAATGAGTTCCTGCTGGGATTTTTCTACCAAAAAGAACTCCTCTGGCCACACACATAGACAGCTTTAACAGGGGATTAGACAGATTCATGGGGGGTAGTCTATTAGTGGAGCCACTAGCCAGGGTGGCTAAGGGAACCTCCACATTCAGAAGAAGTAAACCTCTGAATACTAGTGCCAGGAGGCAGCATCAGGAGAAGGTCCTGGCCTTTTAGCCCTGTTGTTGGCCCTCCACGGTACCTGATTGGCCACTGTGTGAGACAGGATGCTGGGTTTGATTGGCAAGTGGTCTGATCCAACAGGGGCTCTTATGTTCTTAAGGATCACTGTGGAAGTGCTTATGGGCACTATGACCAAAGTGCAATTGGGATCACTCGCATCCTAAATAATCCGTTATATAAATGCCCGTAATAATTTTGGCTAAATGTTTTGCTGTTTGTTTAATGTGCAATTATGACATGCCCTCATGGCTTCTCCTCCCTCTCCTCCTCGCCTTGTCATTTTGTGTTGCTGTTTGAGTAGCCCTCCTTCCCCAGGTGCAGGATCCCATTTCTTTCTCTCCACAGAGCCTTTCTCTTTCGCCCATTGTCAACGCTGGCAAGCCATTTTAAGTCATCATAGTTTCAGTGCTCCTGTTGAGCATCCAAAGACAGTGTGGTGTGTTATGCACGATCTGTCGATATGAGCAGTCACTGTTCTGTGAATAGGACACCGTGCCCACTTTCCAGCTTTGGTGCAAATTGTGTCAGGAGGCAAAGCAGAGAGCTGACTGGATCTGTGGTGAACATTCGGATCCTTTTGAGGCACATTCCTTCGGCGCTAAGACAATCCACTGAGGTCTTATAAGAATTTGGCCCTCGACTCCAAAATATTTCCGGGTGTGCTGCAAAGGCATAGAGCTTTTCCGGAAAGCTGGAGTTCTTACCAGTCCCCTCCTTGTGCCTGTTTTCCACCTTAGATCTTGTAATTTTATGTTTATCTCCCCCCAACACACACTCCTTTCCCCCTCTCCGTGTACACTGTGGTTCCTGCATGCTGATGTTTCTGTAAAGCCACAAAGCCTTTGTTGTAAAACTAACACACATACAAAAAAGCCCCTCAGCCACTTGGCAGGATTTAGCAATGAGCCAAGCTGAAGCTAAAATCAATGCCTTGGCAGTCATGTCACACGAGGCGTATTGTCTTGGTATACAGTCTGACAAGTTCAGGATCAATTGGATTTAGATATGAAGATTTTAAGTGCCTCCCTAGAGCCCTTTGTTGTCAAAGGCATTTGCCAACAGGCCGTCGAGATGCCTCCTGAGCACCCAAGGGGACCAGAGGCAGCCTAAATATTTCATGCCCTCAAGCCAAAAGGCATGCCGAGTGTAAGGAAGTTGTGATCGGCAAATTCAATAGCAATACTGCCAAGAGACGGTATCGGGTTAGACTTCCTTTGGGGAAGTTGCAAAAAGTGCCCCATTAGTTTTTTCCTAGCCATGTGTATCTTCACTGGACCAAGGTCCATCGCATAAAGAATTCTAAGCAAACCAGTACATGAATAAAACATAACCAATAGTTCCAGAAAATATAAAAATCTAAATGTCAGTTATTGCTGATTGAAGTCGATGGAACTTTTTCTATGTGCTTAAAGCTTGATTCCCTCCATATCTTTAAAAAAAATCAAAATCAAAGAAGCCCTGTAAAATTCCAAGAGCATTCAGTGGCACAGTATGCTCAATAGCTGCAGCCATATGTCACTGAACATTGTGGTATTATTAGTCTAAATTAACTGCGTTCTCCAGTGCGGAGAGGATCATCCAGGGTGTGAATGACTGCTATAGCATAACAGCCAACAATGTGTAGAGTGGTCTCCCATGTAATTGCTCAACTTTCAGTTCAACCTTCTGCAGGGGTGGATTGGGATATCAAAACCATCCCGGAGCAATCTGAGCCAAGGTCCCCATCAGTGCTGAGCAGGGGTTGCTTGGCTTAAACTGGACCATGGTCACGATGACAATTGTTCTAGACGTGCCTGTTGGGAAAGCCTATAATCGTGGTTATCATGCCATGGCCTGAATCCAAGCTGAGAAGCCCAGTGCTCCACCAGCACTGCAGGGACAATTTGGCTTATTCTTCCCCTGGCTGCAAGGCAGCAGCTTTGGGTCACCATCCTCTGCAGGGGCAGATTAAGGCTCCCTGGTGCCCTAAGCACTGATGAATCTTGGTGCCCCCCTCCTTTCCACACTGACCCAGTCCATTTTAGTTGTTGACCTGGTCTGACCAGATATACAATGCAGGTTGCAGCAATACAAAAAATTATTCACATGATAACACAATATACTGTACAAACTAAGCCAAGCTTTGGCTACATAAAGTTCTACAAAAATGCAATACATCTATTTTAATATTTCACGTTAAATGTGTCAAAAGTTCCAATATTCATGACCTGAAAGGCATTTTTCTACAGTTCATTTTCGCAAAATCACTGATAACATCCCCAAAATTAATACTTCTCAGAATGTCTGCTTCAATTGTTAATATACACAGTGAGGTCTTTCTTGAAGCATAACTGATCTATTTGGGGTTTTTACACGTTTCAGTTGTGAGAAAGACCTCTCTGTTGTGCAGTTGGTGACCATTAATGGTAAAAATATTCTTAAGGCAATTTCAACATTTGAAAAGGCACTCTCTAGTTTGTCTTCTGTAATTGTGTTGTAAAGTTTCATGTGAGTGAAAGATGTTTTCTTGGTTGTTTTAAACTTATGAAGAACATATGAATGGAACTACTAAAGCTCTGTAGACAAAGTGTTGTTCATGTCATCTGGATACGCATCAATGAGTATCTGACAAGTCTTTGAGTACCTTTCAGTTTCTGATAATTGGGAATTAGCACCTTGTTGGGTGGCATTAGGAACATCTGTCAGACAAGAGAATCTGTCTGCTATTTCAATGTACACCTTTCGTCTCCTCCTCATTTCCATTTTTAACTTTTCAACAATTGCATTAAAAGTGGAGATACAGAATTTGTCTCTGGCACTGAGAATGATCTCTGGTGCATTTCCATCATTGGGCATTCTCTTTCTTATACACTTATGCGTTTGAGTTGCTTTGTATTCTACATCAGGGAGCATGTCCTTTGAAAGTGATTCAAATCTCTCAAATTCATGTCTTGATGTGTGCCACTGGTCTGCCAATGATGAATCTATATATCTAATTCCCAAGTGGCCCCCTGTGTGCGGATATCTAAATCCACACATCAGGGGCACCTGGGGGGCAGGGAGATTTTCCTGCGCACGTGGGGCAGTCCCCACGTGTGCAGAAAAATCTAAAAAGTTTAAAAAATTATAAGGGGATATCTAAATCCCCCAAAAGTAAAGAGCCCTCCCTGCGCATGCGCAGGGAACGCTCTACAAACTGGCCGTTGCCGCCAAGGGATGGGAGGGCGGGAGAAGGCTTGGCGGGCCAGCCGGCCTCACCTCTGCTGCTGGGGAGGGAGGAAGAGGGAGGCTTGGCGAGCAGCTGGCCTCGCCGCTGGGGAGGGAGAGTGAAGCTTGGCGGGCCAGCCGGCCGGCCTCCCCCCCCGCCGCCACGCCGCTTGAAAGGGAGGGAGGGGGAGGCTTGGCGGGCCGGCCGGCCGGCCTCCCCCCCGCTGCCACCGCCGCTGCCGCTGCCACCCTGTTGCTTGGGTGGGTGGGTGGGAGGGAGGGAGGGGGAGGCTTAGTGGGCTGGCTGGCCTCCCGCCGCCGCCGCCCTGCTGCTTGGGAGGGTGGGAGGGAGGGTGGGAGGGGGAGGCTGGGCGGGCTGGCTGGCCGGCCTCCCGCCGCAGCCGCCCTGCTGCTTGGGAGGGTGGGTGGGTGGGAGGGGGAGGCTGGGCGGGCCGGCCGGCCTCCCACCGCCGCCGCCCTGCTGCTTGGGAGGGAGGGAGGGAGGGTGGGTGGGTGGGAGGGGGAGGCTGGGCGGGCCGGCCAGCCTCCCGCTGCCGCCGCCCTGCTGCTTGGGAGGGTGGGTGGGTGGGAGGGGGAGGCTGGGTGGGCCGGCTGGCCGGCCTCCTGCCACCGCCACCCTGCTGCTTGGGTGGGTGGGTGGGTGGGAGGGGGAGGCTGGGCGGGCCGGCTGGCCGGCCTCCCGCCGCCGCCGCCGCCGCCCTGCTGCTTGGGAGGGTGGGAGGGGGAGGCTGGGCGGGCCGGCAGGCCGGCCTCCCGCCGCCGCCGCCGCCCTGCTGCTTGGGAGGGTGGGTGGGTGGGAGGGGGTGGCTGGGCGGGCCGGCTAGCCTCGCCGCCCCTCCGCTGGTGCTGGGGAGGGGGAATCTCAGCGGGCCGGCTGGCCTTGCCGCTGCTGCTGCTGGGGGGGAGGGAGGGTGAAGCTTGGCAGCTGGAGTACTCCCTCCCCCCGCGAATAGCGCGGGTCCCGCCTCTTGTACTATTATAAATTGAGAAAAGCGAGTAGATAAAATGGGTACTTGCCCTAGGGTGACAGGGAGCACCCTTCACCCCCTGTGTGGGGTAGTGGAGCATTGGTGGCAGTAAAAGCAAGGCGAGCGGCAAGATGGCGACGAGGCATAGCACCGAACGAAAGATCGAGCACCGATGGAGGGCGGAGCTGAGATGACACAGGGGAGCGTGGAGGTGCAGGCGCGGCAGAGCCTATGGACAGAGCCGGAGCCGCGCTAACACGGGAGCCATGCATCAGATGGGTCTGCTGTTCCAAGGAAAAAAAGGGTGAAATGGAGGAGCCAGATGCTGTGCCACTTCGAAAGACAGAAAAAAGAACAACACTCCACTGGGTGCCAGTAGGGCAGTCCCTTCCCAACTATATATATATGTGGCCTTAGATAGGGATTCTTCCAATGAGTAACTGTAAGCCACTCAGAGACCCCTTCGGGGGTTCGAGCGGGGTATCAAGCTGAAAGTTAAATAAATAAATAAATAAATACAAATCTGCACATGTTTGCAAGATCACATTTTTACTTTGAAGTAAAAAGTTCGTGCATCTTGTTTGCAGTATTCTTTGCCTCCCTTCACCTTTTTGCAACTGGTCATCTGATAAATCTTCCAAAGTTTCATGAATCTTGAAGAAAGAGTTGATAATTGCTGCAGTTGCCACAGCATGTGCTTCCCATCTGGTGTCTGAAAGTGATTTCAACACTTTTTCATTTCCAGTGCAATCTTTGAGAATTCTCCATCGAACAGTTGAGGCTGAAAAGAATGTGTAGAGCAGTTGTACAGTGGGAAAAAAAAATCTACTGCAACTTGACAGCAATCCACAGCACTTCGTCCAACTAAATTTAGTGAACGAGCTGCACAGGGTACATAAATGGCAAACTGATTTGCATCCAAAAGTTTTTGCTGCATGCCACTGTAACATCCAGACATGTTGACAGCATCGTCATATGACTGCCCTCTGCATTTAGCAAAATCCAATTTACAATCATCACATAAGTACTTCAACACCTGCTGTGCCATAGCTTCACCAGCGTGGTTTTGTAATTCCAAAAATGTGATAAATCATTCAACTGGTTGTCCATCTTGCAAGTATCTGAGCACTATGCTCAGTTGGTCAACATGCAAAAGATCAGAAATTGAGTCACAGACAGACTGAAGTGCCCAGAACCATTAATTTTGTCAAAGATGACAGAGTGCACTTTCTTTGCCATTAACTCAATAAGTTCCTCACATATTGTTTTGGACAGGTACAAAGGGTTGCATTTTCCAGCATTGTCATACCGTGATATGTGAGCAGCCAAGAATGGGTCAAACCGACTTATCAGTTCAAATATCCCCCGATAATTCCCATTATTGAGAGACCCAAATTTTTCCACTTTTTCTCAGAATGCCAATCCTTGTTCAGCCAGTGTGCAAATGACTGCTATAACACGCTGAAGCACATTCTCCCAGTAACTGTACTCCCCTTCAATTTGTTTTTCCAGTGGCTGTGTCAAGCCTAAGCCTTGTTTCCGAGTTAAATATGTCAACATGTCAACTTTTTTTCATGGTTGTCAATTACAATAGTGTTTCACCAGTCACTGAATCACTCATTTCTAGCAAAATGCATTGACCCTTTGGGCGCAAATAGTTTACAAACAAAACAGTAAACTGAACCTTTTGAAGGAGAGTACAACAGCCATTCTCTCTTGTAGTGTTCACCATTGGTTTTTATTCCCAAAAATATCTTCTGTGAGCAGTATCTCTTTGGATTCCCACTGACGAAATTGTGACACGATTTGTCAAATGGCCCACTGTGGTGCTGACATTCACTGGGTCCACAACCATGTGCTTAGTCTGCTTAATGGTTAATCTGCCACTGATCCTCTGGGTGGCCTCATATTCTCCCAGTATTAGAACCAATCTCCAGGCTACTGAGATCAGTTCCCCTGGAGGAAATGGCAGCTTTGAAGGGTGGCCTGCATGGAAACATATCCCCACTGAGCTCTGCCCCCCCCTCCAACTCTGCCTTCTCCAAGTTCTGCTTCCAAATATCCAAGACTCTCTCAAGCCAGAGCTGGTGGGCAACCCTACAGCAGTGCACTGGGACATTAAAGAACCGATCTACCATTGGCATTTATTGTTTAATAAATATATGGGTATGGGTTTTCAGGTCTTCATCAAAAAGCTGCAAACCAGTTGGAGCCAGTTTGGTGTAGTGGTTAAGAGTATGGACTCTAAGCTGGGAGAGTCATGTTTGATTTCCCCACTCCTCCACATGCAGCTGCTGGCATGACCTTGGGCCAGTTCTAAATTGTCTCAGAGCTGTTCTCCCAAGGGCAGACCTCAAAAGAACTCTCTCAACCTCACCTACCTCACAGGATGTCTGTTGTGGGGAGAGGAAGGAAAGGAGATTGTAAGCCACTTTGAGACACTGAGGGAAGGGCAAGGTATAAATCCAATCTCCTCTTCTTCTTCTTCTCCTTCTCCTTCTTCTCCTTCTTCTTCACACCCCATGGTGGGGTGACAACTGAAGCTGGTAAGTGACCAATGGGGAAGAGCAGGGCTTTTTTTGTAGAAAAAGCCCAGCAGGAACTCATTAGCATATTAGGCCACACCCAACAACAGAAACTAATTAGCATATTAGACCACACCCCTGACAGCACAGCTCAGCAGCATATTAGGCCACACCCCCATGTGGTCATCCAGCCACACCCACCTTTTACTTCTTATTCTGTTTACCTTGTTTGTTGTCAAAACCCAGGGCTTTTTTGTAGCAGGAACTCCTTTGCATGTTAGGCCAGACATCCCTAATGTAGCCAGTCATAATGAGTTTCTGCTGTTGGGTGTGGCCTATTATGATAATGAGTTCCTGCTGGGCATGGCGAACTCAGGAGCCAGCTGGAACTCTGTTCCTGTGCTTTCCTGCCCAAAAATAGCTTGGGGGAAGAGTTAAGTATCTCCTTCTACCCAAGACTTCAGATCACACCCATATCCCTCCACTACTTTGAGGTTTTAGTTACAGAAAGCCAGGCACCCAGACAGGGGTTCTTTGCTGAACACATAGTTCTGTCCTAAGGAATTAGTAGAGAAGTATGAAGAATTGGAGGAAAATTTATCTTCTGCCTTCCTTTGCTGTTTTTAATGAAACGTGACACCTCCAAAATTAGTTTGCAAATTGAAGTCAGTTTTGAGACAGATTTATATTTAGCCAACTCTCTCCAATTTACAAAATCTAGAGTGCAAGTTGAGCCTAATATTTTACTGTTTACACATTTTTAACAAGCCCCACAATTGTTATTGCAGGCATGTGGAACAGATTTTAAGTGTGTATCCCTATTAAATATTGCTTCAAAAAAAGTAGATTAATCTCAAGTATGCTACTGTTTCATAGCTTGGTTTATTCAAAATGGATTCCCCGGGGGCATGTTAATGAGAACCAAATCTGCAGAGAGCCACATGTACGAGCTGATAAAAAGTACTTTAAAATTAGATGGAATTAACAGTAGGGACTTCTGCATGGCTTATTTTTTCTGATACTTTAAATAAATGTGAGTAGAAAGACACTTATAATAGCTTAGGAGTGAAGGGCCACTTCAACCATTATATCTGTAGATATACATCTGTTTTTTGTGGCTTCCCTCATAGTCAGAGCTCAGAAGTTATACAGGGTTGGCATTTGAATGGGTACTTGGTGGTCACCAAGGAAGACTGAGACTGTTATGCAGAGGAAGGCAGTTGCCAACCACCTCTGCTCCTCTGTTGCCTTGGAAACCTCATGAGGTGGAACTTCATGGACTCTCCATGAGTCGGTTGTGACTTGACTGTACACTTTACCTTTATATACCTGTTTTAAGTCTACAACTAAATGTGAAAAAAATAAGAATTCAATATGATTTTGTATTTCCACTCCCCATTGTTTCAACCCAATCTCAACTATGTTTTTCCCCTGTGCAAATAAATCCCCTTATTCTATTGTATCATAATTTTTGCTTCCTACAAGCTGTATCCTGTGGCAAATCACTAATGCAAAGTACTTCTGCAGGATGAACTTCCTGGACTTCTCTCTGCTGAAGCTCAGAAAGGTCCCTTGTATGTGTCAGGGTACTTTCCTGAAATGCTGTTCCTGGTGGACAGAGGCCCTGGGAACATCAAGGAGGGGGAGTCTACAGTGGAAGGGGAAATTGACAAAAATATTCCCCTTTTACCTTAGTGGAACAAGAAGAGCCCTGCTGGATCAGACCAGTGGTCCATCTAGTCCAGCATCCAGTCTCACACAGTGGCCAACCAGTTGCTCTGGAGGTCCAACAACAGGACACAGAGGATGAAGCCTTCCCCTGATGTTGCTTCCTGGTGATGGTATTCAGAGATTTACTGCCTCTGAAAATGGAGGTTCCCGTTGTCACCATGGCTTGTAGCCACTGATAAACCTATCCTCCAGGTGTCTCCTGAGCCCTCTGATAGCATCACCTGCTCTAAAGAGATGGAGGAAACTCAACATTGGCTTTTGAGGGAATGTATTTTATGAAAGAAGATAATGGATAGCAGAAAATAGGGCCGAGGACAGACTGGCAATTTGCCCCGGTAGCCAGTCGCAGCAAAAAAACCCCAGATTAAACTATACCGGGTTTTCCCGTCCACACAGCGGGGGCCGCTGCCGGAAGATACGGGACGGAGGCACGCGGGAGCGTTCAGACTGCTGCGCCGGAGGTGTGCTATATTCGCCGTTTCCCCATTAATTCGGCTGTGGGTGTATGCCGATTTTTTTTTTTTTTGTCCTGCAATGCCGGCACGACATTGGGCAGTGGAGCGGAGCGCAGCCAATCACAGTGCTGCTGCCTCATGCCCAATGCGGCTTCCGCCCAGCTTTTCGCCTGCGCGTTCAGAATCCCCGGAAGTGGAGAAATGCGCGACGAATGCAGGCTTTTGGATTTCCGACGGCTTTTATCAGGTGTTTTTTTAATCCAGCAGTGAAGCGCAACAGCACCGGTAGGCTACGGGTGGGGGATGCCAGGCAGATGTGCCTGTGTGAACATTCCATTTAATCCAATATTGAGTCGTTGTCAGCCCGGGTCCCTTCCCGGGGCAAATTGCCAGTCTGTCCTTGGCCTACATTATGGTTGCCATGGTGCCCATGGGAACCTTCCTGGGGGATCACAGATATATTCCATTGCAATCTTAAACCATACCTTTCTAAGCCCATTGATTTCAATGGATTTAGAAGAGTGTAACTGGGTTTAGGACTACACTGTTTGTTTACTTAACTAGGTCTAGATAATGTTATCCATGTCAATATTAACTTCTGCACAGACAGAGTGCTGGTGATGTTTTGCTTCCAGAATAATAAAAAAGAGCCCATTATCCTTTTTTAAATGTATTATAATACCATTTGTGAATTCTGCAACTATGAATTCTATACATTAATACAGT
This sequence comes from Gekko gecko, assembly GCA_029375565.1. Lineage (NCBI taxonomy): Eukaryota > Metazoa > Chordata > Lepidosauria > Squamata > Gekkonidae > Gekko > Gekko gecko. Next base: position 182,242,357 of record JAPDNY010000004.1, read on the forward strand.
TAACAAAGCGTTAATCAATTTCACTAGATACTCTTTCATTCTAATATCAAAATGATTCAGAGCATTTCCTGGCTATGCAATGGCCCTTAGTGCCTAACTTAGGCTCAATTTTAAATAAAAATGGAGTTTTGATGTCTGCTGATCACAAAGTCAGTCACTCTGCCTTCTAGCTGAACACAGATCTGAGTCAAAGTCTCCCTGGTATATTGTAATATATTTATCAGAGTTCTAATTTGGAAGTGTCTAATAGTTTAAATTTTTATGCATGAAGTATCGTTGATGTCACATTGGGGCTCCAGTCACTGTTATTAGTTATTTTATTAATCATCTGTGCTAATATTCATGAAAACTGTTTCTTCTGTTATGAATAATACATATTGTCCCCATATCACCAAATGCTGACATCAGACAAACCTATGGCTTATTAATTATCTGTGCAATAATGAAACTCACTCCTCCACATTGTATGGGTTCCCTAGAAGTCTGTCTCATTGGGTTTGTCAGCATTTGTGTAATCTCACCTCAGCTCTAAGCTCAGTATAGGTACAGGACATTCTGCACTGGCTTTTCCCTCCATTGTTTTACCAAACCCATGTTGAAACAGAAAAGGTGCAGCTCAAAACCACATTCAAATACCCTGAGGCAATGCCATACCGACTGCGAAGTCACCTCTGAACAGCCGTAAATCTATGCAGAAGGTACCATAAAACCCGATGATCAAAGAAAGCAGCACGCAGTGAGGGTACCATAAAATCTGATGATCAAAGAAAGTGACAGCAGCATGCAATGAAGACAGGAATTTCCGTTCCAACGTGGGTTTGGTATAACGATGGATGGGAAAGCCAATGCAGAATTGTCCTTTGCCCGCAGGAAACTTATGCATAGAGATGTTGCCCATCAGCCCCATCCTGGCACACCAACTAGTGCAAAGGTTCAAGCAGTAATGCACGGCCCCGAAAGATTAATCCCCCGTAGCTCCCTGAGACTGGGAAGCCTTCAGTAGCTGGCTTGGGTGCCTCAGGGTACTTACTAGTTTAGTTAAACAGCAAACACCTAGCCCACAAAAAATCTTGCAAAACCCAGTTAGGGCCCAACCAGACCCTCAAGGTCTGGCCTATTTATATAAAACCAAACCCTGAAAGAATGAAGATGAAACGGGGGGGGGGGAGTTCCATTACTTTAGCTGATATGATAGGGATTTGGAAAAAATCCTGCTTGGTGCCCAAGTGCCTGGCTAATTCTTGTTAGAGTGAGGGAAGTGTGAGGGAGCTCTGCAGAAAAGTGGGCAGGTAGGGCAAGATAGTTTTAAATAGCCAGAAATCCCGTTCCTGGTCAATTCATTGGTTGCATCATCACCAGGCAAATGTTATTTCTCTCACATCCTTAAGTCTGGTGCCTGCCTTTCCTTAAATGGGATGGAACCACAAATGCATTTTAAGGGTGTGTACTTGGGTACAGCTGAGCTGGAAAAATACCCCTAAAACACCTTACCTGTATTTTTTCAGGTATTTTTAGCTAAATACACATTAGAGAATCTCCCTGAAAACCTTGGTATCCTGAACCCAAATGATTCCGGGGGGGGAGGGAAATCAAGTTTTATTTGGGATTTTGGAATAGCAGCAGTTAAAGGTCTTCAGGTTTATTCTGTGATTTGCCCTTGATTCTGTAACTCTTGAAAAAGTGGCCGTCCTTGCCTAGCTTTGTTCTGCTGGACTTCTCTGGGCTGATATTATTATTTACTTATTATTATTTACTTTCCATTTATATCCTGAGAGTCCCTTGGACTGCAAGGAGATCAAATCAGTCAATCCTAAAAGAAATCAACCCTGATTGTTCCCTGGAAGGCCAGATCCTGAAGCTGAAGCTCAAATACTTTGGCCACCAAATGAGAAGGGAGCATTCACTGGAGAAGACCCTGATTCTGGGAAAGATTGAAGGTCAAAGAAGAAGAGGATGACAAAGGATGAGATGGTTAGACAGTGTCATCGATGCAACGAACATGAAATTGAGCAAACTTCAGCGGACAGCGGAAGACAGGAGGGCCTGGCGTAATCTGGTCCATGGGGTTGCGAAGAGTCGGACTCGACTGTGCGACTGAACAACAACAACAATTTATATCCTGCCTTGCCGGGCAAACTGGTACTGCTAGCTTTGCAAACGTGCCCCCCCCTCTTTGCTTAACACGGTTCTGCTGGGCTTCTGTTGACCGCCACTGGTTCTGTTGTGCTTGAAAAAGTGGCTCCCCTTGCCTAAATTTGTTCTGCTGGACTTCTCTGGGTTGACATTGTGTCAAAGTGACCCTGCCTTGGTGCAGTAACATAACCAAGCTTTACCTGGATTTGGTCTCAGTAACTCCCCAAGTAATACACACCATAAAGCAAAGGAAGGCTCAGTTGAGTAAATTCAAGAAAAGGTATTAAAAGTAAGGCATTTAGTTCAGTGGTGGTATAAATGCACAAAAATAACAAAAATAACTGCCTTACTTACTTAGGTCCTACCACAGTGAAACTAGTTGCTTCTTAAAGTTGGTTCTAGACCATAATATGATATCTTCTGGGCAGCAAGGAGGAAAGGACTCTCTAATACGGACTATACTTATAGAAAAAAAGCTGACCATGACCTCTTGACCTCCTCAATCAATCACTAGACAGCATTCACTGGATGTTTCAGGGTGAGAGTGAATTCCCCCCTTCCATACGAGATTCACAGTTGAACTGTGTGAGCTAATGAACAGGCCTGGGTGGATGACCTTGATATGTAACCACCAGTGTGTGTGGAGTGTCTTGACACCTGCAGAGAATCTGAAAACAGTGAACTTAGCAGGAACTAGCTGGAAAATACCTCTATGATGGCTTCTCTCTTGATGCATTGGTACTCCTGGGCTTGCAAAAGTGGCCCCTGTTGCTTTAGATTTTTTTTTTCTGCTGGGCTTCTGTGGATTGCCCTTGGTTCTGCCCTCTCCCAAAAATTCCTCTGGGATTCACTGGTTTGACATGGGTTCTGTTGTGCTTGCAAATCCCCCCCACATGAAGTTGTGCAGCTGGGATTCTCTGGTTTGGTGTGGGTTCTGTTGGGCTTGTACTGCTGCATTGATCTTGGGTTCTGATGGCTTCTGTGGTTTGTCATTGGTTCTGTTGGGCTTGCAAATCCCCCTCACACACTTGAAGTTATGCCGTTGGGATTCTCTGGGTGCTTGCCAAATTGGCTTGGGGTTGTGGTGGGATTCCTTGGTTCTGGTTCTGCTGGGCTTGTTGTTAGGTCTTGGCATGGCAGGCATTGACCAGTGGTTGCTCCAGGCATGCCTCTTTTCTTTTGCCCTAGAGAAAAAAAGGTTCCCCCCAGTTACAATGGAGGATCGATAAGGATGCCTTGTTTGGGAGCCCGTGGAATTAGACCCCTTGAAGCAAACTTCTTTAGATTTGGGGGTTCTTCTATGGACAGGCACAAGCAGCTGTGGAGCTATTTTGGTGCCCTATTATTAAAAACAGCCCCCAGCCCCCTGGATAGCTTCCCCATAGGCTATAATGGAACCAAGTAATATCAAATTATATAATAAAACCTGGATTTGAGTACCATATCAGTATTTGGATCCCATAAAATTCAGAACACCAGTATTTTGGCTCCAATATACCAGGATCCAGGGGGGTGGTATGCATACCCCTAATGCATCTCTCTCTCTCTCTCTCTCTCTCTCTCTCCCTCTCTGCATGTGAACAGGATCAATAAAGCACTAATGTGTGCATTCAATATCTTGGTAGTCCCAAACACCTTGTTAAATTGAATCATCTGGATTCAGGTTTCAGTTGCGGCGATCAGAATATAATGAACTCTCAATTTTTCAATTCCAAAACTCAGGCAAACTTCAAGCAAATTACTTGAGCATAATGGGCTGTTATTTCCTTATAGGCTTGTGAATTAGCAAAGTATTCAGATGTATGCTTACTAGGAGTGTTTGACGTACTGTCCATATGACACCTTTGCTTCAATGTGATCCCAAAAGGGAATGGGGGGGGAAAGCATATTTGTGTAGCGTTCTAGTGTTTCAATTAAAATCACTGTCCAAGTGGTGTGTGGGTGTGTGTAAGTACAAATTTAGAATTTCTCACTGTCACTGAGAAATTCTGGCAAACAACAGTTGTCAGTTTAATTATAATGGGATAGAGATGTTGACTTTGAAAATAAAAGTCCACAATATGGTAGAGCCTGTACACTCGGAATATCTGTAATAATTTCTTTGAAATTCAACATCAGGTGAAAATTTTATTAGCATGGCGACAGCTTTGCTAGTAAGTCTTTCCTGTGGAACACTGAGTGGTATGAAAAGCACAGTGAACTGAAATCTCCTTTCTTTAAAGGCCTGTCTCATCAGTATTCTGGGGGAAAGTTTCCTAAGCATAGGGAAATTTTGTTAAAACATGGAAAGAGGACGTTTTCTTTAAATCAAATGGAATTTCTCAGGAAACAATACGCATGCAGCACTCTGTTTTATTTTCCCAAAGAAATTTATTTTTTTTTCTGATTCTCTTCCTTTACAAGCTACAAATCATATTCCGAGTGAAGGTTATTTTCCTTCATTATTGTCTCTCACGCACATCCCATTCCATGGTGCTGTTCACCTCAAACTGAGACAAATCCAAAAAGATGAGCAGGTGTGCTCAGTTGTTGATCTTTGTGAGAGCTGTTTTGCATTTTTATACCAAAATCTTCTTCAGATGGGCTTCGTATAAGGAAGGTTTAGTTCCAGAAAGGGAAATCCTTTTGCATATGTAGGGGGAGACAAGACAAAAGGGAAGCTGATCGGAATCCGTGCCCTCTTTGATAAGGAAACAATTCTAACATAAGAACATAAGAGAAGCCAATGTTGAATCAGGCCAATGGCCCATCTAGTCCAACACTCTGTCACACAGTGACCAAAAATATCAGGTGCCATCAGGAGGTCCAGCAGTGGGGCCAGGACACTAGAAGCCCTCCCACTGCTGCCCCCTCCAGCACCAAGAATAGAGTGCATCACTTGCCCCAGACTGAGAATTCCCATCTATACCCTGTGGCTAATAGCCACTGATGGACTTCTGCTCCATATGTTTATCTAATTCCCTCTTGAAACTGTCCATGCTTGTAGCTGCCACCACCTCCTGTCTTTTCCAACAGGTTCTCCCCACTGCCATGATTCAACAACCCGTGTCTGAAAACAAGATATCAGGGCAATAACCATGACTGGAAGAAGTTACAGCCAAAGATCATGAAAAATTACATGTTCGGTACATGTTGCAAATGTCTCTGGCATGATAAGACAGGCTGGAAACTCCTTGAATCTTTATTAGGACATCAGAAACCGTATGTTCTCATCTGTTATGCCTTTGGGGGCGTGGCTTCGATCTCATGCTGACCAGAAGCAATTACCGGCTGCTCCCAGACCTCTCACTCTTAAATCAACTCTAATTGACTATTTTTAAACAAACCTGACCTAAAATATGCCACCTAGCGCTTCTAAGGGCAAAAAGAATCAAAAGAATGCCGGGGGAGCTCCTTTGCTAAAGGAAATTTTTTGCATCAGCCAAACTTGCCAGCACCTCTTCAGCTTCTTCAGGCAATGGTGATACAAATACTGCTGACTCTCTCCTCACACCAAAGTTTTTATTAGAAGCATCGGGGAGACAACGTCAAGAGCTAAGGCAAGATATGATGGATATGATATCACCTCTAGCCCAACACATGGAGGAACTGGAGTCTCAATATAAGCAAACAGCTCAGAAAAGCAGAAGAAGCATTAAAGAAAGTCACCTCCCTGGGGGAAAAAAAGCTTGGAACCTCCTCTCAAGACAGTTGGTCTAGAGAAAAAATGATGATGTTGGAGTCTTGCATAAGAGAGAAAAACTTGAAATTCCATAGTTTTTCATCAAATGCCGAAGCAACAACTGACCTTCCCCTTCTCATGGTGTCCCGGCTGCCTGCCTTTTTAAAATTAGAGGAGGGAGTGACACCACTGATACTGCGAACTTAGCAAGTAGGTAAAACAACAGATTCTTCCCAGGCTGCCCGCTTTGGCAGAGACATATAGTGGTGGCACTGGCAGACTATCAGACTAAAAGGAAAATCTTGATGGAAGCACGTCAGCCGAGTGGCTTGGATTTTCAAGGAAGCAAAATACTTGTATTTCCAGAGCTTCCCCCAGAAATACTTAATTTTCAAAGAGACTTAAAACCTATTACTTCTAAACTCCATGCAGGAGGTATAAAATACCGTTGGTTGCGGCCAGGTAAAATGTTTGTGGAATATCAGCAAACTCAATATATTACACATGACTCTGTTTCTGGATCAGCTTTGTTATCTGCATTAGGTTTGCCTCAATTAGAGCAAGCTGAAATTTGAGCTGTAAAAAGGAAGACTCAGGCTGTGGTCACACTGGCAAAGAAATTGCACTTTGTTCCCGCTTTAGTGCAATGTATAGTGCCTTCCCTGGCAAACTTACACCAAGCCCACTGAAATTAGTCATCTTGGGAGGTTGAAACCTGGCCTAGGATGGCACTGTTGGGACTCGAAAGTCCAGGGAGAAAAGGAGACTCTTGGTAGGATACCTAATTCCTCATCTTCCTTTTGGGGACCGGCACCCCTAAAGGAGACAACATGCTGCCTTTTGCTATGTGAAATCGAGAACATTTTTCTTCAGGTTGGGCTGATTAGATGCAGCTGACCTCTCTCTTCCAATCCTGGTCAGGCTTCCTCGAAAGTGCCTCCCACCCTGCATTCCCTGGGGCTTACTCCCAAGGAACATGCAGATGCCACTTGAATAACCCCTCTGCTGGTAGTGGAAGAGTTTGCCATGCACATCTCCTTTCCCACTGAAAAGGAATGGGGTTTTTCAAAGGGCTGGGGAATGGTCAGATGGCCCTAATTGCAACCATTGTGATAGATGGCTGTCCAGATAGGCGAAATCACGTGTTCAAAGCGTGAGTACAAGGAAAACCCTTGATTTTCCAAGGAGCAGGAAAAAAACATGAACATTGCGCAAGTTAGCCAGCTTTGCCACGGGAGGCGGATCAGCCTATCTAGTCAGCAAATTTAAATGCAGGAGGGAACAGAGGCGAAACCCGATCAAACGGGCTGTGTGACTGCACCTTCATTCACCATTGACTCCAGTTAAAAGCAGCAAGCTTCATGTTTCTGAAGAAACAGAGGATGGTGAAATAGAGCTTGATGTAATGTAATTTTGTAATATTCTATCATAATAACAAGTTACATATTTATTAGCTCAACATATATCAGATTTGGGGGGCTGGGAGGCCTGGGGAGCAGACAGGTATGTGCTTTCATATTGTAGGTCATGGGGTGGGGGAGAAGGCACTGTAAGCGTCTATAGACCTAATGGTTTTTTGGGCTCCAATGTATACTTTACCAGTCAATCAACTGTATTATCAGATTATAACAAGAAGACAGAAGATGCTGGAACTTAGGAAGCCAATAATTATCATGTATGTTTCAATGCATAATTAATAATCTTTCTGAAAGAACAAAAAAAGAACACCACTTATGTAAAAAGTTATAAATATAATCTAAGGACATATAAATTGAACTGATATAATTTAGTTTAAATATTAGATGATGTTTTATATAATTTATGTACTTTTTTTAGTTGTAAGTAATACAGTTCTTCAATTAAAAATATATTTTTAAAAGAATCTGTTATGCCTTTGGGGTCCTTTTTCTATTTAGCAAACAATGGACCTTCCGGGCTGATAAGTCTGCCCTCTCTACTGTCTCCAAGCTAGGGAAGGGAAGGGAAGGGAAGGGAAGGGAAGGGAAGGGAAGGGAAGGAAGGGAAGGAAGGAAGGGAAGGGAAGGGAAGGGAAGAGAAGAGAAGAGAAGAGAAGAGAAGAGAAGAGAAGAGAAGAGAAGAGAAGAGAAGAGAAGAGAAGAGAAGAGAAGAGAAGAGAAGAGAAGAGAAGAGAAGAGATTGGGTTGGGTTGGGTTGGGTTGGGTTGGGTTGGATTGGATTGGATTGGATTGGATTGGATTTATACCCCGCCCTTCACTTGGCATCTCAGAGCAGCTTACTCCTCTCCCTTCCCCTCCCCACAACAGACACCCTGTGAGGTAGGTGGGGCTGAGAGAGCTCTTCCCAGAACTGTCCTTGAGAGAACAGCTCTGACAGAACTATGGCTTGCCCAAGGTCATCCAGCAGCTGCAAGTGGAGGAGTGGGGAATCAAACCTGGTTCTCCCAGATCATAGTCTGTGCACTTAACCACTGCACCACTACACAACTTCTTAGAAAAACAGAGAAAGTTAAATGACCTAAAATGGCTGCACTTTGGACAATAGAAAAGGCCTAGAAAATGAAGGGGGGAAGCTCAGAAAAACACAGGGTTGTTTTTTATTTCTAACAAGAGTGACAGGAAGTCTAATTGAAGGAATTATAGGAGGTTACCAAAGTGTAATGTGACATTCATTCTGATTTTGCAGTGCCAGACAGTCACATGTCTCTTGGATTTTACCCCATATTGCCCACCAGATATTGTCTATGGAATTGTCAATGACTGTTCAAGTATTTGCCCCCCTCCCCCACCTGAAGGAGAGGAACCATCACTCCTTGCTTATTTTTCTGTGAAAGAAATTGAGAATTTCTGTGAAAGGAATTGAGAACGCAAGCCGCCAGGAGGCTGCCTGAGCAAGCCCTTTCAAATGGAATGGAAATTCCTTTGGCCAAAAGTTGCTTGAGCACAGGGCGGTGGGCTGCTAGATCGCCAAACGGCACATGTGCTTCCCCGTCAACAGGCTAATACTGGTAAATTGTGCATGGGGATGTGACCAAAGGCCAGCAAGAAAAACAGGAGAGACAAGGAAAGACTTCCATTAAACTCTGTGGAGGTTCTCGTGGCTGCATGCACGAGGAGGTGGACTGCACTTTGATGTGTCAATCAAAACGATGAGCTCACCTCATGGGAATAAATCCGTCAGATGCATTTGCCTCACTCAAATGATGACTGAAAGTCACTTTGCATTGAGTTTACCATGTCACATACACAAGGGGAATGTGAGCATCTCACATGCAAGGATGCGACGGTGTACTTTTAAGTGAGAAGCCAGGGGCACAGAGACCTTCTGGGGGGAATGCAGACCAGCCAAACTAAGGGCTATGTCTGTTCACAGGGCAAAAAGAGAAGCATCCTGCCAAACATTTGGATTTTTTATTTACTGAAGTGTGAAGACATAAGTAGAGCTCTTAATATTAGCATCCATTTCCTTCTCTTCTCCTCTCCCCCCCCACAAAATCTCTTGCTCAGGTCAATCCTTCTTTCTATTAACATGTACCCTATCTCATATAGAATCTTTACTGTTTTCTGGCGGCATCCCAGAACAACCAGACACTTCTAGCCTTGATGCTCAGCAGAGAACTGGCAATCAAAACAGATACTGAAAATGACTTATGAGTCACCATGTTCTTCACAAGGTGATAACTAGCAAAACCAAAGATCACTAGGCACTGAGCAAAGAAAAAGAAAAAGTTGTCCGGTCGGTATGTAGCCTTCACAAAACTCATTCAATTAAGTCTGACAATGATGTCCAGGTGTATCTTGTGACTAAACGACACAACCTTGGAAAACCCTACATGCTCCATAGAAAACAAGTAATTTAACACAAAAAAACCCAGCCAGATTTGACAGAGGAACATCTGGAGTTGCTTCATCACTTCCAAAGTCCTTGAGTTTTAATCTATAATTCTCCCCATATTTGTTTTCATGAGTGAATCTTGCCAAGATTAGCATAAAATGCGAAAGAAAGAAAGAAAGAAAGAAAGAAAGAAAGAAAGAAAGAAAGAAAGAAAGAAAGAAAGAAAGAAAGAAAGAAAGAAAGAAAGAAAGAAAGAAAGAAAGAAAGAAAGAAAGAAAGAAAGAAAGAAAGAAAGAAAGAAAGAAAGAAAGAAAGAAAGAGAGGGAGGGAGGGAGGGAGGGAGGGAGGGAGGGAGGGAGGAAGGAAGGAAGGAAGGAAGGAAATGTAGCATTCATGTTCAAACTTAGACGAGAGATGAAAGTGGTAGGAACATTTTTCTGTTGGAAAAAACTGTCATGAAGCAGAAAATTTTAAATGGAAAATGTATGTTAGTGTATGTGATAGTGTGTGTGTGTGTGTGTGAGAGAGAGAGATTTACAACCCCAACAAATAGACAACAAATGGTCACTACAGCAGATAGGCAAAGGCTGGTGGTGGGGGGAAGTGGGCAAAGTAAGAGGAGCAGGAGATGCTATTACTCCCCCTCACCACGCCCATGGGAGGTGAGAAGGGGAGAGGGAAGAAGTCTGGGTACTGCTGCTACTCCCCTCCCCCCTTGCTGAGGTGATGATGCTGAAGTTGTGTGAGGGAGGAGGAATGAGAGGATTTGGAGTCGCTGCTGCTTGGTTTGTTTTTGTGCCCAGGACCCAGCAGGCACAACGGCACAGAGGAGCAAAGAGGAGGCCCTGCTATACAGAGTGAAGTCAATGCCTTCCCCAAGCAAACCAGATCTTTGCGCACTTCAGCTCAAATAGCTTAGAAGAAACTTGAGTGTGCCAATCAGTCCTTCCCTTGGTTACACCTCTGGCCTGGAAAGACCCATGCCACCTTCTTTGTCTGAGTCGGGGGGGGGAAGGTGACCATGAATATCTCCTTGTATTATCCACTTTCTAAGAACCAAGCAGGACCTGGGAGTTAATAATTGGCCACTGCCTGTCAACTATCAAATTCCTCACCATCATTCAAAAAGCCATCCCTAATCGATGCCTGATAATGGTGTGATTTACCTTCATTATACTACTGTGCAAGGTGATCGTTCCTCAGGAAAGGGCCATGGCTCAGTGATAGAGCACATGCTTTGCATGCAGAAGACCTCACTTTCTGGCATCTCTAGTTCAATATAACTTGCCGAGATTAGAGGGATCTTGGAAGACCATGACTCATCCAGATGGCCCGCAAGGACCCTGTGGCCCAGTACTGTCTAATCTGGATGGTGACAGATCTCCAGGATACTAGATGGGAGGATTTCCTAGCCTTGTTACCTGAGATCCATTTGTGTGGCAATGCCTGGAATTGAACCTGGGATATTTTACATGCAAAACGTATGTTTTACCACACAGTCATCCCCCTCCCTCCAGCCCCAGTTCTGCAACAGTGAAGTTGATTTCAGCTTACCACATGATTTATTTTCTACTTCTGACCTTTCAAGCACAATATCTGGTCTATAACAGAACAATGTTCCATAAAGCTGTTTCCCTTTCATCTAAATCTAATCAAATGTTCATTTTGGGGAAGAAATTGCTTTTTGGATAAGTATTTCTGAGGACCACAGAAGAGGCTTAACATGCATATTTTAGTTTTGTACTTTGGACAAAAACAGAGGGGGGAGAGAGAGAGAGAGAGAGAATGCACAGGGGGGAGGAATGCAACAATAAAAGTTTATTTCATGAGGTAGATACCTTAGAGCAAAACAACCAAAGACAACAGCAAAAACCCCACAGATGTGTAACTTCACTATAACAAAATGGAACATAAACCATTATAGGAATTATATGCAAAGCAACAAGGATTTGTAGAGTTAAAAACGAGTAATAAAGCTACACATTGCCTTTAGAGGTGTGCAATTTGTGCTCTTTGCTTTGAACAAAATGTGCTTTGTGCAGATTATGAGAGTTTGTTACCTTTCCCTGGGGCAACTGTTTCTCTCTCCCCCTCTCTTTCCTGAAACAGAGATAGTTCTATGGTGACAATAGCAACGGCCTCAGAAACTCCTCCTGCCTTTCAAAAGCGGTAAATGTCTGTACAAAAATATCCATTACCTTGAGAAGAATTGTTTTGTGAAGAAAGCAAGACATAAGTGAAGCAAATCTAAGTTGAAGTGTATCTAACTTTTTTTTTTCCAAACATGTCACCTACAATTTTAAAATGCATCTAAGGAGGCGGATTGGGGTGAGGGGCCTTCATGAACACATACAGATGTCAAGAATCCATCTGGCTGATATAAAAGGGCCAAGTAATCCCCACAGTGGTGATGGAGAAGTCAGCAGGATCTGAAAGACTGTTTCTTTCATCCTTCTGGCCATCAATATATACCAATAATGTCATTGAAGGGATTTAGGTAACCTTTTTTCCCCTCTTCTAAGTAGATATGTTAACACTAAGGAGCCAAATGTTTATGCATAGTCTGCCAGTGTCCCTCATGGAATTCCTTCCTCTCTACAGAAGCAACCATTAATGGATCCTAGAATAAGCAGAGCCCTGCTGTAACAGATCAGAGGTCCATCTAGCCCTATGACTTATCCTATGACCTCTACACTTACTCAGGAGTCTTTGTTGAGGTACCTTGTTAAAAGCCATTTGAAAGACCACTCAAAGAACTCCAAAAGGTTGGTGAAGCAGGACTTCCCTTTGCAGGAAGCATTCTGATTTTTCCTCAGTAGGCTTTGTTATTTTATGTGCCTAGTGTTGTTGTTGTTCAGTCGTACAGTCGAGTCCGACTCTTCGCGACCCCATGGACCAGATTACGCCAGGCCCTCCTGTCTTCCGCTGTCCGCTGAAGTTTGCTCAATTTCATGTTCGTTGCATCGATAACACTGTCTAACCATCTCATCCTTTGCCATCCCCTTCTTCTTTGACCTTCAATCTTTCCCAGCATCAGGGTCTTCTCCAGTGAATGCTCCCTTCTCATTTGGTGGCCAAGGTATTTGAGCTTCAGCTTCAGGATCTGGCCTTCCAGGGAACAGTCAGGGTTGATTTCTTTTAGGATTGACTGATTTGATCTCCTTGCAGTCCAAGGGACTCTCAAGAGTCTTCTCCAGCACCATAGTTCAAAAATGTGCCTAGTAATTCTGCCTTTGATTCCAGTTTCTATTCATTTGCTTTGGACAGATATTAGGCTAACTGTAATTTTTTTCCAGTTACCTCTGGAACTTCCCTTAAAAAAAAATGGTGTAACATTTGCTACTTTCCCGTCTTCTGATACAGTGGCTGATTTTAGTGACAAATTACGTAAATGGGTTAGGAGATCAACAATATCAGATCTGAGTTCCTTAAGAACTCTTGGATGTATGCCATTAGGACAGGGAGGCATAGTGGTTTTTAATTTCCCCAGTAAGTCATCTCTCATCACCTCAATTTGACTCAGTTCTTCAGACTCCCTTTCTGAAAATACTGCTGAGGCTTGGGTATATGGCCCGCACACCTCAAATTCCATGCCTCAAATTAACTTTTTGCACGCCTAATTATTTACTTGCACTTCTTTTGCCAGATCCCATGCTGCCTTCTGTTTGCCTCATTGGGGAGGACCTTCCACTTTTTAAAAGAAGCCTTACTTGGTTTCCTTGACTTTGGTGGATCCTGTCCACTTTCCTCCCTCAGAGGCAAGATTTTCCCTCTGCTTGTATTTCCCTTCACTGACTGAGCAGCCCTGATAACATCTTTAATTCTACCCTGAAGAAATCTTTTCTGTCCCACCTTTTCAGTAAGGTATATTTTGGCTATTTGCTCCGCCCAGGAATTTGAGGAAAGGGATTGGATCACCCTTTAACTTTAACCCTTGAAAATGACACTTGAGATGCTTTTAAAATTCAAAAATAACAAAGATTGTATTTTAACATCAAAGGGAAAGGTCAGGTGAAATCAGGGGTTGAAATTACTGAGGTAAAACTATTATAAGCACAGACTTTTGTCCTTATAGATCAGGCTAATGAGAGGTTCACAAATTATTCAATTACGTAGATCTTTATGTCAAGAGGCTTTTGTTCCAGTGTTTTCCCAAACTCTCTAATACACTTTATTTGTATAATTGCTGACTCTTTTTGGTGCCCAGAAGGCTGGTACCTACTTCCCAGTACCCAAACCCCTTCTCTTTGGAACATCAGTACTTTTCTTGAGTGTTTGACTGACTTTTAAGATCTCTGCAGGCAGTTCCTAATCATACCAGGCCAAGGATCTCTCTACTCCTGAGAAATAACTCACCCTGTTTGACTGGGAGGGAATCTTCTTCTCTCTCTAGAAGATCTATCCTCTTTCCTTTGGCCTGAATGGGAGTCACCCACTTCCTTGTCAAACTCTCCCCCCAGTGCTCTTGTCTGTATTTAAACTGCTCTCAGCTAGTGCTGAATTTAGACTGTGTTCAATCAAGGTAGAGATCTGACTGTCATGGCTTTCTTCACTCACTCCAGTCCAAGGATGAGAGTTAAAAACCAAGTATTCAGTAACAATTAAACAAACCCCAGGAGAATGTCTGTACACTCTCCAGGCTTTACCAGTAGTCACTGCCACCAGGATCTCTCACAAAAGGTCCTCACCCAAGATCAGGAGCAGAGATCCCAACTCCTGTCTGGTCTATAGGACTTAACAACTTTACCAGCTCTGTATCAGGGCTGCAAACAATTAATTAATACACAGCAGTTGTCGCATCAGCAGAGACAGCTTAGGCACAAGATTTAGTCTTAGAGATCAAATTGCAACAGAGGAGACAGGTCCAGATAATATTGATTATATATTATCTGTATTCAGTGCAGAAGCATGCATATAATATGAGACTAGCAAAAGATAAGAAAACAAATGATATCTATAGCTTGTTCAGCTCTAACTACACAATAGAGGTATTCCATAGTTACCAGGCTTTCAGAGGTATCAGATGATTCAGTGTGCAAATAGTCCAAGATCTCACCAGAGAATCTTGAGAAGGAACCACATGGTGCTGTTGGCAGCTAAGTCCAGCTTGGCTGCCTAGCAGTAAAACTCCATGCAAGCAAGTAACCAGTCCAAAAAGAACTCTTTGTTTCCAGAAAGGAACTAACTTTTCCCAGGAACCAACTTTTCCCATAGGGTCATTACAATTATACCCCCTTCTCCATCACCACCAGGTATGGCCATTACCCAATAGTGAGAGAGTGGGTGGATATGTCCAATCTCCGGTTACCATGCATTGCCAGGGCCTACGTGCCACATGTCATGTCAGAGAACGCTTTTGATGTGCAAATGTACTGGGAATAGCTCTTTCCATGCTTGGGAAGGCGCCTGTATGTCTCTCTGCCCCAGCAAAGGTGTCAAAGTGTCTTGTATATGGATATGAGGTCTGGCCATGTGGTAGGCCATCTGCTCAGGTGACAAAAGTCACACTGAAGTGTCACCAGCTAAGGCCATCTGGCCCAGGCAGGGAAAATTTCAGAAAATACTTTTCTGTACATTGACTCTGTCAGTACTAAAGCCTTTTTGACAGGGCTATTTGTAGACCGTCTCAGCACAGTTCTCTTCACAGTAAAGGCATGAATCCAACAGACCTTTCCTCAGCATCCAACTCTCTCAAGACTTTTTTTTTTTCTCAGTTCATGCCAACCAATCAAATTGTTCTCTGGCTTTGTGAAGAATTAACTGTTCACAGTCCTTCAGTTGTTGGTACTGCATTTCTAAGCCTTTTAAAAAGTGCAGTCCATCATTGCTTCCTTGACTTGCGTTGTTAATAATGCAGGCATTCTTTTAGACTTCCTAACATGGGTTATGCATTCTGTTTGGGCTTCAACTGGTGGGATTTTAAAGGGCTTCCAAACATCTTCTATGGATTTGACTCTCTCATGTCTCCCTTTCAGCTTCTTTTTAACAATTCCTCTCACTTTTGTTATGTTCCCCATTTTGAAACCAAATGTTCCTGTTTTGGACCTTAGGGGTAACTTTTCACTGACAAGAATGATGCACTTAATAGCACTGTGGTTCCTGTTCCCAACTGTTGCAAAAACATCTACCTCTTGCACAAGGTCTTGAGTCCTTCTCAGAACCAAGAGCATTACCTTTCTGGTTGGCTCTAAGATCACTGTTCCAGTACACAGTCATTTCTTTTCTTTTTTTTTTACAATATTTTTATTGCGTTTTTCATAACAAAGACAAGTATTACATGGTACAGAACAGTTAACTGGTTAGAAATATGCAAAGTCAAGAAAAGACATTTGGTGATAGCACATTTTGCATTCAAACAGCTTAAACAACACTAAAAGTAGATGAAGATTAAACAGTTAAAACGTACACTGCTTTTGCACTTTATAAAGTAATCACATATACAGAGAACATTTTTGAATGGCAAGAGTTAGCCAGTCGATTTTACCATAACCATAACTCATCAATCACTTTAGGAATATCATTTTGTCCAGAGTGATATTCTAAAATGGGAAACCATGTGGAAACAAACGTGGTGGGGGGGGGGTAGGAATCTTATCAAATCACATAAGATTGTCAGAGAGTATAGCCATAATATATAAATCCCACAACTTTTTATGCCATTGTGAAAGAGTGGGTGCCATTGTCATTTTCCATTGTGTGGCAATGACAGTTTTAGCCGCAAAAAGTAATAAAGAGACCCTTTCCATCAATGACGGTGTAGAACCAGTACACAGTCATTTCTGAAGTCTAGGGACTTCATTTCTACAGCAAGATTCAAGCACGTGTTTACCCTAATACCCTATATCATTACATTATCTCCTTTACCCACCTCTCTTATTTCTTTTCCATCTCAAGATCAACTTCAAGGGTTTGATCAGGTGAGTGATAGTAAGGTAAAGGTTTCCTTTGCTTGAAAGCCAGTCGAATCTGACTCTAGGGGGTGATGCTCATCTCAGTTTCCAAGCCAAAGAGCCAGCATTGTCCAAGGACATTTCCAAGGACATGGTCATGTGGTCAGCATGACTAAACACTAAGGTGCATGGAACAGTGTTACCTTCCCACCGAAGCGGTACCTATTTATCTACTTGCAATTTCTTGCTTTTGAACCGCTAGGTTGGCACGAGCTGGAGTCAGAGATGGGAGCTCACTCCGTCATGCAACGCTAGGGTTGCGAATTGCCAATCTACAGGCCTTCTGGTCTATTTGATCAGTTGAGTGATAGTACACCCCACTTTTAATTTCCCCATAGGACCCAGTATTTTCACCAATGTCACTTGCATTGGGGAATTCATTCCCCAAATGTTTTCTAACTTATTTGATTCTGTGCCTTCTTTAATATATAACCCAACACCTCCTTCTCTGCTCTGCCTATACTTATACCCAGGGATGACTGAATCCTGTTGATTTTTCCCACTCCACCAGGTTTCTAAGACACCCACTACATCTAAATTGTCATTTAGTACCAAGCACTCCAGCTCCCCCATCGCATCTCTGAGGCTTCTAGCATTGGCACATAGACATCTATAACACCTTTCTATCTTCAGAGATCCTTGCCTCCCTTAGACCCTTTGTCCCTCCTTTGCCATCCGACTCTCAATCCCAAGTTCTGTTGTGCTCCTACCAACACTACCTTGTGTTTACAACACTATTCACCCTCTTTTCTGAGTTGTCCTGAACAAGAGGCTCTACAGCTCCTCTTGGCTTTCTCCCTGGGGTTAGTTTAAAAACTTTCCTGTCATCCTTTTGATATTAAGTGCCAGCTGCATGATTCCCTTTTGATTCAAGTGAAGCCTGTCTCTTTTGTACAGGTTTGGCTTGTCCAAGAAAGTTCTCCAGTGCCTAACAAATCTAAACTCTTCCTCCCAGAACCACTTCCTCATCCACTTGTTGACACCCCTAATCTATGCCCGTTTAGCTGGCTCTGTGTGTGGAACCAGTGGCAATTCTGTGAAAGTGCTACCTTTGAGGTCCTGAACTTTAACCTTCTGCCTAGTAAACTATTTTTCTCCCTCCAGGACCACATGACTATATTTCCAAATGTCACTGGTTCCAAAATGAACCATGGCAAAACCTCTGTGCCATCCTACAGAACTCTGCTTTACAGGTGTGAGCTAGGGTTGCCAGCCTCCAGGTGGGGCCTGGAGATCTCCTGCTTTTCCAACTGATCTCCAGCTGACAGAGATCAGCTCCACTGGGGAAAAAATGGCTGCTTTGAAGGGTGGACTCTATGACATTGCACCATGCTGAGGCCCCTCCCTTCCCCAAACCCCGCTCTCTCCTGGATCCACCCCCAAATTCTCCAGGTATTTTCCAACTCAGGCCTGGCAACTCTAGTGTGAGCTGTGGCTCCACTCCCAGGAGTTAGACAACAGGCAGCTGATTCAGCTCATTCACCAGAAGCCCCTACCAGCAGGACCATATGCTTCAAGAGCACTCCCCAAATGCTGGAAGGGCATTTTCAGACAGATACCTCTAGACAGTTCAGGACACACAACCTCATGGAAACACACACACACTTCTTTGCCTCTTCCACCGATTCCAAGCTCAACTCCACTGTTAGAAGCTCTGTTCAAAAGCACAGGATGCATGCTCGTAGTCAGTTTGGTGTAGTGGTTAAGTGTGCGGACTCTTATCTGGGAGAACCGGGTTCGATTCCCCACTCCTCCACTTGCACCTGCTGATGTAACCTCGGGTCAGTCACAAGCTCTGGCACAGCTGTTCTCTCAAGGTCAGTTTGTGTTAGAGTTCTCTCAGCCCCACCTACCTCACAGGGTGTCTGTTGTGGGGAGGGGAAGGGAAAGGAGTTTGTAAGCCGCTCTGAGACACCTTTGGGCAGTGAAGGGCGGGGTATAAATCCAAACTCCTCCTCCTCCTCCTCCTCCTCCTCCTCCTCCTCCTCTTCTTCTTCTTCTTCTTCTTCTTCTTCTTCTTCTTCTTCTTCTTCTTCTTCTTCTTCTTCCAGAGTAGGCCTTTGATATGTAACCCACAAAGATGAATACAGCCTATCTTCAAATGCATCCCCTGTTTTTACGGTTCCAGGTGGTGCCTGCTGTGTCACTGCCTTTTTCAGCAGTTGCTTTATGGCAATTTTTCAGCAGCCTTCAGTAATGAAAGTCCACAAGAGCTTTCAGGAGTAGTTTTTGCTTTTCCTCTAAAGGATATAGGGCCGCGGTGACACGTGCCAAATAACATGGGAGGGGAGGCATGGCTATTCACACCATCGTAATTTGACACACCCCAATGTGATCAGATGCAATGGCGTTGTTTCCTTTGGCTGGTGTTTCCGGCACGCTCTAACCAGGAAGCAGGGATGCGAGAGGAGCGCGCTGGAGCGATCACACAGAAAGCATCTGTCTGCAGCCCATTGCAACCGGTTGATACTGGATTTTCCCAGGTACTTTTAAACTCTGCATCTTTGGCCGGACAATACCAGTTGGTGATGGGTGCACGACACTTCCCAGATGTTTCCATGTGATCGCGCTCATATAATCTGCCTGACAATCATGGCTCTCCCACAGCAAATCCTGCATGTGACCGGGACCCAGGAGAAGCTAGGCCCATAAAACAAGCTAGAATCAGTGTTCCTGCTGTTGTTAGCAAATGTGCAAATCTTTGGCCCTGGATCTTCCAGGCTTTCCATTGGCTAGAATTAAACTTCTGAATAGATCTGTTCAGGATTATGACAGGGCAGTCCTAAGCAGAGTTATGTAGTTCTAAACCCATTGAATTCAAAAAGATTTAGAGGGGTATGACTGTGTTCAGAATGGCACCACAAGAGAAGAAAACTACAGGCACAGACTGGCAAGTTATCCCTGAATTATTTATTTTCTGCTAACAGCCTGTAAGGTTTGGTCCCTGCCTTCTGCCTATCCAGCCATGCCCCACATATTTTCAAAAGATCTCTGCCAGCTAGCCTCTTCATCATAACTCTGCCACCCTCTGCTATACACACTCACAAAGATGTTGCTTGCATTTCAGCATAAGCCTGAATTCACATACACCATATACTGTGTTTCTGTAAAGAATGTCCTTTCCTCCCTTAGGAATAACTGAAGAATGCCCCTTCTCAGCCTTTCTCAATGCCTGATGGAAACAAACATGCTGTGTGAGTAGAGAACAAAACATCTGTAAGGGATGTTTGTATGAATTGCCAGTATGGATCGCCGCTGTTCTACTGTGTTGCGAAGCTGAAGACATTTTATCCTGAATCTATAAAAAAGTTTAGGAGTAAGACACTGTGAACAAACAGGAAGAAATGATTCAGTTGAGAAAGTTTTGGATAACTTCTGTGACCCTTCACCCGAACAATTATATCTCATGCTCAGAATAATTTCAACGCCGGTGAAAAGCGAGGTCAGTTTTTAGAGATTAGGTAAGAGACAATCAGACAAAATCATCAAGTTTAATTTTTAGAGCAGTTAGACAAAATTAAGGAAATGTCACGAGTAGACAATGCAGTATCAGGAGCCGGGGGGGGTTTAGAAGATTATGAGGGGGGGGTAATATTGAAATGCCTCAGAAAATCACAAAAGGTAGAACTGAAAGATAAGAAATCAGAGTGAAATAAGAGACAAGTTTCTCAGGAGAGGAGCTATAGCTTAACGTTTGGAAACCTGCTTCTCCTCTACAAGGTTCATCTAGAAGGTCCTTGGTGTCTTCATTAACGATGACAGGAAAGACCTCTGCTTTCAGTTCCTGGTGTATCACAAATTAAAACAGACTATAGCAAGCAAGATGAACCCATCATCTGAACTGGTGGGGGTGCTGCCCTCAGAGGGGTTTGCGAGCCTGGCTACTCTATTTACTGGCAGATTTAGTGGAATATAAACTGCAGGCATTTTTAGCAGGGAGAGAGGAGTTATGTGGGTTTTATTGTATTTTGTATCTTTTAAAGACGTTTGTTAGCCACCTTGTGCTTTGGAAGAAGAAGAAGAAGAAGAAGAAGAAGAAGAAGAAGAAGAAGAAGAAGAAGAAGAAGAAGAAGAAGAAGAAGAAGAAGAAGAAGAAGAAGAAGAAGAAGAGGAGGAGGAGGAGGAGGAGGAGGAGGAGGAGGAGGAGGAGGAGGAGGAGGAGGAGATTGGATTTATACCTCACCCTTCACTTGGAGTCTCAGAGTAGCTTATAAACTCCTTTCCCTTCCCTTCCCCTTCCCCTCCCCACAACAGGCACCCGCAACAGGTAGGTGGAGCTGAGAGAACTCTTTCAAGAACTGCCCATTCAAGGACAGCTCTTGTCAGAACTATGGTTTGCCCAAGGTCATCCAGCAGCTGCAAATGGAGGAGTGGGGAACCAAACCCGGTTCTCCCAGGTTTAGAGTCTGCACACTTAACCACTACACCAAACTGCATTTTATAATGAAATAAATAAGCATAAGGCAGCGTCATGTGTATCTAAGGTATGACTCTTAGGAATTAGGATATATTAAGGATGCGGGAGGGGGCATGGGTCAGTGGCAGAGCATCTGCATGCACGCTGAAGGTCCCAGATTCATCCCCTGGCATCTCCGGCTAAAAGTACCAACCAGTTGGTGATATGAAAGACCTCAGTCCTCAGGAGAGCCACTGAAGAGCTGCTGCCACTCTGAGTAGACAATACTAACAGTGAGGGACCACGGGTCTGATTCAGTACGAGGGAGCATCATGTGTGTTCATGAGTTCCTGCACTATGTAAATATATAGAACAGCAAGGGATGAAGCTTTAAACTTGTGCCATATGTAATGCAACTAGCAAAATATCCAACCTGACAGGCAGTGCTGAAGAGAAGGCTCTTATACTATTGGGATGCATGTCAGGCAGCTCTGCAAAACACACTGAAGCCCATTTGGAGGTAATCAACAGTAGTGCTGAGTGGAGTTGCCAGTATAAATATGTAGACATCGTTTGTACTGTTCAATGGTGAGCCTTGTTTATAGAATTAATTTGCAATCAATAATACTAGAGTTGCTTGAGTCTTCCAGATAGGGGAATACACTAGGCAACCTTCTTTTGATATTCTTATTTCACTCACTCACTCACTCATTTAGAAGATTTATTAGCCACCTTTCTACCTTATAGGAACTCAAGGCAGTTTACATTCTTTCGCCGAAATAATAAAACATACCCAATAAAGAGGAGGAGGAGGAGGAGATTGGATTTATACCCCCACCCTTCACTACCCAAGGGAGTCTCAGAGCATCTTACAAACTCCTTTCCCTTCCCCTCCCCACAAGAGGCACCCTGTGAGGTAGGTGGGGCTGAGAGAGCTCTGACAGCAACTGCTCTTTTTCAAGAACAGCTGTGCCAGAACCATGGCAGGTGCAAGTGGAGGAGTGGGGAATCAGACCTGGTTCTTCCAGATTAGAGTCCATGCACGTAACCACTACACCAAGGTAAAGGTAAAGGTTCCCTTGCTCGAAAGCCAGTCGAATCCGACTCTAGGGTTGAGGTGCTCATCTCCATTTCAAAGCCGAAGAGCCAGCGCTGTCCGAAGACATTTCCGTGGTCATGTGGCCGGCATGACTAAACACCAAGGCGCACGGAACGCTGTTACCTTCCCACTGAAGTGGTACCTATTTATCTACTTGCAATTTCTTGCTTTCGAACTGCTAGGTTGGCAGGAGCTGGAACTAGAGATGGGAACCACTACACCAAAGAGCAGCATTAAACCCCCACAGACACCTTGCATCTGATAGGATGGGAAAATAGTAGCTTCTAGGACATTCCCTGAAACTTCCTGGATTGTGTAAAGGGAAAGGTTTTTTGCTGTGCTGGCTAGCTCACATCAACCTGTGAATGGGCCTCCGGCCAGCCTGGGAGACTGAGGATTAGAAAGAAATATTTCACCTGCAAGCTTTTATTTCATTTAGATCTTTACACCCCACTTTTTTCCCCAGTGAGCACTCCAAGCAACTGACAGGTAGAGATGGCCATGAACCGGGAAAATGCAGTTCGGTTTGTGTTTTGTGGCGTGTGCATTTTGAGAACCATGGACTGTCATGAACTTTTTGATGCTAGATGAACTGGGTCAGTTTGTGATGTGGTAGAATGCCCCCTGGCATGACTGAAACAAACAAACAAACAAAAAACACCAAACTTGCAGGGGATCTTTTCCCAAACATCACAAACCACAAACCCACCAAAATTCATGATGAACTTTAGTTCATCAGCCAGTTGATGTCTTTCCCTACCCAGCAGGGGAGAGAAGTTTGCAATCAGGAGGGTATAAAATGTGAGTCCTCACTCTGCCAAGGCACTGAGTAGCTAAGCCCCACTGCTTGGTGTGAGCAGAGGCACACGGGGGCTCAGAGCCCTGAGTCCACCTAACACCCAAAGTCCAGCAGAGGAAAGAAGTTCACAAGCAGGAGGGTATAAAATGTGTGTCTTACTCAGCCGAGGCATCCAGTATCTAAGCCCCACCGCTCAGTGTGAGCAGAGAGACAGGCTGGCTCAGAGCCCTGAGTCCACCTAACATCCAAACTCAAGCAGTTTAATTAAGTAGAGACAATCTGTCTAGAAATGTAATCATTCACGAACCACCATGAACAGCACCAAAGTTAATGCAATGTTCGTGCTAGGCGCCATTCCATGAACATTGCTTCATAAACCATGAACTGGCCAAAATCCATGATGAACTTTACTCTGTGACCTGGTTCATGCCCATCCCTACTTACACCATTCCCCTCTCTTCCATTTTATTCTCACAACAACTTGAAGGTCAGGCTAAGATCATATCACTGGCCTAAGATCACCCAGCAAGCTTTCGTGGCAGAATGGAGATTTGAACCCAGAGCTTCCAAATTCTAGTCAAATAATCTAGAGTATGCTGGTTTTACTGTAAAGGTAGTATTAAACATTTTAAAGATGTTTACAAAGTAAGCCTTTCTAAGTTCTGATTCTTTACTCAAGGACCTCTGGGTGGAGTGTCATTTCATCACATGACCTGCTATTTCCAGATTCCTTGAATGTCTTTGAAGAATGAGATCTGGGGCTTAGATCTGGGAAGACTCTTGTTTTACCTAATTAATTTGTAAGAGAAATGAAAGCATGCTGTTTTGGGGGAAGGAGTTCAGTATTGTGTTTTTGCTTTAGGCTTGATCAAACTTGATTGAATCAGTTGCAACTCATTGGGTGCCTTTCTTTGGAGGAAGTCTCTCCCCCTTCTCTGAGGAGACACAAATTCTTTGTTCACCAGAATGTGACTCTAACAGAGGAGGAGGAGGAGAAAGGCTGAGCTTTAAAAAATGGGGTATCCGGTAACTTCACCCCAAGCAGCATGTGTATACATCTGTATTTGGCAAAAGAACCTTAAGAGAAAGTAGAAGTTATGGAAAGTTCCCTTTTGAACATTTAATGTCCAAGGGAGGTGAGTGGTACAAAACCATCCCATTCGATATTAATTTATATTATGTAATTAATTATATTAATTTATATTCTTTAAATGAATAAGCATGATGACTCAGGAATGCATAAATGGAGCTCAACGGAAAACCCTGGGTCTTACTTATGACTGATATTTGTTGAATCAATACTATAGTTATTCTTAGGATTGATTGTGTGATCCTGGAAAAACACACTTGAAAACAGAGTTTATACTGCTTATAAATTCAAGTCCCCCCCCCCATATGCATGATCCAATATAAAACACTCAGTTTTTTTAAAATGTTTTTTTGAGTGTTGGAGGAAGAATATTTGCATTTGTTAACAAATTATAACTCAGGAAGCTGGGTTCACAGTACAGCAAGGTATTCAGAAAGTCTTGCTTTATTTATTTATTTTATATATTTACAAAATTTATACCCTGACTTCCTATGCTCATTAGGGCCACAAATTAACCAATTAATCAATTAAAATATGCATACTAAAAACACATCTTAAAAACCACTTAAACCAAATGAAAACACATAATTAAAACTATTAAAATGGATCTAAAATACACATTAGCCAAGAAAGTGCTTTTTATTTAACTTATTTATTATCCAGCTTTGCCCATTTATCTTTCCAAGAGCAAAAATACAGATGGTGATTATAATTCTTAGAGGAAGGGGATCAATAAAGTTCAGGACAGTTTTATTTTAGTTAGTCTTGTTCAATAGTTTAAATACAATTGTGATGGCTCAGCCATTGGAAAGAACCCAAAACTGGCCGAAGCCAATTTATTACCCAGCGAAGTCTCCCATAAGCATTAAATTGCTTTCCAACTTTTTTTAAAAAAGTCAATGACATTTCTTGTCATTTAGGCAACAGATTATTTTTTTGTTTGATTGTATTTACATAGGCTAATTTTCTACTGTCTTATAAAGTCAATAGACTATACACATATATGGTCATCGAAATTTCGGGATATGCGAACTCCAATTTTATACATAGCAGATTCAGCAGAAAATGGAGGATCACAGTCACAGCAGAACTTTTTAATCATTAACAAATGCCAAGCTGAAAAAAATATATTTATCAAAAATCACAGATTGAGCGTTTGGTCTAGAGGTGATTGGGTTCATGTTACAGTTTAGTATTTAGGGGAAAAATTCTGTGCCATAATGAACAAAACATTGTTCTGTTTCATTAATTGTAGCTTGAATTGCCTTGATTGAAAAATATAGAACATTATAAGAATATGACTTCATATGTTAGATATGCTAATATTTTTTAAAGATATTCATACCTTACCTTTCCCTCGATTTGGGCCCACAGTATCACTAAAAATAATCAAAGGTCATATGAAAAATTACTCTAATAAAATAACAAACCTACTCCAAACACATACGTAACCTTTTTTTAAGGCCAGGAAGCAGGGGCATAAACTTTAGGAGGGGGTGGCAGGCGTCAAGCTCTCCTCCTGAATTTCCTAGAGGGGACAATGTTCCTGAGCTGTTAACTAGCACTCCTGTTTCCTCCATCATTATTTTCCCGTTCTGGCCAGGCCAAGGGGCAGTCTTAGCCATGGGGAATATGGGGCATCTGCCTTGGGCCCGGGGGGGGGGCAGGCTCTGTAGGCTGCACTAGGGGGCCCTGACTTCCCCAGCTGAAGTGGTGCTGCCTCTGCTAGCCTCTCTGCCACTGGGACCTTATAGAAAAGAACCCAATGACCACAGGGGCTGCAGTGGCAAGAGGTAGCAGCTCTTCACGCCTAGGATTGCAAGGCCAAAGAGGAGATGGATAGGCTCACACTCAGCCTGCTTGGTTGCTTTCAGCAGAAAAGCTTCTGCAAGCAATGGGAAGGTTGTTTTCTGTTGTCCCAGAAGGTCGGACCAGAACCAATGGATTGAAATTAAATCAGAAGAGTTTTCGGCTAAACATTAGGAAGAACTTCCTGACAGAGTGGTTCCTCAGTGGAACAGGCTTCCTTGGGAGATGGTGGGTTCTCCTTCCTTGGAGGTTTTCAAATAGAGGCTAGATGGCCATCTGACAGCAATGCAGATTCTGTGCGCTCAGGCAGATCATGAGAGGGAGGGCAGGAAGCGTTTCCTCCATGTTTAGTTCTTGCGGCCCTTTCTTACATACCCAGGGAAGTGCCGATCCCCACTTTGGGGCCAGGAAGCAATTTTTCTCCAGGTCAGTTTGGTCGGGGATCCTGGAGGGTTTTTTTGTCATCTTCTTGGTGTGGAAAAGTGGTCACTGTGTGGGTGTGGAGGGGGAAGTATTTGTGAATTTCCTGCACTTATGCAGGGGGTTGGACTAGATGACTCTGGAGGTCCCTTCCAAATATATGATTCTATGATTCTAAAGTAAGAGGGGGAGGGAATAGGGAAGAAGACGCCCTCTTCATGCTACCAACTCTCTTCCAATGATATCTGGAAACCAGGAAAGGAGGAGTGAGGGGGAGACTGACCCTGTTTTCTTTCACTCTGCTTTTCTCCCTTAGTCGTCATCCTCTTCAATGCCTCATATGTTCTCTCCACATTGAACTGAAAACCTTTTCTTGGTGGGAGAGAAAGAAGTGGGTGGGGCAGTTTTCTGACAGGATGATCTTGTCTGAAGCATTCACTTTTGAAAACTGGTCCCTTCTCTCTTCCCTAGTATTCTGTGACTGGATTCCCCCTTTATGCAATCCTCCCCCCTTTTTAAGTGGCCTGAAAGGAGGAGAAGGAGCTTTCAAGTGTGCCACTCCTGTACTCAGGCTTCCTTTCTTCCTTATCTCTGCCCAGCCATCGTGGCATCTACTTTCTTTCCAGATAGCAGAGTGCCCCAGAGCTTGTGTGTCCCTTTTTTTTGTTGTTGTTGCATATTTTACCTATTCCCCCCCTCTTATATCCTGCCCCAGATCAGCCTTTTCCTGCTGCCATTGGCTGGGCCTGCTGGGTGGTTTGTAGTTGGGACAGTGAAGGGAAAGGGACTCTTATCTCAGCTCCCTCCCACCCCTTTTTAATGCACTTGCCAGGAACTGAAAGATGCTTTGCTCCTTCGATCAATGGGGAAATTGTTGCCTTGGAGTCATTTTCACCAGGACGTTACAAGCCTGGGATTCAAATCCATGTGGTTCTGGAGTTCAGGACCATTATTTCCCATGAGAAATGTATATGAGGATCTAGGACAGCTGTTTATAAAGATAATGGCTCTAAATTTGCACAGCGCATAGTCCTCACAGGGCTCTTTTTGTAGCAGGAACTCCTTTGCATATTAGGCAACACACCCCTGAAGTAGCCAATCCTCCAAGAGCTTACAGTAGCCCCTGTGAGAAGAGCTCTGTAAGCTCTTGGAGGATTGGCTACATTAGGGGTGTGTCGCCTAATATGCAAAAGAGTTCCTCCTACAAAAAGAGCCCTGGCTCTCCATGAAATCTAAAAGTTCCCTAATTTTCAAGGAGAGTGATCAAAAGGACCCCCGAAGTAGGCAAATCTCTGCACAGCTGCACAGCTGTGTATTCCTAAAATGGTGATCAAGCAGCAGCCTAGTAGCAGACCTCTGGCTGGCCTCTGCATTTTCCTACTCTTTCAGTGACTGACAATAAAAAAAAAATCTTATCTATCCACTGAAACTCTACATTTGCCATCATTCTTTGTTGTGGTCTTTTTGTTTTCTTACATGAAGTGAAAATAGTTTCATTTGCAGACCCTCATCCCTTTCCATTTATGCACCATTATTTTTTGAGAGCATAGTCTTTCAACCCTGATCTGGATAGCACAGGTTAGCCTGATCCCATCAGATCCCAGAAGCTAAACAGGGTTGGCCTTAGCCAGTATTTGGAAGGACAACCTCCAAGGAATATCAGGGTTGGGACACAGAGGCAAGCAATGGCAAAGCAACTCTGAAACATCTCTTGCCTTAAAAACAAGTTTAGCTCACCACCTAGTGGTGCATAATGTTAAAAAAGAGCTAGAACTTCTGGCTGCCAGCCAATCTTGGGATCTCCTGGCTATTCTAAACACATCATACAATAATAATAATAAATTATTATTATTAGCACTGTTTTTCAACTAAATTATACCAAAGTTGCGCCAGAGTGAGTGTTGCCTTTCCTCTAAAGAACCCCCAAGTTTCAAGCATATTGGGGGTGGACAAATTCTAAGAGCCCCTGAACAAGTTGCCCCCAGCTCTCCCCCCCCAACCATAGGACTTTCAAATAACAAAATGGCTCTGCCACCACAAAGGCAGGTGGGAAAGAGAACTGCAGATCTCTGTGGCTTGTCTCCAAAGATAATTGGCTGGTAGTACTCTGCGCTCCTCCCTTGCAAGGATCTGATTGGAAAGGAGAAATGCCATCGCTGTGGAAATCAGTAGAATCAAAGAAAAAATGAACATATGTTGTAGCCAGTTACCAACACCCAAAGACAAAAAACAATACAGAATTTTTTTTCCTTCTTCTTCCTAATATGAATCTTGGATTTGTGTTACCATTCCAGAATTCACAGTAATGGGCTGAACTAGCAATTTCTAGGTATATCTTTAGTTCAGGAATTTTGTTATGCACACCTCTACTCATGCCTTTTAGAGGATAAAGTATGAGGCAAGCCAGGCTCAATCACATGGCTATTCTTCATGGACATAAACAGCTATCTTCAGAGATGGATCTTAACAATATAGCTAATGAGCTCGTCAAGACAGCACCAATTACAAGAAATACATCCATTGTCAAATAATCTTAGCAATATTTGTATAGGCTGTATTTGTTCAGTACTTTAATCAGTTATTTTACATTTATTGTTATGTAATAACAGACTGTTTTATGTAACTTATTTTTTACCTTTGTTTTTGGATGTTAGCCTGTCATACCACTCTCTTTCCAGGTTTGTCTTCTCGCAGGAAATTAATAAGTTTTCACCTCTGCTGAGAGTGATACAGGCTGTACATTATCAAAGGGGTACTTTCACTGAGAAGGTCATGTTTCTTGGTAAAGCCAACACCACCTCAGCTGAGGAAGACAGCTAGAGCAGACACGTAGACTATCAGGACCCAAAGACAGGGCCTCTCAGTGGTCAAGAGAGTCATGGACCACTTCCAGCTTTTGAAGCCCCAAGCCACAATATATATTTTAAAACATGATGACATAGGAGAACAAAATAAGACAAGGTGGGGCAAGAGTGAGAGAGAAATGTTATTTAAAGTGAGAAAATGTATCACATTTTTGTCCCCTAGTGGTGTAAATAAAAGCCAGCTGCAAACTATATATATATATATATATATATATATATATATATATATATATACACACACACACACACACACACACACTAGCAGCAAGGCCCGTTGCGTGACCTGATGCAACGGGTGCTAGCTGAACACCCCTGGAGGCCCCGTCCCCCCCAGGTCCATTGGCGCATGGAGAGCGAGGCCAGGCCTGGCCCCCCCCTCCCTGTGCGGCTGTCTCCCACCTCGGGCCAGCCAGCCCTATTGCCTCCCCCCCAGCCGCACCTGCCCTGCGAGGCCAGTCCCACCGCCTCCTCCAAGTCGTCTACCGGGGGGCAGAGGCACCGTGGCGAGGGAGGCCGGCATGGAGCTGGGGCCAGCAGTGCACAGCCACCGGAGCATCCGCCCGGTCTGGCGGCTGGAGGCCAACTGGAGCAAAGCTGCTGCATGCTGGCTGTGTGGGCGGGACCAAGCCCACGCAGCCAGGCACACCAGCCAGTGGCCAGGCCCCAACTGCGAGCGGCAGCCCCCGTGGCCAACCTATTTTGCCACACATTTTCTCCTTATTTGGGCATGCCTTATTTAGGCATGCCAGGCGACCACTACACTTTTATATACAAGTATGTATATGTATATGTATATGTATATGTATATGTATATGTATATGTATATGTATATGTATATGTATATGTATATGTATATGTATATGTATATGTATATGTATATAAATATGAGGGCCCCATTTGAGCTTCTGGCCTAGGACAAATGGCCCTCCTGCCCAACTGGCTCTGCCCAAAGAGATTCATATGAGGGTGTCAAGCTCCTTAGTTAGGTCACACAATGCAGAGCTTCAGTAGAAGAATCTCTTTATTGGTGAACTAAAGACATGTGTACATGTGTACAGCAGGGCTCCCTAAATTATAGTGGATTCAAACACCCCCCTAAATGAGCTGAAGCCAATGAGTATAGTTCGTGCACATGGGCAAAGCAAGCAGGCAAAGCGAGCAAAACAATTTAAAAGCCACTGATTCCCAGCAAAGAAGTTCTGCAGCTGGAGACACTACAAGGTCAGGAAGATGATAACATACAGACAGTAGAACAGTAATGGTCAGAGGCTGGTAGACTGAGAGTACTTCCCTCGCATTCCAACTCTCTGACAGGGCTACCTGACAGAGGGGGACATTTTTTTAAAGACATCCTTGGGAAACATAAGCCATGTGGGTCTTTTAAAAAATCAGCAAAAATGAATGCCGGGAATCAGTTATCAGCACCTTGATGGATGCCAGGAAATGGACTTGACTGTCTTTGTGGTTCTTTAAAAACTATGGTACACACTGCTGACATCAGTGAGCATCAGATCAGGTTTTATGGGTTTTCAGACGTGGAAGTAACCCGGAAACTATTTTTTTTTTTATCCTAACCCACAGTTCATATTGAATTGTGCTAAATTTTTAGCTATAGCTCATAAATTTGCAAAGATGAAGTCCAGAAGTAAATTAGAGGTCATGTAAATGAGTGAGGATATATATTTATTCAATTATGCTGTAAATCATTTTAGATCTTATTTGAGTGCTTTTAGAATTGTGGGTTTTAAACATAAATGTTATAGACAAGATAATCGAATACTTAAAATTCTGTGTATGGAGGCATCTATAATATTACTGTGGTTTTCATATAAAGATTTGTACTGGTTATAAATCAAATAAAATAATACTTCTACTACACCAGTGAGCAAGCACACTACTGTATCTGGGAATCAAAGGAAGTTTCCAAGCTTCTTCCATGGCAGAGGTAAGATCCTCCTTTCTCAAGAAAAACAATAGCTGAATTAGTTGAAGTTGACCAAAGACATTTCTGGAGCACTGATGGATCCAGGAGCACCACCCAAATGCAACCCTGGCTCTTAGGGTGAAGTGTGATCCCACTCTCAAATGTTGTCTTCTAGCTAATCAGACTTCCCCCATCAGTAGACTAATGTTATCTGGATTTGTTCTGTAGATCAGCCCAAAGCCTGCCCAAGCCTCTCCCCATTTTTCAACTGCTTTGGTTCAGAAGATGCTTTCTTCCTCCTAGGGTTGGTTTCAGGTTGGGGGGGGAGGCTGGGTAACTTGGAGTGCCACAGCCATGGCCACCAGAAACCCTTTGTTCACCACCCACATCTCCATCAGTGCTAGGCAGCACATACAGTTGGGAGCACAGAAGGCAGAGCACACACAAGCAGGCAGTGGAAGGTGTGAGTGCAGGGACCAGAGGAGATAAGTGGGTATGGAGTCAGCGCCAGTGGTCCCTGCCAGACGCATCGGCCCTGGCACCTGCCCCACCTCAGGGTATGCTGATGGCTGGCTTTGCTGCCTCCTTAACAAACTGATCTTCAAAGAGCCCTTTTGAAATTGGGATGCCAACAGAAGAACTCTCAATGCTCTTCATCACCGTGCTATAAAGTTTAGCTCTATGGCAATGACATGATGGCCAGCCCTCTGGACCTACCTGTTAGTCTTCATTCAGCCTATCACTAATCCCAGCCACTTGTTAGTACAGAACTGGAGCCCCATACATTGCAAAAGGTAGGTCATTGTTCCTGTATCACAGGGTCACCACTTAGACATCTCTAAGTACAACACACTATTCACAGAGACAATACTAGCAACTCTCTTAAACCATTTCCCTCTGCTCTCTATAATTATGAATGTGCCAGGTTCATCTTTCAAAATGCAGTTCCTTCAGTGCAATAGCATTGCCATTAAAAAAAAATGGGGAAACTTTGACCCCCATTTTCTCTTGTCAGCTCAGCTGCAGGAAGACAGAGCATCATAATGAAAGACACAGGTGCATGAGACGATACCGCAAATGAAGGAAAAGCAGAAATAGTAAGAAATGTCTTACTAGGAGGGCTGTTCAATTAATCAGGTCTCATAAATAGACCTTAAAAGCTTCTGACATGCTTGTTGTCATTCTCATGGTAATGAAGTCCTTGCATGCAGCTAGTAGAAAAAAAAATAACAACCATGACTCCAGCATGTGAAAAAAGAAGGAAAGAAACCAGCGTGGAATAATAAACACCAAGAAAATTGCAGGATGACACCGAGTATCTGTGTGTCTGCGTAGCAACCTTGGATTTCCTTGGCGGGTTCTGATCATAACCAGGCTGACCCAGCTTAGCTTCTTAGATCTGATAAGACCAGGCTAGCCTGGGCTGTCCTGGACAAGGCATGATGGTGTCACAAAACTTCCAGGTTTATTTATTGATTTAATTGCATTTTTGAATTGTCTAATCCCCATGAATGTGGGGCTCCAGGCAATGCACAGGTTTATAAAACCATCGTCAGAACATAGAATTCATTACTGGAAACCAAGAGGTGAAATTTGTGGTTCCCTCCTGTTTCTTGGCCTGTGGGTACTTTATGGGCATGGGAGGGAGGAGTAGACTCTTCAAGGGATAGGGATCCAGGAAGGGTGCCAGCCATGATGTAAGCCGTCACTGTCCTGGCGGTTCAGAATCTTGGAAATGTTGGAGGTAGACAGCATGCAATGGCCATTTAATATTAAGTCCAGTAGCACCTTACAGACCAACAAGATTTTGGGAGTTTTTGAGAGTCAATGCTCCTTTGTTAGATACTTTTGACTTATGCTTTGACTCTCAGAAACTCATACCCTTCAACATTCTGCTGGTCTCTAGACCAGAGGGACCATGGCTCAATGGCAGACCATCTGCCTTGCATGCAGAAGGTCCCAGGTTCAATCCCTGGCATCTCCAGTTAAAAAGACCAGGCAGTAAGTGATGTGAAAGACCTTGACCTGAGACCCTAAACAGTTGCTCCCAGGCTGAGTGCTGATCTTGATGGAAGAAGAAGAAGAGAAAAGATTGGATTTCTACCCTACCCTTCACTACCCAGAGGAGTCTCAGAGCGACTTACAAATTCCTTTCCCTTCCCCTCCCCACAACAGACACCCTGTGAGGTAGATGGGGCTGACAGAGCTCTTGACAGAAACTGCTCTTTTTTGAGAACAGCTTCTTATCAGAACTACGGCTTGCCCAAGGTCATCTAGCCAGGTGCAAGTGGAGGAGTGGGGAATCAAACCCAGTTCTCCCAGATTAGAGTCTGTGCACTTCACCACTACACCAAACTGGCTCTCAACTGGCTCTGGACCAAAAGTCTGATTCAGTATAAGGCAGCTTCATGTATTCATGTATTCTAAAGTGCTACTGGACTCAATTCTAGCTGTTCTACTGCAGGCCAACATGGCTACCTTCAAAAATTGTCTTCAAGAATGGCCATTGTTATGCTACTTTACCTGTGAGTTTCCCAAATGCATTTGGCTGCCCACTACAACAAACAGAATGATGGCTGTTCCCACACTTAAAGCAGCCCCCTGATATCTACCAGAGCCCATGTTTTTTCTATGGTAACTCCAGCCATGTGAAATGGCCTCCTGAAGGTTTTGAGGGAGGTGCTGTCTTTAGACATTTCTAGGAAGTATGCAAGAACATTTTATTTGCCAGGGCTTTTAGTGATGGGATGTAGGCCACAGGCATTTTTAGTAGCAAGTAGATTGTCTTATTAGTTCCCTCTCTCACATGCAGGATTTTCCCTTCTGTCTTCTTTCTTGCTGAGCCACCCCTTTATTTTCTTCTTGTTTGTCTATGGCTGTCCCACTCAGTTGCAACCACCTCAACCAAAGCAGACACCAAGAAAGGGAGGAGATGCCACCCTCAGTGCCAACAGCCAGTGCAGAAGGCTGCTCCCCACCCCCTCTTACCTCCTCCTTTGTCCCATTACAGAAACTGCTGCCCAGCAGAGACTGATGCAGCCCACCTCCCACATTGTGAGGAGATGCTGCCCTCAACTGGTGTCTACACAGGCAGCCCAAGCACAAAGAAAGAGTTGAGAAAGGCAGGGAAGGGAGGGAGGGGTGGGAGAGAGAGTGAATGCCAAGGGTGGGGGTTGGTGGGAAGAGAGCAAGGGGATGAGTGAATGCCAAGGGTGAGGACTAGGTGAGAAGAGAGCAAGGATGAGGGTAGTGGAATACCAAGGGTGGGGGCTAGGTGAGAAGAGAGCTAGCGTGAGTATCAGTTAATGTTAAGGGCAGGGAGGTAGTGGAGTTCCAAGGGTGGGGGGTAGATAGGGAGAACTGCAAAATTGGGGACCAGTGCAGTGTCAAGGCTGGGGGCATTGGTGGGAAGAGCAGCAAGGTTGGGGTAAGTTGGGGGTAAATAGGGAGATCAGCAAGAATGATAGGTGAATAGAGAGCCAAGGTTGGGGTGGAGCTGCAAAGTTGGGGTGAGTGAAGTGCCAGGGGTGGGTGGTAAGAAGTATTGGGTAGACCGATAGAGAAAAGGTGGGCAAAAGAGATGGGGAATGGGAGAAAGGAATGAAATGGACGGTAGGGTTATAGATAAAGGGAATGGGAGAAGGGGGAAATAGGAGGGTAGATTAACAGAGAATGGGGGTAGATTGACAAAGATGGTGGTCAGCTGACAAATAAGGAGAGGGGGAGAAAGAGGGGGAAGATTGTTGGAGAAGGTGGAAGAGGGAGGGAAGCAAGAGAGGGAAGGGATGCATCCTCTCCACAAGTCTCTTGCGGGTCCCCACTTGTGTGTGTGTGTGTGTGTGTGTGTGTGTGTGTGTATTGATGCTGACCCACCCCAGAGAACTGAGGGAAGAGAAAAATTGCCTTCTTATACTGTGCTGTTGAAATGGCACACAAGAGGCTATTTTAAATTCAAAATAAACAAAATGTTTCATTTAACTTGGAGGAGAAAAGTTCAGGTGGAATCAGATGCAGGATGTATGAAGTGAACAGATAATAAAATTGAGATATGTTTGTATTCACACAAACACCAGATAATATGTTGCCAACAAGTAAGTGTTTCTGCTGTTCAATAAGGTCTTTAAAACTTTGAGGAGAGAAGCTTTCTTTTCAGTTTCTGCTTAAACACTCAAGCATAGGTTTTTAAATTTCACCATCACATAAATTTAGAACACAACCAAGTTCCCCAAATCCTTCTTTATACACAAACCAGTGATCACTCCTCTTTTCTAGAAGCTATTTCCTTTTTTAACTGGGCAGGGATCACTTCTTTTTACTAGAAGCTGTTTCCTTTTTTGGCTTGAATGAAGATCCTCCTTGATCCACTCATTCTCTTTTACAGTATTTTCCATGTTTTAAATTTGTCATAAGCCATGTTGAAAAGTGGGGTATAACTATTTTGACAGACAGATAAATATGACTACATGCATCATCATTACCTCCAGCAAAGCAGCATTTAAAATCTTGGGTCATAATGAGCTCCTGTACTATTGACAGTTTAACAGTGGAGAATACAGAGCAACGTTTGAGTCCAGTGACACCTTTAAGTACAACAAAGTTTTTTCTGGGTGTAAGTTTTCTTGTGCCTGCACACTTCTTCATCTATCATTTCCAATGTGAAATTTCACCATAAAAAAAAGAAGCAGCAGCATATTCTGAGCTGAGAAAAGGCTTAAGAGTTTTCTGCATTGACTCTGGCCACTGGTTTATTCCCATGCAAACCAAAATATATCTAAAGAACTTTTTGAATTCCCCCTTCTCCGGAGTAATCCAAACATTGGTTCTGCTCAGTTCTCCCATTACACACTTCAATATTCATCCCCATTTCTACACAGCTTGGCTTGCACATGGGAATGAGCAGCTCAGGATTAGGAAAAGGAAGATCTTTTCCCCAGCAGAATATCTCTAACTGTTTGCACACTGGGAGATGGGCAGGGGTGTAAAGTGCCTGTATCTCCACTCTAGGGGAAAGAGGCGAAGGTACATAAATACAGACGGGGATCAGGGGCAGTGCTATGGGCCAGATGGGAAGCCCCAGGGGGCCTCATTATAGCACTTTTTATCCTTCTCTCTTATTATCAATACAAAATGACTAATTGACTCTCCTCCAAAAATAGGAGAGAGAGAGAAAAAAAAATAAAGGAGATGAAACAAAGGATCCAAGCTGCCCCCAAACTCAGCAGTCTGACTGCTCTTCTTAATATCCCCATTGTGAGAAGATCTGGCTTAATGAAGACATTTGTTGTGCATTCATTCTAATTGCAGTGGGCCTAGTGAGAAGATGAAGCTATTATTTCAAATGCCGCTACAATCACAGTGATGAACTAGCTTCGTATTATTGTAACAGCAAAGTCACCGTGTACTTTTGAGAACTACCAGCCCAGCATTAATTCATACTGGGGTACCGTTGCTGGTATACAAATGTCTCCATCTCCCCATGGAAGCACCTGAGCTCTAGCATTGATAATGGAGATGAGGAGAGGTAACAATATAAAGAAAGAGGGAAGAGAATGTGTGTGTCTGCTTTTAAGGGTACTTGATTTTTTTTTTCTCCAAGAAGATCAGAATAATCAGTGATGGAAATATGGGGGGAGGCTTAGAGAGACTGCCCGTAGACTTATGGGAAGGTTTCTTTGTTTGACTCCTCTTTTGTGACCTTCTTTTTTCTGTGCCTTGATGGTGATGACCAGGGCTCTATACAGAATGTATTTACAAGTGCTGCATGAGCTGTAGTTTTAACGAGGCTCAAGAATGCAAAGTCATTTGATCAATGAAGAGAAATGAGTTGCATTCTTATTCAAGAGGCTTTGGAATGATACCACCAAACTTTAAAACAGCCTCAAGACTTCTAGTAGGAAAGTTACGCTCGTGTTTAAATCTCACCCATGGGAATCACTGGAACAAACATTGGCTGGATCGAGCTCCATTTACTTTAGTTAAGGATGGGTGAGTTTCCATCAGCCCACTTCCATCTTTCTTTGAGCTTCTGCTTCTTCCCGTGATACATTCTGGGAATTGTAGTTCCCATAATGCCTGGCTTTAACTATCCATTGATGGTCTACAAAGAATTCCCAGAAATTTCTAGTGAGGGTGAGGAAGCAGAGGGATAAAGAATGACAGAAGGAATGTCATTGCAAGAATTTTCTTTCCCAGGTTCCTACTATTGGGTTGGACCCACCCAGCTTATTTGCTCAGTCTCACCAAATTCTCCTGCATACTATAGTCCCTGACATATATGGCTTTTATCCATTCAGGTCTCAAGATCCCCAGAACAGTCTTTTGGGTGGTCATAGTGAACTAGGGATGCCAGTCCCCAGGTGGGGGATCCCCCGATTTTGTGGGCTCCTGCCTGCTGCCCACCAGATAGCTGGTGAGGGGATGCTCCACCCCCAAGAATGACCACCAGTGGCCATCCCTCTCCTCCCCTTCTGCAAAATTTAAAGGGCCCTCCAGCTGATCAGTGGAAGCACATGGCCTGCCAATTAGCTGGAGGGCCCTTTAAATCTTTCAGGGGAAAGGAAGAGGGGTGGCCACTGGCTGCACGCCTGAACTCCAAGCAGTGAATTCACCACTGGAAATTAGGTACATGCACTGCCGCCACCCCCACCCTCACTTCTTGCAAACAGCATTTAAACAGTCCCTTAAAATGCTGTATACAAGAAGTGGGGTGGGGCTGAACTCCAAGTAGCAAATTTTCTGCTTGGAGTTCCAGCCTGCGGGGTGCTGGTCCCCAAAGTGATGACATCACTTCTATGTGACATCATTGCATTAAGGACATCCTATCCCCTCCAGGAATGCCCCTCAAATTACCCCACTGGAGACAAGGAAGGACCTGGAAACCCTATTGGACCCCTCCTCCATTTTTCACAAAAAGAAAAGGTGGTTGGATCCAACCCACAATCATGTCAGTCTCCATCAACAGGGAAGATAAATAAAGGTGAAGCAGAACGAAAGAGAAGCAAAAGAGGGACAGGTCCTACAATGCCAAGACCATGGCCAGACAACCCAGAAAATCTACAACAGCTAATGAACTCTGACCTTGAAAGCCTTCGACAACATATAGAAGCCGTTCTTCTCTGGCTTGGATTGGCCATATGAACAAGAAAATGATTCAACTCCAGCAGAGAGTCCAGCAGAGGCAGTATCACAATTGGAGACCTCATCTTGCACTCTGAGACTAAGGAGTACAAACGTAATCACAAAATTCATAATCTTCTCTTTAATTTGTCAGATATTCAGATGCAGGCAGAAAAGTAGCAATTCTGGAGTCTAGAATTACCTTTAACTGCATCACTGTTATCTGCACAGGCAAAGTGGTTTTTGGTCAAGACCTCCTGAGAAGTCCTCAATTCCCATAGCCTTGTGCAAAATAATAACTATAATTGTTAAAGAGAGAAGGAAATGGTCTTCTAGAAGGTGGGCAGAAGATAAACAAAGCTTGGAAGTTGCCACAGAAACCTGCAGGAAGGTACAGGTGTGAAGAGAAAGGGGGCTTCATCTTTCAGGGAAAATTAGTAAATAAAGTTGGAAAATAACTGCACAGAGGCATTCTTTAATGTCCTCAATTTCCATAGCCTATTGGTGCAAAATAATGACTATAAACATTAAAGAGAGAAGGAAATGGTCTTCTAGAAGGTGGGCAGAAGATAAACAAATCTTGGAAGTTGCCACAGAAACCTGCAGGAAGATGCAGGTGTGAAGAGAAAGGGGGCTTCATCATTCAGGGAAAATGAGTAAGTAAAGTTGGAAAATAACTGCACAGAGGCATTCTTTAATGAGCCATATACTGTTTGCAAATTTTTCAAGACATCTTATGTGTTAAACTGACAAAGGAAAGGCAGAAACAACAGCTGCATTGTAATTTATGTGTAGAACAAGGACAGAGGAAAGCATTGTTGACAATGGAAGGTGTACCCTTACAATTGCTATGAAGAAACATTTGGATTCAGTCCAGAACCTCAGAAGATGCCAACCAGATCCAGAATATAGCTACACCCGCCCCCTTTGGGTATACAACAGTTATGTGCTTCAGCTTAATAGCTACCATTCATTACTTTGATTGTGTTTAGAAGTTCCTCCTAGCCAAAACAAACATGCACATGAAGAAATCTACAGCCAGGATGCTAGCCCTTTCCTCTCCTCAAAAACTAGCTCTATAAGCCTAAGGGGACTGTGGGCAGTAAGCATTAATCCCTTCATTGCTTTTGCAGGTAGCAGGATCTCCCACCATCCAGCTGTATTGCAAGTTCAGTCCTGAGTGTAGTTTGTGCATCCAGTGTTTTTAAAAAAGGAACATAAAATGCTCCTGAAGTAGCATCAACCCCTGGCATGTGCTTAAGCAGCTCTTGGGATCCCAGCCAAAGTCTAAAGCTGCCAGGTCTTGACTTAGAGACTCTGCCTGTAGTTTGAAGAGAGTACCGTGATAACTACAGAACATGTTTTGCTGATCTCTCTTATTGGACTGAGCTAGGGATGCCAGTCTTCAGGTGGGACCTGGGGATCCCCTGGAATTACAACTCGTCTCCAGACTACAGAGATCAGAATCCATGGATAAAATTGATGTTTTGGAGGGTGGATTCTATGGCATTGTACCCCCCTGGGGTCCCTGTCTTGCCCAGGCTCCACCCTCAAAACTCCAGGAGTTCCCTAACCTGAAGCTAACTACCAACCCCCTCTAGCTGACAGGGAGGACCTGGCAATTCTGGGCTAAGCAGATCCTTAGGCCATCTTCCTTCCTTCCTTCCTTCCTTCCTTCCTTCCTTCCTTCCTTCCTTCCTTCCTTCCTTCCTTCCTTCCTTCCTTCTATAGCAAGCAGCCTGTTATGATCTACTCCTGATCCAAGCCCTTCATCTTGAAAAAAGAATCTGAATCGGATGTCCTGCTTCACCAACCACATCCTCCTAGATTTGTCACTGCCAGGCCTCTGCCCTCAACCCACAGGAGCTTTCAGAGGAACAACACAAGCAGGGGAAGTGTTGATTGAAGTCATAACATTGGTTCTGGGTTTCACCTGGAAGTGATGTTGCAATGCTCTAGGAAGTACTGAGAACTCTAGATGAAGCCCAGAAGTGATGTCATAAAGTTGACCAAAGTCACTTTCATCCCATCTCCCTCTAGTACTCTGAGTACCAGTTGGGGATAGGACAACATTGCAAGGAGTCTGTCAGACAAAAACAGGCAAATGATAAGCCTACAGCCTCCCTTTATAAACCCCAGGACTCTCAGAAGTGTGGTAAGTTGTGGTGAAGATAATAATTATAATTATCATATGACATTGTGTGTAGAAAAGTGAGGAGATTCTAAGATTATCTGGCAGTCAAGAGTTCTAGCTCTTTAGCATTATGCAGCACTAGGTGGCAAGCCAGACTTGTTTTGGAGGCCAGAGACATTTCAGAGGTAGTTCTCCATTGTCTGCCTCTGTGTCATGACCCTGGCATTCCTTGGAAGTCACCCATCCAAATACTAGCCAAAGCCGACCCTGCTTAGCTTCCAAGATCTGACGAGATCGGGCTAGCCTGGGGAAGATGTATTATTTGGACAAACTGATCCTCATGGGGACACACATTATATTCACCAACTTTCCCTGTGTTTATACAATCCCAGTGTAGGGCGAAAAGAGCAATGTAAGCTTCTTTGGGTCCCCACTGGGGAGAAAGGCAGGAGAGAGAGAGAGAGAGAGAGAGAGAGAGAGAGAGAGAGAGAGAGAGAGAGAGAGAGAGAGAGAGAGAGAGAGAGAGAGACCGAGTAAAATAATTGTTATGAAAGGAAGAGAAAGGAAATCTCCTATATTGTTTTCTTTTTTTTCCACTGACCAGGCACAGTAGCTTGATTTCCTTCTGACTTCATGGGATGGACTGTTAGTGAGGAGTTAGATCTATACTAAGCCCATATGAGCTTGAAGTCATGTTTTCCAGAAAAACCAGAACCTTGTTTTCCTGGTATATATTCCTGGGTGCAGGAGGAAAGTATCATGCTGTTTGGTTGAAACTGGGTGAAACATGATACTGGACTAGATGGAACATCTGTCTGCTCTAATAGGACTCTTCTTATGTACTTTTCTTAAGAACATAAGAGAAGCCAATATTGGATCAGGCCAGTGGCTCATCCAGTCCAACATTCCATCACACAGTGGCCAAAAATACCAGTTGCCGTCAGTAGGTCCACCAGTGGGGTCAGGACACTAGAAGCCCTCCCACTTCTTCCCAGGTTTGCAGTCTCCACATGTTCTTGCATGTGTTAATTCCATGATCACAAGCCTTGCAAAATACTCCAATAATCCAGTTTGAAAGTTTCATGATGCATCTAGGAAAAAAGATGGATATACCTGGTGTGATTTAGATTCAGGTGTAAAATGGATTAGATTACATTACACCGAAAGCGGGGAAATCATCT
This sequence comes from Gekko gecko, assembly GCA_029375565.1. Lineage (NCBI taxonomy): Eukaryota > Metazoa > Chordata > Lepidosauria > Squamata > Gekkonidae > Gekko > Gekko gecko. The sequence goes on from JAPDNY010000004.1 coordinate 182,283,746, forward strand.
CCCTGCTCCAACTTCCATTCAGTTTGGGTGATAGTATTTTAGCAAGTGGCTGCCTTGTGCCTTTCTGCTATCCTTGATGCACTTTCATAAATCTCAGCTGAGAAGATCTATCATTCTAATGTGCATTGCGATCCCCTGCAAGATGATGCTTTCGATACAGCACAGCGAGAAGAGAATTTCCCATGGGGCAGTGGAGGTTGTGCCATTTATAAGCTGCCTAGATGTGCGCCAGATTTGTAGCAAACCCTTTGCTATACTTAACAGCAGAAGGGTATAAACCTATCAAGGTTCCAGCTGCATCACACAAGACTCATTTGGGTCCACTCGCTCTGCAAAAGCAATATGGGGAAGAACTCTGGAACAAACAAAAAAAAAGGGTTTTGTGAATGCCAAAGGCTAGATAGGTTGGGAGCAATATTAAAAAGCTGATCGTCATACAGGAAAACAAAGGAGTTCAGTGCCTTTGGTTCATTAATGTGATTAAAAACTACAGGTAGTAATAGTGATAGCTCTGTAGTTTCAATAGGTGTAGGTATCTGATGTATTTGCTGTATAAAGGTCAGGGCAGTATTATCCTTCTAATCTTAGTGAATAATGTAATCCTGAAAGCTGTGTAAATACAAGCAGAGCAAATTGGTCTCCTTTTATCCTCCCCAGGTAAGATCTTCCTCCACACCACCAATTTAGGAAAAAAGAAAAAAAAAGTATGTATGAATACTTTGTATCCCATTGTGAATTCAGCATTTCCTTTTTGTTAAGTTACCATTCTTGTCATTCTTTGGGTCATTCATTTTATACAAACACCAGATGCTCTACAAACCAAAAAAAAGAGAGCCTTATGTACTTCCAGAAGGAAGTTTTTTCTGCGGTCTCACCACAGAGACAGGCTGTGGTTCAGTGGCAGCACATCTGCTTTGTATGCAGAAGGCTGCAGATTCAATCCCCAATATCTCCATTTAAAAGAATCAAGGAGTAGGTAATGTGAAGGATCTCCAACCTGAGACCCTGTAGAGCTGCTCCCAGTCTGAGTAGATCATACTGATTGTGATGGACCAATGGTTTGATTCAGTATAAAGCACTTTATTTATTTCAGTATAATGCACATTATTTTTGTTTGTTTGTGGGGCAGTGATGCTCTGTATTCTTGGTGCTTGCGGGGCAACACTGGGAGGGCTTCTGGACTTCTGGCCCATCTGGTTGACCTCCTGGTGGCACCTGGGTTTTGGCCGCTGTGTGACACAGATTGTTGATGGGCCGTTGGCCTGATCCAACATGACTTCTCTTGTTCTTATGTTCTTACCTTCGTATGTGTTTGTATGTGTTAGAGTGCCATACAAGAATCTGGGAAACTCAGGTTCAAATCCCCTCTCTGCAATGAAGCTTTCTAGGCGATTTGGGGCCCGTCACACCCTCTCAGCCTCACCTGTTTCACAGTGTTTTGGTGAGGATAAAATGAGGAAAGAAGAACCATAGATACCACCTTGAACTCCTTGGGGGAAAGGTGAGATAAAAATGCACCGGGCAGTAAGATAAATAGACTCTCCAGGGAGTGATATATTCGAAACCTTACTCCATAAAAGAAAATTTTCCCAGTGATGGCTGGTTTCTCTGAAAGATGGGGGGACTCAGGCCCGTAGCTACAGTGGGGCATCTCGGGGCCTGGCCCCCTGACTTACTGCCAAGGCCCCCTGACTTCCCATCCAGCCCAGGTGCTCTCTTGGAGGTGTGTGCAGGGGTCTGTGTGGGGTGCCCCCTGAATTATTTAAAGGCCCCCTCAATTGAAAAAATTCCTGGCTAAAGGCCTGGGGGGACTACAAATCCACCAAGCCATCATCAGAACTTAAAGATCCAACTGACAGGGGCTCTGATCGCATACACTAAATAATCCACTACCAGTGTACTTTCCAACTGGATTTTGCCAGTTCACACAGTAAAATACAGTTGGAAAGTGCACTGGAAGTGGATTGAAAGTGGATCATTTAGTGTGTGTGACCGCAGCCAGAGACTGGTGACAAAAAGATACAGCCTGTTCCTAAAAACTCTGCTCATATAAGACTTTGTTTCTGCAAATGAGCCCCTGTTGTCAATGCCCCTAGAGTTTAGGTGTACAGGAGGCTTCCTAGAAAGAAGGCAGTAAGTCTTTAAGATTTTTAAATGATTTTTCTTATTATATTTAGTGGCCTGTACTCCACCACTCCAAGCAGTAACGATTGAAGCTTTCCTCCATTCCGAGGAGCCTTCCTCCAACTTCAATGGCTCTTCTGCCAGTGAAAGCACCATTTAGTTCATTGGAGGCAGCCTTCAGACTTTGGTGAGTTGGGTGGTAGGATACAAGTGATTATATTTATTTTTGTTTGTTTACATCATTTCCGTCCCACCTTCCTGCCCAATCAGAGCCACCCAAGCATCTAACAAATAAAAGTAGAGCATTATAAAAAGATATGATTAAAAAAAACAATTAAAACCAATGCTAAAACACATCTATAAAAACATACAAACAGCAATTAAAACAGGTCGAGAAGGAAGGAGGTCGCTGACAAAAGAAAGAAGTCCTCATCTGCTGGTATAAGATCGAAGGGTATGTGCTTAATGTGTGTTAGATGTGTGTGTGTGTCTATTTTTTTTTTTTACTTGTTTTCATTAGTTTCAGTTTTGAACTTCGATCTTGTTCCCCCCTCTTTTTTCAGAAGAAATTCTCAGGGATTGTTTTCTTACTCAGTGGATCCTTCCTGCCAACTTGTAGGTAAATAGACAATGATTAGCACTCTTGCTCAGGAAAATTTGGCAACCACCAGAAAGCAGGCAGGCAGGCAGGAGGGAAAAGGTACAGGCAGTTTGTGGTGTCCCAGGAGGACAGGAAACATTACGGACTAGACAGAGCTGGCCCCAAGACTCTCACAATTCACTTTCTTTCACAACACCCAGATACATCATAGCAATTGCAATCACAAAGTAAACTGTGAAAGAACCTGTAAATACTCAGGTTGTGGTCACACTGGAGTGGAGACTTGGCACAATATGGTGCCACCTCTAATTGTAGTAATCTAAAGGGCTGCGAGGCATATCATCCAGACAGCACACCCTGCTGTGGACTACCCACATGGACATCCCATGGTCAAGCATCCACATTGCTACAGCGCCTCAGACATGGAGAGTGCTGCCCGGGAATGGATCTGCAGGTTCAGACTGCCAAATCCATTCTGCATGCGCTCCCCTGTGTTCAGACATCCGGCCATGCTCAATGAATGTACAGGGAACCCAAAACACCACTTGTGATGTGGTGCCTTTTTAACCTGGCTCCAAGTCATCCTACGATGGGGTGAATATGCCAGGGGAATGCCTGACAGATGTGGCTGTGTGACTGCACCCATTTGACCCAGAGGGGAGGAGTGGCTGCATTGGGCCAAACTACTCATGTGATCACAGCCTCAGTCTCTCAATAAGAGAGTCTGATGCTTGCAAAGAATACAAAAAGCCTTCTTACAATAGCATAATAATTTATGGAAATACTGTGCACTGAAATCTGTCACTGCAATCCTCTTCTGTGGTAAAAGTGTACTTCTGCTGGTTGGACAGCATCGCTGTCATTTATGTTGCCTGATCACTCACACTCTTTCTTTTCACTCTCCTGTTTCCACTATCCCGGCCAAACTGTGAAAACACTTGCACTTGAATAACAAAGGTTAACATGGGAGAGGAATTGTGGGAAGACAGATGCCAACTATTAAAGATCCAGGCTGAGCCTTTCTCTCTTGTGGCAGATACTTAAAACACAGGCATGGCCATGGTTGTGAGCCTTTTGGCTAATTTTCTCAGATTAAATCCAAACCTGCCCTTCCAGTTCAGTTTGGTGTGATCAGATTACACAAAGAGAAACTTAGTGGAGCTCAATTGAATGGTTGCTTAGTTTATTTCAGCATGTGTTGTTAAGACTGCACAATATGTACTCTGAGACAGTGGAGTTGTCAGCTGATTCTTGTGTCCAGGTATCTGGATTTGACCCTACAAAGGTGTGCATATGCCATTTTGACTTTAAAAAACACCTTTGTTTGCACTTTTTGTAAAATAGCATGTCTAATAGATCCTTCAAAAGGGCTTCCAAGAGGAAATAAGCAGAACTGCCATGAACACTTTGATCCCAACAGTAAAGAGGAAATACTCAACTTGACACAGCTGCTCGTTGTATTTTTTCCAACAGTAGAAATGAAATGAAATACATTCAGCGCAGCAGATTTTGTACAACCCCATAGGGTTTTCAAGGAAAGAGACTAACAGAGGTGGTTTGCTGTTGACTTCTTCTGCATAGTGGCCATGGAATTTGTGGGTAGTCTTCTGTTCAAATTCTAACCAGGGCCATTCCTGCTTAGCATACAAAATCTGATGATCTCGGGCTAGTCTGGGTCATCCAGGTCAGGAGAGGGAGACGGTGACTGGTGTTTAACAATTATTGAACATTTTTAAAAATGACTGAGAGCAAAACTGTGGAAAAGTAGGCAGATGAGATATCAACACAATTTCATTTGGGGTCATAAAACTATATACAAACCATATACTTAAAGTACTATATACTTAAAACAATATACAATGTTATTGTATTTTTTGGTTTTATTGCATTTTAACTTATGTATACCACCTTGAGCCAGTCTGTACTGGCCAGGCGGGATACAAGTTGGAAGTATCCAACTTTTTATCCCACCTTTATCCCACCTTTCCCCCCAAGGAGAACCAAAAGCACCTTGCATCATTCTCCTCTCCTTCCATTTTATCCTCACAACAATCCTCCAAAGTAGGTCAGGCTGAGAGTGTAGGATGGGCCCAAGATCCCCCAGCAAGCTTCCACGGTGGTGTGGGGATTCAAACCTGGGCCTCCTAGATCCTAGCCCAACGCTTTAACCACTACACCACACTGACATGCAAAACCACAGAATATTTGAGGCTCGAGCAATCAGTTATCAGATCAAATAATCCCGAGTGGAAGTGGTTTCCTTTCACGCAGATATGTCCTCATGAGGCTAAGTCCCAGAACCAACCAACCCTCCTGTGTATGATGTTTGTTCGTTGTTGTTGTTGTTCAGTCGCACAGTCAAGTCCAACTCTTCGTGACCCTATGGACCACGTCATGGCCATGGACCACATCACGTTTGTACAGTGTCCCTAAAGAGAGGGAGGAAGAGAGAGAAGAGGGAGGAGGCTAGGGGAAGGAACAGAATATGGGACTGAGGTTTTCTCTGAACAGGACTCAAAAAAGGAAGCTGGAGCAGAGGGCAGGGGAATTGGGTAGAAGAGGGAGGAGATTAAGGCAAAGTTGCATACATTGCCTGTTCTGGCAGTGTTCCAAAGTGGCAAGAGAAAAAAATTGATTGAAGAAGTCCAATTCATAAGCAAAGGTGGTAGAGGGACTGTCTGGGATGTCAATGGTTGCTTATTTGTATCCATTCTGCTCATTCTAGGATCTTCCCTACATTGGGAAATCTGGGGTTGTCCTGTGAGGGAATTATAAGGACCTGTCCTGCCATTGGAAGGATTATTAGGATCCAAGCTGTCATTGGACAATTGGTATTTTCCTCTGTTGGAAATGCTAATAGAAAAGGGGTCTGAATCGCATTATTAAATTATCCGTGTAACAGGTACGACTAATACCTGGCAAAAGTAGGTCAAGAGACAGGTAGATGTTCCTGGCCATGTGTTTGTTTTTACAGAGGGCTTTGTATTGCAAGGGAGATTCTTGAATGATCTGAGGGTTGAGTAATATCCTGTCATCATCAAGGCTACATTTGTCATCTGCTCACTGATAGGCAACCTGTACCCTAAATGGTCTGAGGAGCAACAGGAAAAAATGGGGGAATAGTGTTGATGGTAACACTCTAGGATTTTCCCCAGCTGATATGGTAACAACCAGAGAGGCTGGTAAAGACAAGAGAGAATTCCTACAGTGTCACAGAGGATGTGACATCACATTGTGGAGGCTGGGGTGTGATGTCACTTCCTGGTGACTCTCTGTGAATCCCTCCAATCTCCATGATCTTTACCACAGAGAAGGGAAAATTGTTAGATTGTCACAATCAGTGTTATTCTGCCCATTTTTTTTCTCCTGCTCCTCAAATCATCAAACAAGAGGACCTGATGCTTGAGTGGTGGTTTGTTTGCTATAGGGGGCAAATGGCAAGCCTACCTCAAAGTGTTTGGGTTCAGGGGAAGCTCACTAATGAAAACAAATGCTGAAATACCTAGGATTACCACATCTAAAGCCTGCACCTGTAGCCTTAAGGCAAATATTCAGAGGCCTGGTCTTTTCTTCTTCTCTGTTGTAGACCATTCATCTGCCCTTCTCTCCAGCAACTGGGAATTTGGTCTGTAGCTGAGGGTTATCTTACAAGAGTTGAAAATGCCAGCTGAACTTGCCCTATAATTTCACACCATTTGTGATACATTTTTGAAACGTTTGGACATTGGGACTATGGCATATTCACATTTTCTCCAGCTGAGTACTAAGAGTCTCCCTTCAGACCTGTCTTTTATTTGTTTTTATAAAGTGAACATAGTGTAAATATCAAATAACAAACTGATTGACAACACACTGCATTGTACTGATATAAGTGAACTAAATTCTCATGGCGAGATAAGGAAGGGGAGGAAGACTGCTGTTGAGGCTCTGCACAGGATTTTGGTTACTAGGACTCTGACCTATTGATTCTGTTTTCAGGGATTTCAGGGGTTGAGGACAGGGTGCATGGATGGTGGTGACCTATATTAATAATTGTTTTATGTTATCTTTTATATCAAAGGGAGATATTCTTCCGGCTGCATACCACTGTTCATGTACATAAACTGCAATAGCAATGGCATAAATTGCTAGAGAGAGAGAGACCAAAATTGATAAAAGGAATGCCTGTAGCTTTAACAAATGTTGCCCTCAATTAACTTTGCTATGCAACTACACAGCTTTAAAGTCTTGGTTTCTGTCAGTAAAAGGCAGGGCCTGTTTCAGGGATCTTTTGGCCTTTGAGGGAATTAACTGTCAATTTGTTGTCATCTGCTGTTAATTTTATGATGGAACCCGCTCTGAGCCCACTTGCAGAGAGGGTGGGATACAAATCAAATAAACCAATGAATGAATGAATGAATGAATGAATGAATGAATGAATGAATGAATGAATGAATGCCCTGCATAGCTTCTGAGATCAGATGAGATTGGGCTATATCATGCACCCTCCTTCCTTCACAACACAGTAGCATGTACAAATGGTTGTTTTGAAGGCTGAGTCCATATCATATTAAGGAAATACGTACTTGTAGAATATTTTGCTCACTAGTTCCAACTCTTCCTAGCAAATGTGTATGTTCTTGTTCTTTGCAAATGACCTGATCATTCTTCAAAGTATTTTCACATAATTTTTCTTTAACATATATGTACGTGTGTGTACAAACTGCCGTCACCATTATGCTTCTACAAAAGGGCAAATCATGATTCATCTCTTTACTGAGCATTCCCCTAATTTGTTAAGTGTGAAGATTACTGCACACAAAGAATATTACCATGAGTTATCCCTGCTTTTTGTTCTTTGATGGGTAACAAATGTCCAATGGCTCGAGAACGGTTTTATGAATCCATTCGTGTTGAACTGGATGCAGCGAAGCAAAGAAATTTCACTGCTTGTAGATCAAAGTTACTGGTTTGGCTATTTGTATTATTTATGTTACCCACACATTGCATTCCTTACAAATGCATACATGAGTTAGGAGGGATATTATTTGCAATAAATTCAAAAAGGCTGTTATGGCTAGAATGAAATTCATGGACTACATCGCCAACCCTCTGTCTGTTAACATATTACTCATACCATTGCATGGGAGATTAAATTCTGAAGGAGTTTTCAGGTTGATTTTAAGAAACAGGCAACATTAATTATTCTTCACATTCAGGAATATGCAAAAGGATAAATGTAGCAGTCCAGAAAGCAATCAGAATACACATCTGCAGCATGGCAGCCAGACTCATGATTAACTCTTCAGTAGGAGTTTAGGTTACATTATATCTACAATTGTCTAGACAGCATAGGATGTCATAGGCAAGGAATGAATCCATGAAAATGAGTGGCATTTTCCATACTTCTAATCTTTTAGACATCACTTTAGTCTTTAGGGATTACATTCTGGAACGAAGACAAGAACAAAAAAGAAGAAAAGGCTGGACATTTATTTCACTGATAGCTCATTTCCGTGTGGGGAAAAAAAATCTTATACCACATTCTTAGCATACACAACATGTTGCGTGCCCTTCATGTGAATTATATATATGGGTTTTCTGGAGGACCTAGCAGCCTGGCAGGGTTGGACAGTTGGAGATGCCTTGACTCTTCCTGCCTTCATCAATTGATTGATTGATTGATTGATTGATTGATCAATTGGTGCATCATCTTTTGACTTTACTCTTCTACCAAGGATCTCCGAGCAGGACATATGAGTTCTTCCTTTCTCATTTGATCCTCACAATGATGGCCAACTGAAGAGGGTTAAGGTGACAGAGTGTGACTGACCCAGTGAATTCTATGGCAGTATGGGGGCGTGAACTTGGGTCTCCCAGATTCTAGTCCACCATTCCAAAACTATGCTACACTGGCTCTAGAAATTTATAGATAGCATTGCTAGGTAACATATCCTAAGCCAAACAAAGAACCAATATATTAATTCTTCATTTTGATTGTTAATGTTTTGTTTCCTGCCCAGAAATATTATGAGGTCCATCTTTATTTGAGAATGTGGGAACTGCATTTTCTTTGGCGGTATGAACTGAGCAAAAGCTTCACATTGAGTTTTGAAAAGTCTCTCTCTCTCTCTCTCTCTCTCTCTCTCTCTCTCTCTCTCTCTCTCTCTCTCTCTCTCTCTCTCTCTCTCTGGGCAGAGTACAGGGAGGGGGATGTCAATTGCTTGCTAGCCTCACCCACTAAGGCTTTTGAAGTCCGAATGGTAGGCATGGCAAGATAGAGTTGCACACATATACCCATTCAGCTGCAAAAAATGGACATCTAGCAGGGAACAGAGATTTGGAAGACTTAGAGTGCTAGAAAGACTTCAGGAAAAACCTTCTGGAGAATTCATGAAAAACTTCTTTAACCTGGCTTGATCTGACCAGTGGGAAGGGAAAGAAAGATGATAAAACACCTGGACATGAGGAGAATGCTGTCTTTTGGGCTAATTCCAGTGAGGCAGATAGAGCTTTCATCTCAAGTCTGCTGAAGGTGGCCATTGCTATGTGTAGGAATGCAGGCCTGAGGAGAGGCTCCAAGGTAACAGGAACCATTTTGAATCATGGTAAACTTTTATGCTAAAGAGTCTGCCTTAGAATAACATATGCTAGGGCATGTACAGATGGAGGAACAGAGGAACTGGATTTTACCCTTTTGTTTTGGATCCCTTGGCTGCTATTGCTGTGAGAATTTTCTTTTTAATAAATGTTTTATGATGTTTAGTGCTGGTAGTGGTTCTCTATACCAATTTGGCTAACACAATCTCCATTGCTTCCAACATGTTATTTTAGAAAGAATGACAGGAAGGAGGGGAGGGGCAGTCATTTGTCAAGTAGGTATTCCACCAGTGGCACATAATTGTGGTAAGCTGTCCCTGTGCTGAGTAACAGGAGATACATGTATGAGGCAAGCCCTTAAAATGGTGATCAAGGACAAGGAAACTGGGAGCCCTGTCCCTCTCAGCAGGCCATTGCTACAAAGGCCTGGTGGTGGCAGTGGGTGAATTGAGAGAAAAGCCCTTCCAGGTGTTGGGAAGGCCAGGTGGGTGGCACGCAGGCCTATAGCCAGGAATTTCTAAGTCGGGGGGGCATTTAAATTTCTCATGGGGCACATGGCACTGGCTAATTTCAATAATTTAATTATAAATTCAATAATTTAATGTTAATACTGTACAATTAATTATTAAGTATTCAAAGGTGGGAGGTGGAGCTGAGCCCCACAGATAAAAAGGGAAGGGGGGAGAGGAATCCTCACCATTCAAAGGTGGGAGGCAGAGCTGAACTCTGAAAATAAAAAGGGAAAGGGGGTGGGAAGAGGAATGGAAGCAAAAATCATGGGCTCCAAAGCTGAGGGAAGGATTGGGCAGTGCGGCACTTGCTTTGTCGACTTGGGAACTGGAGGGATGAAGGTGGTCTGGGATTGCTTTGCTGGCCAGCAAGCAATGAGAGAGAGAGCAGAGCAGCAGCATGGGGATAATCCAACCCAAGGGGCTTGACTTGAGGTAAGAGAGAGCAGCAGCAGCGTGGGATTGGAGGCAGGGCTTGCCTTGCTGGCTGGCAAAACACAAGAGAGAGCAGTGGCATGGGATTGGTGGGCCAAGGGCACGGGGCGTGCCTTGCCCAGAGAGAGCATCAGGCAAGAGAGGGTGGCACGAGGCTTGCCAGTGGTGGTGACAAGTGCAATAAATAAAATTAAAAATTGGAAGTCGAGGGGCCTGGGCTGGGTGGGAAGTTAGGGGGCCTTGATGTTGGGGGGCTGGGCCCCAAAAGACTCCAATGTAGCTATGGGCCTGTTGGTACGTGCCAAGCAGAAGCCTTGGGCAGCCACTGGTGCCCAACTGCCTTGGAGAATAAGGTAGAAGAGGGCCTGCATGTCAGACAGGGGCTGTTCTGCCACAGACAAACTGCCTAGATTAATTGCCTGTTTAGAATGGATTTCAAGCCCAGATTAGTATGTAAACTTGGAACTAATTTACTGGGCCAGAAAAAAAGTTCTTCCTTGTGTTTTGTGTCTGTTCTGGGTATGGACTTTGCAAATTTCTCAGTGAATCTGTTCAGTAAACAAGCTTATGTTGTTTGACATTCATGGTCAGACTGTGAGCCAGACATATAGTTCAATTGCATCAAACAATTAGAACAGCTGCCGAATACTAATCTTGCAGTTGCCTAACACACTTACAGCTGATCCAGGGATCAGATGTGTTGGAATATGCAAGCATCTCCACTTGTATTATGAAAGAGTTAATCTGTGGCCTGTATTTACAAATAGTAGTCAATCAGCATAGAGCCAATTAGACATTGTGTAGAAGTTCCCACTAGAGAAGTAGGAGGTAGTATTCTAAATAAGGGGGGACAAGTTTCTCTATTGGTTAAACAGACTTATTGGGGTTATTGCATGCTCTTCGTAACATAGACAGTTTTGGGGAACTTTCCATTTCTTCGTTCTAGAGATCCCTAGGGTTTTAGCAAGCATGGTGTTCAGATCAGGAGAAGATAGACTGTTTGATCTTTATTCCAATGTACCCCTCCCTTTTTTATATCTTAGTAAAGTGTTTTCTTTTTAATCAAACACACAAGACCATGTGCTGCTTTTATTATGCTGTACATTTTTAGTGCTCTGCTAATTTTTTCCCAACAAGATGGAATCAGGTTCTTACCCTGCCCATTCAGCAAAATAGCTATACTGTAAAATTGCAAAAGCCAGAGGAGAAAGAATTCATTTCTGTTCCTTCCTCTCCAAGCTGGGCTGAGACAGATGTAGTGCTTTCAATTTCTGTATTACAAAAGATAACAAAATGCTCCTTTCTCTTTCCTCCTGGGGACAGAAGCAAAGCTTTCTTAATGTCTGCATTGCAAAAGGAAATGAGAAAATACCTTGTTTCTTTTCCTCCTTCCAAGCTAGGTAGGGACAGATGCAATACTTTTAATCTCTGTATTGCAAAAGGGAGAAGACAACTTGTTTTTCATTGCAGGCCAAGCTGACAGCTCATCAGTAGGGAGTTGCCTTCTGATAGCTCTAAGCAGTGTTCCCTCTAAGCTGAGTTAGTGTGAGCTAGCTCACAGTTTTTTAGCCTCTGGCTCACACATTTTTGTCTTAGCTCAGGAAGGATGCCTCCAGAGCAAACTAATTTATGCAGTAACCAACTTGCTCACTCACAACTTTAATGCCAGTAGTTCAGAAAGTAGAATTTTTGCTCACAAGACTCCACAGCTTAGAGGGAGCATTAGCTCTAAGTAGCCTGTTCCTCTGAGTACTAACAAGTTGCAAGCAGTTGAACATCTTTCATTTAACTGTCTGCCTGATCATCACTGGCAAATGGGAATTAAGCCAAACTGGCAGGTGTTCAAATATCCCTAATTAAGGGGGCATCCAAATGACCAGACCACTACTGTAGCGGAGGTGATAAAACTACTGATGTTGCTATGAAAGATGACAGAGTTTGAGAGTGAGTGGGTACTTGTAGCTTGCTGCAGAGTAATAGTTTTGCCTGGGTCTGTTTGGGTCTTTTGTCTAGTCTGTTGCTCATTGAGCAAGGTCTGTTTGCCTTGGGCTGACTGCAGGCCTCACCCTCTGCTGTTGCTACTGTGAGGCGGGGGCTGTGGGCCTCTGAACTATAAGGCTTCTCCTAGGTAGCATCACAAACTGAAGGGCAAGAGTCAAAGGGCTCTTGCAGGTGTTGTTAATTGGTTTTTCAGTCTGCATATCTCTTATCATCTTCAAGGACAAAGATGGAAGCCTGTTAATTAGCTTCTCAGGGGAACTTGTGATCTGTGATGGGAGAAGGGAGATTGGGACTGGTGAGGTAATCTTCCAGAGGTTTCTCTTGGAGACAGGTTCTGATTGGATGTCATCATTACCTGATGTGCTGGGCCAAATATTATAATTGGACTGTGGCCGTGAAGACAGGAGGCTAGCTGAGATTTTCACAGACTGTAGGCCAAGACTATGACCTGCAATTGCTAGAAATGTAGATAACACTGATTTGAGGCATGCCTCTCGAAATGAAGGCTTGAGCCACCTAACACAGTTTTTATGATTTATGATTAGGTAATTGTAGCTAGCTTTGTTGTTTACCTTTCTGTGTGGTTTCAGAGTAATGTGTTGTCAGTAATTTCTCTTTATTAGCATTCTCCACATAAACTTCATAAGTATTTTTAAGAGCAGTGTGGTTCTTGTGTGCACTTGCCCTGGAAACCCATGAGGATGAACCTTGGGCTTCATTGACATAGTGGTACCTATCTTTGCCCTATGCCAGCTGCACCCATATTCCTCCTTGCATGCCCAGACTAGTGAACAGCAGCCAGAGCACAGCAGCACCTGGCTCCACACTATACAACTGGCACCCATATTTCCTCTCTCCAGCCCCACCTGTGCCCAGGTCAGATTTCAACTAATAATTGAATAACAAATCAAACTAATTTACAGAATTTCATACTACATGCATTATCTCCCAAACTAAGGGAAAAGGCCATTTAAGAGCCTTTATGATTTCCAAGCCCACTGTACTGAAATGGCATAGCATTTTCAAAGATCCGTCTAAATAATGTGAAGATGAAGCAGGAGTACAGGGCTCTTGTAGGAAGCAAATGGGTCACACCCATGATAAATGCACACACTTAACCCACCTGAAAGCTCAAGCAGGTGTAAGCAGCCTATAAAGACACCAGCATCTAAGATCACATGTTCACAATACCATGAAGAATCTGTCCGTACTATGGGTGTGAGTTATGTGCTGTAAAGTCGCTTCAGACTTATGACAAAGCTGTGAATTAATGACCTCCAAAGCATCTGATTGTTAACAACTTTGCTCAGGTCTTCCAAACTGAGGGCTTCCTTCATTGAATCAATCCTTCTCAGACTGGGTCTTCCTCTTTTCCTGCTGCCTCCAACTTTTCCTAGCACTATTGTCTTTTCAAGTGAGCCTTGTCTTCTCATGGTGTGACCAAAGTATGATAGCCTCAGTTTAGTCATTTTAGCTTCCACAGAAAGTTCAGGCTTGATTTGAGCTAGAACCCATTTATTTGTCCTCTCAGCTTTCTATAAAACTCACTCCATAAAGCATATGATCCATAAAACTCTCCTCAAACATCATTATAGGCTACAAGTTAGTTTCCCCAACAGGGCAAATAGTGCCTCTTGGGGAGAGGGCTATTTTAAGTTGGGAAACTGATATGAGGTGAATGGCTTAAGTTCCCTCTCCCTGTGCACTGTGGTCCTAATGTGCATTGCCCCCCCTCCATGCTTGAGAAATACGTTCTGAGCACAGAGCTCACAGTGTGTGTCTAATTGCCATAGGAAGAAGGTAACTTAGGTCTTCAGTTTGTGGCTGTTGGGGCACCGCCTTTCAGGGGGGCCTTTTTGGCAGACAAATGTGGCTTTGTATATTGTTTGGGGTTGGCCTCTGGATGCTTGCCCAAGACAGTAAGGTCGCAATTAGTACACCATATATGCAACTGATTTTTTTTAATGCAATCTAATTTGTTTTTTGTAATTGTATATGTTCATGCGCATATGTGCATGCATGTCTGGAAGTCACAGCTGACTTCTGGTGACCCCTAGTGGGGCTGGGAGGCAAGGTGGCTTGCTGCCTGCCCTAATATTCCTTGGAGGCCTCCCATCCAAGTACTTGCCAGGGTCGGCCCTGCTTAGCTTCTGGGATCTGACGTGACCAGGCTTTCCTGGGCTATTGAGGTCAAGGTACAATCAAATTTTTTTTGAAAATGAGTTACATCTTCAATCCACAATGTAAACCCTAAAGGAAAATGGCAGCCAGGTATGGTCAGATGTTAAAATGTTCATATTTAGATTGAAAATATCCTAACTATGACTCATGTATCACTTCAGCTTTTGAACCACTATACTGAAGCTTATACTCATGTAGTTTATAGACAATATTATTCTAAATATTGATTTCTTATTCTAAAGATCAACAGATAGTTTAATTGCTCATTGCAAGTTGACATCAAGGTTCCCTATCACTACAATATAATTTCACAAAGGATAGTTTAGTAACTCCAGAGAGCCATAGTTTTCCTTTCAGTTCTCTTTTCTCTCCCTGGAATTTTAAGCACAAAATGCAAAGATGAAGGGAATTAGTGTTTCTAGTTTGATCATCTAGGATTGAATTAATGAATATATTAAGCCTTAAAATATCTGTCCATATAACACTCCAATTGCAATTTTAATTAGGTTTGCATTATCTTTCATTTTTGTTGTTGTTGTTGCTAATGTCAATTATTTTGTAGCGAAACAATCAACACAGACTTTTTCTTACTTCGCAATGGATGGCCACTTCTTTTCCAGAAGATGATATTATATCGAAAAACAGCAAGCACAAGGGTTAGAGGAATTAAATATTAATTTGGCTGTCTTTCCTCCAACACCATCTCCCCGATTACCATGGATATTGGAGCAGGAGGGCAGCTTTCATTCAATAGCCAAGCGTCAAAGCTCTGATTTTTCCACATTCACTTGATTGCTGGCAGCTTAGCAATAAGTGCAGTTTTAAGAGGGGGGAATGGAGCACATTAGTACAGGTTCTGAAAGCAAAACCATTTTTTATCGAAAAAGTTCACCTGCAATTAGAATTTGCAAGTGGAAAGCTATCATTGAGAGTTAAGCTGTTATTTTTTTTTTTTTCTGGAATGCAAATTTTAACTTGGTAGCTGCCAAAAGTGGGCTAACTAAAGGCAGTGCTACTTGTTAG
This sequence comes from Gekko gecko, assembly GCA_029375565.1. Lineage (NCBI taxonomy): Eukaryota > Metazoa > Chordata > Lepidosauria > Squamata > Gekkonidae > Gekko > Gekko gecko. Next base: position 182,299,199 of record JAPDNY010000004.1, read on the forward strand.
CTTTTGCTGTTTATAAACACGCAACAGGCCTGCAGACGGTATGCAGTTCCCCAACCCAAACACTCTTTGGCTGTCTTCCAGGGGCTGGATGAATTTTTGGGATTTGCCTCTGAAAGCCAAAAACGGTGTTGTTGAAACCAGTTTGGTGTAGTGGATAAGATTGCAGACTCTCATGTAGGAAAACTGGGTTTGATTTCCCACTCCTCCACTTGCAGCTGCTGGCATGACCTTGAGTCAGTCACAGCTCTCTCAGAGCTGTTCTGGAAAGAGTAGTTCTCGAGAGAGCTCTCTCAGCCCCACCTACCTCACAGGGTGTCTGTTGCGGGGAGGGGAAGGGAAAGGGATTGTAAACCACTCTGAGGCTTCCTTGGGTAGTGAAGGGTGGGGTATAAATCCAATCTCTTCTTCTTCTAATGGGACATAATAACATAACTGAGGGGTTTTGTTCCTTGTTGTGGGTCACAGCATTGTTGTGAAGGTTTACCAGAGGAATTTCCATTGGGGGTGCAATCCACTAAGAAGGTGTCCTCTACAAGATACACGCGGACATGAATAGGTGATGAGCAAGAGTGGTCCATCAAAATCACAGACAAAAAAGTCACTAGAGGGACATTAGAATGCTCCCTTTGTTCCCTGGTCTCAGAATACAGAGCAGTGGTTCGATGTTCACATTCATGAAACCCCCTTGCCATTGAACGAAATTGAATCTTTGCTGTAACTGCATGTCTCCTTGATGGAAGGATGTCTTATCTGATAAGTAAACTGCGCCTTAGATTTCTGTTTCCTCCTGGTAGTCTGGGAGAAAACCAAATTAGCTTTACCTTGCTTGCAGCTGGGGTGATCTTAGCCAATGGGCAGCAGAGGCAGCTGTGGTGAGCCCCATGCTTAGATGTGTGTGGAACCACTCACAATGATCCCAATGGATGGTGGAAAAGAAGAAAAAAATAGTAGGCTCCCAACATCACTGCTTGTACTTGTCCAAGACTTGGATCACCTGTTCATTGTGATAACCACTATGCCAGGTTTGGGCAGCCAGTTTGGCAGCAGCTGCTTGCTCCCGTTCCATCTGAGACTCGGGCAGCCCGCTTCTGGAGACTGCTTGCACCCCCTTCATATGGGACCGGGGACACTCCTTGCTTGACCCCAGCAGAGGGTTCAAATGATTCTGAGACCCCATCCTGACTGGCCCCCAGAATCATTAAAACTGCCCTGCCTTGCAGTTTTCCTAATCAATGTTTCCTCCATTACATGAGTTTGTCAGTGTCTTGTTTGCTTTCTTGGAATTCATGTCCCCGTCAAAGCATCCAGAGCTTCACACAGAGGATCTATTCTATTCCAATGCCAAGCCAGTATTTCTGGTTACGCTATGTGATCCTGCTGGTGTACTTTCTCTCATGGTAAGCAGAACACAGTTACACGAGAACAAAGTTTGAGTCCAGTGGCATCTTTAAGACCAGATACTTTGGCCATCAAATGAGAAGGGAGCACTCACTGGAGAAGACCCTGATGCTGGGAAAGACTGAAGGTAACAGAAGAAAGTGACGGCAAAGGATGAGATGGATTGACAGTGTTACCGATGCAACGAGCATGAAATTGAGCAAAGTCCAGAGGATGGCGGAAGACAGGAGGGCCTGGTGTGATGTGGTCCATGGGGTTGTGAAGAATCTGGCTCAACTGTGCAATTGAAGAACAAGAAATCAGTGGGATTTCTTTCCTGCCATCTTATATACTGAAGGTAATGTGTTTTTATTTACTGGAAACTGCCAGATTGTTTTAACTCTATTTTAAATTGAGATCTGTATATTATTTCATTGTGAGCCACCCTGAGCCCACTCCAGGGAAGGGCAGCCTAGTAAGTCTAATTAAATAAATAAATAAACAATAAATAAATAATCTCACTACACATTCTAAGTCACTCAGTTCTCACTTATATCCAGAAATCAAACTTTGTTGGTCTTCGTTGGTCACTGGACTCAAACTTAAGAACATAAGAGAAGTCAATGTTGGATCAGGCCAATGGCCCATCCAGTCCAACACTCTGTCACACAATGGCAAAAAATACCAGGTGCCCTCAGGAGGTCCACCAGTGGGGCCAAGACACTAGAAGCCCTCGCACTGTTGACCCCCCCAAGCACCAAGAATACAGAGCATCACCTGCCCCAGAGTCCCTATCATACCTTGTGGCTAATAGCCACTGGTGGACCTCTGCTCCATATGTTTACCTAATTCCCTCTTGAAGCCATCCATGCTTGTAGCTGCCACCACCTCCTGTGGCAGTGAATTCCATGTGTTAATCACTCTTTGAGTGAAGAAGTACTTGCTTTTATCTGTTCTAACACGACTGCTCAGCAATTTCATTGAGTGCCCATGAGTTCTTGTATTGTGAGAAAGGGAGAAAAGTACATCTTTCTCTACCTGTTCTATCCCATGCATAATCTTATAAACCTCGATCATGTCACTCCTCAGCCATCGTTTCTCCAAGCTAAAGAGCCCCAAGAGCTTTAACCTTTCTTCATAGGGAAAGTGTTCCAACCAATGTTCCCTCTAAGCTGAGTTGGTGTGAGCTAGCCCACAGTTTTTTAGCCTCCGGCTCACAGATTTTTGTCTTAGCTCAGGAAGGACAGCTGCAGAGCAAACTAATTTATGCAGTAGCCAAATTGTTTGTTCACAACTTTAATGCCAGTAGCTCACAAAGTAGAATTTTTGCTCACAAGACTCCACAGCTTAGAGGGAACATTGGTTCCAACCCTTTGATCATTCTAGTTGCCCTCTTCTGCACTTTTTCCAAAGCTATAATATCCTTTTTGAGGTGTGGTGACCAGAACTGTACACAATATTCCAAATGAGGTTGCACTATTGATTTATATAGGGGCATTATGATATTGGCTGATCTGTTTTCAATACCCTTCCTAATAATCCCCAGCATAGCATTGGCCTTTTTTATTGCAGTCGCACACTGTCTCGACAATTTCAGTTAGTTATCTATTATGACTTCAAGATCTCTCTCTTGGTCAGTCTCTGCCAGTTTGGACCCCATCGATATGTATTTATAGTTAGGATTTTTGGCTCCAATGTGCATCACTTTGCACTTGGCCACATTGAACCCCATTTGCCACGTTGATGCCCACTCACCTATCCTTGACAGATCCCTTTGGAGTGCCTCACAATCCTCCCTGGTTTTCACCACCCTGAACAATTTTGTATTATCTGCAAATTTAGCCACTTCACTGCTTACTCTCAACTTCAAATCATTAATCAACAAGTTAAAAAGCATCGGACTGAGTACTGATCCCTGCGGTACCCCACTGCTTACCACCTTCCACTGAGAAAATTGCCCATTTATACTCACTCTCTGTTTCCTATTAATTAGCCAGTTTTTGATCCACAAATGGACTTGTCCTTTTATCCCGTGATTTTTGAGCTTACTTAGGAGCCTTTGATGAGGAACTTTATCGAAAGCTTTCTGGAAGTCAAGGTGAACGATATGTATTGGGCCCCCCCTTGTCCACATGTTTGTTCACCCCTCAAAGAACACTAACAGGTTAGTGAGACAAGGTCTTCCCTTTCTAAACCCATGCTGAGTCTGCCTCAATAGTTTTTGTTCATCAGTGTGCTTTCTAATTCTTTCCTTAATAACAGTTTCCACTAATTTACTTAGTTCTCACACCTGTTGTTATACCAACTTATAACTCTGTAAACCAACTTATTGCTATTTACATTAAATTAGCTGTATTTATTGCTCAGTTACTTAGGCATCTTGACTCTCTGTTCCTGGTAACTAATCCCTCCACCTATATGCAATATTTGAGAAAATCTGGTTCTATGAATCTGAATGAATGTACATACTAAGTTTCTCAGTTCTCGCTTGTACCCAGAACTGAACTTTATTTGTCTTGTAGGTACCATTCCCACATCTGTTTGCTAACTCTTGTGTTTTTATGCTAATTTACTGCCATTCACAGATCTTTCTTACATCCAGTCTCAGCTATAATCACCTAGTACTTATGCATCTTGACTTTAAATGGCCCTTCCTGACATCAACCCCCACCCCACCCCCTAGAAGTAATGGTTGAGGAGGTTCTTTCCATTGTATCTGACAAAGTGTGCTTGCACACTAAAACTTATACCATGAATAAAACTTTGTTGGTCTTAAAGATGCCACTGGACTCAAACTCGGTTCTGCTGCTTCAGACCAACGCAGCTACCCCAACTGAATCTACTGTTACAACAGCCACTGAAAAACTGAAATATATATGGCAATTAAAGAGGCTTGTTAGGTAAATGGGAAATAATGTTAAACCAGGGTGAGGAATGCAAAAGAGAGTTAAATCTTAACCAATATAGGTTGGTTATGTTGCAAATGTTTATCATTTTGAGGGTTTTTTTAATGCATACAGTCCAACTTGCATTGCTTTCTGAACTGACAGATCTTTTGGTTTGATATATCTATCCTTTACTGTCAGTGTTTCTCTGCTAGTTTTGTAGTGGACATAATATATATTGCTTCTCTGGGTTCATCACAGACATGTTCCGTGCAGATAAGGCAGTTTGACAAGAGAACTTGCAAAGACAATGATAACAATGAACAGGAGATGCATTGACTTCCAAAATACATCAATTCTTCTCTCAGGTACATGAAAATCTGCCTTGTCACAGCACGGATGTCAAATTGTGTTGTGGAGAGTAAAACTTGGTGCCGTCAGCAAATGATGGATGGATGTGGTGATGGACAGATGGAGAAACGGAGAACAAGTGCTTTATCAACCACCTGCCATGTGAGGAATGGCAACTAATACCAAAAACGCTCTATCCTGAAGTATAAAAATTACAGCTAGTTAGATAATGTAATATTTCCCCCCATAATATCACCCACCTACATGCACCGTCTATAGCAAGAGGCGTCGTTAATTCCTCTTTGAGAGCTATAAACATTGCATTGATTTCATCCGTCAATTCATCAACTCAGACTTCAGCTGATTAATTAGTAGAGCTACAAGTGAAGGTCAGACTTATTCATTTTTTTAAGGTCATTTCTGTTCTGGTTTGTTGCTGTAATGGGATTTTTTTTTTTTGTAAAAACCTATTAAAGTTGGCCTTTTCCTTCTTATATGGATAGGTAGCTTTGTTGGCTAAATTGAAAGTTCTCCCATTTCTTTCAATATCTCAGGAAGGCACCAGTTTAGTTGTTTAGTAACGGGCAAGTATATTTAGGATGACTCAGTCTATTACTTGATCAAAAGGGAGCTGATAATTAATCCACGACCAATTCTTTTGTTATGAAGCTTCTTTATCAGACCATTGATTCTTCTAGTCTGGAATTCTTTATTCTGACTGGCAGTGGGTCTCTGTGGTAGAGAAAGGACACATCGTGCCAGAGAGAAGGAGAGGAAAACACCCCTGTTTCCTTTGGGAAATGAGGGGTGGGAGGGAAACGGGAAACCCGTTCTCCCTGCTCACAATGGGAGGATTCCAAGTATGCTGCCCTGGCTATTTAAAGAAAGGGCAAGATAAAAATTTAGTGATTGGGTTGCATCCAGCCAGCTTTTTTGCTCAGTTGCATCCAACTCTTCTAATTGCTATAGCCCCCATTCCTCTGGCTTTTATCCATGAATATCCCATGATTCCTGGCATAGCCCTTTTGGGTGGTCAAAGAGGATTCCCCCTCCATTTTCCACCAGGGGAAAAGATTGTTGGATCCAACCTGTAGACTAGATTATCAGATATTACTCTAGTGACACAAGAAGAACACACGTTACACTGCTACAGTTAAGGTAGGGGCCCCTAAATAAGTAGTGGGTGAGGTGGCCCTTCAGGTCAAAGAGCATGTTGTGCCACCTCCTATCTTCAAATTCTGGCCACTGTATGTCCTAATCACAATCTGAATGGAAGTGTATTCATCTCAGTGGAAAAGATTTGGACAGGAAGGGGGCAGTCAATCCTATCCTTGCCACTCAATATTCCTCCATTATTCTACCCTATGATACAAACTTTGGTCTGGAGAGTGGAGTGAGGAAAACCATTTGATAAAGGAAGAGCTGAATGAGCCTTTCAAGACCAAAACTTCCCCACTGTAAATCATGCCCTCTTAGCTCTGACTTGCCTAGGAGAGACTGGATTTTTAAGATAGGTGGAAACAGAATAAGTATTTCTGCCCATTGTTGCCAGCAACATCTGAACTGAGGAGGTTCATTGATAATGCACGTAATGATTAGTACATTGTTGACTCTATTTCTGTTTCAAAAGAATATGAGATGAAGTTGCACCAGCTGTCCTTTGAATCAAAGTAGATTTGTTAATTATTCCCTATCCCACAGGTCCGATCAACTGGTGCTGGGCTGAATAAATCATTGCCGACGTATCAGCGATACGTGCATGTTGGGACAGAAAGTCTCTTCTGAGCAATATGCATTCTGGAAAGATTTTTTATCATCCCTTCACAATGCCATTAACATCTTGTTGATCGCTGCACTTCAAAGAAATGCAAGGTGAGGCTGGCATTCATAAAATACAGCAAGTTAATATTCTAGCAAAACTTTTAATGTCACACTGAACGCCTTAGCGACCTCTCCCTCTCCAGACATGGCAGACTTAACCTCGGCCCGCTGAAACCATTCAGATTCAAATTACAAATCTTTTAAAGCCAAATTCATCTTAGTACATTTAAAAATGGATTGGATGGGACGGATTTGGTTCCCAATGGTGATTTTTTATTCATGTGAGCCCACACCAAGATCTGCCTGATTTTGTCAAGTCTATTCACAGTGCCTTCCGGACTCAAGCTGTGAACATCAGTTAGATATTATATGGCTTCGAATTAGGCAGCTGATCTTTGCAAAAATAAAAAGCCTATTTCAAAAGAAGCCAGGGAGAGAGAGAGAATGTCTCTGAAAAAAATGTACCCCATCTTCATTTTGTGATCATATGCCTCAGTAACAGAATGCCAACTTTTTCAGTGAAAAGGTCCTAGTCAAAATCTCTAGCTACAGGACAACAGAGCTCAGGGTTGGAAGCAAGAGAGGATTATTTAGCATTCAAATTATAATGAACAAATGAGGGGGTGGCATTACTGTTTTCTCTCAAGTAGATGGTCATGCGCACCTGCATTCATGGCTTGTTCCCAATGCAAAATAAGGTGTAGTGCAGATAGTTTTGCATTTGTGCAGTTAGGGGTGTTGCAGCTGCTGTTGACAATAGACTGATTTGCTGGCGTTGCATGTGTTTCAGAAAGGATCACGGCCATGTCTGACCCCACTGAAAAACAGTTATGTTCTAAATATATGAGCTACATTGGCAATCAAAAGCCAGGCCCTCCCATGCTCAATGTTCTCCCTTGTGATAGCTTTGCCTTTTTTTCAGAGTGGAGGAAGAATTCCTCCAGAGCTGAATTTTTCACAACTTTAGTAAACTACAACTTAGGACTTTTTATTATGGCAACCAACCTCTGAGGTTTTTTTTAATTAAAAACAACATGCTATGAAGTCATTTCTAGAGGGAAGGCAGCTTAGTATAGCCCAATCCCATCAGATCTCAGAAGCTAAGCAGGGTCAGTACTTGGATGGGAGACCACCAAGGAAGACTCTGCAGAGGACAGCAATGGCAAACCACCTCACTTGCCTTGAAAGCATCTTACGGGGGTTGTCATAAGTCTGTGGTGACTTGAGAGCCCTTTACACATGAGGGCATCCAATTGTGACATAGTTTAGGGCCTCAGCATGTCTTAATCCAGACCTGAATTCAACCCTTCCAAAAATAAAGTGGGGGGGGGGACAAGAAGAAAGATCCTCAAAGAAGGTTTAGATATCTATGAAAGACATTATTGATTTGGGATCTGAAATCTGCCCTTCTCTAATAAGTGAATATGCATAAGACTGCCTATTCATGTATAAAGTGGGTCAGGATTGTTCTTTAGCAAAACATGGAGCATACAGGCAATGAGAAGTATGTCACCAACATCCTGCACTGTCCCTTCCTGTGTTCTGCTGCTTGAAGTTTAAATTGTCTCCAAGCCAGCCCAATTTACTGGATATTAGGAAGTAAGTTAAGTGTGGATTGGAAAAAAGAAAACAGAAATGAATGAAGCTTGTATACTGTTCATCGGTATGAATAGAGTTTAATAGCACTCATAATTTTTGTTCAGAAATAAGCCCCTACTTCCATTCCTGCCCTTGCCATATCTGGTTCCTGGTATAAGGTAAAGATGGAGGGGTGCATCTCTGTGAAGGAGAACCTTAATGGCCAGTGAAATCGGAACTCTTTCTCCTTGTGACTTTCCGGACAGCCTCTCCTTGTCCAGGGCCTTTGGGTAAACCATGAATTGAAGCCTCTTCTAAGAATGGGAGGGGTTGTCACAACTATTTCTTTCTCCTCCTCCTTGTCCTGCTATTCAGACAGTTTCTCTGGTTGAACCTGGTGAGAAGGCAAGGAAATTTTCCTCAGAACAAACATACGATTGTTTAAATCAGCACGGATGGAAGCTACAATTGCGGTTCCATGTCTTATTTGGAACACCGAGGCCGGCTCGCCTAGTACACTCGCCCCCCCCTTTGAAATGACTCACACAACCAGTTTCTTTGGAAGATTAGGTGGATAAATTTGGCCACAACTTTTATTGGTTACAGCTGTAGAGCATTGGCACAGCATGGGTCCACCGGATCTGACCTGTTGGCTGACCCGTGTGCCAGCCGAGTTACCCGTTACCCAGCCAGCCGGCATGGGTGAAGACGGTGGGAGGGCAGGTTATCGGAGTTCACACGGACGCTTGCCCCTTTGTGAGTTCCCCTGCCCTCTGGCTGTGAGGGCAAGCACTGTTATTCCTTGAGCTAGCCAGCTCCGTTCAGCCCTCACGCCAAGACCCTTAAAGGGGTCCCCAACTCCGGAATTGGCACGCAGGCCGAATTCCACCAATAGATCCGGCCCCATGCTGTTACCGCCAAAAGTTGTGACAGATTGTGCAATGAAAACGGTAAGTAAACACTAACAATACCATAACCTACAAAGACCCAATAAACGCCCCCTTTTCATTCCCTCAGATTCAAATACCAAACCCCATCACCGTAATACTCGGGGAGGGATGGGTGGGCAAACCGGGCTCACCTCGTGGAGTGGGGAGGGGGAGCGGCTTCCCTTCGGCTTTTGAGGCCTCCCCCTCCCCAACCGCCCCGCTGCCCTCCATTGGCTGAGGAAGGGGAAGGAGGTGCATCTTTTCCCGCCACGCGCAAGGCCCTCCCCCCTTCTTTGGCCGGCCGACCTCCCTGTCCCTGCCCGTCCCCGCAAATGTCGGGCCCGGCCTACCCGGGCCCTTTCTGCTTGCGGTTCCATGTCTTATTTGGGACACCGAGGCCGGCTCGCCTAGTACACTCGCCCCCCCCTTTGAAATGACTCACACAACCAGTTTCTTTGGAAGATTAGGTGGATAAATTTGGCCACAACTTTTATTGGTTACAGCTGTAGAGCATTGGCACAGCATGGGTCCACCGGATCTGACCTGTCGGCTGACCCGTGTGCCAGCCAAGTTACCCGTTACCCAGCCAGCCGGCATGGGTGAAGACGGTGGGAGGGCAGGTTATCGGAGTTCACACGGACGCTTGCCCCTTTGTGAGTTCCCCTGCCCTCTGGCTGTGAGGGCAAGCACTGTTATTCCTTGAGCTAGCCAGCTCCGTTCAGCCCTCACACCAAGACCCTTAAAGGGGTCCCCAACTCCGGAATTGGCACGCAGGCCGAATTCCACCAATAGATCCGGCCCCATGCTGTTACCGCCACAAGAACAGGACGCCCCCATTAGTCCTGTTCCCGCCAACGCCCTTACAGCTGTAGCCAAGCAAGCAGGTAATGACAGACTCTGTGCAACCATATATCCATACCCCAGGACGATAGGTGCACGCCATCTGCCCGGAACAGGGCTTCCATCTTACGAGCTGTCTGGGTGGCGAATCTGGATATCGCCTGCAAACTCGACTGCCCGGCCCATCCTGCCGGACACCTTCCGTCTCGCCACTTCCACCTTCCTGAGATGCTTTGCATCCCACCATGACCTCCGTTCCAACCAATCTGACCAGAAGATGACAGTGCTGGGCAGGAGCTCGCACACTAAGGCCAGGTTGGCCAGTACCTGGCGCTCGAAGGCCACCCCAGGGCACTCTGTCACATCATTTTCCCGAAGCTGCAGCAGCAGCATGTCAGGAGGGTGGTACCTCGCCCCGACATGCCTCAACCAGGGCAACAGGGACCTCCACCGCATGCTTCGCTGTGCCATCCACGTAGTGCGCGCTGCACCTCCCAAGCCCAAGTCTTAGCCCCCAGCCCGGTGAGGATGCATACAAACCTGCCCAATGAACAATGCTGTGCCCAAAATCCCGACTGTCCTGTATACCCGTCCTGGAACTGAGGAGTCAGAGAGACCGTCACTGGCTGGACTCCAGCTGTGGCCTGATGTACGCTCTAAAGGCTGTAGAGCACCAGCGGCCAATCCCGCACTCATGGTGGCTGCCCCGCTCCTGAAGGAGTAAGACACAAATTCCTCACCTGGTAAGCCCAAAGCCCCCAGTGCTGATCTGAAAACCCCCGTGAACTGACACCTTGTCAATGAGGCCACGTCTCTATGGATAAGCAGTGGACCAACTCCCTTAGGCCTCATTGCTAAAAAGGCTAGGGTGATCTGCACTGGACACGGGTCGCCCGGTAGTGGCCCCAGGTGCAGGCGCACCCCTTTTCCCAGCTGATCCGTCTTTGACCTGCGGATATACAATGACATCCCCGTTGGTCCAAAGGAAATGTCCCGAACACCCAAGGGCGTATAGGTGAATGAGATTCTGGAGCTTGCTACCAGTTCCCCCACCCTCAAGGCCCCCAAAAGGCCAAGACGAATGCGGTCTTGAAGAGTGCAGCCTCGTACTGGGACCAACACGGCGCTGGCAGCTCCCGCAAAATCCCCCCCAACAACTCAAAGGTCGCGGGCCGTCTACGATCTGGAGGCCGCGTGGCTTGGAGCTTGGAATGAGTGGCATAGGTCCCCAAACCCCTCAGCTTTGCTAAAAATGTGATGGCGGCCATGCGGCCCCTGATGGTGCTGTGAGAGAACCTGCTGTCCTGCAGGCATGCCATGTAGCGAAGTACCCAGTCCCCGTCCACCAGCAAGGTCTGCATGACGTGCAGAAGCAGTAATGTTATCAGCCAGGCGGCCAAAACCAGGCGGCGAACCAACCACATCACCCGGTCTGACTTGGAAGTTTGCTTGTTCACCACCCGCACAACTGCCTGGTCTTCGCACCAGCACCACACCCTTTTGTCCCTAAGAAGATCTTTCCAAATGATCAGTGCCACCAGTATTGGGAAAAAACTCCAAGAAGGTGAGATCTTTAAGCACCGCTGAACCCTCCCGTTCCTCGGGCCAGGGCTGTGCGGACCACTCGCCGTCGTGGTAGACACCGAACCCGGTGCTGCCGGCTGCATCAGAGTGGATCTGGATGGAATCCTGCAAATCCATCTGATGCTGCCAAATGCCACATGCCTAAATCCTCCTTCATGCCCTTGGTCGCCCGTACCCGGTGATGAGGTGCCCTGACCCCGGCTGTTGCTCTGGCCAGCCTCGCGCAGGAAGCCCTGCCGGGCGAAACAACCCGGCAAGCAAAGTTAAAGTGTCCCACCCGTGACTGCAGTTCCTTCAATGTGCACTACGGTCGAACCCTAACTAAGGAACTGAGAGCCTGGAGGACCAAGAGTTTGTCCTCTGACAACCTGGATGCCCCAGCTACAGAGTCTAAGTGGATACCCAGGTATGTAAAAGTAGTCACTGGCCCTTCGGTCTTGTCCACCGCCGATGGGACACCAAGCTCTTCAGCAAGCTTCTGAAATGCTCATAGGGACCCGGCACAAGCCTCATCATCCCCAGGGCCAACGAAAAGAAGTCATCAAATAATGAGTACTCCCCGCGGACCCAGTCCTTGACTTCACCGCCCACTCGAGAAAGGTACTGAATGTCTCGAATTCTGCACAGGCCGCTGCGAAACCCATAGGCATGGCCTTGTCGAAGTACCATGCCCCTTGGAACTTGAAACCCAGTACTGAAAAGGAATCGGGGCTTGCCGGGAGCAGTCAGAATGCTGACTGAATATCACACTTGGCCATGAGTGCCCCCTGCCCACAAGCCCTGACTAGTCCAACCGCGTGATCAGAGGAAGCGTATTTGACCGAGCAGAGCTTGGGGGGGATACTGTCGTTCACCGAAGATCCCTTCGGGTACGAGAGATGCTGGATCAGGCGATACTCACCTGGTGTTTTCTTCGGCACCACCCCAAGGGAGACACTCGCAGGTTGGCAATGTGCCCTGCCGCTAATTCTTTTTGCAGTTTTGCGGCAACCACCTCTGGCATCTCCCTGGCTGATTTCAGGCTGTTGGAATCGGTTGCAATGTGCGGGCCGCAGGCAGGAATGGGAAAACCCCTCGTAAACCCGTCCAAGATATATTTTCCGGCCTCGCGCAAAGGGTATTGCGCCGAGAGTGGTTTCAGGGCGTCCGCCCGAACCGGGGTGGCTGCCAAGGACCGCCAGTCCTGGGGGTGCTGGCGTCTGGAAGCAGAAGTGGCAGCGGTGCCTGATGACCCCCTTCCCCATTCGTGCTGGCACCACCGGATAAGGGTTTTCCACCCCGAAAGGGCTGCTGGGCACCGGTGGATCATGGGCAATACACCCGCCCGCGGCTATGGTGGAACTTGCACCGAGCCCGGCGACACCGGCCCTGATTGTATTCCCGGCAGACCCCGCGCGACCGGTCCTTGCGCACGGCCCAGCGCTCCTTCTTCCCTTCCTCCTTCCCTTTAATGCACAGGCCAACCAACCTGAGCCGAACCTTATCCTGTAGCAGGTCCCACCGAGCCCTGTCATTGCGTGAAGCCAGTTTACAGCAGGTCTCGTCATAATCAGTAGCCGGTCCCTCGCCTGCCAAAACCCTGGCCTCGACCACATTGCTCATGTGGTTGAGCAGGTGCCAGCCCTTCTCAGGGTATGCAGCAGCGACTACCCCCGCATACACCAAGTAACCAGAAACCCAGTTGAGGAAGGTGCGGTTTTCTTCCGCGGTCTTCTCCTTCTACTCTTTCTTGTCAGATTTTAGCGTGCGGGCCTTGGCCCACCGTTTTTTGGAGCAATGTAAAGACATTAACGTAATACCCATCCAGAATGCTATACCTCAGTTCATCAGATAACTGGAGCCCTGGCGGCTCCTCACCATTCGAATACGTGGAGAGGATGGCCGAAGGATCAGTGACGTCGACGTCACCCCAGACCACCCCGGGATCCTGCCCGGCCTGCGTAGCCAGCGCCCTGCGGTGTATAGCCCATGCAGGCAGCCCTGGCTCATGGGCCGCTGCCGCCCAGTAATCGCTTGGAGGCTGCCCACTCCGCCCCGCAGTGGAACCCTCACCTGAGGAGGCCTCGCCCTCCACCTCATCGTGGGAACGCGCGGAGGAGCCTGAGCTACCCTAACCCTAACCCTATCCATGGCTTGTGCAGCGGCCAAGAGCCCCGATGACTGGCCACGCCGGTCGAAGCCCCCCCGCGCTGTTGGGCTGAGCCCCCTTCAGACTCGGCCTTCTGGGATCGTTTGGCCACCGAATCCTGGCTCATCTTGGCCACCTTCTCAGAGAGTTGATCGAAGGCCTGCTGGAGGCCCCGCATGGTATCGGCCAGCTCCGAAACGCCGCCCGACCCATCTGTGCCGCACGGCACTACCGTCCTCTTCGCCGCCGCTCCCACTGGTGTCCTGACTGCTGCGGGCCACACTCGCCTTTTGGGCGATGACCGGGGTGTAACCCCGGCAACTGCTCCCGTGCGCCGGGTGCTGCGTGTTGGGGGCTTCATACCTGCTCAGGACCGCAAAACATGACAAGTTAAGACCCCCAGTCCCCTGACAACCTGCCACCGAGCAGGCGAGTGTTTGTGTGCTGGTGGCAGGAGTCCGCCAGCGGGGAGGTAACCACACTGCGAACTGACTGATAGATCTACCTACCTAACTGATAACTGCCTGACTGCCTGACTGCCTAGCCCTTAATCTTACCTATCTAACTACGTGCTAAGTGGCGACAGGAAGGAAGCCATCGCCAAATCTGTGATAGTCCGATCCGGAAACAATGGAAACAAGCCAAAGTTCTTGACCAGGAATCAGGCTCTCTCTACCTGTATACACGCACAACCCAGATGTATGCTGTGCCATATGTCAGCACCTTAGTCAGACCTTTGGTCTGTTCGGACAGTACCGCCCACGTGGGTTTCCAGTGGCAGTGGCTCTCCCGGGTCTCCGGCAGAGGTCTCCCGCATCGTCCGCCACCTGGGTTGAACCTGTGACCTTTTGTGTGCAAAGTAGAGGGTTCCCTCTCTGAGACTGGCTGCTTATGGGAGGTGGGCTCCATGGACCCGTGCCCCTGGGGCCCCTATCCACCCATAGCCCCACAACCGGGCTCATCAGAAAGAAGGGGGCGCCGCTACTGCCAGCGAGGCAACCGGGTATGGAGGGCAGGGCAGCCACTGTCCGCGCAGCCCGGACTGCTGCTGCGGCCTGCCCGCTCGGCCCTCCCCATGGGAAACCCCATGGGGTTAAAGGATCGCGCTAGGATTGAGCAGTCCCAGTTCCAAATCAGCTGCAAAACTCACTGGGTCAAGGGGAGAAGCTCAGCACCTCACACCCCTATGCACGAAATCTCTAGGTCCTGTGAAAATCGAAGCTATATGGAAGACCAAAGCGCTTTCAGAGATGGTTTCTCCTCATAGCAGCCCTGGACTTCCCCAGCAGTCTCCAGATACTAATCAGGCTTGATCCTGCTAGGTTGGGGCTGAGGAGAACAGGAGACCCTGCCGGCCGGCTGGGCCCCTGCCCGGCCAAGCTCTGGTGGGGACCCTCGCTGCGTGCCCGTGGAGCTCCCCCAATGCGCTCCCTGAGCCCTCGCCCTGGCCGGCTCCGAAAAGCGTGCCCGCGTGGCGGGCGGGCCGGGGGGCCACGTCTCCCCCACCCCCGAACACCGATGCAGGCCTGGCGCGGACCGCCGCAGGCCAACTAGGCCCCCGCCCGGCCAGGGTCCACCTGAGAGCCTTGCTGCGGGCCCGTGTTGATGAAAAGCCTCGCTGCGGGCCCGCCAGAGCCCCTCCGATGCGCTCCTGGAGCCGTCGCCTAGGCTGGTTCCGAGGGGCGCCCAGCATGGCGGGTGGGCCGGGGAGGCAGAAGGCCACGTCTCCCCCCACCCCCCCAAACACCGGGGCAGGCCCGTTGCGGACCGCCGCAGGCCGACTAGGCCCCGGCCGGCCAGGGTCCACCTGAGAGCATTGCTGCGGGCCCGCGGGGATGAGGAGCCTCGCCGCGGGCCTGCCAGCGCACCTCCGATGCGCTCCCGGAGCCGTCGCCTAGGCTGGTTCCAAGGGGCGGCCAGCATGGCGGGTGGGCCGGGGAGGCAGTAGGCCACGTCTCCCCCACCCCCCCAAACGCCGAGGCAGGCCCATCGCGGCCGCCGCGGGCCGCCTCGCTGCGGGTCCGCAGGGACGGGGAGCCACGCCGCGGGCCCGCCGGAGCCCCCCCCCGACATGCTCCAGGAGCCGTCGCCCGGGCTGGCTCTGAGGAGCGCGCTAGCGTGGTGGACGGGCTGGGGAGGCGGTGGGCCTCGTCGCCTCCACCACCTCCCCCCAACCACCGAGGCGGCCGACGCGAACCCGCTGCGGGCTGGCCGGGCCCTGCCCAGCCAGGGTCCGCTGGGAAGCTTCACTGCAGGCCCGCGGAGCCAAGGAGCCTCGCCGCGGGCCCGCGGAGTCCCTCGACGCACTCCCGGAGCCCTCACCCAGGCTGGCTCCGTGGAGTGCGCTAGCGAGGCGGGCTGGCCAGGGGGACGGTAGGCATGGGCCAGGAAGGTGGTAGGCCGCTCCTCCTCCTCCACCACCACCCCCGACCATCAAAGCAGCCCCAAGGGCCCAGCACGGTGCCGCTGTGGCCATCCAGGTTCTGCTGGGCCCGCTGGGGGGAGGTGGTCTGTCTCACTACCCCCCCGCCCAGGCCTGCCATTATCCCCCCTTTGCCCTACCTTAGGCCGCGTGGGCAGGAGGATCACGGCTAGGCCCGGCAAACAAACCGGGCTCACCTCGTGGAGTGGGGAGGGGGAGCGGCTTCCCTTCGGCTTTTGAGGCCTCCCCTCCCCGACCGCCCCGCTGCCCTCCATTGGCTGAGGAAGGGGAGGGAGGTGCATCTTTTCCCGCCACGCGCAAGGCCCTCCCCCCTTCTTTGGCCGGCCGACCTCCCTGTCCCTGCCCGTCCCCGCAAATGTCGGGCCCGGCCTACCCGGGCCCTTTCTGCTTCCACCCACTCCTTTCCTCAAATGTGAGAAGAAAATGACAGCAGACACAACACCACATTGTAACTTCCGGGTGTAACTGGAAATGACTTATCACATCATATGCCACTCTAGGATTTCCCCAAAATTGTATGATAAAAACCACAGAGATCAAGGAAATTCTTTGAGCAGTGCACAATGCAGTTACATAACTTCTAGATTCCCCCCCAGAAGTTACATTACAATGGTGTGCAATACCATTCCCCCCATTTGTCCCCTGCCATTCCATAGAGCACTCATCCTGTCCTTATATATAAACAGGTTTTCACATGGCAATATTCTATGCTTGCCAAAATCAGTTGGCTCTGTGATATGTCAGTCACAATGTGTCTCTATCCACTGGCTGTGTTGCCTGAGTTCTCTCCCACCCACTGCAGCCTAAGCCACTCATCTCTGATTGGGCCAACATTTCAAGGTCATTTGCATATGGAAGCTGATTGGACTTCACTCCTTTCCGCACCTCAAACTCCCCCCCCCCGGGAGACATTTGGAACTGTCAATTGCATATGCGATCTGCTGTATTCTGAGGTAAAAATATGTCCTCACCCACAACACATCGCTTCTCCTTCAGAAGAAACAAACCCAATAACATAACCATGCCACACCACAAAAAAGACAGATCACACCACAAGCAGAATATCACAAGGCAAAAATGATAGGAAAGTTGCCAGTAGTCACCCCATTACTGTCACAGTTATGTACCTGAGAGCACTTCAGAAGATGGTGTGCAGGTCCCAGGTTCATGTTATAAAAACTGCCTGGGAGATTATGGACCGTTCACAGACTTTCTACTTTAACATACCTCATAGAGTTGTTGTGCGGATCATACAGGGGAGAGGAGTCTGATGTCAGCTGCTTTGGTTCCCACTGTAGGGAAAGACTGCCCTTTCCCTAGGCAGAGGCTGCGGGGTGGGGGAGAGGTAAACCTAAAGACAGACAGGCAGATAAAGGTAGGCTGATGGTTGCCTGGAAAGGACATAGGGTTGCCAGCTCCAGGTTGGAAACTTCCAGGATATTTTAGGGATGAAGCCTGCTGAGGGTGGGGTCTGAGGAGGAGGAAGAGGGGGACCTCAGACAGATACGGTGCCATATACCCCAGCCTCCAAACAAGCTGTTGCCAATCTCCAGGTGTCAGCAGGAGAGTTCTTAAAGCTCTGGTGCTAATTCAAAGTGCTGGGGATGTGTTGCATTCTGGCAGGGGACGCTGTGAGCGAAGAAAATGAATTATTGACAGAGTAGTGTTTTGGAAAATCTTTAGGAATTGTTTGGTCCATTTACCATGGGGCACCCATCCAGAGCCTCTGGCATTTTCTCACTCTGCTGGCATCAAAACTAGTTTAAGGCAAGGTTTCGGTTTCGGCGTCACGAATGGCGGCCGCTTCTCGGGACGCTCCCAAAGGCAGTTAGCCCACGCGCAGTTAGGGGGTCTTCGCATGTGCGAAAGACCCTAGTGAGCCTTAGGCAAAGGCTCCGAACCGGGGGCGCTTGGGGAGTAGCCTCTTTGCCGGCAGACAGCCGGGAAATTGAGGCTTTCTCCCCGCCCCAATCGGCCCCGCTGCGGCGTGCCCGTAATGGGACTTAGCGGCGCCACCGATTTCCAGGAGTGAAGACAGCGCTATGGTTTAAAATAAAAAGAAGAAGTAGCATCGAATCGTGAGTTGAAGATCTATTTTGAAGCGTAAATCGGAGCCCCCTGCATGCGTATAAGCGTTGGGAGGAGGGAGGAGTTCCCACCCCCTTTGAGAAGCAAGATCTACAAAGGGAGTGCGAAGGGGGCTGAGAGAAAAAAAGTGTTGGTGAAAGTACCGTTGGGGTTGCATGGAAGACTGCGGTCATCTTAGCTTCCTGGGGGATGCGGCACGAACTTTTTAAAAGTAAACAAAAAAACAAAATGTCGATAATGGAAAAAGTCCTGCAGACACTGGAAGAGAAGAGAGGAGGGACTTCCGGTCCAGACAGCCCCCCCCCAAGAGCTTGCTGTCAATCAACAGGAAAAGGAGATGCTGTGCCCCCTGCTGGAACAATTGCAGAAAATCAACGAAACTCTGTTTAAAATGGATAGTGTTCTCATCAGTCGACAGAAACAGATATCGGAAACAACTAGAAAGATGATGGAGATCGAACAGAAATCTAATCTGATTCTAGGTTTCCAGGGCGTTAAAGAAGAAGAGAAAGAAGATCTCGGATTTACCTTGACAAATGTCTTGGCACCCCTAACTGGCAGTGAAGCGATAAAATTAAAAGAAGAGGTGGATGAGGCTCCCAAAGCCTATTCCTCTTTTATAAAAGAGAATATTCTGCCAGTAGAAGGGGATGTTGAGCTTAGCAAGCGACAAACTGGAGATCTAACTTCATCTGAAGAGTTTATGGAGCCCTGGAAGCTTGAAGGCCAGAAGTTTAAGGAAAAAGAGAAAAGAAAGAAGACGGATTTCATCTTCAAAATACAGAAACTTCTGAAGAGACACGCCAGCAGGGAGGAAGATGCAGTATTCAAAACTGGGACAAGTGAAGAAGACAGCAGCCCAGGGGAAAGTGGTGATGGAACGGAAGACTTCAAAGTTAAAATGGACTCAATCCATAACTGGAAGAGATTTAAAAAGAAGATACTTTGAGGACTGTTCGTGTAACATCTGGAAGGAGCTGTTTAAGTACTAACCCCAATGTACTTTACTAACTGCATTAACAGAGTGACTTTGGACTTTGCAATAGTTAAAAAGAAGATCTTCTAATCATGATAGATGCCAAAATTGGTATTGGTTATTAACCTAAACTAACCCTCACTAACAGGAAAAATTTCACTCCATCTTTTTCTTTCTCCATCTGTCTACTCTTCCCATTTCTTATAAAAAGAATAAAATTCTCTCTTTTTTAAGAGAGTTTTTACAAAAAAAAAAAAAACTAGTTTAAGGCAAAATAGAGATATGGAGACTTTTCCAGCCTTCTTTGCATCAATCTGTCTTTGTTGGGAATCCTAGCCTGCCAGCACTCTCAGGGTGACTTTATGCCTCCTGACTGCCATTACTTCACTAGCCCTGGTTGCTTGCTCCTGTTCAGCAGGGGCCTCCCTATGGAAGCTGCCTGGGTGATTTTGGACCAGCCCCAGACTTTCTGCCTAACCTACCTTGCAGGGTCACTGCACAGATCACAAAGTGGAAGAGGAGAATGAAGTAAGCTGCTTTGCTCCCCACTAATGAGAAAGACAGAACTTTGCCTCAGAAGAGGCTGCTGAGAGGGGAGGAGATAAAGTTGCCAACTTTAGGTATGGAAATTCTTGGAGATTTGAGGGGTGGAGCCTGGAGAGGGTGAGGTTTGAGGAGGGGTGGGACCTCAGACAGGTACACCATAGACTCCAGCCTCCAAACCAGCCCTTTCCTCCTTGGGAATCATTGATGCCAATCTCCAGGTGGGGGCGGGAGATCATTTAGAATTACAACTGCTCTCCAGGAGGGAGGGGGAGGAGATGGAAAGCTGAAGTCAAAGGGGCACATAAAGGTAGGTTGATGGTTGGCTGGGAAGGAGATAGGGTTGCCAATTCCAGGTTGGGAAATTCCTGGAGATTTGAGGGGTGGAGCCTGGAGAGGGTGGAGTTTTGAAGGGGTGGGACCTCAGGCAGGTACAATGCCATAGACTCCACCCTCCAAACCAGGCCTTTCCTCCTGGGGAATCATTGATGCCAATCTCCAGGTGGAGGCGGGAGATCACTTAGAATTACAACTGCTCTCCAGGAGGGAGGGGAGAGGAGATGGAAAGCTGAAGTCAAAGGGGCACATAAAGGTAGGTTGATAATTGGCTGGGAAGAAGATAGGCATGCCAACTCCAGGCTGGGAAATTCCTGGAGATTTGAGGGGTGGAGTCTTGAGAGGGTGGGGTTTGAGGAGGGGTGGGACCACAAACAGGTACAATGCCATAGACTCCACCCTCCAAACCATCTTCCAGGGAGGGCTGGAGATCACTCAGAATTACAACTGTTCTTCAGATGGCAGAGATCAGTTCCCCTGAAGAAAATGGTAAGCTCTGTGTCATTATACTTTGCTGAGGTCACCACAGCAAATTGACACTGAGTACCCAAGACCATGGCACCTACCCAGAGCATCTTTCTAGAGCTCATTGTATGTATTTCCACAACAGGCCTTATTCCTAGTCGGGGATAAGGAGCACTCATAGTGGACCCCCCCCTGCAAGTATCTGGCAACCCCACATTACCCTTGAACAGTGGGCCACTATTCCCGACATTTCACAGGCCCTGGACAACTCAGCCAGTTTATTTATTTATTATTAATTAATTCAATTAATGGACTGCCCTCCCTTAGATGTAGGGCTCAGAGTGGTGAACAACATTTCAGTAGATTACAATCAAATCAATAAGCAGTTAAAAAATATTAAAAAAAAAAAACAGAACAAAACCCAATAGCTATTACCAGATGACACTTAAAACCAATTCCTATCCTCACCCCAAAATGGAGGGCAAGAGAAGGAGAGAAACAGTGAGGGGCCAGTTGTCAGGGTAATGGATTCACCTAAGACACTGCAAGAGCTGTACCAGGTGCAATGCCCTGCGAGAGCTGAAGCAGCATGTGAGATCTACGCTGAGCCCAAACATATCATAGCAGCCTGTGAGAGCCACACTTGGTGCAGTGGCCTGTGAGAGCCGTACAAGTGGCAGCATGAAATGTGAGATGTATAAAGAGTCTGAACGCACTGCAGTGGCCTGTGAAAGCTACATCAGACTCAGACATGCCGTAAGAGGCCTGCAAGAGGAGCACCAGGTCCAGACATGCCAGCAGTGAAGCTTGGGAGCTGCACTGGGCCCAGGGTTGCTGTTGCACACCCTGCCACAGTATGAGGTGGAGGGTGAAGGAATAGAGAAATTGTTGCTACCCCACCCCCACCCAGCTGGCAAAGATGCAGGTAGTGGTGTGAGTTGTTATTGTACCCCCAGAGCACAACACTGGAAGGATGTATGGAAGTCACCACTCCCCCTCCCCACCAAGCTGATAAAGCTATATCTGGGTACAGGAATCATTGCTCCTCTCCCCCATCCCCTGCTGACTGGCAAAGCTATGTGCTGGATGTGGGAGGTTGTCACCACCCCCCTGCCAAGCTGGCAACAGAAGAGGGGTTGATTACCAGGGGTTGGGGGTGAGTAACTTTATTTATTTATTTATTAATTATTAATTTCGATTTGTATCCCGCCTTGCCTATATCTGCAATGGCATTGTGGTGAAAGTGGTGGCATTGAATGAAAGAGGGGATGGGTATCAGAAAAGGTGTGGGGGAGATGAAATAGAGACAAAGGGAACAGGTTGCTCCCACTCCACAAGTTCTTTGGGGGTCCTCACTTGTCTATATACTATTACTCAAATGTGCCACCTATCTGTGGATATCTAAATCCATGTACCGGGACCACACTTGCACTAAATGGATGTTTCTGTGCATTTGGGAGACCCCCTGGTTTCTAGAAAAATCTGTAATCTAGAAAGAAAAAAAAAACATTGGGGGGCGGGTTAAATTCTTCCCCAATTTTTTTTTTTAAAGCATTGTCTGCTCACACACGAGACTGTGCACTTACCTTTGAAAGTCCTGGCAGCTACTGCACCAGTAGACCCCAGGAACCACCACTGAGCCTGGCCCACCTGAAGCCATGCCAGGCAAGCCGCTAAAAGGGGAGGGGGAACTGGCAGGGGGGAGACCTTGGTGGTCCTGTCTGGAGCAGCTAAAAGTGTGCTGCCAAGAGCAGTGATGGGGTGGAGAGAAGCCTGGAGTGGTGATGTGGGTGGAGGAGACTTGGCTGGCCCACTCAGAAAAGCCTGGAGTGGTGATGTGGGTGGGGAAGCCTTGGCTGGTCCACTCAGAACTTCTCCAGCCAAGACGCTGAGAGCAGCGAAGGGTAGGAAGGAAGCCTCAGCAGGGAGTGCTGGGGTGGGAGTGGGACAGAAAGACAGAGAAAGAGATTGATGGGGTGTGGGGGGCCAGACACAGAGAGAGAAAGAGTGATTGGGTAGGGGGCAGATAAAGTGACAGACACAGAAGAGAGGGTAAGTGAAGGAGTGGCAGAATGGAGAAAGAGTGAGAGGCATCAAAGTAGGAGGAGAACAAACTAATGTGGGGGGAATGCCCCCTCCCAGCAAGTTTCTTGTGGGTCCCCACATGTAAAACATGTCATTTGTTTGTGCATCATTTGATTATTTTACATTTTCTGTGCAGTATACATGATGATTGGCTTTGGAAGCTTACTTCTCTGAACAGCATTGATTTGAAGCAATTTGAAGCAATATGAAAAGTCCATCTGTGGAGTGATGTTTATGGCAATGCACTCATAAATACAAATCATCAATTGATGTTGCAACAATCAAGTGATAAATGTACATGGACAGGAGTATATGAATGAGAGACATCTAGCTCTTGAAAAGCAGCATTATTTGGGGAATAATTTTAGAGGAAGGAGTTTGGATTCAACAAGCTTCTCCACTGGTAAGAATTAGGGGTGTGCATTTGGTAAAGCCGAACTGAAAAGAACCCTCCAAAAATGCCCTTTCTGAATTTTTCAGGTATTTGGCATGCCGAATCAGATTCCCTGATCTGATTCGGCTGCCGAATACTGAATGCCAAAAACTCCCTGAAGATATTTGTTTCCCCCGGCTTTTTCAGCATTGCCAAATACAGGCTCTGGGAGACTTTAAACTTTAAAGGGCCCCACTTACCTTCTTTTCCCTGCTATTTTTTTCTCTTTCCTGCCCTTTTATACTGCAGAGATCCTCAGATTGATCTGAGTTCTGTTGGGTTTGAGCACTGACTGCTACAGTGGCAATGGTTCTAGTGGGCACATTGCACTGGTTCTGCTGCTGGCCTTGAAAACATGCCCCCTCATACCACTGCACCTCACTTACTTTTTAGTGTAGAGATTCTTGGGGAGACAGTTATCTGACAACTGCTGTCTGCCTTTCCCCCTTCCATAGGAAACAATGGAGGATTGGGAGCACACCTTTTGGATGCCCCTAGTCCAATCTTTTCCAAACTTGTTTTTTTGGGGGGGTGAGGCTCCAGAAGCTACAGGACAAATTTGGTGCCTCTACCTCAAACCCCCTCCCCCCAGCACCCTGAATACTTGTTAGAAAATTTTTGCCATTGATTACAATGGCCCCATAGAATATAATGTAGCTGAAAATTTTTGGGAATACCAAATATTTTGGGGTACCAATACAATACTGGTATTGGTATTTGGGTATATTCAGGAATACCCCCCCCCAAAAAAAATCAGCTTTATTTTACCTGAATTGGGGGAAAATGATTTTCCCTGCACCTCCCTAGTAAGAATAGGTGGTAGCCTGGTAGACTCTGCACCCAAAAAGGCTAGGCTGAGAGTCAAAGGACCTGCATGTGGGATAGAAATTGTAATAAAGAGGACAATTTGGCAAGATAGAACAAAAAAAGTTTGGCTGGACCCAGCCTAGGGAGTGGCTGCTCTTATGTTGGTTAGCGATATTAATACAGATTAGGTCTGTTGTATTTATTCAGTAGAATGAGGCAGCAGCAAGATAACAAAGCCGTGACATGGTAGAATGGACTGTATCACTTCAGAATATACTTCAGACTATATTGCCTCTAACTGCTGTCTTCTGTACAAAGGTAAGTAGAAAACTGGCATATCAGGGGTGAGGGCTGTAGGGGAACCATTCCTCTCGATGTGATCTTTTTTTTAACGGAGATTTTTCAGGTGAGGGAGTGTTAAAAATGGTATTCTCACCTGCATAGGGTTGCTATGACTTCTTAATAGTAGGAGACCTCCTGCCAGGAGCCCTCTCCCTCATGTCACTGCTTAGTGGGCTGGCAGGGGGAGGGAATGGTTGGCGAGTCACCATTGCCAGTGACACAGTGGCATCACTTTTAGCACAACCTTAAGCAACACTCTTAAAATTGTACGGTTTAACCATAGCGTTTGGGGTGGATGCTAAAGTGTCACCCTTATGTGATGACATGATTTCCAGATTGTACCAAAAGTGACATCACCATGTCACTGTTGATGTCAAGACATTGTTGGAGAGGGACCCCCAAATCAGTAAGTTTCTTGTTGATTGCTAGCTTTGAGCTGGCACCCCTATACCTACAGCAGCATTGTGCACTCTACCACCCTAAGCTTCTGTCACCTCATTCTACTGCATTTGTAAACCAGGCTTCAGTTTAAAGCATATGGGATAGTGTGTAGAATCCACCAGAGTGTATTCAGGGCTTGTTCTAGTGCATGGAACATACATGTGAGTTTTGCCTATAAAGAAGAAACAAGGTTGATTCAGATTTCCACCCACTGTCTTGGTTTGACATATTTATTTCACAATGAAGAACTAGTAAATCACTGTATAATATCTCTGTGATGGCAGCTATTAAAATTTGTGGGGGATGTTTTGACATCTTTTAAAAGGTATCGATGGCAATAATGGTATGGCTTGGCCTTCCAGAACTTGAAAGCCTGTTAATTTTCTTGTTGTTAAACCTACAATCTGTGTTTGACATGATCATGGAAGAAAAGCAACCACAGTATTCCGAAGATTTAAGAGCACTTAAGTTTTGTTAAGAGGGAGTGACACTTTCTGTGATTCTCCTCATGTGCTGCAGCTCACCAACCTCCTCCATTTTGTTCCAACGGGTCAGTAGACACTCAGGAACAGCACCCACTCTTGCCCACCCACCCCTCAAATGAAACACAAGTTATGAGCTAAACTAGGACTTTATTTACGTACAAGCTGATCTGCATCATTTCCATTTAAGCACTGGTTGCATTGTGCCTGTGAAGCAGGCTTCTTAACAGGGCAAACCCCTCCCTGACTCAGAGCCAGGTCCGGAATCCTTCCAGACCCTACCCATCACGGTCCACACTTCAAGTGCATAGAGGAGACAGAGGAGCACATTCCTGTCCATGACTGCTAAGCCTTAAGGCTTATCATATGCTCCCCCAACCCCGAAGGGGCCCCCACCTGAGCCTCCCAGACTGCCAAGCCTCTAGGTGCCCAGTTTGAGGACACCCCCCCCCATCGCTGATATCTCAGGGTGCTTGCCATCTCGAATCTACCCCCTCAATCCATGCTTTTCCACCTTCCCAGAAAGGGCCTAACCAGATTACCAAGCATGGCCCCAAAGACTTGTCAGGGAAGGGGGGAAAAAACCCTATCTATTCCCTACTGCCATCTAACGGTTATTTGGTCTCTTCTGCCTTCCTGACTGCTGCTTTCAGTGCTTTCCCAGGCTCAAACCGCCCCATCCTGTTGAGGTTGCTGGGCAATCACTTAATGCCAACCATTTTCCAATTGGGGAAATGTTAAACTCCATTTAAAAAAAAAAATGTTTTTTCCCCCAGCAAATCTAGGCTTACACCAGGTTTGTAGGAGCATCTGTCCTGTTTGTCCCTGGCCTTATTGTGCAGATTTTTTAAAATCTGCATACCACGGACCAGGTTTATAATTAGATGTATTGATTCCTCCAGGCAATCCCTTCTTGCTCTCAGCCCCACCAGCAGCCTCAAGCCAGCCTTCAGAAGTTTGAATTGAGCCATATTAACTACTGACATTCTCACTGCAATCAAATCTGAAATCAGTCCCCCAGGTAAGAGCAGTATAAACGTAGAATTGAGGATGAAGACTTTAAATCGGCAGAGAAAATTCTACGACATATGTTTCAAATTCCTTTGAAGTTATCCAATTTGGATTATGTACCTGAAGGTTAAGAAAATATAAGCATATAAGAACAACAACAACAACAATAAATAGATTTCTGAACTGCCCAATACATGCTGTCACAGGGCTCTGGGTGATGTACAACTATAAAAACATAAGACTATAGAGATAAAACACATAACAATACTAGTATGGCAGATCTAAAAGAATCCAGATGGCAAAGCTACACATTACCTCCCATTCTGGACGGCCTGATCACCTCATGGGCAGGGGAAGAGGATGAACAGAGGAAATCTGGAGAGCATACCATCTAATTAGATCAATTTTAAATCCAGTTTAACTCCTATCCCTAAACTAACTAAAATGATAAATACTAGAAGTGGCAGAAAGAAAACAGCAGCACCCCTAGGTGTTCATGGGTCATTAGGAAGGACCCTGTAGACAGTGGGAACAGCAAGTTCTATCAAAACCAAGGGCATTTGGCTCTCTGATCTTCCAACTGGAAACCTAAGCACATAGCTAAACTGGGCATGTAATAGTAACAGTCAGCAAAGGCCAGAAGATACCAATAGAGCTGAGGACCAAGAAGAATCTGGCTCACAGTTCTCTCCTGCACCCCCAAAACTCATGAACCCACCTGAGGTTCTAGGGGGAATAGTCCAAGCCAGTCCCCGACTGGACCAAACCATCCACACAAATGAGGACACAGGTTCCTAGCCATGATGGGGCTATTTGGGGCTGTGCCTCCTTTCTTAAAGGGACAGCCCCACAAGATTTTCCCTTGAAAACTCCTTTTAAAGAAATCCTTAAATGTGTTTAAGCTCAACAACGTTTTATTTGAGGGGGGAGGCTGTAAACACTAGTTGTCTGTGGAACTTTTTTCAAAACTGATCAGTCAATTAGGGCGGCCAACTCTGGGTTGGGAAATGACTGGAGATTTGGGGATGGAACAGACTGGGGAGGGACCTTGATGGTTATAATGCCATTGGATCTGCCAATCAAAGCAGCCATTTTCTCCAGGGGAACACCTTTAGTCTGGAGATCACTTGTAACTCTGGAGATTTCCAGGCTCCAATTGGAGGTTGGCCACCCTATCAATCCCTGTTATTTAAACACAGGGCAGAGCCAACACAAGAGGCAGTGCGGTGAATTGAGATGACCCAGTTCTAACAACTATGGACTATCTGGGGAAGTAGGTCTTTAGGACAAATGGACAAAGGCAGGGTACAGTTTGGTCCTCTCATTGCTACTTATGCCTTCCCTTCTCTTCCATACAATGAAAGGAAGCAAAAATATCTTCCCTTTGTGTATAACACGGAGGGGGAAAGAAAACTCTGAGGAAGAAGCAAAATTGAAATGTATACTGGTGGTGGTGAAAGAGTCATCTTTGCTTAAGGAAGCGGGGGGGGAGATTTTCCTATTCATTGAGAACTTCAGCCCCACCAGGAAAAAAAAAATGCCCCATAAGCCACAAAAACCTGGCTACAGGCCTGCTAATAACATTACAACATGACTCCTGACATAATAATGTAACATTCATTTGTTATTAATTGACCAAGATGAAGTTATTCTGATAAATATTGTCTGTGACCAAAGGCAAAACTCTCATTCTTGAGAATACACAGCCATAGTCAGATACACATTTCTACAGCAATGATTCAATTGCATACCTTTCTCACTTGCTCAAAAGAATTCAGTTCAGCCTGGATCCGATAGTGACTTTGGTCACAGACAATCAGGATTGTAGCCAAAGCCCCATGACTGTGTATCTACCCGAGCCCCCCTGACTCTCTGGACTACTGCATGGAGGAGTCCTTTCTTCAGCTGGGGTGTGTGGTAATCATGGTGGGGGGGAGGAAGGGCAAGCACTGCTTTGTCTCGCTGGAGCCTGGCATGCCCTTCCCTCTAGCCACCACATGGGAAGACCAGCTGGGGCAAGGGCCAGCCAGCATACATGAGTTGTTGTTTTTTTAATTTATTTTTATAACAGAGCCCCCAGATTTTGAAAAGGTTCCCTGATTTTTATTTTTTTTTTAAATCCTGGCTATGGTCCTGCAGACAATATTTATCAGAATAATTTTCATCTTAGTCAGTTTATGATAAATGAATGTTACGTTATTATGTCAGGAGTCATGTTGTAATGCTATTAGTCTGGCCACTGAGGAAGGCCAATTGGGCTGAAATGTGTCTGGTCAAGGTCAATATTTGTTACGATGATATGTCATTGTACATTATCAATGATAATTGAGACTATTTTGAAGGCCAAAAATCAGTTTTTAATTCTTTGTGAAATAAATGCATGTATATTTTTGTACAGTTGTTAATATTTATTAATTTTAATTTGACCAACATTGGGCCTATACATTAATATTTCCTTAACCTTCAGGTATTTAATTCAATTCGGTCTGGATTAACTTTATTTTCCCCTTTTTTCATTTTAAGTTAGCCAGTTTGGATCTGTTAGAAAAGGCAGGCTTCCAGCACAGTAAAAAAAATAAAAGGTAAGTGTTTTATAAAGAAAAGGCAAATGTCTTCCCTCAGTCCCAATAAAGGTTCTTGATACCTTGAACACCAAGATTTGTACATCTAATGTTTTCCACAGGGAGATACTGTCTGTTTTAGAAACATTGTTCTGTTCACACAGCCTTACAACTGATAGGAAAGCAAAGGTAATATTGCAGTGTATTAATCAACAAAACAGATGGAGTTATCCACAGCCTAATCACTTGATAAGGAAAACCAAAAAAAAGCAAAGATTAAATTACGAGCAGCTCAAACGTTTTCGGCATGCAATGAATAAATGTCAACTCTTCCCGAAGCGTATTGTGCAGTGTTTGGGCTCTGATTAGAAGGGAACAAGTCTGTTAAAAAAGAACAGAAAAAAAGAAAGCCATCTTGATCAGGAATAAGTAGCTTAGTGATCCTTATGTGAAAATGTGCGTTCCGTAAATGTTCTGTGCACCAAATGGTGCATGTTACCCAAACTGGTCCCAGAGAAAGGGAAATTAGCTTTTAAAGGGGTTCCAGAAAGGGATAATGCAGGAGCTTGCAGTCTGTGCGGATCCTGGTGGGATACCCAAGCATAAAATTATGAAGAAAGAGAGTGAGATAAAGTAACTGTAAATACAAACAAATAATTTCATTGTATACATACGAAAGTAAAAAAGGAATAAAAATGTAAAGATCCTAGACTAGGCACCTGAGAACTAATTTCCTGAGTAATTACACCGGTGCACAGACATACCAGCAAGAGGGCACACTTCTAAAAGTTAGAAGGAAGGAAATTGGGAAGTTTTAGGGAAGGGACATGCAACCTTAAATCTGGGGCTTGCAGTCTGGAGAAGTCCAGGGGCAGCCACAGCTGAGGTCCAAAGAGCAGAGTGAGAAGAAAAGGGAAGAAAAGCCTGCAGAGAGTAGCAGGGGTTCTCAGCAGGAAACCAGAGTTCTGACCAGCAAATATTTGGACGCGTAATCTGAGGAAACAGTCGCTAGGGCACGAGGGTCCTTCTTTTATGGACAGAAGATCTCCAGAGTAGGTGGGATTTGGCTTTCCTGGCTTTGGATTGGGTCAGGATAAAAAGTTTGAATTTCACTGGCCAGTTTAAATTTAACTACTTTCAAACTTGCAGGGAAAAAAATGGGGGGAAATACCTTGATTTGGCTATTGTGAGCCAAATCTGCATGGGCACAAAGAGCATGGGTGAGGCAGCATGATTAGCATACTTTAATTAGGTTGATGTGAGCCAGATCTGCATGGACACAAAAGTCTGGGTGTGTCAAGCAATGCTCCCTCTAAGTTGTGGATTCTTGTGAGCAAAATGCTACTTTGTGAGCTACTGGCATGAAAGTTGTGAGCAAGCAATTTGGCTGCTGCATAGATGAGTCTGCTCTGGA
The DNA here is from genome assembly GCA_029375565.1 of Gekko gecko. Classification (NCBI taxonomy): domain Eukaryota; kingdom Metazoa; phylum Chordata; class Lepidosauria; order Squamata; family Gekkonidae; genus Gekko; species Gekko gecko. The sequence goes on from JAPDNY010000004.1 coordinate 182,329,119, forward strand.
GCCATCCTTCCTGAGCCAAGACAAAAATGTGTGAGCCAGAGGCTAAAAAAACCTGTGAGCTAGCTCACACTAACTTAGCTTAGAGGGAACACTGGTGTCAAGATAACTCTGGAACAGGATGGAGCATAAATTAATGCCTTGAGTACCCTTCTTGATTGAGTAAAAAAGGAAAAAGAGGAACCAAGAGTTGGCTAAGAAAATAGCAACTTCCTTGGGCTGGGCAGACACCTCTGGGGTATGGCTGGATATTGGATGGTGTCTCCAATGCTGAAAAGTCTTTTGTTACTGAGAATGATATTACCCTGAGCTGAGGGAGACTGCACTTAATCAGTTTCTAATTCCAGCACATCCTTCCTCTTGGGATTTCTAGTGTCACGGCAATACCCAGGTTCCTTTATGAGACTCCCCAAACTTCTGATCCCCTTGGCATTTAGGCTGTAAAAGGGGATGCCTACTAAAACAGCTAAGCCCAAAATACAAAGGGGTCTTGGCTGGAGGAGAGAGTGGAGTCCTCACAGATAGAACTAACAAGTTCACTAAATGTCTTGGACAAACAAGCATGTTCAAGATGGCTGGATAAAACACTCTTTGTAAATGAGACTGTTTTAGTAGGAAGGGTTTAATGCTAACAGGCCACCAAAGGTGCATGGACACAAAGAACAATCCCCATGATTGATCTTCCTCCAAGGTCAGCGACAATTCTAGCTTGATCCATGTATTGGGAAATCTGAAACCATCACGTATTTTCTTCCAGAGCTACACTAATGCATTCCATTAGCTTGGATGGGATTTCAAACATCTTCTCAATTACAGCCCCCAAATAAGATGCCCCCAGAAAAGTGCTTTCTAGGGAAATGACAGGTGGTGCAGTGATAGCACTTCAAAATCCTCTCCGAATCTCTAACTTTTGTACCGAACCCCGATTTCTTGGCCCAGACGCTACTGTTAACCTGATTGCTGTTATTATTAATAAAATTATGGGGAATATTAGCTCTTATCAATAAGCAATCGGTTGTGGGATGCAACACAAATTTATACAGAAGTCCTGCCCTTCCAGAACTTATCAGAAACAGACACGGAGGCTGCAGTTAGGTTAAAATGGTGCCTTTACTGTAGTCTTCTTCACACACAAACAATACACAGTCACACACCCAATTATTCAGATTCTAGGAAACAAAGATAGATAATCAGCACATTTGCATGAGCAGGATATTCATTGTTTGGGTTATATTTACCTGCCCTATGAGATGAAGGCTTCCAAATGGAAAAATAAGGGAATTATAAAAAAATGGGACTTATGCTAGAAAAATGGAGAGTGCAAACATGGAAAGCACATGGAAGACTCTGGTGGCTGTCCAAGAGCCTCAGGGTAAGGTGTGGCAAGATAGCCACAAGTTCAAGAGTAAGAGAGTATAGAGGTTGTTGGGGGAGGAAGGAGAGAGAGAGAGCATGTAGTCAGGTAACCCCTTTTATAATGTGGTGTGGGGAGGTTGGGTCAGGCTGGCCACATGTCCTAGTCACATGCCTCTTGGGGGTGGCCCAAGCTGGTCACATGTCTTGGTCCACCTACTAGTCCATCCCCAAAACATGCTAATTGGTGTTGAGTTCAAGGGGGAAGGGTCTAGGGGAGTGGGCAATATTGAGAACTAGCAACTTAGATTGGAGTCTGGCACCTGGGTGTAGGTGAGATGAGTCCCTGGGCCAAAGCCATTGTTCCTTGATGGCCTTAGCCGGGTCCTTGATGGGTGAGTGATTAGTCTCTAGGCAACCATGAATGGATTCTCTGGGGCTACGTGTAACTTCACAGGTGATGGGGGGAGAAAGAGGTTTCCTGCATTTGTTGGAGATGTCTCCTAATGGCATTTTGGAGTCCTTTGTCCTCATGCCTCAGCATGGCATGGCGTTTGGTGCTTTGTGCAAACTCATGGAACTGATCCATCTTCCATCAGGTAAAGAGGGCTGGTAACCTTGCAGGGCCCCTGGAGCAGCAATAAAGAAAGAAATGTGTCTTCCTCTCAGGGTGCAGTCTCAGTCTGGCATCATAGTGGGCTACCATGCTGTACAGTTCCTTGTGCATGCTTTGCACAGTTCATACTTTATTTTAGTTCATAAAATGCATAAAAAGCCTTGCAGGGCAACACTACTGTACAGATATCTGGACTCTATGGCTGCAATCCAGAGGAGTGGTTTTGCTGCATTTAACTCCCCATGCAAAGATGCAGTTTAAAACTCTCATATGTGGTAGATGACTTCATCCAGGGATTGGCCTAATAGGAAAGAGAAAAATTAGAGTCAAGATCTATGAGCCAGAGACTGATACATTTAACAACAATAAATGTTCTTAAGGTCCAGAGTCTTTGTTCCACCAGAAAACACCACTGGGAAGTTCAAATCCATGAGGCGTTTGAACAATCCGTATGCAAGGAGGAAATGTACCCTGCACTTGTTCAGGCACACATTCACCTATTCTTATTTTGTATGTTCCCGACTTAACCCAGGCATGAAGTAGACATACTAGAGCTAAACCATGATGAAACATGTCACAAAATATGTCCTTTATTCTTCACAGAAATCTCCTCAGACTACAGATGGCTAACAAGCAATAAACAGCTGCAAGGGAACCAAAACATAATGAACAGTCCACAGAAACAATAAAAATAGCACACCAAATGAAAACCTACAGATTTAAAATGCAGCAAAATCTGCCCAAATGGTTTACCTATCACAAGATAGCCTCTGGAATAAAATAATATTAGATTACTTTTCAAATGCTGCATGTGAAGGTGCCCTCCATACTCACTCTAGTAGGCTATTCCAGAAACAGCCAGAGACCTAACTGTTGCCAAATGGACTATCCCTGGTGAGGGTAGCACCAGGAGAAACCTGTCTAACAAGCATACCCTGGTATACAAGAGTATACTGGGAGATGCAGTTGCCCCCCCAGTTGGAATGAAGAGACAGACACCAATATGGATTTAACAAGGGCCACTTTATTAATTATTTAATAACAACGAATACTAGTGAGGGGTTGTCAGAATGTACTGAGGAATATGACAGGTGCCAAACTCCTGACCACCTGCATTTCCTTCTGAGCGATGCACCTGCTCTGATCGCCAGCCACCGAAGGTAGCTTTTGACCAGCAGCTTGGCATGTTGAAAAGAACCCCTGACTCACCACCCCAGAAGCAGCAAAGGCCCACTAAGGTAGGCCGGGCCAGATTGTTCCAAGGAAGATCACCCATTCCTGGCCTTGAACCGCAAAGGCCCGAAAGCCGTTCCTGGAGGACCCTTTATTTCCTTTATAACAATGCCCCGGTGCTCACCATTTCCATCCAGATCGCGCTACCCCGCCAAACTTAAAGTGACCATGCTATTTAACAACACAGCCCCCCAAAGCCAATATACCAACACCACCATCATCAGTGCAAGGTAGGCAAAAACACCCCCATCCATAGGCCAAACCGATGGAGGCCAAAAATTCCTACCTGGCTCCATGAAAAGGCAGCCGGTCAGACCTGCACTAAAAATAGGGCGGGAGGGTGGGCCGAGCGCACCAATGGACTAGTAAGGAGAGGGGGGCAAGAGCCAGCCTAAATAGGCTGGCTCTGCCCCCTGATGGTGTCTACCCTCTTCATGCCTCTCGCGGAAGCAAATCAGCCCTCCCCCGCCATCGCAGGCTCGGCGGGGGCTGGGGCTCGCAATCAATAAGCATGAGGGCCTTGAGCCATAAAAGGTAATAATAGCCAGAATTTTGAATTGGGCTTGAATGCAAATACATAACCAGTGCAGTTGATGCAGCACTGAAATTATATCCTCAAGAGTGGCTGCCCCCAGAGAGCAACCTTGCTGCCACATTTTGTGCCAAAGAAGGCTTCTGAATCATCTTCAAAGGCAGCTCCACATACGGCATGTTACAATATTCCAATCTGGAGGTTATGGTAAAATGGATCAACATGGCTATGCTAGTAGAGTTCATATAAGGGGCCTTTTATGAGCTGGTCGTAACTGGAAGAAGGGACTCCTAGAAACACCACTGTCATCAAAGGCTGGATCCAAGAATGTGCCCAAGTACTCAAGCTGTGTGTGCATCTAGGTGCGTGTCTGCATATCTGTCTGTCTATTATCTACCCTATGTGTAATAGTAAATTGGCTGGTCATTATGCAAAAGGGAAAAGCCACATTACATAACTTAGAGGTAAACAGGGGTCATTTCCTCCTGGAGCACACCGGAGTGGTGCTCTGGGAGTAAGAAGCCCAGCAAGCTCCTCCCCCTCCCTTCCCTGGCCCGCCCACCTAAGCGGGCGCACCAGGGATGGCGTTCCAAGGAGTGGGGAGGCATTTAAATGCCTCCCCGTGCCTTCCCTGGCCCACTGAAGTGGGATGGTGGTGGCAGGGGCCTGATGGGGTGGGGGTGGGCCAAGGGCACCCAGGGCACCCAGGGCACCAGCAGCCTGGCTGGAGCAGGGGTGGCAGCGGGGGCTTGATAGGGGGTGGGCTGTGGGGAGGCTTACATCAGGTGGGGAGTGTTTGTGTGTGTGTCTGTCTCTGTGTTCCTCCATGTCTCTCTCTGCCCCTCTCTCTCTCTGTCTCTCTCTCTCTCTCTCTGTCTCTCTCTCTCTCTCTCTCTCTCTCTCTCTCTGTGTTTGTGTGTCTCTGCCCCTCTCTGTCTCTGTCCCTCTGTGTGTGTGTGTGTGTGTGTCTGTTTGTCTCTCTCTCTGTGTCTCTATGCATGCATGTGTGTGTTTCTCTCTCTCTCTCTGCCCCTCTGTGTGTGTGTGTCTCTCTCTGCCCCCTCTCTGTGTGTCTCTGTTTCTCTCTCTCTCTCTCTCTCTGCCCCTCTGTGTCTCTTTCTCTGTCCCTCTCTCTCTCTCTCTGTGTCTGTCTGTGCTTTTTACTCCCAAGTCACTTTATAAGAGTGTGTTAAGGCTTAATATTGAGTTATGTCTGCCAAAGACTAACTGAACAAATGAAAAATGATCTGTTTAGGGGGGGAAACAAATTGAAGATCCCCCATTGGGTGGATTGTAGGGGAGAGACTTCAGGTGGGTAGCAACTATCACAAAAATAAATAGCGATACTAACTTGATCTGTATTTTTATGTCTGTTGTAGGATAGCTTCTGGTGATGTCAGGGGGTGTGGCATATGTAAATAAGTTATGCTAATAGGTTATGCTAATGAGCTCCTGCACCTCTTTTTCTATGAAATTACCCCTGGAGGTAAATATATCTGTGCATATTTAGGGGGAATCTCCTGTTGTGCAGGGAAAAAAAATATTAATTTGTAAATTGACAAAAAGAAGATGGAAAGTCTTTAAAACTGGCCTGAGTTTTGAATGCCCTGCCGAAAGGATGGAATGTAGAGAGCCAGGAGCGTGCCAATGCTCCCTCTAAGCTGTGGAGTCTTGTGAGCACAAATTCTACTTTGTGAGGTACTGACACTACAGTTGTGAGTGTGTGATTTGGCTTTTGCATAAATTAGAGGGAACACTGGTGACCACTTAAGGTGGGGGGGGAAGGTTAGCCCTTTCAGGCCTTAGAGCTCATAGAGGAAAGGAGCTTTGGGGAGGACTTACAAATTGTTTCCCCTTCCTCTAATTCCTTGTAGATAGGGTTGCCAGCCTCCAGGTGGGGCCTGGAGATCTCCCACTATTGCAGTTTATTTATTTATTTAGACCTTACAACAAGAGAAAAACAATCAAAAATTAAATGAGGCTACAACCATAATGAAATACCGTACAATCAATATAATCAATGCATAACGTTGATCTCTAGAGTACATAGATCTGTTCTGATGGAGGAAATGGCTGCTTTGAAGTGTGGGTCCTACATCATCGCACACCACCGAGGTCCCTCCCCTCCCCAAACCCTGCCTTCCCCAGGCTCCATCCCCAAATTTGCAGGGATTCCCCAACCCCAAATTGGCAGCCTTACTTGCAGACCCCCAAGTGTGTGTGCGTGTGTGTGACTGTGTGTCTTTGATACTCATTTATAGAAGCATCAAAGCATAGAGCTAGAAGGAACCCCAAGGGCCATCTAGTTCAATTCTCTGCATTGTGCAAGAAATTCAGAGCTATCCCCCCCAATCCCCTAGTGACCCCCTGCTCTATGCCCAGAGGAAGGCATAAAACCTTCAGAACCCCTGGGCCAATCTGTCCTGGAGGGAAATTCCTTCCTGACCTCAAAGTGGGGATTGCCACAAGAGCTGAGCGCTGGCTCATCACTTCCTGCCCTCCCTCTCATGAAACCTATAAAAAGGTCACATGGGAAAGAAGGAAGCTCTCTTTTAATTGGGTAAGATTAGTCAAGTATCCTGCCTTCAATAACCAATATAGATTTGAGTGACATCATTTTCATTGCTGTGCTCGGAAATTTCAGTGTGCAGCAATCAAAGTAAACAAGTGCCGGGTGGTCAAAAACAGTAATCACAAATGAAGCAATTACAACCCGACTTCATTTAAAAAAACAAAAACAAAAAGTATGCCTTGAAGCAGGGAACATACATGTAGTTGTTTATAAGCTTTATCCTGGACCTGAAGCAATCAAGTATATCTAACTGCTTTAATCTAGCGGGTGAATAAAGATTGATTGTGGCAAAGCAAGGTCTTTGTCAAGTTGTACTTTGTGGAATTTTCTGTATGTATGATTAATGTGTGCGAGGTTTATGGGAACCAGCACCCGAGTTAATCGCTAGCTATTACTGCCATCTACTGATTAAGCCTACGAAGCAATTTGGGCAAAGGCAGTTTCATTTGACGGGTTTTACAGCTGCAGTCCCTGTTTGCGAAGCAGATGTTTGTGTGGCTACAGTTAAGAAATGGAAGGAAAGACAGGGAATTGACCCTGATGACTTAAGGAAGGGAAATCTGGTTGCAGAACTGGCCACTGTGCCCTTCCAAAACTCAGAAAGTCAGCCAGCAAAAAGGGCTTGATATTGCCATCTGGATTGACTGTTATTAGTACTTTGTGCCAATGTTATTTTATGTTGACTGTATTCTATCTGTTTTTAAAGTTGTTAATCGCCAAGAGCCCACTTGCGGGGTTGGGAGATCTATAAATCTAATAAATAAGGATAATAATAAAAAGAGAGAAGCAGTTGTATTTTAAGGGAAGAAAAGTGGAAGCAGGCTCATGTGCAAAGTATGATACACAAAATGAAGCATATCAAGGATGGAAATATGTGTAGATGTCTTGACACACAATGAGGCACATGAGAGAAGTTCTTTTTCTTTCTTTCTGTTGCTCGCTTTTCATCAGGTACTGCCAATTTTAAGCAGCTACCCCAGGCCAACTACTGTCAAAATGTTGAGTGCTGCATGTCAGATTCTGATTTATGTTGGCATCTTGTGCATTTTATCAATCAAGTATTGCTAGACATGGACAGTTGTATGCCAAATGATATGAAGTACTAACTGTTTAGGAAGTGAATGTTGTGCAGTGGTTAGAGCTTCAGAGTAAGATGTGGGTGAGGGTGGTCCCCAGTCCACTTGCTGGATGAGTGAATCAGTCTCTCCCCCCCACCTCTCTCTGTCTCTCTCAGATTCACCTGGCTCACTGAGTTGTTGTAAAAATAAAATAGGGAAGGGATGACCATATTTGCTGCCCAGAGCCCCTTAGAAGATGGGTGGGATAACAGATGCCTATCTGGATAAGATAGATAGATTGCTGCAGCATGGTAGGCCCTATCAACTACTGATTACTTCTGTCAAGTGTTTGGATTAATTAATTAATCAATCATACATCATTGTGTGTAAAATAGCCAGGAGATCCTAAGATTGTCTGGCAGCCAGAAGTTCTAGCTTTTTAGCATTATGCACCACTAGGTGGTGAACTAGACTTGTTTTTTAAGGCAAGAGATGTTTCAGAGGCAGTTTGTCATTGCCTGCCCCTGCATCATGACCTTGGTATTCCTTGGAGGTCACTCAGACCCACAAACCATTTGGAGAATATGTGCCATCAATCTTAACAGACGATAATATGAAAAACCTTTAAGGGCAGATTTTGTTGCATTCTAGTCATGATTAAACAAAAAATAAGGATGTGCTGCAGAAGAAAGGTGTAGGCAAGAGTTGCAATACGAAAGAAAGAAAGAAAGAAAGAAAGAAAGAAAGAAAGAAAGAAAGAAAGAAAGAAAGAAAGAAAGAAAGAAAGAAAGAAAGAAAGAAAGAAAGAAAGAAAGAAAGAAAGAAAGAAAGAAAGAAAGAAAGAAAGAAAGAAAGAAACGAACCTTGGTTGTATGCATCATCTAAAAAAATAGAACTTCCATCTGTGTTGACCCACTTAGGATTGTTCCCAAAGTGTTGGGGAACAGGAAGGGCAGGAGAAAAGTTAGATCTGAGTTCAGGAGCACTTTAGAGACCAACAAGATTTCCAGGATATGAGCTTCTGAGTGTCAAAGCTCCCTTCCGCAGTGCAGTAATTCAGCAACATCTTTAAAGGTACAGGGGACTCTTTGGGCTGCAAACTGGTGGCTCTAGGAATTAACCCAACTGCCCCTCCAATCTAAAGTTTAAATACCTTCAGTTAAAGCTATAATAAAGCTAAAAGTTTCCCTTGCTCAAAAGTTAGTCGAATCTGACTCTAGGGGGCAGTGTTCATCTCTGTTTCCAAGCCAAAGAGCCAGTGCTGCCGAAGATGTTTCTGTGGTCATGTGGCCAGCATGAGTAATGCCAAGGCACATGGAATGCTGTTATCTTCCCACCAAAGCAGTACCTATTTATCTACTTGCAGTTTGGTGTAGTAGTTGTGCACGGACTCTAATCTGGGAAAACCGGGTTTGATTCCCCACTCCTCCACTTGCACCTGCTGGATGACCTTGGGCAAGCCATAGTTCTGGCACAGCTTCTCTTGAAAAAGAGCAGTTTCTGTCAGAGCTCTCTCAGCCCCACCTACCTCCCATGGTGTCTGTTGTGGGGAGGGGAAGGGAAAGGAGTTTGTAAGCTGCTCAGAGGCTCCCTTGGGTAGTGAAGGGTGGGATATAAATCCAATCTCTTCTCTTCTTTTGAACTGCTAGGTTGGCAGGAGCTGGGGCCAGAGACGGGAGCTCACTCCGTCACACAACACTAGGGTCTATACTTAAAAAAAAAATCTATAGAAACTTTGCAAAGCAAACAGTGAAGGGGGCCAAGATTTAAACTGCAGAAACAGATCTCTGCTGCAGAGACCTTACACTGTCCTTTACACCTCTACAAAGGCCATCCCAAATCAAAGCACTGGTTATTATATTTTATTGACTACAGAGAGTTGTCAATTACTTTTTAAATGTACTCTACACAGAGAGAGACACGCATGCACACACCTCCTCAGCTATTAAAATACTATTTAAATGAAGTTGGACAATTGCTTCTTTCCTACTGATTCTGTGAATATTCTATTTAACACCCATTGATTTTGTTCAACTGTTTTTACTAAAGCTTAAAATCAGCATTCCTTTTAATAGATATTAGCAGGTATAAAGTTTGCTGTGCAGGTTCCTGGCAGTTCCAGCTGACAGAACTCACTGCAAATCCTAGGCTGGTATTTTCTTTTTGAAATCGCACCGATCATTCGTAGGACCTTTCTTACATTTTCTACTGAGAGGATGCAGTACAGGGACCAGAACAGCACCTGTTGTTTTCCCTGTCTAGGGGACACAAGCCATATTTAGATGGCAATTTCTGGAGGGAAATCTCAACCCAATAAAAGATTTGTGTATGCACCTTTCTCCTCCTTGCATACTGAACTAGGGTGTTCCATATTTATGTGTACACCTGATCTTGTAATCCACCCACATCATAAAAGTGGGGATTGATGGTGTGGTCACGGCCTGTTTTCAGACTGTAGAGTCTTTTCCCTCTCTCGCTCTTTTTCAATAGGAGTAAGTGGGTGAGGAAGAAACTGTAAAAGCCTGACACTTTTTTTTTTTTTTATAATTTGATTTTTATTAATTTTATAATACAAAAACAGTAACAAAACAATCAACTTTCATAATTAAAGAAACAACTGATACAGTGTTAACACTAAAATCACTATCTAAACATGTACCAGGTTGATGACAAAGGGAATACAAACTAAATAAGCAGTTACATCCAGAATGCAAGGAGCTGAAAAGTCCTTTCCAGCTAAAAATAGGAAAACTAAACTCCACCAATCAATACAGATAAAAATCTAAATCATCCCCTGGCTGTTGGCTGTAATTTGCACACAAAACACGATGCATAGATACGTCTTCAAAATCGGACGCTTCTAATATAAGCACAGTTACAAAAACAGTGCCTTCAGTGGATATTATTAGTTATGGGGTGGGATCACTCTCAGATCTGAAAGGCTGGATTCATATATAACATATATAAAATGAATCCCTTTGGCCTAATAGGATTCTCATAATTTTTCCTTTTGTTCTCCATTTAAAAAAAAAAAAAAACCTCACTAAGATGGAGGTATGATATAAGGTGATCCCACCCTTAACTGTTGTAATGGCATTCAACACCAGACACTGGAATCTTCTATGAACATGTGCCATAGTGTCTTGGAGAACACAAAAACCCTTGGGTAATATGTTTTACCCAGCAACGAGAGTAAGACTATAAGGAAGGCCAAGTGCCAAAGAATAGATTCTTTTGAATTATGGTTCTGGAGAAGACTCTTGAGAGTCCCCTGGACTGCAAGAAGAGCAAATCAGTCAATCCTAAAATAATTCAACCCTGACTGTTCCCTGGAAGGCCCGATACTGAAGCTGAAGCTCAAATACTTTGGCCACCAAATGAGAAGGGAGCACTCACTGGAGAAGACCCTGATGCTGGGAAAGATTGAAGGTCAAAGAAGAAGGGGATGGCAAAATATGAGATGGTTAGACAGTGTTATTAAGACAACGGACATGAAATTAAGCAAACTCTGGAGCACAAAGGAAAAAAAGGGGCCTGGCATGATGTGGTCCATGGGGTCACGAAGAGTCAGACTTGACTGTGCGACTGAACAACAACAATATATTTTACATGGCTTTTGGTCTCCCTGGACAGGGGTGTGCATCCCAAAATTCCCAGATTGAAAATGTACATGGAAATCATTGTTTTGAATCATTACTGTGATTTCCAGAACATTAAACACATATTTAAGATTATTAGGTATTACAAAAAAAGCCCCCTGAAAAAAAACATGTTGTTGTTTTTTTCTGTGTGGGTGCTTACTGTAGTCAGCAGTAGCAGGCATCTTGTTTTTCTTTGATTGTCCTGATTTCCCAGGCAACAGCATTTCCCCTTCCAGTTGGATTCTTACAGGGAATCAGAAATGCTCCAAACCAACCACCATGAAGATCAGACCCAGAGAAAGAATTTTTAAAGTCCACAGCTGTTGCTCTGAGTGGAACTACATTTTCAGAGGAATGGGAAACCACACCCACCAGGGACTCCTTAAATAGTAGTAGTAATTAAGGCCCCCCTACAATGGACCCCAGTGTAAATATGTGTGTTTCATAGCAACTACATGGTTGCTTCATCAAATGCAATCACACACACATGCTCTATTTGTATTTGGAAATCTGAACTACTTTCAAAGATTGCAATGAGGGATGAGGGGGTGTTTTGTGTAAAGGAAGCATTTCTTACTTTGTGAAAGGAGACAGTGGACCACAACAAGGAAGAATGACAAATGCAACCAGGATTTTTTTTTTTTAAAAAAAAAATGACAACAGCTGGTGCTCTCCTGCTGGGCTGCAACCTTTACCCCCCCCAAGAAATAGTGGAGAGAAGGGCACCTAATTTGGAAGTCTGTAAAATCAACCCCCTTTGTCCATTTTACTTGAAACATAGGTATTCTTTAGATTAGAGGGAGGACTATGTTATCTGCAAATTTCTTGCCATTATCTTTTAAAATAGCTTCATCATCCCCTTGAACTGGTTCTCTCACTGAAAACAACAGTCCCAAAATTCCAAAACCTCCCCCCCAAAACAGATTTGAACCCAAAACTGGTACTGTCCTACCAGGAAGCAGGAATAAACAGTAGAGTTGTCTTCCCTAAATCCTGGTTCTAAAATCATATATATATATTTTTCCCAGAGCACACTCTTATTTTTGATTGATGATCTCAGCAAAGGCTGGGGCTGAAGCCTACACTGAAAGCCTTCCTTCCATCTCCACTCCTACTTGCTTAAATTTGGGGAAACAAAGGAGCACCAGGTGTAGCGGGTGCAGGGAGGCATGAAGCTTACTTGAGCTCCCAATGATGTCTTTGAAATTATGTGCTGATTTGGAATGGATCTGGTTTGAAACTGGGTATTTTTGGATGTCAAATGGATATGCTCTGAACTGTTTTGATTCTAATAGATCCATTCTGAGTGGGAAGTAGGAGAATATTCCCATTCCTTGGTATAGCTTCAAGGTCTGCCGTCTAAGAAGAAATTTTCAAAGTTTGGTTTACATTTTGGTGACGTGCAACAATTTAAATATCATAGATTTCATTTGTCACCTACTATGTTGTTATTCACATACTACTACTATCATATAGCTGTATTTTTAAAGAGCAGGCAGCAAAGATCCTGAAACAAAAATATGAAATTAACAAGCATGGTAAGAAGATGCAGGAAGAGCATAGAGTCATCAACCTGTGAAAGGAGAAGCCCCAGTGGGCTAACAAGATGTTCCTGGAACAGTCTTTAAGATACATTAGCCAGTGTCCTCACCAGAAGAGGGGGCCATATGGTAGGTTTGCCATTGGCGTTGCTAAGAATCCCTTCAGGTTGAACCATATCATGATTTTTGAAAATGGCTGTCCCACTTATGAGCCACCCATTTCATCTGAAAGTGGCCTGTCACATCTTGTCTCATTGAGGTGTCTTTTACAGTATAAGCTTCCACATCCCTCACACCCTTCCTGATCTTCCACACCTGCCTTGGTCTTTCTGCCAAAGCTGAGGAAAAGTCAACAGCAAAAGAAAACCAAACACAGCCTTGTCCAGCTATTGAAAGGTCAGATGAAGAACCACCTCAGCCAACAGCAGAAATACTCCAAGAAAGACTGTTAGGTGGATCTGTAACAGGTTGACAGATGGCACCCAAAGAGTACTTGCAAATGGTTCCTCATCTTCTTGGAGAGGTGTGACAAGTGGAGTGCCTCAAGGATCTGTCCTGGGACCTGTTTTGTTCAACATCTGTATCAACAATTTGGATGAAGGGATAGAGGGAATGCTTATTAAATCTGCAGATGATACTAAATTGGGAAGGATAGCAAATATGGTAGAAGACAGAGTAAACTTGACAGGCTGGAAAACTGGGCTAAAACAAATAAATGAATTTCAATGGGGATAAATGTAAAGTTCTGCATTTAGGTAGAAAAATCAAATGCATAATTATAGGTTGGGGGAGATTTGTCTTGGCAGTAGTATGTGCGAAAAGGATCTAGGGGTCTTAGTAGACCATACACTGAACATGAGTCAGCAGTGTGATGTAGTTACTAAAAATGCAAATGTAATTCTGGGCTGTATCAACAGAAGTAGTGTCCAGATCACAAGATGTGATGGTACCACTTTACTCTGCTCTGATTAGACCTCACCTATAGTATTGTGTTCAGTTTTGGGCACCACAATTTAAGAATATAGACAAGATGGAATGTGTCCAGAGGAGAGCAACGAAGATGGTGAGGGGTCTGGAGACCAAGTCCTATGAGGAAAGGTTGAAGGAGCTGAGTATGTTTAGCCTGGAGAAGAGATGACTGAGAGGTGATATGATAACCATCTTCAAGTACTTGAAGGGCTGTCATCTAGAGGATGGTGCAGAGTTGTTTTCTGTTGCCCCAGAAGGTTGGACCAGAACCAATGAGTTGAAATTAAATCAGAAGAGTTTTTGGCTAAACATTAGGAAGAACTTCCTGACAGAGTGGTTCCTCAGTGGAACAGGCTTCCTTAGAAAGTGGTGGGCTCTCCTTCTTTGGAAGTTTTCAAACAGAGGTTAGATAGCCATCTGACAGCAATGTGGATTCTGTGAACTTAGGCAAATCATGAGAGGGAGGGCAGGAAGGGTTGCATCAGTGCTTAGTTCTTGTGGCCCTTTTTTACATGCCCAAGGAAATGCTGATTGCCACTTTGGATTTTTTATCATCTTCTGGGCATGGAACAGTGGTTCCATGTGTGGAGCAGGAGGTATTTGTGAATTTCCTGCTTTGTGCAGGGGGGTGGACTAGGTGACCCTGGAGGTCCCTTCCAACTCTATGATTATCTGATACTATGATTCTATGACTGTGCAGGAGGCAGCCTCCTATTTAATTGGGGGAATTAGCTTAAGGAGACAGAGTGAAAAGCAGGTAACTGGTATCTCCACCAATTTTTACGAGGATTATTCCTTTAGATAAGTCTCAAAAGAAAGCAGGTAGATGTTCACCCAGGCTGTGATCAGATGCACAATTAGACCCGACACAGGTGTGAATGCCAGGTGGATTTAAAGGGAGTGATCAGACAGCAACATCTGGTAAGTGTCCCAGAGCCATCAGGAACCTGTTCTGCTCTGCCACAAAAGTGGAGTTAAAAGACATCAGGGGGGAGGGATTCTGGGTAGCGCGAAAGAACATGGCTGCCTAAACCCTTTGCTCCGTCCCACCCTCCCACCTTGTTACTGATCTCAGTGATCCACAACACTTTATACTCACCATTTCTATGGAGAAAGAAGATAAATCAATGGAGCCACAGACTAAATATAAATTTAAAAAGATTCAAACGACTCCCACCTCTAAATCGTCAAAAACAAACCCGGAGCCACAACTTGCTCTCTCAACTAAAATGGCGTCCAGAGCAGCGGACATCGCCACGGAAGGCAGTCAAATTACAACAACAGACCTTACCAAAGCACTGAATACAATGGAGACCTCAATACTCGAGAAAATTTCTTTACTTTTCAAACCGATTTATGAACAAATGGAATCAATGCTAGCCTCTGTGACTGAAACCAAAAATACAGCAGACAGAGCACTAAATACTAGCCTCTCTAACAAACAAGAAATAATACAACTTCAACAAATGGATGACGTCTTAGCCGAAAAAGCTCTAAAATCTGAAATATCACTGAGACAGAATAACTTGAAGATTAGAGGATGGCCAGAAAAATAGAAAAGGATGGCAATCTTAATGCTTTAATCTCTGAATGGCTTAAAAAGGAAGTTCCTCCTGCAGGAAATTTATCATGCATCGTCACAAAGGCCTTCCGTGCAGGGCCTCTGAGCCTACTCAAAACCTGGGCATCTAGAGATATAATAGCCACATTCTTTGATCTTAGATATAAAAAAGAGATTTTAAATGCTGCCAGACAACGACGACACCTCAACTACAAAGGCCAGAAGATCGAGATCTTCCCAGATCTCCCTAAAGAAGCTTTGTTGAAACGTAGAGAACTCAAGCAGATCATCGCATACCTCACAGAAGTGGAGATTCGGTATGTTTGGATTACACCTTTAACCATACAGTTCACCTACCAAAGAAAGATCCATCAAATCTCCTCAAAAGAAGAAGGACTCAGACTGTTGAATGAAATAAATCTCGTGACACCTATGGAACTCTCAAAGCACTCTAACAAAAGAAAATTCCGCTCTCCTTCTCCTTCGACCACCGAAGATCTCGTGCTGCAAGGGGCCTCAGCTTAGAAGTACAAGTACTGGTTTGATATCTTTAAAAGTTCATATATTATTTGCTAAACTAGTTTTCTCTGTTTTAATATACCTCTTTAATTCATATATCTAGAAAGTCATTTAATGGCTCTGCCATGGCATTTCAATATTTTCTGTTATGCTTATTAACTTCATTTCATAGGAGTTGTTTACTGCTAATCTGGTCATGATGGCCACATATCATGATCGGGTCTCCTTATACAACCTATGTTGCACATTTCCCGCCTTCTAGCCAGACGAGCATCAGTCTCTGTTTATGCTTTATATTTTAATATTCGTCAACAGTATGTTAATGTCTATTGTTAAGAAGTTTAAAAGATGATACCTGTTACAAATTAAAATGCAATAAGTTTAAGGGCTTAAACTTTGTCCACAGACTTTATCAACATCTAGATTATATAGTTGCTGTTTTATATCTGTCTTTTTCCCGCCACTTTGAAAGATGGTGCGGGAAATGCTTTCGCTAGTTCGCGGCCCGCTTTCACTCTAAATATGTGCTTTCTCCGTGATTCTAAGTGTTAAATATATACGATCTGGATTGTTTCTTTGTAGATTGGGGGAGGGGGCTTAGGGGGGTGTTCTTTTTTCTTGTCCCTTTTTATTTAAGTACTCTCACGTTAAGGCGCTGAGGAAAAGAGATTTAAATCTCACCTCAGCCTTCTGCAAAACAGTAGTTTGTTTTGCAGAAGCTTAGAGTCCTATCAATTTAAATAAATAAAAATTTATTATACTGAATTCATAGTTACTAGATTTAATCAAGATTCATAAGGGTTCACATTTATAATTAAACCTTGCATTAACTGGAAATAAAGTATTTATCTGTACTTAAAAAAGGGGGGGGGAAGAAGGAAAAATAAATTAAAATTAAATAAAATAAAAACATACTTGATTTTAATTATTAGTACCAAGTACAGTCAGATTTTACTATTTATATTATTAATTGATTACTTTGCTATCTAATAAATTTTACGATTACTACAGTGTTATCACATAATTATTTTATTCATAATCAATTGGCATTCTAATTTACTGTAATCCAATATATATTATTGATTGTAAGAAGTCACAAGAGCTTTTCTAAATATATTACAGCAAAGGGACCATTTTGACATACACATCTTCTCAACCACAAATTGATACTGCATACTTTGCAATATCCATAGTATCTTAAAATATTGATTGTGAATACTTTAACAATTTAAGGCATAGTAATTCTTTCACTATAGAAGATCCTAGTGTTAATAGCAAATTCTATTCCTTTAAGAGACAAATATAGTATTGAATTTCCTAATTTATATTTTGTTTTTCCTTATCCTTGTGGAACAACAGTTAAGAGTTTTGACACTATGCGGCCACCAATCAAGATTTACACATACAACGTGCGGGGATTGAACAACATCATTAAACGTAAGAGAGTTCAGAGTCAAATTGTGAAATTGAATCTGGATATTGTTTTTCTCCAGGAGACTCACATTAAGGATGATGTAGCACCTCTGTTCAAATCCAAAAAATTCTCACACCAATTCTTAGCTAAAGGATCTTCCAAATCCAGGGGCACAGCCATTTTACTATCTAAAGATTTAAATTTTTCACATCAGGCGACACTGGCTGACCCCCAAGGGA
This sequence comes from Gekko gecko, assembly GCA_029375565.1. Lineage (NCBI taxonomy): Eukaryota > Metazoa > Chordata > Lepidosauria > Squamata > Gekkonidae > Gekko > Gekko gecko. The sequence goes on from JAPDNY010000004.1 coordinate 182,346,364, forward strand.
GATTCATATTTGTTACACAATATGAAGATCACTCTTGCATCTGTATATGCTCCCAACTCAGACCAAATAACCTTTCTAAAGCAAATCTTACAGAAACTAGATGACTTTCATGAGGGAGAAATTATCTTAGGGGGAGATCTTAATATTATCATGGATCATGCTAAAGACAGATCAATTTTTCATCAAAGGCACACTGTTCCAAAACAGAAACTGACCAAACTAGCTGAAAGACTTTCCTCTTTCAAGTTGACTGACATATGGAGACACATGCATCCTACCGAACGTGATTATACGTTCTACTCTTCACGTCATTGTACTTACACACGTATAGACTATATTTTGGTGTCCCCACATCTAATCAACTTAACTCAAAGCTCTACAATAGGTTCGCAACTCTGGTCAGACCACTGCTGGGTAAATTGTAATTTGGCTTTGAACTGCGACAAACAACAGACTCCTTATTGGACTTTAAACAGTTCTTTATTATTAAATGACCAGGTGGTGTCCAACATTAGAGATAATATAAGTAACTTCTTCAGAGATAATCCGGTCGGCTCAGTGTCACCGGGATTATTGTGGGATGCTTTGAAACCAGTGGTAAGAGGGCATTTAATTTCCACAGCCTCCTATATCAAAAAACAGAAACATAAATTTAGATTAGAAATACAAAAGACAATTGATGCTCTAGAAACTCATCACAAACAGACAGGCAGTACAAAAACATATAAAAAACTGGTGGCAGAACGTAAAAAGCTAGAAGTCCTAGAGACAACGCAAATTCAAAAAAATATCTTATATTCAAAACAAAGGGGCTGGGCCTTTACCCCCAAATCTTTAAAATTCTTAAAAAAGCGTGTAAAACAGCAACAACAATCCAGATTGATCTCAGCAATAAAAGATTCCAGGGGAGAATCCCACTATGATACAGAGACCATATCAAAAATCTTTTAAAATTTTTACAAAAATCTATATAGCTCAACAAATGTCGCTTACTCAAATCTAGAAAAAAAATTCACATCTCACCCAGTGGTGAAATCCCTCTCTGAGGATCATAAAAACATAATGGAGGCACCCATCACACCCCAAGAAGTTGAGAATTCAATCAAAAGACTAAAATCCTCTAAAGCACCAGGCCCAGATGGATTCACCTCTGAATTCTATAAGCAATTTGCGTCGCTTTTAGCTCAACCTTTATCTGACGCTTGTAACCACATTCTTAATACAGGATCTCTCCCACCCTCCTGGAATAATGCGGCAATTATAGTTATCCCCAAATCGGGCAAAGACCCATCTCTACCAGCCTCTTATAGGCCCATATCATTACTCAATACTGATTTTAAGATCTTTACGTTAATTCTGGCTAATCGTCTTAATTCATTTGTGACAACCTATATTAATCAAGATCAAATTGGATTTATGCCAAATCGTGACATTTCAGAAAATATTCATAAAGCTCTCACAATTCTAAATTACTGCGAATCCCACAAGGTTGCAGCTACTCTTCTGTCCCTTGATCTGGAAAAAGCCTTTGATTCAGTAGAAATCCCATATCTTAAAGTAATGTTACAACGGATGGGCTTTGGAGAGAAATTCTTATCTGCCATTAATGCTACCTATGCTGATCCTAGAGCATACTTAAAAATCAACCAACTTAACTCAGAATCTTTTCAGCTAAAACGGGGTACCTGTCAGGGTTGTCCCTTATCCCCACTTCTATTTGCTCTCTGCATTGAGCCACTAGCTAATATGATTAGAGGAGATGAAGCTATTAAAGGCATTAATCTAGGTGGCAAAGATTTTAAAATCTCTTTATTCGCAGACGATATGCTGCTATTCTTATCCTAATCTATCTCTTCATTAGAACGTACAAAAACATCTATCGCTTTTTGGCTCCATTTCAGGTCTCAAAGTTAATGCAACAAAATCCTATCTATTACAAATCAATCTCGATCAGCATTCTTCACTGGCCATTAAAAATTCATACAAATACACTTGGACTATTGATCACTTTACATATCTAGGTATTAAGATACCAACTGAACTTAAAAATATTTTTAAGTACAATCACTTGCCATTAATAAAAAATATTCAATTTGATATGGAGAAATGGCATGAACTTAACATATCTTGGATGGACAGACTAAATAGTATCAAATCCTTTGTACTGCCTAAATTTATCTTTTTATTTCGTGCTGTACCTATTATGATCACAACCAAACAACTACTCAAATGGCAATCTTTGCTCCTAAACTTCTTCTGGTCTTACAAGCATCACAGAATTAAATGCAATACTCTATATAGATGCTCTGAAAAAGGCGGTATAGGGTTTCCCAACCTACTAAATTACTATAAAGCCATACATCTCACACAGATATTACACTTATTATTGGCTGACAATGAATCTGATCAAACTAAACAATACGGAATTTACGCCAATCCATTTGACATTCAAGAAGTCATATGGCAAAACCCTTCCTGTAGGCCTAAACAAGTTAACTCCAATCCTTTACTTTCAGCAATGCTACACACATGGGATCGAATGAGAACACAACTATTACCTCCTATATCCCGTTTTCAAACATTCATAAACCAACCTTGGTTTACACCGGGCCCCAATAACCCTATATCTGATCACTGGAAATTAGCCAATATCACCTCCCTTAAAGATCTTACAGCTAAAAAAATACTTCTATCTAAATCACATTTAGAAGGAAAATTGCAAAAAAATATTCCTTGGATGCTATACTTCCAAATTATGCACATGTGTACACACATTAAACTAGAATCCATAATGAAAGAACCACTCACATCTTTTGAATCAATCATAGCTATTGCTTCTATCACACGAAAAGGTCTGATTTCTAAAACACATAAAATGATACTCTCTTTGAAAGATAAGGAAATTTTGTCCTATCAAAATTTGTGGCATAAGACTTGTAACAATACTCTCTCAGCTGAATCTTGGAACCATATATGGACTTCCCCTCCATTTCACTCTAAAATTACATCTATGAAACTACAAACATTTAAAATACTATCGCACTGGTATTTGACTCCAAGTAAATTGGCTCACATGAACCCATCATACAATCCAAAGTGCTGGAGAAATTGCAACAATATAGGTCACTACATGCATTGCTGGATTCTTTGTCCTAAAATTTTACCTTTTTGGAACGAAGTGCTAAAACAAATCAATTCCCTTGATAACATAGATCTTACTCCTACACCTGAAGACTTGTTTTTGAACAGTTGGGCTACAGACGATGTCAGTCTCTCCAGTATAGAAAGAATTTCAATAATGCTCTTTGCAGCCAAGACTGTCATTGCCTCAACGTGGAAAACAACAATGACATCCACTCTTTCTCAATGGCATAAAAAGTTGTGGGATTTATACATCATAGCCAAACTCTCGGATAATCTTACGCGATTCGATAAATGCCCTGCTCGTACCAATTTTACACCAATATGGTTCCCCTTACTGGAATATCTTTCTAAGCAAGCAGACATTCCTTCAATGATGGATACTATGTGGCTCTGGTAATCTTTGTCTCTTGTACTTAGTTATATATATATATATATATATATATATATATATATATATATATATATATATAGTAAGATCTGATGTACTTATATGTGTAATTGTTACATCATCACCAGTTTTAAATGTTAATTTTTACGACTCTATTTACATAGATGTTAACCCTACATCCTATTATGAAGTTAATGTTATTGTTAATTATTATGTTGATATTTCAAACTTTATAATCTTACTGTTTATACTTCTTTAATAATTCAATAAAATTATATTGTAAAAAAAAAAAAGACAGCAGGGGAAATCTGGTAGTAAATGGATTGTGACAGGCCACGGATGACCTTTCCCCTATCTGAGCACTTCAGCATGCTCTCATGCCATCGGGATGGTCTGATCAGGCCATCCTGACTCCATGTCATTGTTTTCGTTCCCCCTTCTCAGTATGCGCATCATCACAAATTTCATAGAAAGCCCACAGTGCAGAGGTGCGATTCATCAATTCCTTGTTTAAGCACATGGGGAAAAAATGGCAAAGGTTTTTATTGAAAAGGAATAAAAAGGAATAAAAGCCAAAACACAGATGCAGAAACACACTTAAAACACAGACAAGGCTAGCTAGGACAAAATAAAGGGACGAGCAGGGAGAAAGTGATTTGGGGAGAGGCGGTATTTACCAATCTAGATGAAGAGGTCCTTGGAAGCAGCAGCAAAAATCCGACATTTCATAGAGAAGAAAAAGAGGCTACACACAAGTTGGGTTGTATGTATGGGTCCCAGAACACACACACACTGCAATGGAGTGGAATGTTTGCAGTTACAGGGAAAATGTTTCCTGGGGCTATGCTAATGTGACCACCCCATGATTGCACCCCCCATTACTTGATTGTTTTTCCAGAGATGGGGAAAGGTTTGAGAGAGGCTTGATGTGTTTCTCAGAGGGTAAACTAAAGGTGTAAATGTTCCTTAATGACCCGGTGGTTGCTGGATGGGAAAACTATCAGGTATAAAGAATAGGGTTAAGTGTTGCTAATTCAGGGTAAATAGGTTGGGGGGGAGCGAGGCTTGAGTTGATGAGATTAGACCAAGTTGAGATCATAGCTTCTTGGGAAACCTGTTGTTCTTAATTATGCTTCTCCTTAGGGTGGGGAGAAGGCTGTTAGCCAGCCAAAATGACTCACCTTCGAAAATAAAGGAATGTTTTTCCAGGCCTGTTTCTGGCTTGTCTTTGGCTGGACTCCATTTTATGTCATTTTGGGCCAGTGTATATATATTCATGATTTTTGAGGTGATATTTGTATGAGGGGTGTTTCTACCTTTCTCTCTTTGTGCACTAAACTGGCTCTCTGTGAGACAAAGGGTCTGACTGCTAAAAATTGTTATTAAAAAGTCCTTCCAGACTGCCATAAAGAACCAAAGTTTATTATGTTTCTCCTCCCAAGTGGCTAGATGAGTTGTACCAGCTGTTTCTTAGAGTTTTTCATTTGTTTCCAAACAAAGGAAAGCATGAACCAATTAATCTCAATTTATTACATTTTTTAGGGTCATGAAATCAAATGAGGATAGCAATGAAAACTTAAGAACATAAGAACATAAGAGAAGCCCATGTTGAATCAGGCCAATGGCCCATCTAGTCCAACACTCTGTCACACAGCGGCCAAAATATACCAGGTGCCATCAGGAGGTCCAGCAGTGGGGCCAGGGCACCAGAAGCCCTCCCACTGCTGCCCACTCCAGCACCAAGGATAGAGTGCATCACCTGCCCCAGACTGAGAGTTCTCATCTATACCCTGTGGCTAATAACCACTGATGGACTTCATCATTTTATAATTCTCCTCTATCTTTTGATCTGGTGGGCGATAACAAACTCCCACTGTTAAGCTTCCTTTTGGACCCACTATTTCAACCCATAGCATTTCCAGAAGTGAATCCAATTCCCTTACCCTCTCAGTCTTACTGGACGGTATACCCTCTCTGATATACAGAGCCACCCCACCTCCAACCCTTCCCCCTATCCTTCCGATATAATTTATAACCAGGAATCACCGTATCCCACTGATTTTCCTCATCCCACCAAGTTTCTGAAATACCCACAATGTCTATTCCCCCCCCCAACACCAAGCATTCCAACTCCCCAATTTTACCTCGGAGACTTCTAGCATTTGTGTATAAACACTTATAGTTTCCCATGTTTGTTAAGCCCACAGCCTTCCTCTTGCTGCCTCGAGACCTTGCCAGGCAGTTCCTATCATTAGCCACAGTCTCAGTGGACAATTGTAATCCATTTCCTTGTACAAAAGTAATAGCTACCCCTTCATCTCTTTGAGATGAATCATCCCGAACCAGAGACTTTTCATCTCCTGTCGGCTTTCCCCAATTATTTAGTTTAAAAACTGCTCTGCCACCTTTTTGATTTTGAGCGCCAGCAGCCTGGTTCCTTCTGGGGACAAGTGGAGACCGTCCCTTTTGTACAGCTCCCTCTTGTCCCAAAAAGCATCCCAGTGCCTAACAAACTTGAACCCTTCCCCCTACACCACCGTCTCATCCACACATTGAGACTCCTGATCTGTGCCTGTCTCTCCGGCCCTGCGTGTGGAACAGGTAGCACTTCCGAGAAGGCTACCTTGGAGGTCCTGGCCTTGAGTTTCCTGCCCAGCAGCCTAAATTTCTCCTCCAGGACCTCACGTCTGCATTTCCCCACATCGTTGGTGCCGACATGCACCACGACCACTGGCTCCTCCCCAGCACTATCTACCAGCCTATCTAAAACACATGTAATGTCCGCTACCTTCGCACCAGGCAGGCAAGTCACCATACGGTCAGTACGCGGGTTCGCCCCCCAGCTGTCTACCTGCCTAAGGATCGAATCACCAACTACCAAGAGGACATCAGAAAGTGGAAATGTAGACACCTCTACAAGTGGTTTCCATACTTCTGTCATTCCACATAATGGGCAAAATGGAATTGTCCAAGAAAGCATTTTTATACAGTGAATAGGATTCTAACTGTAATGTCTTTTATGCTTGTATTGTCAAATATATGGTGCTGCTTTTACTGCACTTCTTTCTAAGTTAATTATCCAGGTTTTTGGTTTGTATTGTTTCTTGTATTTTGTTTGCATTGTTTTTGTTTCATTTTCTTCTAGCTCTGTAATCTAACTTTTGATTCAGCAAGAGAAGCAGACTATAAATGCTTTTGTGTATCTGTCTTCCCAACTAAGGACAATTTGTACACATTCTGATGTGTCATTTATTTATTATTTATTTATTAATTTGGATTTACTAGGCCACCCTAGCAGGGCTCAGGGTGGCTTACAACAGTGTTATCTGTTCACATACAACTACATTTAAAAACAGTCAAATAAATAACAATAAGTAAAAACAATGTTTATACAGTACCTAAGGCAGTGGAAAATCCTAACTCCCCAGTCTCCCTGAGGGGAGGGGCTATGGGGAATGAGGAACCACATGTGAGTGGCAGAAGAAGTCCCATTGCTGTCCTCAGCCGAAAGCCCAGTGGAGCATCTCTGCTTTACATGCCCTGCAGAAAAGTAACAGCTCCCACAGAGCACAGATGTCTTCTGGCAGAGTATCCCACCACTCAGGGGCCAGGGCTGAAAAGGCCCTGGCCCTGGGCGAGGACAGCCAGACCTCTCTCAGGCTGGGGACCACCAGCAAGTTCTTACTTCCTGAGTGTGGTGCTCTTCAAGGGGCATACTGGGAGAGGAAGAAATTGTGCCATCTGAAATTTTACTTCAAATTTTCTACTACAGTTCTTACCTTGTTGAAGATGGCAATCAGTTCAATTAGTCCTTCTCTGATTTGTATAAGAGGATAGATGCTTTAGTGCAAATCTCAAACTTTTATTTTTGAAGTATTCCTCCATGTACAACCGGTAGCTTGGTATTAACACAATCTATTCTCAGTAAAAGCAGATTGAAAGTGTTTAAGAAGAGCCATAATCCCTGCTAGAGGCAAAGTTTTAAGCCCCAGAGGTTTCAGTGGGAGAGTTAAGCATGTGGTACCATCTCTCTCATTGAAATCAATGGGATTTAAAAATGCTTATCTTTGGCTCAGACTAATACTTATTACATCCTTCCTCTAAGGAGCTCAGGATAGTGTACATTCCTCTCTCCCCTTCCCTGAAACAGTTATGCCAACAACAGTTCTGAGATAGTTGAGGCTGAAAGACAGTGCCTAGTTCAAGGTCATCCACTTTGGTGGTAGAGGAAGGAATAAACCCAAGCCCCACCAGTTCTGATCTGACATTCTATAATCGATAACCATAACCATGTACCCACCTTAGGCAATGGTCTGTGCTCATTCCAGAATACACATAAAGCTTATTGAAATATAATTCATTATTTATTCTATTTATTATTTGCATTTATAGTCTGCCCATTCCACAAGCAGGCTCATGGTAGGTAATATCATAAAAAAATACAATAAACACAATTAAAAAATAAACAATTTAAATAGACAATTAAACACAATCACAATAATAGACATTAAAACACAATCACAATTCTGACAAATCAGCTAGATATGGGAGGTTCCCTGGCATATTATTTGGGCTGGTAGATGGGTGACAACCACCTCAGGCGGGCCATATAGGGATGTTCACTGCCTCAGCCAAAAGCCTGATGGAACAGCTCTATCTTACAGGCCCTGCAGAACTGAAGAAGATCCCTCAGGGGTCTAATTTCGACTGGGAGCATGTTCCACCAGGCATGGCCAGAGCAGAGAAAGCCCTGGACCTGGTCAAGATAAGATGAATGTCCTTCAGACCAGGGTCAACCAGGAGATGTTTGTCCATAGAGTGTAACACTCTTTGAGGTGTATACGGGAAGAGGTGGTCCCTCAGGTATGTGGGTCTCAGGCCGTGTAAGGCTTTAAAGGTTATAACTATACTTGGTTATAACAATACTAAAGGTTATAACTATACTTGGTAGCCTTTAGCCCCTGCAGTTGCTGCTTGAAAATATTCTGGAGAATGAAAGAAGATTAAGGTTTGTTGTATTCCATGAATGTACCCTTTGGGCTGTATTTATTTTCCATCATAGTTGTCCACGACATACTTTAGTTTTACTCAGGTTTGTTGTAGCCATAGGCCATAATAAAACCAGCATGAAATTAAAGGGGGTGGGGGTGCTAGCCAACAAGCAGCACAAAGTTTTCTTCTAGTGCAGCAAATCCTGATCAATATACTCAGGGCCAATCCAAGTGACAGTGACTCACAGGGGCCTGTATCCTACCACTCCACTCAGAAAAGGCACTGTTGGCTAGAGGAAGTTCCTCCATCAAACAGCAGGATGCCTCCCAGAAGTTTTAATAAAAATGCCCCAACATACCCAGATGCAGCGCTAAGGAAACTACTGTCTTTATAGGGAACATTATTGAGCAGGTGGAGTGCTTTAAGTATTTAGGTGTGGGTTTTTTCATTATTCTGGGTCTTGACACACTCAAATAACTAGCATGGTTGGGAATGCCAAGAGAAGTGTTTCTGCTCTGGAAAAAAATATTACACTAGAGGTGGCCAACATGTTTCTTCAGCTTTATGTGGTTTTGTGGCCAAGGTTAATACACAGTTGCTACATGGCTCTCAGTTATGCACATATACTACTTACAGGCCTTTTGAAATAGTGCAGACTAAATTTCTGAGAAGCATACTTGCAGTTCCCTGCTGTGTCCCCAATGCAGTTTCGTGTTTAGAAGTAGGCTTACTTTCTCTGGAAGCCCAGGCATGGATACACAGGATTAATTACTGCTTGAAACTTATTTTCTCCCCTGTGGGTCTTGAACCTCTGACACTAGCAGACACCTTCCAATCAAAAAGGAAAAGGTCCCTTTTAAAGAAATTATGATCCATATCAGTAATTAAGCAAAGGATCTGGGACTTCCAACTTCAACACCATCTATGCTCTACTGCAAAATACTATCATTTTAGGCACAAGAAATTGGTATTGTCAAATTACTTAGCTAGTTTACTGATTCCCAAGCTTGGATAGCTTTCACTTTGGCTCATTTTAATGTTTTGCCATCTGCATTACTAGAAGGGGGATACTGTGATGTCCCATTACACAAGTGTCTATGTCCTTGTGCCTCTGAATAAATTGAAATGGTTGGATATGTATTGCTGCATTGCCCTATGAATGATGACCTCAGATGCATATTTATCCAGTCTATCCTCCAAAGGATTCCAGGAAGATTGAGGGAATGGTATACCTCCTTTCTGCTAGCCGACCTTGAGCCTGGAATCTTGGATATGATTCTAAGACTCTGTACTGCTGCCAGAGCCTATCAGGCAACAGTACTGACATTGTGAATTTTATTGTAAATATTTTCTAAATATTTTTATTGCACCGTGTGTATGTATGTATATCTTTCCCTTGGAATTACTTTGTTAACAAACACATGTTTTGCTGGTCTTTGACCATAATAAATGTCAAACAAATAGAAAATGTTTTCTGCATAATGCAGTTAACCTGACATACTGTATCTGACCAGATTCTTACTGATATTTTAAGAAAAACACAAACTGTATTAAAGTGTTAATGCGTGCAATGCAGCCATGAACATGGTGGCATGTGTCTTACCATTCTGCTTAGCAAATCTGAAAGCTTCCATCCAACTTAAGTGGTTCTTCCTCCAGTGGAATAAACATGTCAATGAGGTCCACTTTCCAGTCTGGTCCACATTCACTCTTGGGAAGCCTGGGTATAAGGAATAATCCTTCTGTTTGCCACTTCTCACTTCTATTTTAAAGGAGATACATGGTAAGATTTTATACCTGGTTTGATGAGGGTAGCACACAAAACAGTAACTAAGGGGTCATGTGACAAAGTGACAAGGTCCACGGACAAGCTTGGAAAGAATGTTGCATGTTGTTGTTCAGTCACACAGTCGAGTCCGACTCTTCGCGACCCCATGGACCAGATTACGCCAGGCCCTCCTGTCTTCTGCTGTCCGCTGAAGTTTGCTCAATTTCATGTTCATTGCATCAATGACACTGTCTAACCATCTCATCCTTTGCCGTCCCCTTCTTCTTTGACCTTCAATCTTTCCCAGCATCAGGGTCTTCTCCAATGTTGCATGAACTCTGCCAATTTGGAGCAGCTCAGATTCAAACCATAAGAGCAGACTCTGGCTCCAGTTATAGGACTTGGAATCTGAACAGAACACAAAGGATTTATTTTCCCCAAGCTTAAGAGAGGAGAATCCAGTTGGGCTCACAGCTGGGATTCCTAACTGATGGAAGATAAGAAGAAGGGGGCTCTTGTGCTCCAGGAGTATCTACAATAACAAAGGATGTGCTTGTCTGTCTGTCCATCCATTTATGATAGACATAACTAGTCAGAAGGAGTCTCAAAATCGGCCATCAGCTTCAGGATGATTATTAGAGTTGTGGTGCCAGAAATGAAAGAGATGGAAACATTCTGGCCCACATTATCTTCAGAATGCCCCCCCCCGGCACAGTGCTATTTGCAGTCAAAGCCATGGTTGTCTGCCTGTGGAAAGAATAATACATTAGAAAATGAAGCTAGGAGTTTAAGCACTGGCCACCAGGATAATGGTGGAAATAGCAGTACCAAAAGTGAACAGATTCAGAACATCTGCTATTTGCAGTGGAAACAGTGGTTTACTCACTAAAAGCTAGGAAGGTGAAAGCAGCACCAGCCTGGAGGGTGGAAATATCTCCTCTTTTATAAAACACAGGCAATTTACTGAACAACTTCTCTGAGTTACACTTCAGAAACTACTCCTTTCTTTGTGACTGAGTACTTCTTTAATCCATGGTTGTCCTGGCAACCACTGGAACTCATTGAGGCATCTTTTTTACAGATTTCTGTAAGGACTGAAGTCTTCCTGAAAGCTGAAGCAAAGCCTCAGCTGCAGCTACATAATGGTGAAAAAGATGGGCTGTTTGAATGGATTGTAAAGAAAACAAAAAAGGCATAAGGCATATGCATTTTTCCTATTGCTGCAACTCCTGTTAAATATGTCAACTGCTGACTAACCAACCTGCAATAGTTGTAGAAGTATAAAGGTCAAAGTTTCCCTTGCTCAAAAGCCAGTTGAATCTGACTCTAGGGGGCGGTGCTCATCTCTGTTTCCAAGCCAAAGAGGCAGCACTATCCGAAGACTTTTCCATGGTCATGTGGCCAGCATGACTAAGCACAGAGACACATGGAATGCTGTTACCTTCCCACTGAAATGGTACCTATTTATCTACTTGCAATTTTTTGCTTTTGAACTGCTAGGTTGGCAGGAGCTGGGACTCAGAGGTTAAGATACTGAGATGCAAACCGGAAGTTTGCCCTACTTTGCCCTAGTGCCCTAGTTTGCCCTAGTGCCACGTGATGCAGTGAGCTCCCATCTCTGTAGAAGAATAGCAAAAGTTAAAAAAAAATCAAGAGTATAGATTAAGAGTATAGGATGAGTGTGTGAAGTCTAACAAGACTGTGTTAGAAGGTTGTAGACCACACACTGCAGAAAATGAGGAAAAAATGGCTTATGGAGATATGCTCTACTATGGGCTACACCACATTATTACAAGTTTGAGGGCTACAAAAGCCCTAACTTCATTCCTTGTTGGCACAAGGACAGGAAACAGGAGAGCAGTTGATTGCTCTCAGGCATTCCTCATCATGTTGACAGGTCCTGCAAGCTCCAAGTACTGAAGGTTTGGTTATGCAAATTCTTCTAGCTAGCAGAGAACAAAGGGCCATTTTGCTCCCTGGCAGTAATGTGACACCTAGGAGGTGAAAGAGCCTTGGGAATGCCCAATGCTAGATGGTGTCTCTTCCTGGGAAGAACAGGAAAAGAAGGTTTGGCTCACAGAGGTGTGAACAGACAAAGGAGTTAAATTCTCTGAACTTGAGGGAATGAGGTCCATTTTGCAACATCCATTTAGGCTATAGGAAGGAGTTCTTAAAGCTGGGCTTCATCTTGATGGCTGCCATTTCTGTATGGAGCTAATAAAGGGCCAGCAGTCCATGCAAAGTCTCCAAGGTAATGGAAGTGTAGAATGCTGTAACTTTTAAGTTTAAACAGCCTGCCTTAGAATAAGACCAGGTAGGGCATATATACGGATGAGGGACAGAAAACGGCATGTTTGTACCTTTTTAAAAATTATTCCTTGCTTTACTTCTTGGAGTGTGCAATTTTTTTTTCTTCAGTATTTTTTGGTTCGGGAACTGGAAAAAAAATGGAATTCCTGAAAAAACTCAAATCCCAATACAGATAAAGTATTTGGATCTGGGATTTTTCAGAAATCTCTCTTTTTTTTCCCAAGTCCAATAGACTCAAACAGAAAGAAATACTGAAAAAAGCAGTAGCAAAACCACAAAAAAACCTGAGGTCTCAACTGTTGTTTTTTTCTGGGTGGTACCTTTAAACTGGGACTGCTCAACAGAGCCCACAAAGGAGCTGATCCTATGGGGGGAACTCTCCCCACACACTGGGCTGGGGCTCTACTGGGCAGCCCAGTTTAATCTGGACTGCCCAACAGAGCCCGCCAAACAGCCAATCATTCTGGGAGAACTCTCCCCACAGGCTGGTTTGGTGCTCTGTTGGGCAACATGGTTTAAACTGGACTGCCCAATGGAGCCTGCCAAGGAGCCAATCCTGTGGGGAGAACTCTTCCCACAGGCTCCACTGGAGCTCTCTTCAGTAGATCAGTTGAACAGCCCAAAAGAGTCCCAGATGAGTCAGTGGAGAGGGTGCCCTCTTGGCTATTTTGTGGGCTTTCTTTTGAAGTCCCTTTAAACACCCCCTGTTTAAAGGGACTGCAAAAGAAAGCCTCAAAACAGCTGCAGGAACAATTTTCTCCGTCCCCCCCCAGCTGTTGTTTAGGTTTGCTGATAACTCCCAAATATATCTGGGTTGGGGAGGGGTTTCCCAGTTCTCCCAAAAAAATCCCAGATATGTTTTAGGATGCTGAAATATACCCTCCAAATGCTGATATTAATCCCCTATTAATCCCCTTCAATTTATTAATCACCTTCAATTTAACTATGCTTGTGTTACATGGATTGTGTCTTGATTTAGCCATTGTCTTTTGCAAATGACTTGTCCTCATAATCAGCTGTTGAATTTGACACAAAACAGCATGGCACATCTTGCCTTAGACGTTCTTTGCTGTGCTAATTGCTTTGTAGATAAATACAATTCTCTTTTGAAAAAGCTGATAACTTGGCAAATGTAAGGATGGAGCCAATTTGTCATAGTCAGCTTGGCTCACAGGCTTAAAAAATGGGGCACAAACCAACTGGCAGTGCACAGAGGGCAACAGAATGGTAGAACTGAAATTGCTTCTTCTTTTGGGGGCTAACTCTGTAAACATCTGCTCAATTGCATATAAGGTGGCAATGTCCATTATTGCAATGTGTGGTCAACATACGTGTGGAACCCTAGGCATGTATTTGTATGGATATGGTCCACCTTCCAAGTGCAGCCCACACTCCCATCAAATAGCTCAGTGTAAGGGAAAGTATGTCCTGTCCATCACCCCTTACTTCTATGTCTTAAGCTGTACACAGAGGTGTGAATTATTCCTCAGGACCCACTGGCAGAAAGGAACAATGGTCCAAATTATTGTCTTGGAGGCACAAACATTATTGTTTCTCCCAATTTCCCTTCCTGCTATTGTCACATCCTACTAAAAAGTTGTTTCCCCCTCCTTCTTTCCTGATCCATGTCATATTTTTTAACAGCCCAGAAAAAGGCTTGTCTTAAAAAGCCTAGCAAATTTGGCATCCATGAAGCATTATATAGTGTTGGTCTGCAGATATACAGCTTTCATTGGGCTATCTGTGCAGAGCAGGTTTAACTTAATTTTATATTCTCTCTCTCTCTTGCATACACACACACACACACATCTATAAGTCTCTGTGTGATATTTAATGCATATGTACGTGTATATGTGTATGTATGTTATATTTAATTGGGTTTTTTGTTTTTATAAAGAATTTTATTAGTTTATACATAGAAAGAGGGAAAGGGAAAAGAAGGGAAAGGAAAAAGATACAAAGATTTATCTTTAAAAAGTCTAATTTAACATTCTGCATGCAAATCTTCTCATAAAAGCTTATAACCATCCTTATTGTTCTTCATTTAATCTTAATTTCTCAGTACTTGTGTCTTAACCAGTCATAAAAGGCCCTCCATGGTCCCATAATTTTTTCTTCTATTTCTTATTTTAATATATTTGTCAATTTGTCCATTTCAGCACAATCCATAATCTTCGTTATTAACTCATAAAGTGTTGGGGTTTTCAATGTCCTCCAGGTTGTTGCAAATAAAATTCTGGTTGCTGTTATAACATGTATAACAAAGTATCTATGGTTCTTATCTAAGTCATCTGTTAAACAGCTTAACAGGAATATCTCTGGTTTAAAAGGTATTGTAATATTCAACACTGGCTGTAAGAGCATATGTACTCCAATCCAATATTTATGAACCTTTTTTACATGTCCACCAAATATGATAGTATGATCCAACATGATTGTTACATTTCCAGCATTTGTTACCCAAGTTTTTATACATCTTGGCTAACCTATCTGGGGTTAGGTGCCATCTATAGAACATTTTATATAGATTTCTTTTTTAATGAAACAGATTGTCAACTTAATATTCACATTCCATATTTTACTCCATTGTAAGTAGTGTAATATGAAGCTGAATCAATATAGCATCACATTAACAACTGTGACCCCGGTCTTACGGGCCGGATAATGCGGGGGGGAGGCGGGGCTATTTGCGGCACCACAATTAGAGCCACTAGAACACAATCCCATGCATCGGCAGCATGCCATGTTTCCTTCCCTCCGATCCTGCACGTCAACAAGGGGCCGGAGGGGAAAGCTGCGTGCTGGCGCGATCACACCGAGGGAGTCTGGAGGCAGCCTGTGGCAAACCATTTGCTAGTTCCTTCGAGGAGGTAGTTTTTTACTCTGCATCTTTGGCAGAAAGCCACAGGTTGGCCATGGGAGTGCTATGCCTTCCTGATGTTGCGGTGTGATCGCACCCGGAAACTCTGCCATTCAATTGTGGCTCTCCCACGGCAAATTTGGCATGTGACCTGGGCCTGTCTTTGGTTTCACATTCACATGGATTTAAGAGTACTATTCTCAAACCTGGTTGACTACTTAGGATACATCCACAACAGCAAACATGCCATTTTTAAAGTGGGAGGGGAAATCATAAGTATTTGCAAAAACTTTTACAAGAATGCTTTCATCACTATGATCTATTTTATTCCATGGGAACTATCATGCACTAGTGCCTCCATCCCATAATATCTTTCCTGGAAGTAGCCTGGAGGTACTACTACACTGAAGTAGCTTTTGAGAGATGCAGATTATGGGTCAAACTAGAAATGATTGCATACACTGATTGGACCCATGGATGCCACTGCCATTTTAAAGCCCTATGAGGTGATTTAGAAATGACACAATGGCTGGATCCTGATTGAGCATGCATTGTGGTGGGCATGAGGGGTTCATGTTTCCCCTCCATTCTTTTTTAAATGCCAAAACAGCCATGGAGGCTGAGAAGGCAATGGGGGGGAAAGAAGACTTCTTCATCTCAATGTACTGAAGGCCTGATCAAGACTAGGCCCTCACAACATTATTAAATTGCCTCATTGGGATTTAAAATGGCACCTGTGGATGCTGGCATGAGGAACAGCAAACATTGTCAGACAATCAAACCACAACTGAACAACAAAGGGTTAAGAGGATTAGTTTTCTTCACTAAAAAAAAAATCTAGAAAGAGAAAGGTGTATGTTTTAAAAGCATGTAAATTCATAACATCTATCAGAAAGAATAGAATTTTTATCCAAGAAAATTATCTGTCTGTGTCGCTCAGCAGGTTTAGTAAACATGGTTAAAATATCACTGATTGTACTTATCCCTAAGGTGTACGTGGCTGAAATCATATTTTGTATGCATTTGTTTTGGTCTGCTGGAAATTTCAAACCGACCTTAATACCTGTGCGAGCATAACACATGAAGTTTGCCTGTGGTCTTTAAGAAGGCTGTTGTCTCATTAACGTGATCACCTGCCGAGTTTAGAAAGAAAGACGCCAGCAATTCCAGCAAATGTTTTCAGCTTAACTAAGTCAACAGGATCCTTATTTTTCTATCAGCACGTCCATAACTCTGCCGTTAAGAGATGGTGTTGGCATTTCCATTATAAATAATTTAAGGGCTGCTCAGAAAGGGAGATGGCTTGCCATGAATAAATGAAGTCATTGTTCCACGCCCCTGTTCAGGATTAAGGGAGTGTAGGGCTGGGCTGTACTGTGTAGTCATCCCTTTCAATTTCTATGTCAAGACTAAAGCTTTTCAGCATGTTAATTGCTGTTTGTTCCCATTTTTCTTTTCTCCATTTTGACACCATTTCCCCTTCCATGAAGAGCTTCTTTCCCTTTCCTAGAATGATCCCTGCCAATCAAGGATCACACAATTGCACTGGAGTGCTACATATCTCATCAGATCTGGCTATGGAACATTGTCAGAAAGCACAAATGAAACCCATTGAGATCACAGGCAATGATTCCCACATCAACAAAGGAGTGATAAGCCAATTTGATCACAAATTGTTCTCATTCTATGCAGCTAAGGTCTTATGCTCCTTTTTGATTCAATTGTTAGCAGTCAGACCCCTCCTCTTGCTGAGGGGCAGTTTATAGCTAGAAAACCATAAACACCCATCCTTGTATATCATCTCAAATATCATAAGTGTGATACACTGCCTACCCCAAAATTACATAAAATGGATGTCAGCCAGAAACAAGCCTGGACATGTAGTTTAGAAGTGTAAGTAAGAGCAGCTAGCTAGCTAACAACCTCCTCTACACCCTGGAGGGACTCATAATTTAGGGAAATGGTCATTTCAAGAACCTATTGACTCACCTTGGACTAATCTCATCAACACACAGCTTCCCTTCCTTTCACCCATTTATTCTAATTAAACCACACTTAATTCTGTTTACTAAAGCTGATAGTTTTTTCCCCAACCAGTATTTACAGGGTCATCAGGCCCCATTTACACCTGTAGCCCACCTCAGAAAATCCCATCAAGCCTCTCCCAAATCATTGTCCACCTCTGAAAAAACCCCATCAAGTTGTTGTTTCAGGGGCAAATACATAAGCTTTCCCCAGGGAGCATTTTGTCCATAGACACCAGTGCAATTTGCATGTTTTCAAATCCATATATGTATCCCCAATCTGTTGGGCCTTCTCTCCTTCTCACAATGAAATGCTGGTTGTTTTGCTGCTGTCTCCACAGACCTCTTTTTTCATGACTGGTAATTATAGCCTTCCCCAAAATCACTTTCCACTTCTCCTCCCAGATTTCCTCTCATTTAGCTTTGTATGTGTTTGTATATGTGTTTTATTATTTTACTAGGAATAAGGCCCATTGTGGAAATAAATATAATGGGCTCTAGAAAGAGGCTCTAGGAGAGTGCCCCAGCTTTGGGCACTCAGTAACAATTTGCTGTGGCAATCTCAGCAGGGTATAATGACAGAGTCCACCATTTTCTCCAGAGGAACTGATCCTTGCTACCTGAAGAACAGTAGTAATTTTGAGTGATCTCCAACCCACCCCCAAGATTGGTAACAGTGGTTACCCAGAAGGGAGTGGCTGGTTTGGAGGGTGGAGTCTATGGCATTGTATCTGTCTGAGATCCCACCCCTCCTCAACACTCACCCTCTCCAGGTTCGACCCCTCAAATCTCCAGGAATTTCCCAACTTGGATAACCCTACCTCCCTCACAGCCAACCATCAGCCTACCTTTAGTTTTCCATCTCCTCCCCCCTCCCTCCTAGAGAGCAGTTGTAATTTTGAGTGATCTCCAGACCCCACCTGGAGATTGGCAACAATGGTTCCACATCAGGGAATGGCTGGATAGGAGGGTGGAGTCTATGGCTTCATACCTGTCTGAGGTGCCACCCCTCTTCAAACCTCACCCTCTCCAGGCTCCATCCCTCAAATCTCCAGGAATTGCCCACCTGGAGTTGGCAACCTGATCAGGACTGGGCCCAATGAGTTTTCTCCCAAAGGCCAACATAGGTGTGGAAAGGGCCTTTTACTGACAGAGGAGAAAGTACAGGTGCCAACTCTGATTAGGGAAATACCTGGAGATTTGGGGGGTGGATCCCGTGGAGGGCAGCATTTGGGGTGTGTGTGGAAGGACTCAGCAGGGTATAATGCCATATAGTCTACCCTCCAAAGCAACCATTTTATCCCGGGGAACTGATCTCTGTCATCTGGAGGTCAATTGTAACAGTGGGAGATCTCCAGGTCCTACCTGGAGATTGGCAACCCTAGGGGAAAGTCAGCCACACAGTGGTGAGTTAAAAAAAATGGTTTGATGGTCGCTGGCCCACCTCGTTAGCCAGCCAACCATGCTGAAGCTAAGCAGGAGAAAGAGCTTTTTTCCATTTATTCTGACAGGAAAGTGGCTGTTGGGGAGGGGGTTATGGGCTGGGGAGGGGGTTATGCTGAAAGTCCTTTGTTTTTTTACTCATAGAACCAAGCTTGGCTGCCTACCAACAGCCACTGAGGAGACAGTCCCTCACAGGAGTCAAGAGAACTGTCTTCCTCAGGAGAGAAAGCTGGTCTGCCAGTAAATCTGACATGCAAAAGGGGGAGTGGGTGGGGAAGAGGAGTAGACCCAGCACCTGGTCAATGGCACGCGAGTACTCTTGAGTGGCGGCTGATGGGCCAATGGCTGAGGGAGGGCATTTTACAGCCAATGGGAGCGCATGGAATCTTATGAAACCAAAATATAAATATTACTAGGAATAAGGCCCATTGTGGAAATAAATTCAACGGGCTCTAGAAAGAGGCTCTGGGAGAGTGCCCCAGCTGTGGGCACTCAGTGACAATTTGCTGTGGTGACCTCAGCAGGGTATAATGACAGAGTCCACCATTTTCTCCAGAGGAACTGATCCTTGCTACCTGAAGAACAGTAGTAATTTTGAGTGATCTCCAGCCCACCCCCAAGATTGATAACAGTGGTTCCCCAGGAGGGAGTGGCTGGTTTGGAGGGTGGAGTCTATGGCATTGTACCTGTCTGAGGTACCACCCTCCTCAACACTCAACCTCTCCAGGTTTGACCCCTCAAATCTCCAGGAATTTCCCAACCTGGAGTTGACAACCCTATCTCCCTCCCAGCCAACCATTAACCTACCTTTAGTTTTCCATCTCCTCCCCCTCCCTCCTAGAGAGCAGTTGTAATTTTGAGTGATCTCCAGACCCCACCTGGAGATTGGCAACAATGGTTCCCCATCAGGGAATGGCTGGATTGGAGGGTGGAGTCTATGGCATCATACCTGTCTGAAGTGCCACCCCGTCTCAAACCTCATCCTCTCCAGACTCCATCCCTCAAATCTCCAGGAATTGCCCACCTGGAGTTGGCAACCTGAACAGGACTGGGCCCAATGAGTTTTCTCCCAAAGGCCAACATAGGTGTGGAAAGGGCCTTTTACTGACAGAGGAGAAATTACAGGTGCCAACTCTGATTAGGGAAATACCTGGAGATTTGGGGGGGTGGATCCCGTGGAGGGCAGCATTTGGGGTGTGTGTGGAAGGACTCAGCAGGGTATAATGCCATATAGTCTACCCTCCAAAGCAACCATTTTCTCCTGGGGACTGATCTCTGTCATCTGGAGGTCAATTGTAACAGTGGGAGATCTCCAGGTCCCACCTGGAGATTGGCAACCCTAGGGGAAAGTCAACTGCACAGCAGGGAGTTGAAGAAAATGGTTTGATGGTTGCTGGCCCACCTCATTAGCCAGCCAGCCATGCTGAAGCTAAGCAAGAGAAAGAGCCTTTTTCTATTTATTCTGACAGGAAAGTGGCCATTGGGGAGGGGGTTATGGGTGGGGGTGGGGGGTTATGCTGAAAGTTCTTTGTTTTTTTACTCACAGAACCAAACTTGGTTGCCTACTGACAGCCACTGAGGGGACAGTCCCTCACAGGAGTCAAGAGAACAGTCTTCCTCAGGAGAGAGAGCTGTCTGCCAGTAAATCTGACATGCAAAATCTGTCTGAAGGGGGAGTGGGTGGGGAAGAGGAGCAGACCCAGCATCTGGCCAATGGCACGCGAGTACTCTTGAGTGGCGGCTGATGGGCCAATGGCTGAGGGAGAGCGTTTTACAGCCAATGGGAGCGCATGGAATCTTGCGAAACCAAAAATAATTATTATAAGGAGAGATTCTCTTTTAATAAAAACCTTTCTGGCTAAATATCTGCCTGGTTTATTTCAAGAGTTCTCTTAACAGAAAAATCCCTGTAAACATTGGTGAAGAATCCCAGTTACCCCTTCTCACTTTGTCTCCTTTGAAGCCAATTTCCCCCTGTGATGAACTGACTTTAAAAGCAGGTTTCATAGTGCAGCTAAATCAGAGGACTGGGAGATAAAGGTTTAACTTTTCCCTCTTCTTCTTTGTGCTCCTTTTCTCTGATTGGCCAGCACCAGTGGAGGAAAATATATGATCAGCTGAGTGCTCAGGGGACTTGTCAGTCTGGAGATCACAATTTAAAGTTGGAACCATTCTGAAGGCAGTTACTTGGTTTCTGACAAAGTTTTGGAGTCAGCGAGTCTGACAAGATAAGTCCGACAAATTCACCTGTAAAGTAAAAGACTCCTCACCTTAATTGTAGTATTCCTAACTTGAGGAAGAGTTCACTATAAGAATTCAAAGTCTCAGGCTGAGTTCAGACTGGCAACTTACCCTGCTATAGCCATGTTTCCCAAGTGGATTAAAGGGGGCGTTCACACAGGCACATCTGTCTGGCGTTCCCCACTTGTAGGCAACCCATGCTGTTCCACTTCGCTCCCACATTTAAAAGATACCTGTTACAAGTGATAGCAAATCCCAGAGAGTACCTTTATCCCGCAGAGTTCCCCTGCAACTTTGATATATCCTAAACCTTTGCCTGTCATCTACCCGGAAATACTTTCCTGTGACACCTTCTTTGGGGGGCTGTAACACAGACTCCATAAATCTAATCCTTACCAATCTTGGAGGACATGTAGAGGAGAGTTGGCAGGAGATTGCCTATGAGTCTGATGTCTCTAGAGCATCAGGGGGCTGTTTTACCACATCATGAACCAAACCACTTCATTTGATGGTTAAAAATTCATGATGGTTCATGGTTCATGAATCAGCATGCCAAGAACTATGAACCAAACCACATTTCCCCAGTTCATGCCCTTCCTAGTCTTAATGGTCTAGCTAATCTGAAATACTGTCTGCAAGTATGTAATAGATCTCTCATTTATTTATTTACTTCATTTATACGCCACCTTTCTCTTCAGTGGGATTATGTAACTCTTCTCCTCCATTTTATCACACAACCACCATGTGAGGTAGGTTAGACTTGTCAAAAGTCCTTGTCCCAACCCAGGGTAAGAACTTTTGGTACAAAGGGTTGCTGCAAATCAAAGTTACAAAATACTAGAGAGAGACTAGATCTCACCCTAGTCTTAGTAGGTGCCACCAGTCCTTTCAGACTATCCCAACAGCCCAGGAGCAAAAGGACGTGTCCTGGTTTCTCATGGAATTAACAAGAAAAGTCAGCCCTGCAGAGTGGGACTGCAGACTGAGTTTCCAAATACCAAACAGTTAGCTGGTAGGCCGTCAAAGGCCAAGGCTCTGGAAGAAGGCTTTGAGGTCAATGAAGGCAAAATCCACAACAAGATATAAAATATAATTATTTAAGGTGCAAAGAGATATTAAAAGAGACATGACTGTGAAGGGATAAAACAAATAAATTTAAGCATATCCAGCATAGCTAATACATAGAGTCAAGGTTCCAAGTTACCCAATGTTGGTTCATCCCAGGCAGTTAGTTTCAAGATATCCAAGAGCATAGCCCTTCCAAGCAAGCAGTCAAGGTGGATGCCATAGCACAATCGGAGTTGTGTAACCACTGACATGCTTCGATACCAAGAGGTTACAAAGCCTAGCAAAGGCTAACTAGATTCACAGAGAGGGTCTGTGACTGACCTCAGGCCTGTTAGGCCAATCAGAAACCTGAGAGATGATGTAACTCTCTCTGTGTTGCTAAGCACGTGATGTATAGAGTGATGGACCAGAGGGGGAGAAACCTAACCATACTGCAGTTAGGCCTTGCCTCTCTTCCCACAGGTGCCCATAACTTCAGTTGCTTGGAATGTGCCAATTGGAAGACCAAAATAAATTGGTACTCCCTAGCACCCACAGCTGCAAACAATTTAGCTGGCAAGGTCACTCTGCTCTAACTGTCTCTATCTGTCCCTGGGAAGATTTCTGTAGCTCTCTCTGCAGCCTGAACCAAAGATTTTATTTCACAGAGCAAGGGATCTTTTTCTTTTCTTTTCAAGGCTGAGAGTGTGTGAGTGGTCCAAGTCATCCAGAAAGCTTCCATGGTGTTGTGGGGATTTAAACCTGGCTGTCCCAGATGTTAATCCAAAACTCTAACCACTATACCATACTGGCTCTCAGGTACTGTCATTAACTGTTTTGGTGTACGGAAAGAGGCATAGTCATTGGTGGAGCACTGTGATTTGGAGCCTTGTGGGGGACGGAGCAAGTAACTATACAAAGTACAATGCTTCTGCACAAGAAACACTTCGTATCAAAAAACAAACACACACAACCCTGAGAGTTCATGCCATTTCTGGTGACAACTAATTTGGCTGTTGAAACACTCCATGCCAAATGGAAGAATGACAGGGAGAATAACCCCACATGATAGAAATAGTGAATTTTGGAAATGGGAGACTTGGAACACAAACGTCCCACATTTGAAAATCTCAGAAGCCTTGTTAAAAAAATTACAGTGAATGTATTTACAATCTGTCCACAGTGTACAATTGTTGTTTTTTTTCCTTTGCATATGCATTGAGTATTTTTTGTGTTACATTCAACATATGAATAGCTGAACCCATGATTGAAAACTGCACGTTTATCCAGGCCGAAGTCCACAATTCCTTTTGTAATGTAAACATGCACTGTCTCTTTCTGACAAACAGATGTAAGTATGTACATGCAAGGTGTATCTGCATTCAGTGTAACTTATGAACAGGAATAGAGACTTTATGCACATCATCATCATCATCATCATCGTAGATTGGGTTTATACCCCACCCTTCACTCAGAGTCTCAGAGTGGCTTACAAACTCCCTTCCCTTCACCTCCCCACAACAGACACCCTGTGAGGCAGGTGGGGCTGAGAGAGCTCTGACAGAAACTGCTCTTTTTCAAGAACAGCTGTGCCAGAACTATGGCTTGTCCAAGGTCATCCAGCAGGTGCAAGTGGAAGAGTGGGGAATCAAACTGGGTTCTCCCAGATTAGAGTCCACACACTTAACCACTCCCCCAAACTGGCTCTTTTAACCCCCTTTTGATTCTTCCTGCCCTCTACTAGCACTAGTAATTCAAAGCAAGGCTTCTGTACTAAAGTGTTTTGGAGAGTAGCCACGGTGGTTTGTAGCTGAACATATTTAAGTCCAGTAGCACCTTAGTGACCAACAAGATTTGGGAGGAATGAGCTTTTAGGGTATGAGCTTTCAGCACCATAATACACCAGTTTTTTCATGGCTAGCCTGGAGCAACTCTTCCTCATCTTCCATCCATTACCATCCCTCTTGTACCTGAGATATATAGGTGACATTTTCATCATTTGGACATATGGAAAGCATTGGAGAAATTTCATCAGGGTTTCAACAACTTCCACCCCACTATCAAACTGACCATGAACCATTCCACACAAAAAGTACACTTTCTAGACACTGCTGTACAAATACACAATGGAAGCATAAGAACATAAGAACATAAGAGAAGCCAATGTTGAATCAAGCCAATGGCCCATCTAGTCCAACACTCTGTCACACAGTGGCCAAAATATACCAGGTGCCATCAGGAGGTCCAGCAGTAGGGCCAGGACACTAGAAGCCCTCCCACTGCTGCCCCCTCCAGCACCAAGAATAGAGTGCATCACCTGCCCCAGACTGAGAGTTCCCATCTATATCCCTGTGGCTAATAGCCACTGACGGACTTCTGCTCCATATGTTTATCTAATTCCCTCTTGAAACTGTCCATGCTTGTAGCTTCCACCACCTCCTGTGGCAGTGAATTCCATATGTTAATCACTCTTTGGGTGAAGAAGTATTTCCTTTTATCTGTTCTAACCCGACTGCTCAGCAATTTTTTGCTCAGCAAAAACTACCTTATACTGGAAAGCTACTGGTCACCAAACACATCTACATGCCTCCAGTCATCATTCTAAACACACCAAGTGTCACATCTACAGCCAAGCTCTACACTACATCCGTATCTGTTGTGATCCCTCAGACAGAGACACTCACCTGCAGGATTTACTGCAGTCATTTTCTGAATTACAATACCAACCTATGCAGCAAGGAAACAGATCAACAAAGCCCGAATGATATCAAGCAATAACAAATCATGCCAAAGTGGGTAGCCAGGTATTATCACTGACTCCTAGTTAAGCAACCATCCCGCCATGCTACACCTGCCCTGAATGCAGAAGAAGATGAAGCGGCTGATACAGGGTGGCAAGCAGGACACTGGCTGTTGGCCCTGGCCCCTCTTAGCCCTGGTCACACTGCTGCTGAGGTGGTTATTGGGCCACCCTCATGGTTTGGACTTCAAAACACTGCTCAGTCTGCCATGGTCACTTGCCATCTGCATGCAATATGAAGAATTTTGCAGCTGAGACTCCATCCTGCTGAACCCCTACTATAGGTCCACCAATCTTTTCAATGAGGCCACCTATGCCACCTGCCCTAGACATTGCAGGACCCCTTAGGTGAGCCAGGGCTGGGTTGGTGCCAATGTACCACCTCAACATATCTATCCATCCACAACTCCAAGCCATCAAAGTGGTTCTGTTATCCAGAGAGGTGGTCTCCTAATTAATGGGGGGGTTAGCTTAAGGAGACAGAGCAAGAGACGGGAACTGGGATCTCCACCAATGTTTATGGGAATTATTCCCTTAGAGAACTCTCAGAAATACACCAAGCCAATGTTCACATGAAAAGGTTTCTTTTGAAAAATAGTAAAAAGGCAAGATACTCACAAAACATACTTAAAGCACACAATCTGACTAAGAGGAAATAAAAGGGAAGAAGTGGGAGGAAGTGGTTCTGGAGAGGTGATAGTTACCGGTCTTGAAGATAGAGGTCTGCAGAAGCAGAAGCTAAATGGCCAGCGTTTCACAAAGAAAAGGAGGAGATCCACACATAAGTGGGGGTGTATGGTATAGTGCCCAGAACACACACACCATCATGAAGAAGAATGCTTGCAGTTATAGGGAAAATATTTCCTGGGGCTATGCTGACATGACCACCCCATGTTTGTCCAAAAGCAATAGGTGGATAAAAGTTTGGGAGATGCTTTGGTGTATTTCACACAGTAATTTGGGAGAACCTTGACGGGTTTTCCTGTGGTATAATGAAGGTGTAAGTGTTCTTTGATGCCCCAATGAATGCTGCACAGGAAAACTATCAGGTATGGAAAATAGGGTTAAGATATGCTAATTGGGTAAATGGTTCAGGAGGGAAGCAAGGCTGGAGCTTCTTGGGAAACCTATTGTCCTTAATTATTCATCTCCCTAGAGTGGAGAGAGAGCTGTTAGTCAGCCAGCTGAAATGGCTCACCTTCAAAAATAAAGAAACATTTCCCAGGCCTGTTTCCGGCTTGTCTCTGGCTGGACCCCATTTTGTGTCACTTTGAGCCAGACAGTATATACACTCATGATTTTTGAGGTGATATTTGTGTGAGGGTGTTTAAACTGCCCCTCTGTGGGAGGAGAGGTCTGACTGCTAACAGTTCTGAAAATTATCTAGTTCTCCAGCTGATCATCCTGTGAGCTTCTGTGGCACAACTGTTCAACCATGCTGGGGTATTTGGATGTCAAAGGTCTGAAATGCTGCCAATTTTCCTGTTCCTGAAATAATGTTGCCCTGTCCTGTTTATCCCTTCTTGTTAGCCCAAAGTTATGGAAAATAGAAGACTTTGCACTTCACCCCTCTGGTGCCCTAACAGCACTCCACATCTGTTCATTTTACCAGTTGGGCAGAATGGTGATTTGGTCATCCTTTCCTTATCTTATAGTTTTTCATTATGGACATGTCCAGGTTAGGATAAGCAGATGGTTCTGCCCTGTATAGTCAGCCCCATTGTCATCTTACTGCACAAAATATATGTACAAGTGCCAAGGAAGCACTAGAGATATCCTTGTTTTCCTGTTTGTCTAGTGGTGTGAATGGGAGGTAATTGTCTTGTACATTCACACCATTTGTGATCTTGCTGTTCTTATTTTGAAAAATAAAAAAGACATGCAATCTACTATAAAATATAAGGTGTCATGTAGATTGTCATCAATTAATTTCCCATATTGTGTGTATATATATTTTGATCTACAAATTTTTATCAAGTGTGTCCAGTATTTTTGTTGAAGCCATCTGGCAAGCCTACCCACACTCTATTTCAAAACCTGAACTGAGCCTCAAAGCTGTCTTTCACGGCTGACAGCTGAGCCTGTAGGCATGGATACAGGCACTCCCTCCCAAGAACTACATGCCCCGTGTTTTCTTTTCAGATCACATTGCAGCAGAAAATCTTCTGGTGCACCACCTATTTAAGTAATCACCACATGTCCATACCCTCCCTATGTGCATCCTATGGAAAAGAATGGAGAACATTCATATTTGGATATGCATTTAATTCATACTGACAGTACTTAGAAGCAAGGATATGAGATGGTGCATGGCATTTTCCTGGCTATCCAGATCTGGGCAGGGAGGCAGGAAGCAGAAAAGCTCTGTATAATGATAGCTTTCACAGATCCGTAATATACTCATGCCAAGGCCTAGTTACAGCAAGAGGGACATGGAAAGAGCCTAAGCCTAAGCAATTGCAGATGACTGCTTGGGATCTTGTTACTAACAAACCCTGCTGTGAGACATCCTTGAGACAGTCCACATGATCTCATTTTGTGATGTTTAGCTGTTTACGACCAAATCCCAAGAAAGTGTAAAATATGAAATCACTGGTTGGAAGAATCAATCAGCTTCTTTCAGGTATTGGTACAGGTTTCACTCTAACTAGGGACTGTAAATAGAGAGGGGGAGTTTTACTCTATTCGAAGAGACTCTGGCAATCTCTGTCAGCCACACTCATTATCCTAGAATATGTTCTACTCTTGTGGGGGTCATTCATCATTAGGAATGCTGAGTTTGGATCCCTTTACAGTGTCCTCCCACACGTCTTATAATAATAGTGAAGCAACGTGTAAAAATCTAGATATTTATTACAGCCTACATACTAAACCAGAAGATAATACATCTTGTTTTATACACAGCCACACAACTGTACCCATAAACTGTACAATAAACCATATTCACAAGAGTGCTTTAGCTCATTATAATCTTTTCTTCTTGGCTTTAGGGTTCCCCAATAGGAATGATGTTTGATGCTAAAAGTGCGGCCTAGCCAGTAACTTCTAACTCTATGTACTTTTCAGTACCTATGGTTCTTAACAAGAGAGGGAAGATTAGTTCATGGAATTATCATTGTATAGAAAAATCTCTGCTACTATAATAGAAAATCCACTATGGCATGTTTTACATACATATAAGGGCTGTCAAAAAATAGGACAATAGACATCGATATGATCATTAACATGCTCCTCTATTGTGTGTAATACATGTGGAGGGCAGTAGGGGGGAAATGGTGGTGTCAATTCAGCATTATGCCAATGCCACAGCATCACTTTCAGGATGAAACTGTACAGCTTTGGGTGAATACTAGAGCAATGCGCAAACATGATGACCTTACAGCACTAGTGAGATGCTGATCATCTCCTACTGCAATCTCCTACCAGATACTATCACTGGATTCACACAATGTTCAAACAATAGCTGTCACACATATTAAACAATTGTGGGTGGCCGTAACTTCACCATGTAGGTATATCATATGTTTGTTCAATAGTCTACTGACACAGAGAGCAATATCTATTTACACCAGGGCACCATCGAAATTTACCTTCCCACCGAAGTGGTACCTATTTATCTACTTGCAATTTCTTGCTTTCGAACTGCTAGGTTGGCAGGAGCTGGAACTAGAGATGGGAGCTCACTCCATCATGCGGCACCCTGGGTCTCAAACTGCTGAACTACTGACCTTCCACAGCCTGCAGTTCAGCATCTTAACTGCTTGAGCCACGGCATCTCCTTATGCGTTCCGTGCACCTTGGTGTTTAGTCATGCCGGCCACATGACCACGGAAACATCTTCAGACAGCGCTGGCTTTTTGGCTTCGAAACGGAGATGAGCACCGCAACCCTAGAGTCGGATTCGACTGGCTTTCAAGCAAGGGAACCTTTACCTTTACCTTTTACCATCGAAATAGCTGTGATGTAGTTTGTTCGCCATCATCTAAGGGTTAGGTTTACAGAAAAAGTTGACATTAAAAAAGTCATATTGGGGGCATAAATTCCTAGTGGTGCTGCAGCCATGGAGCCATGGCAGGCCTGGCACAGCCTGGGAGCCATGTTGGGCCCAGTGATAAAGTGGAGGGAGAAAGGATTCCCCCTCCTGTGATGTCCCTCCCCCTGAGCTGGGAAGGAAGGAATCAGGTCAGGGTGTAGGAGTCCTCACAGTTTCCTCACTGAGCCAGCAAGCCCATCCCGCCGCCTGCTGGAAGGTAGGTGGGGAGAACAGCAAAGGTGGGGGTGAGTGAAGTACCAAGGATTGGGGTAGGTGGGGAAAGCAGTGAGGGTGGTGGCTGAGTGGAATGCCAAGGGTGGGGGAAGGTAAGGAAAGCAACAAGGGGGGTGACTGAAGTATCAAGGGTGGCAGATAGGTGGGGGGAGAAGCAAGGGTGGTGGGTGAGTGCAGAGTCAAGGGTGGAGATATGTGGGGAGAGAAGCAAGGGAAGGGTAGATTGATAGAGAAAGGGGTCAAAAGAGATTAGGGCAGGTTGACAGATAAGGAGGTGGGAGAAAGTGGGTAAATAATGGGGTAAGTTGGCAGAGTAGGGGAGGGATAGACTGATGGAGAAGGGGCAGGGGAGAGAAAGGTAGAGAGGGGTAGGTTGACAGCAATGCTCCCTCTAAGCTGTGGAGTCTTGTGAGCAAAAATTCTACTTTGTGAGCTACTGGCATTAAAGTTGACAGAGATTGGGAGCAGTAGACTGACAGAGAAATGGTGGGAGCAAAAGAGAAAAGGGAAGGAAGTAAAGAGGGGGAAGACTGTTAAGAAAGAGGAAAGAGGGAAGGAAGCCAAGCGTGGAAAGGAGTGCACCATCTCTGCAAATTTCTTGCACGTCCCCACTTGTGTATTCTACTAGCCAAGTCAGTCAGAAGTGAGGATACTTTAATCTGGTGACTGGAGCTATGAATGGGCAAGACAGATTTTTCTACAAACCTTAAAAGGGCCCTAGTTTCCCCCCAAAAAAATATGAAATCTAAAAAACCAAAATGAGAAAAAGAGTGCTCATAACTTTAAGCAACAGATTCCCTCAGTGGCTGTTGCTAGGCAACCACAGATTCCATTACTGATTTCTTTCAATAAAAGGGAAGGGAAGGGGGCAGGGCCCTTTCCTGGCCTATTTTAGCCTTTGAAGGAGGAATACTTGGAGCCAGGACTGGCCCGAGTTGCCAGCTACAAGTTGAGAAATCCCTGGAGATTTTGTGGTGAACTTGGAGGACGGCAGACTGGATATAATGTCATAGAATCCACCCTCCAGAGCAGCCATTTTCTCTAGGGGACAGATTTCTGTTGTCTAGAGTTCAGTTGTAACTCTAGTAGATTTCCAGATTCCACCTAGAGGTTGGCAACCCTAGGCCTGGAAGCAACCTTTGGGTGATTTGATACCACCTGACTTGTATGACTCAGCTATGCCTGGCTGCTTGCCACTGTTCAACAGCATCCATCTTATGAAAGTCAGGCCGATTTCGCACAAGGAGCTGCGCCGCCATCATGCCACCCTTTGCCCCATTTCCATTGGTCAATTTCCCACTCGAAGCTGTGTGGCCGCATTTTGACCCACGGATTCGCCCGATTTTCCCCAAGGTTTCGTGATCCTCAGGTTCCAGTTCCCATCTTGCTGTGGAAGCTCACTGAGTGATTTTGAACCAGTCACTTTTCACCTAATCTACCTCACAGGGTTGTGCAGATAAAAAGGAGGCGAGGAGAATAGTGTCAGCTGCTTTGGTCCCCACTGTGGAGAAAGGTAGGGTAAAAAATGAAGTAAATAAATAATACAGCTGAAAATAGATTGCAAATAAAAGGTAGGCTGGTGAATGGCTGAGAGAAGGAGAGAATGACGCAGGGGGAGGGTAGAGGCTATGAAGGTTGCCAGGGAGAAGGAAAGAGGAAATAGTGTGGGGAGGGTGATAGATGGGAAAGTGTGCCATCCCACAAGCCCTTGAAGGTTCCCTACCATGCAAATGGGATGGACAGGCACCACAAAACTGGGCCACAGTTTTTGCTATGATGGGGAGGAAAAGCTTAAGATTAGGGAGCAGACAAAGGTAGGTTGGCTGGCTGTTGGGTGGGAAGGAGATAGGGTTTCTAGCTCCAGGTTAGGAAATACCTGGAGATTTGGAGGGTGAAGCTTTGGGAGGATGGGGTTTGAGGAGAGGAAGGACCTCAGAAGGGTATAATGCCATAGACTCCATTCTAAAAAGCAGCCATTTCCTCCATGGGATCTAGGGTTGCCAAATTCCAGGTGGGGGCTGGAGATCACCCAGAATTACAACCGATATCCAGATGACAGAGATCAGTTCCCCTGGAGAAAATGGCTATTCTGGAGGATGGGTACTATGGAATTATACTCCAGTAAAGCAGGAGTTTTCCAACCTGGAGCCAACAACCCTAAAGGAAGGAGGAAGAGGGGAGCATCTATGGGGGCTTTCAGGAAAGGAAAAGAGGGAAATAACGGGGGAAGGAGAAAATGAAATTCCTTCAGCAAGTTCTTGTGGGTTCCTGTTTGTTTAAAATAGTTATAATCCCACTTTTCTCCGAAGTCCAAGACAGTTTACAAAATATAAATGATATACAATTAATCATATAGACATGTATCAAAATATGTCAAGCTAAAATAGCAGGAGAGGAGTGCAAGAGCTTTCCATAC
This sequence comes from Gekko gecko, assembly GCA_029375565.1. Classification (NCBI taxonomy): domain Eukaryota; kingdom Metazoa; phylum Chordata; class Lepidosauria; order Squamata; family Gekkonidae; genus Gekko; species Gekko gecko. The sequence continues at coordinate 182,378,064 of JAPDNY010000004.1, forward strand.
CACATAGGGTTGCTAACCTCCAGGTGGAGCCTGGACATCTCCCAAAATTAAAAGTAATCTTCAGATAACAGAGATGAATTCCCCTGGAGAAAATGGTTGCTTTGGAGGTTGGACTCTATGGATCATACTCTTCTGAGATCCCTCTCCTCCTCCAACCCTGCCCTCCCTAGACTGTTGTGGGTGCCTATGTCTCCCCAGGCCCATCCTGGGATCACAGGGCAGGGACAGCCCACCTACTCCACCCGGGATGCTTGCATAGAAATGTGAAGTTCTTGGTTTATCTTTGGTCTCTTGGAATGGGGGGGGGCATGTGGGAGGATGACTGGAAGCCATGAACTTACTCCACCAGGTCCGGAACAGGGTGGCCCAGAAGGGGGCGGTTGACCTTCAAGATGGACAACTTATCCAGCCTGGCCAGGTCCAGATGGGAGCGGTGGGGGCAGAGGATGTCTCCCAGATGGGAGGACACCCGCTTGCTCTGGACACTAATGGTAGGGCAGGAAAGGAGATAGATGGCCACACTGGCAAGATCTGACCATGACATGTTTGTGCACCCAGTACTCAAGGGTGTCAGAATGGGCAGGCTCAGGGGACTCTGCAAGGTACTTCCTGACCATCACTTTGATGGAATCCTCCACCATCACGTGCCTGCCCCCCCTCCGTGCTCCTGCTGACCTCCAACCTCACAACCGACAACCAGAACTGGGGATTCTGGCTTGCCTGTCTCTTATTAGGCTGAGCATCCTCCTCCCCCTCCTCCATCTTCCCCTTAGATGGTACTGTTTTGGTCACACACCATCATGACACACAAGCTCTAGATTGCATTTGAAATTGAATCTTTCAGACCAAAATAGGAAAATATATTATTGCAGTACCATCTAAGGTATATGCACATGATTAGAACAACATCACATGAGGCCCCTATTGTACATCTTAGCCTTGAGCCACTGATAATTATTATAACATAATTTCCACTTGGTCCTATATTGATTAAAACATTGTTTTATTATTGCAATGTGTATTATTAATGCTTGACTACTGAAGAAGGCCAGTTGGCCAAGACACGTTGATTACATAACGTCCTGTTTGTGAATACATCGTATGATTGTAATTTCAGGGCTCTTTTTGTAGCAGGAACTCCTTTGCATATTAGGCGTCACACCCCTAATGTAGCCAATCCTCCAGGAGCTTACAGAGCTCCTCTTACAGGGGCTACTGTAAGCTCTTGGCAGATTGGCTACATTAGGGGTGTCTCACCTAATATGCAAAGGAGTTCCTGCTACAAAAAGAGCCCAACTTATTGTGGCTACATTTGGGCCTATAACTGTTTTTAAATCATTTGTCATAAGTGCATGTATTTTTGATAACCTGCATTATCTGTATGCTAACTCCCTATAGCCATTGACTTTAAGATTGGGCCCTCCTATTTCTATGTATTTAACCTTTTAGAACCTCCTCTTCCATCACCACAATCTGATTCAGGTCTTCCAACACGTCTCCTGAAATCTTCTTTGTCAGAGGTTGTGTCCTGGGGGCAGGCAGGCTGCCGTCTGCAACTTTTTATCAGGCACAGAGAAATTATGCCTCAGCCCTGATTAGGCCATACTGGTGGGATACAAATCTAAGGCATGAGTGAAAGCATGAACATAGATCTCAAGCAGAGTAGAAAATTGCAAACGTCAAATATAATGCAGATAAAAATACTATCCACACTGTTGCCTGTTTAAGAAAGCTCCCGCCAATGATTTATTTCTTTAATATATCTTCATGGGAGCAATTCACAAACATTTCCTTAAGCAAAAAACAGCATAACAACAAAAAAAAGTCCCTTTAAGCTGCTGTGCCTTGACTTCTTCGTTTATAGAGTGTGGCACTTTTAGCAACTTCAGCATTATTCAGCCTGGTATGTTAATCTGTTTGAAACCTTTGTTTTCCCCTGTGTATGTTATTTTCAGCATGGAATCCAACCAGCAAGATCCTTATGGCTTTGCTTTTTTCTCTTTGCATTCAAACGCCAGCATTGTAAAAGATTTATATTTGTTCCAAACATAAGATGTAAATGATGTTCAAGTGCATGACAAACTTCATCTATAATACACACATTACATCAGTAGGACCTCACAAGTTTTCAGAGGCCAAAGAGGTAAACTTCCCTGGACCAGATGCATGTATGGATCCCCTAAAGAGGATTTGTCTGACTCCTCCTGTAGTAAAACAGCCTCTGCAAGCACCTCTGTTCTGCCCCAAGAGATAGGGAATTGGCCCAACTGGCCCAGGTCCCAGCCTATGAGACCTTCATGAGAAGTTTACCTCTCCAGTCTTATTCCATCCCACTTTAACACTAATGAGATACTTCAACCCTGCCAGTACCAGAAGCTTCTATAAATGTGCTGTCTAGAAGTCATGCCCTTCTGACTATTTTTTTTAGATTACTAGTTACTGGATTATTTTATTTTTAAAATAGACAACAACATGGGCCCTGGTCACACGGCAAGGTAATTGTGCTTTGTTCCCGCTTTGTTTAAATAGGGAACATTTTTCTTCGCATTGGGCTGACTAGATGCAGCCAGCCCCTCTTTTCCAGCACCCGCTCGCCTGCTGCTGCGCCATCCCTCCAGGTGATCCTGCCAACACTGGGGGGGGGGCGCTGCTGCCGCCGCCACCATTGCCCCACAAAAAAAGGCTCCACCATCTCTGCCATCCTCCTTGCCAGCCCCGTCCAGGCTGCCGGAGCCTCCGCCTCTCGTTTCGCCTCCAAGGCCATCTTTGTGCGTGTTTTTTAAAAAAGCTTCCAGTTTGAGCGCTTGTCCAAACATGCACTTAATAAATCCATTATTAAACGTTAAATGGATTTATTAAGTGCATGTTTGCTCAAGCGCTCAAACCGGAAGCTTTTTAAAAACACACACACAAAGAGCGTTCAGACAGCCCTAATCGCAATCATTGTGAAAGGTGGGCTGTCCAGATAGGTGAAATCGCGCATTCACAGCGGAAGTGCCAGGAAAACACCTGATTTTTCAGGGGTCAGGAAAACCTGGCAGCATTGCGGGAGTAAGCCTGCTTCGGGGCAGGAGGCAGATTGGCACATGTGAATGTGAAACTGACATGCACAAGGGAACAGCAGCGAACCCCGATCAAAATATCCCTGTGACCGAGCCCATAGAGAGGAAACAACATGGCTAACTGAAAGGACCTCAGTCTGTTTCAGGGTAGAACTGACAAAAGAGGCATGCCTGAGCGGAGAGCGGATTGTTCAGAAAGCTGTTTGAATGTATCTGAATGCATTTGGATATGACCACTTGCATGATTACACTGGTGTCTTGTGGAATTTTAGTCTTTCTTGCCATCAGCTGTTTCCCACCTCCTATCTGCCATGGCACCTGTCTCAATTTTTTTAAAAGCATATAGTAAAATGTAAACAAAAGTTTGAGATTTTTGAGTGAAGACATCCAACTTAGTGTCTCCATGTGAGATCATCCTCTGAGCAGTTCTTAGAATAGCAAATAGGGGATGAATGACACCTGATTACGTGTCATACAAGGTCATAAATTTAATGATCCAGGCAACCATGGTCATAGGGGATACTCCCTCTTAAGCAGTAAATAAGAGTGCAGTTCTAAGCATGTGTATTTAGAATCCTACTCAGGCCTGCTAAATGGGGCTTAATCCTATGAAAATGTTTTAGGATTGCACTGATAGTTCTTGAAGCATCCACAGACTACAGAACCACAGTGGTTTCTGTACAGGTGGGAATCTTATTGACATGGTACTGTGCTCATGCGGAAGAAGAGTTGGTTTTATACTCTGCTTTTCTCTACCTTGAGGAGTCTCAGAGTGGCTTACAATGACCTTCCCTTCCTCTCCCCACAACAGGCTCCTTGTGAGGAAGGTGGGGCTGAGAGAGTTCCAAGAGAACCGTGACTGGCCCGAGGTCACCCAGCCGGCTTCATGTGGAGAAGGGGGGAATCAAACCCGGCTGTCCAGATTAGAGTCTGCCACTCTTAACCATGACACCATGGTGGCTCTTTGCCAGGGAACATTGAGACAATCCAGTCAGGGGCTTGCCTTATCTGATATAATTAAGAAATTCAAGCAAGGCATAATCCCCTGGTGAGCATGTTTGCCGTAAAGGCCTGAGTATGCATACTGATAAAAGGCTAAGTGTGCGTATTAGGGAGGAAGATTCATTGAATTCAGCAGGACTTACTTCAAAGTAAAAATGCTAGGGAAAAGACTAGGTCTTCTCTCTAATGCGTTGCTTTCCATGAGACATCCATTTATGTTTGTTCATATTCATCCCAAAGCATGGTAGCTTGTATGCTTTTCAAGAAGTACTCAAGATCCCATGGGAAGGAGAGATCTCTTCCTGCACTTTGCCTGCTTTCCAACTGCCTTCCCAGACATGGGTCCTGTCAGAATCCTGGTCAGCAGCAGCTGCTCCCAGCACTGCAAGACTGAATTATAAACAGGGTTGTATTGGTCTTAGGTAGGTTGCCAACTTCCAGGTGGTGGCCGGAGATCTCCTGCTATTACAACTGATCTCCAGGCAGTAGAGTTCAGTTCACCTGGAGAAAATAGCTGCTTCGGAAGGTGGACCCTGTAGCATTATACCCCACTGAAGTCCCTCTCCTCCCTAAACCCCACCCTGCTCAGGCTCTAGGCTATACCCCCCAAATCTCCAAGTATTTCCCAACCCTAAGCTGGCACCCCTTAGAAGCCCAAGTCAATGGGCTTAAAAGGTCTTATTTCTGTTCAGGACTACACTGCATGGCAGGGCAGGTAGGGAGAGGCAAAGGGAGAGATGTTTGTACAGTGGGAACAAACCGAAGGACAATGAACCCATCATATTAAAAAAAAGCGAAACAAAAATAAATGAAAGGTTTGGAATAAAAGTGAAACAACACGGAAACTCAGGGTTGCCAATTCTGGCTTGGGAAATTCCTGGAGACTTGGGGCCTGTGCCCGGGGAAGGCAGAGACTGGGGGAAGGGAGCTCAGAGGGGATGTAGACATGTCACTGTAACTTCAACTGGGCCTCACTCTTTTTCTGGATAAGTCCCGCCCCACTGCCCTGCCCTGATCAGCAGCAGGGCAGTGGGGCCTGGTGGCAGGGGACCCCCACCTCCACTGAGGGGTCTAGCAACCCTAGGTAGTTCTCATACTAACAGCTTCACCAGGAGGTAATAAAGCTGGCCCCTCCATGATCTCTCCAATTTTAACATTCTGGAGAATTATGGGGAATACCCTCTGTGGACCAGTTTCTAGAAAGCAAATGTAACATAAGAATGGGTGTACCCAGAGAAGAGTTGGGAACCTGAAGTCTAAGAAACCCTTCCTTCCTTCCTTCCTTCCTTCCTTCCTTCCTTCCTTCCTTCCTTCCTTCCTTCCTTCCTTCCTTCCTTCCTTCCTTCCTTCCTTCCCTCCCTCCCTCCCTCCCTCCCTCCCTCCCTCCCTCCTTTCCTTTCCTTTCCTTTCCTTTCCTTTCCTTTCCTTTCCTTTCCTTTCCTTTCCTTTCCTTTCCTTTCCTTTCCTTTCCTTTCCTTTCCTTTCCTTTCCTTTCCTTTCCTTTCCTTTCCTTTCCAAAATTCATATGCCAAGGCAGCTAACAACTCAAAACATACACAATAAAGCCACATTTTAAAACTGTTAAAATCAACCCCCCGAACACACATCATTAAAACAATTAAAAACAGAATTAAAATACATACAAAACATTAAAAAGCAATTTAAACATTGGTTAGGAAAGGTAGGGTTACTGAAGGAATGCCAAATGAAACAAAAATAATTCTTCACCCACTAGCGGAAGATGGCAATAGAAAGGGAATGATGAATCTCCCTAGGGAGAGAGTTCCAGAGCTTTGGTGTCTGAGAGTAGCTCTCCAGGGCTTGGGTGGAAGTCTTTCATATTACCTACCACCTGATCCATTAAATGGAGATTCTGAGGACTGAACCTGGAACCTTCTGCATGGAAGTCTTTCATATTATCTACCACCTGATCCTTTTAAATGGAGATTCTGAGGACTGAACCTGGAACCCTCTGTATGCCTTTGGATACCTAAAAGTTTGAGGTTACAAGCATACATTAAAAAAAAATAAACAAAATATATCTTTAATGATACAGTGCACTTAAAAAGTCCATTAATTTGTTTATGTGATATTTTGGGGGCACTGAAGAAGGCTTCTTTGGACAAAATGCATCTGGTCTGATTTCATTGGTTTATTGGTTCAAATCAGTGCTACTAAGCATATACTGCATTGTATGTAATGTGTACTGCACAGAGTGTGACCTCTGTGGTCTAAAGGCCCATTTTGTTTTGATTTAACTTTTTAAGTACACTGTATTATTGAAAATATATTTTGTTCAATCTTTTTTGTAGATGCTCTACCACTAAATCATGGCCTTTGAACTAGGATCTGAGACTCAGATTCGACTCTCTACTCTCCATGGGAACTTGTAGAGTGATCCTGGTTCAGTCAGTCTTTCTCAGCCTAACCTACCACACATGGTTGTTGCTGTGAGGATGAAACAGATGAGGAAAAAAAAAATAATGTCATATCCTCATTATGGAGAAAAGTGGAATATAAGGATTTACATAAAACAACACTAGTGTAATAGAAGAAGAAGAAGAGGAAGAAGAGGAAGAGGAAGAGGAAGAAGAAGAAGAAGAGGAAGAAGAAGAAGAGGAAGAAGAAGAGGAAGAAGAAGAAGAAGAAGAAGAAGAAGAAGAAGAAGAAGAAGAAGAAGAAGAAGAAGAAGAAGAGGAGGAGGAGGAGGAGGAGGAGGAGGAGGAGGAGGAGGAGGAGGAGGAGGAGGAGGAGGAGGAGGAGGAGGAGGAGGAGGAGGAGGAGGAGTTGGTTTTATACCCTGGCAATTACTACCCGAAGGAGTCTCCAAGTGGCTTATAATCACCCTGAAACACAACTGGCTCCCCAGACTCTTTTGACAGAAAGAACCTGCCAGATGGTGTGAAGATTCAGATTAAACTTTTGCAAACTCAATATGTGTACATACATGTTTGTATGTGAACAGTTAAGAAGCTCCCTGGAGAAAACATTTGAAACACATTTTTTGTCATCTCCTAAAAATCATTTTATGACAAGTCTAGAAACTGCAGTCACTACCATTTCTCTCTCTTTTTTTCCAGGCTTCAAAAGTGATCTTTCTGCAAGAGATAGGATTGCTTGTAAACGTTATGCATTTTCATACCGCAATGGAAGCAAAGAATAAGAACACTTGAAATGCTAATTTTCAGTTGGCATTTCCGTCATGTCTCAACAGAAAGTGGAGAATCCAGACAGGGCCAAGAAAACAATTCTGACATTTCCTAAACAATCACTTGCATTATCTTGTTCGGTATGAGAAATGGAAATCTATGGAAATCTTAATGCAGATAATGAAGCACAACATTATGGCCTATCAAGGGGAACACTTGGCTTGCTTGAAAAAATAAAACAGAAATGCCATGAATTGATGGAACTTTTTAACATCCACCAGGTTTCCTAGTTAACATCTGACATTTGCATTTTAAAGCTGTGCATGTCTGAGATAGGCATCTAGGTCTCCCCTGCCCCATGCCCCAAAACATTGGGTTCCAAGTTAGATTAATAAAAAGTAGTCTAGTGTCTATCACATGGGCCTTCGTCCTTCACCAGTTGTTGTTATGCCACCTAAATTTCCCTTCTGAAAGCTCAGATACCATCATTTTATTATTTTATAATTCTGTCTGTCTGTCTGTCTGTCTGTCTGTCTGTCTGTCTGTCTGTCTATCCATCCATCCATCCATCCATCCATCCATCCATCCATCCATCCATCCATCCATCCATCCATCCATCTATCTATCTATCTATCTATCTATCTATCTATCTATCTATCTATCTATCTATCTATCTATCTATCTATCTATCTATCTATCTATCATCTAATTATTTATGTATTTATTTATTGGATTTTTCAACCACCCTCCCCTAGCAAGCCGGGCTCAGAGTGGTGTACAATATGGTCATAAAACATCAATTAAAAACAGGTTAAAAGACAGTAACAGAGAAATGTAGCTGGAGATGGTGTAAGAGAAGCCAGTGACCCTGCTACCTCACAGGAGGGTGGAGTGCCAGGATGGAACCATTGCTGTCCTCAACTGAATGCCTGGCAGAACATCTCAGCCTTACAGGCCCTGTGGAACTGTAACAAGTCCTGCAGGGCATGGATGTTCTTTGGCAGAGAGTTCCACCAGGTTCTTTGGTAGAAAGTTCCACCGAATGCTGGACTGGAATGGGTCCAGGGGCAATGTGTCATCTAGGAAACTCAGGAACTGCTCTGCAACCACTCTTTCAAACACCTTGCCCAGAAACGAAAGATTTGAGACTGGGTGGTAATTGGAAGGATCCAAGGGATCCAAAGTTGGCTCTTTAAAGGGTAGAATGACCACAGCCTCTTTCAAACCCTCTGGGTAGACCCCCAAATCTAGGGACAGACTAATAATGTCCACCAGGGGCCTCCATAGGGTTGCCAGCCTCCAGGTGGGGTCTGGGGATTTCCCACTTTTACAACTGATCCCCAGGTGACAAAGATCAGCTCATCTGGAGAAAATGGTTGCTTCAAAAGGTGGACTCTATGGTATTGTACCATGCTGAGGCCGCTCCCCTCCCCAAACCCTGCCCTCTCCTGGATCTACCTCCAAAGTCTCCAGGTATTTTCTAACCCAGACCTGGCAACCCCAGCCCCTCATATCCTCTCACCACCAGCTTTCACCAGCCAAGAGGGACACGGGTCCAAGAGGCATGTGGTGGGCCTGGCAGCACCCAGGATCCTATCAATATCAGCCTGGGAGAGCCAGGTAAAGCTCTCAGAAACTGAATCCAAAGATGGCCAAGGGGCCTCCAGTTCACTTACTGTATCAATATTGGCCGGGAGGTTGCAGTGGAGTGACAGGACTTTCTCCGCAAAAAAAAGCTTGCAAAAGCCTCACAACTGTTAGTCAAATTCCTGTATTTTGGGTTCTCTCAGTGAGAGATGTCATGGACCTAATTACCCTAAACAATTGTGCTGGGTGAGAGCTAGCAGATGTGATGGAGGCCATATAGAACTCCTTCTTACCAGCCTTCACCGCCACCTCATAGGATTTCATGAAAGTGCTATAAGATGCTCTTTCAGCTTCGTTGCGAGTTCCCTGCCAAACTCACCCCAGTTTTCTAAACTCCTGTTTCATCCCCCTCAGTTCTGGAGTACACCAGAGGGACAATCTAGGCTGGGAGTGTAGAGGACATCAGTGGGCAATTCATCAACGGCTTCAGAGAGACAGGAATTCCAGTCCTCTATCAGCTCATCTAATGAATCACCAGGGGGCATCAGATTCCTCAGAATATTCTGAAACCCAGTTGGGTCCGTTAGTCTCCACAGGTGAGCATAATCCACTCACTGCCTAGACAGGAGGGGGCTGGGATACTCACCCAAGCCTTCAGAATAAAATTATCTGACCATGGGACTTCATCCTTAGCTATCCCCATGCCAAAGATCAAATCCAATGTGCGGCCTGCTTGATGTGTGGGACCTGAAACAATCTGGGAAAGTCCTAGTGCTGCCATGGAGGACACCAGGTCCGAAGCCTGCGAGGAAGTGGCAGCATCAGCATGGATGTTGAAATCCCCCAGCTCTATTAGTCTCAGGAACTCCAAGGCCCAGCCCACTACCGCCTATTTAATAGGGCTCTGCAGCAAAACTGGGCTCACAGAAAATTGTTTCTCTATACTTCAGACACTCCCCCAATATACAGACGAATGGAACTGTGTACATTAACCAGAAGAAATATTTTTAAAAGCTGAATGAAGACTGAAGCACTAAATATTAAAAGATAGGGAGAAAGATAATGTGGGAACTGGTTTAACTCCTGAGCACTTATCACAGTTGCTAGCACCCCCCCCCCCATGAGGCTAGTATCCCCTGCCCCAATGGCTGTTAGTCCAACAGTGTGATGTCACTTCCAAGAAAAACCCAGAAGTAGCATCATTCCTCTCTAGGAATTGCAATTCCTAAAGAGGCTTGATGCCACTTTCAGGGTTTACTCAGAAGTGATGTCACATCAGCACTGACAGGTGTCTCCATGTCCTCACCTCACCCCAGTCTCCTCCTGGTTGCTAAGCCATGCCTGGCAACTTATAGGAGCTTTGAGAGGAAAACAGGGTTTATGTGTGGAAATGTTTAAGTTGTTTATTCCCACTTCTAGACACCCCACACCCCAAAATGCCCCACAAGTCTATTTCCTGTACTACTGAAGTATAAGTCACACACCTACTAGGAATTCAATACAGGGTCAACACTATAGACATGGTTGAGGTTCTGCATTCTTGGGACATTCCTAACACACACAGCAAATAGGTAGTTTATAAGTTAACCCTTGCATTTATATGCTAGCTTGATTTCTGAGCATGCTCATTAGTTTCAGAATCTGAGAGCTGTTGAGAGAGGAAAATGAGATAATTGGCCTGCTCTAAGCCCCTTGCAAGTGTCTTGCAAGAAAGGAGTTTCCCTGTAATTTGTCTCTGTTCCTTCTTTCCCTCTCCATGAGCAATTATTTCCCATCTACAACTAATACATTAAGAGTATTTAAAAAACAGTACATGCACTTTAAGGTTTTTGCTGATCAGTCTCAAGAAATTATATATATTTTTGATGTTCCACTCATTGTTGCTCTAGTATTCATGTTTTCCCTCTCTAAAATACCCCCTTTTGATCCTATATGCTAAGTGATCTCTTGACAATCAAGGCCATTTTTTTAATAAACACAGTCCTAAGCTAAGAAGTCTAATGTTTTCATAATTTAACACCTGCCTAAATGTGGCACCCACCTCACCATTATCTTCTAGTTATTGGGCTGTATCATCCCATCCAAAAAGAGGGTAGAGCACATCAAGTGTCAGCGGCTGGTCTGAGGCAAGTTTCCCCCAGTGAGACATTCTTCTTCTTCTAAGATTTATGGTTTCTCCAGACCCATAGTAAGACTATGCCCAACCATAACCTTTGCTAATTGATAGGGGAGATAGCTCACTTTTGAATGGATATGGGTTGGATTCCAGACAGCTTTTTGTGCAGTCTTACTCAATTCTCCTTTTTCCTACAGACCCAATCCAATGTGGCATTTGGTCATGCAGGTCCCATAATCTCCAGCATAGACTTTTTGGCTAAATAAAAGGGATATTTCCTTTTTCGCCAGAGGAAAAGCTGGTTGGATCCAATCTATTCTTGTCAACATTAAAAAAGAGAGAGAGAAAGTAGAATTTGGGGACCAATGCTGGAAAGAGTCCCCTCACAACATGTTTTCATAACAGCGAGTTACTACTGCATGAAGAGAGCCCAGCTTTGTGATACTAAAAATGGCTACAGGATTGCTCCCACAATTCACCGTTGTATCAGAGCATTAAGGCTTGACTGAGTTCAATAATAATAAAAAAAGATCACAACATTGTGTGGGTTTCGAGGGAAGGGCATGTGTTGCTCAGCGACAGTGATGCCGCAAACACTATGAAGGAAGTGATGGTTTAATCTACACAACCTGTTTGCACTAGGGTTGCCAAGCTCCAGGTGGTACCTGGAGATCTCCCACTATTACAATTCCAGATGACCAAGATCTGTTCTGCTGGAGAAAATATCTGCTTTGGAGGGTGGACTGTATGGCATCATACCCTGCTGAGGTCCCTCCCCTCCCTAGACCCCATCCTCCCCAGGCTACCCCCCAAAAAAAATCTCTTGGTGTTTCCCAAACAAGAGTTGGAAACACTGGTCTGCACTGTGGCAAAAGGAGAACTTCAGAGGTAGGAAAACAGCTTCTCTATAACAAAATATGTGGTGTGAGTCCTGGGAAAATGATACGTTTCCATCTAGATCTGAAAAAAATAATTTTAGATTTAAATTAAAGTATATTAGCGGGAGGTAAGGTAATTGTTCAGGAAAGCCAAAAGGCTCACTCTTGGGTAATACAAAGTCAAACCGCAGCTTCTCTATCAGAAGAAGAGTTGGTTTATGTGCCCCCCCCCTTTTCTCCACCATAAGGAGGCTCAAAGCAGCTTCCAGTCACCTTCCCTTCCTCTCCCCACAACAGTCTCCTTGTGAGGTAGGTGGGGCTGAGAGAGTTCTGAGAGAACTGTGATTAGCCCTAGGTCACCCAGCAGGCTTCTTGTGGAAGGGTGTGTGTGTCAAGCCCAGTTTCACAGACACAAGCTTATATAGGCCATGGTAGGCAATTTCCTGGCCTCAGCTGCTGGCCCCTGCCACCACTCTGCTCCAGCAGAAGGAAAAATGGGGGTGAGATGTGATGACACATAACTCTCTGCCATCACTTCTGGTTGTACCCGGAAGTGATGTCATAATGCCCTAGGAGTTCCCCAGATCTCTATGGCTTCCACCCAGGCCTGTAGCCAGGATTTTTTAAGTTGGGGGGCATTTTAATTTCTTGGGGGGCACTGGCTAATTTAATTAAAGGCAATTTAAGTAACTCCCTCTGCCTCCCCCCTAAATGGAGGCTGAAAAGTTTCAAGTGTGGCTATTTCCGGGGGGGGGAGGAGTGTTTTGTTTTGCTTTTTGCTATAGAAGGATTAGGCAACTGGTGCTCAAGATCTCCCAGGATCATTCCTTGCCATGACACACACATACACACACACCCCGCATGAGGCTGGCACCAGACACCCCTGTGCCCCTTCAAAACAGCCAGAGCCAGCGCTGACCTTCTCCAAGGAACTCTCCATGGCCAGAGGTTCCTTAGGCGGCTGCGGTGGCTCAAGGTTTCCCTGCCGTCTCCTCAGAGTGCTTCCGTCTTCATCCCAGCCAGCTCCACGCTGGCTGCACTGACAAAGTACCGGGCAGCTGAAGGAGGAGGAGGAGTTTCAGACTTTCATTTAGGAGACTGGAGAAGCCAAAGCTGTTGTGACCTTCCCAGCTCCCATAAGGAGCAGAAGAATGTACCAAAATGCACAATGTGGGGTGTGTCTGTGAGAGACAAAGTTTCGAGTCCAGGCCAGGCATTTCAAGGTTTTGTCTTTAAGAACTACAGAATCATGAACTTTATACATATTATCTTGTCTGCTAACAATAACAGACTTACAAGAGTAAAGCCTTCTATAAAACAGGCCTTCCTTATATCCTAATAAAATATTACTTACAAGAGAAATCCATAAAACCAGGAAAAAATACGAATATGAATAATCAAAAAGGGAAAAAAACCTATATATATAAAATCTTTATATTCCCATTCATACTACAAGACCAACAAAGTTGTTGGGTTGATAGGAAAGATTTAAAATAGCAGAAAGGATTTAAAATAGCAGATTGTGCATCTTTCAATGGGTGGCTGCAGTTGATTCTCTGACCTCCCCCCGCCTCTTAGAAATGCAATGTTCCAAAGGTGCAGGAGGCATGGAGAGAGAGTGAGACGCAACGGCAAGAGAAGAGATACAGAGCAGAGAGGAGGGGGGTATGAGGCTTGCAGTGGTGGCCAGCGGGAGGAATAAGCCGGAGGGGGGTGGGCCCCAAAATGATTCAATGTAGCTATGGGCCTGCTTCCACCATAGACGTCAGAGAGCTTCATGACATTGTGACATCACTCCCCCCAATATATTTTTGCTCCAGCTGGAGTGAAGAAGCCAGTTGGCAACCCTGCACAGACATCACACCCTCCCTTTTCGTTCTCTTGCTGTTATTGTTGTTGGTTTTTTTATTTTGTCTTCTTTTCTCAACCTTTGTGTATGTGTGATTTTATCTGTGAGAACCAGTTGGCACGGCTGATCCATGGAAGCGATACATACAGTGGCATGTGAGATGAAATGTTACACGGCATATAATAGTGCCAATTGTTGTGAGGTTGGATGAATGTGATCTGTGCCCCTGAAATTTCCCCAGAGGATCAAGCAGCAGTTGGATTTTGATAGCTGAAAATAGTTGGATGAAAGAAAAGGAGCTGAAGAGAAGCGGGGGGGGGGGAGTAGTGGAGCAGACATTTTGGTGTCTGTTTGCTTGCAAGGCAATCCTAAAAAGAGTTAAACCCTTCTAAATCCAGTAACATGAATTTAGGACTGCACTGCTAGCATTATAGCCTTTATAATTTACTTAGCAAATTTAATTTATTTACATGCATGATTTTCTTTGCGAAAAACCCTGTTTTCATTATTTCATTTTTGTGCTTATATTTGCCTGTGTTTGCCTTTGTTGTTGCTGCAAAACTTCATTTTTAAAAAGGAGGGGGGAGATACTAGGCAACTAGTTTAAACTGGGGCACGACAACATGCTTGTACCGTAGACCAGCAGTGTGTTTCTGTTAAGTTTTCACTATATGTCCTTTGTATACAGCTCAATGAATTTAAAGACCACACCCTTTCACGTAAAGTAACGCTTTAATGGGTTTAACTTTTGGACTGAATAGGGCACCTGTCACTCTCATACCTAGTCAGCAACAACAACTAGGATTAAATAGGTAAGGTGCACTAATGCAGTAAGTCATTACTGTGCAATATGTACTTCTGAACATTAAAATAGTCTGGGGAAATCCCAGGATACCTAATGGGAGTTTAATGGGAGCAGGGCTCTTTTTGTAGCAGGAACTTCTTTGCATAGTAGGTGACACACCCCTAATGTAGCTAGTCCTCCAAGAGCTTACAGAGCTCTTCTAACAGGGGCTACTGTAAGGTCTTGGAGGACTGGCTACATTAGGGGTGTGTCGCCTAATATGCAAAGGAGTTCCTGCTACAAAAAGAGCCCTGAATGGGAGCCATGATAGTTAGTCTGGTTGGTGGCAGAAGATATGTAACACAGAAGATTCCATTACAATTCAGATTGCAGGAGCAGGAATGGGAAGGGTGGATTGTATGAACAGAGCGTGCTTATTCAAGAATTATCTTTCGTATTGTCATTGTATTGTTCCCCAAAGGTAGAATCTTTGGAGAGAAGATTCAAAGTCAAGACTTTGGGGCTCATAGTTCACATTCCTAGCTGCTCCACTAATCATTCCTTTTTAAAGGATGGCCATACAGCTCTCATTATAATGCAAGATTGGTTGGTTGCTTTCAGGGGCCGAGCAGGAATTTTGGGTTGTCCTTTGGGTGGGTTTGGAGAGGAATTTGTACCCACCTGCTTCACATTATGGGTGATTTAACTTGCAAGAAATAGCCTGGTCTTTTGCTGGAAAAGCAGGGATCTCTAGCAAATAGGCATTATAAAGTTAGGGTGGGTGGGCAAAGTAAGAGCTGAGCAAGCGTGGCAGCCAAAGGCAGAGTGGACTTAAGTAGCTGCTCATTAGCCTTGGGTGACTGGCTGGCCTGCAAGAGGCATTGGTACTCTCAGGTTCCTGGCACTCCCTTTTGAATATAGGTGAGGACAACCATGCCCCTTAGTTTAACCAGTAAGGGGCAGCATACTTATAATAATCTTGTAGAATAGGCCAATACTTATTCCTGTAGTCTAGATGGTGATGGGAAAGGAATAAAAGGGATAGAACCTTATGTGAGATCACTGAGGGGCCAGTCCTGTCCAATAGTGATACCTGTTGAATAAAACGAGACTCCTTTCCAAGTTGACATGCTTAGGATGGTTCTCCAAGCAGTTTCGTATCAGAGACTGCTGAGCTTATGAGTAGCCATAGGATCCAGCTGTCATTAAAGAAAGAACACGCAGCTTTGAGACTTGCTTCTACACCACACAGTGTGTAAAACCTTCATGTAGGCATTGGTCATTCATATATATATATGTGTGTGTGTGTGTGATTTTGCTTTTGTGCCAGGAACAGCTGAAATCATCTAAGGGTAGAGGAAATCTTGTTGATGAGGGGAAGATGAGGGGAATTCCCCCCCTTTTCCCCCCAGAAAGGAATAAATAAGAGCATGATCGCACCAAAATTCAGCACATTTAAGAGTTGAACTCTTCCAGTGAAATGGAGGTTTCAGAATTCTGAATTTTGATTGTACTGTGCAGCATATTATTGTGTGCGCATTGTAAATTCCTAATACAAATAATAAGGGAACGCCTTCTTATTCATTTCTATTTATTTGGGCACTTTTAACTCATTTCTCTACATGGAGTGCAGACTCAAAATGGTTTATAATTTGAACAAACTGTCATACAATCCCTCTGAAACCAGAAGTCACCTTTCTAAATTTATGGAGCGATAATACTCTCCCTCTATCCCGTAGGGACCTCATTCAGAGTCTGCTAACTGTGGCTAAAACAGCGATTGCACAGAAATGGAAATCACATCAACCACCCTCAAGAGCACTCTGGCTCAGGAAAGTGTGGGGTCAGTTCCTGATGGAAAAGGTAACACATAACATCTATCAAACAGAAATTTTTCCAAGATCAACTGACTTTGTAGAGAAATAGCATCCTTTCTATGAATTCACCACCTCAAACAACATCTTGCCTCAGAACAGATTCTACAGGGACTTAGTGCTGATCTAAATATGCCAACTGTCCCCTTTACTAGCACTAGCACTTTGTAATGTTTTTATATTTATGCTGTTTATGATTTTATCCAGGGGTCATTTGGAGCAGGAGCACGCAGGAGCAGAGCTCCAGCAGTCAGAAGCACAGGTGGCGGCAAGCCCCACCCCCAGCTCCCAGCAGGAGCGCAAAGTAACACGTGTAGCGTTCCTCCTGGGCCCAGATAGGCTACTCTGGGACTGGAATGACAGCCCCCAGAGTGGAAAGACAGTCCCTAGGGGTGGAGCCTGAATGGTGGGTGTTGCCTTCTGACACACTTCTGGTGATGTCAGGGGGTGTGGCATATTCAAATAAGTTATGCTAATGAGTTATGCTAATAAGCTCCTGCACCTCTTTCTCTATGAAATGACACCTGATTTTATCTATATTTGTTTTAGCTGTGTATTATTCCGTGTAAGCCGTCCTGAGCCTGCCATGGCGGGGAGGGCAGGGGTAGGGATTAAATAAATAAATAAAATAAAATGGGTGTTTTCCCACCAAGGCCACCCCAAGTCTTCACCCAATTTGCTTCCAACAGATGCTGAAAAATTCACTTGATTGTTACCCAGTTACTGCATTTGAAGAATGCTTCCAGCCCACAACTTCCTTCTGAACACTTTTTTTTTTTTTTTTTGGGGGGGGGAGTTGCTGAACCTTTCCTGTGTGCCAGACGCTAAAGTCTTAAAACCATCTTGAGCAGCGTGAATGCAATTCATTGAAAAGTGCCCTTTGCTTATGTCTTTTTCAGTTGACAAACGTTGTCTGACTTATAATTAAATTAGGATGTATGGCAGCCCCGATTGACAAAGCAGATAGCTTTACCTCCAGGGGGTGTGAAAGACATAGTGCATTATCCTTACAGGGTGTTTTAGAGAAGAAGATTATTTATTTTAGCATTCGAACAGACAGCAATTTGGAAGAGGTTGTATGCTCAGAATCATTATTTTGTCAAGTAACTTCAGTTCACTAATTTCTTTAGGGAGTCCATCATGCGACGCTTCTCCAGAGGGAACTTTGCTTGACTTCCGAGGTATCTATCTGCTGTCAGCCGGCATGTTCTCTCCATAATTTCAGAAAGCAATTGCACAAGGCTCCAAAATAATTTATTTTCATTTTTTCAGAGTGCGTTCCGGACAATTTTACTTGACCATTAAGAAAATAAACATGTCCGTTGAGTAGTCACTGTAAAAGGGGTACCATTTGATTGAGGAATACCAATGTCAGCAGAATGATATTCCATTTATAGTTAAGCTAGATGATATCTCTCTATATTTTTTTCCTCTAATGATGCACTACCAGAGATGGATTTATTCATAAACTTAATAAACTACAATTTAGGTCCTTGGATTATGAGGGGCTTTTAAATACCCCCCCCCCAAAAAAAATTACTAAATTACCTTCATTTTCAGTAATGCTATAGGGCCTTTTAAATATAACACATTTTTTAGGAATTTAACAGCATATCTTAATCTAGACCTGTGAATATTAGTACCAATTAGAATTGCAAGCTTTAATTTGTTCATCTATCAGCTACAACTTCAGTAGATAAATCTCTGGTGAATGATTTTAAAAGGCAGGGCTGCAAATTAACCTCAAGAATTTCTTAGGTCATTTTAGTCTGATTGAGTTACTGTAACACAGAATGAAGAAGTAAGTCTGAGAAGCCAGCATGGTATAGCGGTTATAGTATCAAACTAGGATCTGGGACACTCTGCTGTGTAAGTTCACTAGGTGACCTAGGGTTGCCAACTCTGGTTTGGGAAATTCCTGGAGACTTGGGGAATGGAGCCTGGGGAGGGTGGTTTGCGGAGAGGAGGGACCTCAGAGGAATATAATACCATGGAGTCCACCCTCTGGAGCTGCTACTTACTCTGAAGGAACTGATCTCTGTCATCTGGAAATCAGTTGTAATTCCAGGAGATAACCAGGCCCCACCTGGAAGTTGGCAACCCTTGTGACATTGGGCCAGTCACTCCTTCTCAGCCAGTTTGGTATAGTGGCTAACTGCGCAGACTCTAATCTGGGAGAACCAGGTTTGATTCCCCACTCCTCCACTTGCACCTGCTGGATGACCTTGGGCAAGCCATAGTTCTGGCACAGCTGTTCTTGAAAAGAGCAGTTTCTGTCAGAGCTCTCTCAGCCCCACCTACTTCACAGGGTGTCTGTTGTGGGGAGGGGAAGGGAGTTTGTAAGCCGCTCTGAGACACCTTTGGGTAGTGAAGGGCGGGGTATAAATCCAATCTCTTCTTCTCTCCTCCTCCTCCTCTTCTTCTTCTAAAATTCTCACAGAAGTGTTGTGAAGGTAAAATGGGGGTAAGAGACATATATATGCTGCTCTGAGCTGCTTAAAGGAAGCAGGGGATAAAGACATACTAAGTAAATTTAAACACTGCAAATTAATACCCTGCTGTGCCATCAAACTATCCACGGCATTTTGCACCATCTTCAAAGACAGCCACTCTACAGCTGATTTTTCATTCCAAAAATGAGTAGACGTTTGTGTTAATTAAACTGAAAACTGGTTTCCCTTTGGTTTAGTTTCTCCAAAAAATGTGTACACTGAGATATTGGTAGCATGGCAGTCTATCCATCCACCCATCCATTACCCAAGTATTGGTTGGATCCAACCAACTTCCTCCCAGTGCAAATAGGCAGAGGGGTCTCCTTTGTCTTTGCAAAAATGCTATGTCCAGGATCACAGGGACCTGCATGGAGAAAAGCCATGGAGGACACAGCAAGGAGGAGGCTGAGCAAACAAGATGGCTGGATCCAACCTTTATTCCTTAACAATGCTAAGCCCTACCAAATACTCCAAAGGTGCATATAAAACCAGGAATTTTTAATAGTATTCATTCTCAGCTTCCATGAATCAATGATATTAGAAGACCTACCAAGAGAAATCCCAGTCCTGGGCTTCCTTCTTAAGATACATAGGTGATGTGAGAACTGGTACTTCGTTAACATGGGGGGGGGACATGATATAGGAAGTTATCTTGCCTTCACTGGCACTCCTAGAAATGTATATTACATAATTTATATTCTATGCATATAAAGTGTATTTAATTGTTCACAACCATTTTAGTTGGCCACTAGAAAAAAGAACATTTCAAGTTCTGAATGCCTTTGAGGCTTTTCCCTTGCAGTTGTTCATGAAACAAAGCAGCCATGCACTTTTTGAGGCTTTCCATTATAGGGCTTTTTTATTGTCTCTGCATCAATATCTAGAGTTCAGACACCCCAGAAGGTAATGTAGACGAACATGAATAGTGCTACTTTCATTGTGGACAGAATGGATTGTGTTGATTTTGAGTCTGTTTGTCCTTTACAGACTGGAACTAAATCAGTGCTATTCAGTTTCTTTGATATGGGAACAAAGGAAAGCACTTCCTTAAAAATAGATGGAACACTAATTTGTGCAGACATCAAGAACACAAACCTTTAATCTGCAGAGCTGACTGAATCTGAAGATCAACTGAAGTACAGAGTTGCTGTTCATGGTACTGAAATATAGCCCACAATGTTATTGCCATCATTACTATTGGTTTCTTATATTTTTATAGTGTGCTTATTGAACTGGATAATCCTGCATTCAGGGGAAAAAAGAATTAATGGTTCATTTAATGAACTGATTATCTGCAGCTTGCTTAAGCTACAATGGACGGAAATGTGGGACAAAAACAGAAATGGTGATGGGGAAAATGTAGACTGAGTTTGACAGGTGCTATGATTAGCATAGAAAATGGTAGGAGAAAATATGCTTATCAGGCAGGGCATGTATACAATGCACTGACAAGTGGATGTAAATTAGCCAGATACTGTTGCATGCCAATCAAGGAAATCATGTGCCTGTTTCCATAAAGAGGTGGTGATTATTTTTGTTTCATTTCTTAATAGCTATCAAAAAAAAAAACCCCACACCATATGCAACTCATAGGGCATTCTATGTCCCTGTTCCTACTTTGTGAATTTTTTACATTCTATGAAATGTAGGATGTGACTGAGAGCTGACAAAGAAGTGTTATGATCCAAGATGACCCAGCTGCAAAAATATGTGATTCCCCCTGTCTCTCACTGTGTGGATTCATGTTATGATGTTATGACTCTTCATGCCTATGTTGGGGCCACCAAGAATATGGAGCAGAAATGTGGAACATCACATAATAGTTATCCGTATCCTTTATCATCTGGATTAGGGATGCCATACATTTACAACAGTCAATCTTGCCTTGTTTGATTGTGATGAACAGATGTGAGTTGATCACTGGGTTGGCTTAGTTCAGCACCAAATGATAGAAACACCTGTAACAGAGGTCCATCAGTGGCTATTAGACACAAGGTATAGATAGGAATTCTCTGTCTGGGGCAAGTGATGCTCTGTATTCTTGGTGCTAGGGGGGGCAACAGTGGGAGGGCTTCTAGTGTCCTGGCCCCACTGGTGGATCTCCTGATAGCACCTGGTATTTTGGGCCACTGTGTGACAGAGTGGGCCACTGGCCTGATCCAACATTGGCTTCTCTTATGCTCTTCTGTTCTTCTGTTCTTACAAATTTCCACTGGCTTTTTAAAAAAAACTGAGCAAAAAGGGAGATTGCATAGCAGTTCAATAACAACTACAATAGTAAAGGCTGTGTAAGGAGGACACAGGAATTATAAAGATAGGTGCTGACATACTGTATTCATACAATAAAGAAGACAAAATAAATGTGTAAAGTATACAAAAGTCTAATCAATAAAGGTGGATAATAATTCTTAAATTCCAATATGGTACATAATATTTCTTCAAAATAGTTTGTTTCAAAAAAGAGTCTGGATATTTTTTTAAAGCAACAACAACTTTGTTTTGTTAATCTTCAAGAAATAATAGCTATTTCAAAGGCATGAGCATCTGAAATGTATTTTAACATCAGACCACTTTCTATTGAGGGAACTGCCTTTCCTGGGCACTCTGAAGTTTTACAATTGCAATCACACTGTTTAACTCAATGGGCCACCAGTCACAATTATTTAAGGAAACCTCTCTGTAGTAATGCTAAGCTGGTATAGCCTCTGTATTGTACTGTTAGGAAGTGGTATAGTGAAACAGCATGCTGAATAGCCATGGACCAGTTAGTGAACAGATGAATGATCCAATGAAAAATCTAGTTCCTTCTTGTGACTAGCAAACAGGATGTGAGCTAAATTAGCATCCATTTGAGTACTTCTAGCCAGAATTGGGGCACTCCTTGTGTAGAATCATAGACTTATAGAACCATGTTGTGTGTCACGACAGGGCCTGGGGGCCGGGTACAGAGGGACAGTCCGGTGCCATAGTCAGAGAGAGTTCTAGAGATCAACCAAAGGTATCAGTCCATTCCAAGCAAACGAGTTTCAAAGCAGAGAGCAAAGCCTTTGTCAGGTATACCGTTAGCCAGAGGTCGAAGTGGAGTCCAGAAGCTGAGCCGAGATCAGGAGCCAGAAGAGCGTTCAGAGATGTGCCAAGGTCGGGAGCCAGAGAGTCACGATGAGACGAGGGAACAAGAATAGGTGCAAGCCGAGTGGTCTTTCGACGAGTTTGCCAGCACGGTTTGCTCACGGCTGGAGATGTTCCTAAATACCGTGCTGGCTTGTTAACTAATTAACCGGTCATTGCCAGGTCCCTGCTCCAGTTAATACTCGGGGCTCATTGATTGTCACGCCCATACACGTGCCTCCTTTCATTGAGCCACCAAGTCTCTGCGCCTGCGGTCTTGCAAACGATCTGCATGTGGGGGCGAGTCAGGTGAGGAAGCATCCGCCCCAGGTGCTTGCTGTTTCATAGCTGGGAGTTCATCCCTCCCAGCACATAGATCCTCTGAGGACTCCGGGGCCTCGGAGGGACTTAAAGGTGCCACGTCCCTGATCCCTGGCGCCGGGTCCGAGGAGGTCGTGGCTGAGCTGTCAGGTGCCAATTCAGGGGTAGAGCTCTCTGGTGCCAGGTCAGGGGGTGTTTCCGAGCTCCCGGCTGAGCTTTCAGGCGCCAGATCGGGGGTAGGCATGACATTGTGTAGAATCATAGAATCATAGAATGTTAGAGTTGGAAGGGATCTTGCAGGTCACCTAGTCCAACCCCCTGCACTTTGCAAAAGCGAAGCTGAAAGATAGCCCTACAACATACCCAAAAGATGGTCATCCAGCCTCCACTTAAAAACGTCCAGTGAAGGAGCATCCACCACCTCCTGAGGCAGGCTGTTCCACTGCTCAACCACTCTTAAAGTTAGGAAGTTTCTCCTGATATTTAGCCAGTAACGACTCCCATGTAATTTCCACCCATTAGATCTAGTTTTCCAATCAGGAGCAAGAGAGAATAGATCTGCTCCATCTTCTACATGACAGCCCTTCTAATATTTGAAGACTGCAATCATGTCTCCTCTAAGCCTTCTCTTTCCCAGGCTAAACATATCCAACTCTTTCAGCCTTTCCTCATAAGTCTTGGATTCCAACCTTCTCACCATCCTAATTGCCTTCTTCTGGACATGCTCGAGCATTGTTAAGATAAATTCTCTTAATTCCTCTCTAACAAATTTCTCCCAGAATTCTTTCCCTCTTCTTAGGATTCTGGAGTCTGTTTCAAATCAATTCCTTTTTGATCAAAAAAAAAAAAATGAAGAAAGAAGGGGAAAGGAACTGAGGTTCTGTAAAATTTCAGAATTTCACTTTGCAGCTTCTCAGAGATTGGCAATGTTTTCCTGTACTTTCTTCCTGTGAGAGAAACCAGAAGTGTGTAAGATCAAAAACAAAACAGCAACCCTGCAAGGTCTTAATTTACAATAAGGTGTATAAAGATTTAACAGAAAACTACAACAGTTTTCCAGTCTCCTCCTCCTCCTCCTTATTCTTTCTCTTCCTCTTCTGTAGTGCCTTAAAGACTATAAAAAATGTGGTAGGGTATGAGATTTTGAAGGGCTGCAGTGGCTCAAGTGGTTAAGACGCTGAACTGCAGACTGGAAGGTCAGTAGTTCAGCAGTTCAAGATCAGAGTGCCGCATGATGGAGTGAGCTCCTGCCTCTGGTCCCAGCTCCTGCCAACCTAGCAGTTCGAAAGCAAGGAATTGCAAGTAGATAACTAGGTACCACTTCGGTGGGAAGGTAAAACTGTTCTGTGCACCTCAGTGTCTAGTCATGCAAGCCACATGACCACGGAAACATTTTTGGACAGCGCTGGCTCTTCAACTTGGAAATGGAGATGAGCACCTCATCCCTAGAGTTGGATTCAACTGGCTTTCAAGCAAGGGAAAACTTTACCTATGAGCTTTTGTGATGCACTGCTCACTTCTCCAGGTATCTGCCACAGAAAGACTACCCATCTTGAGAAAACTACAAAAGAAATCACAGAGAAATTAAAGAGAAATCCCAATTTTGAAAAAAAAGAATAAGAGGTTGTATCTTTAAAATACAGGGTTTTGAAAAAAGAAATTTCACTCCTCATAACAGAGCCAGTAATACCTCTGTGACAAGTTCAGTCTGGACCTAAATCCACTTGTTGTACAATAAACAGACCTCCCTTGTTACTTTTAACTCCATCAAATTTTATGTAGAAATCTGGGTCCAACCTATATTCTATTCCTACTATACTATGATGTACAACAGCTTAAGGAGGGGTCATGGCTAAGTCAAAGAGTATCTGCTTTGCATGCACGAGTTCCTAGATTCAGTCCTTGGCATCTTAGCATCTTCAGTCAAATGGATACAGGCAGTACATGATGTGAAACCTTGCAGAGCTCTGCAAACCTTGCAGTAGGGGTGTGCAATTTTTTTATTATTTATTTCCAATTCAGGCTTATTGGACTCGAAAAAACATTGGTATTCCTGAATGTTCCTGAATACCAGAATTGGTATTATATTTGTACTAAGAAGAAGGCCCGTTGTGGCAACAAAGACAACGGGTGCTAGGCAGGCTGGCCTGTGGTGGCTCCTCTCGTATCCTCCCCCCACCACTGGAGACCCCAGGGGGCCAGGCTGCCTGGCCATGGCCCCTCCCCAAACCCCAGCAGGCCAGGGTGCCAGGTTTTTTTTTTTTGTAAATGCAATTTATTATTGGATATATTTCATGATCGTACAATTTAAACAAACCAATACATATCCATTTTCTTTTACCCCTACCCCCCAAACAAGGCTTCCCGCACTGCTCCAACCCCATTAATGTCTCTCTTATTCAGTTACATTTACTTCTAAACTTATTTTCTCTTACTAACGGTAACAATTCAAAAATCTAACTCTCTTTCAGATTCTTCTTAATAGCTATCAAAACAAATCAAACCACGTTTAACATCCCAGTTTTTCAACAAGTATTCTTGAAAGTCTTTCCAGTCTTCGAAAAAGGTTTCATCTTCTTCGTTGTTTAACTTTCTTGTTAATTTGTCCATTTCTGCCATAAACAACATCTTTTTAATCCATTCCCATGTTTCAGGTACTTTATCTTGCTTCCAATATTGAGCAAAAGTCAATCTGGCTGCTGTAATTAAGTACCATAGCAATGTTCTCTTGGTTGCATTTATTTCTTCCATTTTAAGACCTAACAATAACATCTGTGGGTCTTTTTAAAAGTACATTTCAAAATTTTTTGTAT
This sequence comes from Gekko gecko, assembly GCA_029375565.1. Lineage (NCBI taxonomy): Eukaryota > Metazoa > Chordata > Lepidosauria > Squamata > Gekkonidae > Gekko > Gekko gecko. The sequence continues at coordinate 182,403,099 of JAPDNY010000004.1, forward strand.
CTCATTGTGGATCTCAGTCCAATAACTTACAGCTTTATCACATGTCCACCACATATGGTAAAAGGACCCTTCATTTTTCTTACATTTCCAACATTTGTTAGACATGCTTTCATTTATAATAGCAATTTTTTTTGGAGTCATGTACCATCTATACATCATTTTAAAGCAATTCTCTTTAACATTTACACAAGTTGAAATTTTCATTGACTTTTTCCACAAATATTCCCAAGATGACATGGATATTTCATTGTTAATATTTACTGCCCACTTTATCATTTGCTCTTTTACTATTTCATCCTCAGTATACCATTTCAGTAAAACCTTATACAATTTTGAAATCATTTTTTTCCCCTTTTCAACCCATATTATTTTCTCTAAAACCATGTTCTCTTTTATCGGTCTTAAATAAGTCATAAATCTGTCTATATTTCAACCAATCATATTCAAATTCAACATCAGTTCTATCTTTTAATACAAAATTTTTCCCTTCTAATTTTAAAAGACTTTTATAAGGTAACCAATCTAGACCTTGATTTCTTGAATATGGATTGATCACTTCTGCTGGTACAATCCAAAGTGGTCTTTCTTCCGAGAAGAATTTTCTATATCTCGTCCAAGTCTCGAACAGTGATCGTCTTATAAAGTGGTGTTTAAAAAACTTGTCCATTTTTACTTTTCCATACCATAAGTATGCATGCCATCCAAACTTATTGTCGTGACCTTCTAATGCCAACAACTTTTTATTCTCAAGGTTAATCCACTGCTCCAACCATGTTAAGCAGACGGCATCATAGTACAGTTTTAGATTTGGTAGTTGTAGTCCTCCTCTTTCCTTTGCATCACACAAAATTTTCATCTTAATCCTTGGCTTTCTTCCTGCCCATACAAACTTCGATAATTCTTTCTGCCACGTATCCAGTATTTTCCTTTGTTTCAGTATTGGAATAGTCTGAAATAAAAACATCAAACGAGGCAAAACATTCATTTTTACAGTTGCAATTCTTCCCAGTAACGATAGATTCAAGGTGTCCCATTTCTTCATATCTTGCTGGATCCTGTGCCAAACCTTTTCATAGTTGTTCTTAAACAAATCAATATTTTTCATAGTCAATTCAATTCCTAAATATTTAGTCTTTGTCACTACTTCACATTGAATTTTCTCTTGAAGTTCAATTTGTCTCTGTTTCATCATATTTTTACACATCACTTTCGTTTTATTTTTATTAACATAGAATCCTGCAACTGTTCCAAATTCTTCAATTTTTTCCATCAATCGTGGTATATTCTCAATTGGATCTTGAATCATAAACATTACATCATCTGCAAAAGCTCTATATTTATACGTAAAGCCTTTCACTGTAAGTCCTTCAATGTTATTGTCTTTTCTTATCTCTGTCAATAATATTTCCAATATCCAAATAAACAATAACGGAGATAGCGGGCAGCCTTGTCGTGTTCCCTTTTGAACTTGGAAGAAATCTGTTCTTTCTTTGTTTATGTTCAAAGCTGCTTTCTGTTCAGTATATATTGCCACAATCATGTTTAAAAAAGACTGTCCCATATCCATTTTTTCAATTACTTGCAACATAAATTCCCAATTTAAATTGTCAAAAGCTTTTTCCGCATCTAAAAAGAGGAATCCAACTTCTTTTTCTGGATGTTTGTCATAGTATTCTATTGCATCAATCACCACTCTCAAATTGTCTCTAATTTGTCTATTTGGTAAAAACCGGCTTGTTCTTCCGCTATAGCATCTTTCAAATATTTTTTCAACCTTTCCGAAATTATTTTCACAAATAACTTGTAGTCATTATTTAATAGCAATATTGGTCTATAATTCTTTACATTTGTTAAGTCCAAACCTTCTTTAGGTATAAGTGAAATATTTGCTTCCTTCCATGAGTCTGAGATCCGTTTGGTCATTCTTATCTCATTTGACAGAAGTACTAAAATAGGTGTTAGCTCCTCCTTAAATTTCTTGTAAAATTTTGCTGTAAAGCCATCTGGACCTGGAGCTTTGCCCAATTTTGCATCTTCTATCGCCCTTATTACCTCTTCCTTTGTTACTAATCCATTTAATTGTTCTTTAATTCGTTATCCCAGCACTGGTACTTCAATATTCTCCAAATATTTCTTAATTTTCTGTTGATCGATTCCTTTCTTTTTAAACAGTTTGGTGTAGTATTTAAAAAAGGCTCTTTTTATACCTTTCAAATCCACAACATCTTTTCCATCTTCAATAATCTTGCTTATGAAATTTCTTTCTTTTCTATTTTTCAATTGCCACGCTAAGAATTTTCCTGGTTTGTTTGCACCCTCAAATGCTTTTTGCTGTAATTTTTTCAGGTTCCAGTATAATTCTCTATTTAGTAGAACATTCATTTGATCCTGTAGAAAGTGGATCTCTTTAATAATCTTTTTCTTCCCTGGTCTTTTCTTCAGTTCCTTTTCTTTTTGTTGAATTTTTTCCTGAAGATCATTTTGTTGTTGCATCCTTTGCTTTTTATCTTTAGAGTTCAGTGAGATAAGCAAACCTCTCATTACCGCTTTGTATGTATCCCATACAACCTGTATATCAGTACCTTTATTCAAATTCATTTCAAAAAAGTTTTTCGTTTCTTTTTTAATGTCTCATTAATTAATCTTTGATCCAATAAGTCCTCATTAATTCTCCAATATAGTTGTTTTGATTTTTCTTTTGATGTCCAAAGTAAGGGATTGTGATCTGAGTTATTTCTTGGTAAAATTTCAATTTTATGCGTTTTTAATGCCATCTCCTCTGACATCCAAATCATATCAATTCTGGAGAAGGAATTATGTCTGTTAGAATAAAACGTATAGTCCTTTGTCTTAGGATTCCACTTCCTCCAAACATCTTCTAATTTCTCTTGTCTCATCAACTGGAAAAATTTTTTTGGCAATTTTCCAACCACTTCTCCAATTGCATTAGACTTTCTGTCCAATGCATTATTCACTGTGCCGTTGAAGTCTCCTGCAAAAGCTATTTGATCATAGTTTAAGCAGTCCAACTCTCTTGTCAAATCATTGAAAAAAGTCTCTTTTGCTCCATTGGGTGCATATATATTTACAAGCAATGTCCTTTTTCTATACATCGTTATTTCCACGCCAACATATCTGCCTTCCTTATCTGAGAAGATTTGTTTAGGTCCAGTTCTTTATTGATATATATCACTGTTCCTTTCTTCTTATTAATTGCTGATGAATGAAATTCTTCTCCCAATTTTTTATTAATCAGATACTTATTGTCTTGTTTTCTGATGTGTGTTTCTTGCAAACAAATTATATTACATTTTTGTTTCTCTAGCCAATGATTCACTAATCTTCTTTTGTTTGGTGAATTTAGTCCATTTACATTCCAAGATAAAAATTTGTAATCCATTAGTGATTTGAATTAAATGTCTTTAAAATCATTAAAATTGTTCTCTTTAAATCTATACAAGTCTCCTTCTGTTTTGATTGTGAATCTCACCGAGTTGTACGAGAATGATAATCCATGTGGGATTTCCCATCTGAACCTGATGCTCATTTCTTTCAACCTATCTGTTAGTTTCTTGAACTTCTTTCTGTCTTGTAAGATCATTCTCGGAATTTCTCTTAGAATTATTATCTTCTTTCCATCAATTTCCAATGGTTGTGTAAATTGCTTCTTGAAGATGTCTTCTTTCATTTTTGTAGTCACAAATTGAACAATCACATCTCTAGGTAATTTCTTTCTTTTGGCATAAGCTGAATTTACTCTGTAAATTAAGTCAAAGTCTGATTCCAAATCTCCTTGATCCTCCCCTATGTAAGTTGTCAACGTGTTGATTACTAAGGCCCGTATGTCTTGATCTTCCTCTTCTTCAATTCCTCTCAGCCTCAGATGATTCTGAGTAGCCCTATATTCCATCATGGACTCCAGTCTTGTATTTTCTTGGAGAGTTCTTTTAACTTTCTGTTCCATTTCTTCTGATTTTGTCACCAGACTTTGAACCTCTTTTTTAACTTCTTCCGTATCTTTTTTAATCCCTGCCACTTCTGTTAGTACCAGTTCTTTCAATTCTGCCATATTTTTTTGTTGTACTTGGACTTGCACTTGTTCTATTTGCTCCAATTGTATTTGCATCTGTTGTTGTAACTTGGATTCTATTTGCTTTCCCAAATTCTGCACCACCTCTGTCATCCTTTTCTCCATCGCTTCCATGGCAGCCTGCCATTCTTTTTTTCCTTTGCAGTCATTCTTGGACTTAGTGATGAGGCGGCCCTTGGTCTTGACCTCAAATCCGTCTTGGAGGCAAATTCAGAACTAAACAATCTTTATATTATCAGTCTTGAAGTCAAATCGCCACCTTTATAACTTTTTCCGGTGCTTTTTCGATTTAAAAATAACTTTTTAAAGTTTAGTCCTCCTCAAAATGGCGGGTGCAATTTCTCTATGGTTTTCTGGCTAGAGTAGGCTCTTTTAAAACTTCCTGTGTAGCTGTCCATCTCGGTAATCCCACTTCCGGTGTCACACTTTAAAGCGTCCGACTACTTCCGGTAAAACAACTTGAAAAACATCCACTCTAGCCTATTTCCTGTACCATAGAATCACAGTCAGTTTCGTTTCTACTACGCAAAGTTTAGTCTTAACTGACCACAGGAATGCAAAACAAAGTCACTTTTCTGCCGTTTTCTCCAAAGGAAAGCTTTCTTTTTACTTTTAAATCAAACGGATTAGTTCCTTAGAGCTTTGTACGCTTATCCGTACGTTTTAATTTTTCGTTCTTCTTCAAACCAGTAAGCGAATGTTCATTTGTTACTTTACTTGTAATCTCAGGGTTTCGCAGTGCTTCTTCTGTAACCGATGTTAATCTTGATGTTGAAGAGGCCGGTAGATGACGGATTTATGCTGAATTCTCAGCCCGGCTGGTATCTGTAGTGCTGATATGCAACTGCCCTCTTCGCGGAAGGAGATCAAGGTGTAAACAAGCTTCCTCCGAAGCTTATCCACACTGATCTCAACTCCCTCTCAGGCTTGGCTGCTTGCTTGCCACCCCCCGCCTGGGGAGTGCTGCGTTGGGCCAGGTAAAGCCCAAACTGTCGTCAGATACCGCCGTCCACCTTGCACAGATCGCAAAGTGTGTCAATTCGCCATTTTAACTCCGACCGGAAGCCACCAGGGTGCCAGGTCTTGTCCGGTCCTCCGGGCAGGGGTCTCCGAAGGGCTTTCCCCAGCCAGGCGGCTCGGTGGGCAAGCAGGGAGAGTTGACGTGGGAGCCTCCAGAGGCTTCCCCCCCCATCCCAGTTGGTGGGGGAGAGGGGAGAGGTGCCTCAGGCATCTCTGGAGGCCTTCCCCCTCCCCGTATGGCTTGGCAGGCAAGTGGGGAGAGGTGGTGCAGGGGCCTCTGGAGGCCTGTTGCTGCCTAGGTGGCTCACTAGGTGAGCGGGGAAAGCTGGTGTGGAGGTCTCTATAGACCTTCCCCCCCATCCAGCTCGGCAGACGAGTGGGGAGAGGTGGCGCAGAGGCCACCAGAGGCCTGTCGCAGCCCAGGTGACTTGGCAGGCAAATGGGGAAAGCTGGTGTGGAGGCTTCCCGATGCCCGTCCCTGCTGGGCAAGGCGAGCAGGGAAAGGTGATGTGGGGGCCGCCGGAGGCCTTTCCCTGCACCACAGCAGATGCCCAGCCAGCCACCTGTGGCTGGGCTTGGGTGGTGGGCTTGGGCTGAGCCTCCCCTGCTGGAGCGCCTGTCCTGTCATCATCCGGTCATACACAGGCCAGCCAGCGACCTCCACTGGGGTGAGGATGACTGCCATGGCAGCACGATCGGGCTCCAGTCCCCGGCTGCCAGAGTGTCTGTCCAATCCACCTGCTGCAAGGAGAGTGAGGCCAAGATGCCAGGTGCTGCACTGTGGGCGAGACCATGGCAAGGGAGGCACCAATGCAGCCAATGGAGACAGACGTCCTCTGAGTGACACTCCAGGCCGCCAACCAATTCTGGAGTGTGTCGAATGTTCTGGAGAGTGCCACCACCATTTGGCTTTTATAATATAAGGAGATTTGGGTAACCTGAATTTATTTGGCTCCATTATACTCTATGGGGACCGTCCCCATAGGGTATAACAGAGAATTTCAGTCACCAAGTTGTGCCACTGTGGTGGCACGACTCGACAAGTGAACTGAAGGCATTTAAAGTTTAAATGCCTTCTGAGTTCACTTGCCAGGTTGTGCCATGGTGGTGGCATGACTTGGTGAGTGAACTCAGAAGGTATTTAAAGAGACTATGGTCTCTTTAAATGCCTTCTAGCCATGCCTGAATAACGGTTGATTAATACTGGCTTTTATTTGGGCGTGCTATTTCAGTGGAGCTGCGGTGGCTCAAGTGGTTAAGACGCTGAACTGCAGGCTGTGGAAGGTCAGTAGTTCAGCAGTTCGAGACCCAAGAGTGCCGCATGACGGGGTGAGCTCCTGTCTCTAGTTCCAGCTCCTGCCAACCTAGCAGTTCGAAAGCAAGAAATTGCAAGTAGATAAATAGGTATCACTTGGGTGGGAAGGTAACAGCGTTCCGTGCACCTTGGTGTTTAGTCATGCCGGCCACATGACCACGGAAACGTCTTCAGACAGCGCTGGCTCTTCGGCTTTGAAATGGAGATGAGCACCGCAACCCTAGAGTCGGATTCGACTGGCTTTCGAGCAAGGGAACCTTTACCTTTACTATTTCAGTAGTCGAATCATAGTGTCTAATATGCATTTGGCTGCATAAATACCCGGAAAAATACCAACAGGGTATTTTTTTCAGGTATTTATTTGGCTTGGTATATACCGAGTGCACACGCCTACCTTGCAGTGCTCCAGTCTGACTAGACAATACTGACCTTGATGGACCAAATGGTCTGATCCAGTATAAGGAAGCTTCATATATTCAGCTTCACCACCTACTTGGGGGACACAGGCATACTAATGAGACAGAAACAGGTCACACGAGTTGCAGTTCACGAAATCATTTCTTCAGTCTTGTCACAACTTCACTGATTCGAATAATGCGGTAAGTGTCTGAACTGAGAAACAAATCTGATGAATGTCAGTAAAGAGGTGATGAGTAAGACTTTTCTTTAGATATGCTTTACTCTTGTTTCAGACAAAGGACTTCCCAAGACTATGCTTATGAATGGTTAACAAATGACTTGACCTGCAACATCCTACTTTTCCTCTAGCCCCTTCGGTGACAGTGGTACATAGACTGTTTCCCTGATAATCACGGTTCCATATTGAAACGCTCACCTTTGCCCACTGAGCCAATACAGCAGACGACATAAGAGCCTCTTTTCATAACATCTCCCACTTTGCTTAGCCAATATGAATATTCCCCCCCCATTCTTGTTTCAACTTGAATGCAAAAGCTTCTTCTCCCTCATTTCCCCATTATGGATAACTCTGTTGTGCTGGTCATTATGTTTGTATCACATGCACCCACTAGCCGTCTATTTAGACATAAGCTAAAATTAGAGAAACAAGAAAGGGAAGCACCGAACCATTAAAGCCAGATGTCTTTCTTAGAGAATATTGTCTCCAACATATCCAAAATGAATAGATGCAAATGGACCTCCTCTCAAAGCACTAAGTACAGTTTCAGAAGATGACAAATTACAATGGATGCCCCAAATGATAGAAAATTGCTTCTAAATTGTACTAGGAAACAAGCAGTTACATTGTTAGATTATGATGGGGAAAAAAACATAGTGAATTAGAGCAGGGACAGCTTTGTCAATGGTATGTTAGATTCTTTGCTGAACGCCCAGTTGTTAGCAAAGTAATGGGCACCCTTGCTTTTGAAATAGTACCGAATTAAGGAATATAGAAACAATGTTCCCCAAATCTGAAATTAACACACACGCAAGAACAGCCCTCCTAGATCAGACCAAAGATTCGTATAGGCCAGCATTCTGTTTCTAAGAACAACCAGCCTCTAGGAAGTCTACAAGCAGGGCAGGAAGATAAAGCGTTTGGCATTCAGATTTATACTGCCTCTAAACATGGTGCTTCAGCAATCATAGTTAAGAGCTCATGGCAGGTTCATTTTCCATAAATTTGCCAAATTCTTGTTTGTCTGAAACAGTGTGGTGTTGTGGTTAGAGTGTTGCACTAGGATCTGGAAGTCCCAGATTCAAATCCATGCTCTTCCATAAAAGCCTGATGGGTGACCTTGGGCCAGGCACACACCCTCAAACATTTCAGATTCTCATTTATTTCAGTTCAGATTCTTTCCCCCTGTGTTGTGTACATTTTTCATTGTTGGTCTGTCTGCAGATTAATCAACAACAGATTGGCCTAGGTTCTTTCACTCCTCATGAAACCCTAAATTGCTTGAAATGTAAAAATATGTAATTTTTTTTTAGATGCTTTTATAATAGTCATTCATGTGTTGAGCATTATCTTAACTGCTTGGATCTCCAGAGACTTTGGAACATCTGTAACCACAGTGCTCCTTTTGCTTAAACCAACCAAGCATATTCTTAACAAGTGTGCTCTTAATAAGCAGTCCATAAACGGTAGTTGACAGCAAGCAGAACTATACATTATACACTACGGGATTTGCTGGGAAAAAATGTCATCCTCATCATCTCCCTCTTCCTGAGTAGGATTGCATGCCCTGTGTACCTATGCACTGACATCAGGTTGGTTGATTTCTTTGCTCCTGACAGTAGTGAATGGAACAAAAACAAGGGAATGGATAATAGAAGGATATGACAGGAAGGAAGTGACCCTACATGTAGAAGAGGGCAGCTAGTCACGGGAATGCTGATTTTTGGCAGCATCGCTAGGCTGACAGTTGACAAACCATGATCAGCAGGTCACTGATGATGCAATGATCTCTTCCTGGAATATACCACCTCCATCTGTTAGTCAAACGTTTACTCATGTACCAGCTTCCCTGCACATCCAACCAGAGCATGTCATGGGGAAAATTAGGCTAGATCACAAGTAACCAACTTGAATAGACATCAAGTCACAGCTGGCTTATGGTGACCCCATGGGATCTCAAGAGCAAGAGATGTTTAGAGATGGTTTGCCATTGCCTGCCTCTGTTTTGTGATCCTGATATTCCTTGGTGGTCTCCCATCCAGATACTAACCAGAGCTGCCCCTGTTTTGCTTCTGAGATCTGGCAAAATCAGGCTAGCCTGCACTATCCAGATCGGGGCAATCTTTTCTTTAAAATAATAAAACCAACCCAGGCTGCCAAAGCATATATGACTCCCTGCTAGTCTATTACATTTTCCTTGACGGGTTCCAGTTTTCTTCACACCAGTAGACACAGAAGGTCAAGATGAAGCCTTCCCGGGTTGTTGAATCTTGCAAGAGCATTCTCCCTCATGAACTCCTGCTTGGTGTTTTAAGGGCTGTGCAATCTATTCTTCAGCAGGTGATGAATTACCACTAGCTTGTGAGTTACCCACTGGAGACCCCTGGGCTAAAACTTTCTCCTATGACATCCTAATTTGAAATGTGCAAGTAGGCATTTTTTTTTTTCATTTTAAAATGTTTCATGCAGTACACAAAGGACAACACACACCTGCATATACCTTATGTGGGCCTACAGGTCATCTGTGATGAAGCCACATGACCTTCAAGTGAGAGGTCAAACTAAATAAAGAAGCTTAATGAAACAGATTGGAGTATTCAGGAGATGTACAGGAGAGAGTATTTGGCCTTGTCCATTCATAAAGCACTCGCTGTGCTATTATATTCAATAATGAATATATTCCTAACATCCGAGAAGCTGCGGGTATTAATAAAGGCAATTTCTTACTGAAAATTCTACACAGGGAAATGACAAATGTGCATATTCAGAGTGAGCGTCCCCATGGAAACCATAACTCAGCTACCCTGCACACATATATTATGGAATATGTTTATGCAAAGGGGATGAGATATGGTTTGGGTGGGAGCTATAACTTTGATTTCACAGATGAGGGTGCATGTTAAATGTCAGCCATAACTTTGCATTAATATATTTTTGTATTTCATTTATTATATTTTCAAAATAGCATGCCACGTTCTTGCGGAATGAAGGAATCCATTGTTATGTTTACACACAAGGGGGTAATAAATAAAATGCCTGCAGTTGCCTTAAATGTGAGCCCCCCCACCCCCCGAACTTGAATTTGGATGAAGATAGGGGTGGTACATGTTGTATCTGTTCAGGAAGGCTGACATTCGTGAGCTGGGTTTCTGAGCAAGGAATGGTACTTTTTTTTTTTAATGCTACACTAAATGAAGTTGAACCCAACATTTTGGGATAACTAGAGAGGAAAAAGTGAGATGAAGTTTACCAACAAGCCTTGGGGGCCAGAATCCATAGAATTATGGATGTGTAAATACAGCTTAGCTGATATGGAATTATGAATGTGTAGATAGATGTGTAAATACAGCCTAGCCACCCTGAGCCCACCTCGATGGGAAGGGCGTTGGTATAAATTAAAAGATAAATAAAATAGACTTTGGGGCATTCTGCCACTTGGAGATGCAGATGATGCCATCACATGGCTGAAGGGTTCTCTGTACTCAAAAGAGAAGTTCTGCACAAATAGATGAGGAAGAGGAGTTTAGAGTAAAATTCTTTTCCTGACTTAAGGGGGGGATTTGTTTACATAGGGAAACCCTCATGCACTCTCAGCTGCAGTACTACATTCCAGACATGTCTTAGTAGGAAAGAATTCTCATACATACCAACCCAGCAAAGTCACAGCAGGGCGGGAAAGCCAGTGGGTTGGAGTCAGTCAGGTTTTTGCTCAGTCTCAGCCAGTTCTTCTTACTACATCCCCAGTCCCATATGTTTTTTGTTCATAAAAGACCCATGTAAGGTGCCTGGCACTCCTGGGAGCCTTCAAGGGTGGGGCATCGGATGGGTGATGCAGTGATATCAAGACCCAGCAGTGATGTCATATGTTGCATGCTGCTTTAGGAATTGCCCCAATCTCTATGGTCAAAACCATCCAAACTGGGGACACTGCTAGAGTATCACAGACACTGGTCGCGTTGCCTGAGTCCCGCCCAGCTGCCACTCAAGAGTACTCATGTGCCATTGGCCAGGTGCTGGGTTTTCTCCTCTTTCCCACCCACTCCTTCAGCCAATGTGCCCTGTCAGAATTTCAGGCAAACGGCTTTCTCTCTTGATGAAGACAGTTGCTTCCTGTGTGGAACTAATTTTTCCCTCAGTAGCTGTTCGTAGGTGTAACGAAATGGCAGTTACCTGTGTTTGTGAAATGGCTGCTGTCTGTGGTTGTTTCTTTAAAATGTTCCCCCATAAGGCTTAATTGAACTGTAGTTCCAGAGAGGGGCCTGCAGGGGTATTACTCACTGGGTTGAATGGGGCTTCCTCATCTGCTGGCCTACAGTTCCCAGCTGCCCCAAGACCAAAAAGTGCAGGAAAAGAGGGGCCATCCCAAAGGGCATGGCAACATCAATCTAGACTCCAGATGCCAGGGAACCCTGGGAGGCAGCAGAAATTCAGCCACTCCATGGTCAGCTGGACTGGGGAATGAATGGAAGTTTCCCTGCTCTCTTGGGCAGGAGAGAGAGGCTGAAGCCAAGGCAGAGGCCACAACCCCCAGAGGTAGAGAGTACTGTGTGTAAGGAAAGAGGATTGTGCTTACCCCCTGCTGATTTTTGCCCTGTTGGTTCATGGTGTGTGCTTACTCCTACAGTTTTGCCTTATTCATTTAGTGTATGTGTACTCCATAATTGTGTAAACAGTTAAATACATTCTTTTATTTGGGCTAATAATCTGTGTTGTGCTCTGACCACATAGTCTCCCCCTCTCTGCACAATACCAAAGGGAGGGGGTAGCCCAGGGAAGCAAGGAAAGGCCAGACCCTTGGGTTGCCAGCTTTCCAGGGATCCCTCAAAGATTGGGGATTCTATCTCCAAATAGGGAGATTCAGCCAGAGGGGTCTCACTGCCCCTCTAAAAAGGCAGTGACAATTCAGTGAGTGGTGGCAGCGGATTTAAGGAGTGAGATATGCTCAAGGGATGAGGGTGGGAGATGAACAGCTGAGTTGTACACTGGAGTCCATTTTGCCGCAGTAGGCAACCAAGCTTGATTCAGACAAAGGAAGGAAACCCTTTGCAGGCCTTTGTGAGGAACTCATTGGGGCCAGTCCTGAGTCTAGGGTTGGCAGCTCCAGGTAAGGAGATTCCTGGAGATTTTCTGGAAGAGTCTATGGAAGCCAGGGTTTGGGGAGGGGAGAGGCCTCAGCTGAAGCGATTGTCATGAAGCTCACCTTCCAAAGCATTTATTTTCTCTGGGGGAGGGGAGATCTGTTGTCTGGAGTTCAGTTGTGATACCTGGTGATCGTCAGGCTCCACCTGGAGGCTGGCTACCCTGGGCATCACAGTGCTTCAGAGCAGGGTCTGGTAGATCTAGGTTCTTGCTGTTGAAGCTGAATGGGTGATTTTGAACCACTCATAGACTTTCAACCTAACCTACCTCACAGGGTTGTTGTGCAAGTCAAAAGGGGGAGAAGAGAATGATGTCAGCTGCTTTGGTCCCCATTGCAGAGAAAGACTACTCTTCCTCCTGGGAAACAATTGTTGCCAATCTCCAGGTGAGGGCTGAAGATAACTCAGAATTACAACTGCTCTCCAGATGGCAGAGATCAGTTCCCCTGGAGAATATGGTGGACTCTGTGTCCTTATACCCTTCTGAGATGCCCCCCCATGACAGCCAATGTGACATGGCAGTCAGGGTTTCAGAGCACCATAGAGGCTGCAGGTGTGTGTGGGAGGAGATGGAAAGCTGAAGGGTGAGGGGGAAATAAAGGTAGGTTGATGCTTGGCTGGGAAGGAGATAGGGTTGCCAACTCCAGGTGGGAAATTCCTGGAGATTTCAGGGATGGAGCCTGGAGAGGGTAAGGTTTGAGGAGGGGTGGGACCTCAGACAGGTACAATGCCATAGACTCCACCCTCCCAACTAGCCATTCCCTCCTGGGGAACCACTGTTGCCAATCTCCAAGTGAAGGGTGGAGATCACTCAGAATTACAACTGATCTCCAGGAGGGAGGAAGGAGGAGATGGAAAGCTGAAATCAGGGGCAGATAATGGCAGGTTGATGCTTGGCTGGGAAGGAGATACAGTTGCCAACTCCAGGTTGGGAAATTCTTGGAGATTTGAGGGGTGGAGCCTGGAGAGGGTGAGGTTTGAGTAGGGGTAGGACCTCAGACTCCACCCTCTCAACCAGCCATTTCCTCCCAGGGAACCATTGTTGCCACTCTTCAGGTGAGAGGTTGAGATTACTCAGAATTACAACTGATCTCCAGGAGGGAGGGCAGAAGTCAGTTGCAGTCAGAGGATCAGATAATGGTAGGTTGATGGTTAGCTGGGAAGGAGATAGGGTTGCCAACTCCAGGTTGGGAAATTCCTGGGGATTTGAGGAGTGGAGCCTGGAGAGGGTGGGGTTCGAGGAGGGGCTGGACCTCAGACAGATACAATGCCATAGACTCCACCTTCCAAACCAGTCATTTCCTCCTGGATAACAATTGTTGCCAATCTCCAGATGAGTGCTAGAGATCACTCAAAATTACAACTGCTCTTCAGGTAGCAGAGATTAGTTTCTCTGGATAAAATGGTGGACTCTGTGTCATTATACCCTGCTGAGGCAAATTGACGCTGAGTGTCCAAGGCCTTGGCACTCTCCCAGAGCCTCTTTCTAGAGCTCATTGTATTTATTTCCACAATGGGCCTTATTTCTAGTTAACACATAATTTATCTGGGACCCATTCTCTGACTTCTGTATATCTGCTTAGTGCCAAGTTTCTAATAAGTCGTTAAGCTACTGCCTAGAATTTGGACCCTAGAAAAGATTTTACATTAACTCAGAGGGCAATTCTAAGTAGGCCTACTCAGAATCTTACTCAGGTCTATCCACTGGGACACTCAGGGAAAAGTTCTTAGGATGGCATTGTCCGCCTCCAAACTTTGTGAACATACTCAGAGATTAACATAAATGCTGCATCTAAAGCTATTCTCCTAAATACCTTCCAATGGTCTCATTTTTTAAAGTGTCATTTGCAATTCATGTAGAATTTTGGATTCCCTTCGTTGTCAAGTAATTTAATCAGCGTGTTTGCATTTGCTTAGGAATTTATTAAGCTGTTCTGCAATGTATGCAGAAGCCTTCCCAGTAATATATGAAAATTACTATGTGTGCTACTTAAAAATAGTGGTCTTCTGATAATGTAGTGTAAGCAGTTTTGCAAATTGCTCTTTATGCACTGCTTCATAAAGGAACACCATTCAATTGTGATGTTGGCTGATGATATGGGGGGGGAGGTTACATGTATGACAGCTAACACACACTTTAATAATTATGAATCTAAATGATCAGGTTGCCCCAAAGTAGTCCCATGGACAATTCTTTCCAGTGGCAAGTTCAACTTCTCTTCTGGCCTTGAGCACAACATGCAGATTATATGGAGAAGCACAAGCCTGGGAGGTTATCAAGTAAAACACAGCGAAATTGCTTATGATTTGAGGGCACTAGTGTACAGAGTAAAGCCTAGAGGACAGTTTGATGAAACTGCTTACAAGGCTTTATTACAAGGCAACCTTTATTAAAACAGTGTGCTCAGTTATTTTGAAGATAAATCTATGGCTTTATTGAATATGAAAGACCATCTCATCCCATGTGGCAACACCCAATGCAGGTAAAAAATACTCAATTTCTCAAGCTGACAGTGACAGCAACCACATACTTACAGATTACTTTCAGTGCTCAAAAGAGGCAGCAGATAGTCTCCCTTCTCTGGCTACTGGTGTACCAGTCTAAGCAAGAGACAAGGAAGTCCTTTAAACCCAGGAAGACTTAAAAAAAAAAAAAAAAAGGATCCAGCCTAGAAGAGCGAAAAGTTAATGCCTTGTGCACTTCAAAACTCTTTGGGAAAATGTTCAACATGCTCTGTTATCTAAGGTTGCTAACTCCAGGTTCAAAAATTCCTGACAATTTTGTGGGTGAGGTTAGGGGAGATGAGCATAATTAAGCTCCGGTCAACACACATTTACCCTCTTTCCATTGTGTGGAAGAACAGGCTCGCTCTGGCCTGCAGGCCCTGTTCCACCTTGCCCTCTAAGATTTTCCCGAAATATGGAGAGGCTTTTCTTTCTCTCTTGGGTAACCACTGCCACCACCTGATCTTTGTAAGGAATTGCCCGTGGTGAAGGCCAGGACTCCCAGCTTCCCTTTCAAGTTCTGAGGCCTTGCCTCTGTGTCTCCTGCTACCCAGCACCTGGTCACCACAGGGACTGTTTTCTTCCTTGTGTGCCCCTGGAGAAATAGTTACTTGCCAACTGACTGCCTTTCCCCTGGTGCTCCTTTTAAAATAGTGTTTCCAAGACAGTGGAGGGAGGTCTATGTAGTACAGAGAACCACTACCAGCATCAGAAGTTATAAAATATTTATTAAAAAGAAAATGTTCACAAGCATACTTCTAGCACAGCATCAGATTGAGCAAGGGATTCAAAAGAAATGGGTAAAATGTTATTCCTCTGTCCTTCTCTCTATACATGCCCTATCAGATGTTACAATATAGGACAGGCTCCTTAGCTTAGAATGTTATAGATCTCTACAGAATTACCATTATTTTGCAGTTTCCTCCAGTGTTCTAAGCCAGCACATGGTAATGGCCACCTCCTCCAGAGCTCAGCTCAGAGTTCTGTCTGCTCTGATGGACTCAGCACAAAACAGACCTTCCTCCTTGCTTCCAGGAGTTTTCTCCCTTTCCCCTCTGACTGACCCAACCAGGGCAGCTCAAGGAAGCTTTTCCTAAAGTCTCCAGAAATTTCTTCCTGAAGTCTTTCTATTCTTAATTCCTCCAAGTCTCTGTTCCCTGCTTGGGGGGGGGGACGCTGGGCCCCCTATTTTCTAGACCTATTAGCATTTCTAATATTAGATGGAAGCTACAAGCATGGACAGTTTCAAGAGGGAATTAGATAAACATATGGAGCAGAAGTCCATCAGTGGCTATTAGCCACAGGGTATAGATGGGAACTTTCAGTCTGGGGCAGGTGATGCACTCTATTCTTGGTGCTGGAGGGGGCAGCAGTGGGAGGGCTTCTAGTGTCCTGGCCCCACTGCTGGACCTCCTGATGGCACCTGGTATATTTTGGCCACTGTGTGATAGAGTGTTGGACTAGATGGGCCATTGGCCTGATTCAGCATTGGCTTCTCTTATGTTCTTATGTTTTGCTCAAGTCAGACCCCCAAAAGGGCATTTTTTTCACACCTTGATTTGCCACTTGCCATACTTTGGGCTTCTTTCACTGATAATGAAGAATCCATTATTGTTGATGTACAAGTAATATAAAGCAGAAAACACTATTGTCAAAAATATTATTTTCAATATGCAAGTATTTGCTAATGTTATCAAGTGCACTACTGGAAATTTATGCAAGAGTAGTCTAGCAGTGTTATGATGTCTAGTCAGAAAATAATTGAAAAGGGGAACAGACAAATTTGCATGCTGTTGCAGTTGATTGGGTTAAGCAGCTATATGTCTGGTTTAGGGCCAGTCAAAAGTATACTCAGTAAAAAGCCTGATCAAGCCAAGCAGAGTGCAGCAAAGCAAACAGCAAAAAAAAAAAAAAATCAATTGGAGGAAGGATTGGCTGTAGTTCACACTAACAGAGCCACAAAACAAAATATTGTTTTATTTGCAGGCTTGGAATAAGGAGAAGGGCTTGCTGATGGCTCAGGTGTTTAATCTGACTGGACAAACGGGAAAAGGGGGTAATTCTGGAAATAATTCCAAATTAATTTCCCAGCCATGGAGAGGGTATGTTTGGAGGCAATACTGATATGATCGGAAAAAGTGATGGTTTGGTAAGCAATTCAAGTATTATAATTTGAATTATGTGATTGTCAGTCAAAGGCAGGAAATGAATCAGAGGTTTACCATACATATAGGCATGGATTGCGTGCCTGGGAAATGCTAATGCAACGGGTTCGGCTTGGGGGGGGGGGCCGTCAAAGGCATACGGATTAATTTCTTGGATCCTAATAGTTTGTCTCATGGCCAGGCAGTAGGCAAGAGGAGGCCTCTCTCTGGGACAACCATTCAGACAGTGTGAATGTCTAGGGTTGCTATGCAAAGGCAGGCAATGTTGGTCTCTTGCCTCGAACACCGTAGGGATTGCCATAAAATGGCGGCAACTTGATGGCACTTTCCACCAGCCACTATAGCTTTGACAGTGTGGGGGCCCACAGATCAGGGCTACTAAGAAAACCCATCCTTTGGGGTCAGTTCTTGTGGGAGAAAGGTCCTGAGCTACCCCGGTCCCTTTGAGCACTTCACCTTTGAGGGATTCACAGGCTAGACAAACACCTGGATTTGGGCCTGGCAACTAACTGGAAGCCAGTGTCATTGTTCAAATAGCAGAGTAATCTGTTCCACGCTGCCTTCCCCCGTTAATAACCTGGCGGGCATCTTCTGGAGCCTCTGAAATAGCCACTTTTCAAAGGGAGCTTCACATCAAATAGCCGACTCTGAAGGATAATTTGTGCTCAACTGTAGGATGTTTTGGCATCAATTTCCAACATGCAGCTTGAAGTCAACCCCTAAAAAGAAGGGAGTTGACCCTGAGTGGGAGACAGACCAAAGCTTGTGGGCTGTGAAAATTTAATTTTCATGGTTTGCATGAGTGGGATTTACTATCTAGCACAATAGGCATTTGTTTGGTGAGCTTTTCTATTGATTTTGCTACATAGACTATATCTGTACCACCCATAATTAAGACCCTGGATTTATTCTAAGGTCAAGGTTATCCAGAAGTCACCTTCAAACAGTAAACAAGCTTTCAGAGAGTTGTGTGCGGGGGGGAGACACATAATAAACACTCCACCACATCAGTGGTGAGATTGCGAATGAATCCATTTCACTCTGCTGCCTGACAATATTAATTGTTTATTGCATTGCAGAAAGGAACTGCTGTAGAGGTTGAGATATACAACCCAAGCACATCTGTACTATTGATTTGCTTTATGGAGCAGCTATAACACTGAAATCGAACACTAGAAAGACAAATTGATTATGAATCATCTGGTCTAAGGGAAAGGATTCCGGAAGACTGTTACAAGCCATGGGCTAACTCAAAAAAAGGAGTGTGCTTTGAAAAACTTAGGTTAGAGCTAATTATACCACACGAATTTTGGCATGAATGTGATTGCTGAGCCAACTTACCTAGCTCAAATTCCCTCAGATATATGTTGGGTGAAAGCCAGCATGGTGTAATGCTTAAGAGCTGTGGACTCTAATCTGGAGGACCAGGTTTGGTTCCAGACTCCTCCACATGAAGCCTGCTGGGTGACCTTGGGCCAGTCACAGTTCTTTCAGAACTTTCTCAGCCTCACTTGCCTCACAAGGTGCCTGTTGTGGGGAGAGGAAGAGAAGATGATTGTAAGCTACTTTGAGACTCCTTAGGATAAAAACAAGCAGGGTATAAAAACCAGCTCTTCTTCTTCTTCTCCTTCTCCTTCTTCATTCCTGTTGAGGCTTATCTCAAGCACAGCACTACATCAAGCAGCTTTTCACCTGTGGATAACTGAACAAAACTATCAAGTGGAGTAAGAAGCTAACTGGCCTTGAAGTGAGCAATGCTGAGTAGTCCCTGCAGCACCACAAGCCAGTAGTGCATTAACATTAGCTCACCCATAGCTTTCTCCCATGAACTGGTGGGATTGTGGAATGAGGTGATCAATGAAGTGACACTATTATAGCCCTAAAGGGTGGTCCCTGAGGTGGTTGCAGGGCTGTTGGGGCTTGGGTCTGCTTGATCACCAGTGTCCCTCTAGGCCAGCAATCCACCAGGAAATTTCCCTGTTAGTTAAATGGCCAGTACATCCCAGTGACTTTATACCACTTCTACTACTACTGCTATTGCTGCTGAAGCTGCTCCTGCTATTACTACTGTCACAACAGCTACTACTAAAGCAAAGAAGAGAGAGAGAGAGAGGTATGTAGTCTGGGAGTTTATTATGTTAACTTGTAGGTTGTTTCCCATAAACTTATGTTGAACTCTTTAAGAGAAAAAAAATTGGGAGATTGTACCATGCTTGGAGTGACAAAATACCTTGAAATGGCCATGAATAGGATTTAAGATTTCCCATATAGTTTCAGTTTATACCCTTATTCAGGTCTGTAGACAGGTGAATGTGGTGGGGGCAGCACCCCCTCCTGAATCTGCAATGCCCCCGGTTGGAAGGCAAGGCTGGGAGGGAGGGACCGAGCAAGCAAGTGAAGGGGGAGAGAGGGGGGCAGACAAGCTGCCTCTAGAGGCTTCAGAGAGATGGGCTGATTTCCCACTACAGCTGCCTCGGTGTTGCACCTCCGTTTGCCCCGACACTATCGGTCAGTTTCACACCCGAAGCTGCGGGGCTGCATTTTGACCTGCGGCTTCGCCCAATTTCCCCCGCTGTTTTGTGATCCTGTTTTTTGAAACAGCCAAGCTCCAGCTCCAGATTTCTCTCCCCTGGAAATCTCAGGCTTGGAGGCTGTTGGAGGGACTGGTAAAAACAGGTGTACTAATCCTGGCATAAGTAAAGGACAGCCCCAATCATACGGGCCAGAAAACGCGGAGGGGAGGCATGGCAGTTTGCCCCGGAGCAAAATAAGGTGCTGTAGCCCGATCATACGGGCCACCGGGTTGCCACGCTCCGGCGCTGAGTGCCGATCACACAACACTGCTACAGCACGGCAAAAAAGCAGTGCAGCAGAGCACACAAGCCATGCTGTAGCAAAGGACGCATGTGCCATTGGGAGGGAGCGGGCTGCTGTCGGTGTCTTGCGTGTGCTCATGCATCCTTCAGCATTGGTGCACATTCCATGGACACTTACAAGATCCAGAAACCCTGGGATATGGGCTGGCATCGGAAGCCATGGGATACTGGTGCTCCCGCGATCAGATGCCGGCCTTTGCCCCGGGGTTTCCGGAAACTAGTACTTTGACCCTAGTAGTTTTTTATTCTGCATTTTCCATGGGAAGCCACGGGTTGGCCATGGGAGTGCTATGCCTCCCAGATGTGCTGGTATGATCGGGCACGGAAAGTCCGCAGGGCTACCGTGCCTTCAGCGGGGCAAATGCTCCATGTGAACAGGGCCAACATAAGTGCACTGTTACATATTAGGCCTGGAACATTCCAGGACTATCTACCAGAGACTGTCTGAATTTGGAGCTCTAGAACAATAGCCCACCAGGACTCTGGAAGTAACCAGTGAGAAATTCATGTTATGTAAATAGCCTGTCGTTGGGAGGTGGGTGTGTTTGGGTGTGGTTTTTGCATACTATTTAAACAGGGCTGTCGCCCTGGAGTTTTAGTCTTGTTCCTGAAATCACTAAATAAAGTAGAGCTCTTCACTGCAGTGCATCTTGAACCCAATATCTAACATACACAATGTGCCCCGGGGAGAAAGAGAGCTTTGAGCCAAGCCCAACTCTGCAGACTTGTCAGAGCAAGGTGAGAGGGCCAGCTTGGGAGAGGAGGCATGCAGGCAAGGCCGGAGGAGAAGGGAGAAAGCTGGGGCTCCTCCACCTCCCCTCACTTGGAGCAGAGTTGGGGGAAGGGGGGAATGGGAGGGCAGGAGGGAGGGAGGGAGGGAGAGAAGCACGTTCTCATATTTGGCTTTTTTTCTTTTTTCCTTCTTGAGAGAAACAATAACTTGAAATTGCCTTGAAAAGTCTTTTTTTTTTTTTGGGGGGGGGAAGCATGGAGAGAGAGAGAAAGAGAGAGTGCCACTGTGTGCAGCTGCACATTGATGAGGGCTTAGGGAGGCAGCCCAGCCAGGCAAGCTGCGCCCCTGAACTTGGCCGTGGGAAGAAAAGGAAGCTGGAGCTGCAAGTGCTTGATCCACGCCAGGGAACCAGCTCTTCTCCAGCTCTTCTATTTTTTTTAAAAAAATATATTCTTTTTGGTGACATCAGAAGTGACATCATGCCCCCAGTGACCCCCCCCCAACAAAAACCATCTAGCTACGAGGCTGCCCTTATTGCTCGGTTGGATAAAGCCCTTGTGCCTGACAGCCTGTTATGATTTATTCTTGTCACATCCTTGCTCTTGTTAGATGATGAGCTGGCATAAGAAAAAATTATCTCTGATAGCATAACTGTGATAATGGCTCAATGAAAACAAGCAGTTGTGGGATTGCTGCTGATTATCATGTGGGATGCTATAAATCCGATTGCATAAACTGAGCATGTAAATTATCTTGGAGAAGCACAGTCTTCCCATAACTGTACTCCATAACATTAAACTTGATTTTTAAAGCTGTTAAAATACAGCACAACAAAGCTAGGGATTGTACTAACAACTTGCCCTGGAAATTCAAAACACATACCAAAGGGAGGGACGGGATGGAGGATACTCATTGGTGGGTACTTTGTACCAAGACCATATTTTAGTAAGAAGACAGACATCGAATGTCATTAAACAGATAGGCCAATTTGAAAGCAGTCTTACCATATTCAGTTCAGACATCTCTAGTCGTCTTTAAATTCCAGTCAAAATAAAAGCCTGTTCTGTAAGTTTGCAGTGGAAGATGGCTGTGGATATTGCCAACTGGATGATGCCTGTGTCATCACCTACCCACTGATTTTCCTATCCTTCAGAGCAGTTTTGTAGCTTTAAGGAGAATCTCAGGCTGAGGTCTTTCACATCACTTCCTCCCTAATCCTTCTAACTGAAGATGCCAGGGACTGAACCTGGGACCTTCTGCATACCAAGCAGATGCTCTGCCAGTGAGCCATAGCCCCAAAGACAGTATTGTCAAGTCACAGCTGACTTATAGCAACCCCATGGGGTTTTCAAGGCAAGAGACATTCAGAGGTGGTTTGCCATGGCCTGCCTCCACATCACAACCCTGGTGTTCCTCGGTGGTCTCCCATCCAAATACTAACCCTACTTAACTTCTGAGATCTGATGAGATCAGGCTAGCCTGGGCTATTCAGGTCAGGGCAACTTGATAAACGGTTGTGTGCATTAACCCAGGACCAGGCAAGAAATTACGAAGAAATCTCCACAAATGAATAAGCATTTTTTAAAAAGTTATAGTCCTCAAAAAAAAATCGTGAAAGATCTGGGTGGAGGGAACAAAATCATTTTAACATTAACAATTGCTACTCGGAAAAGTAAGAGCTGAGGACCGAGTGTTAATTTTAAACTCTATCAACTATCTTGTAAATACACTCACTAGGAATATGTTAATCTCCCTCTAGATACCCAAGGCTGAGCACAGATGCAGTTTACAAATAAAACTCTTAATCCAGTGTAAAACCTCAGCATGCTTTTGTCAAATAATAATGGTTGATAAGATCACAGAGGAGTTAGCGTGGAAGCACTTGTGGAATCAAAGCAACCCCTTCCTAACAACGAAGAGGAAAAATCACCAGCAGAACCTGTGCAGGTGGCAGGAGGTTTGGCTTTTACATCTGATGGAGAGATATGAAGAGAGCTCATTACTATTCTGATTTTTTCCCCCCAGTGTGTTGACATTAATTTCTGTAACATTTTTTTAAAAAACTGATTAAATCTGAATGTATGGACATTTTCGGATAGTTCTATCAGCTTGTGACAGTGACGATGCTAATAGATTAGCAGCACAATTCCAAAGCAGTGTTACACCCTTGTAAAACCACTGAAAATGGGCTTCGAATGGTGCAACTTTATTTGGGATGACGCTGTGGTTCATAAATGCGTGTACATCATGATTTCTGTATGTCTGATTACTGTGTATTTGGTAGCACTTCATGCATGATCGTCACTTGTTGAAAGCAAGTGATGACTTAGCGGAGCGAATGGAAGATCACAGATATAAGATCAGTGACAGAACTTTCAGATCATCTCACAGACTGATTTTTTTTTTTTATGTTGCTGTGATGCCCCTTCTCCACTCACACAGAGTGCCTACCACCCTCTTAAATCTCTCTCTCAGGTTATCAGTCACACATAGGTCAGGATGTCACACTTGCCACCCTTATTGTCTCTTTTAAACTCTCACTCCTTACTCAAGCAGGAAGCAGCGTGGGAAATAATCACTGGGCCAGCTACCCCCAGTGCGATAATGATGTCCAGTCTTAGTGCCCCAGGCCTGTAGCTACAATGGGGCATCTCGGGGCCTGCCCCCCAACTTACTGCCAAGCCCCCGCCCCAACTTCCCATCCAGCCCAGGCCCACCAACTTCCAATTTTTTATTTATTTGTGGCTCTCTCTTAGTGGGGGTGTGGGTGTCCCCTGACTTATTTAAAGCCCCCCCCAAAAAATAAAAAAAAATCCTGACTATGGGCCTGTAATGCCCTGCCCCCAATGGCAACTCACTTCTATACTATCCCTGATAAAAGATTAGTGAGAAATGGGAGGCTCTGAAAGACGCTATGAAGCCAAAGAGAAGACTCTTTGAACAGCTGCCCAGATTCAGTTCCGGGACACCAGTAGCCAAACCCTGCTGTAGAATCAGTACAGTCAAAGGATAGATTAAAATAATCTCTATTTCATCTTTCCTTGCAATTTTAGCACTGTTCAGAAACAGTGTTTAAATTGCCCTCACATTCCATTGCTCTCATATAGAACAATTTTAGGTTGTGGTGGAACGGGCCTGCTCTGGCCTGCAGACCCTATTCCATCTGACTTTCCAAGGTTTTCCCCAGCCTCTGGAATGACTTTTCTTCCACTCTTGAGTAGACCACCGCCATCACCTGACCTTTGTATGGAATTGTCCACTTTGAGGGTCAGGACTCTTGGCTTCCCTTCCGAGTTCTGAGGCCTTGCCTCTGGGTCTTCTGCTGTCCAGCACATGGTCACCACAGGGAAAGTTACTGCATTGCATGTCCCTAGAGGAAAAGCCACTTGCCAACTGCCAGCCTTCCCCTGTTGCTTCTTTTAAAACAGTGTGTCCAAGGGGTAGAGTTCTATGTGGTACAGAGAACCACTACCAGCATCAAAAGTCATAAAGTATTTATTTAAAAGAAAATGTTCACAAGCATGCTTTTAGCACAGCACTAGAGTTTAAAAGAAATGGGTAAAAATGCTGTCCTCTGTCCCTCTGTCTATACATGCCCTGTCAGATGTTAAAATACAGGACAGGTTATTATAGCCTGGGAAATTACAGATCTTTACAGAGTTACCATTATCTTGAAGCTTGCTCCAGCTCTTTAGATGAGCACATGGTCAATTGCTGCCTTGTCAGTGGAGAGGTCTGTGTCCACTTGTGGACTCAGCACCCAAGGAAAAAGAGCCCTCCTTCCTGCTGTCCATAGAAGGAGAATGTTGCATGGAAAACGTCATATCCAATGTTTGCTAGAGCAAATATGATGTATACAGGTGATGTATACACAATCAAGCCAGAATTAATTATCTTATGGTATGAAATCTTGTATACACTTATCAGGGAATAACCCTTCTTGAATTAGATGAGACTTACACTACATGTCTTATGGAAATGAATGGGCTACTTAAGCCCATGCCTTGCTTTCTTATACCAAAGTCATTGGGTCTAAAAAGTGTTTGATGTCGTCTGGGCTTTGGCCAATGAAACAAATCAGATCTACTTTTAAGGAGATAGACAAATAGATGGCTGAGTGCTTTACATGATGGAGTAGGAAGAGAAATCTTCCTGTTTAGCACATAAGAAGGAAATGGCTGGAGCTGGCCTATTCCTCATTGTTCTGATCATTTGGGTCATTACTAAGGCCAGATTATCAGGGAGGGAACCCTTTAGGTCCTTGGAGAAAAGGCTCTTTGGATGACTCCCTCCAGATGTGGCTTTCACATGATTAATGGAGTTGCTTCATATTCCTTGCATGCCTTCAGTGTGATTCACTGTCATCTTGATTTCTGTATGATCCAGACTCCATTTTTCATCACTAGGCCCATGCTAAGATGTGCAAGTGTACAGGGATCCAAAACAGAGGTCCCCTGTGATGGGGGAGTCCTGTGACATCAGAATGCACATTTTTAAATGAAATAAAATTCCATGGCCTGCCATATGTTATGCCTTCCTGTTAGTGGAAAACGCTGTCAAGTCACAGCCGACTTAAGGTGACCCTGGGGAATTTTCAAGGAAAGAGACGTTCAGAGGCAGTTTGCCATTGCCCCAACTTCCTTGATGCTCTCCCAGCCACATACTAGCCAGGACTATCCCTGCTTAGCTTCTGAGATCTGACAAGGCTGGATCCACCTGGGTCAAGGCTATGCCTTGATAGGGATGTGCAAAATTGGCAAAGTGTCTTTTGAAAACAGTCATGCGGCCATTCCTAATCCATTTCAGGTTTTCATAGAAAAGGCATCTGAATTGTTAGCCCTCTTTAAGACTTTCTCATAGACAGTGATTAAAAAGACTCCTTTGCTACTACTGCAAGTCACTGGATATAAGAAAAAAAAAACACAGAGAGAGAATGGAGCAATGGTGTAAATCAATGGCTGTGGTCACACACAGTAAACAATCCACTTTCAATCCACCATCAGTGCACTTTCCAACTGGATTTTTACTGTGTGAACTGGCAAAATCCAGCTGGAAAGTGCATTGAAAGTGGATTGAAAGCAGATTATTTAGTGTGTGTGACCGCAGCCAGTGTCCCAACCCAAACTGTGTTGAATCTAAGCTTTGTGTTGGATTTTAACCTTCCTGGACTTTTTGGACATGACTGCAAAGTAGACTCCTCTCAGAAAGGAAAACTGCTCTTAGTGGAACTCCAGCTCTTTACATTCTTCTTTTAAGAAATACTTCTTTTCTATCAAGTGCCTAAATGAGAAGACAGTTTCTTCCCTGAATTTACTGAGTCACAGCTAGTCTACTTTATATACAGAAGCATGTGTGCTATCAAGTCTTT
Source organism: Gekko gecko (assembly GCA_029375565.1). Classification (NCBI taxonomy): domain Eukaryota; kingdom Metazoa; phylum Chordata; class Lepidosauria; order Squamata; family Gekkonidae; genus Gekko; species Gekko gecko. Next base: position 182,428,946 of record JAPDNY010000004.1, read on the forward strand.
CTATTACTGAAGTGCATAGCCATCTTCACCAATCTGCTAGATATCGTGAAGGGGAAGAAATGCACGCACAGTCCTTGCACATAGGGAAGGTTTACCATGCTTTCGTTTTTCTACCTTCTTTAACATTCATGAGACACAGTGCAGCAACAGTATATTACTACAACTGGGTTAGCTGGATTCCTTTCCATCATGTTCATCTTCAACAGAATTCTGCCACCTATTCCAATCAGCTCTTAGCAGCCTTGTGCTCAAAGTGTTCTGCTGGCTGATATCTACATTAGAAAGTGAGTGAAGGTCTGGGGGGCGGCATCTGCTGAACCCCGCCTTCACATCTCCCAATATTGCCGGGGGAACAGCATGGAGACCAGTGAATAATGTGTTCTATAAATGTCTTTTTTTCCTCCCCACACCGAGGCTTCATCTCACATTTTTGAAAAGTGTGATGGTGATGAGGCCCCTCTTTTCTAATAATTAATGCCTGGATTATTAAAAACGGGTCTATTGACTGTTGACACTTCATTCAGACATCAACAAAGACATTCTCCAGACTGCCTTAATATTCTACTTTCATTCCCTGATGTTACTGGGTTGTTGTTGTTTTTTCTTGTGTCCAGACAACTTCAAAAAGGAACAGTGCTGCCCCAGTTCTTCCCCGTTTCCCCCCATTCCTTTTAAAACTGGTTTCTCCTGTACTTTTAATTTTCTTTGCGAAATGAATTTGCAAGAAAGCATCTTCCTTGGAATATGAACATCCCCCCCCCCCGTCACCACCTTGAGGATTGCTGCCCAAGCTCACCCTGAAAGGGTGAGTTTGGGCTTTTTTAAAAAAAATGCATGCCAGTGGCTAAAGGTTTCAGCTCTGGAAGGCACCTGCACTGAAACAAACAGTCATTCCCATTAGGAGTGCCAACACCAGCAGCCCATCATAGCCCTCTTTATTTCACTCAAACTCCAGAGCAAATTATTGCATGTTCCTGGGCACCATTTTCAAACACATTTTGATATCACTCTTCAGTCTTTCTCAGCAAGGTCAGGTAAATCTGATGGAGGATGCATAGCACAGATGATTTGCTGATAGGGCCTCACTGAAAGGCATGCCTGCTATTGACAGAATACTGGGGGCAGCGGCAGCAGCCATCTAGGGGGGACTCCTTCATTCCACAGGGATACTTTTTAGGACCATGTTGCCCCCAAGGCAGAGGAGGCAAGGCAGAGTGGGGGAGCAGTGCCAAGTCCAGAGCAGGGCAAGGCTGGTGGTGGTGGACGTCACCTGAGCCTCCAGCCCCCTTCCACATCCTGTCAGCCCATCCCAAAGAAAAAAGTTTGTATTGGGAGCAAACCAGCACTGCTGAGACCCTGACTCTTGGGGGATTTTGGGGGGAATGAAGTGGAGGACAGGGGAAATCACTCGTCAGCAAGCTCAGGGTTCAGGACCTCAGGGTGGATGATAAGTGGGTGACCATCCCATAGGGATGAATAGAGAAAGAAAGAAGCCATAATGGGTAATTGGGTTGTGGGTGTTAGGCAGCTCCCTTAAGTGTGATTGTCTCCTTGAGGCTGCTCCGGTGTTTTGATGCTTCTGCGCATGCACAAAACAAAAACAAAAGCAGGAAAAAAAAACAATCCTCAAATGTGAAGACTGGCAGAGAACATGGAGGGGGAAATGTCAGTGTGAACTGATCATACTGATAGTGCAGTCATTGGAACTGGCATGACACTGACGAAAACACAAAAGGTGGCTGCAGTCTGGAAAACACCAAACACTAAATTATCTCATATATTACAAGATCTAGCTGGTACGTGGGATGTACCTACAGGATGCCCCATAATGGGATGGATCTAGCTAGCTTTTTCATACAATCCTGCCCAGTTCTCTCCTTTACTACTGCCCCCATTACATATAGTTTTTATCCATGCAGGTCCCATAATCCCTAGCAGGAGTCTTCTCCTCCATTATTCCCTGGGGGGAAAGTTTGTGAGATCAAACCCATTGTGTGATGCTGATAAACTCATTTTTACCATATGTGCAAGTACCAGGGAGCAGCAATTAGCTTTGTTGCCCCCCTGCCCCCCACATGATACATCACAAGGCACTCATAAACAGATGCCTATGAAATTGATACTGTGTGAACCAGCCCCATGACGTTCACCCTTCCACCCTGCAGTAGCAAAAAACTTACTCATACACCAATTCATATGTAGAATATAAGAAGAACCATGCTGGATCAGACCAAAGACCCAACAAGTCTAGCATTCTGTTCACAGCTACCTCTAGGAAGCCCACAAACAGGAAGACTGTAACAGCATTATCCTTCCTGTGCTCCCCAGCAACTTATTTAAAGAGGCACACTACCTCTGGTTCTGGAGGGAGTAGATATCTGTCATGTTTAGTAGCCACTGATAGCCTGTTGTGAAGAAATGAATTTTCTCCTGGGATGCTGTTGAGGAGCAAAGCCTCCACTTCACACTTTAACAGTCCCCCCCCCCCAGTTAGGCAGAGGGGGAAGTCAGTTCACTTATACCTTAGCCCACTTTCGTACAAATGCTAATGGATGTAGACAAAAGGGATGGTCGAGCTCCCCTCCCTCCCCTTTTCTTCAGGCAGAGAACAGAGAGTTGGGGGTGTCAAATTCTAGAGAGGCTTGAAGAAGGAACTTTTTGGAGATGACAGGAAAAGTTCCCTTGGCCTGGGCTGCTTGGGGTCAAGGGGGTGTAGTATGAGAGATTATAAAATCTCCTTGCAAGAGGAAGGAAGGCTCTTTTACTTGGGTGCTGTGATCGGGAGCACACACAGACTTCTCCTCTGCAAAAAGGCAGCCATTGACCATGTGCTTTCCTGGGAGAGTGGGAGCAAGCTATAAAGTGATGGCAACTCTGTAGAGAACTAGAACATCTAAGCTAAAGAGCCTGCCCTGTATTTTAACAGCTGAAAGGGCACATATAGAGGAAGGGACAGAGGATTTGCGTTTTGACCAAGTTTTTTTGTATTCCTCGGTCAGTTTGGTGCAGTGCTAAAAATATGCTTGTAAACATTTTCTATTTAATAAATTCTTTATAACTTTTTTGATGCTGGTAGTGGTTCTCTGTACCACATAGATCACCATCTTGAACATGCTATCTGAAGAAGGGAGCCGGGGGAAGGCAGGCAGTTGGCAAGTGGCTATTCCTCGAAGGCACTAATCTGCCCCTGTGGTGACCAGGTACTGAGCAGTGGGAGAAACTGAGGCAAGGCCTTTGACCTTGGAAAGGGAAGAGGGGAGTCCCGATCTTCTCAGTGGGAAATCCCCACAGAGATCAGGTGGTGGTGATGGGCTACCCAAGAGTGGGAGAAAATCTCCTCCGGGGAGTTGGGAACCTTTAGGAGGAGAGGGCAGAATAGGACCTTCAGGCCAGAACAGGCACCTTGTGCCACACCCAGTCATCCATGAATTGGTCCACTCCCCTTTTAACACCTTCCAACATGGTGGCCATGACCACATCCTGTGGCAGTGAGTTCCACAAATTAACTATACACTGTGCGAAGAAATACTTTATTTTTTCTGTCCTGAATCTCCCACCCCTAAGCTGTCTGTCTATGCCTAGCTGGCAAATGAAACATTAAATTGAACCCGTCATACTACTAGCTTTATTTCTGACACTCAAGAATCTATCTGAAGAATTTACTGTGCAATAAGAACCATATTAGAACCTGACATCCCCTGACTAGAACCTGACTTTCAAGGCACACACAAGCCCACTGCAGTCAGTTGGAAATTTTTTATTTGCTCACAACAAAGGTCATCACAAAAATGTCACATATCCAGCTCTGAAAAAATAAACAGAACAGGGTGGGTGATAACCATGGGGCAGTATTCAGGTTTAACTACATTTGGAAGTGCTCCATAGTGCTAATGATATTACATGGCCTCCATGGCAATGAACAGTCATCAATTGGACAGTTATATAGCAAAATCTATAAGCTACGACGCCAAGATTTGTACAGATACCTTATAGCTAACATGTATATCCAGATCACGGAGCAGAAATGAAATATTGACTACATCACTTGATTCAGAGTATCTTCTTTTTGTTGTCAAGTCACAGCTGACTTATGGCGACACCATGGGGTTTTCAAGGCAAGGGACATTTAGGCCGTGATCACACGGGCAGTTTGGCCCAGCACAGCCACTCCTCCCCTCCAGATCAAATGGGCGCAGTCAGACAGCCACATCTGTCAGGCGTTCCCCAGCCATACTTATTCCATCATAGGATGACTTGGAGCCGGGTTAAAAAGGCACCGCATCACAAGCAGTGTTTTCAGTTCCCCATACAGTCATTGCCAGGGGTCATTTCGTAGAAAAAGAGGTGCAGGAGCTCATTAGCATAACTTATTAGCATCACTTATTTGCATATGCCACACCCCCTGACATCACTGGAAGTGTGTCAGAAGTCAACACCCACCACTCAGGCTCCACTGGACTGTTTTGGATTGCTAGCTATTGGGGGGGGACATGCAGATCTGTCCTGCAGAGGAGGGAGAGCTTGTACCTGAATAAAACTTGGTCTTAAAGCTGCCACCGGACTGTTTTGGATTGCTAGCTATGGGGGTGGGATGCACAGATCTGCCCTCACAGAGGAGGGAGAGCATGTACCTGAAGATGGGCTGGGGGGGCTCTGCAACTTACCTGGCTGCTTCTTGCTCCTTGTGGCCCAACTGAGGGCTGCTGGGAGCAGGGGGTGGGGCTTGTTGCATGTGCCTGCCCCCTGGGCTCCTTACTGCTGGAGCTCTGCTCCTGTGAGCTCCCACAGGAAATGACTCCTGGTCATTGCATATGGCCAGGTGTCTGTAGCGGAGCGTGCACAGAACGGATTTGGCAGTCTGAACCTGCAGATCCATTCTGTCACTAGGGAGGGTTTTTTCTGTTTTGTTTTTTAAATGCCTATATGCACATGCACACTTATGCGTGTGCATGAATTTTGAGGGGTTTTGGCAGTGTGCTCTGTGGCTGAGGTGCTGCAATAATGTGGATGCTTTACCACAGGATATCTCCTTGGGTAACCCACAGCAGGGTGTGCTGTGTGGCTGATATGCCCCGCAACTCTTTCAACCGGTTCAATTAGAGGCAGCACTATATCACCCCAAGCCGCCAGTGTAGCCATGGCCTTAGAGGTGGTTTGCCATTGCCTGCCTCCACCTGGCAATCCTGGTATTCCTTGGTGGTCTCCCTTCCAAATACTAGCCAGGGCTGACCCTGCTTAGCTTCTGAGATCTGACAAGATCAGATGGCCTATCCATTTTATCCCACCCTTCCTCCATAAAGCTCAGAGTGGCACACTCTGGCCGCAGACACACGCTCTAAATAATCCACTTTCAGTGCACTTTCCAACTGGATTTTACTGTGTTAACTGGCAAAATCCAATCCAAAAGTGCATTGAAAGTGGATTATTTAGCATGTGTGATCACAGCCATTGGCTGAGTTCTGACTGGCAGTTTGCCCTGCTATAGCCATGTTTCACAAGCAGATTAAAAGAGGCATTCACACAGGCACGTCTGCCTGGCATTTCCCACCCATAGTCAACCCATGCTGTTCCACTTTGCTCCTGCGTTTAAAAGATACCTGGTGAAAGTGGTAGCAAATCCCTGAGACCCCATTTATCATGCTTCATTCCGCTTCTGGGAAGTGTGAACACCAACCCAAAAAGCCAGGAGCAACCCGCATTGTACATAAGGCAGCACTGATATGATTGGTTGTGCTCTGCTCTACCGCCTAATGCAGTGCCGGCACAATGGAATCCTCCCCAAATCAGCCAGATGTGCTTATGCACACATGCACACATAGCTGAATTACCAGAGAAAAGCTGTTTACAGCCGCGCCTCCGGGCCAGCAGTCTGAATGCTCTTGCGCGCCTCCTCCCAGTATGCTCCCACATCAGTCGGTGCAGTGTGACTGGGATTTTTTTTTTGCCACGACTGGCTCCCACTTCAAACTGCCAGTCTGAACTCAGTCATGCTTTCCCTGTTGTAGGCCAACAACCCCTTGAGATGGGTCAGAGGAGAGCGAGTGAGCGAGCAATTGGCCTGAGGGCACCCAGTTGTGATTTGAATCTAGGCCCCCGTAGCCCTAGTTTAACACTATAGCCACCATGTCCCCTTGCCTCTCAGGTATCAGACAAGGTTCTACTGAAGTTCCATATGTGGAGTTGTATGTTTGATGGCTCATTCACACATGAAATTCAACACTGATCGCTATAAAGTAATGGGCATAAATGTACAAATCAGGCTGAAGCAGCAGTCTGAATGAACACTGGCATTTTCCCCACTAATATGATAATACTTTTCACAATAATTATTATTGCTTTGATTCATTTAATTCACATATGAGAGCTCTTAAGAAGTCAGAGAAGGAAAAATGGCCACATAATAATATTTGTAATAGCTTGGGGGGGGGGAGAAGGGGGCGACAAAGATGAGATGGTTAGACAGTGTTATCGATGCAATGAACATGAAGTTGAGCAAACTCCAGAGGATGATGGAGGACAGGAGGGCCTGGTGTAATGTGGGCCATGGGGTTGCGAAGAGTTGGACTCAACTGTGTAACTGAACAACAACAATAGCTTGAAAATATGGGTTGCTTCTTTTTCCCTGAAACGCAAGGGCCAGAATCCCCACTTCTGCCTGTGTTTTTTTTTTTGTTTTCCAGCCAATCAGCAATTCTACTTAATTTAGACAGCACCCCAGGTGTCAGAGTTTTCAATGGCTTCAACACATAGAAGTTCCTTGAAAGTAAAAAAAAAAAAAAAATAGCATATCATAGAGAACTCAGTGAGTTATATCCAACCTTTTCTCCTGTTGAAAATGCGAGCCCCAGCCCCCGCCGAGCCCGCGCTGGCGGGGAGGGGCTGATTTGCCTCCGCGAGAGGCATGGAGAACGAAGACGCCAATAGGGGGCAGAGCCAGCCTATTTAGGTCTGGCTCTCGCCCCCTCCCTCGCCTGTTCGTCGGAGCGCTCGGTCCCGATAGTCGGGAGAGCGAGTGCTGTGCTGCTGGGTGCTGGAGGCCTTCAGGCTCGGCAGATAGCAGCAGCAGCTGCATCGCATCTGTCCTTAGCAGGCGAATCGTTGATCCCGCGGCGGTTTCGGCGGCGATTTTGGCGGCTTTTGGATAGCGGCGGCGGCGGCGGCGGCTGCTTTTTAGTTGTGGCAGTTCCCAGTCCATCCTTAGGAGCCCGTTTGGCCCGTTTGGCTGTAAAGACTGCCAGGGGAGGGTGCAGTGCTGGTGGTCTGCTCTCTCTTTCTGTGCAGTCAGTGGTACAGGGGTTAGTTGGGAGGTATCTCCCCCCCCCCTTTTGCAGAGTGGCAGTAGCACGTGGTGTGGTGAGGCCACGGTGGGCTGCGTTTTTCACTCTGGGTTTCTCCACCCCCCCCCCTCCGGTTCTTATTGAATGTACTACAGGGTGGGGGTGTATGGGCTGTTACACGGTTTTGTAGGCCCATACAGGGTGCAGCCTGTTTTGGTTGGGAGATAGTTGGTGGCAGTTTTTTATATTTGAATTGGCAGCCATTTTGATTACACCTCGTGGCTCTGTTCTACTCTCTGCGGGCAGCCATTTTAAGTTTTCTTACCAGCGGCCATTTTAGGTTTTCTTGCCGGCGGCCATTTTGGTGCCTTCCTTTACTGCAGCATTTGGTGGGTCTGTTCCAGGTGGACATATATTTGGCCCTGTAACTTAAGCATGGCTTCTAAGAAGGGTGCTGGGGTTTCTAAGGGGAAACAACCCGCTCCTAAACGGGCTGGGGTAGTTCCTGTACAGGGCAGGCAGCCTGTTCAAAAAGGCCTGCGTTGGTCCCTTCATATGCTGCGGCAGAGGAGCCAGTATCTGCAGAAGCTGTGACAGGTGTAGTTTCATCACCAGGGTTCTTGGCGCCTGCTCCATCGTCTGGCTCTGTGCAATTGGCTGTGGTTCCTGGGGTGCCCACTGGTGCTATTTCACCAGCGCTTTTGGAAGCGTTCTGGGATGGTCCAACCAGTAGGGCCATTCTGGATAGATTAGCTAGCATTGAACGGCGTCTGGATGGGCCTTTGCCCTCGGCGCCGCCAGCTATGTCTTCTATGGAGTCTTTTCAGGCCCAGGTACTGACTCGTCTTTCTGCTATTGAGAGCCAGTGTGCAGGTCTTCCAAGTCATGCTGTTGTACCGGTGAGAGATGACGCGCGACCGGTTCCGATGGCGGCTGCCGCAGTGGATCGACAGGGCGAGGATCAGCAGGTGGATGTCCGCAGTGTCCCATCTCAGGTGTCAGGTAGGCCTCTTGTGACTCAAACACAGGACATCACTTGGCCATGGGGCCCGGTGGGCTTGCAGGCTCCCACTGTGTCGCCTATGTTCATGCCAGGCGAGGCCCCTCTGCCTATGGCAGTCAGTACGCCTGCTCTATCAAGATCAGTCGAGGCTATACAGGTTCAGCCTGCTGCTGATGGGGTAACAGCGGCTGGCACTTTGGTGGATTCTCCCACCGGTGATGGTTTACTGACGTTACCGGCTGGTGAATCTTCCTTAGCCACAGCGGGCACGGCCCCACCGACCGGCTCAGGTGTGCAACTGCAGGGCGGGGTGTGGACTGGTTGTGCTCCCCCAGATCCTGGTAATAGGACTTATGAGATGGTGCCAGCAAAGGAGTTGCCATCAGGGGAGCTTGCCATGCCATTAGGCGACCACCTCACTGCGGCTACCAGGGAGAAGATTCTGCGGGGAGATTATGTAGATGTCTTCTCCTTGTTATATAGGGAATTAGATAAGAAGGATCGCGAGGACCTTGATGAACACGATAAAGAGCGCTTGAAGCGTCGTAGGGTGGACAGGATTTATGCTAACTGGTACCCAGGCTTTTTAATCTATGCGGGGGTGCTAGTTCGGGCAAGACCGGAAAGGGCCTCATCGTTGCTCCAATATATGGATATAATCCATAAGGGTTATTCAGATTTTGCTGGGTCTGCCTGGATGGAGTACGATAGGACCTTCAGGATGAAGGCAGCTATGTATCCGGCTCTCCGTTGGGATTTGATCCATCCACATATTTGGATGCAGACGATGTCCCCCGCCAGGCCAATGGGGGGAGCATTCAGATAGTGGGCATGTTGTAAAAAAGGCTAATGCAGCCAATGTTGGGGTCACCCAGTCCCCAGGTGGCCAGGCAGTGCAAGGGCGCCCTTTATGTTGGGAGTTTTCCTCGCTAGGGTCCTGTGGCCGTAGGCCATGTCCCTTTCGGCACGAATGCCCCCTCTGTGCCGGCTCCCACTCCTTTCCGTCCTGCCCCAAGTCAAAGTTCAGATCTGCTGCTAGGGATGGCAAGGGTGGCAGACGTCAAGGAGGGGGGAGCGGTCAGGCCTTACCTGACAAAGGGACCCAGTCCAATTAAGGTCTCAGTGTTGGAGCGCCTGTTGCGCCTTTACCCTAAGTTTGCCGATAGGCAGTATTTGTTGGAGGGGTTCAAGTTTGGCTTTCACATTCCCTATATGGGTGAGAGAGGTTCCTTTTCTGCTCCTAATTTGCCCTCAGTTCGTGGCATGGAGCAGGTGGTTAGAGCCAAGATTCTGAAAGAATGTTTGGAAGGCAGGGTAGTTGGTCCTTTTCCCTTTCCTCCGGTGCCTAACCTGCGGGTTTCGCCCTTGGGTGTAGTGCCAAAAAAGGCACCTGGGGAGTATCGCCTCATTCACCATTTGTCTTATCCTCACGGCAGCTCGGTGAATGACGCCATACCTAGTGAACTCTGCTCTGTTAGGTACACTTCTTTTGATGAGGCAGTTGGTATGGTCCGTAGCTGCGGGCGGGGGGCCGAATTGGCTAAATGCGATATCAAGTCGGCCTTTCGGCTTCTGCCGGTCCATCCAGATGACTTTGTCCTTTTGGGTTTCTCCTTTGATGGGCAGTATTATATGGACAGGGCCCTCCCTATGGGATGCTCTGTGTCCTGCGCTGCATTTGAAAGGTTCAGTTCCTTTTTGGAATGGGCTCTGCGTGCACGCACGGGCTTGTCCAGTACTGCCCACTATTTAGATGATTTTTTATTTGCCGGCCCCGAAGGATCTGGAATTTGTGCACAGTTATTGTCCAATTTTGAGCAGATGGCTCTGGAACTTGGAGTTCCCTTAGCCTCTGAGAAAACAGAAGGCCCTAGTACGGTCTTAACTTTTCTAGGTATTGAGTTGGACACTGTGCTTCAGGTGTCACGCTTGCCTCTTGAAAAATTGGCTAACCTTCTTCGGTTAGTTGAGGAAGCGTGTACTAAAACTAAATTGACACTCAGGGAGTTGCAACAGCTAATTGGGCACCTTAATTTTGCGTGTAAAGTGGTGGCCCCAGGGAGGGCATTCTTGCGCAGGCTGTGCGACTCAACAATAGGTTTAAGGCGTCCACATCATAGGACAAGGGTTACTCAAGGGATTAGAGATGACTTGTCAGTTTGGCGGGACTTCTTGGCCTCTTATAACGGGGTGTCCTTCTGGAGGACCGATCTCCAACTTGAGGCTGAACTGCAGGTCACCTCTGATGCAGCAGGCTCTTTGGGTTTCGGTGTCTACTTTAGGGGTCACTGGTGTGCAGAAGACTGGCCTTCTGAGTGGATTCAGGCCGGGTGGACACGTGACCTGACGTTTCTGGAGTTTTTTCCCATAGTGGCAGCTGTGTACATATGGGCTGATGACCTGGCTTGCCAGACAGTTCACTTTTGGTGTGATAACATGGCAACAGTTCAGGTCATCAACTCCTTAACGTCTCGGTCACCCAGAGTAATGGCGCTTGTCCGGGCCTTTACCCTCCAATGCTTGCGCTACAATATTTTGTTTAAGGCCAGGCATGTGCCAGGAGTCAATAACGGGGTCGCTGACGCTCTGTCTCGGAAACAGATGGAGAGGTTTCGTCAGTTGGCCCCGGACTCCGACCAAGTAGCGGTAAGAATGCCCGAAGACCTGTGGCAAATTGGAGGGCTGAAGCCGAGAGGGCAATGGGCTTAGCTCTTGCACCCAGCACACGCCGGGCTTATAAGCGGGCCGGCCAGCAGTTTGTGGCCTTTAGGCAGAAGGTGGGCCTTCAGCAACTCTGGCCTATCCCAGTGTCACACCTGATCCAATTCTGCGTGTCTGTGAAAGGTAAGGGTCTGTCTGTCCGTTCCATCCGGGGCAAGTTGTCAGCCCTTGCCTTTGCAAGTAAGGCCGGGGGTTTCAGTGATGACACTGGGGATTTCCGTATTCGGAAAATGCTGGATGGCTGGGCCCGTGAGGATGGTGCTCCCCCTGACACAAGAGAACCTTTTTCCCCTTCTGTACTTAAGGGTTTGAAACCCCAATGGGTTTCTTTGTGTTCGGATGCATACGAGGCTGCCTTGTTTCATTCAGCAGCCTTGGTTGCATTTTTCGGGGCTCTTAGAATTAGTGAGCTGGTAGCCCGCTCCCGACAGGACAAGTCGGGCTATGCGTTAAGCATAGGGGATGTTCGGGTAAGTGATGAGGGCCTACAAATTACAATTCGGCGTTCTAAGACCGACCAATTGGGCAAGGGCACTATAATTTCGATGGGCCCTTGTTTTGATTCTGACCTTTGTCCAGTTGTAGCACTCCACACATATTTGGCTTTGAGGGGGAGTAGTATAGGTCTCCTGTTTATACACAGGGATGGATCGCCCTTGACCAGGTTTCAATTTTGGGCAATTACCAAAAAGGCTCTGGTTGCTTTGGGCCTTGGAGGTTTCCAATTTGGGACTCACTCTTTCAGAATTGGGGCAGCTTCCACGGCTGCAGCTATGGGCTATCAGGGACCTGACATCCAAAGAATTGGCAGGTGGCGGTCAGCACGTTACAAGACGTATGTACGGACCTGCAAAGTCTGAGCTGTTCATTCAGTTTTGTTATAACGGGAATGGAGCATGTTGTTTTTGAGCCTTAGTGCTCTTGTCTTGTTTTGGTTAACTAGTTTCTGTTTCAGGTGCGGTTGGTGGCCGGAGAAGGAGCCGTGTGCTGATCTGTGGCCACAGTATGGTGTTCTGGGCCGCGCACCAGGCCAAGAGAACGACCATCGGATCCCAGTTGGGATGCAGTGAGCGGGCAGAGGTCGAGTGGCTTGGCCGAAGAGGCATGCACTGGCCTCAGTTGATGCCGCTACTGTTTGGGGAGAGACGTGGTCCTCCGCCTGATGTACTGCTGATACACCTTGGTGGTAATGACTTGGGTCTCATGAAAGGTAAGGCCCTAGTCATTCAGGCCAAGGCAGATTTGGCTGACATTGCGGACCGTTGGCCGGGGGTGCAACTGGTCCTGTCAGCGATTTTACCGCGTCAGGTGTGGCGCAGTATCGGTGACCCTAGGTGTCTGGACCGGGCAAGGCGGAATGCCAACCGGCAGTTTAAGAATGCCATGGAGGGCGGTTTGGGCATCTTTTTGTTGCACCCTGATATACGGGTCGAGTTCCCTGACCTGTATAGGGGGGACGGGGTGCACCTTTCTAACAAGGGCAACGACATTTTTCTTTCAGATCTGAAGCGAGGGGTCCTGGCGGCGCTGGATCGCTTGGTGGGGGCCAAGGCCTAAGCAGAGGCTTGGCCTTTGCTGTGGCGGGGTAGCGCGATCTGGATGGAAATGGTGAGCACCGGGGCATTGTTATAAAGGAAATAAAGGGTCCTCCAGGAACGGCTTTCGGGCCTTTGCGGCTCAAGGCCGGGAAGGGGTGATCTTCCTTGGAACAATCTGGCCCGGCCTACCTTAGCGGGCCTTTGCGGCTTCTGGGGTGGTGGGTCAGGGGTTCTTTTCAACATGCCAAGCTGCTGGTCAAAAAGCTACCTTCGGTGGCTTGTGATCGGAGCAGGTGCGTCGCCCAGAAGGAAATGCAGGTGGTCTGGAGTTTGACACCTGTCATATTCCTCAGTACATTCTGACAACCCCTCGCTAGTATTTGTCGTTATTAAATAATTAATAAAGTGGCCCTTGTTAAATCCATATTGGTGTCTGTCTCTTCATTCCGACTGGGGGGCAATGGACCATCCCCTTTGACCACCCAAAAGTCTATGCTGGGGTTGATGGGTCCCACATAGACAAAAGCCATGTGGGATGGAGTTTATGGTAAGGCAGAGAATTTGGCAAGACTGAGGCTGCAGTCACACAAGTCAAATAATCCACTTTCAATCCACATTCAGTGGACTTTCCAACTGGATTTTAACGGTGTGAACTTCCAAAATCCATTTGGATTACTTACATGTGTGACCGCAGCCCGAGTGAAAATGTTGACAGGCTCCAACTCTATGGCTGCAGTCACACACACTAAATAATTCACTTTCAATCAACTTTCAATGCACTGTCCAACTGGATTTGGCCAGTTCACACCGTAAAAATCCAGTTGGAAAGTAGATTGAAAGTTATTTTTTCTTAGTGTGTGTGTGACCACAGCCCACATTGCAACTTGGCTGCAGTCACACGCAATAAATAATCTAGTTTCAATCCACTTCTAATGCACTTTCCAACTGGATTTTGTCAGTCCACACTGTAAAATCCAGTTGGAAAGTGCACTGAAAGTTGATTATTTATGTGTATGACCACAGGCCTTGACATGCTGTTTTCTGTATGCAAGGAGGAGCATTACGTAGAGGAGAATGTTAAAAAAAGCAGCTTCTTGGCTGAATTCCACAACTTCCTTTTATCATCTCACCTGATGTGTAGAATAGCTGTGAGCTACTTCCATACAAAAAAAATTCCTGGGATTCCAAATCCAGCACTGCCCCCTAATGCAATACTAACAAGCTCTTAGGTAACGTGCATAAACGTTCCCCAAATGTGCATGTTCTTATGGTGCTTTTGCTTCTTCCGTATTCTAGGTGTCAGGTCTTGTCCCCTGTACCTTCCCCCTTCTTTTAGACAAAGGTAATCCTGTCTCTGACGCCTGCAAAGCATACTAAAGCACACACTAGAAAATAGAATGTTCTCATCATAAGGTATGGGGCTGCCACCTAGTGGAAATCTGAAGCAAAACAAATACTTTCTATGGAAGTAAAATGCTCAGACACTGTATATTTTTTCCATTCCTTTTTTAGAAGCCATTTTTTAAAAGGCGCTATCAAAATTTGTCAAAAAACCAAAATCGGGACAAGTGTTTGGGAGCAGAACCACAAAATGTGGACAGAACAAGGTATATAAAATGCCTGGGTATGAATAACTGGATGTCCAAACATATATATATATATATTTCCAATGCGATAGAAGGGTTTAAAAAAAAAATATTTACAATACTTATGGGCCCTTCCACCCAGTCAGTTTTGGTGCAAACTCTTCTCCATCTGGTACCACCCTGCCTGCTATTTTGCTGCAGATTACATTTCTATATTAAATAAACTTGTGAAAATATTCCTTCATCTGTCACAGCCCCTTCCATTAAAAGGAACTATTGGCATACAAACAACAACTTCCTTTAAAAAAGGGTGCTGTTGGCTAATAAAGATCACTGGGGGGTATCCTCAGACAATAGAGTGGTTGCTTTATTGTAAAACTGAAATCCTTACAGCTGTCACTGGAATCACAAGGAGGGCACCCTGTCTGAACTTTACCAGCACTTGTTAACTCATTAACTTTTGAAAACTACCCTCCTCTCAAGCTAAGGAGAGAAAAAGGCAGAAATCCAGAGTGATTAACACATGGAATTTACCGCCACAGGAGGTGGTGGCAGCTACAAGCATGGACAGTTTCAAGAGGGAATTAGAGAAACATATGGAGCAGAAGTTCATCAGTGGCTATTAGCCACAAGGTATAGATAGGAACTCTCAGTCTGGGGCAGGTGATGCACTCTATTCTTGGTACTTGGGGGGGGGGGGCAGCAGTGGGAGGGCTTCTAGTGTCCTGGCCCCACTGCTGGACCTCCTGATGGCACCTGGTATTTTTGGCCACTGTATGACAGAGTGTTGAACCATTGGCCTGATTCAACATTGGCTTCTCTTATGTTCTTATATAAACTAAAAGTGTAAGCTGGAAGGAAAGCTAAGGAGCTAACTAAATATTATCAGCAAAGGACCACCCACATTTGTTGTTGTTGTTGTTTTAATAAGGGCACTTTGTCAGAGGAAATTGCAGTAGAAAAGTATTAGGGAAGTGATATCACTTCCTGCCATTTCCTGCCAAGTCTCTGATCCAAATTGCCCTCTTCCCAGAGTAGTTCCCCCACCCCTCTTGTTTTAAAATGAACCCTATTGAGGGAAAGCTGCTAAGGATACTCAAAAAAGAGAAATGGTGAGGAAAGCAAAGAGTAAGAATTCCTTTCACTCAATGACACAGACTAACAACATTCATTTCACCATGAGCTTTTCTGAGTCAAAGCTCACTTCTTTAGATTAATAGAAGTGCACATCCATTAGGCTTCACTAAATGCACAGAAGAAGAGTAATTCCTTTTCAGGTTCTCTGCTCTAAATATCACCTTCCAGAAGCTGATTTTCTTAAAAAAAAATAGTTTGAGCATGGGGTCTCTTACATATGTTTACCTATAATATGAAATTTGCCTCCTATAATACTGTTGATATGCTACATCCCCCCACCCCAGGATGCTCATTTGTCTGGAAGATGAAGGAACCACTGGCAGAGGTGACAAAACATGACAACTAATATTATCAGAAATTTAACTCATAAAGCTCCCCATCACTGTCTTTTTGCTGAAAACGCAACACCCATTGAATCTGAGCACCTGAGCACATGAAGCTGCTTTATACTGCCATCAAAGTCAGTATTGTCTTCTCAGACTGGCAGTGGCTTTCCAGAGTCTCAGGCTGAGGTCTTTCACATCACCTCCTACCTAACCTGTTCAACTGAAGGTGCTGGAGAGTGAACCTGGGACGTTCTGCATGCCAAGCAGATGCTCTGCCGCTGAGCCAAGGGACCCTCACTTGCCTGTCCGAAACAAAACTGTTAAGAAACCAGATATTAACTTAGCTGACGAAGATGCCAGCTTTCTGTTGCCCTGGATACTTGACATAGTTGAAAATGAACATGCAAAAAACAAAATAAAATCTGTTCCTTCCAAAGTTACCATTTTCCCTGAATACCTACAATGGTCAATGTGGAAAAGCCAGTCAAGAGGACTGAAAAGACTATGCTGCTTCTTGCTAGTCATATAGCTTGGTACAGGCTAAAGTACCTATGCATTTGAACTCTGGGGAATGAAGTTCACTATTTATGGCAGCTCTATTCTTTGATCCAGGCCAGTATTTTAAACTGCCCTGAGTAAATCATATGCTAATTCACTATAGAATTTGTGGTAAACTGGAAAGACTAGAAGGAATTCTAAAAGCAAGTTGGTTCACTATAATTCTATGCAGAGATAAGACCCCACTATCAAAATCTGCATCTGTTTTAACATGTAGTACCTCCTGATACTCTTCTGGATTTAACACTAAGGTACTTCTGATCCTAGCAGTTTGTATCACCCAGAAGCATAGCAACCCTTACAAGCTCAAAGTGGTTCACAAGCTGTTTCTTCATCCTAGTGATCTCTGGGAACTGTAGTTCAGTGACGAAAAGTGCTAAGAATCTTTAATCTTGAACTTTCAGCATCCTCAGCAGAGTATGTGGTGGAAAGTGCTGTCCACTCACGGCTGACTCATGGTGACCCCATGGGGTTTCCAAGGCACGATACATTCAGAGGTGGTTTGCCACTGCCTGCCTCTGTGTAGCAACCTTGGACTTCTTTGGTGGTCTTCCATCCAAGTGCTAACTGGGGCTGACCCTGCTTAGCTTATGGGATGTGTCAAGGCTGGACTAGCTTGGGCCATCCAGGTCACGGCCAACAAAGTATAAGGCCACAATAATGATGTATGTGTTAAATGCCATACAGTTGCTTCTGGCTTATGGTGACCCTATGAATCAGTGACCTCTAAAGCCAGTTTGGTGTAGTGGTTAAGTGCGCGGACTCTTATCTGGGAGAACCGGGTTTGATTCCCCAAGCTCTGGCACAGCTGTTCTCTCAAGGACAGTTTCTGTCAGAAGTTCTCTCAGCCCCACCTACCTCACAGGGTGCCTGTTGTGGGGAGGGGAAGGGAAAGGAGTTTGTAAGCCGCTCTGAGACGCCTTTGGGCAGTGAAGGGCGGGGTATAAATCCAAACTCTTCTTCTTCTAAATCACCCTATCACCCTTTTCCAGTGAGTGCAGTCTTCTCATAATGTGACCATAGGGTCTCAGTTGATTACTCACAGCATTCCACAGTTACGAAGGGTACATCTGCCCATCAGTCTCTGATTTTGATACATTTATCCTTTTCACTATGTTTCCTCCCAGAATCAAACTCAAGCAAATGATGACCATATAAACTAAGCTTGTTATTCCAGTTTGGTCCTTGCATCTGAAAAAAAAAACCACCTTTTTTCAGCTGCTGCCGCTGACTATTACATATTGTTCTATGGGACTATGTTAGCTGCATTTGAGGAAAGCTATGTTTTGGCATGTGAAATTCAGATAAACCACGGGAGTATTTGATTACAGCCTAGGGGATACTGCATGGTTGGTTGGCCATATACCCACCTGCCAAATAAGCAAAAACAGATCCAGTCCAGTTTAGGAAGTACCTTCTTAGAACAGGGCGTGCCTTTTGCAGCTGTTGGAGCCTGGAGGCTACTCCTGTGATTGTACATGATTCACAGAAGAGATCATTTATGGGCGGTTAGAGGCCTGGTTTTGCATTTGTAAACTATTGTTTTGAAAAGTCAAAAAGGCATCCATTTCTCTTTACTAGGTAGTACATAACAAACAAACAAAAAGTCACTGCCAAGCTGGTTCATGGCATATGTGCCCATGTGCTGCCTTAAGGCAATCCCAGCAAGAGCCTTTCAAGGCAGAAGCAGAGATGGTTTGCTATTGCCTTCCTCTGCAGAGTCTTCCTTCATGGTCTTCCAATCCAAGTATTGACCCTGCTTAGCTTCTGAGATCTGATAAGAATGGACTGTACCATGCCACCTTTCTTCCAGTTCAAAGTATACTGACATATAATTTAGTTCATAATTTTAAAAGACACAAATATTATTTTCCCCGAACACGAGAACAGAGTTATTGATCCCTGAAGGGTTTCTTATAAAAAGTTCGGAGGCTGAAAACTATTGTTGCTGTTAATTGTGATAGATTTTTTGACCGGTAGATGGTGTTCTGCAATTTGAGATCTAGGCAAGTTCTTGAGAATTGCAGATGTATCTTCCCAGGATTCTTGCTGTTCCAAGCAACATTGTCTTGTGGAGCTGAGCTGGTGTTATTTGCTCAATGCCCAGAATGTCCAGGTGTTTTTTTGAGAAACCAGCTGCAAGGAAGCCCAGTATGTATCAGAACAGGACTTCCAGGCCAGCACTGGAAACCAGTAAGAAGTGTGACAGGCAGGGACATGCAAATGGGTGGTGTTTCAATGCTGTAATGACACTTCTGATCAGGGCTTTTTTTGTAGAAAAAGCCAAGCAGGAACTTATTAGAATAACAGGCCACACCCAATAGTGGAAACTCATTAGCATATTAGGCCACATCCATGACAGCACAGCTCATTAGCATATTAGACCAGACCCCCATGCTACCAGAAGTGTGGTCATCCAGCCACACCCACCTTTTGCTTCTTATTCTATTTACCTTGTTTGTTGTCAAAACCCAAGGCTTTTTTGTAGCAGGAATTCATTTACGTGTTAGGCCCCACACCCCTAATGTAGAAGAAGAAGAAGAAGAGGAGGAGTTTGGATTTATACCCCGCCCTTCACTGCCCAAAGGTGTCTCAGAGTGGCTTACAAACTCCTTTTCCTTCCCCTCCTCACAACAGACACCCTGTGAGGTAGGTGGGGCTGAGAGAACTCTAACACAAACTGTCCTTGAGAGAACAGCTGTGCCAGAGCTTGTGACTGACCCAAGGTCACATCAGCAGGTGCAAGTGGAGGAGTGGGGAATCAAACCTGGTTCTCCCAGATAAGAGTCCGCGCACTTAACCACTACGCCAAACTGGCTCTCATGTAATGTAGCCAGTCCTACTGATTTTCTGTTGTTTGGTGTGGCCTGTTATGCTAATAAATTCTTGCTGGGCGTGGCCAATCGGGAGCCAGCCGAAACTCCGTTCCTGTTTGTTCCTGCCCCAAAATAGCCCTGCTTCTGATGCAACCTTGCAAGTCATGTCATCACATTCCCCCCTCAGATTCCCCCCAAGCTCTATGATTTTACCATAGAGTTGGGGAGTCCTAGAATGTCATGCTGACGTGATGATGTTGTGTCAGAAGTAGTGTTCAGTATTGGAACAACACCTATCCCCCCCGCCCTCCAATTTTCTCCCGGTTGCTCTGCTAAGCAGCAGCCAGCACTCAGGCCTGCCAGCAGGAAGTCTCCTGCCATACAAGAAACCTTGTAGCCCTATATCAGAACCATGATATTAACTTTTCCCTGTACTTCCATTTTGCCAATTGAAAATGCTTTACCCAACTGTTTTTAGTGTAGAAAAAACTATACATTATGACTGCCCCCGCCCCCCGTTCCCTTCCAGGATTAAAAGAACCCCTGGAGTGGGCCATTTTTAGCAAGGCAGTGGCATGGTGGGGAGTTAACCCTGTTTTCCTGTGCCATCACTCCAACCTATATCTTCCCGCAGCCGCATACTTGTTCCAAACACACGTCAGGGTGGAGTTCAAACCACAGACCTCCAATGTATCAAATGTCATTTTCAAACTTCTCTTACACATCAGTTTGCTTCCTGAGGAGTCATGCAGAACAGTGAAAGTTTAGGGACATGTTATCCTGTGAATGCTGGCTGGGCCTGCAGGGCCTCTCCTTCTTCCTCAGTGGCCCACTTGCAGCCAATACCCAGCAACCCTCTGAGTCCTCTAGAAAAACCCTGATGAGCAAAAAAGCCACCTGGACTTGGGGGTTGTAATGAGAATGGGGGAGCAGGTGGGCACCACTCCTGCGCCAACACAGTTTCCTTTGCTAATGGAAGAGACTGTGATGGAAAAGATGGGAGGCTGAGTTCTCCCTTTCCCCCTTTCTCATTACAGCCCCCTCGGGCCATTTGAAGTTTTGTCAATGGATCCTACAACATCCAGCATTGTTTTGAAGATACATGGGCTGAGTTCAGACTGGCAGTTTGCCCTGCTATAGCCACATTTCAGCCACGTTATACAAGCGGATTAAAGGGGGCATTCACACAGGCATATCTGCCTGGCGTTCCCCACCCGTAGTCAACCCATGCTGTTCCACTTCGCTCCTGCATATAAAAAATACCTGGTAAAAGTGCTAGCAAATCCCTGAGAGGCCATTTATCCCACTTCATTTCACTTCTGGGAAGTGTGAACACCAACCCAAAAAGCCGGGAGTAACCTGTGTTGTGCATAAGGTAGCAGCGATATGATTGGCTGTGCTCTGCTTTACCGCCCAATGCGGTGCCGGTGCAATGGGATCCTCCCCAAATCAGCCGGATGTGCTTGTGCGCATGAGTGCATATGCACTCATGCACATATCCGCACATAGCTGAATTACCAGGGAAAAGCCATTTACAGCTGTGCCTCTGGGCCAGCAGTCTGAACGCTCCTGCATGCCTCCTCCCAGTATGCTCCTGCATCAGTTGGCACAGTGTGACTGGGAAAACCCGGAACACTTTGTTCCAGGGCTTTTTTGCCACTACAGGCTCCTGCTTCAAAGTGTCAGACTTAGCAGTAAATGTAATTGTACAAGAGAAATATCAAGGGGGTTGGAGCAGTGCGGGAAGCCTTGTTTGGGGGGAGAGGGAGAAAGAAAAATGGATATGTATTGGTTTGTTTAAATTGTATGAACATGTGATATATCCAATAATAAATTGTATTTTAAAAAAAAAAAACAAAGTGTCAGTCTGAACTCAGCCATGATGATGCCGGGGGAAGGAGCAGGAGGCAAGACAGATCCTTGGCAGGAGTAGGGTTGCCAGCTCAGGGTTGGGAAATACCTGGAGATTGGGGGGGGGATTCTGGAGAGGGTGGGGTTTGGGAAGGGGAGGGGCCTCAGCAGGGTACAAGGCCATACAGACCACTCTCCAAAGCAGCCATTTTTTCCAGGGAAACTGATATCTGTGTTCTGGAGATCAGTCGTAAAAGTGGGAGATCTCCAGGCCCCACCTGGAGGTTGGCAATCCTAATTTTAATAAATAAAATAGCAAAACATTACTGTGACATAGGTGACATACAGTAGAAGAGAGTCCACTTTTTCTGTTCTTTTCTTTTTTGCAGATACAGGATGGAATTTTCTCAACTAACTTTAATGATCGATAGGGAAGAAAGGAAAAGATTCACCACAAAGAGTCATGCATTCTTCCTGTTTCAACAGGCTGAGCTTCCTATTCTTAGCTTAATAAGATTAAGTTTGACTGGATCCACCTGCCCCATCTTTTTCAGTGGGCCATTTTGATGCTGTAAAGAGCTCTGCTCTTGCCAAAGGATGGGGGTGAGGGGAGATGACCAACATTTTGCTTCATTTCAGATGAGATAATTGATCCAATTGAACTGCACGCTATCTCTAGTCCAGTGCTAAAAGAGTCCCTTTATGCATATGAGCATCTAGACGGAAACTAGTTATGCCTTTGGATGGATCTTTAAGGCCTCAAGATCTTTAAGACTTCAATTAGATAATGGACTACGGAGAGGGTAATAGCCTCATCTTTACCAGAGAACAGATATATTAAATGGTAATCATGTGAACATACAGGGAACTGTTAATGGAGAAATTGAAAAAAAGATCTTATTAAGGAATATAAAACATAACTAAATAAAAAATGAGTAAGTGATCCTGTCTCCACATTTTCATATGGGCAGGCTCTCTGCCTGAGAATCTACCAAATAATTCATTAAGGGGCAGAGCATTGTGTTGAGCCAAGTAGAAAAGTCTTCAATAAATTGGGGTGGTTAAACATTTCAGATAATCTGGAAGCACTGGAAAAGAAAGGGTACTCATCCCCCCAAAGAGGTTCACATTTCCTTTTTGAATCATGGCATAACTCAAGATAGTCCCTTTGTTCTGGGCTAATAATTATCTTGTTCATAACTAAAGGGAGATCTGAAGGAAAACTAGGGGAAGGAATACATAGATATAAGAGTCTTTCGTCTACTCACTTTGTCCAGGAGGACACAAAAGGATCAAGTTAGGTCCATTTCAGAAGGTCAGGAAGAAAATCCAGGTCTAGCAAATAGAATATAAATTTCATCATGGTCTTCCATACCATCAAAGATACCTAAGTTGCAGTCTGAAATAAAATTAAGTGCTTGGAAGATGGCATGGAGAAATTTTGACTGTAAAGATTGAGTTTTGGAGGTAAGAGCTGGGAACCAAATTGGAGCTCCACAGAGCAGAAAGGATCTAGTTTTTGCTTTGTAAACTTCCAGAGCATTTGGTACTAATTACCCTACCCTGGAAAAAACATGCAGATTAGTTTTGTACTCTATTAGCTATGGAGAAATATACCAGTTAAGTTTGGATTTTTCAGAAAGGTACTTGGGAAAGTTGGTCTTGAAGTAACCTGAATGAAAATCACTTGGGAAACTGTTGGAGGGAGAATGTCTTCCAAAATCTAGAAGGCAGAAAGAGGGACATAGAGATCGCTATTTCAAAGCTGTCAGAAGCAAAACTTTACTGTGGCATAGGTGATGTACAGTACAGGACAATCCATTTTTTTGCAGATACAGGCAGTTGGGTTAGAACAGATAAAAGGAAGTACTTCTTCACCCAAAGAGTGATTAGCACATGGAATTCACTGCCACAGGAGGTGGTGGCAGATACAAGCATGGACAGTTTCAAGAGGGAATTAGATAAACATATGGAGCAGAAGTCCTTCAGTGGCTATTAGCCACAAGGTATAGATAGGAACTCTCAGTCTGGGGCAAGTGATGCACTCTATTCTTGGTGCTGGGGGGGGGGCAGCAGTGGGAGGGCTTCTAGTGTCCTGGCCCCACTGCTGGACCTCCTGATGGCACCTGGTATTTTTGGCCACTGTGTGACAGAGCATTGGACTAGGTGGGCCATTGGCCTGATTCAACATTGGCTTCTCTTATGTTCTTATGACTGAGATGTTTAACTTTTTAGCCCCTGAGATTATGCATTATTTATAAAATATGTTCTAAAGACATCCCTATAGATAGTAGCTTCCAAGCTAGTTGAGCATGGTTAATATCGACGTGATTCAAGTGATGAAGGCACACCACACATGGAGGTAACACAGGAAAGAGACTTCCAACCAACCAACCATGAAGACTAGAGACTGGGGAATTCTGCCACCCTGGAAAGATTTGTCTAAGATTACGCAAGGATGGAACTAATTGTTAAGAAAGACGTATACGATTTCTTCTGTGATATTGCCTTGGGGAAATGAACTCAATAGTTTCAAGACAAACCATAGCAGGGTTTGAGGGTGGCTTTTTTTAAAAAAAAAATAGTGTGTTGCCTCTTGGGATAATGGAAGCTGTGACTGGTCAAAACGGACACAGGATTCTTGCAGATGTCAGATTAGAAAGAGGGTTCTTAAAAGGGTCAGCAGCTGTATTCTCTGGCAAGCAGCTCACATTGCTGTGACCCTGTGCTTGTCCCCTGGAAATGTTCAAATAATGAAGTGTGTAAGACCTGCTATGAAAAATGGCTCTGTGTTGCCAGCAAAGGAGGTTAGTATGCGCAGCAGGCCATCCAGCTGCAGCAGAAGACAAGTAAAACAAAAACACGTAATTTATGTCAGCCCATTCCTCCCTTGGAGACCAGTTCCCTGAGCTCCTAGCACCTGGTAGGACTGTGCTCATTTTGCACTGGAGCTCCCAGGTTCAGCAAAAGTCCAGTCAAATCTGAATCGAGCTTGTTTTGCTGTGTAGGTGAAGGGTGATCCTGAACGACAAGAAGTACTGATTTTTATAATCAGTGTTAAAATAAAAAAAGCTAAATGTGTAAGTATGTACCCTCCCTTGCAATGCAAGTAATTGTATCCCCCTCGATAACCTTTACAAGTAAGGCGGTGATTGGTTTCTGATCTTCTACGAATATGATTGATATAGCTGATTGTTCTCATTAGGGAAGCCTGACCATTTCCCAGTTCAGCCCGCATTCTGTTCTCCAGTTGCTAACAGGGATCTGATTTTTTGATGCTGTTTGTATGTTTGTGAACCTGCTTACAGCTATTTGCCGGGTCGCTTTACCATATTCCTTCCCAACGCTATAGTAACGACGCAATCGCCTTTTTGTGCATGCACATTCTCACGGCGCATGATTGAGTTCTACTCCCCTGCCTTTTACTGTGTTGTTGCTCTAGTCAGAAAGTAGTTGTTCAAATAGACAGCAAAAGCAGTTAATAATAATTTCCATCCGTCATTAAAAATGCTATTAAAAAAAAAAATTTCCCACCCAATCAGATTTTGTCAAAGAAGTCCTTAATGGCTGCCAACTACATGGGGTCAAAAGTGTTGTTATGCATGCACAGGTTGGGGGGGAGAGAAACATTTTCTGCAGGTTTGTGAGTCTTCCAAACAGACTCTGCTCACTTGGGGGGGGTGCAAGGGTGCCCCCTGACTTATTTAAAGGCCCCCTAGATTTTTTTAAAAAATCCTGGCTACAGGCTTGCTCTAATTGGCTTACATCTGTGCATCACAGTTGAACACAATAAGTTTGACTATCAAACACATTTGTGGCATGATTTCCATGTGATAACCCTGGAGTATGCTGGTGGTCTTGCAACCCAGAGTTATGTGGAATTTGAGTGATTGACTGGTGCGTATTGAACAGGGCTGGACTATAGCTGTTGCAAATGGTGAAGAGTTGCCAAAATTGCACAGACCCCATGTGGTTGTGCTGGCTGATATAATCAGCACTTCTGCACGATCCTGGCCAGATTATGAGCCCATCAGAAGCCTTTAATGCTCCCTGAGATCATCATGTGGCATCCACAAACTATGTGAGAAGACCTTCTACATCTGAAGGAAGTGTAGCCCCCAGCTCCTTGCCTCCATAGCTAAAGCAGCCATTTTGTGGGATATGAACATCTCAGTGAGGAAAATATGGAAGATATTTCAGTTTTCCAAACTTTCCTAAAATAAATAAATAAATAAAGTCCTGAAATTGGAAAAGGTCTTTTTGTCAGCATAAGAAACCCAAAAACAGAACATTCCGAACTGATGACTGTCTCAGCCTCTGCTTGAAGATCAGCAAGGGACAGCTTCCCACCCAGTTCTTAGTTTAGTTGTCAAACTGCTGTTACCTATAGCAAATTTCTCCCATTTCAGAGAGACTGATAGATAAGGAGACTACAATTGTATCATTTATTTATCCCTCCATGACTAGATCCAATGGATTTAAATTTTAGAAAGGCAGATCACGGTGGCATATGAGGAGAAACTTCCTAACAGTTTGACAATATATTTAGAACTAGCAGGGAAGAAACCTGCCTCATATGTCCAGTATTAACTGAATTCACCATTGTAGCTTCTTATTAAGCATCCCTTCTGCACAAAACCAACAGAGGAACACAAAAGCATAAGAGCCCTGCTGGATCAGACCAGTGGTCCATCTAGTATAGCATCATGTTTCATACAGTAGCCAACCATTCCTCTGGAGGTCCAACACCAGGACACAGAGGCTGAGGCCGTCCCCTGTTGTTTCCTCCTGGCACTGGTACACAAAGGCCTACTGCCTCTGAATGTGGAGGTTCCCTTTAGTCAAATTTTGGCTTTTCAAGCAATGCAACTTAACTTTCCCCCTGAAGTAAGTATTCTTAACACTGCACTCCTATTGGTCTTCATCACTTTCCTCCCTAAGGTGGCCAATGGCATCCTAGAGATTCTGGCTTTAAATGTTCTGTCATAAGAAAATATACAGCTGATCTACCTACCGCCCCATATCATTAGTAGTACAAAGTGCAGTAAAGAGCAACAATCCAATTTTAGTGCCTTTGAATACTGTCCATAAACTTCAGTTGGTCCAAACTGCAGCAGCCAGTCTACTGCCAAAGGCGGGATGCAGGGCTAAACTCACCCTGGTGGTGAAAGATCTGCTCTGGCTGCCTGTCTGTTCCTGTGCATGGTTCAAAGCGTTGATCCATACTTTTAGGGCCTTAAATGGCTTCCAGCAAGCCCCACCTCCTGCCCTACTGTCCAGCCTCCCAGCAAGCCCTGTTTTGTGTGCACCCATCTGCAGAAGTGAGGTGGGTGGTGACCAGAGACAAGGCATTTCCAGTGATGCCATCTCATCTGTTATCCCAGGATGGCATGATCTTGTCAGAACTTGGAAGCTAACTGTTTGGATGGGAGAGTTCCAAGGGTCATGACATGGAAGCAGGCAATGGCAAACCACCTTTGAAGTCTCTTACCTTGAAAACCCTAGAGGATTACTAACTTGACAGTCAAAAAAACAGAACAAAAACAAACCGCCCTCATTTGTGGAATCCCCTTCCCCTTCTGGCACCTACATTATTCTCTTTTCGATGCCAGGCCAAAGCAACATCTTTTTAGCCCAGGCTTTTAATTAGGGGGCTGATCTTATAAAATGGTTTTTACAGTCTGCTTCTAGCCTGGGGAGTGTTTATGATCATTATTTCAGGCTGAAGAGTATTCTATGCAGTTTTAAAGCTCTGGCTAGGATTTTAATGGTTGCTAATTCTTTAAAGATTTGTTATGTTTTGTGATTTTATCATGTTTTATAGTGTAAGTCACCTCAAGGAGGTTTTCTGGAGAGGTGTCACGTAGAATTTCCAAACCACTGAAATCAAATTCATTAACCCACCCGAGATGATGGAACTGGATGGGCAAAGAGAGCAAGGAAAGAAGAACACAGGAGATACAGTGGGATTGTTTGTACTTAGGAACACTTGAAGAGAGAGGATTTCTAAGCTACAGATACACGGGAAGAGATATTGTTAAATTCTGTTTAAAAACTATAATATCTTTATTCACAAGACAAAACAGTCATCAATAGAATCAACAAAATTTTGTTTCAGTGGCAACCAGGCAGATGATTCACTGGTGGGAACCCACAGGAAGTGCTGTGGAGCAATTAGAATCACAAAATCATAGAATGTTAGAGTTGGAAGGGATCCTGCAGGTCATCTAGTCCAACCTCCTGCACTCTGCAGGAGCATAGCTGAAAGATAGCCCTACATACCTACATACCTACAATTGTGGTGGGACAGGGAAGTTCACCCTTTCTTATGATCATTAAGAGGTCTAGGAGGCAGGCACAGCTGGATCTCACTCAGTTAGTAATGTGCAAGAATAATATGCACCCTGAGGGCAATAGCTCTCATTTGTCATGGGTTACTAGCCAGCCAGCCATTTGCACAGAGAGGATCAAGGTCCTCACAACCTCCAGTGTCACCTCTTGGCAGTCATCAGTTAAGGTGAGACCACTCACCTAGATTGTCAGAGAGGGTTCCTCTCAGAGAACTGTTCTCACTCACAGAGCAGTTTTTGTGCCTGTGTGTGGAATTAGTACCTCTACTACAAGCTATGGTTTTGAAGGTACTTTAAAAAGTTGCTTCATAAAAATTATGGTGTTGTTTTTCTAAAAGCATTGAACAATTGTGTTTGACATATACTGTGTCAGGATTTGCATCCTGAGCACCCGTCCCTTTGTTTGTTTTCCCTTGGTGGCCTCTTTATGACATATCTACCATTGCCAATTTTTTCCTTCAGGCTTGCCTAACCTTTAGCTCTTGGCTGATGATCTGGTGCATCTCTCTATTTTGCCAATTCTCAGATATCCTGTCCTCTTCTCAATTTTCTTGGCAGATGGAGACTACAATTTCTCTTCTGTTCTCCTTAGAATTTCATGTGTCTCTGGTGTGAAGGCTGCTATGATGAGCTGCACTTTTAAGGAGCTTAGATGTGCTGTCCAAACAGATAAAGGACTGTGAAGGGTTAAATTTTCAGAGAGCCTTGAGTGACAGGCTGCTCCAAGGAATCTGATTGGATAGCATCAGCTGAGCAGAAAAAGTCTTGAGAGAGTAGCATGTTGAGGAAAGAGTCAGTCAGATTTCTGCCTTGACTGAGTTGAGTACTGACAGTCTGATGTCAACCCTAGCTGAGAAGAGTTGAGTATTAACAGTTTCTGATTTCAGCCCTGACTGAGAGCAGTTTTAACACAGACAGGAGAACTGGGGAAAGTTGGCAAGAACAAGTGAGTAGTTAGATGGAGACTCCCATTTGGGCCAAGGAAAGGGGATAGATCTTCTAGAGAAAGAAGATAATTCCCTACAAGACGAGTACTGGTGTTTCAAGAGAAAAGGTTTAGGTACTGGAAAGAGTATATCAGCTTTCTGGAAACCAAAAGAATCAGAGAATACTCAAAGAAAGTGTACTAGAGTGTTTGAGAAGACACTGGAAGAAAAGCCTCTCAACATAAAGATTTAAGTAACTGTGAATAGCTTAAGAAACTCTCATGAGCCTGAAACATAAGAACTAAAGTATATGTGTGCTCCGATTTTACCTCAGAGTTATCTATATTGAGTTACCTCAGAAATTTTACCCCTGATTTCACCTGATCTTTCCTCTCTGTTGACTAAAATATTTTGTTAATTTGGAATTTGGAGTGCCATTTAAGTTGTATAAGTTCCCATTCCTTCTCCCAGGTTCCTGGGCTGAGCAAACAGCCAAAATATTATACTGTGGCAGGGAAGGACTGCCAGAATTCTTCAGGAAAGGAGAAAACAGATAATTAGGGTGGCTCAGTCACAAAAAGGAAAGAAAAATGGAGGGGAAATCTTGCTTCTGAGGTAGGGGAAAGGATGAGAGCATCATAGCTGATTACTTTCCTAATTGCTGAGCAAGCAGAATTCTTTGCCCCTTCTAAACTCTCTTTTTCCTAGTTTCCTTTTCTTTAAAAATGAAGGTGTGTGTGTGCCAGTTTTTTTGTGTTACTTCCATCAGCTCAACTCTACGTGTCTACCATGGCAAAAAAAAAATGTGTTGAGGGAAATATGGGCCCTTTTGTTCCCTGAAGACCAACATGTAATTGTGATTGTAGAGCAAAAGGAAAGGCATGGCCAATTTAGAGAAGACAACCCACAAAACAACACCTTTAACTGCAAGAGAGAGAGAGAGAGAGAGAGAGAGAGAGAGAGAGAGAGAGAGAGAGAGAGAGAGAGAGAGAGACACCTAGATACATATGGCTAAACTTTCCTAAGATGGGTAGATCAACAGAATGGGTCCCTTACATATCACACAATTTAGCGAGTATTCTACTGTATACCCCCCACATACTCAGAAAATGGAGAAAGTGAGAAAAGGGTAGTGGTGATGACTGGCTCTTTATAAGGTTCTGTATCATTGGTGCTAACTATTAGCACATGACCCCTCTTCAGTTCACTTCAAAAAACAGTTCACTTCTGAATTTTCCTAGAGAATTCTTGGGTAAACACTTTTGTGCTATACATCTGAGAATGCCTGAAAACAGATTTCTCTTTTGGGTTTTCACAAACTGCATGAGCAAAGGTGATGTAGATTTAATTTGATCAGCAGCCATTAGCGTCAATAAGGGCTATACAGACAAACACTGAGGGTTTGGATTTTATTAAAACACAGCACTTATTTATGCCTTATTTAAATGATTTATGATTGATCTAATTATCTCTTTAAACAATTGTGTGCTGATCTGAGCAGCAGCACAGTAAGGGGATAGCAGAACTCAATTAGGCTTTGTGAGAATGTACAAGTGTGAAAAGCCAATTGTGCTACATTGTGTAGTTACGAAGGAACACAGTGAAGGGACAGAATGAGGAGGAGGAGGAGATTGGATTTATACCCTGCCCTTCACTCAGAGTCTCAGAGTGGCTTACAAATTCCTTTCCCTTCCCCTCCACACAGCAGACACCCTGTGAGGTAGGTGAGGCTGAGAGAGCTCTTTCAAGAACTGCTCTTTCAAGAACAGCTCTGACAGAACTATGGCTTGTCTAAGGTCATCCAGCAGCTGCATGTGGAGGAGTGGGGAATCAAACCCAGTTCTCCCAGATTACAGGCCGCACACTTAACCACTAAACCAAACTGGCTCTCATTGACAGCCCAAACAGGTCAATGAACAGTCAAACCAATCATTAAAAAATCAGCTCCCTTTTCACAAGCGGTGAACAGGACATGAGCCAAACCAGTGGGTGTCAGAGAATCCCTACTAAGAACCAGTTTCAGAAAGGGGTGTGCATTCAGATATTGCTGAGCCAAAGATGCACCCCAAATTATCTGTTCCTGGTCAGCCCTGTTCAGCCCCCAATTGGGGGGTGGGGAGATTCCGGAATCGCAGCTAAACTTTTCAGTTTTATTTTTTCTGGGATTCCTGCAAATTTTCAGTTCTGTTTTTGCTGTGTTTTCTTTCCTCTTCCAGTTTCCTGTGCAACAGGTGGTAGGAGGGAAACATTCTCCTGCCCAATAGAATCTGAGGGAGGGATCAGGACAGCTGTCCCTCCCCAATGAGCAGGAGTCACAGAGCCTCACAGAGTTTGAAATGAAATATAAACTATAGCTTCCCTAGCCTAGAGCAGCCATTTTCCCTCATATGAAATAATGGTCTCAGAATTACAGAATCCAAGAAAAAGTTCCTGAAATTGAATCTCCAACTGTAACAACACTTCCAAAAATTCAGGATAATGAAAGGTATGCACTTCCCAAAATGCACTTCCCCCCAAAAATGAAATTATTACAAAGTGCATACCCTTAGTTCAGGTGTGGACCCTGTGACGGAAAAATCAAATGATGTACATACATGTAACTGGCTCTTAGTATTCCTAGTTTTAGAAATTTTAGAAATGTTGATCAATTAGTCAACTTTGTCAATAGCATTATTTGGAGTTGGTTGCTGATATTTGAAATTATATTTGAAATTGTATTCATTATTATAATACTGCATAAGAAAAGCTCGTTTCAAATTGGGGGTCACTGATATTTGATATATACATTTCTATGCATTAGATATATCTAGCTGATGTTTTATTTTAAAGCTAGTTCATTTTTTTCTCATTTTGTTTTCTGCTTGAGGTCTGGAGCATCAATTAAGAAACATCTGTAATCTTTAGAGAGTGTATACTGGTCTAAAATGAATATTCCTGCCTTTCAACTGTATTTTGAAAACTGGACAGAAAATGAGGCTAAACATTTTACCACATACTTGGGCAAGTGTTGTCATAAGTGAGCCAAATTCTGCTGGCACTTTGACAGCTCGACTATCTGAGAGTAGGCAGCCAGGGACAAAGAAATGACTGGAGGAGACTGTGATTTAAAGAGAAATCTAAGGAAGACCTGATCCAGCAGTGGTCTTTACAGAGACAGACAGAGAACTTGAGACATTAAGAGTAATTGTCATAATCATCCCCTCAGATTTCTCCTCCATTTTTCTTTCCCACTTTATTCTTCTGGGCCACTACCTCTTCCTCTCCTATTTCCTTAGGGGGGGTCCCACATTCCTTGCCCCCCCCCCCGCCTTTTCTTTGCCTGCTCCTTTAGGCCCTGTCCAGCTTTACAACTGGTTAAGAAAGAGCTGACCAAGAGGCTGAAAATAAAATTCGAACTGAATTGGGGAGTTCCTCTTCAACTGGAGCATCTGAGGGATTTCGGGTGAAGCCCAAAAGAAGGGAAAGTCCTCTACAATCCTATTGTCGTTACTAAATGCCAGACAACCCAGCCCCAAAGCTGGTGGGACAGTATCACTGCTAGTTAGGATCTTAAGGGGATAGCATGGGCACCACTCCAGCCTCTTAACCATGAGCGCAGAGACACTTCTGGAGCCCCTAGCAATTGTGCAGTGGGGGCCGAGACACCTTATGAACTGCAAGGCCACAGGCAACAAGGACAGGGGGCTGGGAGCCAATCACCAGGCTGCAAACTGGTTACTCTGGCGTCATGCATCTCTACCCCTGGGCACATACAAATGCCTAGGGATGGGGCACAAGAGCTGCAGAACAGGATCAGTCCCCTGCCCCTGTGAAAACACCCCTTAATGAAAGGGATACTGAATCCCCAAGCCCTAGCTCCAAATAAGATATGGGAGCAGAGAATGGGTGGCAAATCGACAAAGCATCATACACAGGGATAGCAGTCTCCAGCAGGGCTTTTCAGAATCCCACTGTAGAGTCCAGGCAATCAGATCAGGAGGGGATGAAGGGCGTATGATCAGACAACCCCATACAGATGTTCAGAGACTAGGGAAGTAATGGATGGAGGTGTGAGAGGCCTGCATCCATGTCCTGGTTCCCCGGGCCTCGAGGGGAAGCCCCCGCACCCAGCTGTGCCCCCCGTCACACTCATCTGCCGAAGAGCCGAGTAGCAGGGGCGGCCCGGCACACGCCGGCCTGGCAGGGGAAAGGCCTCGCCGGCCCACCGAGAAGAACCCCTTCCCAGCAGCAGAGGGAGGGAAGGAAGCAGCGGGGTGCGCGTGGCCCCAGGGCTGAGTGGCGCGAATGGTGCCGGGAGGAAATGTCGAAGCTGTGGAGGCCCTGGGTGGCGGCGGCGCAGCCTCCCAGCCGACAAGACCACTGCCAGCCCAATGACAGCCACTCCTTCAGAGGAATGAGGGCGTCCAGAGCTATCAAGGGGGGAGGGGCCTGGGAAGGCGGGAGGCAGCAGGAAAGAAGGACAGTGCTGGGAGTGAGGCCAGGAGAATAAAAGAGGAAAATGACAGAGGGGCCGGGGAGGAAGAACGGGCCAAGGATGCGGCTGCTGAGGGGGCGCACGAGAGAGATGGCATCCCAGCGAGCAGCCTCCCAGGACCGAAGGCAGAGGGACTCCTGGAGTGACGCTAACCCCAGGCCCTGCCATTCTGAGGCCTCTACGCCAAGCCCCACTTAGCACCGGCCCCACCCCCAGGGCCAACATCCTGCACACGGACTCTCCTGGCCATGGCTACAGGCAGGGTGGGGCTCCACTGGGACCGCGGCAGGGGTGTGACAGTTCACAGCCCCAAACCAAGCCTTCCGTGAGCAGAAGAAACTATAACCCCCTCATCCCTCAAAAGGTAGGAAAGTGCTCCATGTGGGGATTGTGTAGAGCCAACTTGCCAGGGCACAGCACACTCTTAGGGTGCCCAGTGCCATGCCTAATTACCAGTACCATGTGCATGACCTGCACTACTGAAGTTGACCCTGTGCAGGCATTGTAGGGATAGCAGCAAGAGGAGGGTCACGGAGCACAGCAAGACAACGCAAGGCCTCCCCCAAAGCCACCACGCCTGCTCCATCCCGCTCACAATGACCAGCACCAAGTACTCATGGG
Source organism: Gekko gecko (assembly GCA_029375565.1). Classification (NCBI taxonomy): domain Eukaryota; kingdom Metazoa; phylum Chordata; class Lepidosauria; order Squamata; family Gekkonidae; genus Gekko; species Gekko gecko. Next base: position 182,462,130 of record JAPDNY010000004.1, read on the forward strand.
CGCCCTGACGCCCCTCAGACAGATTGTTCCAGTACTGCTGCCCTGAGGCAGAACATCCCTCCACTCCTGTATGATCTCCAGCTGCTGCCACTCAATGGCTGTCCTTATGGCTGCAAGCATTGGTGGGAGGTACCGAGTAGGATACTGTCCCTGCACCTGGAACCCAGCCCAAGCATCTCCCTGGGTACCCCTTCCTTGCCCCCCCCCAAGCCACCAGGTAGCACAGCTTTCATGCCTTCCTGAGCTGTTGGTTCCACACCTGCCATTCAACAGGCCACCATGACCTATTCACATCAACACTAATCTCATCTGAAAAGATACAGTCTCTCTGCCTCAGCATGTGTAGGGGAGACAGAACTTCAAAGGCCCAGGAGAATGGCAGACCACAGACTCCACAGTCCAGTGTACCAGGCTCGAGCTTACATATGCTCAAAGATGGCGGGAGGAAATGTCATAGAAATTGCTTTGTGGGGGGGAAGGAGTATGAAGCTGCATAAGTCACATGGGGCCATGGCTCAGTGGAAGACCCTCTGCTTGGCATGCAGAAGGTTCCAAGTTCAACTCCTGGCACCTCAAGTTAAAGGCACTGGGCAGTAAGTGATGTGAAGACCTCTGCCAGAGACCCTGGAGAGTTGCTGCCAGTTTTAGCAGCCAATACTGAACTTGATGGACCGATGGTCTGATGCAGTATAAGTGGGGCTCTTTTTGTAGCAGGGACTCCTTTGCATATTAGGTGACACACCCCTAATGTAGCCAATCCTCCAAGAGCTTATAGAGCTCTTCTTACAGGGGCTACTATAAGCTCTTGGAGGATTGGCTACATTAGGGATGTGTTGCCTGATATACAAAGGAGTTCCTGCTACAAAAAGAGCCCTGACTGTATAAGGCAGCTTCATGTGTGTTTCTGTGTCCACCCATCTCACACAATACAACTGTACTGCACACCCAAATTTACTTCTGCCACCTACCCTACTGGCAGCCAGCACAGATGAGCCCCCACCAACTTTGACCTCCTTGTGGCTGGCCTGAGCAAAGCACAAGCCTATGACATGGTTACCATGACCAGCTCCTGGAAAATAAGTGATGGGGGGAAACATGATGGTAGCCTCCTCTGCTGAGAAAAGGTCCCCTTTCAGCTACCCTTGCCCCCACATGCTGCAAGGAACCAGGCTCACCAGTAGCACTACCTCTCTGCTCCATGAGTCATCTGCAACAGAGGTGGGAAGGGAAGAATGGGGATGAAGGTGGAGGAGCCCATGTGGCACTGGGGTGGCTCAAAGGCGGGGCCCTTCATGGTGTCTGGCAAAAGGGGCAAGCCCCCCATGCCTGACAAGACTTCAGTCCTGTTCCTCCCCATGAAACCATTACTTGAAGGATAGTGTCAGCACCAGGGAGCCACTTCACCACTGCTTGTTCATAGAGAACACTGCTTCTTGGCTGGCCTGACGAAGTCATTCCATCTCTACAGGGCAGAGAGCTTCATCCATACCATAAGTGATGGGGGGAAACCATGGTGCTTCTGCTCTTCATTGTGGCCATAGTGATAATCACATGCTCTACCACCAGCTGATAGAGGAGCCACATCTCAACCTCTGTCCAGTTGGGCTGGCAGAAGCTGAAGAATGCAGGAGCTAGTGTGGTAACTTTTGTGAAGAGAATGGTATGACAATTTTGCTCTCCCCCAGAGGATTTCTATTGTTTTTAGCTGAGCACCCCCTTTTTTTTCTTTCTTCTTTGTTTTCTCTGGGTGTCCCTCCCAGTCATTTGACTGTATATTAGTAAATGCTGACACAGCCTAGAGAGCTGAGGGGAGAGACTAAAATCTTTCTTTTGTCCTTGTTTTATAATAACACATGATAGGCTGATGGTAAATCAAAACAAACTGTATTGTTTCACTTTGAGGGGAAATGGTCAGGTAGGAATCAGGTTTAGGACTTATGAGGTGAACTGGTAACAGAAATGAGGTAACTTTGTATAAAAGTAAACACCAGATAATTTGTCACAAACAAATAACTGTTTCTGTTATTCAGACAGGTCTTTAAAACTTGAAGAGAGAGATTTCATGGCAGTCACAACCCAGTAGGGTGTATAGACATTGATCCAACAGATTGCTGTGATTGCTTTCTGTTTGGAGGTCTATGGACACTATCTATATATGGAATTACAGAAGATCCTACTGTTGGTTTTAAATATGTTCTTTTTGTAAACGATGTTTAATTGTTCTGAGCAATAAGAGCTCTAGGATTCCACTGAAGCTTTTGAGCTGTGCCTATGTTATTTTGGAAATCAGGTTCCATTTTACCAGCCGCTGTTGAAGATAATTGAAACACCTTGGAGAGGCATCCAACTGTTATTCTTTCCACAGTGGGAGTCTTCTGCTGTGGTTACTTTCTGTTTGTAGGTCTATGGACACTATCTACATATGGAATTACAGAAGAGCCTACTGTTAGTTTTGAATATGTTCTTTTTGTAAACTATGTGTAATTGTTCTGAACAATCTGTTGGATCAATGTCTATACACTGTATTGGGTTGTGACCACCTTTTTTGTATTGCAATGAATGTAATATATGGTTTTAAACATAGTTGTGAATTTTAGATGGTCTTCCCTTGGTGTTTGTGGATGTACTTCTGAGTGGCACAATGGCACCACAGGCAGAAGCATGCCAGACACTTCCAGGAATGCATCAAGACAGCTCCATGAAGCAATTCTGGCCTTCCAAATGGACCTCATACCTTCTATGTGATGTTAGTATCTCTGTTTCCCTACCCCCTGTGGATCAGAGAATCCTTTCTTGAAACCTCCAGAATGGTGCCATCTAGTCCCTCCCACCACCTGTCTCTGTGTCCCTTCTAGGGGTCAGATTCCCAGCCAAAGTGTGAGCTGACCATTTCATTGGCCAAGGCCATTAGCATTACCAAAGCTCTGATGGCTGGTACTTGGCAAGGCTTGGGAACAACTGACTTCCCCCTTCTTGCCTATCTTCAGCTAGGAGACAGAAAACTTTTAAAACTCAGTATACAGCTTGTGTCAAGCCCACCCACCCCCCAAATAAAATGCATTTCTCCACAGCGGGGTATAATGTCATAGAATCTACCCTCCAGGGCAGTCTTTTCCTCTGGACGAACTGATAGCTGTAGTCTGAGGAACACTTGTAATTCTGGGACATATCCAGGCCTCACATGAAGAGTCACAACTCTATGTGGCAGGTATACCAGTGTAACTCTAGTAACCATCTGCGGCAGCATCCCACCAATGGCCAGCCAATACACCACCATGTCATGGAGATATGCCACCCAGCTCTGGGATATGCTGCTGTTGCAACACTTAGCACCTTTCTGGTCTGGACCTTAGGACTGCATTGTCAGTGACCTAGGATTATAAAATAAGTTTTCCCTTTGGGCAATGTCAGTTTGAAACAATGTGAAATGTAGCCCAATGAATTCTACTCTCTGGTACTTCTGTGTCTAAATTAAAACTGATTATTTGAAAGTCTGTGCTGGGTTTTTCCTCGGTGGAGGGATCAGTTCCTTACAACTCCACTAGAGGACCCCCTTATCCTCAAAATGTGAGGTCATCTGGAACTGTTTTGCACTTTTAAACTACCCTGGGAAAACACCGAGCTATGCTTGAATGTACAGTTATTATCCATATGTGGTAATATTTTGTGTGATTTAAATATGTTGTTATCATTTAGGTTTGTAATTATCTATAAGCTCCCTGGAGCAGGAAAGAGCAGTCCCTTAATTCTTGAATCTGTTTTTGGAATATAAAATAATAATCTTAGATCTGACATTGATTAAGGTGTGTGTGTACATATACACTTTTCAGCATGTGACCCTTACTTCAGGCGTAGTTGGCTTTAAAGTTGAGATCAGATGCCAGATCATTCAGAATATACTTTTAATATTGGTAAAGTTAGATTTATTGAACCTTACAGCCTTTTCTAGCACCTCACTCAGGCAAGCCAATTTTTAACAGGGTCTATGTCACAATGTTACTCCAAGGTGTTTAAAAAAAATAAAATTGTACACCACAAAAATAGTGCCCCAAAGCATTTAACAACAACAATAATGCATTTTAAAACCACAAATGCTAATTAAAACAGAAACAGCAGCAGAACTAGCATACGTGTAAATAAACCCACTGCGGATGCCCAGCTGATCAACAGAGCGATTTCTGAAAGACATATGAGTCTTTTCATAACGAATTTCCTCTCCCTCTGTTTAACTTTAATTTGAATTAGAGCCTTAACATTAAGATTCCTCTCTAGTGTTAGTGCTCATGCTTTAGTAAATTTGGTATTCACACTGAAGTATCTCAGATAGGAAGCATTTGGGGAGCAATCCCAAACAGATCTAAGTTCCACATTATTCAGAAGAAGAGTTGGTTTCTATGCCCCACTTTTCTCTACTTTAAGGAACCTCAGAGTACTTTATAATCTCCTACCCTTCCTCTGACCACAACAGACACTTTGTGAAGTAGGTGGGGCTGAGAGAGTTCTGAGAGAACTGTGACTGGCCCAAAGTCACCCAGCAGGCTTCATGTGGAGGGGTGGGGAATCACAACCAGTTCTCCAGATTAGAATCCACCACTCTTATCCGCTACACCACACTGGCTATTCATTGAGTCTTACTTCCAAAAAACTGTCCTTAGGACTGCAGTCTTTGGAGCTTCCAGAAGTTTCAGAAACTCCTGTTCAATCAAGCTCTTTTCAGTCTTGTCAGTGTTGTTGTTGTTGTTCAGTCGCACAGCCAAGTCCGACTCTTCGCGACCCCATGGACCAGATCATGCCAGGCCCTCCTGTCTTCCACTGTCCTCTGAAGTTTGCTCAATTTCATGTTCGTTGCATCAATGACACTGTTTAACCATCTCATCCTTTGCCGTCTCCTTCTTCTTTGACCTTCAATCTTTCCCTGAATGATGGTCTTCTCCAGTGAGTGCTTCCTTCTCATTTGGTGGCCAAAGTATTTGAGCTTCAACTTCAGGATCTGACCTTCCAGGGAACAGTCAGGGTTGATTTCTTTTAGGATTGAATTATTTGATCTCCTTGCAGTTGTCAGTACTGGTTTCCATATGTTGATATTCCACAACATAAAAGATTAGTAGAATATCTTGAACTATGCGTGATATCTATACTGGAATGCCAATTTGGAGAACCAGTAACTTCTAGATGAGCTGGGGAGCAGAACGGGTAAAAGTCAAGAGGGAATTGGCTTCCTGGACCCTGGTATGTACCTCCAACTTGAAGGACTGTTGGCAATGGATGGTATAGTGGGTAAGGATGTCTGTAATCTGAGATGTCTTTATACTAATGCACAGAGTATGGGAAATAAACAGGATGAACTTGAACTTCAAATATTTGAAAGTAAGTATGATCTGATAGGTATCACTGAGACTTGGTGGGATGAGTCTCATATATGGAACACAGCGAGTGAAGGATATACCTTGTTCATATGGAACAGAATAAACAAAAAGGAGGCGGAGTGGCACTATATGTCAAGAATGAATACACTTGCACTGAAATTCAGGATTTCTAGAGTTGCCTTGTTGAAAGTGTGTGGATAAGGATAGAGTGAGGGGAAAAAGAAGGGGATATTGTTGTGGAGGTATACTACAGACCTCCAAACCAACCAGAGGAACTGGATGATGCATTTGTACAACCGCTTGCTAAACTTTCACAGAGACAGGATGTTGTGGTTATGGGAAATTTCAACTATCCAGATATTTGCTGGAAATCTAACTCTGCTAGACATGGGGCATTCTGCAGATTCTTGAATAGTCTTGCGGACAACTTCATCTCTCAGAAGGTGGAGGTGGGAACCAGAGGATCTGCTATCCTAGAGTTAATCCTGACTAACAGGGAAAAACTGGTTGATGAAGTGAATCATCATCCTTGGGGATCCTTGGGGAATAGTGACCATGTCAGCTTGACATAGGGAATTTGACATAGGGAAGGATGTGAAACCAGGACATAGTAGGACTCATATCCTGGACTTCAGGAAAGCTGATTTCCAAAAACTCAGAGAAATATTAGGCAGGATCCCGTGGCTGGAAATGCTGAGGGGGAAATCTGCATAGGAAGGATGGGTGATGCTGAAAAATGAAGTGCTTAAGACACAATTGCAAACTGTTTTGGTAAGAAAGAAAGGTGGGAGACAGGTAATGAAGCCAAGGTGGCTGAACAAGGAACTCTCTGAAGAGCTGAGACTAAAAAGGGAAATGTACAGGAAATGGAAGGAGGGTCAAATTACTGAGGGTGAATACAAGAAACAGGCTCGAATCTGTAGGGATGGTGTCAGAAAGGCTGAAGCGCAGGTGGAGCTGAGGCTTGCGAGGGATGCTAATGATAACAAGAAAGGTTTCTATGCCTATATTCAGAGCAAAAAGAAGAACAGGGATGGGGTAAGCTCATTGCTAGGGGAAGACGGTCAAGCCTTAACAAGGGATGGAGACAAAGTGGAATTACTCACCTCTCACTTTGCATCAGTCTTTAACCTTAAGGCGAGCTATATACAAACTGAAGAATGCAGGGCATATGAAGGAAGGAGGAACTGCCAGTCCAGAGTAAGTAATGGTTAGAGAGCATCTAGCTGCCTTAAATACTTTCAAATCTTCTGGACCAGATGGCTTGCATCCTATGGTGCTAAAAGAAATTGCAGATGTTATTTCAGAGCGTCTGGCTCTAATCTTTGAGATGTCCTGGAGTACTAGTGTTGTGCCAGAAGACTAGAGAAGAGTGAATGTTGTCCCTATCTTCAAGAAGAGAAAAAGACGGACCCAGGAAATTACAGGCCTGTCAATTTGACATCAATACCTGGAAAAATTCTAGAGCAGATTATTAAACACTCTGTCTGTGAGCACCTTGAACAAAATGAGTTCATTGGCAGTAGCCAGCATGGGTTTATCAAGAATAAATCATGCCAGACCAATTTATCCTTTTTTGACAGAGTTACTAAAATGGTTGATTCTGTCAATGCTATGGATATAGTGTATCTAGATTTCAGTAAAGCATCTGACAAAGCTTCTCATGATATGCTTGAGGATAAGCTGGTTAAGTATGGGCTGGATGGTGCAACCGTTGGATGGATTCATGGTTGGTTGAAAAATTGTACCCAATGAGTGCTCGTAAATGGTTCTGCGTCTATGTGGAGGGAAGTCTTTAGTGGAGTGCCACAGGGCTCGGTCCTAGGCCCGGTGTTGTTCAATGTTTTTATAAATTACCTGAAGGAAGACATAGAGGGGATGCTTATTAAATTTGCAGATGACACAAAGCTGGGTGGAATTGCTAATTCTGAAGAAGACAGAGTCAGGATTCAAAATGATCTAGATAGGCTGGAACAGTGGGCTGAGACAAATACAATGAATTTCAATAGAAATAAGTGCAAAGTCTTACACTTAGGTACCAAAAATCAAAGGCACAGATATAGAATGGGAGGGACTTGGTTTGACAGCAGCACATGTGAAAGGGATTTAGGTGTTCTGGTTGATCACAAGCTAAACATGAGCCTGCAGTGTGATGTAGCTGTGAAGAAAGCTAATGTATTCTTAGGACACATTAACAGAAGCATTGTGTCCAGATCATGGGAGGTGGTAGTTCCGCTCTATTCTGCTATGGTCAGGCCTCTCCTGGAGTACTGTGTCCAGTTTTGGGCACCACATTTTAGGAAGGATGTTGACAAGCTTGAGCGTGTCCAGAAGAAGGCAACCAGGATGGTGAGAGGCTTGGAATCCAAGTCTTATGAGGAAAGGCTGAAAGAGTTGGGTATGTTTAGCCTGGGAAAGAGAAGGCTTAGAGGGGACATGATTGCAGTCTTCAAATATTTGGAGGACTGTCGTGTAGAAGACGGAGCAGATCTATTCTCTCTTGCTCCGGATTGGAAGACTAGATCTAATGGGTGGAAATTAGAAGGGAGTCGTTACCAGCTAAATATCAGGAGAAACTTCCTAACTGTAAGAGTGGTTGAGCAGTGGAACCTCAGGAGGTGGTGGATGCTCCTTTGCTGGACATTTTTAAGTGGAGGCTGGATGACCATCTTTCAGGTATGTTGTAGGGCTATCTTTCAGCTATGCTCCTGCAGAGTGCAGGGGGTTGGACTAGATGGCCTGCAAAGTCCCTTCGAACTCTAACAATCTACGATTCTATTATTCATCCTCATCATCGAGTTGGGGACCCAAAAGCCTTTCTAGTACCAATCAGCTGGATTATGGTCTCATTTGGAGCGGTGTGACAGAGAGCTATCATGATGTAGTGGTTGGTTTAGGAACAGGGATGGGCATGGACCAGGAAAACATGGTTTAGCTCATGGTTCATGATGTGGCATGGTTTGTGAACCATAGACTTTCATGAACTTTTTTGCACTAGAAAAACCGGTTCAGTTAGTGAAGTTTATGATTCAGAAAAATGCTCCCTGGCATGCTAGAGACACCAAACTCATCGGGGGTCTCCAAAAGGCTCTCCTCTACTTGTCCTACAAGTTTGGTGAGGGTTGGATTTACGGAGTCCAAGTTAAGTCCCCCAAAGAAGGTGCCCCAGGAAAGTACTTTCTATGGAAATGACAGGCACAAGTTCAGGAGGTTCAGGAGAATATAGAACAGAACTTCTGCAAGTTAGAGATATAAAACTCACAGCAGGTCCCCTGCTGATTCTCCTCTACCTGTCCTCCAAGTTTAGTGAGGATTGAACTTACAGGGTCCAAGTTATAGCCTCCCAAAGAAGGTGGCCCCATTCTCTATTGCTTCCAAAGGACTAAGGTCAAACCAGAGAATCTCTCAGTAGAAACATTTTTGCGAGCCCAGCAGAACCACTGCCACTGTGGCACTGAAAACCCAACAGGACTAAGGTCAAGCCAGGAAAGTGCTTTCAGGGGAATGTCATCAGGCTCAGGTTCAAAAGTATATAGAATGGACTCCCTGCAAGCTACACACACCAAAGGCACAGGGAACCTCACCCTGCCACCTTCTCCTCTACATTATGTAGAAGCTGAAGGTGGATTACATTCCTGGTGTCCCAGTTATGGACCCCTGCAAAAAATGGTCTCCCCAGTGCTCTCTCTGGAAAAGACAGCTGCAGTTACAGGAGTCTATGGAATGGCTCAGGAACAAGCCAGTGACCCCAAACTCACAGGAAAACTTCACTTGGGCAGACCCCCCCCAGCCATGCACTAAAAGCAAGGCAAGCATCCCCTTATGCTTTCACCCCCCCCCAAGTCTCCAAAGGCAGGTTCTGAAGGACAGAAAGACAGACATCCCCAGAGTTTTCCATTTACAGTGATAGAATCATAGACTCATGGAGTTGGAAGGGGCCATAAAGACTATCTAGTCCAACCCCCTGCCCAATGCAGAACCAGCCTAAAGCATCTCTGACAAATATTCATCCGGCCTCTTCTTGAAAGCTGTCAGTGAAGGGGAGCTCACCACCTCCCTAGGCAGCAGATTCCACCTTTGAACCACTCTGACTGTGAAAAAGTTTTCCCTAATATCCATCCAATCCCTTTCTGCATGTAATTTAAACCCGTTGCTTCGGGTCCTATCCTCTGCGGCCAACTGGAACAGCTCCTTGACCTCCTCCAAATGACATCCTTTCAAATATTTAAAGAGAGCAATCATGTCCCCCTTCAATCTCCTCTTCTCCAAACTAAATATTCCCAGGGCCCTTAGCTTTTCCTCGCAGGTCTCAGTCTCCAGACCCCTGATCATCCTCATCGCTCTCTTCTGCACCTTCTTGATTTTGTCCACATCCTTTTTGAAGTGAGGCCTCCAGAACTGCACATGATCCTCAAGGTGCAGCCTGACCAAGGCAGTATACAGAGGGGCTATGACCTTCTGCAATTTCGATGCTATAGCCCTTTTAATTCAACCCAAGACTGAATTTGCCTTTTTTGCCACTGCATCACCCTGACTGCTCATATTTAGTTTAAAGTCCACCCTTACCCCAAGATCTCTTTCAGATACACTACTCCCCAGAAACATATCCCCCATCCAGTATTTGTGCTTGACATTTCTGTGGCCCAGATGTAATACTGTGCATTTATCTTTGTTGAACTGCATCCTGTTTGCAACTGCCCATGAGGTAGGTATTGTGTTATGAGATAGAAGTTGTTGTTTCATGAGGTAAATGTTGGCTAAGGGACACATCCTACCACCCAAGCACCAAGGGTGCAACCCGCAGGCCAGATCACCCAGAGATAAGGAGGAATGGGGGGGACACACAGGGGGACAACAGGAGGCCTGAATCTTTCTCTGAGAGGTCCAGAGAGGAGTCGCACAATAGGGGGAGGCTGACCTTCAGGAAGACCAACTCATCCACCCTGGCTGGGTCCAGACAGGAGCAAAGGGGGCTGAGAAGTCTCCCAGGCAGGAGAACACCTGCTCACTCTGAACACTGGTGGAAGGGCAGCAAAGGAGAATTGTGGCCACACAAGAGAGGCTGGCCCCAGATGACAGCCTTGTGTGACCAGCACTCCAGGGGACAGGCAAAGTTGAACTCCAGGGACTTGGCAAGGTACTCCCTCAGCATCACCTCTGCCAAATCCTCTACCATCACATGCCCACCATCCATACTATTGCTGACCTCCCAGTTCACCACTGACAACCAGTAGCGAGCAATGCTCCCTCTAAGCTGTGGAGTCTTGTAAGCAAAAATTCTACTTTGAGAGCTACTGGCATTAAAGCTGTGAGTGAGCGATTTGGCTGCTGCATAAATTAGTTTGCTCTGGAGCCATCCTTCCAGAGCTAGGACAAAAGTGTGTGAGCTGGAGGCTAAAAAAACTGTGAACTAGCTCACACTAACTCAACTTAGAGGGAACACTGGTAGCAAGGCTTCTTCCTGGTTAAGCTCTTTGAGGCAGAGGTGCTGGGCTGTGGCTCCCACCCCCCCAGCCTCTTCCTCTTGATGTTCCCTCTGGCCATGTCTGCTGGCCTGTAACTTCTGCACTTCTTTGCAGAGCTCACATTTCCATTGCATGAACTGCCTCTCTGTGCAACTGCAAACAGCAGAGAGAAGAAAGGCTGCAGAGCTAAAATAAGTGTATAAATAGATTTCTGATCCCATAGGGCAGAATGGAAACTCTGTTACTGGCAGCCAGCAGTGCCTGTTAAGCTTTGGAGGGCTCCTATTGGTAATTCCAAAGCTGGGGAATTCTGCCCCGCCCCCAATTGCCTTGGAGTTTTGTTAAAATTTAATTGAGTGGAGACAGACTGTCTGGAAAATGTAATAATTCACGAATCACCATGAACAGCACCAAATCATGTGATATATTCAGGTTGGGTGCCCTTCCGCAAACATCGCTTCACGAACTGACCAAAATTTGTGACAAACTTTAGTTCTTGAGCCGGTTCGTGCCCATCTCTAATTAGGATCTGGGAAATTCAGATTCACATCTCCATTCTACCATGGAAGCTTGTTGATGGCCTTGGGCCATTTATACACCTTTACTCTATCCTACCTCATAGGGCTGTTGCTGTGAGGACAGAAAAGAGGAGAGGAGAATGGTGTTAACCACTTTGGGTCCCCCTTGGAGAGAAAGGCATGCTATAGATGAAGTTTATAGATAAATAAATAAGCAACAGGATGAGATGACAGCATCCTGAGTGGCAATGAATGTACAGAGTACAGGGGCCTTTATCATTTTTTTTTTTTTAATACTGCACCACATGAAAAACTCCACTATATCATATTATACACATTTTTAAAAAAGTTAAATATAACTAATTTTCAGCAAAAAAAATTCTGGCCCACTTTGCTCCTAGCTGAAGTTTCTATTTTTCAGGTGCTTTTTTTTACATGGGGTCCATTCAAAAATGTGTTCTCCACATGTGGTGTGATACAGTAGAATCCATTCTACCACCTTGTCTTGTTGCGTGCATAGATCAGGACTCAGTGGCAGTTAGAATCCCAGGAAAGCACTTGAGGGAATTGCCCTTCTCCCTCACAGACATTAGTGGCAGTTCTAGCTGTCATGGCTTTGCTGGGGCAATGAGCAGGCCTCCCAAGAAGCAACCTCCCCCCTCAACAATCCACAAGTAGAGCACAAAACAATATTCTGGTGCTTAGGATGGGGGGGAGGGCTAGTTCAGATACTGGATTCTTTCTTCCGACAGCTGGTTTGAAGACAGTTAGAAGGGGGGGCAGAGGAAATTGCCCTCCTTGCTGTCTGATATTAGTCAGAGTTTCTCACAGTCATAGCTTTTTGATTAGGTTATTTTCCCGCCATGTCCCTTTATGGTAGAAACTTTTTCTTTGTCAGGGCATTTCTGTGGTGTGCCACCATTTTGTCTTCAAAGATGGATCCTAATCTAAACTCTATCCAGGCTTTCCCAAAATCCCACATATACACCTGCTCTTGTGTGAATTTGCTTATGTGAGAAAAGTTTTTTCCCTAATAGTATTCCTGGAGTAGTTTTCAAACCATGTTTGTTAACCTTTATGAATGTTTGTGATATGTACATGCAATGAGGAACCATGGGTCTATCCATTATGGGAAATTCAACCATGGCAGACCAGCTTCATTTAAAGACAGCTCGTCTACAACTACCATATTTCTCCTCTGAGATACAGTGACAACAAACCTGTTACGATGTATAATGTCTATTCAACCAGTGTGACAGTGAGATCAAAGATTTGCCTTGCACATCATGCACAGGTTTTCTCGGCAGATTAATTGATCTGTGTCAGGTTCCTTGAAGACAGAATGCTTGAAAAACCCTGATTTAAAGATCCAGGATTTCTGTACAGATACATATGGTGGCAACTAAGTTTGCCATCACATCTGTAAAAGCAATTTTAATAGTCTTGCATGCAGGCATGACATAAACTTGCACAACTTGAGCCCCACCAAGCCATGTAATGGAGACCCATCAGTGACTCTGTAAATGTCTGGGGTTTGTGATTGTCTGGGCAATATGTGGCAGGCAATATGTGGCAAGCAAGGTCCATTTGGCTTGACATCCCAAAAGCTGTGCATATGGAATCCCTTCATCCCTTGTTGCCTAGGGTTATTGAGCACTGGACTTGGTGTTCCATTTCACATACATTCCCACTGTCATGTTGAATCTGCTCAATGATAGCACTGCAGTTTTAAATTAGAATTGAGGTCACAGCTGAAAAATCAATTTAATACAAACTGTTGTTCAGTTTTTCCCAAGTTGGTGGGATTTCATTTCCAAATTCTTGCATATCTTCCCATGATCTCCAAGATGGTCCCACAATGTTTCAATATTACTGATTATGATATTGATGGTGGTGGTGGTGGTGAAGATGATGATGCCATTTTGTGACATATGTGTAAAGTTAGATGGTTCATCAATGAGCTAAGCCAATAATTTAGGAAGGAACTCATCAGTTACATTAGAGATTTAAATAGTTTGAAAGGATGGTGATATTCCTTGTCTGGCTCTTGATCCATCATTTCTTTTTTCTTTTTCTTTTTTTGAGCTTCTTATTTTCATATCCTATTTAATCAAATATTTGACATATAAGAGAATTATTCTCTTTTTCTTTTAGAAAAAAGAAGATAAATATCAGTCAACTTTAAAGATAGTCACCTAAGAAATCAAAAGTTCTTTTTGACTGAAATGTGAGTGCTACTGATTTAGAAGATCTGAAGGAAGATTATGCTTGATTTAACAATTCCGTATTAGCTTTCACAAGTGCCCAAATGAGTGCCAATTACAAATTAAAACAGTAAATTGGCAATTGAAAATGAGATTCAACCCTCTTACCGTATTCTGAAATCCTGTGACCCTTACTGTGCGAGTTTAACCCTATGTAGCTGATGACTGGAAAATCTCTCTCACCTTCTCAATGCAGCTTCAAAAGCCATATCAAGCTTTTTATTAAGAACCACCAAAATAAGGCCCCCAGAACTCTCCTCCAGGTTGGATGTTAAATACAAAACAGAAAACAAAAAAAGGAGAGGGAAAATATATTTTGGAGGCCCCTTTTTGGCATCCCAAAAGACGTCTGTAGGATGCTTAGCTGGCTTCAGTGGTCACGGGACATGGCTAGTTGATATCAGATTGCAGCTCTGGAATGCTGGGAAGAAGAAACAAAAAATGGAAGCATCAGAAAGGGCTGTGGCTCAGTGATAGAGCATCTACTTGGCATGCAAAAGGTCCCAGGTTCAATCCCCGGTATCTCCAGTCAAAAGATCTGGCAGTAGGTGATGTGAAGACCTCCACCTGCGACCTTGGACAGCCACTGCCAGTCTGAGTAGACAATACTGACTTTGATGGACCAAGGGTCTGATTCAGTATAAGGCAGTTCCATGTGTTCATATGCTCATCCCACTGAAAATATTTTCAAAATACTCTGACCTGGATAGCCCAGGCAGGCTTGATCTCATCAGATCTCAGAAGCTAAGCAGCAGGGCTCTTTTTGTAGCAGGAACTCCTTTGCATATTAGGCGACACACCCCTAATGGAGCCAATCCTCCAAGAGCTTACAGTAGCCCCTGTAAAAAGAGCTCTGTAAGCTCTTGGAGGACTGGCTACATTAGGGGTGTGTCGCCTAATATGCAAAGGAGTTCCTGCTACAAAAAGAGCCCTGCTAAGCAGTGTCAACTCTGGAAAGTACTTGGATGGGAGACCTCCTTGAAGTACCAGAGGTGGGAGGTGGGGGCAGGCTTTATTCAGCCACCTCTCTGAATATTCTCCAGGCCCCCACTAGGGGTCAGTTGCCACAGGTTGCCATGACTTCCAGGTGCACACACAAGTCAGTCACCAGAGGTCACCATGACTTCCAGGTGCACACACAATCACATATACAAAAATATACCAAAAGAAGAGAGATATATATATGCCTGCCTACCATTAATGTTCCTGCCTTCTCCTCAGTGGCCCAGTTAAATTGTGATATTAAAATGTGGAACCTTCCTGGGAGAGCAGGATAGATGGAACTAGCTGATGGTGGATGCAACAAAGCCACATCCCTGCTACCAATGAGAAATCTGTTCGTTATGGAGGATGGACAAAGAACTGGAGGATTCACAGAGGAGAAATGAAGAAGGTCTCTGGAAAGAGGAAGGCACCCTGGTGGCCACTGTATAAGAATAATCCCAGTGAGAGGAATGAGAGTCTCCTATAAGGAACTCCATCAGGGCCTTCATAATGGGACCTTACAACCACATGGAACTCCCTTTTTCTGGAGGTTTCTTTGAAGAACTAGATAGTTGGTCCCTGCCCTACACCAAAAGGAGAAGGCAATGGCTACCATGTCTTCCATCCTGTGCCCCATTAGCTCAAGGGAGTGGATGTGCATAGGGGGAACGTTAGCTCAAAAGGGTGGGCAACTTGTCTGTATGACATCACTCGTTGACTGCATTCTGATCCAGTGATGGGTTTTTTTTCAAGCCAGATGGGGCTCACTTTCTTCCACTCAAATCAAGCTTTCATCGCTTTGAATGGATCACACACAGTTAAGCAGCCTAATCATACATGAAATGTATTTCCATTAACATATGGCACAAGGAAGATATCACTTGTTCAAAACATAACCAAATAATTCTCTTGGCACCAACATTAGGCCACCCATGCACGGATCATCATGCATATGGAATAACTATGTGAACAGAAATTAGGTTGTTTTTCTTAAGTTGTCTTACATACAGCTAGTTTTGCAAATGTTAAATGGCTGAAAACAAACAGCTCATTGTATACAGAGTTAACCATTGGGACCTATTTTTAAAGCTTCAGATGGGGCCTATGCTCATTATTCAGTATTAAACATACTCAACATGGATTTCAGTAAAAAAAAAAAAAAGAACAAGAATTTGATTTCTTGGGAACTCTGTGAGATAGCAACAAATATTATTAATCATCCCACACATTTGGGTTTGCAGCTAGCCCAGGAGGTTAAAACTATGTAACATTTTCCCCCAAAACTTATAAGAACATAAGAGAAGCCAATGTTGAATCAGGCCAATGGCCCATCTAGTCCAACACTCTGTCACACAGTGGCCAAAATATACCAGGTGCCATCAGGAGGTCCAGCAGTGGGGCCAGAACACTAGAAGCCCTCCCACTGCTGCCCCCTCCAGCACCAAGAATAGAGTGCATCACCTGCCCCAGACTGAGAGTTCCCATCTATACCCTGTGGCTAATAGCCACTGGTGGACTTCTGCTCCATATGTTTATCTAATTCCCTCTTGAAACTGTCCATGCTTGCAGCTGCCACGACCTCCTGTGGCAGTGAATTCCATATGTTAATCACTCTTTGGGTGAAGAAGTATTTCCTTTTATCTGTTCTAACCCGACTGCTCAGCAATTTCATAGAGTGCCCATGAGTTCTTGTATTGTGAGAAAGGGAGAAAAGTACTTCTTTCTCAACCTGCCCAATCCCGTTCATAATCTTATAAACCTCGATCATGTCACCTCTCAGCCATCGTTTCTCCAAGCTAAAGAGCCCCAAGCATTTTAACCTTTCTTCATAGGGAAGGTGTTCCAACCCTTTTATCATTCTAGTTGCACTTCTCTGCACTTTTTCCAATGCTATAATATCCTTTTTGAGATGTGGTGACCAGAACTGTACACAGTATTCCAAATGAGGTCGCACGAATGATTTATACAGGGGCATGATGATACTGGCTGATTTGTTATCAATTCCCTTCCTAATAATCCCCAGCATAGCGTTGGCCTTCTTTATTGTAGCTACACATTGTCTAGACATTTTCAGCGAGTTATCCACTAGGACTCCAAGATCTCTCTCTTGGTCCATCTCTGCCAGATCAGACCCCATCAACGTGTATTTATATTTAGGATTTTTGGCTCCAATGTGCATCACTTTGCACTTGGCCACATTGAACCTCATTTGCCACGTTGACGCCCACTCACCCATCCTCAACAGATCCCTTTGGAGTGCCTCACAATCCTCCCTGGTTTTCACCACCCTGAACAACTTCGTGTCATCTGCAAATTTAGCCACATCACTGCTTACTCCCAATTCCAAATCGTTAATAAACAAGTTAAAAAGCATCGGACCGAGTACTGATCCCTGTGGTACCCCACTGCTTACCACCCTCCACTGAGAAAGTTTCCCATTTATACTCACTCTCTGTTTCCTATTTATAAGCCAGTTTTTGATCCACAAGAGGACTTGTCCTTTTATCCCATGACTATTGAGCTTACTTAGGAGCCTTTGATGAGGAACTGTATCAAAAGCTTTCCGGAAGTCAAGGTAAATAATATCTATTGGGTCCCCCTTGTCCACATGTTTGTTCACTCCCTCAAAAAACACTAACAGGTTAGTGAGACAAGATCTTCCCTTACAGAACCCATGCTGAGTCTGCCTCAATAGTTTTTGTTCATCAATGTGCCTACTAATTCTTTCCTTAATAACAGTTTCCACCAACTTACCCGGTATCGATGTCAGACTGACTGGCCTGTAATTTCCCGGATCTCCCCTGGAGCCCTTTTTAAAGATGGGAGTGACATTAGCTACCTTCCAGTCCTCAGGAATGGAGGCAGATTTTAAAGAAAGATTACATATTTTTGTAAGGAGATCCACAAGTTCACATTTGAGTTCTTTCAGAACTCTTGGATGAATGCCATCCGGGCCTGGTGATTTATTAGTTTTTAAATTGTCCATCAGTCGGAGGACTTCCTCTCTTGTTACCGCAATCTGATTCAGGTCTTTCAAACCCCCTCCCGAAATCAGTGCTTCTGGAGTGGGCAAGCACTTCTCCTCTTCCACAGTGAAGACAGAGGCAAAAAATGCATTCAGCTTCTCAGCCATTTCCCTATCATCCTTCACTACTCCTTTTACCCCTTGGTCATCCAAGGGCCCCACTGCCTCCCTGGCTGGCTTCCTACTTCTAATGTATTTGAAGAAAGTTTTATTGTTGGCCTTTATGTTTTTTGCAATATGCTCCTCATATTCCCTTTTTGCTTGCCTCATCACAGACTTGCATTTTGTTTGCCATAGTCTGTGTTCCCTTTATCAACCTCACTAAGACTAGCTTTCCACCACTTAAAGGAATCCTTCTTACCTTTTACAGCTTCCATTACTTTATTTGTTAACCATGCAGGCTTTTTTCTATACCTATTTGTACCTTTCCTAACCCGCGGTATATATTTTTTCTGAGCTTCTAGGATTGTCTTTTTAAATAGTCTCCAAGCTTCCCCAATGGTTTTGACCTTCTCCACTCTTCCTTTCAATTTCTTCCTCACATGTCCCCTCATACCAGAGAAGTTACCCCTTTTAAAGTTAAAAGTGGTTGTGTCAGTCTTTTTGGGCAACTCCCTATCTGTACAAATGTTAAACTCAATGACATTATGGTCACTGTTCCCAAGTGGTGCAATCACTTTTACATCTCTCACCAGGTCTTGGGTGTTACTTAGGACCAAATCCAGGATCGCCTCTCCCTTGGTAGGATCTGTGACCATCTGTTCCACAGCACAGTCATTGAGAGTGTCTAAGAACGCAATCTCTTTTTCCCGACTAGAACTCATATTGACCCAATCAATGTGTGGGTAGTTAAAGTCGCCTATTACAACACAGTTATTTCGTCTAGCCGCTATCTTTAATTCATTCATCATTTTATAATCCTCCTCTATCTTTTGATCTGGTGGGCGATAACAAACTCCCACTGTTAAGCCTCCTTTTGGACCTACTATTTCAACCCATAGCATTTCCAGAAGTGAATCCAGTTCTCTTACCCTCTCAATCTTACTGGATGGTATACCCACTCTGACATACAGAGCCACCCCACCTCCAACCCTTCCCCCCCTATCCTTCCGATATAATTTATAACCCGGAATCACCGTATCCCACTGATTTTCCTCATCCCACCAAGTTTCTGAAATACCCACAATGTCTATATTCCCCCCCCCAACACCAAGCATTCCAACTCCCCGATTTTACCTCGGAGACTTCTAGCATTTGTGTATAAACACTTATAGTTTCCCATGTTTGTTAAGCCCACAGCCTTCCTCTTGCTGCCTCGAGACCTTGCCAGGTAGTTCCTATCATTAGCCACAGTCTCAGTGGACAATTGTAATCCATTTCCTTGTACAAAAGTAATAGCTACCCCTTCATCTCTTTGAGATGAGCCATCCCGAACCAGAGACTTTTCATCTCCTGTTGGCTTTCCCCCATTATTCAGTTTAAAAACTGCTCTGCCACCTTTTTGATTTTGAGCGCCAGCAGCCTGGTTCCTTCTCGGGACAAGTGGAGACCGTCCCTTTTGTACAGCTCCCTCTTGTCCCAAAAAGCATCCCAGTGCCTAACAAACTTGAACCCTTCCCCCCTACACCACCGTCTCATCCACGCATTGAGACTTCTGATCTGTGCCTGTCTCTCCGGCCCTGCGCGTGGAACTGTTGGCTACTATGTGCATTTCATTGTACAGCAAAGAGGTCAGAAGTTCCATGTTAGTTCATATCCATCTTCTATTGGACTTGTTTGTGTGCTGTAGAAAAGAGTAAGAGTCTAGTAGCACCTTAAAGACTAACAAAATTTGTGGCTGGGTATGAGCTTTGGTGAGTCACTGCTCGTGTCTTCAGATACAGCTTTTTTGTGTGCCATTGAATTTAAGAACATCACTGGAAGATTGGGGTTAGACTCCTTGCCTTTCCTTTGTCCAAAAAAACCTCTATGGCTGTATATCGTGAGCAGTATAACAATTTAAAATTTCATTTTATTCCATATTGGGAACAAATATCAATAAAGCAAATGAAATATTGTATCTCCAGAGTACTGGGTGTCCAGATCAACCAAAACACAACAAAGTCATACACATATTTCTTCCAATAATATCTCTTTTATGTGGATGCAAGGTAAAATAAGGAGGTATGAGATTTTTTTCATCACACCTGTAGGAAGTTCTTAGTGAGAAACCCACACAGAAGCAACTGACAATTGTCTCTTAATTAGGGATGGGCACGAACCTCATCATGAACCTATTTTCATGATGAATACTGTCAACTTGTGGTTTGAGAACTGGAGGTTCATGACCATCCTTATCCATGACCCTCCCATCACCCTCCACATGATTTTAGAGGTTCGTGGGGTTCATGGTAGGAAGTGGGGGGAGCAAGAGGGATCGCTGAAATGGCTTGCATCCATTTCAGCCTGTTACAAGCCATTTCCACAATCCCTCACTCCAGCCTGCACTAGGAGAGGGATCACTGAAATGGTTTGCAAAATGCCTTGCATTTCCTTTAAATAGCTTTTGCAAGTGGGTACTGTGAACGACTGAAGTCCTATCTGTGAGTTCACACGGAAGTGGTGAACTCACAGCTTGGATTTCACTCATGCACCTGCTTGCAAAGCCATTCAAAGTTTAAATGGCTTTTGCAAGTGGGTTCCATGCAAGAGTGAAATCCCAGTGGTGAGTTCACCACTTCTGGGTGAACTCACCACTTGGACTTCACTCACACAAGGCACCCACTTGCAAAAGCCATTTAAAGGGAATGTTCCCTTTAAATGGCTTTTTCAAGATTCCCCCCCCCCTTCTGCTGGCCTCAAGGAGCCACCACCACCAGAAAGGAGCCACAAACTGGTTTATTAGCCAGGAAGGTTCATGGAGGTTCATGATTCATGAGACCCCAATGAATACTGAACCTCCATTTTCCAGGTTCATGCCCATCCCTAGTCTTAACTACTGGTGTAGTTACAGAAGCCAGGGTTCAGTATATTTATTTATTTATTGCCCACCTTTCTCATGGAAGCTTATGTAGTACTATTTGAGTCCAGTAGCACCTTGGACAACTTCAAGATTTTGGGGGTATAGGCTTTCAAGAGCCCAGGCTCCTTTCATCATAACTAACCTCTGAAACTACAGAGTACTGGAAGAGAAAAAACAACAACAATGTAATCACACAGTATAGGATATCCAACAAAGAATGCAAAGTCAAATGACAATGTGAACAACAAACAGCCCAGCTGGGGATAGGGCAAGCAATGTAGAATGCGGTATCACCAAAATATAAGGCAGTGTGGTACCCTTTCTCCATTCCCATATGAGGGCACCCTTCTGAACTGTTCTGTCCCGCTACAGTTCTATTCCATTCCAAGAATGCCTTTTTGAACATTTCTGACCCTTGTCCGATCCATAATAATCAACAATAACATTGATGTTCCACAGTGCCGTAAATCTACCCATCCGCACCCCCCCCCCCAAACAGTTTTGCTAGGGTGGACAAAAGAGTTATTTGAAAGTTGAAAGGAAGTGAAAAGTAGTACACTGTATATGGAAACTTGTAGTTTCTGCCTAGGAAAGAGTCCCAAGCGTGTGTCCCTCTCCTAGAAACTGCCAAGGGAAATAGTACAACATAAGGGAAGTTCTGTGGCTTGTGAATCAACAGTCACCACACACATCCCAGGGAAGATCCTTAGATGACAGATACAATGCCTGGTAATTTCATCCTAAGTGGATGGGAAATAATAAAAAAAAATTACAGATGGAAATGTGTTTCTCAAAACTAGAAGAAACAGAAAAGTGAATATAGCAAGAGTAGCATTAAGATAAATTCTCTTAATTCCTCTTAACACCATTTCTTCCTGAAATCCAGTGATCCATTTCTTTTCCTCTGTTTAGGAAATTGGAGTGAGTGTTACATAAATTCTGATTTGATCAAAGAGAAATCTGAGGAGACAAGGGACAGGAAGGGAGATGCTGCAAAGTTTCAGAAATTCACTCTGTTGATGCTCAGATGCAGGGAATGTCTTCTCAAACTTTCCTGTGCTCTTGCTAGGGCACCACCCTGGCATGTAGCATAAAACAACTGCAAAGGTGCAATGATTTCACTTCAAAGAGAAATTCCTCTTTTGAAAGAGAAAGAGAAAAGAATAAGAGGAATGGCAATATCTAAAAATGTGTGTTTTGGAAAGAAGATATTCCTATCCCCAGATAGCAATGTGGAACAAAAGATGATGAAGAGGTATGCTGACAATAATAAAGAATAAAGTATTTTTAAAAAATGAGAAAAGGGGGGTGGACTCAACCCAAGATATGGCTGTGATATATGAGGGTCAAGCTAACAAAATAAGTTGTTATAAAAATACAAATATTTATTATGGTGTACACATTAGTAAAAGATAAATAGGTTAAAAGAAATGGTCCAAATATCAGATTGTTAAAACTTTTTACACACAGAGCTGAAAGAAAAAAGCCAAATTATTACATATCAAATGCACATATAAATACACAATTAGAGCAGCACAGGATATCTGTTACTTCATGGAGGTATATTGTTTTATAGATCTCTTTCTCTAGCTCCATCATTTGTAACACAGTAGATCTCAACAAACGTAGATAAGGATTTGGTTCAGTATAGGTACAATATGAAATTCTGTCATATTTTGTGAGGTAAATTTCATTTATTTTCATTCCATTGTGCCCCCTCCCAAATAATCTACTGTGCCCCCTCCCAAATAATCTATTTGACACCATCTTGGTTTAATTTAAGAGTAACAGCATTGAGCATTTTATGTAATTTCTTGGTAATTTATTCTGTTTCATTCTGGTTATCTGGTTTTATGGCATTGGCACATGGTGCCCCTTTGTTAGCTGCCCTGAGCCCACTTGCGGGGAGGGTGGGGTAGGACTCTAAATAAATAAATAAATAATTTCCTCATATATTGATGACAGTTGAGCTTTCCTGGACTTGATTTAGAACATGTTCTCCAAAAAAACAAAGACCCAGAAACCCTGAGAACTTAAGAATCTATCTGAACTTTGGAGGCATTTTAGGATTACCAACAGGCCTGGTGAAAAATGCCCCGCCCTTTATTAGAGGCTTGATTGGCTGTTATTTACCAGGTGATGATATTTTCCTGCACGCCATGAAAAGCTTCATCCGCCCATTTCTATGTAGTCAGCCTCTCTTAAAGAAACAAGGCATTTTTTTATCCAGGCCTGTTGGCAGACCTCCTTAACTGAGAAAACTTACTCTGAACTCCCAAATTCAGTTCAGCTGCATCTGACACTACTTGTGCTCATCAAAAATCACCAGAGATTAACAATGAGAGAAAATATGGCTTTTAGTGAAATACTGGGAATTCTCACTTGACCAAAAAGAATAATCTATCCCACAATGAAACAGATCCAGTATATTTCTGTTTGGGGAATAACTGCCTCAGATCAAGAATACATGTGTGCTGAGGAACCCACCCCATTCCTGAAGACAAAAACTTGAAACCATTTCAAATATTTATTAAGCACAGGAATTAATGTGTGTTTTCTGGGATTAGACGGTACAATTTATCCCTTCTTTGTGAGGTCAAAATTACATTTCCTGGATATGTGTCAAAAATAGGTAACCACAACAGCCCTAAATGTGATCAGAGCAAGTGTAGTGTAATTTGTCAGGCTGAGAGATCCAAGTTCTAGTACATTCTCTGCTGTGTAACTGAACATGTTGCTTTAGGCCAATCATTATTTCCACCTAACTTATGCTGCTCAAATCTATCCCCATGCCTGGTCTGGCACACAGAGAGGGCGCAAACCCTTCAAACACAAGGTCATGGGTGAGAAAGGATCTATGAATTAATCAACTGAGCTATTGGGAATAGCTGACACTGCTATCTGGGAGTAGGTTCTAAGTCTGTCAGATCAGGCAGGATCAAAATCAAGGGATAGAAACAGGTACACTTTACCAGAGCCTGACAGGAGGGGAGGATGGGGCAGGGCAGCCTAGTCATTCCACTTTAGGGCATTTCAGAACAAAATAGAAGCATCCATTCCATAACACATGAAATCATGAGTTATGGTGGAGTGGTTAGAGTGTTAGACTAGGATCTAGGTTTGAACCTCCAGTCTGCCATGGAAGTGCATTGGGCTAAACATTCTCTCTCAGTCTAACCTACCTCACAGGATTGTTGTGGAATTAAAATGGAGGAAGAGGAGAAAAATGGAGAATAAATAAATAAATAAATAAATGTATATGGTGGGATGGGTTGTGTGTACTACAAGTTCATATTTGGAACAATAGGCATGGTACATGCCTACTGAAGTCTGATATTGCTTCCCTTGCAACTTTAAAACCTCTGAACTGACTCCTGCTTTCATTCTAAAACATCTAAGGTCTCTCTAGACAATCACTTGACAAATGAGCCCTTGGATTGTAACTCTTCAGACTGCCAGAGCTGGATTTCATGTAGTTAATTATAGTTAGTCCTCATATTCCCTAAAATGTTCAAAGTTCAAAGGCAGCTTTCTTCACCTGTCCCAACAAATCTAGAATTGATTCAGCTTCCTTCCAACTAAACAGCCATGTTATTTTGTTGTTTTGTTTTTGCTCAGCCTACAGAGTATCTCTAATGGGAATCGGTCAAATGCAGCCCTGCAGGTGTTTATCCCATTAGCGACACAAAATCATTCCATTTTCTCAAGGGATGATTTGCTTCGTTTCCTCTTTCCTTTCTTGTGTCCGAGTGGCTGACTGCTGGTCGAGATTACACCGTTAAAGTTCAATGAGAGCAGGAGGGGCAGCCATAAAGGAGAGAGAATAGACTTAAAATTTTTAAAAGATATAATTTTGGGGGTCTTTTTTGCCTATAATTAATTCCATTTGTTATGGGACTGGGAACTTTTTTGTGAAACCCACCAGAGTGGGCTGTCCTTTGTGTTTGTCCATAAGAGGGTTGGAGTGAGTAAAGAGGATGGGGTGAACAACTAAAACTCAAGTGGACTGTGAAAGGGGCGTTGGATTTTCCCAGGCCCAGCTGAATCTATTCTTTTACACAGCAGTGTGACGTTTCCTCGTCTCCAGAAGTTTAACTTCTCAAGGGAAATTGTATCACGTGGCCAACCGTTTATAAGCTGAAAATGGAAAGTAGTCAGATTTTGACTATGTTAATCAAAGGGATGTGCAACAAGTTTACAACGCACAAGCAGACAGGATCTGGAGAGGGAGAAGATGGCAATACAAATGTCTCCAGAAATTTGCTTTTAGGATGCACAATATCTTGGCAATGATGGCAAATAAATAGAAAGAAAGAAAGAAAGAAAGAAAGAAAGAAAGAAAGAAAGAAAGAAAGAAAGAAAGAAAGAAAGAAAGAAAGAAAGAAAGAAAGAAAGAAAGAAAGAAAGAAAGAAAGAAAGAAAGAAAGAAAGAAAGAAAGAAAGAAAGAAAGAAAGACCTTGTCATAGAACACAAACATCTACACAAAAAGTAAAGTTTTAGAGATTGCATTTACAGCATGCTAAAATGAGTATTATATCAACTGATCCCTGGTATGGCGACTGTTGCTTGTGCTTTCTGGCCAATGATGCTATTCGCAGATTTCAGTTTATGTGAGCAAATGGTACACATACAACTCTGAACTCATCCAATGGGATCCCATCTAAAAGTTCTATGCAGAGAAAACTTCCATGCATGGATCTGCAGCTCCCCCTCATCCTTCCTTCTATTGCAGCCCCACAAGCCCCCTGAAATAAGGGGGGAGTTGGAGGGCTAGCAAAGGAGGCGGGATTGATAATAATTATCCTCACCCTTTGTACATGCAGATCTTTTCAACAGAATCAAACCCTATGACTTTAGCATGTTGCTGAAAGTCTTGCGAAGTCACACTCATAGTATGTTAAAAGTTAAAGAACATAGAGGTCTGCCTGAACCATTAGGTTACATATAACCATTGTCAGTCTAGGAACAGGCAGTAAGAAGTAATTGGTAGCCATAGAAGTGGTGGTGGTGGTGGTGATGGTGGTGATGATGATGATGATGATGAAGAGGAGGAGGAGGGGGAGGGGGAGGAGGAGGAGGAGGATCCCCGCCCTTCACTCAGTGTCTCAGAGTGGCTTACAATCTCCTTTCCTTTCCCCTCCCCACAGCAGACACCCTGTGACGTAGGTGGGGCAAAGAGAGCTCTTTCGTGGACTGCTCTTGAGAGACCAGATCTGAGCGAACCTGTGACTGACCCAAGGCCATGCATGACGAGGAGTGAGGAATCAAACCTGGTTCTCCCAGATTAGAGTCCACACTCTTAACCACTACACCAAACAGTCATGAGAATCAATCCATAGAATGGAACTTGGTATGGGGCTAGTTCAACATCTCAGTGATCCAAATGGCTGCTTCGGATTCTACAACCCACTGAAGATGCAGACATGCCACTGATGCTCATCTTATTCCTTGTTTGTGTCAGCACAGGAGGAGGAGGAGGAGGGAATACTTTGAGTTGACATGGTTTACTTAAGACAAATAACATGAGATAATAAACTGATGTGGACAGCCATTTGTAGCAACCCTAATAACCCTGACTAGCTGAATCTCATCAAAGTTTGGAAGCTAAGCAGGGTTGGTACTTGGATGGGCGGCCATCAAGGAAGACTGGCAGGGCTATGGCCTCTGCTCAACTGTTGCCTGACAGCCCCCATGAGGTGGAACTTTGTAAGCTGTGACTTGATTATTTGCTTTACCTAGACAGGCATTTAACTGAGAGTCAGAGTCAGAGTGGTGGATATCCATCCAGAGTCATGGATAAAATATGGGTCTTTGAATGGATACATCGGGAGACATCACTAGGCCATGAAGGTAAGCAGGTGGCCTTGGTTGTTGTTGTTCAGTCATGCAGTCGAGTCCAACTCTTTGCAGCCCCATGGACCACATTACTCCTGTCTTCTGCTGTCCTCCAGAGTTCACTTAATTTTATGTTTGTTGCATCATTAACACGGTCTAACCATCTCATCCTTTGCCATCCCCTTATTCTTTTACCTTCAATATTTCCCAGCATCAGGATCTTCTCCAGTGAGTGCTCCCTTCTCATTTGGTGGTCAAAGTACTTGAGCTTCAGCTTCAGTATCTGGCCTTCCAGGGAACAGTCAGGGTTGATTTCTTTTAGGATTGACATATTTGATCTCCTTGCAGTCCAAGGAATTCTCAAGGGTCTTCTCTAGCATCATAATTCGAAAGCATCTATTCTTTGGTGCTCGACCTTCCTTATGGTCCAACTCTAGCAGCCATACATTACTACTGGAAATACCATCACTTTGACTATATGAACTTTTGCTGGCAGGGTGATGTCTCTGCTTTTTATTCTGCTGTCTGGGTTTGTCATAGGTTTCCTCCCAAGGAGTAGGCACCTTTTAATTTCATGGCTGCACTACTTCCTTTTTCTCAGCTTAACCCTGCCTTGCTGGGTTGTTGTAAAGATGAAAAAGGGTGGACTATCTACACTGCCTTAACTTATTTGGAGGAAGAGTGCATTAAAGTGCGGTGAGATTATTCCCCGAGATTCCAAATATTTAGTACACTAACATTTTTTTCTTCTTCATCTTATCCATTCTAGCACCTATAAATAAATAGGACAGTACAGCGCAATAAAGGAGAACAAAATTCTTAAAAATACAGATACATAATTTTTGTTTTGGATCCTCACCTTAAATACATTTGCTTGAACCCAGAGATCTGCAAGTCAGTGTGGTGTAGTGTTTAAACTGTTGGAACTAGGATCTGGGAAACCCAGGTTCCAAACCCCCCCCCCCATTCTGCCATGGAAGCTTGCTGGATGATCTTAAGTTCATCCTAATCTACCTCACAGGTTGGTCGTGAGGATAAAATGGAGGACAGGAGAATGATGTAAGCTGCCTTGGGTCCCCATTGGGGAGAGAAGTGGGTATAAATGAAGTAAACATAATAAATAAATATATAAGCAGCATTCTGCCTCTTTCTTCTTGCTGTAGTCTCTTGCATCCTGGAAAACTGCTCCTGATGGATGTGAGAATCTCCAGGGTTATGTGGGACATATGGTTGCCAACCTTCAGGTGGCACCTGGAGATCCCCTGCTATTGCAATTGATCTCCAGACAAGCAAGAACAGTTCCCCTGGAGAAAATGGCTGCTTTAGAGAGTGGGCTCTATGACATTATATCTTGTTGAGGTCCCTCTCCTCCCCGAAATCCACCTCCCTGGACTCTACCCCCAAAACCTCCAGGTATTTCCCAGCCCAGAGCTGAAAGCCCTTGTGGGTCATGATGTGGAAGGCTCGAGCTACAGGAGAGAAAAGTGTGAGCAGATCTGGGAAAGTCTAGGAAGCAGGACCCTCTGCCCCCCGTTTAACATGTGAAATTCTGCTTCTCTGGAGGCAAACTATTAACTGAAGAGTGCTTGGAGTGTGAGCTCCCTGTATTCAGTCCTTCCTTTCAATGGGAGAGTTACACACATGCTGAAATCTCTCCAGTGCAGGTGAATGGGTGTAAAAAGCACTGAACTGATAGAATCATAAAATCATTGAACCACAGAGTTGGAAAGGGCCATACAGGCCATCTAGTCCAACCCTCTGCTCATTGCAGGATCAGCATAGAGCAGAGGTGTCGAACTCATTTGTTACAAGGGCCGGATCTTACATAAATGTCACTTTGTTGGGCTGGGCCATTCATGCCATAAAACCTAATGCCAGGTACCAGAGATAGAAACTGTATAAAGGACAGCAGCTTGTAAGCTCTGAGTTGGTGTATCCTCACTGCAAGGCCCCATGGGCTGGGAGGGGAATGCAAAGGGAAACCCACATGGGTAGACTGGAGACCCAGTGGTACAGCACTGGGAAGATGCTCCCATGATGCTTGACGGCTGCAGACGAGGTTGTTCCACCATGCTGAAGCCACAATTGGAGTGGCTCCACCCACTCCCCTCCCCAAGCAGTTTCCTGTTCCCTTCCTCGCACTAGTTGCTCGTGGGCCACATAAAAGCCCTAGATGGGCCGGTTCCAGCCCCCAGGCTTTATGTTCAACACCCCTGGCCTAGAGCATCCCTGACAAGTGTTCGTCCAGCCATTGCTTAAAGACTGCCGGTAAGGGGGAGCTCACCACTTCCTTAGGCAGCGGATTCCACTGTTGCACAACTCTTACTGTAAAAATGTTTTTTTCCTAATATCCATCTGGTATCTTCCCACCCTTAATTTAAACCCATTATTGCCAGACCTGTCCTCTGCTGCCAACAGAAACAGCTCCCCGCCCTCCTCTAAGTGACAGCCCTTCAAATACTTAAAGAGAGCAATCATGCCCCCCAACCTCCTCTTCTCCAAACTTAATACTTAAATAATAACTATTAAGGATTACTTAAGTGGTATCATGTTTAGAGATTTGTTCTGCGACCATACCAGCATTACTGAACACCCCCTCAAAGAGACAGCTCAAGTTTTAACCCTCGCGTCACAGAACCACGGTTATTTATTTGATGAATCCCACTGATGGATCGACAGGTGCTTTCAAACCAAATGTCAGACCTCCAGTTTACTACACTGGGGCTATTCATCTTTCATCCAGATGTCCAAATCCTATGTCTGGATGCTCACTTCTATATATTTTCTTTGGAAACAAAGACTTTAGTTAAGTGCACTTGGATCACTGAATCTCATGATCTTCAGTGGTCTACCAGTAAGAATATGTTTTGGATCTAATCCAAAAATGTACATAGAGCATATTTTCTTAACAAAGCAGGCTCACCTACATTGAGAGCTCAGAGAAAGTTCACTTGCAATGCACCGTGTATTTGTTGCTTCCCCAGGAAAACACCTGATGTGCTTTTCTTAATTAAGCAAGACATTTTGTAAGGGAAGAAAGTATCCTGTTTCATAGTGTCTGACACAGTAGATATTTATGGAAGAGGTCCTGTTGTTATGTTGAAGCAGAACTATATGCAGGAAGTTTGTCATAGTGCCAAACCAAAAAAAATCTCTAAACAGTAACCAGCATGAGAAGAAGAAAAAAGCTTCATTATTAGCCTGAATCTGGAATACATCTATGTCATAGACATAAAATGTGTCTGATAAAACATAAAAATATGGCATAAAATTGTTTCCTTTACCCAGGAAAGCCATAGAACAGGAACCAGAAACAGAAAATTCCCAGAATGGGAGGGTCAAATGTCGGAAATGGGACATATACTTCAACAATGCTCCCGCTAAGATGTGGAGTCTTGTGAGCAAGAATTCTACTTTGTGAGCTACTGGCACTAAAGTTGTGAGTGAGCAATCTGGCTAGTGCATAAATTAGTTTGCTCTGGAGCCATCCTTCCTGAGCTAAGACAAAAATGTGTGAGTCAGAGGCTAAAAAAACCTGTGAGCTAGCTCACACTAACTCAGCTTAGAGGGAACACTGCACTTCAAATACAGAAAACATGAATTCGCTCACTGACATCTCCAACTAAAAGGATCTCAGAGACCATAGGATTGAAAAAGGCTTCTGACCATGATCTTGGAAAAGATCAGCAAGTTCAGGGATCGATGGGTCAGTGGTCTGACCTAAGAAAAGGTACATTCATGCTCACCAAACAACTATTCCCAGACTCTTTGGAGGAAGCCAGGACAGGTTGCAACTAGAGGGAAGAGGTTATATCACCATTGCCAAATGGTTGAAATATTTGTTCCATGTGGTTCCACTTCGCCTAGAAATGGCAATATCTAAAAGTCTTTTTCTGAGTGTACTTGACAAAAAAAACATGGAAGATCAGCCTCAATGACGAATGAAGTACAGTGCTGGTATTGGTCGTGACACGTACTTGGGTGGATGCAGGGCTATTTTTGGGCAGGAACGCACAGAAAAGGGGTTCCGGCTGGCTCCTGAGTTGGCCATGCCCAGCAGAAACTCATTAGCATAATAGGCCACACCCAACAGCAGAAACTCATTAGGATTGGCTGCATTAGGGGTGTGTGGCCTAACATGCAAAGGAGTTCCTGCTACAAAAAAAGCCCTGGGTTTTGACAACAAACAAGGCAAACAGAATAAGAAGCAAAAGGTGGGTGTGGCTAGATGACCACACTTCTGGTAACATGGGGGTGTGGTGTAATATGCTAATGAGCTGTGCTGTCAGGGTGTGGCCTAAAATGCTAATAAGTTTCTAATGTTGGGTGTGACCTATTATGCTAATGAGTTCTTGCTGGGCTTTTTTCTACAAATAAAGCCCTGGGTGGATGTATGCAGTAAGGATGCCCTGACCTGCATGGCCCAGGCTAGCCTGATCTCATCAGATCTCAGAAGATAAGCAATGTGAAGCCTGGTTGGTACTTGGGTGGGTGACCACCAAGGAAGCCCAGGATTGCTATGTAATGGCAGCCAATGGTAAAACTTCTTAGAACATCGCTTGGCTAGAAAACATGATGGGGTTGCCATGATTCAGCTGTGTCTAGGCAGCACTTTCCACCACCATGCATTCAGTATCCTTGATACAGTAGTGCTGCTCTGGGAGGAGCTTTCTAACATGACCATATTTGAACTGGTCCATCTATTCTTTTCAGCAGCTGGTCTTTCTGGGCGCATGCTGAACCCTGCCCAGGGTATCACTGTGGTTGTCCCTTGCACTGGCCTGGCTATGTGAGCCAAAGAGGGAATTCAAGGGATGGGACAATATATAATGGGCGCTTTCACACATGCAGTTTCAATCCACTTCAGCAACTGTTTGCAGGTGGATTTTGCCATTTCACACCGTGAAATCCAGTTGCAAAGGGGACTGAAAGTGGACTGAAAGTCTGCTATTTAGTGTGTGTGAAAGTGCCTACATGTTTCATTGTGTGCCACTGGCACTGCTGCTATAGATCGGTTCTACCTCTCCATCATATAAGCCTATGATTACCATCAGAACTATAACAAGGGCATGTTTTGTTTTTCAATCACCTTTCCCCTCTCATATTTTTCTTCCTATCTGTATACTGATTTCCAGTCAATTCATTTCTACATTACCTAATGTTCTGACATTGAAAGAGATATAGCCAGGCAGGAACCGACCAGGCTCTGTGGTCTGCTTCAGGGTATATAAAGGGCTGCACTTGTGTATGGGGTGTGATTCCCAGCCCTCATGGCTTTTCTTACTTAAAAATATCCACAGCTAATACTGGCTGCAAGAATCAAAATTCAGTATGCAGCCTTACTATTGCTAAAGGGGGGGGCAACAGCATCTGTATGAAATCTCCCCCGAGAAATCCTGGATCTTCTGGATAGCTCCAAAGTAATCATTCTGTTCTTTACAAATCCTGCATCTTTCCCTTTTGCAGGTAACTGTGTTCCCGATGAAACTATAGAAGAAGAAGAAAAAAACATTCCTGCAGATGAGGTGGGAAGGGGGGGAAGGCTAACGTGAACGTGTTGAAAGAGCGCTGCTTTCCTTTCCCAGAAACTCCAAAACTCCATAAAGAATGCTCTCTGTGGCTTCCCCCTCCATTTACTTCAGAGTTCAGAGCCTGAATTAGTGGACTTAACTCCTGCATTTCTGAACTAAAGGAGATTTCAATCTGATTAGCTTGACTTTCTTCCAAATCTCTTTGTTCTTCTCCATCTTTCATTGAAAGAGCAAAGAAAGAAACACAAGGGGGTGGGGAGGAAGGGAGAAAAAAACAACAACCCTCCATGAATGGGTAATCTATTGCTTCAAAATTGTCCATTTTCTCAAGTACTTAACCCATGAAGTGACACAGAATAAGACAGAAAAGGAAAGACTTTTTTTTTTTCAGGAGGGGGACCTACAATTGTGCTTAATGAAGGCCAGAGGTTGCACTACGCTTGCTGGTGGTCCTTTAGTTATGAATGACAGAAAATGGGCTAAATGCTTAGGTTAAGTCTACAAAACAGTCATGTGTTTATTTTTCAAAGACACATTATGTGCCTCTAACCAAAAGAAAGCCATGGGAGGGATGGGGCAGCCTGTTAAACACAGAGCTCCTTTGCCCATTGTGGAAGGCCAGGGAAGGGTCAGCCACCTGTATGTCAATCGTCCCAGCTTCTCCCATTCCATCCTCCGCAGGTGGTAAACTTGGGATCGGAGGGATAGGAGGAAACAGAGAGAAAATAGATTATCCCCTGAAAGGGGGCAGAAAAGGACAACTTTCTTATGGGACAAAAAGGGTCAAGAAGTAGAACAAGTGTTTGGGATTATTATTTTTTTTTAAAAAAAGGTTGATCAATATGAGGCATGAAATAATTTTATGAAATTATGACTTGTGTAGAAGGAATGGTTAAGGAGAGGGAAAAAACACTGTCGTAATACTAGATGCTGGATCGGGGTCACTCCATGAAATGTATTGGCTGTAGATTCAGGATAGTGAAAAGGAAATATTCCTTCACATAGCACGTAATTGGCACGAGGGATTTACAGACATTAGATGTGGGAATGGCCACCGACATCAGTTTTAGACTCCTTCATGGAGGAAGACGTCAACAAACAGCAGTCAGCTATTCTTACTGAATGTAAACTTTCATATTGAGAGACGACACACTTCTGAATACCAAATCTGTGACATTTTTATCTTGTCCTCCTTCCAAATACCTCAGAAGGTAATAAATAGCCCTTCTCTCCTCAACTGTATCCTCAAAGCAACCCTGTGAGGTAGTTTAGGCAGAGAGAGAGCCTATCTCAAGGTCACCCAATGATCTTTGGGGCTGAAACCGGATTTGAGCCTCAGCTGCTAGGCTGATATTCTATATGCTACTCCATGCTCAAAACAGTGGGGGAGGGAGAAGCATTGCTATTATGACCTCTTTTCAGATTTCAAATGCTATCTGTTTGTCTGTTGTTGTGGGAAAATGCTAAATTAGGTCTGCTTCTGGTTTGATCTGGGTGGGAAGCTGCTAAGGGAAGTGAATCTTTGAATAAGTAAGATATATCTGTGACTAAATAACTTTTTTTGTTTATTTACTTCATTCACGTCCTGCCTTTCTCTCCAAAAGGGGACCCAAAGTGGCTTACATCAGTTTCCTCTTCTCTTTTTTATCCTCACAACAATTTTATCCTCACAACAACCCTGTGAGGTTTGTTAGGCTGAAAGTGTGTGACTAGCCCAAAGTCACCCAGCAAGTTTCTATGGCAGAGTGTGAATTTGAACCTGGGTCTCTCAGATCCTGCCTGATACTCTAACCACTACACCACACTGGCTCTATTATACAGTTCAATATATGGTCTGGATGCTTTAAACACAGGCTTTAGATGTCGAGTATATATATTTAGAGTGGATATGAAGTTCTCCTACTTGAAATTGTTGTAAAAGAGTATATGGGTTAGGGAACAGCTGGTAAAGGAAGGGTGAGATGAGTAGCCCTGAAACCAGCTAGGGAGACCCTTTGTAGAATCTTGGTGGGAGTAGAAGCAGCAGCGAGAGCTGAGGAAGGACAGTTGAGGAAACAGGAAGGACAGTTGAGGAAACAGAAAGGACAGCTGAGGAAACAACAGGTTGTTTACTGGTTAGGTGGAAGGAGAATTTGTTAAAAGGTTTAGAGAATCAGTCTCAGAAAAGTTTACTGCTGAAAGGTATTATTGAGCCGAAACATCTACAGTTGATATTTTGTGACATGCTAGGCTATCGAGATGTAGTACAATCAGTCTAAGAGACGTATGTATGAAGAAGGTTTTGTCTTCTGAATCACTCCACTTGCACACTTTAATAAAACAGAGTTTTAATGGGGATATAGGTTTTATTTTTTTTTTGTTCCATAATGAAATGTTTCTTTTAAAAGAAGGCAGTGTTCACACACGTGAGGTAATGTGGGGGGGGGTGGAGCAAGGCTATCTGCTCCGGAGTAATTTGACCCGCAGTTGCGTGATCACACAGTCCCTGGGAGCTGCGGGGGCAGCCCACCACTGCATGATCAGACGCAAACCACAGGTGAATCGGGGTGGTTTTTTTGCCATGTGTTTTTGGTGCACTTCAATGGGGGATCGATGATCCGCATCTCCTCATTGAGTGCTCCCCAGTATGTGTCTGATGATGCACATACTGAAACGGGGAAAAAACACAATGGCATGGAGTTGGTATGGCCCAATCAGATCATCCCAATGCCATGAGAGCGCGCTGGTGCGATCACACAGGGAAAGTCCATTCCTGGCCCATAGCAAACCCATTTGCTACCAGATTTTCCCTAGTGTTTTTTTTTTTACTCTGCTTCTATGGCGGAGCAAAACGGACTGCCCACGTGTGTGGGATGCTTCCCAGATGTTCTCGTGTGATCACGACCTTAAAATCTGCCCGGCATTTGTGCCTATGGTGCGGCTAATTCTGTGTGTGATTGCAGCCTAAGAGTATCTTATTAACCTCCCATACCTATTACTCACATATCAATAAATCATGAAGAAAGTGTCCATAAACTAGGACATCACAATAAGCTTTTGTGTGAGTATTGCACACTCTGACTCATGGTTGCTGAAACTGAAGTAACAGCAGGGGGTAGGGGTTTAGTGAAGCACCCTTCCTGGATCCGTTACCTAAGCAAAATTGGAAGTAATGGAGAGAAGCACTTCTGGACTGTAGCACCACATATGGTAGAAGTACCAGTAGGAGACGGCCATTTCATCATATATCTGTATTCAAGTTCCTTTTAAGACAGCACTGGAAGAGCAATATGTCTTGCTTTCTCCAGATGCCTAACAAATCAGAGTTCCAGAAGTGCTGAAAGTCCTAGAAGAGCTGTATCTGTGTTAATCATATTCCAGGTTTCCTCCATTCCAGGGCAACAAATGACCTCACATATTGGCCAGTCTTATTTAGCAGAACTACCAAGACATTTCTCCCAAAATAAATTTTTGTGTGGATTTCAGTGGCCCTGTTAAGTTCCTAGTTTGATCGATGCACACTTATCTAGGAATGCTCCAACCTGCAGCAGCATCTCGCCATCCGTTCGCCAGTTACAGACACTGATCCAATTTTTTGTTGATTGGTTTGGCTGTTCACAAACACTGTGCAGCTGCAAAGGTGTTGAACAGCCATTTAATGGATGTCCTGAGTTTTGGTGAACAGGAGATTGCAGCTGTCAAAAGTAGTACATCTATCTGTCAGGCATGTTCACTATGAAGTTTGCAGTATCTCTAATTTTAACTAACCATAAGCAGTGGAAGGTTCCATGTTTGGACTGTCACACTATTGGAGACTGAAAGGCAGGATGACTTAATTAGAGCTCCAATTTTTTGGCCCCAGAGAACATTAGATACATTCTAACTCCAGCTCCTTATTTTTCCTTATCTCCTTATCTTTCTTTGCTAGACATTCCCCCCCATCCAAGGGCGTGATCCATGGCCAGACAGAATATTCTCCCCTCTGTGATAGTGGAAGGTGAGTAAAAAGATTCTGATAGAGAGAGACTGCCCTTGTGGAGCAGGAGAGGCTGAGACAAACGAGCATGTAATGCTGCACTGCCAATTTGATCACAGAATTTGAGCTAAGACTATTATACCTTTATTTGGAAGGTTTCCTTTCCTTCACATGCAGCTGCTGGTGTGACCTTGGGTCAGTCACAAGTTCTTTCAGAGCTGTTCTCACAGGAGTAGTTCTCAAAAGAGGTCTCTCAGCCCCATCTACCTCACAGGGTGTCTGTTGTGGGGAGGGGAAGGGAAAGGAGATTGTAAGCCACTTTGAGACTCCAAGTGCAGGGTGAGGTATAAATTCTCCTCCTCCTCTTCTTCCTCTTTCTTCTTCCTCTTCCTCCCCCTCCTCTTCTTCTTCTTTTGCATTTTGTATGGTTACCTCCTTTTCCTCTTGACCTTTAATAATATTATCATATGGCCTACAAAATGACCATTTGGGTTTTCTTTTTTGCAGAACAGTGCTGGGCTAGGATTTGGGAGGCTCAGGTTCAAATTTTCTACTCTGCTATGGAAGTTCCCTGAGAGACCGGTCACTCTCTGCCAGCCAAACCTACCCGAAAGGATTGTTGTGAGGATAAAATGAAGGAGGGGAGAATGATGTTGCAATACTCTTTGGTACCCCATTGGGGAGAAAACCAGGGTATAAATATATAAATGAACACCAGTCGGAGATGAGGCATGACTGTCACTGCATGGGTAAATCAGCCACAAGCAATTAATCCTATCATATAGAAATTTACAGTACAGTCTAATCTAAACTCATTGAAACAAACTGATTTAGCCTGGGAATAACTTTAGGTAGGTTTGCACTATTAACCACCAGAATTAAATACAACATTTTACAATGTTCTGATGTTCTTATAAGATTCATCATTGGTTGAGTCATAATGTGATAAGAAATTAGAAAGTACAAATGAATATGTGAATCAACTCATAATCATTTCAGAAATGTCCCACATTCTTATGTAGGCCAAGGGTTGCCTTAAGGTCATTTCCAGAAACTCAGAAAATTCCCAAATTCACATTTATCTGTGGCTATAAAATACAGATACACATAACATATTGTGGGTCTTGTATGTATTTTAATTAAGAAGAGCCCCACTGGATCAGACCACTGGTCTATCTAATCCAGCAGCCTGTCTCACACAGTGGCCAACCATTCCCTCGGGAGGTCCAACAACATGGCACAGAGGGCGAAGCTTCCCCCTGATGTTGCCTCTTGGCACTGGTATTGAGAGGTTTACTACCTCTGAACATGGAGGATTTCTTTAGTCACCATAGCTAGTAGCTACTGATAGAGCTAGCCTCCATGAATCTGTCTATTCCCCTTTCAAACCTGCCTATGCCTGTGGCCACCACTACACCCTCTGGCTGTGAATTCCACATTTTAATTACTTGCTGAGTAAAGAAGTGTTTCATTTTTGTCCATCCTGAATCTACTGCTCATTAGCTTTATTTGATGCCCTCAAGTTCTAATATTGTGGGAGAAGGAGAAAAATTTATCTTTGTCGACTCTCTCCACCCATGTATAATTTTATAAGCCTCTATCATGCCTCCCTCTTAGTTGTCTCTTTCCTAAACTGAAAAATCCCAGACCCTTCAGCCTTTCCTCACAGAGAAGGGGCTCCAACCCCCTAATCATCTTGGTTGCCCTCCTCCGTACTTTTTCCAGCCTTGCAATTTCCTTTTTGAGAGACAGTGACCAGAACTGTATGCAGTATTCCAAATGAGGCTGCACCATAGATCTATACAGGGGCGTTATAATATCAGTCATTTTATTTTCAATCCCTTAGCGACTACACAACACCTTTCCTAATAATACCTAACCTAGAGTTTGCCTTTTTCATCACTGTACAGCATGGGGCTGACACTTCTGTTGAGCTATCTACTGTGACACCAAGTTCTTTTCCCCTCTCAGTCTTAACAGGTTCAGACCCTATTAGCTTCTACCCAGACTTGGGATTTTTGTCCCAATGTGCATCACCTTACACTTACCAACCAACACTGAACTTCATTTGTCAAATTGTTACCCACTCCCCGGGTAGTGGAGAGCCTCCTGGAGCTCTTCACAGTCAGCCTTTCTTTTCCCTATCCTGAATAATGTGATGTCATCTGCAAACTTGGCCTCTACATTACTCACCTCTCATTCTAGATAATTTATGAATAAATTAAACAGTACTGCCCCCAATACTGATCCTTGTGGCACTCCATTGCTTATTTCCCTCCATTGTGAGAACTGTCCATTTATTCTTATACTTTGCTTCCTGCCATTTAACCAACTTTTAACCCATAAGAGAACCTGTCCTCTTATCCCATGACTGCTAAGTTTACTCAGGAAATGTTGGTGACGTATCTAAAAAAAAAAAAAGCCTTTTGAAGGTCAAGTATATGGTGTCTAACAGGCCACCATTGTCTACATGCTTGTTCGCTTTCTCAAAGAACTCCAAATGGTTAGTGAGACAGGACTCCCCTTTGCAGAAGCCGTGCTGATTTTCCCTCAGCAGCCTTTGTTACTCACCAGTCTTCTGGTACAGTGGCTGAATTCAGTGATAGGTCACATATACAGGTTGTTAGTAGATCAACTATCTCACATTTTAGTTCTCTAAGAACTCTTGGGTATGTGTCATCAGGTCCTGGACACTTACTGATTTTTAATTTCCTCAATAGGTCTAGAACCTCAACTTGACTCAGTTTTTCAGACTCCTTTCCTGAAAATAGTGGCTGTGGCATGGGTATGTGCCCCACACTTTCCACAGTAAACACAGAAGCGAAAAAAAAAATGTTGATTCATATTTAGGATTGCAAGTGAGCATGAATGTTTTTGTACAGAAAGGTTGGGTTAAAATAATTTCAAATCAATGTAATATGAAGGAGGAGTGGAACAAGGACAATAGGAAATCCTAGACTTGTATTATCAACCCTTAGCTTGAAGCTACATGTGAACAGAATCTGGATCATCAAGACCAAAACAGTGAGGACAGGAATAGCGGCTAATTTCAGGATCAAATGTAGCATCCCATCTTTACAAGGATGATTCACAGACCATGTTAGCTTGAAAGAATATACAATTTATTCCTCAACTATGTCAAACAAAGAAATCAATGGCACAGAAATAAGCTATTTCCTCACAGAGAGCAGAATAATGTAAACATCTGCAATAATTTCTTTGTATGCGATGCATTTTCCTTTGGGACATTTATGTTTTAATTTCCTGATGTATTTGACTTTCATCCTATGTACTTGTCCTTGAAAGATCCTCCATATATAAAGCCTTAGTGATGGGGAACTGAAAATATATCTTATGGATTTTTTTTTAAAAAAGTCACAAAAATACAATAAGTTGATGGCTGGATTTCACATAGTTTTTCTGTCCATTTTAGATGTTATTTGCATTTCTAATTCTCACCACAATCAGGAATGGCTAAAGGATGGTTCAGGTACCACTGTGATTTGTTTGGACAGATGTGAAAATTATGCCTGTATCTGCATTTGCATAAGCTTATGGACCTTAACCATGGCAGTTTTCATATTTTTGAGCAGTTAAATCCCTCAAGCCTTTGTTTACACAGAAGTAATGGTAAGGGATATGGAAGAAGAAAGGGGAACTTTTTAAGCATATAAGGATAAAATCAATTTAGGAAATCTCTTGGGCTATTTATGCATACATCTGACAGTAGTTATTATGGAAGAGGGACTGGGAGGACAGTATGTTTGCCATGTGCCCAGTGGTACTGAACAACATCTGGCTTTCACCCTTGGTACCCCACCCTCACTAATTTTTGTTACAGGAAAAAATAGTGAGGATGACATTGCTCTAGGAGATACTCTTTCTCTCAATCTCTATGGTAAAGATCATAGAGATTGGGGGAATTCCTAGAACTACATATACAAGTGATATCTCAGTCAGCACCCCTCCACCCGGAGGTGATGTCACTTCTGGGTGTCGTTCTAGGCACTCCCCAAACCTCTACAGTAAAGACCATATAAATTGGG
Organism: Gekko gecko; assembly: GCA_029375565.1. NCBI lineage: Eukaryota > Metazoa > Chordata > Lepidosauria > Squamata > Gekkonidae > Gekko > Gekko gecko. The sequence goes on from JAPDNY010000004.1 coordinate 182,502,121, forward strand.
AGAATTCCCCAAACCTCCTGGCCACTCCAACCAATGCTGGGCTCTCTGAGGAACAGCCCTTCATCCTTAGATACCTCAAGATCACTGCCAATTACCTTTCTTATACTTAGAAACCTGAACCATTCCTGCCACTTTTATTTTATTATTTTTTACTAGCATTGTAAAAGCAATACAACGCGCGCCTGAAGCAGGTTAAGTACATATTAGCAGTATGTAATAGAAAGGCACAAATGTGGAAGTAAAGTCTCGCATACCTTATGTTACACGATAACTGATGTCCAAAGTCGCACAATGTAGACATAGACATAAACATACCTATCATAAAAGTAAATATAAAATACTAATATATTATTTAAAATCATTATACAACTTGAAAATACTATATCACCCTAAACTAGAACAAATTAATGTGTTGCTCTAAGTCTCTGGCATATTCTATAAGCAGCTGCGAGGAATTTTGCACAGTTAATAGTTATTTGGGAGTTAGTCCCTTTCAGGAGACTCTCTGTGATTTCATTATCTGAACCTCCAAGATAAGATCGTAACAAGGGAGCAATAAACTTTGCATGGATATTCACATACATATTACAGTGAAATAGACTGTTCCATGCTAGGGGTTTTTTTCCCCTTGCTTCTTTCTGTTTATTCTAGTACCCCAACAAAATATTTTAGGGTAGCTCCATACTTTGCCAAAAACAAATCCTTTAACAAATTGGAGGTGGTGGCAGCGAGGAAATCTAGTCATGTGAACAAACAGTCATAACCATGCAAACAAATATATCTGAATTAATTTGGGCACATCCAAGCAGCTGGCTGAACAATCAGCTCATTGACTACAATTCATGAGCAGGACATGATTCAAACATTCAAATATTTGAGCATCATAAGCCTGCTCCCATGCTACCCTGGGGTATCTGGCCTCAAACATATGATGTTTAGGTGACATCTACAACTATCAACTATGGAGGTGAAATTGAAATTCCTCCAGATCATTTTTTTAAAGTGATGTTTCCATTAGACTTTGCAGGATTGGAAGCCAAAAAGTAGATGGTGGTCCCTCAAGTAGCCTGGATTCAGGAAGATAGTTTCAGGTTGGTCTGCAGTAGAAGAGCAAGATTCAAGTCTAGTAGCACCTTGGTGAACAAGATTTCCCATGCTATACACTTTCAAGAATTAAAGTTCTCTTCTTCAAATATGGATTTAGGAAGTGTCTCTGTGCAAATGTGCATTTATAATTTAGGGTTGCTTAGTGACCTGGGAAAAACTGCCTGCCCGGATTTCTTATCCTTGTAGTCAGTGACCAGAAAACCAAGGAACAAAGCCAGTTACACACACACACACACGCTCACACACACACACACACATGCTCACACACACACACACATATACACCTTGCCAGGAACTCTTTTAGCTTAAGTGCCTACATATCTTTTACATTGTGCTCTGCCCCCTTCCACTGAACACAGTGTGGCTCAACCTCTTGAATCTACCCCCAGAACTTCTTTGGGATCTGCCCATCTTTGCTAAGCTGTCAGAACTTTTGATGTAAAAAAGAGCTAGCAACTATGTGGTCTATTTGTGTGTTGTGACTTTTGAAGGCATCGGCAAAAAGCAGCTTGGCTTGCCTTCCCTACCTTTATAAGGCTCCAGTATATTTTCAGATACAGGTTTGGCCAAAATTGTGTATATTATCAGAACAGTACAGATAGTATATTTCCACCCAAAATCTAAAGTGATTCTAAAGTATTTTTATAACCTATTTACAGTCTTTGCAGCTGCAGTGGTATTCTTCCAAGGTATCCCCCTTATTTGTGCCTCTCCATCTCGTCTTCTACTGAAAGCAGAAACAATTCCATTGCAAACTCCAGATGAAATCAATATTACTTGCATTTCCTATAGATGAGAAAAGAGCAAAACAGGAAACCTAGCAGAACGGTTATGCTCCCACACAACTGGGATCTCAACAAATTAATGATCAGCTCAAGGGATGTGGTTTTTCTCAATGTTTGTGGCATTCTCAAGAACACTCTTCTCTTAATTGTCCTAATTAAAGCTAATGAATTCTAGCACACTCTGGTCAGCTCATGTAATGTTTTCCTAAAGCTCTGCAAATCATCACACAGTAATGCACTTTGATTTATAAACTGATCACAGATGTATCTCCTGCAGTACTAGACAAGCCAACTTGGGTTGGCACTGGATCTTTGTGCAACCACGAGTGAAATATGATGGGCTGCAGTCTTCCATTACATATCCATTGACACAGAATTGCTCTGCTTGTATCAAATGCATAAAGATAAATTATTATTCTGTTTACAATAAAAATGGGAAAATCACCTTCCTTCATCATCAAGTGCCCCTAATGCACTTAGTGCAGTTTTTTCTTTCTTTTTTTTTTGGGGGGGGGTTCTATATGCCTTGCTGTATTTAATGGAATCTCTTCAGGGCTTCTGAGAGTCATTATATGCCCCCAGATGATCATATTTATTTAAAACACATTTATGCTGACTTTCCACCTAGCTTAGGGTCCCCAGGGTGGCAGTGAAAAACATGAAAACAAGGTTTTAAAATGCAAAGTATAAAAACAATTAAAAACAACAACTAAGCAGACAACATGTACAATTAAAACACATATTTAGTAAGGAGGGTCAGTAATGGAACTCCAGGTGAAATGGAACACTCTTCAGCTGCTGGCAGAAGCCAATGATAGATCTCCCTGGGAAGGAAATTCTGTAATTTCGGTACTACAACCAAGAAAGCCCTTTCTTTGGTGCCTCAGGTGGGTGGGGGGCACCCAAAGAAGGGGTCCTAAAGATTATTGCAGTCATTGGATAGAGTCATTTGGGAGTAGGCAGTCCTTAAGACTTCTTCCTCACACTATTCAGGTCCAATCCAAAGTTCATTTGAGAACAAACGGCAGAACTTGCCAATCCCATGAGCCTCCAGAATCACGATGGCTTCCAGAATCCCTGTTTTCGGTTGCCCTGAACATTTCAACCTTTGGTTCTTCCTGCAGTTCACATGGGCTCTTGGGAGAATGTGTAATGGAGAATAATAACTAGGGATGTGAACAAACTGGCTCATGAACTAAAGTTTGTGATTAATTTTGGCTGGTTCATGAACTGAAAGTCATGGCCTTCATGCAGTCTGTGGAGGTTCGTGCTGGTTCGTGAATTCCAGACAGTCTGGTTCCAGACAACCTCTCTGCTCAAACAAAGTGTTTACCAAACATCAAAGCAACCGGGGAGGGGATGCAATTCTCCAGCCTTGGAAACACTGTTGTCAGTTTAAACCAGTCATGTCAGTTTCAAGAGGGACACACACTCCGCTCCGCTTTGCGGCATTCCTTTATTTTTGCTTCCCTTTTTTCTTTTTTGCACAGAGCTTGCAAAATCCCACTGTCCTTGCTTGGATTTGTGACTGTGTGCTTTGAGATCAGGCCTTTTAAGCTTGCAATGCCAGTGGTACTGGGTACAAATGAGAGCAGGCAACATAATCTGCACCAATTTTCCTTTGAGAGCCCCACCTTTATTTCTTCTCTGTCATACTGCAAAGAAACACATAGAAATAGATTGTAAAATATTTGTAATTTTCCTTTGAGAGACCCACCTTTATTTCTTCTCTGTCATACTGCAAAGAAACACATAGAAATAGATTGTAAAATATTTGTAATATCAATAGAATGTTATTTTGATGAATTCCCAAAATGCTTCATACTTTCTATTTGGAAACAAACAATTTGAACTATGGTCATATTTGAATTAATGTCAGTGTGACTAGTGGAGTATATTTGTACAGCAAATTTCCTGCATTTCTCATATGAAATTGGTTATGCGGTGCTGCAAAATTGTTTCATCCTGCATTTCCTCCTAGCAACTCACAGTGGCATACATGGAGTAATCCTGTTGAATCCTAGCAATTCCTTAAAAAATAAGTAATAAGTATGGTATAAGAACTCCCTCTTTACCATCATTTTTCCAGACATTGGCAATGAAAGCTAAAGGTTCAGAGACCAGGGCCAAGGAAACAATGAAGGAAAGGGGAATGTTCTATGCCCACGTAAGCACCATGAAAGAAGGGTAGAATAAAATAAACTAATAAATCAGTCTCCAACAGAGACCAGAACATGATAACATAGGGTTTACATCTGCACATTTCCTTTTCCATCTTTCAAACTATTTAGAAAACACTAATTTCAGAACAGGAAAAGATTCATTTTCACTCTAAATGAATCCCTTCTGGCATGTGAATTCAGCAGCTTAAGTGCTTCCTCTAATTAAGTCCCCCCAAATACTTACGTGAGCTTTAAATAAATCCCTTTAGAATTGTCACTGAATTCTTTGGGCACAGGAAAAAGAGACTGGGGAGGGTCAGCAATTTTTTCTTAAGTGCTTCATTACTCATTAGCCTGCAAAACACATTTATTTTGAAAACTTGTAATGTGATATTAGGTGGGTAGGTATATTTGGAAAACAGCACTTTGAATCCAGCAGGAATTCCCTCCATATAATCCAGTATGAAACCAAGTTCTTCTTCTTCTTCTTCTTCTTCTTCTTCTTCTTCTTCTTCTTCTTCTTCTTCTTCTTCTTCTTCTTCTTCTTCTTCTTCTTCTTCTTCTTCTTCTTCTTCTTCTTCTTCTTCTTCCCTTTTTTTTTGGGATCATTTATTTAGCACTGCCCTAACCCCACTCTTGCGCTCTGTTTTTGCACTCTTGTGCTCTGCCCTAAATCGGCCTAACCCCACTCTTGCACTCTATTCTTTTAGAGAATCCTGCTGTCCCTGATGTGTCTAATTATTAGTTGGAAAATCAATTACCTTGATGTGTTATACAGTATCACCCTCTAAAAACAAGCCATTGGGGTGCAGCAAAACAGGTCTGTAGAACACTTGGTTGCCCATAAAAATTCTATGAACATCTTATGGCTTGGGTTTTATAGAATCCCAGAGAAGCACAAGCCCCAGACTCACCCGGAGCTCTGTCTGTGGGCTTGCAGGGGGTGGAGAGTAAAGCAGCTCATGGTGGGGCTGTCTGCTGCCAGCGGCACAGCCGGGCTGCTCTCCTGAGGGCCATTGCAGTAGTGCAGGCCCTCAGAGGCTCACTTCCCCAGCCTGGCCAATCAAATGCTGGCTTGATTTGGCCAGTGGGATGGACCATGGGAATGGTGTCTTCTCTCTGGTCTGCCCAGCCAAGTTAAAAGGACGACCTCCCACACTGCAGCGTATATAGCTTTGGTTTTATGGAATCTCATACATCTGGACTCTAATTAGCCCTTCCTGGCAACACCCTCTCCACCCTCCACTTATATGTAACTAGGGAGCAAAGCCCATTGTGGAGGAAGACAACGGGCCCTAGAAAGGAAGGGAGGGAGGGAGGAAGGGAGGGAGGGAGGGAGGGAGGAAGGAAGGAAGGAAGGAAGGAAGAGGGGGAGAGTGAAAGAAAGAAGGAGAGAGGAAGAAAGGAAAGGGGGAAAAGGAAGGGAAGAGGGGCGGATCGGGCTTCTCTGGCCTACTGGGCCCATAGAAGGCCCAGAGGATGGTGTGGGGGGGGACGGAAGGGGCTTCTCTGGCCTACTGGGCCCATAGAAGGCCTAGAGGATGGTGTGGAGGGTGGAAGGGGCTTCTCTGGCCTACTGGGCCCATAGAAGGCCTGGAGGATGGTGGGGGGGCAGAAGGGGCTTCTCTGGCCTACAGGGCCCATAGAAGGCCCAGAGGATGGTGTGGGGGCGGCAGAAGGGGCTTCTCTGGCCTACTGGGCCCATAGAAGGCCCAGAGGATGGTGTGTTGGGGGGATGGAAGGGGCTTCTCTGGCCTGCTGGGTCCATAGAAGGCCCAGAGGATGATGTGTGGGGGGACGGAAGGGGCTTCTCTGGCCTATTGGGCCCATAGAAGGCCCAGAGGATGGGGGGGCGGAAGGGGCTTCTCTCACCTGCCTCGGCCTTGAAGCCCTGTCCCTGCACTCTCTCTGCAGATGGTCCTCTCCTGTCAGAGGACCGGAGCAGACTGAGCCAAAGATACTGGCCAGGGCTGACGTGGGCGGGACTCTGCCAAGCATCCAGTCAGCCCCGGTCTGCATCTTTTGACTGCCAGTTCTTGTGCCAAATCAATTGTGGCAAGCATAGAATGTTGTGGAACCAAAATTCAAATATATATAAGGACAGATGGTTGGTGACGTCTGTTTCAATGTATCTGAAAAAGTGTGCAAGCCCATGAAAGTTTATACTCAGAACAAAACTTCACTGGTCTTAAAGGTGCCACTGGACTCAAGTTTTGTATTTCAGTACCTCAGTTAGGGATTTTTATTCCTTCACTAAATGACCAACCAATCAGGAATCACAATACTATATACCCAATCAGTCACTGACAGAAAACAAACAAACAACATCTGAGAATGAGGACAATGTATTCTGGACTGGCATTGCTGCATGGCCTTTAGTATCAATAGGGCTGATATTACTGGTATAACCAATCAAATGGTATTCTGTGTTGGGCAACCAGTATGAACAGCCAGTAAAGACCAGATTCTGAGATGCCATGTCGTGCCCTGCTCTGTTCCTCTCTGCATGCGCCTTCTAAAAATGATGGTGTACCTGGTTGTCCCTTCTCCATTTTATCATCGGGATAATCCTATAAAATAGCTGTAGAAAAGAGCAAAAGTCCAGTAGCACCTTAAAGACTAACAATATTTGTGGCAGGGTAGGAGCTTTCGTGAGTCACTGCTCCCGTCTTCAGAAAACTCATCTCCTGCCACAAATTTTGTTAAGGTGCTGCTGGACTCTTGCTCTTTTCTGTTGCTACAGACAGACTAAGACAGCCACACATCTTGATCTACCCCCATGAAGTAGGTTAGAGCGAGACAGAGAGCAACTTGCCTAAGGTCACATAACAAAGTACACAGCAAAATAAGGATTAGAATCTGGTTTTCCCAGATCTTAGTCTGGCATTCTAACTGCTATACCACATTGGCTCTCTTTATGATATATCTATCATCCTTCTCTGTCAGACCAACAAACCCAGCAAGTTTTTAAAAAGGCAAATCTTGAATACTAATGAGCACTTGCACTTTTTTCCTTTTTTTGCTTTCTGCTTCCATTTCTTTTGCCAACATTGTCTTGCTCTTTTTCTTCCGTCTTTCTTTTGCTAACATTCCCAGGCCTTGACTTCCTGTGTGTGGAGTGGAGCTTCCAAATGCATTATCTCCCCAACTCCCTTGATAATAGAGAATCACTTTTGCAGTTCCTGGGGAAAGCTGCTGACACGATATGCTATTATCTCTTTTATTCTTTCCTCCTCCTCCATCCTCCCTGAGGGAGGAAAACATCTGTGCATCCATCATCAAATGAATGAGTGGGTCTGTTGCTCGGTCCTTTCAGGCTCCTGCTTTCCGCCCTGACCATTCCAGTAGAAGGATATGCATTGGGATTCCCAGAACATGCCGCATAATTGCGAGCGACTGGTTTACAGTGCATTACTGTCTGCTCAAGTCAGCATTATTTATTTGGGGTTTTTTTTTCTCCCCACAGTATGGACAAAGGTTTGGTCAATCTAGGTTATTGATACAGTTATCCCTTATCAATAAAAAAATAACAATGGCGATACATCAAGCTAAGATCAATTTTGCTTATTTACAGGGTTTTGCCAGTGCTTTAGTTCTGCATCACAACCTGTGAATCACTTTCCCTTCAACATTCTGCATCTGGGAAGCAATTCTGAATGGATTCTAAATATTAATAGAGGAAGTGTAATCTAAGATTCCACATTTATAATGCAAATGCATCATAATGTCCTTTGAAAACGTTATTTGATTTCCAGTACCAAAATCAAGTGGGTTTCCTCCCCCCAACCACCATGTTTTTATATGTCTGCTACTGAACTAAATCATATACCTTTTTTCAAATGTTCAGTGCTTGTTCAGAGGTTAAATTTTCAAACACAAACATTCACATTTATGAGAAAGACAGTTTATTGTGATACTGGGGAAAAAAACATAATGCACACATTCCACATAAACTCACCGGATTAGAGAAAGGAAATAATTATGTATGTGCTATCAAGTCGCAACTGGTTTATGGCAACCCAAGCAAAGTGCTTTCAAGGCAAGTGAGAAGCAGAGATGGTTTGCCAATGCCTTCCTCTGCAGAGACTTCCTTCATGGTCTCCTAGCTGAGTAACAACCCTGCATAGCATCCAGTGTCTGACAAGATCTGGCTTTGCCATGCTACCTTCCCTCCTGAAATAATTACAGAGTAGTATAAAGTGATTTTTATCTCGATTTATCTTACAAGGCAATGACTTAATTTTTCCATTCTTCTTTAACCCAGTGTACCAATCTAAGACATTAGCAGTGCAGTCCAGTCAATGGAGTTAGAGGATTTAACTCTGCTTAGGATCATCAAGCCAACCCAGAAAGGTATCACAAAGGAATGAGAACAAAGTTGTGACACAATTGAACATATTCCTTGGATTGAAGCTGATGAATACTTCTAAAAACAGGAAACATATCCCCCTGGTGCTACACTGGTAGATACCTTGCTGGTGCTCAAGAAAGAAAGCTGAAGGGCTGAAAGAACTGCATAACTTTGTTTAATGAAATAAATTGTTGGAGATCGTTGGACTAAGAATCCTGATAAATTGTATTAGCAATTTTCCATACAAAGCTAAGGACTTTATGCTATGAATTGTGAAAGACTACATGGGTGTGGACAAACTGCACAAGACACTTTCAGTATTGAGCTAATAATATTTATATAATGTTGGGGGACTTTTGTTGGGTGTGGGGGACATGCCCAGTAGTTGAGGGGGGGTGATTAGCTGCACACATAGCATCCTAAAATATTCCAGGCCTTGTGGATGAAACCATGGTTATAGAGGGGGGAGACTCTTTTTCTTGTTGCACCGTCACCTAAGAGCTACACCATGCTGGTGTAACATTATGCCAGTTTTGAGGGATGTTCCCAGGCCACAGAGGATCAGGGAACTGGCTAACTCCTGCCATACCCCTTGGCCCATGCCTTGGTGTACCAGCATGGCACATGTCTGACAGCTGGTTAAAACAGGTGTTCAATGGTGGCTGGCCTCCATAGTAGCAATCCAGGGCACTGCAGCAATGTACCCATGGGATATGCTGGCATAACTCCTAGACTAGCTGGCTCTCTGAGTGCTTTCACATGCCAGGATTGAGCTGTGAGCTACTTAGTACAGTTAAAGAAACAACCAAAGGATCTAGACTGTAAATTAAAAAAAAAGGTGCTGGTCAACAAAATAAGACCAAACAAGATTTATAGATCACATGATGGCTCTCCCACAAATGCAGAACTTGGTTCCTGAGAAGTACTGAAAACAGGAGCAGATGACAGACCTATTCTGCAGTCTCGGCTGGTGATTTTCTATCTGCCAGCTCATCAACCTTTGGAGTTATTGCAGCAGCGATAGGTGAAGCATTCAGTTCTGTAGAAGAGATGGCTGCCACAGAAATGTCTCCGGTTTCTGAGAAGATACTGAAGCAGATGTCTTTGACAGCTGAAATGAAAAATGGCCAGCAGAAACGGATAGAAAGACATACATCTGGCAAACACAGAGTGTTAAGTAGTCTTTCACCTGTAGTGAAATTTGTGCTGATGATACATTTTCAATTGCAGCAGAATTTCAAGGAATATTCATCACTGGCTAAAAATGCGAGAGGCCTTAAAAAGGAAACCATCATCTTCTTCCAAATCTATGCCTATGATATAAGTAAAGTGCAAAAAGACAAATCCAATACCTTAGGTGAACTTTAACATAATTGTCAGAGGAGATGAAAGTAGCAAGGTTAGCCAATGGAAAGGACATCACCTGACTGTGGCTTTTCTACAATGATCCTAGCAAGACCTCCATGGTCTGTAAGAAGAAAGCTGAAGTTGGAAGGAAAATATTTCTGCTGTACAGGGAAACCTAACTGTGCAATCTGTTGGCCTTGCCTACTCTAAATTGTCCATGCACAGCAACTTGAATCTGCCTCTGGGTGGCTTTGCCCATGAGATTAGACAACCCAGTGGTAGGGGAAAAATCCTGTTCAATTCAATTACTGTGTCTGGACAGCAGTCTGAAAAGTGTGTGCCAAGAAACCAGAAACAGGGTTGAAATTACAACAAAGGCAGGCTACAACAGAGAGGCTTATTTGATATCAAGAAGGAACACCTGTGAAGGTTCTTCAAGACTCTTGACAACTGTGATGTATCAGCAGCTAAAACTGTAAGCAGTATTGATGGACACAAGGGTGCTACTGAAGAGGATTCTGAACCAGGTGCAGAATTACTATGATGTGCTTTTAAAACAAAAAATAGGCACTTCTTGAAAAGCTGTGGAGTTCAGGGCTTCATGAGCAAAGACTTTCAAGTGAACGTGCCGACAAGAACCACCTGACAAAGAAGAGATTACCATTACCCAGTAATAATTAAGAAAATGGAACTATAACAATTCCCTGCCTCCCTTTATCTTTTTCTTGGTTGAGCAGCCCCTTTTCTTGGTCTTCTTTATTTCTCTATTTGCCCCACACAGTTGTTTAACTGTGGCCCCGGTCATACGGGCCAGAAAACGTGGGGGGGGGCGTGGCAATTTGCCCCGGAGCAAAATAAGGCGTGGTAGCCTGATCATACGGGCCATCGGGTTGCCATGCTTCAGCTCCAAGTGCTGATCACACCGCACTGCTGCAGTGCGGCAAAAAAGCGGAGCAGCAGACCATGCAAGCCACGCTGTTGCGAAGTGCGCATGTGCCGTTGGGGAGGGGCAGCCTCTGCCAGTGTATTGCATATGTGCATGCCTCATTCAGCGTTGGTGCACATCCCATGGAAACTTACAACATCCAGAAACCCCGGGACATGGGCCAGCATCGGAAGCCGTGGGATACTGGCGCTCCCGCAATCAGACGCCAGCCTTTGCCCCGGGGTTTCCGGAAACTAGTACTTCGACCCTAGTAGTTTTTTACTCCACGTTTTCGGAGGGAAGCCACGGGTTAGCCACAGGAGCACTACACCTCCCAGATGTGCTCGTGTGATCATGCACGGAAAGTCCGTGGGGCTCCCGTGCCTTCAGCAGGGCAATTGCTCCGTGTGAACGGGGCCTTTATATAGATATATGCTGACCCAGCCTAGGGAACTGAGGGACCAACAAAAATCCTTCTTTTGTCTTTGTCTGATAATGACACATCAGAGACTGGTGGTAATTCAAAACTAACAAACTGCTTTATTTCACTTTTGAGGGGAAATGGTCAGGTAGGTATCAGGTTTAGGACTTAGAACAGGCTACAGGAGTGAGGTCACTTTGCATAAATATAAACAATAGACAAATTTGTCACAATCAAGTAGCTGTTTGGCTATAAAGAAAGGTCTTTAAAACTGTGGAGAAAGATCCTTTTGGCAGTCACTGTTTAAATAAACAAGTATTGGCTTCTTGGTCTCACAAGCACTAAAGTTGGTGAAGGCAGGAACATCCATACAAGTTCCAATTACCCTTCTTAACCACTTTATAGGGATCACCCCCCTTTACTAGGAGGAGCTATGTCCATCAGGGAAGGGCTACAAATCCTACTTCCCTAATTCAGGATCCTCCTTGATCCTCTCACTCTGCTTAACTCTCCTTCATTGTTCTCACTCCATTCTCTCAACTGCCATTCTTAACTGCCACTCTCAGCTGTAGAATTGTATTTGAATCCCCTGTCACTCAAGGTTAATCATTTGCTGTCTATTACAGAACCCCATGATAATGTGTTTCAGAAGCAATGGAAAGAGCAGCTGTAGCTTAGAGTTGCACTGAAGGTTGCTGTGCTCATGACTGAAGAAATAAGGATTCTTTGGAGGATGATGAGGAAGAAATGAGAAAAACCAATGACAGCATGTCCAGCAAAAACTCCCACCTGGGGACCAGTGAGTTCATCCAGACCAATAGCAGTGTGCTGTTCTTTCAGCAGAAAAAGAGTGCCAAAATGATGAGAGAGAACAAATTGGCAGGCTTCCAAGACAAGAAGGATGCAGCCAGATCTACAGGGACAGGCTTGCATGGTTTCCCCATTGCTAGTGCAGCTGCTGAAAAAGTGCAGGATCAGAGAGTATACTATGTAGTAATAGAGAACCATTGTAGTATAACTGGGAGACCCAGGTTTGCATTCCCAGTCGTGCTATGGAAGCCTGCTGGGTGGCCTTAGACCAGTAACACTCTCTCAGCCTGACCAACCTCACAGGATTGTTGTGAGAATAAAATGGAGGAGAAGAAAATGATGTAAACCAATTTGGGTCCCCATTGGGGAGAAAAGTGGGGTATAAATGAAGTAACGAAGTAAGTAAGTAAATAAAATAATATTCTAGTATTGACAAAAAAGAAAAATTAAAAGCCCCCTGGGGGGCAAGGGGAGAAAATGGCCATTGTGAGTACAAGGTTAGGGAAAATGCCTACCACGTGGGAGGGAAAATCTGAATTTTCCCACCTACACAGCAGTCATCCAGGCTTCACCATGATCTTTCCTAAATCTTCGGAGCAAATTGGATTTGAGAAAGATGGAGAAAAGACAGGGAAATCCCAGGAGGCGCAAAAATGTACCATGATGGTGGGGAGAGGCAAGGGAGGGACGCTTCCTCAACTCATTGATCCCAGGGTAAGATGACCCGTGGCTTCTATTAAGTCAAAATATCTGTTAAATAGTCAAGAACAGGTTTGTTTGTTTTTTAAAGGAACAGTATATGACAATGCTCATTCAGCCAAATGCATGAAACATTATATTGAAAAGTCAATCGATCTACATACTTCATTTTTGGATCCCACCTTTCCTCCCATGACCTTGGAGCAGTGTACATGGACAAATAGTTTTTCATTAATAAAGAATTAACTATATTGAGTGCATATTTTAGGCCAAAATATCCCCCACCAAAAAAAAAATCTGAACAAAGGAAATGAAGAACAGAAGAACAGAACTGCCTACAGTGTGGGTAATCAGAGAAATTTTGACAGAAGGAAACCAGGAATTTCTTATCACATATTTCTAAAATTGCTTATTTCTAGAAGAAAAGCTAGATGCTTGATACAAGGTTGTCCTTTTTGTATGGCAACCCCGTGTTCAATGTCACAGTCAGTTGTGACCTAATTAAGGATGTTTAGTATTTGGAGATAATTAGAAGCAAAGCTTAACTCACCTTAAATGGAATATGGGCTCCTAGATGGGTGAAAAAAAAACATATAGGGTTCCTGTACATTTAACTGTTGGGTGGAAGAGGAAAATCCAAGCAGATATAGTATTGGATCATGAGACACACCTATACAGCTATTAGAGTATTGGAGCACTATGCTCCTTTGTCTCTGATTACTTTATATATGAATGCTAATAAACAAAAGTTTGATTCTCAGTAAATTCTCTGAAGATACTTTAACACTGACACAGTATTAATGCTGGAAACAGCTAACCTCCTACCAGAAAAGTAGTTCTATTACTATTTTTTTTTTTTGGCCGGTTATATGGATAGTATTCCCAGGCATATGCCCCTAAGACTGATCACATGGTTTAAAATAAAATACACCGATAGCATTTTTATCCGAACTCTTTGTACATACATTTACAATAATCAGGATGCAGAAGAGAAAGCGGCAGAAGAAGCAGACAAGCGGATGGATTAAGACCTGAGTGGTTGAATTTGTATTGATTGGAATATTAAGTGTTTCACAGTGCGGACCTAAGTAGAGTTAACCTTTTTAACCCCATTGACTTCACTGTGCTGTGGACTGAACTGCTGGAGTAGGAAAATGAGGAAGGAGATAATAGATATTAACTGACTTGGCAGATCTGTTTCTGAACCACCATGCATTAAGGAGGCTCTGGAAACAAGGAGTCTGACTCTGAAAGCAAGGCGTGGCCGTCAACTGGCTCAATAAATATAACTTTGAGCATGGTTCAGACCATCGGTCTGCTAACCACACAGAAAAAGGAGAAATGAAACAGATCTGAATAGACCATAGAGCTCTGACTGGTGGCTAAAAAAGATTTCCAACCTCTTCCATCACCAGTTCAATTTGCTTGGGTCGTTTTTTTCTAGAACAGATAAACGGATAACAGATAAAAAGACGGCAATTTTTTTTTCATTGTGTTTATGTTCTCTCACACACAAGCAGGGCTAGAACAGGAACCCTAGAAAAATCTCAACCTTGCCTCCTGCATGGTGTTCTCTTCATTGAACAAGGACCCCCCCCCAGAAATCAGTTCCCATACCTTGAACCACTACTAACATTCTACTATTCTTGTTGAATTTATCTTCAGTTTTGCCACAGGATACAGTTTTCTAGTACATTTTCTAGTTTTTTGTAATCCAGTTTTCTTGCATTGTTTGGTGCATGCATTGTACTGTTCCTATTGCATGTGTGAACCACTTTGCGTCTCAGTAAGAAAAGCAGATTAGAAATGAAGTACATAAATAAATAAAAGGATCCATGTCTATATTTGGATACACTTTTATTGCATCGCCTGCCTTCCTCCTATTTCTCCATCGGGACCAATTTGTAAAGCTGCAGTTGCTCATCACAGCCAAACTACTAAGCTCAGGTTGGAACCCTCCTGGAACCCTCCCTATTTTTCCATATTTGGAATTATTCCAAAGACTGTGGATTACACCTTTGACCAATTTGATTACATTCACAAGTCTCTGCCAACCTCCTTCTGAGTGTACAAATCTGGAGAGAAAAGAATATGAAGTCTGATGTTTGCCTTAGAACTGGAGGCAGAATCCTTCTGCATCCCATTTTCTATCTCTGGCCATAAAAAACATAAGTAGAGCCCTGATGGATTAGACCAATGATTCATCTAGACCAGCATCCTATTTCACATACTGCTCAACCAGTTGACCTGAAGAATCATCAAACAGGCTCAGAGGTAGAAGCCTAGTGATGATTGTTGAGTATTGTGTAATTAATAGTATTTCAGCTATGTGAGTCTTTGAACTCTGATTATTAGCATTATTTCCCACAAAATTTCTGTCTTATTTCTGGTTGCCACTTCTTCTAGATCTCAGTGCTCCTTCCAAGCTTGCAGTAGAACTTTGCCTCTTACAGATTGCTTATTAATGGTGTGCCAGTCACTGTCTAGATTTGAGGGTCTACTTAAGTTAGGTGTAGAACTCGCAAACAGAACTCACCATGGATACAGAGTGACAGGTGGTCAAAGGAAGGTGACTTCTTCCATTTGTATTTAGGGTGGAAAGCAGTGTTCCCTCTAAGCTGAGTTAGTGTGAGCTAGCTCACAGTATTTTAGCCTCTGGCTCACATGTTTTTGTCCTAGCTCAGGAAGGATAGCTGCAGAGCAAACTAATTTATGCAGCAGCTGAACTGCGCACTCACAACTTTAATGCTAGTAGCTCACAAAGTAGAATTTTTGCTCACAAGACTCTACAGCTTAGAGGGACCATTGGTGGAAAGTGGGCTGAATTTACAATGAAATGTCTCTTGTTGCTACTGTTGTAGTATCGTGATAATTTGTAAGTGGATTTTATTGTGGACGAGGTAAATCATTTGCAAATGATTGCTACAGTGCAACAATAGTACACATCCAATGAAGTGTAGATGCAGCCATAGAAAGATAGGTTGACAGAGTTGCAAATTCAAATTAAAAAGACCTGGGCATGAAAATGTTACAAATAAGAGAAGGCAATTATGGGCTGACGCATTCTCACTAAATGGTTAAGGATCATTGGACCACATCACTGTTATTTATTTATTTATAGGTCAAGGTATTTAGTAAACATAACATATAACTATCAAACACAGGGGCAATACTTGTGATTTTCCAGTTGTGGATTTGTGTAATGTACATGATGACCTGTTGATGAATGTCTAATAATAGATTGAATAGTTATTGAATGAGATATTAAGAGACATTGACATGTGATTCTTTAATTTTTGTTGTTTATTACACACTGATTTATAACACACTTTATAGATTTTACTTGCGGAGTCTATATATGGTGTTATTACCCCAAGGGTGATAGTCCTGATTGACACTGAGGTCTGTTTGCTTTGTCTATAGATCCAGCGGCACAGTAGCCTTTAAGTTATAGTTCATCGGACATGTAGACCAAAATCCAAAGCAGTGCTCACTAATTCAGTGACCTTTGAATTTGTGTTTTATCCATCTGCATTCCACTTCTGTCATGCGAAAACACTTTCAAACTTGGTGAAGTTTCAGAAATACTTAAGGGCACAGCACTGGTAGAATCTGATGTTACTAAATTCTACTCAGTGCAGAAAAGAGGTTGGTAATGTTTAAAGTGACTCTTTGGTTCCCAGCCACGGCATTTTTTTTTCCAGCTCATAATTATAGGATTCCTGGATGATGATGATGATGATGATTTTCACAAAGCAATTAGAAGCTGAGAGCCAAGGTAAGGAAGAGTTAACAGCAATTTTATTTCTTCTCATTTGAAAAAAAAAGTCTTGATTTCAATAGACTCCATTCTTTGGACATTGTATTATTTTGTCTTATTTGGAGAGCAATTAAGAAAAAAAGTCTCCTGAACTGTTAAATCCATTGTCAGTCCCAGTAGCAGTAGGTTGTTTGGCCTTGATCTCCATTCTAGGACTGTGGAGGACTCAAAGTACCTCTTGTTCTTAAGTGTCTTTACACTCACGTTGGAAACGAGTGTCAAATGCTACTTAAATTATTTCTACAGTGTACCACAGAGGAAATCGCAACTTTCCTTGCCAGCGCTTTAGTGTCCAAGAGTTTCTTTTAGCCCAAATGACTCCCCTAATGAGGTCAATGCAGATATTTTCAACAGCTCTAAAGGATGTTCCATGAAGTGTTGCTAGACTTCCAGTGTTCTACCCCTGAAGCCCAAACCACAAAGCCTTTTCTGTATGCCTTAGATTGGTGGTTAGGCTGTGGCATAGAAGCCACAAGAAGCATAAGCATTTGTGGAATATCTGGACACACACGCACACACAATTTTTAAAGTGACTGCCAGGTCACACGTTAAATGCAAGTTGGGTTGGAGTCCCGCTCTCTGTTTTTTTTAATTGTTTGTTTTAAGGGAAACTTTCTTTAATTTGCTGGAGGAAAGCACAAGATGAAACCTGAAGCTTTCTCCTTCTACCACGGACATCATATCATCTTGCACACAAAGTGTTTTAATGGAGTCAATTTGTATCTTCAATTGGTAGTCATTATTAGCTGCACAGCAACTGAGTATAGGCAAGAAAGAAGGGAGCCAAAAATGTACATAAAAGGGGGAGGAGGAATCAGCATGCTTGTCCTATACCTTATGTGTCATTGCTGGAACAAGAGCACAAAGGGTACACATGAGCACAAAGATGTTTGCATACATAGATTATTTAATGTATTTATCCCACTTTTATCCAACAATGGGGAAGCAAAGCAGCTTACAACATCTAAAATTTACAAAATTTAAAATAAAATTAAAAATACAATTTAAATACATCCCCCCCAACCCCCCAACCCCCCACAATCTAGTGTCCTGGGTTGGTGCTGATTCCACTAGCCTGGCTCACATAGGGCCACAGGTTGCAAGGAATGAGCCAAGGGCCACGATCCCTTTTCCTCTTGCCATTTAGCTCTCCTCAAAGGCCTGCACCTTTGGCTATACCCATGCTTTAACTAACCCAGTCTCATCAGATCTCTGAAGCTAAGCAAAATTGGCCCTGGTTGGTATTTGGATGGGAGACCACTGAGGAAGTCTAGGGTCATGATGCAGACACAGGCAATGGCAAACCACCTCTGAACATCTACCTTAAAAAACATCTCCTACCATGGAACATGCCCATTCCACCACAGAAGGGGGTATATAGGGGTTGTCTCAGTGGGAGAATTTAAGTGACATAGTGTTGGTTGTGGGAAGTAGGGATGAGCACAAACCAGCTGATGAACTAAAGTTTGTCATGAATTTTGACTGGTTCATGGCAGTTCAGAGCTGTTCATGAAGAGCAGAAAGCAGGAGTTTAAATGGCCCCAACACCATTTAAACCCCCGCCTTCTGCTCTTCATGAAAAACTGCTCCCCATCACTCAGCTGTTTGGTTTAAATGGCTCTGAGCCATTTAACCACCAGCTTTGTTCTTGCCATGGCTTTTGGTGGCAAGCAGAAAGCAGGGTGTGAAATGGCTGGGAGACATTTCACACCCAGGTTTCTGCTTGCCATTAAAAATTACAGCAAGAACAAAGCTGGGGGTGACATGGCTGGGAGGCATTTAACCCCCTGCTTTCTGCTTGCCACCAAAAGCCACAGCAAGTAGAAAGCAGAGGGTGAACTGACCTCTGAGTGCTTTCTGCTTTTCACAGAGGAAAGAAAGCAGGGGATTAATTACCCACAAACTAATACAAATCAGTTTGGTTCATGAGCCAGCATATCTGTTCTTGGTTTGGTTTGTGGTTCAGCCATGAACCACAAACCAAACCACAAAAATGTGGCTTGTGCCCATTCCCAGTGAGAAGCCTTTTTTGTAGGGGCTTGTTTTGAGGTAGATGTTCTTCCGTGAGGTAGGTGTTGGGTGAGGGAGATTTCCTTTGGAGGGTAAAAGTAAAGGGTTTTTTTTTTCAGTGGGGGAATTTCAGTGAGAAAGGGTTGAGTGTGGGGAGCCTTTCTTGAACAGGGGACTGTTATGAGGCAAATGTTCTTTCATGACATAGGTGTTGGGTGAGGGATATTTTCTTTGGAGGGTAAAAGTAAAGGGGGTATAGAGGGGTTTTCTCAGAGGGGGGATTTCAGTGAGAAGAGTTGGGAGAGTGTAAAATCTGGGTCCTCAGCCAAGGTACCCAGTGGCTAAGTCCCTCTGCTTTGTATGAGCAGAGAGATTGGTGGCTGAGAGCCCTGAGTCCACCTAAACCCCAGCAGGGAAGAGGAGTTCAGAATCTGGAATAAATGAACGTGCTCTGCTGCCTTTGTCTAACTGCCAACAGCCAACAGAGGAGAGAGTACAGAGCTGAGCTGAGAGTATATATAGCTTTCTGGTCCCATAGAGCAGAATGGGAACTCTGTTATTGGCAGTCAGCAGTGCCTGTTAAGCTCTGGAGGCCCCTATTGGTGTTTCCAAGGCTAGAAAATTCTGCCCCCTGTTGCTTTGAAGTTTTGTAAACATTTTCTTTAAGCAGAGACAGTCTGCCTGGAAATGTATTCATTCATGAATCTCTATAAACAGCATGAAAGTTTGTGGAATGTTCATGCCAGTTGCCTTTCCACTAACTTCACTTTGTGAACCACAAACTGGCCAAAATTCATGCTGAACTTAAGTTCGTGAGCCAGTTCATGCCCATCCCTAGCCATAAGCTGGCTGCAAGTTGATGGCAAAGAGAGAGAGAGAAAGAGAGAGAGAGAAGCAATTTGTCCTTGATGACTGACAACTGACTGTCCTGATGCTACTGAAAAGCATTGTGGGCAAGGTGATGTAGTATATGAAGTCTTGCTAACCTCTAGGAGGTGGCTGGAAATCTCCCGCTATTACAACTGATCTCCAGATGACAGAGATCAGTTCACCAGGAGAAAATGGCCACTTTGGAAGGTGAACTCCATAGCATTATACCCCATTGAAGTCCCTTTCCTCCCCAAACCCTGCCCTCCTCAGGCTCCACCTTCAAAATCCAGGTATTTCTCAACATGGAGCTGGCAACCCTAAGTATCTGAGATATTCAGACATGCATGTCATCACCTGGTGTTGCTAATGTCTAATGGTGATTGGTAAACATACAGATAAGAACCATCTTTAAGGCTTGAAAAAAAATTCTGCTTCTACTACTTTCAGCCCTGAGAATATTGAGCTTGAAGTACAATTACATTTATTGCAAAGACTATCAGCCTCAGGACTCACAATCGAGCAGTACTAATACAGAGTTGGGAAGACATGAGAGAAATTTGTGTATTGATTAGTTGGCAGGAAGAAAGAGAAAGAAAGCTTATGTCTCCTAACACGTCCAGCGGTATATATACAGCCTGTAACTATTCTGAACACATCTTAAATGTTTTGATCCTGCAAACAAGAGGCATGTGTGAAGCTGATGTGGATGGGCACTGTCAGGCCTCCCATGATGCATTTCGTACAGGTGAAACTACCAGAAACCCATAACAAAGCACAGCCACATCTGGATTCAGGCCTATGCATACATGTGAGTGCAAATGAGGCATGAAGCTTCCCCTAGCATGTTTTCAAGCTGATTATCAATGTGATCCTTGCTAACTAGGTTACAGCAACCCAATTAAATAGCATGTCGTGAGAAGCCAGCCCAAATGATTATTACTTACAAGTTTATTTTTACATTTCCCTTCTTCAGCCTGTGGTGGTTTTTGAAACAATTTAGATTAAAGCATTCTGCTCCAGGCCATTAAAAACTGACTCACTGCAGACGGGTGCCCAGTGGGACTTGATGAATCTACCTCAGTAATATCTGCAGGAACAATTTTTGAGTACCAGCTAAAGTGCATTCCTGTGTATTTCCACTTAAACCATCTGCCAATCTTAATACTTATTCCTGAGGGAGGAAACCTTCCAGAGCTGTTTTTCATTTAATTTACAAGGACATCCTGTTTAGGTACTTATCAAAAGAACAGATGAAATGATGCCAAGTGCCACAGCCTCAGCTCAGAAGATTTAATGGGCCAGGCCAAAGTAGTAACCTACATTTTCAAGGAAGTTGCAACATCCCCGCTTTCTGATACATGCGGAGTTAACATTCCTTCATTAACTTCAAAATATGTTTTTTGAACTTTTAAAAAAACGCACAGTTTGGCTTGTTGAGGGAATGGTATCATTAATACATTTCCCCCTCTTCCTGTAGGCTTTAAGGCTAAGCAGTACAAAGCACTGGATAAGCACAGCAAAGCACGTTCCGCTGCTACAAGCCAAATGACTCTGGTTAGGCTTGGAAGAGGCATTCAGTGTCCAAGGTAGGCTAGTCAAGCTCATGTGCTGCGGTCACACACGATAAGTAATCCACTTTCAGTCCGCTTTCAGTGCACTTTCCAACTGGATTTTTACTGTGAGAACTGGCAAAATTCAGTTGGAAAGTGCTTTGAAAGTGGGTTGGAAGTAGGTTATTTAGTGTGTGTGACTGCAGCCATGGTAGCAGAAGGAGATCGCTGCCACCACCACCAATGAGCACTTCCTGCCACAACTCAGCAGGCTGGCAGGGGGAGATGGCAGGAAACTTGGGGGGGGGTTGTCGGAAGCATCCAGCTATGCTAATGTCACTTCCTGTGACCAGAAAGTGATGTCAGCATGTTGCCGAGGATCATTGGAGATGCTCCATCATTTGGGCAAAACTCTATGATTAAACCAGAGAGTTTGGTCTAAATGCCATAGTATCCCCTGGTGATGAACTGATGTCAATTCCAACTGCACAGGGAGTGCACTGCTGCAGATGTCATTACATTGCCAGCAATGTCGCTACATAGCCAGCGAGCCCCCCACCCTGGAAAAGGTAAGTCTCTTGCAGGTTGCCAGAGGGGACATACCAACCCTAGCATCAGATCCCAAAACCCCATGATTCTAGTGTTCTGTGCTTGGAACTCAAGCCTCAGCACTGAGGCAGATGGCAAGAACTATCAGAATACAAAACCAAAAGCATTCCCTATAAGTAGCAACAGTGTTGTGTGGTGGCTACTGTGTTGAATGTGGACCAGGAAAATGCAGGTTATCTACCATCAAGCCAGAACTCTCCCTAGGAACTAAAATGACCAAACTGAGTCTATTGTACTGTGGTCTCATTATGAGAAGAGTCACTGGAAGAGACAATAATGCTAGGAAAAGTTGAAAGCAGCAGGAAAAGATATACCAGTGACACCCAGCTGTATCTGTTAGTGGACAGCCAACTAGATATCATCCCAGGAGATCTGGCCAGTTGTCTGGAGGATGGTTAAAACAGCCATATGAAACGGAACCCATTGAAGATGGAGGTCCTGTGGCTAGGTTGGGGTGGGCAAGGCAGAGAATTCACCTTCCCTTACCTGTCCCATGCTGACCTGGCCACAGTAATCCATGCAACAGTCACCTCTAGATTAGAGTACTATAACTTGCTCTATGCACCAATTCATAACTCATGCTGTAACTTGTTCTACCCTTGAACTTGCTCTAGAATGTAGTGATGCATTCTACTGTCTGCACTGGCTACAGAGTACCAAATCAGATTCAAGGTTTTAGTACTTAGTTTCAAAGCCCTAAACAGTCTGGGACCATCATATCTACTGGACTGCCTCTCCCTATATTATGCTCATCTAGTAACAGTTTACTGGTAATCCCTGGCCACAAAACAATCCGACTGCCCTCAACCAGGCTTTTTGGCTCTGGCCCCAACTTGGTGGAACACTCTGTCTAGTGAGACCCAAGCTCTACAGAATCTGATTCAATTCCATAGGGCCTGTAAGATGGAGATGTTCCACTGGGTGTATGGGTGAGGACAGTGGCAGCTAGAAAGATCAATTTGACCTCTTCCTGTTGCTCTAAGAATTTCCCTGTACTGGCTGTGCCCTTAGTTGTCCACCTTGAAGGTTTGTCAGGGTGCCTTCTGTTATGATAGATTGATTGCTAATGTTTTAACTGTAAGACTGGTTTTAAATTGTGATGGACTCATTGTATATTAAATTGCATAGTTTATTGTATATTTAATTCATAGGTGTCAACTTCAGGGGGGCTTGAGGGCTGAGGCTACCCCCGAAATTTTTCAGGGGTGACTGAGCCCCCCCCCCGGGCATCCAGGCTCACAAGCTTTGCCACCACCACCCCATGCCACCCCCAACCCATTTTGAAAGTGGAGGGTTTTTTCCCTCTGCTTTCTGAGACTTCGGGTGGGGTGGCAGGAAACTCAGGGCTTGCTTCCTGAAAGCTAAGCCCCACCCCCAGCTCCCAGAAACCCTCAGTTGGGCCTGGTGGAGCTGGGGGCTGCACATATTTTCAGTGCTTTCAGCTTTCCCGTGCTGTCCTGGGGCTCCAGCGAGGGTGGGGGGATGTTTTCAGGAGTGGGGTGGTGTGCACTAGGCAGAGAGTGCCCAGGCTGGCTGGCTGGCTGAGGCCAGCCTCGGGGTGGCTGGCTTGCCTCGCAGAGAGCCATGTGAGGAGGTTGGGGGGAAGCCAGTATCCTTGGAGGATTGCCGGCCTCAGGGAGGCTGGGCATCCTGTGCCCTTGTTCTTCTAGTTCCCCCCCCCCGCAAGGCTTGCCTTGCAGAGCCATGCAGGGAGGTCAGTAGGTGGGGGAAGTGGGGGGAGGCTGGCATCCATGGAGGATTGCCCGCCTTGGGGTGGCTGGACTCTTGGGCACCTTTCCTGCAGCCTCATGCCGCTGCTGTTGTTTTCCCACTCCCTGCAAGGCTTGCCTTGCAGAGAGCCATGTGAGGAGGTTGGGAGGGAGGCCAGCATCCATGGAGGATTGCTGGCCTAGGGACGGCTGGGCGCTCTGCGCCCTTGTTCTTCTGTTTCCCCCCACATACAAGGCTTGCATTGCAGAGCCATGCAGGGAGGTCGGGGGGGGGGAAGGCCGGCATCCATGGAGGATCTCTGGGTGGCTGGGTGCCCGGGCACTTTTCCTGCAGCCTCGTGCCACTGCTGTTGTTTTCCCACTCCTGAGTTCACTACTTAACCAGAGCCCTTTATTTTCTCCGAGAGGAGACTCTTCTGAGTTCTTTGTTGAGCTCCACCCCTTCCTTTGACAGAGAGAGGATATTAGGAAAGCCAGGAATCAGCAGTTTACAATCACTGAAATTGCACACTCAGGCCATGCAGGAGGAGGGGGTGGGGGGAGGAGGGCAGGCGAAACCTTGAAGAGTTTAAATGCATACATTCAAGACCAACTGTCCCCTGAACTCCTGGATAAATTATGGAGAGGAATTTCTATTTTCTTTCTTTTCATTTCTCCCCTCCCTCCCCCTTCTTTCCTTCCTTCCTTCCCATCTATTTGCTTTCTTTCCACCTCTCACCTCCCTCCCTCCCTCTGTGAAAACATCCCTAGTTAGGGTTGCCAGGTTCCCCCTGTCCACCTCTGGGGGATGGAGGGGGAGGGGTGGCCCAATACAGGTTGGGTAACTCCTGGAGATTTGGGAATGGAGCCTGGGGAGGACTGGGACCTCAGTGGGGTACAATGCCATAGAGTCCACCCTCCAGAACATCCATTTTCTTCAGGGAAACTAATTTTTGTAGTCTGAAAATGAGCTGTAATTCCAGGGGATCCCCAGGTCCCACCTGGAGGCTGGCACCCCTAGCTCCAGTGCTGAAATGGGAAGCTCTGGTTCTTCTGTTTGAGATGGTGAATGCAGACCACTGGCATTGGCTTGCATCTGCTGAATCACCCTTTCTTTCAATCTTTGTTTCATTTTTAAATTGTAAGCCCATCTGTATGAACAAGATGGGGGGGGGGGCATGCCAATCACAGGCCTTTTAACATTTCCTTTTGATCTGTGTGCAGCCTAGAGAGAACATTGGTAAGGGATGTGCACTCTATGTTCATGCTCTTCGTTTTGCTGTTACTTAAAATGGTGTGGTAATTTCAAAGCGGCAACCAACTGGGATGTACTAAAAGGAATGACAGGGTTGCCCATTGGAAATAATGGGAGAGGCTTGAAGGCCCACTGGAGATAATGGGAGCCAGGAATGCCAATTGACTTCCATGGGCTTTGCTGAAATACACTGCAGCTCAAAAAAAGTTGCAAAGAAAATGCAGAATGGTTTTTCCAATAAGGTTTTTGGGCCCAGATAGGCTACTCTAGGACTGTAATGACAGTTCCCAGAGTGGAAAAACAGTCCCTAGCAGTAGAATCTGTGCTGCATTTTAAGGTGGAGTTTCTAAGCAGTGTGCTAAGAAGGCACCTTTTCCTGAGGTTAGCCCAGCCCAGGGGCATTGCTAGGGGGTTCCCATGGGTTCCCAGGCCACCCTAATTTTCTGGGGAGCCCCACCCTAAATGCCACATAGTTCCACCTCCATAGATAGTGACAATGGCTTGTGATGTCACTGGCTCCTCCCTATGATGTCATTGGGTCCCAGTTCTTTTAATGACTTAGCAATGCCTCTGGCCCAGCCCCAGCCCCCCTGGGAAATTGCAAAGTCTATGCCCTTGCTTTAATTGTATACTTATTGTTCATTTAATTGTTCAAATGACAAAGAAATATAATACCTCAATCAACCCCCCAATGGACCCCCTTTACTAACCCTTCCCTGTGGAAAAGGATGGCAGAAAGGCTAGCTCTGGTATCCCACCACCCACAGCACCCTGAGTGCAAGGAGCCTTTCTTGGAGGGGCCTCCTGTTCCCCCTCCACTTCTTCCTGCTGAGAGGGAATGGGCCTCTTCTTCCTTCCACTGGCCACCACTCTTTTTTGGGGGGTCTGTAACTGGGACCCCAGAAATGTAATCCACTCCCAACTTGGAGAGATTGTAGAGAAGCGGATGGCAGGGTGAGAATCCCTGTGCATTTTGTGTGTGTAGCTTGCTAGGGTTCCATTCTATATACTTTTGAACCTGTGCTTGATATTTCCCCAGAAAACACTTTCCTGATTTGACCTTAGTCCTGTTGGGTTTGCATTGCCACAGTGGCACTGGTTCTGATGGGCACAGTGAAATGGTTCTGCTGAGCTTGCAAAAATGCCCCCTCCCCACCTTCAGTTTCTACTGCAGAGATTCTTAAGGACTTTGATTCTGTTCTGCTGGGCTTCTAGTGTTCTTGCTTTTCTTGCTTCCCCCCTCCTTTGGAAACAATGGAAGATCAGGACACCTTCTTTGGGGGGCTGCAACTTGGATGCTGTAAATCCAACCCTCAGCAAACTCAGAGGTCCCCTGCAAGCTGGTGTGTCTAGTTTGCACAGGATCCATTCTATACACTCCTGAACCTCCTGAACCTGCACCTTGTTTATTCAGAAAGCACTTCCTTGGGACACTTTCTTTGGGGAGGCTGTAATTCAGACCCTATAAATCCAGTCCTCACCAAACTTGGAGCATAGATAGAAGTAAGTCAGCTGGAGATCCCCTGCAAGTTTGGTGTCTCTAGCATGCTGGAGGAGGATTCTACCACATCATGAACCTCATAAATTGAACTGGTTTGTCTAGTGCCAAAAAGTTTGTGATGGTCTGTGGTTCACAAACCACACATGCCACAAGCCATGAACTGAAACTAACCTCATTTTCCCAGTCTGTGCCCATCCCTAATCTTAAATTGATTTTAAAAAAGGATTAGACTGATTTATGCAGATAAGTCTGAATAAATGGAACCTTTATGTGTTTGGATCCCATGGACAATTTCTTCACCTACCTGCTTCTGTTGGACCAAAGGACACTGCTCCTGGATGAATAGGGCTCCCCAGGAACAGCATAGTGGAGGTCTTCCACAGGGTGGGGAACTGATAAAAACCATGCCCCCTT
The DNA here is from genome assembly GCA_029375565.1 of Gekko gecko. NCBI lineage: Eukaryota > Metazoa > Chordata > Lepidosauria > Squamata > Gekkonidae > Gekko > Gekko gecko. Next base: position 182,528,466 of record JAPDNY010000004.1, read on the forward strand.
CTGTACATGGAAATCCTCCAGCATCCCACCCCATGTTTTGAGGCATGACAACTCTGAGGAACAGCTGTTGAGGACAGATGCCCTATGGTTGTTTGTTCCCAGAGGTTTCCTGCTATGGGCTCTTGGAAACAGAAATAATGGCTAGAAAGACTCTTGCAGTGTGATCCTCTGCAGGTTTACGGAATGCAGTGGGGCTTTGTCCTGGGTGCACATGTACAGAATTGAACTGTTAAACTCATCCAGCAAGATAGATCAAGATGGGTAGCTGTGTTAGTCTGTCTGCAGCAGTATCTGAAGAAGTGAGCAGTGACTCACAAGGCCCAGCCTCAAATTTTGTTAGTCCTTAAAGTGCTACTGGACTCTTGCTGTTTTTAAGTCATCCAGCAAGGCAGTTGTTGTCTGACTGATAGATACAAAGCCATCTTTTGTTACCAATTAAAATACCTCCAGCAGACTAGATTTGCTTAACTGTAACAAAAAATTAGGAAAGGCCACTTCAGCCCTCTCATTAACCTTCTGAAGCCTAGTTTACACATGCCAAAAAAGTGGTGGTAGACAGTTGAGGTGGGGAAATGGACTGCACCACGTTTAATGATGAGTAATATTTGACTTAAGCGCATCTTGTCTTTGTGCTGTTTTTATGCCCCAGTGGGCTTTTGGCTTCTTAAATATATTGGTAATGCTATGATTGTTGCTTTTTAATTATTTTGTTGTGTTGTGAGCCACCTTGAGCGTGCATCTGGAGTAGGGCTGCCAGGTCCCATCCTGTCCCCCAGCCACCAGTGGGATGATGGGGATAGGGTTGCCAGTTCCAGGTTGGGAATCTCCTAAAGATTTGGTGATGGAGTCTTGGGAGAACAGGAACCTCAGTGGGGTGCAACGCCATAGAGTCCCCCTCCAAAGCATCCATTTTCTCCAGGGTAACTGATCTCTGCAGTCTGGAGATGAGCTGTAATTCTGGGGGATCCCCAGGTACACCTGGAGGCTGGCATCCCTAACTGGAGGGACAGCACTCACCTTTTCTAAACATAGCCAGAATTTTGATAGCCCAAGAAATAATGGTCAGAAAACGGGGTTTTGTTTTCCTTCAGATGTCAACATTCTGAGATGTTACAAGTTTTGTTCTAATAAGCAGAAAATCAGGGTAATACATTAACAAAGTGCAGTCCTGTGTATCTTGGAGGCTCCCCCCCTCCTCCTCCTCTCCGTTTTTTCTCCTTCTGTTAGAACTATTAAACTTCTCAGAATGACACTGTAATTGTGGATGCATTCCTCTGCATTCTGATGCTTGTGCCTGTCAATTGGCTCTTTATGCCGCTCAGCGGAAGCCGGATGTTTGCAGTGGATGGCAGCTGTTGTTCAATATCCAGCTAACAGCTGATAGACTGGCAGGGAAACATAAGGGAAAAAGTGCAAGCCAGAGCCTGGGAAAGGTCCTACTGCTGAATGCTGTCGACTCAGACTGGTATTAGTTTACTACATGCAAGATTATGGAAAAAGACCTGGGCGGGAGATAGCGCAACTGACTTGCTTTTCAGAAGTCATTAGAAATTAGAAACGGTCCCTCTTTCATGCACACAAACACTCCCCCTCTCAAACACCCCCCCCACAAAGTGATTGTGAATGGTCTTCTTGGAGAGGAGGGAAAGAACCATTGGGCCAGAAGTAGTCTACGTCTGAAACCATAAAGTGAAAGCACTATTATGCTGTAAGGGGATTGTGTTTGAAATAACCTTTTGAGGGGTATACTCTTGCATGTAGCAAATATTCAGTCAAATTTAAACTCTTCCAGTAAGAAACTAACAGTTCAATTGTAAACAGAGGTATACCATTCTAAGCCCACGGATTTCAATGGTTTTAGAAGAGGGAAACTCTGGTTAGGTTTGTACTGTGAATTACAAGCTAAAATGAAAGAAAAGGTTTACTCGTTGGATTGAGAGAGAGAGAGACATAGTTTCTGCTTTCTCTTCCCCTCACTAGATGAATGATCCATAGTGTCGTGTAGGATTCGGCAACATTTTTGTTGTTGTTTTTAATGATCAGTTGTTTAATTACTGGCTAGTCTTTTGCATGGACAATAAAGCTCTGGTTTTGCTCATTTTGGAACCATTGGAATAGGAAGCGTCTACAGTGGAATTCTTTAGTTAAAGGTATGATCCCATTTGAACAGGGGAAAAAAAAATGAAGCTGAAACTAGAAACTCCTACAAAAATAAGGCTATTGTCCCCTACAGTCACTCTGTTTCCTGTTCTTTCACCCATAGTGCCTATGGATGCTCAAAGCATGATGGGACAGCATCCATTCAATTTCTTGAACACTGGCAAGCAGAACCCCATGAAATCAGTTGGGGGTAAGGAAACTCACAGTGTGTTGATATCCTGGCATGCTTTCTATACCTGTAGATGTTACAGTGCAGACAGGAAAAGGAAACATGGCCATTTGGGGTGATGTAATAGAGTTGGAAAAATTCTTAGAGGCAATCTAGTCCAACCTCTTGTTCAGTGAAGGAAATCCAAAGCTACAGCATTTCCAACAGATAGCCATCCAGCAGTTGGCTGCAGTTCTTCTGGTATCTGAAGAGCATGACCATAACTTCTTTCTGTCAAGAAGAAGAAGCAGGAGGAGGAGGAGAATTGGTTTTTATACCATACTCTTCACTACCCAAAGGAGTCTCAGAGCAGCTTACAATCAACTTCCCCTCCTCTTCCCACAACAGACACCCTCTGAGATAGATGGGGCTGAGAGGGCTGTTAGAGAACTGTGACTGACTCAAGGTCACCCAGCTGGCTTCATGTGGAGGAGTGGAGAATCAAATCCAGTTCTCCAGATTAGAGTCTGCCACTCTCAAGCTAGCCATATGCAATTCCTTCAGCATTGCCTTTTAGGACTTGCTTTCCAACCCCCTAACCATCTTCATTGCAGGCCTCTGAACCTATTCCAGTTTGTCTGCATTGTAATGTGTTGTGACCAAAACCAAACAGGTAAGGCCTATTATTAGGGTTGCTGAGTCCAGCTGGGGAAATGCTTGAAAATTGGGGGGAGCCTAAGAAGGGCAAGGTTTGAGAGTGGGGGCTTCAATGTGGTATTATTCCATAAAGTTCACCTTCCAAAGTGGATATTTTATCCAGGTGAGCTCGACTCTGTCACTGGGAGACCAGTTGTAATCCCAGCTGATCTCCAGCCATCACCGGGAGGTTGGTAACCCTACCTATTATGCTTGCTATACAATCTAGTTCCAGTCATTTCTGACACTTCCTAAGTAAAGGCTACATAAAATTAGCCAGTAACTTAAAAAAAAAATAACCTAGTGCATTTGTATGCATTTGAGAGCTCCAGAATTCAAGTTAACATTCATCTCCTAATCAGACTGTCTTGAGCCAGCTGTCCTCTCCAGGCAATTTTCTTACAATGCCTTCACTTAGGTTAGTTCATATGATGACGGACAGAACTAGGACATTATCTGCTATGGGTCCAGTACTTGAGAGCGGCTTTCACTCCCACCTTCTCTGAAATCATGGAAGAACATTTTATTTCAGAAAGCTTTCTGTGCAAGGCGAAGTAACTCTTGAAAAAGTACGGTTGTGAAGGCTTGGCTACATATTGGTCTGCAGACGTTGTTTTAACCATGCTAAGGTATTGCTTTACATTATTGTCACAACTTGTTGCTTGTGTGAGTCACCTTGGCCCTTAGGAGAAAAATGAGCATATTTTCAATAAAATAATTAAACTTCATTACCTATGTGCATGCCCTTCCCTAAAGGTATCCCACCACACGTATGTGAGTTGGATGAGTTGGATGGGCTTTTGAAAGCAAAGATGTGAGGAAAACCAGAACTGGCTATAGGATTTGGGCATATAATAATTTAGAAAGGTTTACAAAGGTGATATTCTGTCCAGTAATGTGCTATTTCCATTGTACTGCTATAATTTATATGGAATTACAAGCCATTTGCTTCTGATTATTGTTTCTGATCTTACTTTCTACTACACAATAAGCAGGAAGATATTTTGGTAGCACCAAAACCTCAGCTCAGCATAGTGGGGCAATTAAGTAGACAAAAAACATTAGGAATTGTAAGGGAAAAGGCAGAAAAGAATGGTAAAGTGATACCTCTCTGGCATAGGCCTCTTTAGTAGTCTGGGATGGGCATCCTTAAAACTCTGTAGGATCTAGTACCATTCATTTCTAAATTCTGACATGTTCTAATGTCAGGCTACAGTAACCATTTTAGTTTGTTTTTTATGCTTCCCCGCACCCTACAGTGTTTTCCCAACCTGCAACAGACCCATGGTGAGATATTTGACTTGTTCAGCCAGTTCTGCCCCTGGAGCATTTCAGATCAGAAATGCTGCAGTAAAAAGGCTGAAGCCCCTTCTCCATGTATGTAGCAATTGCAATCTGAATTCTGTCCCACACACACAGGAATGGAGAAGGTACATTGTGACTGTTTCACAGGGACCAGGGTGGGGTAGGCCTGGACTCGACCTGTGTGCCCTGTAATGTATGAATTGGGGGGAGATTACAGAAGAGGGCAAAAAGGGTCATTAGAAGAGCATATAAACTTTGTGCTAAGGAAAAGCTTGCATTGTTGGAGGCTTTAGATGACAAGACAGATAACTTGTTTGTTAAAAATAGGAATGGTGCAGGGAGACCAGAAATTGTTTATATGGGACAAGATAGGATTGTTTGGGATATAGTTGGATGCAACAACTGACAGTGACCCTCTGTTCTGCCAGAATGATGATTTCAGGCATCTCCAGTCTCAACTTGAGGTTGCATTCCTACCGACTGAGGTCACAGCAGATGAATTTGGGGAGCTCTGTTTTCCCAGTCAGCTATTTCTCTTGAACTTATTGGAAACTGTCAAGATGCATTCCCTATGGGAAGGTTGCATAATGAGATTATCTGGTTTGTTCATCCAAATATTTTAGACTACTCACCCTCTATATTCATATTTGTTTTCAAATTCCAATGATGAAGAATGATGTGTGAATGCTCATTTTACAGAGTTTTGAAAGTTGTCATTGAAATCGGTGCGTTTAGACTCGATTAGCTCTGCATGGGATTTCACTACCTGGTTAGCTGTGAACTTTTTATGAGCCTATCCAGCTTGCGACCCATCAAGCCAAACACACCCTATCCTCACCATCATTTCATCCTGTGGTTATATCTGGTGATATTCAGTCCTGGGGGACCTAGTGATATACAGTCCTGTGTGACTTCACCTTCTTTTGGGGTATCTGCCTGATTCAGTGTCTACTGGGCCCTAAGGCAAGGGCTCATTTTTATTTTATTTTATTTTTGGCAATTGCTGAAACTGTGGTTTGTAATTTGTTGGTTCCTGGATCTTCTCAGTTTGTGGCCAATGGACTGGAATGTCTGGGATGCCAACCTCTGGATGGTGGGTGGAAATCTCCTGGGATTACAACTGACCTCCATGTGGCAGAGATCAGTCCATAGGGAGAAAATGGCCACTTTGGAAGGTGGACACTGTGGTATCATACTCCATTGAAGTCCCTCCCATCCTCCAACCCTACCTCAAACCCTACCATCCTCAGGCTCCTTCCCCAAAATCCCAGGTATTTCTCAACCCAGAGCTGGTGTGCCTAATATCTGTATAATCTCTTGGGATGTTTTCTTTAGACTTTAGACATCTATCAACAAACTAGTTCTCAAGATTTTGTCACACTCTAGTGTGACCAACAAGTGGAATCTTGGATGGGGCTATACTGGGGTTGCCAGATCCCCACTGGCCACTGACAGGGGATGGGGGTGGGGTTGCCAGATTCAGTTTGGGAAATTCCAGGAGATGGAGCCTGCAGAGGACAGGGACCTCAGTGGGGTACAGTGCCAAGAGTGCACCCTCCAAAGCATCCATTTTCTCCAGGAGAACTGATCTCTGTAGTCTGGAGATGAGCTGTAATTCCAGGGGTTCTCCAGGTCCCACCTGGGGGCTAGCATCCCTTGGCTGTACAGATTAACAGGGGGTGGTTTGCAAGATTCTCAGTAGCTCCCAGGAGAAAAAAGTAGCACCAAGTATACCTACAAAAATCCTATCTTTCTGCTATGGAAGTGAAAGATTGCTATTCAGTCCTATGGAACAGAGTATGTTGCTACACTTGGGGTATGACTGCCCTCCATCCCTGTCACTGTAAAGCCCAATTCACCCAGGAGCTAAGTGGCATGTGCAAAATATTTTTACACAAGGGACAGAGAATATCAAGGGTTCTATCCGTCCCTCCCTACATCTACACTCATGAACAGCTTCTCGTAACAATGGGGATTTTTCTCATTTATAATGAGGTCTGAATGACTGTAGCACTTAACTTTTCTCAGCATGGTGAATTTAAATCTTCTCCCATCTGTATCTATTTCCATGGAAAACACCATTCAATTAAAAACATAACTCTAAAATTTGTGTTCACTGTTGACATTATTTTGGTGAAGAGACCACATTTCCCATAACCACTAGAATGCTCCACAAAGAAGAGTCTGTCCTATAGTTCCAGGCATTAAACCCCTGTGAATTTACCTGCCTTGAGTTTCCCCTTCCTTCCTTGTGGTCTGCAGAGTCTTTGAAGCCTGAAGGCCCACCAGCCTGTGAGGTCCTTCCAGCCAACCCTGGTTTCCTGGTTCTCTGCTATGCGACTACAGAGATTATTTCCTTTGCTGTTCTTTCCAATGGGAACTCAATTTTGAGTAGGAAGGGCTTTAGGCCATATGGGAGGCAGAAGTTATTTGTAATTTAGAATGGCTTTAGCATTGATACATTGCACCATCAATCTTTTTTTTAGTTGTTTGGATTTATTTATTTATTTATTGAACTTACATCCCGCCCTACCCCATGAAGTTTACACTCCTCTATTGATAATGTTTTTGCAGTGCATGGCTTATGGGTATTTTCACTTTGCCTTCTGCCGAGGAGTGGTCATTAAGCCTTAGTACACACTCACAATTTTTGATCATTTGTTTTCTGTTTATATATCCCAGGGGTATCAAACATGCAGCCCGGGGGCCGGATCAGGCCCCTGGAGGGCTTCTATCAGGCCCACATAGGACCTGGCTGTTTTCTGCTGCTTCTTCCAGTTCTGCTGCTGCTGCGTCATCATAGGTTTGCGGCTTACAGATACACACCTGAACAGCATATTCAAGACTGCAGCAGCACAGACGTTTTGATACAATAATTCAGAGCAAGAGGTGTCAGTTATCAGGCACTGTTAAATAAACAAAATATTTCAAGAGTGCTAATATTTTAAGCATGTTTCTATTTTAAGTAAAAAAAACCAACAACTTTGTGTTTGTGTCCTTTATGAAGTATATATCTCTGCTACCTGGTGTTACATTTTATGACACACATGGCCCGGCCTAACAAGGTCATAACAAATGAGTTCGACACCCCTGATGTATCCCATACTATTTTGCTGTAACCATATAAATTTTTATCCTTTTCTTCTTTCTTTGCTCTTCACCAGGGCTATTTTTGGGCAGGAATGCACAGGAACTGAGTTCAGCTGGCTCCTGAGTTGGCCACGCCCAGCAGGAACTCATTAGCATAACAGACCACACCCAACAACAGAAACTCATTCGGATTGGCTCCATTGGGGTGTGTGGCCTAACATGCAAAGGAGTTCCTGCTTCAAAAAAAGCCCTGGGTTTTGACAACAAACAAGGTAAACAGAATAAGAAACAAAAGGTGGGTGTGGCTGGATGACCACACTTCTGGTAACTTGGGGGTGTGGCCTGATATGCTAATGAGATACGTTGTCAGGGGTGTGGCCTAATATGCTAATGAGTTTCTGTTGTTCGGTGTGGCCTATTATGCTAATGAGTTCCTGCTCATTTTTGTAGAAAAAGCCCTACCCTTCAACATGTATCCTTATATCAAGTAGTTAACTACTCATGTGTTTGTACTGCACATAGTGCCTCAATAGACAGTTTAATTGGTATCATAACCCTGGAGTCTGTGTCTTCTGCTGAGAGGTCTTTACCCACTGGGATACTCAGAAACCTATTGTGTGTTTCCCTGTAGTGGGGACCTCATTTATAACAACAACACTATATTGCTAGCAACATGGTTCTGATTTCAGTATACAATGGCCGTGAGTCTATTCCAGACATTCTGCCATTCTCCCTTTTCCTCTGCATTTGATCCTAGATGCGTCCTGCCACCTGCTGGAACTGCCAGAGGTGGTGGCATGCCCCATCTGTAGGTCATCAGACTTCATATGAGTCTCCCTGGCAGTGATGTGATGCAGAACATTTAGTACCAGCTTTGTCCATACGCCCCAAATATCTCTCATTACAAGTCCCGATGTTTTTATTAATGCAAGGTTAAAGAAAATGATGTATATCAGATGCCTTATTTTGAAATGTGGCTTGAGTTAACTACATACTGGTCCCAAACACTGTGGATTATTTTTCTTTTAAAAGCTCTATTTGTAGGAAAGGCATTTTTTCAATAATCTCATATATCCATTTAAATGTTTGCAGATTTCCTGTTACCATTAATTCTTCCCAGAGGAAGAAGAAAGGGGGGGGAGAAGCAGGATAGATCTGGTCCAAGCATTTGGAAGGAGTTCTTCGTATTGTGTATGCAAACGCACGCTCTGGTTATCTTGACCCTACGATCAATGCAGAGTGACCTGACACTGATAAATGGGACAGGAAGAAAATAAAAAAATTATCTTGATATGTTGGAGAACTTGGCTGTAAGCGAAGTGATAAAATAAAACTGAACAATGTCACATGAAGTGTTATATAAAAAAAACCAGGGAGGGAAAATGCAAGCAGCTACAAGAAATCGAAACAGTCTGCTATTTTATATTTTATATTCTCTTCCCCCCCACACCCACTTTTAATTCATTTAAGAAGATTGCTAAAGGTAAACTATAGCCAGGGCAAAAAAAAAAAAAAAACCAATCAAAATTCAGTCAAAAGTAATTTGAAAAGAATCACAAGTCATCAGTAGCTGGAGTTTGGGTAACAAGGCCTCTGGAGGAATGGGGTATGTTTAATCTGGAGAAGAAAAAACCAGGAGAACACATGATTGCATTCAAGTATCTGAAGAGTTGTTGTCACACAGCAGAGGGCAAAGACTTGTTCTCAGCTGCTGTGGAAGGCAGAACTGTCTAATGGGCTTACGTTACAGGAAAATGGATTTCAGATGGACGTTAGGGAAAAGTCCCCAATGGTCAGAGCAGTTCAACAAAGGGAACCAAGTATCTCAGCTCTGGGTAGGGATGGTTGAACACCTGGCGATTCGGTTCACATCCTGTTCGAAGGTTGCAAACAGAGGCCGGATTTATCGATAATCTGTTTGATGCCTGATTGATCTCTTAATCAGTGTTCAACAGAATCCTTCATTGTATTGCCTGGCTAAACTGCTTTCTCACCTTGCGTATGGCGCCTTTTGGCGCACACAGCTGGACCAAGTTCTACTGCCCCCCCTCCTTTTTTTTACCAACATCAAAATTCAAAGTCTTCAGCCATCACTGCAAACTATTTCACAAGCACAGTATTTTGCCTCAAAGTATTTAATGAGGGATCCCAGAAATCATCAACTTCAGCAGTGCCTTCCATTTAATTAAAAAATACCTTTCTTTGGAGCAACCTTTATAAACGACCACAGCCTTAAAGAAGAAACAGCAGCTATCAGTAGTTTTCCTGACGGTTACAGATAACAAAAAACTGTAGCTGCCTTAGGGCCATAGATCACGATGCTGCTGCAGGATTTAACCCTTGCCATCAGGGGTTAAATTGCACTGTGACACCATATAGGTTTTATGCTTCTGTATACATCATCTGTCTTTTTTAAGACTTGTATTTTATCTGTATATTCAGACTAATGGATTGTTTTAATGCAAATGCACACCACTCTGAGCCTGCTTTGCAGGCAGAGCAGTATAAAAGTTTAATAAATAGGTGAACTAGAAGAAAATCTTTTTCACACAAATGTATAATTAACTGGACTGCCCTACCACATTAATATGGACCTCATCACAGTGATGTCCTTTCTATCCTGGATTTATGTGTTTCAGAAGAAAAATCCATTATGATCTTGTTGGATAGAAATTGAAAAGTGTTTTTTCATCCAAACATTTTACTATACGATTGTCTGGATCAGTTGTTGCATTTGGCCAACTTTTTTTGCTCAATCTCACCCAGTTCTCCTATAACTTATTCCACATGGTTCTGTCCATGAGGTCCATGATCTCTTACAACAATTTAGGAATATGAATCAGTATAGACCATATATGACTTTAGACTCAATTATTCCAACTCTAGCGATTTTCACTAGCCGCTGCTCTTCTCGGTCTTCCCACCCGATTCTACGTGTCAGTTTCACACTACTTGCTGTGCAGCTGCATTTTGCCCCACAGCTTCACCCGATTTCCCTCACATCTTCTTGATCCTCTTTTTTGAGGATTGAAAAGATGTGGGGAAAATCAGGTGAAGCTGTGGGGCAAATTGCGGCTGTGCAGCAAGTAGTGGGAAATTGACATGTCAAATCGGGGGAAAGGAAGAGTTAGGATGGAGCAGCAGCTAGTGGGAAATTGGTTTTAGACTCTTCTTATTATTAAATATACTATTGGTTATGCAATACATAAAATACAATTGATACTTGGCTAGGCTAAAGATTTAAAGAAAACTTTACAATCCCAGAAAAGACTTCACAATTTCAAAATGGACCAAAAAGTACAACTTCTAAATGACCATAAAGCAAGTGAACCCAGTCCTTAAGACTTGAGATAAATAATGGATAATGAGCTGCAGTCAACCCACTCTCCAAGTTGTCCAGTGGGTTATTGATCCCTTCATCAGGACTGCACAGCAATGGGGACTCCCAGAAAGTGGTGCCTTCGAAGTGCCTCATTATACAGCAACCGGAACCATCTTTTATATTCACCTTGATGAGAGAATGCCTACAAAGTAAGGCTACACGCATTCATCGTGGATAAAGACAAAAAAGGCAGTTTGGAGACATTGTTCTGAGAGAGTTCTGGTTGCTGTATAATAAGGCAGTTGGAAGGGCAACAATTGTCTGTTGCCACCAACTGCATGTTACAGATGCTAGGAGGGTTACATAATATGATCTTTGAATGCCACTATGGTACTTTTGAAAGCCTGGTGAGATACAGTGAGGAAGATTCAATTTTATCCTCATTCTTAATTCTCTCAGCTGTTAAAATTAGAAGAATGGTCTACATCACTGTGCTTCTTTTGAGGATAAGGTCAAAACAGGTCTCTGGAGAGGCAGTATATGAAATTCTCTAAATAAGTCATAAACAAACAAACATCTTGCATTCATTTCTGTCCCTTAGACTAGAGGAAGAAGTCTATGTCCTGTGTTGTGCGTTCCAACTTTTGCCAAAGTAACATCAGCAACAGTGAGATGCAAAGTGTTTGCCACTGTGGTGCAGCATGCTATTAACATGAAACAGGGCGGTGGACTTCTGAAAATGTTTTCATACCCTTTTACAATGGCAAGCGTAATTGCTTCTGCCCTGTAAGCGTTCGTGAGAAACAAAGCTGCTACTGCATCTGCTTTCATGCAACACTAAACGGAGATGGTGTAAACTTCATATTGACATCAAAGACACCCATTAGAAAAATAACCCCCAGCACTTGGAACCATATGAGAGTTTTTTTAAAAATAGGATTGATGTATATAAATACTCAGTAAGTCAGCTTTACTGTATTATTATTATTGCCTCAGCAATGGCTCTAAGCCCCTTAACGGGACAGGCAGGAAGAAGACATTTGTTTGGTTGAGGAGACGTTAATCAGGTGTCTGCCATCTTGTGTCTGGCTCCAGTCCCTCTGTTTGTGCCACCATTTCAAGGGCTGTGACAGTCGAACGGCAAGGCACTCCCCACATCTGGAAACCATCTGTTGACAGTTCAGATCCAGTTCCTTGTTTAGGACTTGGAAAGTGTTGTATGCTCCATTTTATAAGCAGGACATTCATGTGAGACGTCAAGTATAATGGTGGAGCGACTAAGACTGTAAGCTGGGAATTCCCCAGTTTAAACCTCACCTCAGCATGAACTCCCTGCATGTAGGCCAGCCTCAGCCCCACCCTAGCCCAGTCAGCAATGCGGGGACAATAATACTAGCTTACTTCACAGAATAGTTATGAGGATTACTGAGTAACAGCTGCTTCCACAGGGAGGTTTACTCCACATTCTCCATTAAACTGCAGCAGGTTTTTTTTCAGCACTTCCACACAACACTGTCATGATTTGTCTCCTTTATGGGGTTTTCTCGACTCCACTTGTAGGTCTCCCCAAATGTACTTTCTATAGTCATTTCGCTTTGTACCCATGATGTTGTCACCACCACCACCAGTGGGCGTTCAGCTGGCTACATATTTTATCAGTAGCGGGTATATCATTATGGTATGATAACACTGTAGCAATATATCTATTACCATGGTGGCTCAGAGGTTACGATGCTGAGCTGCAGACTGGAAGGTCTGTAGTTTGGTAGTTCGAGACCCTAGCGCCGCATGACGGAGTGAGCTCCTGTCTCTGGCCCAGCTCCTGCCAACCTAGCAGTTCAAAAGCAAGAAATTGCAAGTAGATAAATAGGTACCACTTTGTTTGGAAGGTAACAGCATTCCATGTGCCTCGGCATTTAGTCATGCCGGCCACATGACCACGGAAACATCTTTGGACAGCGCTGGCTCTTCAGCTTGGAAACAGATATGAGCACCACCTCCCTAGAGTTGGATTCGACTGGCTTTCAAGCAAGGGGAACCTTTATTGTTATCTTTTTAATTTCAAAATAAAAAGCGAGAAGCCCACTGATGCAGGGGAAGGTGGGCAGAAGGAGAAAGTATGAGGAGACAGACATAAACTCCATTGCACTGTAAATGCCTCTGAAAGTAGAATGGGGAATTGTCCCCATGCAGAATTAACAGTGTATTAACAGCATTAAACAGTATATGTGAAATTATCTGGATAATCTAAAACGCTATATGAAGGCTAAGAATTACTACGAACAGGAACTCTTGCCAGTGCTTTTGCATAAAGCAGCGGTTCTGTACTTTTAACTGTTTACCAAAGTACCTTTCAGCACCTATTTTGGGGGCACAAAAAACTGAAGGTGGCTATTGCCTTCATGGTGACCTTCCCCTTGAAGTAGCTGGCTGACCCCATTGGAAATATGATGCTGGACTAGAGGTAAGCTTGGTCAGACCCCTAATGGCTTTTCTTATGCTCTTAATTTTATGCATAGCTTTCTGCAGATGTCCTTTTCTGTCTATAAATCTTAAAGATGCTGTGGAAGAAATATAGATATTTACATGCCTAAAAGACAGTGGACTCATATTTAAAAATATAGCTATCAGTCTTCCAGAATTCTACTGGGCACCTGGTGTTTCTGCAGGTATCCTGATATTTAAGCAGATTAGACCAAAGCACAATGGATTTCCTCCTTCAATAATACTATGGCATTTCCATGGACTGAATATTTTCCTGATAGGTCATGTTTAGCAGTTGCCATCCCTATGTCCTGCCTTCTCTCTTTCTGCAGTAGTTTCAGCTTGCTAGAGGACCTTACTCATCCCCTCTACCAGACCCTTGGACATGAGCTATATGATAAGCAAACTTGCATCTTATATCTGTTGAGGAATTGCATTACTTGTTAAACCTGTTGGTATTTTTGACATTTTGGGAACAGACAATGGGCACCAAACAAAATGGCTAACATGGGGGGGCCCATCATGTAACAATTGCCATGGGGACTCAGTGCAATCACAGAACACTGGAAATCTCCATGGACTGTTCGGAGGTTCCAAGCCAAGTCTTTTCCTATGACAGAGGCAGCTGTTTCCAGATTGGTGCTCCCTGCAGAATACTAATGTGATGCCTTCTGAGCACTTCTGAAGCACCTCCTATGTACTTCAGAATTGTCTCTTTGCTTTGGGGAAGAGATGATCTGGGGAAGAAGCAAGTAAGCACCATGAAACATGGACATCACATTAGTGGTCACTGCTTTAATCTGTAGATTGGGGATTGAACAGTTGACTCTTCCTTCCGGTAAATCAAATAAACAAAAAAAGCTCAGCTTCCTGCGTGTACAAAAGCTATGATTCCAGGAAGTAGGTTCTATACCCTGGAGAGCCACTTTCAGTAAAAGGCAAAATGTATGCCTGTTCTGACTTAGCAGAAGCAGTTTGTATTTTCATACATGTTCCTGCATTCTGCTCCCTGACATGGTCTTTTTATATGTTCTAAAATTTTTGTCTTTATATGATGGAACATTCAAGAACTGGGGTGCCCACCTGCAGTTCAGGAATAGATATAATGCAGAACCAGGGCGTGTTTCAACATATTTTGTCACCCCAAGTTGGGGAAAAATTTGCCACCCCAATTAGTTCCTATAAAGTATAGCATGTTGTTGTTCAGTCCCATAGCTAGAATTTGTGCAGTATACGCTCATATACTCATGCAACCTCTCCCTCCGTCATCTCCTATTGATGCTGGAGTGTTGAAGGGCCTCTCAGACATACTTGGAATATGATTTTTTTGTTTGATCAGAAGGATGATCATGTTGGCAGGGTTGCTTATTAGTACAAACCTAAGCAGCCCTTCTAAACCCACTGTGTGCCCGCATGAAGTGCCATCGTCAAGTCATGGCCAACTTATGGTGAGCCCACAGGGTTTTCAAGGCAAGTGGTTAACAAGAGGTGGTTTGCCATTGCCTTCCTTTGCACAGTCTTTCTTGGTGGTCTCCCATCCAAATACTGATCCAGCTTAGCTTCTGAGACCTGATGAGATCGGGCTACACTATATCGTTCCACATCCCCTCTAAACCAACTCACATAAATGTCTTCTGAAAGGTATGACTCCGTTTGGGATTGCACTGTCAGTCCAGTGCATCCAATGGTAGTTTGGTTGGAATTAAAGGAGATGACTGGGTTTGAAGGACCAGTATAATTGTATTTTCCATGGGTTATCAGGCCTTTTAAACTACAAGAAAAAAAAACTTTCAGATAACGTTCAACACCCACACAATTCCTTTATACCCAGACAGAATGCTCAGAGTACTCTTTATACTCAGACATACAATCTAAAGTATATCCATGATGTGACCCTGAGAATGCCTTGCCTTTTGGTATTAGCTCAAGAGCCTTTTTTTTCCAATCTGCATTTTAACCTGTTTCTGTATTACATGAATAGATAGAGCTACAGTTTTGTGAGGACATTATAAGACCCTCTGAGAAACTGAGGCACAAATAGCGAAACAAAACAAAAATAAGATTTATTTAGGAAAACAGTGTGCAGTAAAAAAATAGAGGGAAAAGAGCATTCTGGCTAGTATACTAACTCAGATTAACATATTAAATGTATAAAAACGACTTAAGGCTTCCAAAAGCTTACATAGATCTGGATAATTCCTGTTAGGAAGCCAAATGGCTTGGCAGTAATTCCAACTTGGCAGCGGTTCAGCTCTGTCAGGAAGCTGTCCCTTCAGTAGGCAGAACGGAAGACTCCAATTGACTTGCTTATTAAAGGAAGGTCACCTTTGATTTAGAGTGATCTGATAGTTCCGTAGATGGCAGCAGAAGCAGTCTGCAAGATGTTTGCAAGTCAACAAAAGACTAATTAATATTCTGTTTAACCCCAAGATAGGTCAAGAATAGAAACTGACCAGGTGAGATCATATTAGCATAAAGATAACTATAAAAACCGTACTTCAGCCTAGTACAGAAAATATTTGATAATGAAGCAAATGGTTAACACCATAGAGTTTTGGGTTAATCCTAGAGCATCACTCTGGTGCATAGATTTTTACTTCTGGGTTGAGACTGGAAGTGATGTCATGGCAGTGGTGAGTACCCACTGGTTTTGTTCCCACTGCTTCTGTCAAGGGGCTTGGTGCAGAAGGTCTTACCTAACAAGGTAAAGGTAAAGGTTTCCCTTGCTTGAAAGCCAGTTGAATCCAACTCTAGGGATGCAGGGCTCATCTCCGTTTCCAAGCCGAAGAGCCAGCACTGTCCAAAGACATTTCCGTGGTCACGCAGCTGGCATGAGTAGACACTGAGGCACATGGAACACTGTTACCTTCCCACCGAAGCGGTACCTATTTATCTACGTGCAATTTCTTCCTTTCAAACTGCTAGGTTAGCAGGAGCTGGGACCAGAGACGGGAGCTCACTCCGTCATGTGGCACTCGGGTCTCGAACTGCTGAACTACCAACCTTCCAGTCTGCTGTTCAGCATCTTAACCACTTGAGCCACCACTGCCCTAGCAAGGTTGAGAAAGAAGTACTTTTCTCCCTTTCTCACAATACAAGAACTCGTGGGCACTCCATGAAATTGCTGAGCAGTCAGGTTAGAACAGATAAAAGGAAGTACTTCTTCACCCAAAGAGTGATTAACATATGGAATTCACTGCCACAGGAGGTGGTGGAAGCTACAAGCATGGACAGTTTCAAGAGGGAATTAGATAAACATATGGAGCAGAAGTCCATCAGTGGCTATTAGCCACAGGGTATAGATGGGAATTCTAAATCTGGGGCAGGTGATGCACTCTATTCTTGGTGCTGGAAGGGGCAGCAGTGGGAGGGCTTCTAGTGTCCTGGCCCCACTGCTGGACCTCCTGATAGCATGTGGTATTTTTGGCCACTGTGTGACAGAGTGTTGGACTAGATGGGCCATTGGCCTGATTCAACATTGGCTTCTCTTATGTTCTTATGTTCTTAAGGTTAAGTTCAAAGTAGTCTCTATAGATAAGGTATTAGGTGTTGAAATGTACATCCCAAGACCACAGAGGCTCTTGGAAATAAACTTCTGACCTAATCACAGATTGGTAGGCCAAGGTGGCTACATTTGACAAGCAAGATAGCCTGACATCAAGAGTAGAGATGCGTATTTCGCCCACTAGACAAAAAGTTGTTTTCAAAGGGGGGGGGACAAGATTCTGCCTGCTGAAGCCATGCACGACTCATACAATGAGCAAGTTGTATCTAGGCAGCCTTGGCCAAGAACTGCTCTTTTCCTGTTACCATGGGCAAGGCAGAAGTCCAAATGTTCCTACCTCCTGGCTCTTATTGTACATCTGCTGGTGTATTATTCTTTAGCACATGAAGAACTCATTGACCAGAGGGCAAGTTAACATATTGGTTTCCCTGCAAGACATCAGCTGTAACAGATGTTTTAAAAATGCATATTATGTTATTTTGAGACCCCCCACACTCCACCCCAATATCTTGGGAGCCATCAAATGCCGTCTACATATGTAGCCATAAGGAAAACTTTTTAAAAAAAGGGGGGGGAAGAATGGGAAATGGCACCAAATCAGTAACAGGTTTTGCTATTAAAATCTATTAACTGTATTTGAGAAAGTATTTTCTAAATGGTAACCCAGGATAGGTTTTAAATATTCTGGGTGCAAATCAGCTAAAGGTAAGTAAGGACTATAGATTTCAAGTGGGAGGTTAGTAGAAGAGGAGAGACTCACTACCTAAAGGAGACTCAGAGTGGCTTACAATCCCTTTCCCTTCCCCTCCCCACAACAGACACCCTGTGAGGTAGGTGGGGCTGAGAGAGCTCGCTCGAGAACTATCCTTGAGAGAACAGCTCTGAGAGAACTTGTGACTGACCCAAGGTCACATCATCAGCTGTGTGTGGAGGAGTGGGGAATCAAACCTGGTTCTCCCAGATTAGAGTCCACACTCCTAACCAATGCACCCAACTAAACATGTACTTTCCCAGCTGAGATCAACCAGAGCCAAAAGCAATTGGCTTGTGGTAGGACTGGGTCAATGTGATGATCAATGACATGCGGAGTGAGTGCAAGGAGAACTTCACCATCTCAGGACACTAAGCATACATTATCTGGTGGTGGAAAATGCTCTTAAGTCATAGCTCATTTATGGAGATCCCATAGAGTTTTGAAGTCAAGAGAAGAACAGAGGAGGTGTGCCATGGCCTGCATAAGCCTAGTCTCCCTGGACTTCCTTGGTGGTCTCCCATCCAAGTATTAATGAAAGCTGACTCTGCTTGCCTTCTGAGAATTGACACGATTAGCTAGCCTGCATCGTTCAGGTCAAAGCCTGTATTATTAGAGTCTTCGTTTTAAAAATCCAAATGACCAAATCAGATATATGCATTAAAAACATGCACATCCGATACAAGATGGCAAATATAGAGAGCAATAACCAGAAGCAATGGGAAATACACCACAATAAAGCAGCAGCATAGAAGTCAGTCACAAAATGAGACACAGCAGCTGATAAAAACCAGACATTCTATCAAATATCGCAGCAGGTGAAAACTTGTAAAACCAGAGACACTTTCCTGGGAGTAAGCCTGAATGGATAACGTAGGACTTACTTCTGAGTAGACCTGCTTAATCTTGCTCTCCCAAATTTAGGGTGGTTGGGCCAGTTCATGCAGCCTATATCTATGACATTTTGGAGATAGAAGTGTACCTATTTTTCTGTGTGCCTGGGCCCTAGAGGCAACACAAATCTTCCTCGGCCTGGAATGCCACAGCCATGGCACAGCTAAAGAGGAAACCCTTTCTCAGGTGGCCGCTTCCTGTATTTCAAGCAGCAGAGACATGCGGAGAAGGAATTCCAGAGGTAACCCCAGTATCCTGGGAAGGCTGCAAGACTCCAACTCTGTTCTGTATTCCCATCCTGTTACACTTCATCATTCCTCCTCCCCCACCTTCAAGCAGGATAACTGATTCTTCCACTGTGGAAATGAGGTAATCGCAAAGGAAGCGGCTGTGATCAGAAGCAGGTGGAGGTAGCTCAACAATTCACACCCAGGAAGTTTCAAAGCCCTACTGGAAATCTTTACTCTGGCCCCTTGCGTCACCCTAATTGTCCCACCGCTTCTGCTCCCAGATCTTCATGACATCATTCCATTATCAGAGCAGCTGACTCATAAGCAACTAGACTATCAGAGTTCATATCTAATTGTCAACATTGCTTAAGGAGTTGTTTACCTTAAGATCAGAGATGGGGAGAGAGAGAGAGATCTACACTGCAAGCTGAACAGAAGTACAGCCTTCTAAGTCCTTTAAGAACATAAGAGAAGCCAATGTTGGATCAGGCCAATGGCCCATCTAGTCCAACACTCTGTCACACAGCGGCCAAAAATACCAGGTGCCATCAGGAGGTCCAGCAGTGGGGCCAGGACACTAGAAGCCCTCCTACTGCTGCCCCCCCCACCCAAGCACCAAGAATACAGAGAATCACTTGCCCAGCCTGAAGTCTATAGGTTTAGAAAGGTATAAATCTGTTTAAGATTGTGCTGTACATCACTGTTGTCATAGGACAAAGGATGGCCTTTGTAATCTGTGAATGATGAAGCTGACTAGAGTACTTGCATCGATTCTAATAATGCTTTTAAGAAAGGATCCTCTGGAACGCCACTGTTTTGTCAGGGATATCGCTGCTTCTCTGCCCCTCTTGGTGGCCCTAGATGCTTACTCTGACCACATTGTTTTTATCAAAAAATTCTCAGGCTTTAATGACTATATAGGCATGGGAGGAATTGAGCAGCTTCTGTTCTGTTCTGTTTTAGTTTATCCTCCAAACCCGTTCCATATAAAAATAGACCTGAATACCATATAATGAATAAATATGGAAAACCTCAGAGTTTGTAAGTTTCTTGGGTTTTGTATGGCCCATCTGCCTGAAACCTGCCTGAGTCCAAAAACCACCCCTACAGATTGTGAAGACACTCAGATGGTGATCACTGTGTAGTTACAAAGAGAAAGGGGTCAGCAATGTTCATAACAAAGGACCACACACACAACTCATTTACTTATACACACATCACAAAATTCAGCACTAGACTCCCCCTTCCCCCGTGCCCTTTGGACAAGCATATTCATTAACTGATTTGTAGTGTGTTCAGGTACAAATACAGCTTAACAATGAACAGTTCTGTTGTAGTGAATGCTTCTTTGGACCAAAGTCCACTTCAGCAGGTGCATGAAGTGTGTTCTTAGCTGGAATACCTATCAATGTAGACAATGTAGTCAAAAGGCCATTTAATGAAACAGGTACCTTTGTGACATTCCTGTGCAAAGCTCAAAGATATACATGATAAGCACAGCAGACATTCACACCAGCAGTAACAGGAGACAATACAACTGGCTAATTTGCAAAACTAATTTAATACCTGGAGTTAAAGAAATTCATCATTACAACTGAGCTCTGATTGGATAGGGTCAATACTCATTTTTTAAAAAAACTTCATTAATTCTGATTTAGAGACTGCAGTACTCCCATTAGCCCTGACTTGGATGGGCCAGCCTAGCCCAGTTTCAGATCTCAGAACTTAAGCAGGATCAGCCCTGTTTAGTACCTGGATGGAAGACCACTGAGGAAGTCCAGGGTTTCTACACAGGGACAGGCAAGACAAACCACTTCTGTTCATCTCTTGCCTTGAAGGAGCCAGTTTGGTGTAGTGGTTAAGTGTGCGGATTCTAATCTGGGAGAACCGGGTTTGATTTCCCACTCCTCCACTTGCACATGCTGGATGGCCATAGTTCTGGCACAGTTCTTCTTGAAAAAAGAGCAGTTTCTGTCAGAGCTCTCTCAGCCCCACCTACCTCACAGGGTGTCTGTTGTGGGAAGGGGAAGGGAAAGGAGTTTGTAAGTCACTCTGATACTCCCTTGGGTAGTGAAGGGTGGGGTATAAATCCAATCTCCTCCTCCTCCTCCTCCTCCTCCTCCTCCTCCTCCTCCTCCTCCTCCTCCTCCTCCTCCTCCTCCTCCTCTTCTTCTTCTTCTTCTTCTTCTTCTTCTTCTTCTTCTTCTTCTTCTTCTTCTTCTCCACCCTACAGGGCCTCCATAAGCCATCTGTGACCTGAGAGCACTTTCCAGCATCAAGTAATGCAGTCTATGTATGCTTGGTGCCCTGAGCCGGCGAAGTTCTTCTCGGACTTACTCTACGTGTCATTAATCATTACTTTACACATGGACAATACTTCCATTGAAGGTCTTTTTCCGACCAATAGTGACTTTCAGATCAGTGCGTCCGGACAGTCTCTACCAGTGGAGGACATACTTCATCTATCAAAAGGAGTGGACTGTAATCCATGAAAGCTTGTGCCAAAATAAATCCGTTAGGCTTTAAGGTGCCACAAGAGTTTGTTTAGCTTTTTAAAGAAGAAGCCAAGCAGCATGGGTACATAGGAAAGTAAGGGGGCTTTCCCTGATGTGGAGCAATCATTGGTTTGAGAAGGCATGAAAAGAAAACATGTTGTAAGAGCAACACTGAAATCTGAGAGCCCAGCCTAGCCAGCATTTCATGTGTTCTTGGCCTGAGCGAGTGGCCTTTGCTTGTCTTTGTTTATAAGTCGCTCTTCACAGACTAAACTTGAGTCAGTTGCAAACTTGCTGATGGCCTCTTCATCTCCATATACACACATACTGCATTCTCTGTAAACACAAGGAGGGAGGTAGAGAAATACAAATCCGCAATCACAGGACAGTGGAACTGACCCCCAGATGTTTACCGGCATTTCAGTGGGCTTGATGAGTTAGGACGAGAAGGCAAATCCATGTCATAGCTTTTGTGTTAGGGCAATGCAAAATAATACAGAATGTCATGGAAGCTTTTGAGTTCATATGAAGTTGCAAAAAAAACAAATAATGTAAGGACGACACAGGCAGACTCTCATACCAGCTCCATTGATGGTGGATGCTGTCAGGTGCACTAGCATGTGTAACTGGTGGAGGTGTTAAGGCCAAAATACACAATGCACCCACCACAGATCAAGTCATGGGTTTGTGACCCAACTTGCAGTCAGAGTACAATCAGGGGAACTCACTTTAAATGGCATTCATTCACTTGGCACTGTGTGGAGCCAGAGACAACTGGTGAAAACCCACACATTCACGCATGCCACTGTTTCCCGGAAGGAAACCAGAACTTCCTTCTTACACCTTGCAGTGCTCCCTCAAAGTGCCAAGTGAATGAGTGCTGTTTAAGGTAAGTTCCTTGATGTGTGTTTGATTACCAGTTGGGTTATGCACCTGTGACCGAACTCACAAGGAGCATTTTGCATATTTTGGCCCTTGAATTCCAGCACTTTTACTCTGTCAAGAAGAAAGGAACAATGGAGGCACATCTCAGTGGAAAAGATGAAGTATGGCTAGGACCAAATGTCACTCAAAAACAGGAAGTGTACATTATTCAGGAAGTGGCCATAAAACAGTGACATTTGGTTCCTCAGCTGAGATGTGCCTCCATGGCTGACTTCTTCTTCCCAAAAGCCAAGTGGTAGACTCTAACATCTCCAGCAAATGAACCAATCTGTGAGCATGTCAATATCCAACATTACCAGTGCTGGCAAAGAGTCTGCCTGTCTGCCTTTTTCCTCCTTAACTTTTTTTTTTTTTTAAAAAAATTGTCATGTTTGCCTGATGAAGGGCTCAAAAACCTGCTTAATATTTGGTGTCATTTTGACTGGCCCTAATAAAAAGCTATTACACGGATTTTCTTTCTCTTCTGGATTTTGTGTGAGCCAATATGGCTCTTTACAATTTTTTCTTCATATGTTAGGCTAGGTTGAAAAGCTTTAATGCATTAGACAAGTTAATTTCAGCTGCCTCCAATGGATCTGCAACCTTACAAAGATTTCATTTTCAGTCAGACACAGACGCTCATTTAGAAGTCTTTTTTTTTTTGGCAAAAAAATTTCTGTGTTTGCATATGTAATTGATAAGTGCCCCTCCAGTATAAAGTGGAGCTGTTTGGGTTTTAGCTTAGTTTTCAATGTTTACAAGGCTCCAACAGCATTTCCCCCAATGAGAAAAGCTTTTTTTGGTTGTTGTTTTTAATGAGTTCTGCTTGCATGCCTTTTACATCCTTGCTTAAGTAGAGTACACATTTCCTTCTTAAAATCTTTCCAGAGTTCCCCTGATCTGTAAGTGCACATATCCCTAGGTGCATGAGGAACCACATGCTCAAATGGATGCTTCATGTGCATTTTGGAGGCTAAAAACCTCAACTAGGGGCTTCAGCTATGCCTAGTGCAATACCCCAGTCAGTTTGTGACAGATGACACCAAACATTTCTATGGGAGATGGGACCACTGTCCTTCTATAGCATCTTCTGTCATCAAAACAGCACCCCATGTTACACTTCATTGCGGATTGGGGATGTGTATTCAGATATATCCAGTCCTAATATATATCTGAAAAATACCTTATTTTCTGGATATATTCTGGTGTCCAGATGGTATCTGGGATTTTCCACAATCCTGGGAAATAGGTCTCAAAAAATCCTGGAAATATTCAGAAATATCTAGAGCCAGCATTTTAAGGCTACCAGGACTGTTTCCCTTTAATTTTCCTGTGTGTGTGTGTGTTCTTTCCAGGACTTGGTACCAGCTTGCCAGGTTGGTTTGGCTTGGATTCTGCCCTTTGAAATTGCTTTTGTTGATCTTGCAACATTGTGTTCTTTGCTCAAGTTGGTTTGTGTTGGGTTTGTGGCTTGTACGTGATTCTTGGGTTTGATATTGGCGTGGATGCTCTGGTTCATGGTTAGATTGGATTCTCTGATTTGATCTTTGTTGGGCTTGCAACAACATTCCTTGTTAAATTGATATGGCTTGGAGGGTTCTCTGGTTTGACATTGGTTCGATTCTCTTATTTGACATTTGTTGTGTTAGGCATGCTACAGTGTCCCATACTTCTGCTAGTATTCCCTGGTTCTGCATTGGTTTCTTGGGCTTTTTGGTTCCATTAATGCAACCAAAAGAGGGGAGAAAAACCCTACATGAGAAAGGTAACCAAAAAGGTTGGGACTTGAGACAAAGAAAAAGAAACTAAAATATAGCTACACACATAGTGCTGATGTACAAAATATCATATATAATTTGATTATTCATTCAAAAATGCTAAAATATTATTTAAAAACCACAATCCTATGGTTCTGTATATAAGTACCTAATCCTAATATAAAGACAAATGTCCAATCATATAAATAAAGGTTTAAAAGTACAAATTATATTCATATACAAGAACCAATACCAAACGTGTTTCGGCTAAAAGCCTTCCTCAGCAGTAAAATTCATACTGAGCACTCCATAAATTTAACAAAAATATATATAAAACTCATCATACACAGAACTGCTTCAGCCTACTTCCACTCCTCAATCCAAAAAACAGCCAAGTCCATCAAGCACACACAGCCAATCAATTTCTTCTTTTAAACCTCTTCGCACTTGAGTATGCAACATGAAGATCCAGAAGGACTCCCTTTTCTTCAGAAGTCAGATTTGTTGCAAAGAGTGCACTTGCAGCTTTTCTGTGACCTGCAACTTAAGGTCATTTGTATGTCCCAAGGACGTGAAGTGCTTCACAAGCAGAGCTGGCAATCTTTGCTGTCTGATGCAGCTTCTGTGTTCAGATACTCTCACTTTAACTGGCTGTGTTGTCATTTCTACATACAACAAATTGCACGGGCACCGTGTACAGTAAGTGGCCCCTCTAGAGTTATAATTAACAAAAGATCTAATATAGTGACTTCTGGTCATTGAAGAATTTTGGAATACACTGGTTTTAAGGTAAAGGCCACAAACAGAACAATTGCCTCATGGAAAGGAACCTTTACGACTGTGCCCAACCCTTGCCCGGGTATAGTCTGAAGAATGTTCTTTAAGTGTACTGAACAACATACCTTCAAGATTTTTAGCCCTCTTGAAAGTAAATAGAGGTTTTGATCGACATCTAGGAATGTCAGTCTAAAGGTGTTAGTGTTTTTCAATTATATTCCTCACACCAGTATAAGTGCCGTCATACATTAACAGAATGATTATCCTGTCTGTGTAATTATTGCAAATCTTAGGTGTCAATAAGAATTCCCTTGGTGTGTTCTTAGCTTTCTAAAAGGCTTGCTTGAGAATTTTGGAAGAATATTTTCTACCTTTTTATTATTCCAAAAGGATGTTGGCTTGTCTATAAAAATCTATATCATGGCTGCAGTTTCTTCTAATCCTTAACATCTGAGTAAAGAGTAAATTTCTCTTCAGGTGATAAGGATGGAAACTATCACCTGCTAAAAAGGCATCTATGGGATTCCTGAAAATATCAGTATGTAATTCAATGCCTTCCTTTTTAATCAAAACATCTAAAAACTTAATCCTAGACCTGTCATATACCATTTCAAATTTAATACTGTGATGTCTAGTGTTAACATACTGCCCAAACTGGATAAGGAGCTCCTCTGAACCTTTCCAAATGATAATCCATTCACTGGTATCTGACAAAAGGAGAATTGACTCTCCAGATCATGTACCTGCAAAATCTTGTTGGTCTCTAAGGTGGACTTGAATCCAGCTATTCTATTGCAGACTAACACAGCTCCCTTCTGAAAGTACCTGATGGAAGTAATGGATCAAGAGAATTATGGTTTGCCTTCACAGATGGGATACTAATAATGGCATTATTGCTGTGTACTGGTGGCCCTGCCTTAGAAAAAGAAATGGTCCCATCTCCATTTTATCTTCAGCTGTGGATGGGTGGTGGTGGCTACCAAGGACCCCCTTCCTGCCTAGATGTGTGCTGTCTACCCTGATTCCAGCCTGGCTAAATTATCCTGGGGAGCCATGTTAGGAGCTAGCAATGCCTTGCTTTGGAGAAGGTGAGTTCAAGACTCTCTTCAGGCTATGCCAATGACTGCCCAGAACCTTGGGCAGGGGATTGATTCGCTGATGAAGCATCTGCATGCCTACCCAAAGGGGCTTGCAAAGCCAGGCACCCACTTTAGTCTATCAATTTCATCAGCAAATACAAGTCTTCCTGAGTACAAAAGCCCCCCTGAAGGTCTCCTAGCCTACCAGCCTATTCCAGGCATGGGGGAAGCCTTCACCCTGCCAGCCCTTTTGTCCACCCTACCTGGGTGCAATCTGCTTTTGTCACCTTTCTGGGGGAGCCCCCCCTTCTTAACTTATTCAGAGCCAGGAAATTAACAGATTCAGATCCTGGACTCATCTTGAATTCCTGGATCTTACGTCATTGAAATTTTTTTGTGTGCTGGTTGCTATAACTATTGATGCTCTGCCTGTCAAAACTGAGCAGTCTTGTGCTCTCCACTTGCACAGAGGCTGCCAACTCTGCTTTGCTTTTGCTGGGATGTTGGGACATTTACTTGCCACACAGGAGTACCCCTCCATGTAGGGCTGCCAGGTGTCTTCTGCCTGCTGGTGGGGGGATTGGGTAGGGCATTCAGGGGTTAGCAGGGACATCAGCAACATGCTGACATCACTTCCAGAAGTAATCACACTGGAGACATCAGGGTAACCCTCTACTTTTGGGGTAAAACTCTATGGTAAGAACAGCTATGAAGCATAGAGTTTTGCCCAAAAAGTAAAGCGTCACCCCTGACATCACCGACATGATGATGTCACTTCCTGAAGTGACATCAGCACATTGCTGACAACGCACGGGGCAGCTGCTTGAGGGTGGGGTTCCCCCCACTGGCCAGCTGGCCAGTGATGGGCTGGAGCCCACAAAATCAGGGGATCCCATGCCCCCATCTGGGGACAAGCAAGCCTAACTCTACTGCCTTACCATTTATTTTATTTTTTTTTGCCTTGGGATCTTTGTAAGTTCAGCCTAAAGCCCTTACTCTCAACCTGTGGATCATTTAAACAGACAACATATGGGAAGTAATGGTCGTTTTTTGGTATTCTGGGAGCTGCAGCTTTAGAGAAGAAGAAACAGAGGAGATGGGAATATTTCTGTCTTTAGCAATGTGGGTGTTTGGGGGTGGGAGAAGAGAGGCCAACCAGCCAAATGGTCGAAGTTGTTGATTTTAGTATCCTGGGACTTGCAGCTTTAGATAAAAAGAAATGGAGGAGATGGTCTTTAACCTTGTGTGTTGGCAGGGAGCAGAGGCCTGTGGTTCAAAAACTAAACATTAAGGTGATTTTTGGTATCCTGAGACTTGCAGTTTTAGAGAAAAAGAAATGGGAGAAATGGAAATATTTCTCCCTTTAGTGTGTGTGTGTGTGTGTGTGTGTGTGTAGTGCATCTGCACATGGGTGGGGAGGAGATAAAACTAGTTCTCCAGATACAGAAAGTGAGGCAATTCTGCTGTGCTGGACCCTATTTCAACCCAACAGATGCTCCCATATTTTCAGGCCAGGGTTTCTGAGAAGCTAGTATTTGCTGTGGATTCTGAGATACATTTGGAGATTTTGTACGGAGTATCCAATGTGTGTGAGTGGTGTAGTGGTCAGAGTGCTGGTCTAAGACTGGGGAGACCCGAGTTCAGATCCCCATGTAGTCATGAAACACACTGTGTGACCTCAGGCCAATCATACGTTCAGCCTGAGCTGTGAAGAATTGTCCACTGAGACTGTGGCTAATGATAGGAACTGCCTGGCAAGGTCTCGAGGCAGCAAGAGGAAGGCTGTGGGCTTAACAAACGTGGGAAACTATAAGTGTTTATACACAAATGCTAGAAGTCTCCGAGGTAAAATCGGGGAGTTGGAATGCTTGGTGTTGGGGGGGAAATAGACATTGTGGGTATTTCAGAAACTTGGTGGGATGAGGAAAATCAGTGGGATACGGTGATTCCTGGTTATAAATTATATCGGAAGGATAGGGGGGAAAGGGTTGGAGGTGGGGTGGCTCTGTATGTCAGAGAGGGTATACCATCCAGTAAGATTGAGAGGGTAAGAGAATTGGATTCCTTCTGGAAATGCTATGGGTTGAAATAGTGGGTCCAAAAGGAGGCTTAACAGTGGGAGTTTGTTATCGCCCACCAGATCAAAAGATAGAGGAGGATTATAAAATGATGAATGAATTAAAGATAGCGGCTAGACGAAATAACTGTGTTGTAATAGGCGACTTTAACTACCCACACATTGATTGGGTCAATATGAGTTCTAGTCGGGAAAAAGAGATTGCGTTCTTAGACACTCTCAATGACTGTGCTGTGGAACAGATGGTCACAGATCCTACCAGGGGAGAGGCGATCCTGGATTTGGTCCTAAGTAACACCCAAGACCTGGTGAGAGATGTAAAAGTGATTGCACCACTTGGAAACAGTGACCATAATGTCATTGAGTTTAACATTTGTACAGATAGGGAGTTGCCCAAAAAGACTGACGCAACCACTTTTAACTTTAAAAGGGGTAACTTCTCTGGTATGAGGGGACATGTGAGGAAGAAATTGAAAGGAAGAGTGGAGAAGGTCAAAACCATTGGGGAAGCTTGGAGACTATTTAAAAAGACAATCCTAGAAGCTCAGAAAAAATATATACCGCAGGTTAGGAAAGGTACAAATAGGTATAGAAAAAAGCCTGCATGGTTAACAAATAAAGTAATGGAAGCTGTAAAAGGTAAGAAGGATTCCTTTAAGCGGTGGAAAGCTAGTCTTAGTGAGGTTGATAAAGGGAACACAGACTATGGCAAATAAAATGCAAGTCTGTGATCAGGCAAGCAAAAAGGGAATATGAGGAGCATATCGCAAAAAACATAAAGACCAACAATAAAACTTTCTTCAAATACATTAGAAGTAGGAAGCCAGCCAGGAGGCAGTGGGGCCCTTGGATGACCAAGGGGTAAAAGGAGTAGTGAAGGATGATAGGGAAATGGCTGAGAAGCTGAATGCATTTTTGCCTCTGTCTTCACTGTGGAAGAGGAGAAGTGTTTGCCCACTCCAGAAGCACTGATTTCGGGAGGGGGTTTGAAAGACCTGAATCAGATTGCGGTGACAAGAGAGGAAGTCCTCCGACTGATGGACAATTTAAAAACTAATAAATCACCAGGCCCGGATGGCATTCATCCGAGAGTTCTGAAAGAACTCAAATGTGAACTTGTGGATCTCCTGACAAAAATATGTAATCTTTCTTTAAAATCTGCCTCCATTCCTGAGGACTGGAAGGTAGCTAATGTCACTCCCATCTTTAAAAAGGGCTCCAGGGGAGATCCAGGAAATTACAGGCCAGTCAGTCTGACATCGATACCGGGTAAGTTGGTGGAAACTGTTATTAAGGAAAGAATTAGTAGGCACATTGATGAACAAAAACTATTGAGGCAGACTCAGCATGGGTTCTGTAAGGGAAGATCTTGTCTCACTAACCTGTTAGTGTTTTTTGAGGGAGTGAACAAACATGTGGACAAGGGGGACCCAATAGATATTATTTACCTTGACTTCCGGAAAGCTTTTGATACAGTTCCTCATCAAAGGTTCCTAAGTAAGCTCAATAGTCATGGGATAAAAGGACAAGTCCTCTTGTGGATCAAAAACTGGCTTATAAATAGGAAACAGAGAGTGAGTATAAATGGGAAACTTTCTCAGTGGAGGGTGGTAAGCAGTGGGGTACCACAGGGATCAGTACTCGGTCCGATGCTTTTTAACTTGTTTATTAACGATTTGGAATTGGGAGTAAGCAGTGATGTGGCTAAATTTGCAGATGACACGAAGTTGTTCAGGGTGGTGAAAACCAGGGAGGATTGTGAGGCACTCCAAAGGGATCTGTTGAGGATGGGTGAGTGGGCGTCAACGTGGCAAATGGGGTTCAATGTGGCCAAGTGCAAAGTGATGCACATTGGAGCCAAAAATCCTAAATATAAATACACGTTGATGGGGTCTGATCTGGCAGAGACTGACCAAGAGAGAGATCTTGGAGTCGTAGTGGATAACTCGCTGAAAATGTCTACACAATGTGTAGCTGCAATAAAGAAGGCCAACGCTGTGCTGGGGATTATTAGGAAGGGAATTGATAACAAATCAGCCAGTATCATCATGCCCCTGTATAAATCATTGGTGCGACCTCATTTGGAATACTGTGTACAGTTCTGGTCACCACATCTCAAAAAGGATATTATAGCATTGGAAAAAGTGCAGAGAAGGGCAACTAGAATGATAAAAGGGTTGGAACACCTTCCCTATGAAGAAAGGTTAAAATGCTTGGGGCTCTTTAGCTTGGAGAAATGACGGCTGAGGGGTGACATGATCGAGGTTTATAAGATTATGAATGGGATTGAGCAGGTTGAGAAAGAAGTACTTTTCTCCCTTTCTCACAATACAAGAACTCGTGGGCCCTCTATGAAATTGCTGAGCAGTCGGGTTAGAACAGATAAAAGGAAATACTTCTTCACCCAAAGAGTGATTAACATATGGAATTCACTGCCACAGGAGGTCGTGGCAGCTGCAAGCATGGACAGTTTCAAGAGGAAATTAGATAAACATATGGAGCAGAAGTCCACCAGTGGCTATTAGCCACAGGGTATAGAATGAGAACTCTCAGTCTGGGGCAGGTGATGCACTCTATTCTTGGTGCTGGAGGGGGCAGCAGTGGGAGGGCTTCTGGTGCCCTGGCCCCACTGCTGGACCTCCTGATGGCACCTGGTATATTTTGGCCGCTGTGTGACAGAGTGTTGGACTAGATGGGCCATTGGCCTGATTCAACATTGGCTTCTCTTATGTTCTTATGTTATGTTCTTAAGAAAAGAGAGAAGGAGGAGGAAGTCTTTCCTTTCATACGCAAATGTAATATTTATTCAAATTGTCCCAGGGAAGGAGTTCATGAAATTGTTCCTTTTCTCTTACGGACTCCTCTTTCTTTGACTGAGATTCAGACTATTGTGAGTGGAAAAAATATTGTTTAAAACCGCATGATTAACCGTTGATGACATATGGTCTTTGGAAATATAATTTCATATTAAAATAATTAAATATAGATTTAATATAGATTACTAAAGTATAATAAACTATGTTATATAGATCACCGGATTCTATATAGATTACCAGGTTCTAGAATATAGATTTCCAGGTTCCGTCCCATGCCCCTCCCCTGGGAAACTGAGAAGTCTATGCCCCTGTTTGCTGATGGACATCAGGAGAGGATGGGAACTGAAACTCTTTAGAAGATCATTTGGGAAGTCACAGCAGTGTGGTGAGTTAAATGGCGTACACTGTTTGTGAATTGTCGTGCTGACTTTATTAGAAGTTTTTTTTGTGTTTTAAAAATTATTTTTGGTTGTGTAGTGTTACCCACCTTGCATTCCAGAATTCTGAGAGAAAGGTAGAATTATCAATATTTAAGCCAGGAAATAAACTGAATTCAACCCTCTATTCAGTCATGCCATTTCTGAATAGATTATCAGGGCTATTGGTAACAGTTTGACTGGGGCTAAGTAAAATACTGGGGGGTGGGGGTTCCAACCTGTTAAAATGTATCTACAACAGTCCTCAGCACACATACATCTAGCTGGATTTAGCCTTTGGAGCTAAAAGTAGGATTTCGCTTGATTCTCCAAGTTGCATACCTAAAAAAATTCAAATTCTGAGACCAAATGTTACGGTATTCCAAATACCAGCTTCAAATATTGAATGAATACTCAGCAAATTGAATGAATATTCAACAGCAACATTTTCAGGGAGAAGGAAAAAAAACTGAGACGTTTTGGGAATAATCTTGTTTCAGGACCGGAAACTAATCTGAATACATTAGGAGAATTTTCATTACTGAAGAACAAAAGCGGTTATTTCCCACTAATTTATCCAGATCATGTATGCAAAACTTGTATGGTAGTAACAATAAAAAATGCCAAACTCTCCTATCAGTTAACTGGTGACACACTCCCCCCTCCCCATGGTTAAATCATTTAAATGTTACTTCAACTGTGTAGGATCTGCTTACAGAAAAATAGCAGTCATGGCCACTCATGGTGAGATATAGTCACCCTCCCATTTTGTCTTTAGATGAAAGAATCACTGAAATGGCTAAGAGCATGTTTGAATCTAGACTGACATTCTAAGATGACACAACACTGTCATGTTTAAGACTTAGAAGTTAAGACGCTGAGCTGCAGACCAGAAGGTCTGTAGTTCGGCAGTTCGAGACCCGAGTGCAGTGTGACAGAGTGAGCTCCCATCTCTGGCCCCAGCTCCTGCCAACTTAGCAGTTCGAAAGCAAGAAATTGCAAGTAGATAAATAGGAACCACTTTGGTGGGAAGATAACAGCATTCCATGTGCTTCTACGTTCAGTCATGCCGGCCACATGACCACAGAAACGTCTTTGGACAGCGCTGGCTCTTCGGCTTGGAAACAGATATGAGCACTGCCCCCTAGAGTCAGATTCAACTAGCTTTCAAGCAAGGGAAACCTTTACCTTTATCTTTTAAATCCTTGTTTATGTGTTCCCATGAATGCGTACATCTGTTTGTAGGAACTTGGCAATACATGTGCGCTTTACAAAGGCAACTGGGGTTCAGTACCTGGACAAACATGGGATTTAAATCACATATTTACTCAAGACATTTATACAGAAAAATCAAGTGTACACTGTATGCCAAATTCTTGATCACAAGTTACAGTGAATACCTGTACAGTGTGTGTATAGCATGTGGTGGAACAGCCCCACTCTGTCTTGCTCTCCAAGTTGTCTGGGCACCAGTGGCCATAAAAGTGATCACCTGGCATGTGCCACCCACCTGGCTTCTCCCTCCCTCCCTCCATTTACCCACTTCCACCACTTGGCCTTTGTAGGAACTACCCACTGAGGGACCAGGGGTCCTACATTCCCTTCCTAACTTTGACATTCTAAGGCCTCACCTTATGCCTGGGTCTCCTGCTATCCAACATGTGGTTACCATAGGGGCAATTTAGTGCACTTGTGCCCCACTGGGGGGGTAGCCACTTGCCAATTGACTGCCCCTACCCTTCTCCTGGTGGTCCTTTCAAAATAGCATTTCCAAAACAGTGGATGTCTATGGGGTACAGAGAATTGCTACCAGCATTTAAAGTTATAAAATGACCATGCTCACATGCATACTCTCAGCACAGCAACAGACTGAGCAAGGGATTCAAAAGAGGAGGAGGAGGAGGAGGAAAGATTGGATTTATTCCCCACCCTTCACTACCTAAAGGAGTCTCAGAGTGGCTTACAAACTCCTTCCCTCCCTCTCCCCACAACAGACACCCTGTGAGATAGGTGGGGAGCTCTGAGACAGCTCTGAGAGAACTACTCTTGAGAGAACAGCTCTAAGAGAGCTGTGACTGACCCAAGGTCACACCAGCTGGTTGCATGTGGAGGAGTGTAGAATCAAACCCAGTTATCACAGATTAGAGTCCACACTCCTAACCATTATACCAAATTGGCTCTATAAAATCTGGTTCCTATGACTCTCCCCTCTGTACATGCCCTAGTGGATGAAAGTTTTCTTCAGTCCAAACTTCTAAAGAAGAATGCATTTCGCCACACATTCATTTCATTTTTTTAAATACATGTGTTGACTAATACTCACATTACATTCAATGTGTGAATGTGTGATACCAACCTCATGTTTATCCAGGTATTGGTTCCTGGTTACAATTGCAATGTGAACATGCATTTTTACAAACAGATACATGCATGTGCAAGTGGGATGCACATGTGCTCTCTGTAACATATGACCATTGTTAGATTGTACTGCATTCACTGTAACTTGTGAACATTGGAGAGCAATGTGACTGATCAGTATGGAGGAAAAATAAAACAGGATTGCAGGAGAGCCTGCAATATAAATGCACCAGTGTAATGGATGCACACCACAATGCATCTGATGAAGCTGTCACAGACAGATGATGTCAATTAAGATTCAGTAATCAGAACAAGAAGAAAGTGGATTTATACCCCACCCTTCACTACCTGAAGGAGTCTCAGAGTGGCTTACAATCTCCTTTCCACCCCCTCCCTACAACAGATACCCTCTGAGGTAGGTGGGGCTAATAGAGCTCTTTCGAGGACTGCTCTTGATAGAACAGCTCTGAGAGACCTTGTGACTGACCCAAGATCACACCAGCAGCTGCATGTGGAGGAGTGGGGAATCAAACCCAGTTCTCCCAGATTCAAGTGTGCATTCCTAACTGCTACACCAAACTGGCTATCCAGGAAAATGATGGTTCTTCTTAACAGGACTAGGAAGAGGGTGATGATTTACAAAAAAACTAAGTTTTGAGAGGAGAAATTTCTACATCTTTGGAAGAACCAATTTTAACCAGAAAAACAGGGAGAGCACTTGAGTGTACTTCTTTGGACCAGCAGGAAGACTATGAAAGAAATTAAGTTGATTCAAATTTACTTAGCAGCTTGAAAGCCTTGGTCAGTTTCATCTACCAGTCCCTGGGAGAGAAGCTTATTGCCTCCCAAGCCAGAATAAAGAGGCAGACACAATTGCTGGGTTAAATCTTGGGCCACTTTATTAACTGACAACTTTAACTGGAAGGAAAAAACGGCAAGGGCAAACAGTTGCAGTATAGTCAAGGCCAAGGGTAAATACCCCTCCCTTGTCCATGAATAGGGCGAGCCACCCTGCCCCGAGCAGACGCCATCATAAATGGCTTCCACCCGGCTGGCTAGCCATCATTGCCCCACCCCGTAGCCCCATCCCCCAAGCCACCAGTCTCAAAAGGAAGAGTCAATCAGGGCGGTTTCCAAGGCAGTCTGTTTTCCCTGTCCCATGCCGCGCGGCACAAAGACTGTACTCACAGGACCCCTTAAAGCCCAAAATTGGGTATCGGCTGGTGCTCACCGGGCCGCAACTGTATACCACATAAAAACCTGCCACCGCTAAGGTCAAGCCTCAGCTTAGGCCATCGCGCCCATCGGAAGACCTAATGCCCTCCGAAGCCCTTCCCGTAAATCCCCCCAAAAGATGTCCATGCCCTTATCT
Source organism: Gekko gecko (assembly GCA_029375565.1). Lineage (NCBI taxonomy): Eukaryota > Metazoa > Chordata > Lepidosauria > Squamata > Gekkonidae > Gekko > Gekko gecko. The sequence continues at coordinate 182,563,122 of JAPDNY010000004.1, forward strand.
GATAGATGTACGCCATCCGGTCTGTACAATTCAGCGCACCCCACATGAAAACCTGGGTGTGGCAAAAAGATACCCGTGCCTCCCTCCAGGAAACGCTGTAATTCTCTGTTTGCTTTACGGTGAGCCTTATCAATGACCAATGGGTTTTCAGCCCACCGCCATACTCGCTGAGACTACCAAGGAGGCCCAGGGCCATGATGCAGAGGCAGGCAGTAGGGTTCCCAAGTACTTACCACGTGGGAGCAGGGGACGCATGCTCCCCGGCTGGACCAGTCCTCCCTGTAACGCACCATGCTGTCGCCAGGAAGTGACGCCAGGCGATGCTCTGGCAATGGGGCTGAAAACTTGATGGTACCATTGAGTTTCCAGATGCATTGCCAGAGCGTCGCCTAGTGTCACTTCCTGGTAATGGCATCATGCGTGCGTCTTTCCTTCCCCCGGGGATGGTCCTGCCAGGACCAGTGTTCCCTCTAAGCTGTGTTAGTGTGAGCTGGCTCACACTTTTTGAGCATCCAGCTCACACATTTTTGTCTTAGCTCAAGAAGGATGGCTCCAGAGCAAACTAGTTTATGCAGTAGCCAAATCACTTGCTCACAACTTTAATGCCAGTAGCTGACAAAGTAGAATTTTTGCTCACAAGCTATAGAGCTTAGAGGGAACATTGGCCAGGACGTATCCATCCCCTGCTGAAATATCCGTCCCCCGCCGAAATCTTGGCAAGACTAGCAGGCAGTGGCAAACCACCTCTGAACATCTCTTGCTTTGAAAACCCCATGGGGTCACCATAAGTCAGCTGTGATTTGACAGCAAAAGAGAGAGGGAGCATTTTAGCTGTGGAGGTGTGTACCTCTGTGAAATATAGAACCAAAAATAAAGATCTTAACTGTGAAAAAACTTGTCCCTAATTGAGGGAGAACCTGTTTTGTAAGTTAAGGGCTTCCTTCCCCACTTTGGGCGGGGGGCGGGGAATGTTCTCAGAAAAAAAAATTCCTTTGGGGCTTTGGGCAGAGAGCTGCAGAGGTGTGGGAGACGGGACAGATCATCAAAGCACTGCAAGGCCATGCATGCACAAAGCATTTACAATCAAATTCCAGGAATTGTTGAACATTTAGGAAAACTGAACTTTTTTTGAGTGTTTGAGAGTGTCATGACTTGCACTTAACAGAGATGAGATCTCACTTTCCATTTGCTTGCGTGAGGTTGAAATTATGGACAAATGGAGAGGAGGAGGAGATTGGATTTATACCCCACGCTTCACTACCCGAAGAAGTGTCAGAGCAGCTTAAATTTCCTTTCCATTCCCCTCCCCACAACAGACACCCTGTGATGCAGGTGGGGCTGAAAGAGCCATCTTGAGAACTGCCCTTGAGAGAATAGCTCTCTGAAAGAATTTATGACTGACCCAAGGTCATACCAGCAGCTGCATGTAGAAGAGTGGGGACTCAAACCCAGTTCTTCCAGATTAAAGTCTGTGCTTTGCACTACACCAAACCACTACACCAAACCACTACACCAAACTGGAAGGACAGACAGACTGGCAGGCAGGCAGGCAGGCAGGCAGGCAGGCAGGCAGGCAGACATGAAGAATTAGAAAGAGAAGAAAATGGTTGAACCAGATTTATTTTACTAATTTTATTAATCTTCTCTTGTTAATGTTTTTATACTATCGCTATGTCATTACTGCTTTAATCTTTCTTATATCAGAATTGTATTGTTTTGCTGGCTCTTGCTGTAATAAATTAGATCAGATCGGATTTTTTTTTTTCTGTCAGGCACTAATGTTTGCTGCACTATAGAAATGCAATTTCAGTGGAGGCTAGTGATCTCAGACTAGTGATGTCAACTATCTGGTAAAAGTTGCAACAGGGAGCCCTTTAGAAAGCAATGGGGGGGGGGGATAGTGCTGCTGCAGAGAAAGGACTTCCCACAGTACACTGCAGGCCTGTTCTGACCCAGCAATCCCAGCAGCTTCGTGGGTTTGCCAATAGGCCTGGGGGGAAACGCCTTGTCCCTTTAAGAAAGGTTTAATGTGTGGAAACGAGCGGACAAAGCTTTTCATAGGGGAGCAGAATTCTTTATTTATTTAGGATATTTGTATACCTCCTGTTCAGAGTCTTGCTCAAAACAGCTTACGGTTAAAATGTAAAAGAAAATGTCATTAAATGTATCGGGAGAGCATCTCCGCTGTACCTCCAACTACTGTGGCACCTTCGTCCTTGGCAGAAGTACTTTTAATCTAATCACTGCTTTTTGGGTGCAATCTCCAATTAACAATTTTCCTACTTTTTAAAATGTTTGCACTTACCTATTTTTGCTTCTATGTTTATTTAACTTTTAAATACCTAAATCCTCCACAGGTTTGGATCAGCTGACAGTTACACTGCAATGACATACATATTGTGCCCCAATATTAAAAACAACAGATCAAAAATTTCATATGCAGGATATAATTAATACATAAATATAATGAATATTCTGGATAAATAGAAGTCTCATACAGCCAAGCAAATTACCAGATAGACATCCATAAAATGTCAAGCTCTTCCAGAACTGAGTTACCCATCTCACTTGCTATACAATCTATTATTCCAGTGACAGGGTGTTTATAAATTTAACCAGCTATACAAATTCTATAGCGGTTCAACATGGAAGTTGGCTCGAAGTTCAAGGTAGAAGCTGTGGTTGGCCACATCCTACCAGACATGTGTATATTTGCTACAGTAGGATCTTAAACATCTTTCAATGGATTCCCCGGAAATAATTCCCAAAAGTTCATCTTATATTAAATAACTTCAAATGTTCACTTAAAAGGGGGGAAAGAATTGGTGCTGGAATCTCCCATTCAGCTTTTACATACCATATTTCTATATTATTATTTTTAGAAGGCAGCACAATCTAATGAGGAAAAGACAAAATAAAACAAAACACAGAAGCATGGATCACTATATTAGAATTTATAGATTGTGGGATGGATCGTATGAATTTGCTCCACTAACATTAGCACCTTCCTCTGGTGCAAGGTGCATTCCCCAATGTCTCTTCCACTGCTAGATATGCAGGGCAGTTCTGCCTTATATGATCTGACTTTTTAAATGCTGTTTTCTAGTAACCCGTGTAAGTTCCAGATGCAATGCCTAAGTGGATGGTTGTGGCATATGTGGACAGGAGATGAAAACCCTGTGGTTCTAAATATAGCACAGAGTCAGGCATGTCTCTGCTGACATGTCTCTACTTTCTGCTGCTCTCTTTAAAAAAAATAGTTCATTAAAAACGCAAGACTATTACTGCCCAGGGCTTCACAGGGACCTGGGATTCTTCATTCACAGTAGGTGCTAATATCTTGTATGTCCTTCTGTAACTTCCTGCTGAATCTGCTCATCTTGTGATAGATTTTATGTTAATTTCCCTTTGCCTGTCTTGCCCTCACCCACTCTGAGTGAACCAAGTAGTCTTTTAATACAACTTGTTGTCTTTGTGAAGTATCTCTCTCTCATGCACACATACCCCTCCTTTCTGTTGTGTATATAAATCAGCCTGATGGTTTTGTACTCTGGGCATCTGATGAAGTGACCCACCTCACAAAAGCTTATGCTGGAATACATTTTGTTGGTCATTAAGGGGGCACTGGACTCCATTTTTATTTTGCTGCTACAGACCGACATGGATGCCATTATGGAGTGGTACGGTCCTTGTCTCAGTATATTTGAGGCAAAACACACAAAGACATGGAGGGTTATATACAGGGGTTAAAGTCTCTGGAAGTATTTAAATCAGATTATCACCATCTGCTGATTCATTTATACAGCCAAATTTTATTTTTACTGTATTATATTTATACTAGCAGTAAAGCCCATTGTAGAAGCAATACAATGAGCTCTAGAAAGATGTGATGTGTAACAAATGCATAGAAAGGTACAGAAGTGGAAGTAAAGTCTCACACAGCCAGGCACGCCTTGGCTCTCCCAGCCCCATATTCAAGGCCCCTATGGCCCAGCCAGGCAAGCCTTGGCTCTCCCACCCCCCATTCAAGGCCCATGCAGCCCAGCCAGGCAGGCTTTTGGCTCTCCCACCCCCCCTTTCGAGACCCCTGCAGCCCAGCCAGGCAGGCCTTTGGCTCTCCCACACACCCATTCAAGGCCTCTGCGGCCCAGCCAGGCAGGCCTTTGGGTCTCCCACCTCCTGTTCAAGGCCCCTGAGGCCCAGCCAGGCAGGCCTTTGTCTCTCCCACCCCCATTCAAGGCCCCTGCAGCCAAGCCAGGCAGGCCTTTGGCTCTCCCACCCACCCCCCATTCAAGGCCCCTGCGACACAGCCAGGCAGGCCTTTGGCTCTCTCATCCCCCCGTTCAAGGCCCCTGTGGCCCAGCCAGGCAAGCTTTTGGCTCTCCCACACCCCCGTTCAAGACTGGAAGATGAACAGGTGAATGAGCTCTTAATAGTATGGCTGCTGTTATTAAGTCTCATGACAGTGTTGCCTGACTGAATATGAAGTTATAGTGAATGTACATTCAGTTTATATATAGTGTGCATCTTCCAGCCTGGTATATCTAATAATATGTCCACAATACCTGTCTGCTGTTTATATAGAGCAAATGGACAACAAATCTGACATCAAAATGGCAATGTTCCAAAGCCAGCGGGAGGGTATTTCACCCTCTCACACATCCTGCTGCTGAAAGTCACTATCATTCAAGAAAAAAGCACTTCAAAGGACTCCAATGTGAAATTGCTGATTTAGAATTCTTTGAGAGGTTTGGTTGTATTTATCTAGGTGCTAGATGAATCATGACAAAGGTGCTCTCATTCTCTACAAGTGTTCAGCATTCTTAGCACATGTAGGAAGACTGTGTGAATGATCAGTGTGCCTGTTTTGTAGACACGAGAGCTTTTTAGAAATGCCTCTTGCATTTCATTCTATTTTGTCATCTCTGCTTACAATTCCCCCTATTTTTCTCTCTCCGTGTGCATTCACAGATCTAAAATATACTAACTGAGCACACACTTCATGGATCAGATGAAGGGGCCTCTAGATCACCCTTCCACAATAAACCAGTTTGGCATTTAAGGTGCCGCAAGCCTCCTTTTTGTTTGCCAAGGTAACTGTCAAGTCCATTTCACTAGGGAGCCCATTTAGCTCCAGCTTCCTGATGGGATACATTCTATGGCAACCCATGTGTGCAACCACCATTGAACTCAGTGGGTTCCCCCCTGCTTAGCATGTGTGCATAGGATTTCAGTCTTTGTGGTCTGAAGATCTAAATGTTATGACAACCTGCCAACCTTGTGGAGTGCATGGATCCCAAGGGAAATGTCTTCTGAAACTATTTCCTGATAAGGTAATGGATATATTTGTATTCCCAGTGGGAAACATGCACGGAAAGACATTGCACAATTGCACAGCCTATTTTTCAAAAGTGATGTATTGACATTTTACAAAACTCTATGTACTCTGAGAGAAGGGTTAGCTTGAACAATGGCCAATATGTACAACAGTAGGAAACAAATATTTGCCGAAGGAGTTGAGCAAGCAGTAAGCGGGCCCAGGTTAGGTCCATTTGTAGACATTTGCACTTGTAAAAAGTTTCCCCTGAGCTACAATGTTAATGCTGGACTTCTTCGTAGCTGGGCTTACCTTTTAGTTAATAAAATGCCTATTGTTAGAATGATTATGTTATCCAGGAGGGCTTCAGTTTATAGAGATCCCTTGTAGGATAAGCATACTCAGTAAAGGGGGACACTTCAATTCCCTCCTATGGGATGTGTATCAGTGAAGACCATGTTCACCCACCTCCAGGTGTGACAAGAAGATTTCCTAGAATTACAACTGATCTCCAGATTACATTTATGAGTTCCTCTGGAGTAAATGGCTGCTTTTCCCTTGGTAATTGGCCCTTGTTGCCAGTTTGGTGTAGTGGTTAAGTGCTCAGACTCTAATCTGGGAGAACCAGGTTTGATTCCCCATTCCTCCACTTGCAACTGCTGATGTGACCTTGGGTCAGTCACAAGCTCTGGCACTGCTGTTCTTGAAAAAGAGCAGGTTCTGTCAGAAGTTCTCTCAGCCCCACCTACCTCACAGGGTGTCTGTTGTGGGGAGGGGAAGGGAAAGGAGTTTGTAAGCGGCTCTGAGATGCCTTTGGGCAGTGAAGGGTGGGTATAAATCCAATCTCTTCTCTTCTTCCTTCTATCTTCTCCTGCCATGCCCTCACTGACCCCCTCCCTCTACCACATTACAATGCTGCTGGCATGCTTAGGGCATTTCCCATGTTGCACCCCTTCTTCTCCAGGTCTGGGGTTTCCACAGGTAAGACAAAGCTGTACACTTCTCATCTGGATGTGGGTGGGACTGTGGACCTTTTATGAATACTCACTCACCTATTTTCCATCGAGAATGGCCCCTTTGAATGGCACTGGTACTCAGACTTCACCAAAAGCTCTCGTTCCTGAAATACTAAGAATAATGCATACATATTTATGCCCAGAGTGGCAGCTGAGTACTTTTTACCTCAAGGATTTTTGTCATTATTATTATTATTATTATTATTATTACCAAACCAAAGCAGAAAATCTAGTAATATGAGAGGAAGACAGAAAGAGCTACACCTGAATTTTGTCCCACATGTGACACTTTAGGGACCCTTTTCATAAATTTCGGCAAATGCTAGGTAAAATATGGATAGCTATTTGTTGGAAGGGAAATATATTCTCTTCAGATTTTTATTTATTTATTTATTTTAGAGGGAAGGAAATTGAGGGGTTTCTCCACTCTCGGGGAAGGCTTTGAAACTTTCCCCAAATCTACTACCATACTTTTTTTTCTGGTTTACTTGTAATATATTCCATTTTTAGTGGCCTGCTAAGCAAAATATCCAGAAGACAAAAAGAAGAGTTTCCATGTTTGGAATGGAATTATTTCCGTGTTTGGAATGGAATGTCACCTACAGAAAGAAGGGTTACCATGTTTGGAACCAATGTCTGTAGGTCAAACAATCTGCTGACATCGGTAGGTGACACCTTATTTCTGTGCCCTATCAGGTTCTGCTCCATTGTCTGATGTAAAAAGTGCAAGAACCAGGCCAGCCTGTTTTCTTTTTTTTCCTGGTCAACTGGCAGCCCATAATAAGTGGCCTGTGTGAGTTCTTCCCTCGCAAATGTTTCCCTTCTGAAGTGCAGTGTCTTGATTCTCTCCTGCTTTTATTATTCTGTTGTCCCTACCCTGACAACACTGGCTTTTGCCAAATGAAGTGTTATGTTTTGCAGGGTTGCCAAGAAAACCTTCCATGTGAAACCACCCAAAAGTATTGGGTTGTGGTCGAACTGCCATTTGAACACAAGCTGTGAGGAGTTACAGTCTTGGCGTGCTAAGCTCCAGCTGCGATACTGATCAAAGAGCAGCTGAAATTAATGGTATATAGACCATGATTGCTAGAACAGTCAGGTGTTTTTATAAGTGTAACGAGTTCTCCAAAGTAATTGTGGAGAGAAACAGATGAAACAGACTGGGACCGCCGTGGATATATTTATGAATGGACTAGGAATTGTCAACTCTTCCCTGTTTTGTACAATAAGGTAATAGGATGTTTAAAACAGTGCAGTCTTTGATGAGGCAGGGCTGTGGACAATGTGGTGTTTTACTGCAGACCAGCAGTCCTGGAAATCATTTGCCATTACAGGCTTTTATAAGAGCTGAATAGGCAGCTCAACCTTACCCAAATGGTTCTTGGTCGATAGAAGTCTCTGGAGAAGGTTTGCGATGCAGGCAACATCCTGTTAAGGAAACAGGAATGGGCTCATGACCAGAGAGTGTTGTCAAAGCCATTCTGCCTCCATTTTGTGGCCCAGATCTTCACTCCCTGTAGTCAGGGAGTATATGTGTGCAAGATCAAGAAGGTTAGATTAGCCAGGAGAAAGGCAAGAGTGAACCATTGTTTGTAGAGTAGAATTTCAGTCATGAAATATAACGGCCAGCTACTTTGGCCACAGAAAGATGGAGTCTTAGAACAAAAGGACAAGATAAGGAAATTAATCAATCTGCCATTGACAGTTCCTTAGGTGTTATTATAGGATACCACGCCAGGATTGCCTAGCCTCAACATATGTAGACTAACACAAGGGACCTCCAGAGGACACAAAACCCTGTAACTAACAAATTGCAAGGTGCCCTTCTGCTTTCACATCTCCTCCTGAACATGCCCCCCCTCCCCATTTTGGTCTCAAGCATTCCCCTTTAGACAACTTAGCCTCTATCACCACCACCCCCCAATTCCCTCCAGATCAAACTTCTGTTTCTCTCATTCCTCATCTGTATAAGGGCTGCTCTCATCTTTTCATCCCATTCTCAGCTTTGGAATCATGTGTGTGGACCCCAAGTCTTGATTCTCTTGTCACACCCAGTCCCACTGGACCTTGTTTTGGATTATTGTTCTAATCACTGCCTGGATTCCCTCTAGGCAACCTTATCAAGGGACCCATCCTAAAGCTTCTCATGGTTGTTTTTTGCAGTCTGAAGTCTGTCTGGATCTTTGGACCCTGGAAAACTATAAGCCATCCAAACAGCATTCCAATACAAAAAAGATAGGCAATAGCTTTCACCAGCATCCCTGGTCATCTTTCTCCCCCCCCCACCCCCGACTTTAATCCTGTCTACTATGAGATATACTTTGTGAATAAATATTGTGTAGGTGGTAGAATTTGGCACAAGCATCCATGGGCACTTTAGTAATACTGCATATAGGACAGCATAGTTAGGATTTTCTGGCCTGGTCCCTGGCCTGGTGAGAAGGGTAACCCTCTTCTGAATGAGCTTTCCTCAACAGCACCTACCCACAGTCCCAAAGCATAAGGACAGAGAGGGGCTAATACCCCCTTCCTGCATTGCACAGAGCTAGAGGAACAGCTGCCTGCTCACCTAGCTCCAGCAGTAGTCAGTGCTACAGGGCGGTTGCAAAATAGTGAGATAGTTCTAAGGTTCAAGGGTAAATATTCAAGGATCCATTATCTAGCTCAGCAGTGTCATGATAACTTTGTACTATGGGGCAAGAATTTCCTAATGTTCTTATTTCCTCTCCCCCCGATTCCTGCTTTTTCTCTACTGGAGACCCAAAACAGCTTACAAAAATATAATTAGACAGACAAACTATAAAGTACTGAGACTGAAGCGTAGCGTAGTGATTTCAGCTCATACTTTACTTCAGAATTAGGAAAAACTTGAGATACAGTAGTCAGCCAGTGGCCGCTTTAAATACAAGTACAAACCACACCCAACACACACACACACATGATAGGATTATGTACACAGTTGCTGCAACCATAGGTTCCCTTGAGCATCCGGGTGAGCCAATAGGCTGGTTCTAGGATCCTCTCCTTCTCTTCTCTAGGGATGCGAAGCTATTCTCGTTTGCTCAGCCACATGGAAAGGCGACTGCATGTGCGGTCGCCATTAGTACATAACACAAACCAAGTAAGATTCAGTACAACTCAAGGACTGGTCCAGGATGCCACTGTGCTCTCTCAAGGCCACAAGTGGTGATCCATAGACTGAGCCATTGGAGAAGACCCTTCTGCTTGCCCTTTGACATGCCAAAAGGCTCCTATCTCTGGCCTTTAATACCTGAAACTGGATGGGAAATAAGAAACTCAGCTGAGCATCTTTTGATCATCTACTGCTGGTAGAAACAGTCCCCCAATCTCCCTCCCTGCTCCCTTGAAAGGGGGAAACCATTCATACAATTTCATAGTTTACCATAGGAGTTCATGGGGGAAAGTAATCTCATGGATACACCAATGAATCCAGCACAGCTATAAACATGCTCAGCTCGTGGCATCAGATTCTATCAGAATGGGAATGTGCATTTTGAGGTCCATCAAATGAAGCATGCACCCAGTTTAGCGGTGCCTAGATGAGCACCATGATACAGATGTTTATCCAGATACATCCAAATTGGCTGTGTGCACTCGGAAATTTGATCCTTCACATAGTTCTCCCTTGTGGTTTGTTTTCTTTGGCCTTCACTCTTTGAGGAAGCAATTCTGTGGATTACTCTAGAGAAGAAGCTAGTTTGATCCTATTGCATAATAGCTTTAAGAAGTTATGGACATTTTTCTTTATTTTCAGTGTTTCTAACAATAGGTGGCATGACAAACAAGCCATAGTAAGTTGGAGAGTGCCAACATATACGGATCAGTCTTAGCCCAATATGTGGATTAGGAGCGACTCCTTTGTATTCTATTGCTGACAGAGAGGGTGTTTTTTGAGGTTTTCAGCTCTATGGTTTGTGAAGTACATGGCTTGGCCGTATAACATCCTGTTTGAGAAAGAGTCCTTGCATCTTTTCAGAGAGTTCTCTTTACTGCTGTGCCATCTCATATATGAATATATTAAACTATCACCATTCTATCCTGTGCCCCTCCTTTTCCCCTTAACCAATTTATGTTTTGGTACACCTTCTAAGAGACTCTTACGAATCACAGAAGCAGCCACTAGGTGGCACTTGATCTGAAACTGAAACAAATATTTTTGATAGCTATAGATACGTTCATGTTGATAAGGATACCCAATGGAGAAGCCTAAGGGGAGATGTAATCATGCTTTTCAAGCACCATCCCCTATGGGTTGTCACCGGGAAAATGGGGAAAAAAACTTGTTCTCAAGAGAGCAATGGTAGTGGAAAGTACCATCTAGTCACAGCCAGTGTTCCCTCTCAGCTGAGTTAGTGTGAGCCAGCTCACAGGTTTTTAGCCTCCAACTCACACATTTTGGTCTTAGCTCAGGCAGGATGGCTCCAGAGCAAACTAATTTATGCAGCAGCCAAATCGCTTCCTCACAACTTTAATGCCAGTAGCTCACAAAGCAGAATTTGCGCTCACAGGAATCCATAGCTTAGAGGGAGCATTCGTCACAGCCAGCTTGTGGCAACCCCAAATGGTTTTCAAGGCAATAAATGTACAGAGGTGGTTTGCCCTTGCCTGCCTCTGCATAGCAGTCCTGGACTTCCTTGGTGCCCCCCCCCCATACAAATACTAATCAGGGCTGACCCTACTTCACTTCCAAGATTTGAAGAGATCGGGCTAGCCTGGGCCATCCAAGTCAGGGCTAAAAGGGGCAATATTAGATGTAATAGGCTGAAGTTACAGGAAGTTGAATTGTGGTTGAACGTTAGGAGACATGACTAAGAGCAGCTTGAGAATGAAGCCAATTACCTTGTGTGAGGGGTGGGCTCTCACTCACTGGAAGTCTTTAAGCAGAGCTTGGACAGACATTGATCAAGAATGCCCTAACTTTGGATTTTCAGCGTTGAGCAGGATGTTGGCTAGATGGCATATAAAACCCTGTCCAGCTCTAGGAATTTGTGACTCAGATGCTATTAACCTAAGGCTGTCACTTTATGTGGGAAAAAACAACAAACCACTGAAATGAATGTGATAACTTTCAGATGGGGCCCAAACCAGGACGTTGGATTGACACTGAAACACAGTGGTCTTAAAATGAGAGAGCCCATAAAGAGACAGTTCTGCCTCATTCTGCACATATATGCACCTGATAGTGGAAAATCTTTCAGAACTGATGGGGCTGATGGGATAATATAGATAACTACACTATCCTGTGATGACAAAAATTACCCTAGGGTAATCTGGTAACTGCAGCAGATGGTGACTGAAGCCATGAAATTAAAAGACGCCTGCTCCTTGGGAGGAAAGCAATGGCAAACCTAAACAGCATGATAAAAAGCAGAGACATCACCCTGCCAACAAAAGTCTGCATGGTCAAAGCAATGGTATTCCCAGTAGTAATGTATGGCTGCGAGAGTTGGACTATAAGGAAGGCCGGGCGCCAAAGAATAGATTCTTTTGAACTATGGTGCTGGAGAAGACTCTTGAGAGTGCCTTGGACTGCAAGGAGATCAAATCATTCAGTCCTAAAAGAAATCAACCCTGACTGTTCCCTGGAAGGCCAGATCCTGACGTTGAAGCTCAAATACTTTTGCCACCAAATGAGAAGGGAGCACTCACTGGAGAAGACCCTGATGCTGGGAAAGATTGAAGGTCAAAGAAGAAGGGGACGGCAAAGGATGAGATGGTTAGACAATGTCATCAATGCAACAAACATGAAATTGAGCAAACTTCAGAGGACAGCGGAAGACAGGAGGGCCTGGCGTGATCTGGTCCATGGGGTCGCAAAGAGTCGGACTCGACTGTGCGACTGAACAACAACAACAATCTGGTAACTGAGAGAAGGCAGCATGGTATAGCCTGATACTGCCCCATCTAAGAGGCTAAGCAGGGCTGGTACTTAGATGGGAGACCACTACGTAAGGCTGTGATCAGATGACAAGCTTAGAGCAGTCTGGTGCCATCTCTGATTTATCCCAGTTTCTTTGTAACAGAGAGTTACATCCCCCCCCTTAAGATGCCTCATCACATGTTCACCCCATAGTTGATCGATCAAATGTGGCAGCCACGGAGTGGGGCAGCTGGGCAGCTTTTTTAAATTATTTGTCTTCTGAGCAAGCGCATAAGCACTTATGCGAAGCAGCGCTTCAAGCTCTTGGCAGGATGGTAGCAGCTGGTGGAGGAGGCTGCTGGGATATGTAGTGCAGTATAGGGGATGTGTTTTTGAAAAATTCAGCATTTCAAAAATGTCAAAGCTGGGGAAGAGAACAGAGAAGTCTCATCCTGTGTGCTGCTGGTGTTTTTATTTAAAAGTTTGGAGGGGGTAGTCACAGGCATTGTTCTCAGACTGCTCCCCATCCCTCTCTGAAACCCCGCCTCATATTTTCAACAAATTTAGAGTCCAGTGGCACCTTTAAAATCAACAAAGATTTATTCAAAGTATGAGCTCTCATGTGCATGCACACTTTTTCAAATACCCATAAGGGCTAAAAAGTAGAATTTGAAAAAAGTGTGCATACACACGAAAGTTCATACCTTGAATAAACCTTTGTTGGTCTTAAAGGTGCTACTGGGCTCTAAATTTGTTCTGCTGCTTCAGACCAACTTGGCTGACCAACTGAATCATATTTTCAAGTAACCCTCCCCCACCCCATGTGCTGCAAAGCACAGGGGAAAAAAGCTGAAATACACAAGTGGTTTTTTTTTCCTTTGGAAGTTAAAAAAAATGGTTTTGAGAAGCTCCAGAGAGAGAGAGAGAGGGAGGGAGAGAGAGAGAGAGAGAGAGGTGTGAATATGCAGTTAGATGCATCTCGTTAACTGCCTTTTTAAAAAGCTCCAAACCAGAAGGTCACCATAAGTTGTCTGTGACTTGATGGCACTTTACAGACACTTATTGTAGACTTCGAATTCAAACAGGGACCCAGTAAGAGTCCAATTTGCCTCCACGTATGCTAAGGCTCTAGTCCTCAGTAATTTCAGAAGGTCTCTACAGGGGCCCATAAGGGCTAAAACATAGAATTCTACTCCAGTAATCATGGGGCTACTAACAGATCCTCAGCCAGAATCGTGTGGAGGTGCCAGCTGTATCAACCAGCACCCTAACATGGGTGGTGGACATCCAGTTGCAGTAATTTTCCTGGCCACGCTACCCTCCTTTTTAAAGCTGCTGGAACCCAGCAAGGTTTATTACCCCCTGCATGGAGCATACCATTCAGATCACTGGTGTTTCCACACATGTCAGTGCTATTTAAGAAGAACACAACATTTTGTGCAGAAAATAAGTTCTGAAACCACAGCACACATCCAGGCTTAAGGTAGACAACTGCTGTGGAGATAAATAATGCATTTTTATATATGTCTTTTACAGCTTTGCAGCTAAGGAATGGAGAAGAAGTCTTGCTTTTTTTTCCTTTTGAACATTTGGAAGGGAGATCAGAGAGAAGAAAAAGCAATAGGTCACGGAGGAGAACGGGATGAGGCCTTAGGACCTGGCAGCTCTGCTAGGTGAACACACTCTGCTTTCTGCAAGTCCTTTCCCCAACTCTCTGTGGGGCCTCTTCCTCACAGATTATGCTGTTCAAGTATATCCCCACTAACGAACTGTACTCTGAAAACATGGAGCATGAATGCGATGAAGGGATAGAGACACCTATACATCGAACAATATTTGCACACTGGCAACAGTGAGTTTGTCGCAATATAACATTAGAAGTGGTCCCAGGGATTTTCCGGGAACTTGTCAACAAGCTTTCACAAGAGCCTATGCTGCTTAAAAACCATTTTAAAGATGCTTAAGCAGATTCTGGGTAGAATCCAGTCTAAATTCTGTGCAGAGAGGCAAAACTTCCCTGCCTCCACCACCCACCCAAAGCAACCCCAAATACCCTCTGAAATGCTACTCCTATGAGATGGGGACCCCCCCTCCCAGAAACAACAGGATGGAGGAGCAGGAGAGCTGCCACAAGAGATGGAAAAGACTGTGGATCTTTTCAGCGGGATCCAGCCCTCCATGATTTTCTTATTATCTCTGGAGTAAAGGCTACCTTTTGTGTTCCATTTGGTGTTTGTCATTGTTTGGACTCCTAGCTGTAGTTTCTGAACTGCTTTAAAACCAGAAGAGTTTTTGAAGCTTTCTGATATGGAATTGCAGCCAAGGGCAATTTTTTTTCCTCAATGGTTTCCTTGAGGAGGTATGCAAGCATAATTTTTTGGAGGGATATCTAGAGTTATTCAGTTGATTCTTACTTGCCTGATGTTGATAATTCAAAAATGTTCAAATTCTTTCATATCAGCATGCTTAGGATCAACATTATGTTCAAGTACATTTTACGTTGGTTTTGATGTATTACAGGCAGGGGTCATTTCCTAGAAAAAGAGGTGCAGGAGCTCATTAGCATAACTCATTAGCATAACTTATTTGCATATACCACACCCCCTGGCATCACTGGAAGTGTGTCAGAAGGCAACACCCACCACTCAGGCTCCACCCTTAGGTACTGCCTTTCCACTCTGGGGGCTGTCATTCCAGTCCCAGAGTAGCCTATCTGGGCCCAGGAGGAATGCTACACGTGCTGCTCCTGCTGGGAGCTGGGGGTGGGGCTTGCTGCTGCCTGTGATTCTAACTGCCGGAGCTCCGCTCTTGTGCACTTCTGCTCCAAATTACCCCTGATTACAGGAGTGACAAGGCTCAGGGAAGAGGCCTAGTGCTGGGAACTTCTGTGAGGTAAGATCAGAGTCTTTTTGGTAATGGCCCAGTGTTTTTGGGACAGCATTCCAGAAAAGATTAATCAGTGTTTATTGGGAGCCCATTTGGTGTAGTGGTTAAGTGCATGGACTCTAATCTGGGAGAACTGGGCTTGATTTCCACACTCCTCCACTTGCAGCTGCTGGATGACCTTGGGCGAGTCATAGTTCTCCCAGAGCTGTTCTCTCAAGGACAGTTCTGTCAGAGCTCTCTCAGTCCCACCTACCTCACAGGGTGTTTGTTGTGGGGAGGGGAAGGGAAAGGAGTTTGTAAGCCGCTCTGAGACTCCAAGTGAAGGGTGGAGCATAAATCCAATCTCTTATCTTCTTCTTCTTTATTTATTTATTTACTTTCATTCTTCACTGAAGGTGGATTACAAGTAGGATAGAACTATACAGTCAATCAGTAAGCCAACTGTGAAATGCAATAACAAGATTCCTAGTAAAACACGGCTATTCAGTCAATCAAAGACCAGACTGCAAAATATGACAAGGACATTTGAGTCTAATGGTGAAGATTCCTAGTAGAACAACATAATATTGGGGGGTGGGGTTTGAGTGCTGGGATGGAAGGACTAGAAGAAATGACACATTATCCCCAATAAAGGATTCTATGATGCACGGAGATCCACCTTAAACAGGTCTTCTTGAAAATAAGTCCCATTTTATTCAATTGAGCTTCATCCACGGAAAGTGTTCTTAGGACTGCAGCCGCAGAGACCATACTGACAATGCCAAGCTATAACTGGGTTTTATTTTGTTCATTGTTCAGAAGACTTCAGGCTTGGCACCCATCTCGAGAACAAAGTGAGTATGCTGAGTTTGCTTTTAAATAGGAATGAACCTTCCTTTTGAGTAGTAGGTAGCAACAATTATGAGACATTATCTTAATCCCGCTTTGTCAGCCTTTTGAAAAACATGCAAGATCATGCGTTGTTCATCCAGGACTTTGATAGTTTTGTCAAGAGTGAATTTGAATCTGCGGTTTTAATAGGGCCGCTTCAAAGTGTTGCTGTTTTAACTAGATTTTTCAAATGCTTTAAAATTCTTTTTTATATATATACTTCAGCATCTTCTCCCATTTCTCAGAATGGATCTTTATTGCAAATTCCTCTGAGCAAAAAAGAAGCAGGGTATAAACATCTATTGAAGCCGTTAGGCACAGAATGTCACCTAAATGAGAAGGAAGGACGCACAGAAAGAAATGGCCAAGTTGCTTCGATCTTGCAGAAGCCTATTCTTTATATTAAACCAAGTAAGCAGAATTCCAGTCCAGCTGCCTTGTCCCCCTTCTCTCACCACTTCAGGTAAACAAACCTTGATTGTTTGCACATCCCGTGAATGTAGCTCAGGAGTTTTATCACTTAAAATGGCAACATGTGTTCAACAGGAGGAAATAACAGGATAGGCGGCACCTAACGCTCATTCCGTTCAGTCGGCCTCTGCACCTGAGTGGAGGGGCAGGAGGTGGAGAACTGATCTAAATCTTGCAACTTGTCAGCTACTTCACACCGAAGTATGCAGCACAGGTGTCTGGAAGTCAAAGATCATTCAGTCCTGGTACGCTCCATAAGGAACAGGCTGAAGGGTTTGGCAAAAGTCATTCAAAGTGGGTGCCATTTCAGTGACCTTCCCCTAAGGTCAGAGGTTGCACTGCTTTTGACGTCTTACAAACGCTTGACAGATTAAATGCCAACCTCCTGCAGTGAACAAATAAGGCATACATGTTGAATGCATTTAAACTTTATTTGGGTTCTTCTTGTGATTAGATAATCACTCTGGATCAGGGAAATTAGGGGCCAATGTAAACAGTCAGCAGAATCAAGGGGTGAAGTGTTTTCCAGAATGTATCACTCAGCGCTCAAATTATAAAGTGTGGGGGGAGAATGAAATTCAGAAGACCTACCTTCTGAGTTCCACCAAATGGATTTCCTTCTAGCTTCTTAGAAATAGCAGTTAGGAGCATCAGAAAAGACAGGAGACAGCCCCTCTAATTCAAGAGCTCATACTACTTCAGTGGCCAGTTTTTATTGGGGGGGGGTGCATAGCTGAATGCCCCATGGAAAAAAAGAAAGAAATGTCCCTGTAGAAAATCAGTAGGTCCTCACTGAACACGTCTTCCTGATAAACTCTTTTTTTTTTAATACTCAGGGTGAGTTTCCCACCCATGTGGTAGGTGGGTGAAAGCCATCATTTTCTGATCCCAATTAATGGCTCCTCCATATAGTTTTTCAGACTTGGGTCTGAAACCTTTATTTGTGTGCATGTGTTAAGGGCCATCAAGACATTTTTGATTCAAGGAGCCCTATGAATTAATGTCCTCTAAAATGTCCTGTTGTTAACAGCCTTGCACAGATCTTGCAAACTGATGGCCTTGTCTTCCTTTATAGTGTGATTCCTCACTAGACCTGGTTCCCCTGTCCCTAACTTACATTCTACACTGCACTTGAGTTCACTTCTGTAATTATCTCGTGGTATTTTTTTTTGTTTCCACATTACATTGAGATCACCCCGGTTTTGCCCCACACTTGTCCTGGGATAAATGGACTCTGTTGGGATAAATGCAAGGTATTGTGTCATGAGTTGAACTCTGATAAAACCAGGGATGAGATCCAAGTGCAGAAAGTCCCTCCATCTCAAGTTGGTTCTTCCTCTTTTCCTACTGCCTTCGATTTTTCCTAGCATTCTCCTTGGTCCGTTCCACATTTGGATCTCATCCCTGGTTTTATTAGAGTTCAACCTGCAACACAATACCTTGGATTTATCCCAACAACATCCATTTATCCCAGAAGAAGTGTGGGGCAAATCCAGGGTGACCTCAATGTAATGTGGAAACAAAAATTATCCTGAGATAATTACAGAGATGAACTCGAGTGTAGTGTAAAATGTAAAAATACCCTGAGATAATTACAGGGGTGAACTCGAGTGTAGTGTAGAATGTAAGTTCGGGGACAGGGCTGAACCACAATTTAAGATCTAGTACGGAATCACTCTTGGGTTGATTTCCCACTACAGCTGCCTCGGTGTTGCGCTTGCCCTGACACTTGGTCAATTCACACCGGCCGTGGGGCTGCATTGATCCGGTTGCCGATTTCCTTCACAGTTTTGTAATCCTCAAAAAACAGGATTAGAAACTCGGAGGAAATCGGCAAAGCCGCGGTCAAAATGCAGCCCTGCGGCTCGGTGAAATTGACCAAGTGTCAGGGCAAACGGTGTGCACCGAGGCAGCTGTATGGGAAATCAACCCAGTCTTTTCCAGTGACTCTTGTCCTCTCATAATGTGACCAAAGTAGAATAGCCTCAGTTTAGTCATTTAGCTTCTAGTTCAGGTTTGATTTGATCTAGAACCCATTTTTGTTCAGGTTTGATTTGATCTAGAACCCATTTTAGTTCAGATTTGATTTGATCTAGAACCCATTTATTTATCTTTTTGGCAGTCCACAGTATCTGTAAAACTCTCCTCCAGGCTTTTAACACATATATGAAATATTACGTGGTGAAAAGCCAGGGAGGAATGAGGGGGGGGGGTGGAGCCAGAAAATGGCCACTATTTTAGGTGGCTTTTTTAAAAAAAGAACTGATTAGAGAAGTCTCTGAATTGCTGTTAGCAAGAACAGCTAAATGGAAACTTTGTTTTCATAGATAGTATATCTGTGGGGCATAAATATGGGAAAGGGGGGTTTACCTGTTTATGATTTTCACAGAGGCAACTTGCTAACTGTTGTTCATTGTGGAAAGTTGAATTAGATGGTCATTGGTCTGTTCCTAATCAAGGTCTGGCAAAGTGTCTGCCCAGACACTGACTCATAAGGAAAGGGAAAATATTTTTTCCAAATTTGACAGAGATGAGAGATCTCAAACATTAGTGTTACATGTTTCTTTGGGTTTGAACGATAATGCCCTGGACTTGGAGAATGTATTATGGAGCCTGCTCCAATCACTTCCAATTCTTGCACCACTGTCTGAAGAACAATGTAGACTTTGAAAAGTAGAAGTTGCAGATCACTGACCCACACGTCACTCTAGGCATGAGCAAATGTCCAGCCTTTCACACAACAGGATTCACCCTCATTCAGAAAAGTCTGGCAAATGGATGTTTCCTAAAGGCCTTATCTTGGGTGAAATGATCTTGAAATGTGTGAGCTCAGTTTTCATGCACCAGCTGTTTTCTTTATGCCAAAGTATGCTGTTTACTAGAGCAAGGAACAGCTTGCATTCATTATTCAATGGCAAGGAAGTTTTGACTAGTTCTGGAGTTGCTTTCCTTCGAAGGGAATGGAAAGTAGTTCAACATGAGTTCACAGAGCTGCTTGAATTGTCTAGAGGGGCTGTTGCTAGAAATGTCCTGTGACCATACTTATTTTCGTGTATAGTCTTAGAATGGATTGTTATTTATTCATTTGAATTGCAATCCCACTCTTTTGCTTTGGATCTTCAAAGTACTAAAAACATATTTAAAATAAAATCAAAACAGGAATAAAATCAACTCATTTTAAGAGAACTGCAGCATTAGTCTTTAGTGTAGCAGCATACAAAAATGGGGGGGCGGGATTAATGTCTTCCTAAAGCACCAATGGGACAGACTTGGAAAGTCTTATTTGGGAGTGAACGCCCCAAACTGGCCCCACAGCCCCCAAAAGGATGGGTTGACTTTTTGGCTCTTGCCTGATTCTTTATGGTTCATGCAGAATATTCCAGCTAATTACAGCCCGTATCCCACATGGTTTGTGTCCAGAGGATCCAACCTGATCTCTGTTCAAAGATCCAACAAGAATACCTTTTGTTTTTCCCCTCTTCATAAAAAGTATAAAAGCCATACTGAGGATCTGTTGGGAAGCTATCACACATCCTACAATGCAGATACTTGTCTACTAAAGTTAATCTCTGCTTCTGGAGTTTGTATAGTACAAGGAGCAGGACTTGCTGACTTAGGTAAATTCCAGTATTATTTGTAAAATGCTGTGGAAGTTGCTTTCCCAACATCTGGAATCTAAGGGCAACCTCCCACCCAAACCCCAAGGATCAGGATTCAAGAACATCTCTTCCATTCCAATATCTTACACAATAATAGTATTTAAATGATATTATTTAATAAGCTAAGAAGAAGAAATACTTGAAGCATCTCCCAGTATTTTTTTCCTTTAAATGGTGACTCTTATTTCCCTGCCAAAGGTATAAATGTGTCCTTAAAGAAAAAAATGGGTTAATATCTTTCATTATGAATTTAACCTTCCTTAAAGTAACAACTCATGTAAAGCCTCTTAAATGCTCAAATAATGATGAGGGTTTATCTGTGCAAATTACATTTCCTTGTAAATCCTGTTTCATATAAAAAGTGGACATTTATTGAATGTACTTTTCTCTCTGAGCCTGGAGAAAGATCATAACGAGTGTCTTTTCCATGCAGTGCACTGCTAAAGAACATATAAAATTAGTGTATGCTCTTTTGTAAGCCCCAAGACCCCAGGTTTGTTGTATAATTTGTGTACAGATATTGGGTCACGCTTGCAAAGCGAATGGCTATTTTCAGCTCTTATTTCCATTACCTAATTCCAAGTTGCTAAAACACCTTCGCATTCATTAGATTAAAATAAATTGCTAGAAATGGAATACTTATTTTTGCATGCACAATATAGGCTTTGTTTTTGTAGAAGTTGTGTAGTTTACACAGGATCTGATGCACGTGTGAAATTAAATAAGCAAAACTAGTTCCGTTATTGGTTAGCAAGGACTACTGTGCCGGTTTCTCAAATTCATTTTGCTGTAAATCTTCAGAAACCAAGTTCTGTCAAGCTCTTTATGATCCAGGACCTGCATATCTGAAGGAACACCATTGTCCACTAGAACTGACACAGTATCTCTGTTCACCCTGTCAGAGTCTTTTAGTTGTTTCCATCTTTTATGTATGAGCATGCCCCACAAAAATATGAAATGGTGCCCCCACTGGGGATCAGAAGCAAATGGGGTGGAGGCAGGTGGGGAGAGCTTCCACATGTCCATCACTCGCTGCCACCCCCACACCACCACCCCTTATATTTGTGATTCATCTCCTCAGTGCAGAAGCACTGAGGTAATGACAACTGTGTGTCCCCTACTAGGCAGAACCTCCCTTTCTCCCTTCGTGGCTGAGCCATGGTTAAAAAGGGACACCACCGCTCAGCTGTGAAGCAAAATGGACAAGCCTGTTAAAGGGCTGAAAGGTCGTATGGAAAATTAGAGCTTAGTACTACCATTTTGAAGGCAGAGTTTCTCTCTTCCCTGGATTGGCTTCAGGCAGTGCTTTTATGTGGAAGCCCTGCCCAAGGCCATGGCACTGTTTGCCCTTTTCCTTTGCTCTGTCTTAAAGGGAAAGGAGGAGAGGAGAGTCGGTTTTTATACCCCGCTCTTCACTACCTGAAAGTCTCAAAGTGGCTTTCAATCGCCTTCCCTTCCTCTCCCCGCAACAGACACCCTGTGAGGTAGGTGGGGCTGAGAAAGTTCTAAGAGAACTGTGACTGACCCAAGGTCACCCATCTGGCTTCATATGGAGGAATGGAGAATCATACTCTGTTCGCCAAATTAGAATCTGCCACTCCTAACCGCTACACCACACTGGAAAACAGACTTATGCTTAGACTGAACACAGGATCGTGTGGAGAGTCCCTCTCCCCAAAAGCTGGGGGCATCCCACTGGCCACACAAAATCCTCATGTGGAATCCGGCTTGCCAGGTTCCCATTTGGGTTGGGGGATCCCCTGCTTTTGTGGGCTCCAGCTTGCTACCAGCCAGCTGGCTGGCAGGGGAAACCCTGCTCCCCAGAAGATGTCTTTGTGTGATGTTGGTGATGCACTGATGTCACTTCCAGAAGTGACATCATTGCATCAGCAATATCAGGGGCAATGCTCTACCTTTTGAGCAAAAATCTATGTTTTGTAGCTGTTTTTACCGTAGAGTTTTGCCCAAAAAGTAGAGTGTTGCTCTGATATCACCGATGTTCTGACATCACTTCTAGAAGTGACGTCAGCACTTCACTGACATTCCCCCCAAAAAAACACCCCCCAACTATGCCTGCTGGCAGGAAGGCACCTGGCAACCCTATGTGGAACCCACTGTAGTTTTATCAGCCACTACTGGGCCTTGGGCTTTTACTACAGCAGCCTCTCCATTGTAGAACAGTCTGCTTGAAGACATTAAAAAAAAACATGCTCTTCTAGTTTTCAGGAAGTGGTGCAAAGCAGACCTTCTAAGGGAGCATTTGTAAGTACTCAGTTATTTAATTAGCCACTTCACTAGAAGGCTGATCTTGCCTCTTTTCTGAACTGTTTGTTGTGCACAGAGTGCTCTTGAACAATGGTTTTATGTCAGTGATTCTGGACCCTAATATGGGGTCTGTGGGCACCATGGCACCCATCAGTGTGTGTCCTGACCACTGTTCTCCCTAAGCTGAGTTAGCGTGAGCTAGCTCAGTTTTTTAGACTCCAGTTCACACCTTTTTGTCTTAGCTCAGGAAGGATGGCTCCAGAGCAAACTAACTGATGCAGTAGCCAAATTGCTTGCTCTCAACTTTAATACCAGGAGCTCACAAAGGAGAATTTTTGCTCACAAGACTCCACAGCTTTGAGGGAACATTGGTCCTGACAGACCTTTGTTTCTTCCCCAAATCAAGAAGAGAAGAAGAAGAGATTGGATTTATACCCTGCCCTTCACTACCCAAAGGGGTCTCAGAGCGGCTTACAAACTCCTTTCCCTTCCCCTCCCCACAACAGACACCCTGTGAGGTAGGTGGGGCTGAGAGAACTTCTGACAGAAACTGCTCTTTTCCAAGAACAGCTGTGCCAGAGCTTGTGACTGACCCAAGGTCATATCAGCAGGTGCAAGTGGAGGAGTGGGGAATCAAACCAGGTTCTCCCAGATTAGAGTCCACACACTTAACCACTACACCAAACTGTCAATCAAGGCTTTCCTTCACCTCACCAGAGCATTCACCTCACTAGAGTACTTCAGAAGAACCCGTGTCTCCAGGGTGCGCCCATTTCAAAACAGCTGTACCCATCATAGGTAATGCTTGGCTTAGAACTGCCTAACATTTTGTGTTGTGTGTTATATATTATAAACTCATTTGTATCATCATATTTCTAAGTCATGTTTCACAAGAACCATCTGACTGAAACCAGAGGTAATGGGCTATTCCGTAAAGAATACTACCCTTCTCGTCTCCATCCTTTGGGCTTTTCTCCCCAACAAGGAAATAGTGTCTCACTATCTGCTAAAGCAGATGTACTATTTAATTGCCTGAGCATCTGTTTCCTGAGCCATTTGTATGAGTGTGTGTGTGTTTTACAATGAATAAATAACTTTAGAAATAACCTACTGAGAACACACAGAAAGAAATTTCTTTCTGCTTTGGCACCAGAATGCTTAAAAGTCAAGATGTGTGTTTGGGTGTATGCATGTTAAATGCTTTTTCTGAAACAGCTATTAGAAACATGAAGTCATAAAAACACCACCGGACATGAATTATTTATTAGCAGGAACAGGTGACCTTGCTTTACAAGGTATTCAGCCCTCTGATTTCCCAGTGCCCCACCCTCTTTTAATCTGTAACTTCTGAGGAAACAGTATTGACACATGGGCTGTGTGTTTTTACAGTATAGTAAATACACTTGAGAGACTGACTTGGGAGCTCTTTCTGTTTACCACAGAAACAGTACTAATCCCAGAGTCACATGAAATTAATGCCAGGTTGTGCAAATGGCTGGGATGAGAAACCCCTCCAACTATAGAAGCTAGGGTATTGGAATAGCTAGGCATTATTGCTCTTTATTATTTTGGGCATGCTGCTTCTGGGTTTTTCTGTTCCCCAGTCAACAAGCCCCAAACAGTCATAAACCATGGGGGGAGTCTCCCCTGTCAATTCACTGTCTGCTTTAGCCAATTATTTGACTGAACCATGAACTGGCGCACAAAACGTCTTGCAGACCCCGAAACTATTTATTATTATTCTTCATAGGCAGAAATTGTGTTGTGGGAATTATGACTCACTCAGACTATGTATAATCCTGGGTGGGGAGAAGCACCTCCTTTAACCATAATTCCAGGTGGTCAGCTGTGTTGGTCTGCAGCAGTAGAACACATTTAGAGTCCAGTGGCATCTTAAAGGCCAACAAAGGTTTTTTCAAGGCATGAGTTTTTGTGTGCAAGCACACTTTGTCAGAGGAGCTGCGGTGGCTCAAGTGGTTAAGACGCTGAACTGCAGGCTGTGGAAGGTCAGTAGTTCAGCAGTTCGAGACCCAGGGCGCCGCATGACGGACTGAGCTCCCGTCTCTAGGTCCAATTCCTGCCAACCTAGCAGTTCGAAAGCAAGAAATTGCAAGTAGATAAATAGGTACCACTTCAGTGGGAAGGTAACAGTGTTCCGTGCGCCTTGGTGTTTAGTCATGCTGGCCACATGACCACGGAAACGTCTTCAGACAGTGCTGGCTCTTCGGCTTTGAAACGGAGATGAGCACTGCAACCCCAGAGTTGGATTCGACTGGCTTTCGAGCAAGGGAACGTTTACCTTTACACTTTGTCAGGTACAGTGGAATGAACGGTAGAGTTCAGAGGCTGAACAGCAAAGTAACATGTAAAATGATGAAGATGCTTTAAGATGTGCAAAGACAAAACTAAATAACAAGCTAAGGTTATAAAGTCAACAGTTGTTTTTATTTAATCAAGGGGGGAGGACAGCAAAGTAATGAATATGTCAAAATAGGGGATAAATGTAAAAAAGCATCTTTTCTTCTATTTAGTATTTGTATTCTGCCTTTGTATTCTGTTTCAGTAACTGGTTGCTAATGGATTTCCCTCCATCATTTCAGACGGAGACATTTTAGTAACTGGCTGCTAGTGGAATTTATTTACCTGTTCATACAAACCCACTTGCGTTGGGTTAGCAAAGCATGGTTGAGCCACTTTTGAGGGAAACTGCTTTTTCCCCATGTTCAACCCTTTTGTTCAGCTTCTGAATAGCTGTGGTGTGCTGTTTAAAATGTCCATCACAAAAGAAGTATGCACACAGCTGTGAAGACCAGCATTACAATGCATATAAGAAAGCAAGAAAAAAAACTTAAGTATAAAGCGAATGTAATATGGCAGGTAAATATCAACACCTCAGGTAAGTATGTAACAACCAGGTATAAAGTCAAGCACAGATACAGAAAAAAAATCCTCGAAAGCCTTATGTCACATGAAACAAGTTGACGAAATTCCCTGGAGTAAGCTTCCGTTTTGTTGACAACTTCTTCTGAACAACATCAAAGAGACAGAATTATATCTTCCATAACATCAAAGAGACAGAATTGTTTCTTCCATTATTTCATGAATTGCATGAAGCATGCCCGCTTTCTAAGAATTATTATATACAATGGATTAGGACTTTTGTATTACCTTTTGGAAGAAGTTGTCAACAAAACAGAAGCTTACTCCAGGGAATTTCATCAACTTGTTTTATGTGGCATAAGTTTTTTGAGGATTTTTTTCTGTATCCATGCTTGATTTTATACTTGATTGTTACATACTTTCCTGAAGTGCTGATATTTACCTGCCATATTACATTCGCTTTATGCTTAAGTTTTTTCCTTGTTTTCTTATGTGCAATGTAGTGCTGGTCTTCAAAGCTGTGTGCATACCTGTCTTCTGATTTGCTGTGGCTGTGGCCTTCCTGTTTTGTAGTTTAAAATGTCCATAGCACTTCCTACAATGCTGATTTCACCCCTGGCCTCTTTTAGGGTTTTTTAAAAAGTTCTAAGCTGAGCACGACAGTACTCAACCAGTATAACACTGAAGTGCTGTAGCAGCACTATTGAGATGCATTGACTCACTGCTATAGCTCATAAATGGAAGGAAATTCCCTGTATTAAACCCCCATCCCTGTATTGCTTTACTTGAAATCAGGCCAACTATGAATTACATCCAGTTTAGAAGGGTAATGTGAAAAGAGCCAAAGTAAAGAAGGCTTCCTTTTAAGAGAACCTCCCATATGTGACCTTCATTTGGCCATACACTATTTCCATGATTGAAGGAAAGTTGCCACTGTATCATCTCTCCCCTCCAAAGCTTCTAGTCTCATCAATTGCATCTCTCATTGTGAAAATGCTATTCATCATTTGTTCCAGCACATACAATTTTTAAGATGGGTGCTGCTGGAGTTAAATAGATTTTTGGTAAAGGCAGCTGCAGCTGCTGAGGACCCATCTTGATGGGTGGAGAAGTCCTCAGCAGAGGCAGACAAGTCAAGGACCTGCCCATATTCTGAAAGCTACCAATCCCCTGTTTGGCATATTTGCTGAGCCTGTAACAGCCAATCAGGACTCTTGGATCCTGACTGAGCCAGTTTGGTGTAGTGGTTAAGTGTGCAGACTCTAATCTAGGAGAACCGGGTTTGATTCCCCACTCCTCCACTTGCACCTGTTGGATGAGCTGTTCTTAAAAAAAGAGCAGTTTCTGTCAGAGCTTTCTCAGCCCCACCTACCTGACAGGATGTCTGTTGTGGGGAGGGAAAGGGGAAGGAGTCTATAAGCCGCTCTGAGGCTCCTTTGGGTAGTGAAGGGTGGGCTATAAATCCAATCTCCTCTCCTCCTCCTCCTCCATTAGATGGGGATGGGGAGTTTGAAAAAAAAACAGTTAAGCTGCCATTTTTCTTCCGGCAGGGTTTGACTGCCAATGAGGTAGGCTTGGGAATCCTAGTATGTCTCATAGTCTGTCTTTGAGGGAAGCGGTCTGGTCGAGTGCGGTGTTCAGGAGAGGCTCACAGTAAAGATTAGTTTTCATTCTTTAGGCTTT
Source organism: Gekko gecko (assembly GCA_029375565.1). Taxonomy (NCBI): domain Eukaryota; kingdom Metazoa; phylum Chordata; class Lepidosauria; order Squamata; family Gekkonidae; genus Gekko; species Gekko gecko. Next base: position 182,590,050 of record JAPDNY010000004.1, read on the forward strand.
GAGGTTGGCAGAAGATAAACAGAGAGGCTATGGCTTCATGTCAAAGCACTCTAGGTGTTCTAGTAAGCACATATTGGCTGTTTGTTGCTCACAGGCTTCAGAAATACATTGTTTCATCTGTAACTGTCTCGAACGGCTTGTGACCAGCTGAAGCTGTGTATTACCTTTGTAAATATTTTTCAAGCCTCCAAGATCTCCCTTTGGCCTTTAAACTTTTCCAGATGATTTAAGAAATTATTTGTTCTTTTTCTTCTTTTCTCACTCCATATTTATAGGGTGGAAAAGTAGGGTTGCCAAGCTCCAGGCGGGACTTGAAGATCCCCCAGAATTTCAACTGATCTTTAGAGTAGAGAGGTCAATTCCTCTGGGGGAAAAAATGGCTGCTTTGGAGGGTGGACTGTATGCCATTATACCTTGCTGAGGTCTCTCCCTTCCTCAGCCCTCACCCTCACCATGGTCCACCCCCAAATGGCCACCCTATGGACAAGCATTTTTTCTTACTAATCATCAAAAACAGGCAAGGAGAATAAAAGGCTTCTAACACCAGCACACCAAAATTCCTTTGACTTGGATTGGTTTAGATACAGATGGGTAGGGGGTGGTGCCTGCCAATAAAACCTATATCTTAGTGCCCATGGTTTGTATATAAAACAGATGCATACCTGTCACATGCACAGCCCCAAGCAGAGTGCAAGGCAGATAAAAGTAAGCAGTTATGGTGGTAATTCGAGTCCCGGGCTGCCGGCCCCCGTGGCTGTACTGGCTGGGAGTTGCCTTTGCCTCCCTGAAGGAGGAGAGACGGCATGGCGTGGCGTTGCCACATCCAGGGCTTGAACGGGGTGGAGCCGGAGATTTCTTGAGTCGACCCCTGCCTCCCTCCTTCATTCGCGCCCTTTTTACTTGGCCCTCCCACCCTGCTAGTAGTATAGGCTCTGCTAGTCACATATTTGGTGGCCAGGTAGGAATTTTTCACCCTTTCTCAAATTGGCTCAGGGAGGGGGTGTTTTTGCCTACCTTGTACTGTGGCTGTGGTTTGGGAAATTGGATTGGGTGTGGCAAGGTATAATTAGGTTGGTCACTTCAGTAGGCAGGATGTTATTCAGACAGATTGCAGCACGGTGACCAACAGTTTATAACCCCCTTTGGGGATCAGGGGTCTTGCCAGTACAGTGTTTGGGACTTGTGGCCCAGGGCGGGGAAAGCAGACTGCCTAAGGGATTGCCCGGGATTAGCATCTCTTTGAGCCCTGAGGCTCAAGGGTTGGAATATTCTCAGCAATTACCCACTTGCCATGCTGGCTGGATGCGAACCATACTCCTTTGGCCATCATCTGGGGCTGGGTGGCTCGCCCTAGTCCAAATGGGAGGGGAGGGGTCCTGGGGGACCTCTTGCCATGCTGCAACCCGTCCTGTCCTTGACGTTTGTTGTTTGCTGTTTGTTATTAGAATTAATAAAGTGGCCCTTTTACTACCCCTCATGGTTGTCTATCTCTCCTTCCGGATTGGGGGGGCAATCTCACAAACTACTGCATGGAACCTGTCAACTGAATGGGACTTGCTCCTTTCCTTTGGCTGTTGAATATACGTCTAGGCTTTGCTTTCAGATGCTGTTCCCTGCATTTCCTTTAAAAAAAAAAAAACTGCATTCACTCTTCCTTGAATTAAGTTTTGCAATACACAGTTATGGATCTCAGGATGTGTAACTGTATGTCTAAGTGGAAATACAAGTCAAAATAGTGGTTTTCTTCCAGCAGTTATTGCGGATGCAACTCCTTTCCATAAACTGTGATCATTCACGTGGTTTTACAAAATGAACTGTATCAAATATGAATCAAAGGCATTTGTTCAACCTTTGGAGCTATGTCATCACCTCATGATAACAAATTAATAAACCTAGTATGTATAGGGTGGAGGACAGTATGAAAGCAAGTTATTCTGATCAAAATTATGCTACCTTTATTAGATAAGGTTTCAAGAATATCTCAGATTCTGATCATTTGTATAATAGTTTCTGGTACCCCGGAATCACATGTTAACCCATCATGGTGTTGAGATTAATAAAGACTATGAGTCCATCTCCATATCCCCCCATCTTTCAGTAAATTCTTCATGACCTGACCATCCTCTGTTCCCATGCAAGTAACAACAATATGGATGAAAATTAAACATCTGTGCTTCATCTTTGTTCAACATTCAGTCCAATTGTGGCCCTGGCAAAGCCTGAGCTCTGGGACCACATTTATATGTGTGTTGCTGCTACACTGTCACAAATATATAATTATCAGACCAGAATTTCCCTCTCTCCATCTTTTGGCATTGCCATATTATCCCCTATGTCAAAAATACATATTTTAGAAATTTGTTGCAAAACATCTGGTGCAGATTAAGGGACATACCATTTCAGAAAACTGTACCAAGAACTCGGAGAACCAGTGCTGTGACCCACAAGCTTGGAAACTGGTTCAAAATTTCCTGGAGCTAGGAACACAGCTATTAAGTTGAGTTAGCATCTCAAGAAGTGGTCTGCCCTCCATGGAAGTTTATGCTGGAACAATGTACAGATGCACTTGGATTTATTGGCCTGTGCTGGCTGATTTTATTTTTTAAAAAAGCTATTCTCTGAGCAGAAGACTCTCAAAATTTTACTTGTGGGGGTTGGCCAAAGAACTGCTGTGTCTGTGGCTAAGTTCCAGTTCTCTGCAATGAAAATATGGGCCGAGTCAATGTCCTATGTATAATCTACTTGGATTCTGACATATTTTAGGATGCATGATATATACTGAGACTGTATTGAGATTGTGTTGGGTATGCTGAGCTGATAGGTTCTTAATATTATAATAGTATTTCTCTGCTTCCGAATGGCCCATCATGAAGACTGACTCATTGATTGACTGCTGGAAGAAAATGCTGTTAGTTTCTTACGATGCCACAATACTTCAGTTTATGTTAGCTGGTATGGTAGCATTTCTCAGCTTCATTGCTGTTTGCATGTTAAAAACATTAAATGCTGGAATATACAGTGCTGAGTGTACAAAAGAAGTCAACACCTGAGGAGCAAATGGAGCAAAGCCCATTCCCTAGAAGTAAATTCAGTTGGGCAGACCTCTCAACATGGTTCTTTATGGCTGTGGTGTAGTGGTAAGAACTGGACTAGGATCTGGGAGTTCTGTGTTCAGATAACCACTCTGCCATGAAACCTTGCTGAGTGGCCTGGGGCCAGTCACATACCCTCAGCCTAGCCTTCCTCATAGGGTTGTTGTGAGGATAAAACAGAGGAGAGAAGAGTAGAAGCTACTTTGTGTTCCCACTGGGGATGAAGGCAAGGAAGGAATGAAGTAAGCAACCAAACAATATGACTTAATTTTCAACCAGAATCCATCATGTAACAAGAACTAGGTTCCCCCACACACACATCAGTACACATGGCAACTCTGTTTAAGACTGCCAACTCTAGCTTGGGGAGTTCTTGGATATTTAGGGGGTAGAGCTGGGGAGGGCAGCATTTGCAGAGGAGAGGTTTCATTATTCCCTTAGCTTGTTGTGTGGATTATGATTTTAATATGCCATCTCCTTCAGGAAAATTCAAATGACTCCTCCCTTCCCCTGTATTATTCCATATCGAAGGAGGGGTGACACGGGGAGGGGGGGAACCAATCTGAATATCTGAGCTGGCTTTTTGCATTTGGCGGTATAGTGGTTGCTCTGTGACTAGCCAACAATGCTGGATTATAATACTTCCTGTGGAATGAGTTTTCTTAAAAAACAAACTGCACACAACTGTTCTCAATATACAGTATTTGTACTTTTTCAGTCTGTTGTGTGACTGCGGGCCATTGCTTCCTGCTGTTCCCCACGTCCCAGGGCAACCTCAGTAATGAGATACTATTTCTCAAAAAGGGATTGGGATGGGGAAACACAAAATTAATGCTTCACATAAAACAAATGAAACTGGAATCAGAAGATTGGTGAAAGAAAGCATTTCAGCCTAAACTGGGCTATTTCTTTGCAATTTTTTTTATTGTGAACATAGCACCAAGTGTAATTCTCTGGTGGCTGTCAAATATAATAGTTTGAGTATTTTAAGTACGCACAATTATAGATATGCACTGTGACAAGTAGAATTCATTAGGTGCAAATTTTTCACACGAAAACTAACTTCACATTGGTAAAATGACAGAAGGTGGGAACTGATGCCCAGTGCTAGTTGAAGAGGAACTGTGAGATGATCAAATAACCTAGATAACTCCCATGTTTATTGCAATATGTAATTAAATTGTAGATTGAGCAGAAATCATTGTTAAGGGCCAGTATTGTCAGAAGCAGAACAGACCATTCTTTTGTTACATTATCAGAGAATTATTGGCCAGGGGCATAGAGTTTTTCATTTCCCTGAGGGGGGGACACGTGGCTGAACCTGGTCCAGGCCCAGTAATATGAAATTATTTAAATATGAATATATATATATTTAAATGTCATCAACGATTAATAGTCTGAATCTCTGTCAGAGAAAGAGGAGTCTGTAACGGGACAGGAAAGATGCCATGAAATCCTTCACTGAGACAATCTGAGTAAATATTTCATTTATATATGAAAGGAATTATTTCATCCCCCTCTCTCTTTTCCTCATGACTTAGGCTGAAACTGTGTGACTGGCCCAAGGTCACATAGCGTACTTTGTGACTAAGTGGAGATTTGAACTTCGGTCTCCCCAACCTTAGAGCAACACTCTAACAACTACACCACTCGCATTCTGGATACTCAGTACAAATCCCAAAAATGCATCTCAGAATCCAAAGTAAATATTGGCTTCTCGGGTACCCTGGCTTGAAAATATGGGAGCATTTGTTTGGTTGAAGTAGGGTCCAGGACAGTAGAATTACCTCATTTTCTATATCAGGTGAACCAGCTTATTAAATCTCCTTCTGTCCCATGTACAGATGCACACACACACACACACATAAATGGTGGCTATTCCTATTTCTTCCATTTCTTTTTCTCTAAAGCTGTAAGCCTCAGGATACCAAAATCACCTTAACTTGCAGCATTTAAGCCAGAAGCCTCTTCTCTCCCTCCTCCCCAATATGCATGGCTAAAGACCGAAATATGTTGTCGAAGGCTTTCACGGCTGGAGTTCGTTAGTTGTTGTAGATTTTCCAGGCTGTATGGCCATGGTCTTGGCATTGTGGTACCTGACATTTCGCCAGCAGCTGTGACTGGCATCCTCAGAGATATAACACATAAAGATAGTACCACAGTGCCAAGACCACAGCCATACAGCCTGGAAAATCTATAACAACTAAAGACAGAAACATTCCCATTTCTTTCATTTCTTCCCCCCCCCCCAACACTTCAAGTCCCAAGATACGAAAATCCCCTTAACTTCCAGTACTTTGTCTGTTTCAATGATCCACAGGCTGAGAGTAGGTTTTTTAGGCACAGCTTCCAAAGATCCCAAAGAAAAATAAGGTAAGGGAATGGAGGGGTGGTTCCCATGTGGCAAGTAGATGTCCCAAAGTCCCAGAGAAAAAGAAACGGAGTTGGCAGAGGATGAGACTGCGTAGTTTTGGCTGGCAAAGCCAGGAATTCAGGGTGAGTCCAGCAGGAGAATCTATGAATTTCCTGGCTCTGACTTACGTTAAGAGGAGGAGGGACTTCCAAGAAATGTGAGAAAAAGAGATTGCACCCAGGTGGGGTAGACAAATCAGCTGGCAGGATGGATGCTTTTCCCCCATGCCTTCATGCCATGACAAAAGGAAAGGTGACAAAAGGAGACTGCACCCAGGCAGGGTGGGCAAACAGGCTGGCAGGGGGGAGGCTTCCCCCATGCCTGAAGCAGAACGGTTGGCTAGGAGACAGAGATCAGAAAAAGGTAATCAGCTCGCCTGGCTACTTGAGTTTGCACTCAGGAAGACTTCTGCTGGGAAAGCGGCTAAGGGTGCCTTTCAGCAGCTTTGGCTGGTGAGCCGGCTGCAGCCTTTCCTGGGAAGAAAAGATCGTGTCATGATGACACATGGCACGGTGACATAGATTAGACTACTGCAATGTGCTATACGTGGGCTGCTCTTGAAGAGTGCTTGGAAGCTACAATTGGTGCAGAATACTGCAGCCAGAATTCTGGCTTGAGTGGGTTGTAGGGACCGTATCACTCCAAGCTTGTTCCACCTACATTTGCTTCCAGTTTGTTTCTGGGCTAAATTTGAGGTGCTAGCACTGACCTTTAAAGCCCAACATGGCTTAGAGTCTGCATACTTTAAGAACTACCTCCATATGGATCTACCCAACCATCACAGTCATCTTTGGAGGCTCTTCTTCAGGTTGCCCCCAACCATCTGAAGCTAGATGGGTGACAACCTGGGGAAGGGCCATCTCGGGTCATGGCACCAAAATAACAACATTCCCTCTCCAGGAAAATTTGTCTGCCCCTTCTATCATTTTCTTCTGCCAGCAGGTGAAGTCTTTTTGTGTTACTTGGTGTTCCCTCACTGATTCTCATTGGCCACTCCTTCCATTCATCCGTTTGTTTGTGTGTTTTGTTTTGTTTTAAATTGGTTTTATGTATTTATATTAGGGTTCCCAAGTACTTACTGTGTGGGGGCAGGGAAAACATGCTCCCTGGCTGGACCATTCCTCCCTGTAATGCACCATGCCACCGCCAGGAAGTGATGCCAGGTGACGCTCTGGCAATGGCGCTGAAAACTCGATGGTACCATTGAGTTTCCAGCCGCATTGCCAGAGCGTTGCCTAGCATCACTTCCTGGCAATGGCATCGTGCGGCACATCTTTCCTTCCCTCAGGGATGGTCCTGCCAGGACGTATCCGTCCCCCGCCCCCACACAGTAAGTACTTGGGAACCCTAATTTATATCTGTGTGTGTTTTGATACGCGTATATGGGTTTTGGCATCCCAAATAGTCCAGAGTAGCTCAAGCTTGTCAGAGTTTGGAAGCAAAGCAGGGTGGGCCATAGTTAGTCCTTGGATGAGAAACCACCAAGGAAGACCAGGGTAGGATGCAGAGGAAGGCAATGGTAAATCACCTCTGCTCATCTCTTGCCTTGAGAACCCTGTAAGAGGTTGCCGTACATTGACAGCAACGATAGCCCTCAATTATTATCATATATGTGTTTGAAATCTTGTTTTAATGTTTCCACCATTCACCACCTTGGGTTTTAAAATGTAAATAATATAAAAATAAATATTTGAGCATATAAAACCACACTTAGAACAAAGTCACTCATCAAAAAATGACCCCCATAAAAATTTTCCCCTTTCGTAAACCTAAACAAAGACGGACTATAAGCTCCCCTCAAAAAAATCCTAAAATATTTATTTTTAAAAAATCCTAAAATATTTATTTAAAATACCTATACTCTTGCCTTTCAGCTAATGCCGTGGATGAATCCACCCAGGGCTTCAGACGTAGCCTATAAATTTCATATAATTTGAAAGGTTTACAGGGAGGACGTGCACCTGCAAATTGTTAGCTAACACCCCTGACAAACACGTTTTACACTCCTTCAGCAACTCACAGTTCATGCAGCTGGTGGGCCATGTGATTTCTGAAGGCCTGAAATCTGTCTTAAGTGGTGTTGACATTTTGGGGACTAAAAGACTGAAACAAGACACACACTCAAATCCTTTGGACTTTATTACGCATCTGTCTCATCAACAGGGAAACTAGCAGGCAATTCCAGCAATCTTTGGGTGTCCAAATCATATTCCAAGATACATCTGCAAAGATATCAAATCAATGCTTGAAGGCCAGATTTCTATTACTATTTGGCATCTCGCCATCTTTAACGGCTAGCCTCTTCCTGCTCTTCACAGGAAATAGAAACCCCCAAAGTATATTTTTCATTGTATTGTTTTCTCATATTGCATGCTATTTTGACTGATTAGGAATACTAGAACTTTGGAGCTGTTCCATAAAGTGTTTCAATGAGCGCTACAATGAGTTTTCCCGAGGTTCAGTTTGGGCTATGGAAATTACCCTTTTGGGGAAGAGAACAAAAGGATCTGTAAAAAAAAAATCTTCCACTTATTTGCACAATTGTTTGTGCTGCTCATTGATAGCATCATAATCTGTTGATACTTTGATGCTTTTTTTAAAAAAAATCAAAGGACTGTGTGATCCCAGTGAACTGGGGATCTCCTGATGAAGCTTATGAGATAAGGGAGCCATGTACATTTGATTTGTTGTTAAGAGCAGGCAAAGGTCTTGTGTTGCCTGCTGTATGAATGGTATAGGGGGATGGGAGCTGCATTCCTTTACAGGGTTGCTGCCAAGCCTGGGCCACCACCAGTACCCCAATCAGTCTGCCACCCCAATCAGGCCGAGTCAGGACTGCCGCCACTGCAATCGGGCCGCGCTCTGAAGGCCCATGACCAGTCAAGCCCCAACAACTCTGCTCTGCATGCTCAATTGACCAGCCCACTCTCCCTTTGTGCTTGGGCCTGCTACTCAGACCGAGCACGCCAAAGAACTGCTGAGGCAGGAGGCAGAAGCTGAGCCTAATAGGCTGGCTCCGCCCCCTGCCTGGCGCTGCATTTCTCACAGCACCGGTGTCCTTGTTTTCCTGCCTCATGAGAAGGCAAATCAGCCTCCTCCCGTCAGTGCGGGCTCATCGGGAGTTGGGGCTCACATTGCCACCACAATCGGAATGAAGAGGTGGACACCAATATGGATTTAACCAGGGCCAGTTTATTAATTATTTATAATCAAACAACTGGCAAGGGGCTGCTAAAATGTACTGAGGAATATGACAGGTGTCAAACTCCTGACCACCTTCATCTCCTCCTGGGCGATGCACCTTCCCCAATCTAGAGCCACCCAATGTGGCTCTTGACCAGCGGCTTGGCATGTTTAGGAGAACCCCCTGGTCCACCACCCCAGAAGCCGCAAGGTCTGCTAAGACAGGCCGGGCCAGATTGTTCTAAGGAAGATCACCCCTTCCCGACCTTGAGCTGCAAAGGCCCAAAAGCCGTTCTTGGAGGACCCTTTAATTCCTTTATAACAATGCCCAGGTGCTCACCATTTTCAACTTGCTGATCGCACTACCCCACCTAACCACAAAGTGACCATCCTATTTAGCAAAAGCTGCCCCCCCCAAAGGCAATTTCCAAACACCCCCATCATCAGTGCAAAGTAGGCAAAAACACCCCTACTTCTGAAGCCAAATTGAAAAAGGGGTGAAAAATTCCTACCTGGCTCCATTAAAAGGCAACCGGTTGAAACTTGCACTAAAATAGGGTGGGAGGGTGGGCCGAGCATGACGAAGAACTGCTAAGGCAGGAGGCGGGAGCCGAGCCTAATAGGCTGGCTCTGCCCCCTGCCTGGTGCTGCGTTTCTTGCAGAGCCGGTGTCCTTGTCTTCCTGCCTCATGAGGAGGCAAAGCAGCCCCCTCCCCTCAGCGTGGGCTTGGTGGGAGTTGGGGCTCACAATGTCTGCTTACACCCATTCCCCACTTTAGAAGAGAAGAAGAAGAGAAGAGTTTGGATTTATACCCCGCCCTTCACTGCCCAAAGGCGTCTCAGAGCGGCTTACAAACTCCTTTCCCTTCCCCTCCCCACAACAGACACCCTGTGAGGTAGGTGGGGCTGAGAGAACTCTAACACAAACTGTCCTTGAGAGAACAGATGTGCCAGAGCTTGTGACTGACCCAAGGTCACATCAGCAGGTGCAAGTGGAGGAGTGGAGAATCAAACCCGGTTCTCCCAGATAAGAGTCCACGCACTTAACCACTACACCAAACTGGCTCTCAGTTTAACAATATTTATGTGATTCCTATAACACCCTTCCCTTCTCTGTAAAGGAAAATGTTGAAAACAAATGGTGCTGTTGTCACCACCAAAATATTTGATTGATTTAACCTTCTATGCCACATTTGTGAACTAGCTGGGGCATTGGCCTCATACAACTTTAGTTCTATATTATTTAAAATATTTCTCATGTGGTACAAAATACATTTTGAAACATTCTTGGTAGCTCCTCTTGCATTTGCTCATGATATCTTTTGCTGATCAAAACTGGGAAAATACTTTCAAGATTAGCTGTTATAGATAGTTCAAGATTGTTCATAGTAGTGGGACATCTTAAGAGGGCCTTCAGTGTAGGCTCTGTGATACAGCTGTCGGGAAAACCAAAAGAAACCTTCAACAGCCTGATTAGTTATGGCTATTTTAATATCTGTGGATGTTTGTGGTCTTGTGACAATGCTTTGTGATCCTTTTTGTGTTATAGCTGAGCTCAAATGAAATACTAAAGGTGTTTTAATCATGGTACCAGAATCAAGACTACTGTAACCCCTTCAATGGGGGGGGGGCATTCATGAAGACAACTCAGAAACTTCATTTGGTCCAGAATGCAACAATTCAGTCATTTCCTATTTGTTCATATTACTGTATTCTATTTCCCACTGGTTTCCAATAGGGTTGCCAGGTCCCTTCATTGCTCCAGCAGGGGGATTTAGGGGACACTGTGTGGGGATGCTCTGGTTTAAGGGAAAACTCTATGTTAAAACAGACCTAAAACAATTGAGTTCTGTCCTTAAATCAGAGTGTCCCCACATAACATCCCGAGCAAGATGAAGTCACTTCTGGGTGACGTCATCATATTGGGGAAGTCACATGGGGACGTGGCTGTTTGAGAATGGGGAGAAGCCCCAAAACCAGGGGGAAAGCTGGGGACTGGAAACCTAGTTTCCATGTTTGGTTCAATATGCTGTTTTGTATCTGTAAAACCTTTCATTCACACCCTTGAATGGACATCTCTCTCCACATGTGAACTTGTATGGCAACCCTGACCATTGAAACAGTTCCTTTTTTTCTATTCCTTTCTGTAGAGTTACAAGATCTGCCACTGCCTGATCAAAGCATTTATAGCAGTGGCTCCTGTCTGTTGGGAGACTGTGCCAGAAAATTGTGAGGAAGACATCTGTCCCCATGTCCTTCAAAACTGAATTGTACAGAAAGGCCTTTAAGGGTAGGCAAAATAGCAAAGTTTGTCTGTTATTGTTCTGACGTCTTTTCAATGCTGTGTTAAAGAAATTGTTATTGTTTTAATTGTGTTAGTTGAGTGGTACACTGTTGTGAGTCTGAGGTGGAAACGTTTTAATAGATAAAAGTGTGGAGATCACTACCACAAAATATGGTGATGAACTGTTCCCTCTAAGCTGAGTTAGTGTGAGCTAGCTCACAGTTTTTTAGCCTCCGGCTCACACATTTTTGTCTTTGCTCGGGAAGGATGGCTCCCGAGCCAAATAATTTATGCAGTAGCCAAATTGCTTGCTCACAACTTTCATGCCAGTAGCTCACAAAGTAGATTTTTGCCCACAAGACCTCACAGCTTGGAGGGAGCATTAGCATGATTACTTCCTTCGATGTCTTTAAAGAAAAGATTTGACAGATTCATGGAGGGATTAATCAGCTGCCATGATGGATAAATGGAATCTTGATGCCTGGAAGCAGTATACCTCCAAATACTGGATGCTGGGGAGAAATAATGAAGGGAAGATCATCACTTTTATGCCATGTTGATGTGTTTTTTCAAGGTTTCTGCCTGGGCTGCTATTGGAAACAGAAGGGCACCTTGGGTCGGATCTAACAAAGCCATTCTTATGTTCTTTGGGTTTCCAGCAGCTTCAATGCAGCAGCTGTAACATTTGAACCAGCCCCGGGAGCTCAATCTGAAAGAATATTGAGTTTTAATAGATACACAGTTTCCAGTGTGCCCATTATGGTTAATTCCCCCCACATGCACACACATTCCTCTATGAATACCCTTCAGAATTATGAAGACTCAAGCGCCGTGGTTGTCATAAATCACAATTTCAGTGAAAATAGGCCTGTCAATAAAAGCAAGTTGTGCGTTAGTTGGCAAAAGTAAACCTATCTCCTCCCGTACAGGTTATATAATACTGACATTCTTAAAACTGTCGTTTGCCATCTGTACACAGCATGTTGTCACACACGGTTGTTAACTTTGAATAGCGAGCCTTGCTAAACAAAGGCCTCAGAATAAATGGCTTGCCATAAGAAAACAATTTAAAAAGAGTCACCTGTTGAGAAAGGACACTTAATCAAACCTGGGTAAAGAGACCACCCAAGATTACACAGGCTATTTTTTCTCTCTCCAAACCAAGGCAGCACTTTCAATCCAGGTGTGTTAAAATAAATGGCTGATTGTGAGGGATTGGGACTGTAACCATTGCTTCTAAAAGCAGACCTTTTCCACTGATATCAAAGGACGTATTTTGTAAGTGACAGCAGAGGACACACACACGACAGCTCATTGATGTGACTCCTTCGGGAAGACAACCAGAACGGTATAACTGGTCTAGGGATGGACTCTTCAGAGACCTGGATCGAGATCCATAATCCACAGAGTTTAATTTTTAACATGGTAAGTGAAAAAGCTTGGGCCTACCCAGAAATCATCTGCATTAATGTGAGCTGGCTCCGCTGGCAAAGGAATGTTGCCCTGCGGCACTCTGCTTTCTCAGAAACCATTCATAAGCTTTTGGCAGAACCACAGAGCAGTTTTCAAAGATATGCCAGGATAATTTGAGGGGCAGAAAAAACTGGTCATGCAAGTGGTTGACTCACAAGGCCATTGTAAACAGGAGCCATGGATTTACGGGGACCAGGTCTTCTGCTGAAGAAGGAGACTTCTCACTTCTCTCCACTGGTCCCCCATTGCTACTTGGTGTAGTACCAGAAGAAACTGGTGTTAAAAAGTGATATAGGGTTGATGCTAGGGATGAGCACAAACCAAGAAAATGTGGTTCAGTTCATGGTTCATGATTCATGATGTGTGCTATTTGCGAACCGTGAACCATCACAAATTTTTAGCCACCTCACGTATCACCTGTCATTTCCCCTCAAAGCACTTTCCTAGGGGCACCTTCTTTGGGGAAGTGTAACTTGAACCCCGGAAATCCAATCCTCACCAGTCTTGACGGGCAGGAAGAGGAGAGTCAGCTAGAGAACCTGTGCACATTTGGTGTCTTTAGCTTGTACAGGATCTGTTCCATACACTCCTGAACCTCCAGAACCTGTACCTGTCAAAAATGCCTGTCAGCTGTCATTTTGCAGAGGAGCATTTGAGGGGAGGTCTGCTGTGAGTTTGATATTTATAGCTTTCTACACACTCCTGAAACTTCTGAACCTGCAGCTGTCAAAATGACCGAGGTCCAGAAATGTATAGAATGGATCCTGTGCATGCTAGAGACATCAAAGTCACAGGAGGCCTCCCGCGGATGCTCCTCTACATGCCCTTTAAGTAGCTGTTTTGAAGTTCTGTAAACATTTTGACTGAGCAGGAACAGTCTATCTGGGAATGTCTCTGCCCATGAACTGACCTTAACCTACACAAACAGCTTGAAAATCCATGGAAAGTTAGTGCTGGGTGACCTGCCACAAACTTGGCTTCATGAAGCATGAATGGGCTAAAACTGGTCACAAACTTCAGTTTGTGAGCCAGTTTGTGCCCATCGCTAGTTGATGCTGCGATGTCATTTCCAGCCATGTAACTGGAAGTGATGTCATGTGTTGCTGCAATGGTCTAGCAACCCCCCAAGATTCTATGGCTTGCTAAAGTGTTGCTATGATGCCATGACATGATGCCATGACATCACTTCTGGTTATATAACCAGAAATGATGTCACATGATACCTGGTAGGTTCCCAAAAACTCCTAGGGGTTGCCAGCCTACACAAACTCATATCACATTATATGAAATTGGTGTTATAGGGTTTCCATAAAAGGAACCTTCAGATGGCTGTGATTGTTCTGTACACATTGCTCACATTCGTAGACACTTACATGAACAATCTTTTTCACAAAAAACCAGTTGTAGGAACCAACTGTCCAAGACCCCAAGCCAAAATAAAACACAGAGGAAGGTTCATCTATTGTGACTGGAGAGGTCTAGCCAGAAAGTGTTATGTTGCCTTGACTGAGGATAAGAATAGTCACAACTAGTTAACTGCACTTTGTAATTAGATCCAGTTTTTGAATTAATGCCAGGTTCTCATTCCATATGGGTAGCCATGTTAGTCTGCAGCAGCTAAACAAAACAGAAGTCCAGTAGCACCTTAAAAACTAACATTATTAATGCTGGAATAAGTTTTGTTAGTCTTTAAGGTACTACTGGGTTCCTGTTTCATTTAACAGATTCTAATGAATCTAGAATTAGTTATAGCAAGCTCTTGGAACTTGGCAGTGGCCCCAAGGCCAAAAAGAGTGCTGTGGCTTGTATCTCAGAGATTGCATGTCTCTGCTGTTCAAGAGACTGTTCGAATCCAAATCCAAATTCAAATGAGGCTGGTGTATACTGAATCAGACCATTGGTCCATCAAGGTCAATACAGTCTACTCAGAGTGGCAATGTCTCTCCGGGGTTTCAGATAGGGGTCTTTCATCTCATATCCTTTGGTTGTTGTTGTTCAGTCGCACAGTCAAGTCCGACTCTTTGCGACCCCATGGACCACATCATGCCAGGCTCTCCTGTTGTGCTCCGGAGTTTGCTTAAATTCATGTTTGTTGCTTTGATAACACTGTCTAACCATCTCATCCTTTGCCCGTCCCCTTCTTCTTTGCCCTTCAATCTTTCCCAGCATCAGGGTCTTCTCCAGTGAGTGCTCCTTTCTCATTTGGTGGCCAAAGTATTTGAGCTTCAACTTCAGTATCTGGCCTTCTAGGGAACAGTCAGGGTTGATTTCTTTATCATATCATACCTGAGATTTTTAACTGGAAATGCTGGGGATTAAACCAGGGATCTTCTGCATGCCAAAGCAGGTGGTCTCCCGCTGATCTACAGACACTTCTCCCATCCACTTTTTGCTGTGTTATTAGCCCCATCATTAAAAGTACTTTTCCTTTAACATAACCACCATCAAGGATTTTGCCATGGCTAAAGTAATGTCCTGACTTAGATAGCCCAGACTCATCAGATCTCAGGCATGAAGCAGGGTTGGCCCTAGTCAGTGTTAGAGAACGTCGAGGAATACCAGGGGTGCTATGCAGAGATGGTAAATGGTAAACCACTTCTGAACATCTCTTGCCTATAAAACCCTATGGAGTCACCATATACCGGTTGTGACGATGGAAGAAGAAGAAGGAGAAGGAGAAGTCATCCTCGAATCTTCATTTTTTAATAGTTGTATCAACAGGCGACATGTCCAGCTACTTCACTCTATATAAATCATACCATAGATAATCCAAGATCATATGATCCACTGTTACAAGCACTCTCCATCCAATTCCACAATTCTGCCTGCTTCTAACCTGAAGGTGCAGAGCTGCATGCATTCCAGAGTAGCACCAATTCATATCTTTAATTTGACTCTCCGCACGCTCCCAAAGAAGCTTGACCACGGCTGTCTTAAGCCATAGTGTCATATCTACCAAAACAATACAGATTTCTGCATGGGTACATTTTTGTTGATGTTTTGGTACACACTTTCATTGGGATACTGCAACCATGAACACACCTTCATCTTGGTCTCTCCCCTCCCCTTAACACATTAACCCGTCTGAGCATGTCAGTAATATTCAAAGAGAAGGTGTTAATTGTTTCCATTCTCTTTTGCTGTCAGGAATCAGGAAAGAGAGAGAGAGAGATGGGGAAGAACAGGGAAGACCACCAGCAAATAGCAGCTGCAGTGTAAAACAGCAGGAAAGAGTTGTTCAGAGGGAAGGGAAAGAGGGGGCCTCCCTCTTTCAATAAAGGTTTGCAACAACATGAAAGGCAAGAGCTGTGAAACTCTCAATAACCAAATAAAGGCCTGGTGCACACACAAAAAAGGCGGCTTTAAAGCCAAGATGAAGGAAATGGGGGTCTTGCAATTAAAACAAAACAGAAGAATCACACCTACTTCCCCCCCCCCACAGCACCTTTCCACTTTTTCTGTGAAAGGGACACGTTGTTGAAAGCAGGGATACTCCAATCATTTCCATTCAAAGTATTAGAGTGTCGAAAGCAAGCCCTGTGTGTACCTGAATATTGATAATAGTCAACCATGATGCTGATGTGGAAGAAGACAAGGCATTTGGATGTATTTGTTTGTTTGTTTATTAAAATATTTTTACCATTATTATTTTTTTTGTGGTTCAAGGTGACTGACTGACAATAGTAATTTAAAAACATTTCCAGTTACAACCAAAACAAAATAACAGACCCCAAATATCCCCCTCACTCGCCGAGATGCCTGCCATTCAACCCCCCTCAAAAGCCCCGGCAAACAAGCGAGCCTTGCAGTGCCTCCAGAAGAAGAAGAAGAAGAAGAAGAAGAAGAAGAAGAAGAAGAACAAGAGGAGGAGGAGGAGGAGGAGGAGGAGGAGGACGAGGAGGAGGAGGAGGAGGAGGAGGAGATTGGATTTGTACCCTGCCCTTCACTCGGAGTCTCAGAGCAGCTTACAGACTCCTTTCCCTTCCCCTCCCCACAACAGACACCCTGTGAGATAGGTGGGGCTGAGAGAGCTCTTGCGAGAACTCGTGATAGAACAGCTCTGAAATAACTTGCAACTGACCCAAGGTCACACCAGCAGCTGCATGTGGAGGAGTAGGGAATCAAACCCGGTTCTCCCAGATTAGAGTCCGCGCTCCTAACCACTACACCAAACTGGCTCTGAAGATCTCCAAGGAAGGGGCTCCCCCTACCACCTCAGGGAGGCCATTCCACAGAACTGGAGTCATGATGGGAAAAGCCTGTGCTCTCATCAATGCCATTCGGGACACCCTAAGCCATGGGATAGCCAACGGATGGCTGCCTGAAGACAGCCATTGGCACACAGGGACATATGGAAGGAAACATACGGAATGTTCACACACACACACACACACACACACACAGAGTGCTGCTTTTGGGAGATATGTCAGCCCCTGACTGAAGGACCACTTAAATGCCTCCCTAGGAGAAAAAAAGAGACAACCATTTTGTTTTGGCTGAAATGGAGCTACGTCTACAGCCCTTTGCAGGTAGCATGAATATGTGTGTAGAAAAAGAAATGAGGATCTGAAGTAAGCTCTGACCTGGTTGCCATTATTGCAATCTACATACCGAGCCTGTGTATACGTCACTTTCTCCATGTGATTGGCAAATGTGCTTCTTCTCGGGTTCCTGAAGCATATACATATATGTACATACAAAGATTCTTTTTGCACATTTCAGGAAACGCATGTGTAGGTCAGAGATGGACTTGAGTATTTTATCTGAAGTGAAAGGCCTTTAATTTCCAGATTTTTGCCAGCAATTCTATCAGCAGATCCTCATCCATTTCCATTTCACACTTTATATTTTTATGTGAAAGGAAGGCCTTTCAAAAAGTGGTGGTGTTAAAGCAATATACCATTAACACATAATAATAATAACACAAGCATCCTGCTATAGACTCACAGGCTGCAGTCACACCGGCAGCTTGGCGCGGTGTGGTGGCCGCTCAAATTGCACCAGTTCAAAGTGTAGTGGAGCATTCCATCCAGACCACACAGCCTGTGGCGGGTTACTTGTGCAGCCATCCTGTGGGGGGGGGTGTCCACATTAGTGTTGTGCTTCAGTCACAGGACATGCCGTAGTTATATGCAAGCAGATGGATGTACATATGCACATATAGGCAGCAACTAAAAAAAAAAAACAGAAGATTTTGAAATGTACTTTTAAGAAAGATCCACAAATCTTGTTGTTAGGTCTTAAACTGGAAGAAATAAATGTAACCAAGAGAACATTGTTATGGTACTTGGTCACAACAGCTAGAATGACTTATGCACAATTCTGGAAGCAAGAAAAGATTCCTGAAATATGGGAATGGATTAAGAAGATGCTTTTTATGGCTGAAATGGACAAAATGACAAGAAAGCTTAATAACGAAGAAGACGAAGCTTTTTTTGAAGAATGGAAAGATTTTAAAGACTATCTTGAAAAAAATTGGGATGTTAAAAATAGATTGATTTGCTTTGATAGTTATTAAGGAGAAAATAAGAAAAAGAATGATATGATTGCCAAAATGTTACCTAATCTGATAATGGAAATGACATATTTTGTGAACGGTGATTAGATAATAGAGTTTATAAGGGGGTAAGAGCATTGCGGGAAGCCTTGACCTGGGGGGAGTGGGGAGAAAAGAAAAAAGGTATGTGATATCTATAAGATAAAATTTTAACTATGTGAAACATATCCTATAATAAATTGTTTAAAAAAAAAAAAAAAACAGTGGCAGAAACAAATCTACAAGTTCAGACATCCCTTCCGGGTTCCTTTTGCTGCAGGAGAGTTCAGACATCAGAAGACCCGGAGGGAACCCTGAACAACCCAATAATGCTGGATTTCCCCCCTGGTATCTGCTTATTCCACTTCCACTGCTGAGCAGCATTGGCTGCTGATGACTGTGCCAGGGGAGGCAGGAGTTCTCGTCCGGAGGGGCCCATTTATTCCACTCAGGTAACACTACTACAGTGCCACAAACTGCACATGTGATTGCATAGGGACCTGTGTTTTGAGTACCCCTTTGGTGACAATCTCTGATATGAACAATGGGTCTTGGGAAGCCATTTTATACCAATCAGTCCTCTGAAAATTCAGTATTGAATACTAATCATCAGTAATTGTAGTGCTTGGGGAGAGGAACCCATTTTCTATAGTGTACACTAGTGCTGCTAAATGAAAATGCAACGTTTATTTAAAAGGCTGGATTCAGGCCACTTTTATTCCTTAGTTAGCCTTTGTTGTTGCATCGTGGGTTCATATGGGCCCAATCACAACATCAAGCTCCCTCTCTGTCAAAACTTCAATGGGAAGCGAGTCTTTCAAAGTTCATGCATCTTTCATAGTCTGGGTACCCCTTGCTCACCACTTAAAAGGAGGACCAAAGGATTTATGATTAAGTCAGAAGGAGCACTCTTCAGAAGAACATTTCATGTGTTGAACAGATTAGACGGCTAAGATCAAACCGATGAGTCTCACCACTGGAACAGACTCACGAGACGCTACAGCAAAGTGCGATCAGATGGCCCTGGGCTTCTCTCTCTCAGTTTGGTGGCACGGCTTCCACTCATTCACTGAAAACACAGCAAGCTCTAAAAGGATTACTCTCTTAAACTTGATATTTGCCCAAGGCAAGCTGTTCCCTTTCGATTCAGTATTTAGTGGAGTAGAGCAACCTCTTATTGAAGATTTGTATCTAAGCTCACCTCTGGGTCAGTTTTCATATCAAAATGGAGCCTTTTGACAGAGTCTACCCTTTGGCTGACTGATGGAAAATTATATGAGCACAGATCTGTTTTCTAGGGTTGGGGTGGTTGAGCAGCATCAGAGTAGGGTTGCCAGCAAGGGGGGGGGTGTCCCAGTCCTCATCCTGGAGTTCTTCATTTTTTCCTTAAATTATTGACTGTCCTCCCCACAGTGTGCCTTGCATGATGACGTCACCTCCAGGCATAATGATGTCATTGCACCGTGTGCATTGTCATGCACAGGGTGCTCTGGGGGCAGGGTTCCCCCACCAGCCAGATCAGGACTGGTCGATTTGGAGGCCCAAAAGCAGACAACCCCTGTTGGGGGAATGGCAGTCCTATGTCAGAGCCATGTTATTACTGAGCAAGCAATAAAGGGGTATGCTAGAGGAGCTGGCTTGCTATTGGAATGAGGAGCTCATGAGCCAGACTTAGACAACACAAGCCCAGGAATAAGAACATGGGAAAGTTAACCTTCCCATGTGCCATGTTTGTGATCTGGATCATCTCCTTGGGTGTCATACCTTGTACCTATGTGTTTTCTTCTGCAGAGAAATTAACAACTCAGAGCCGGGGGAAGGGGGGATTAGACTCTTCTCCCCAGACTGGAGCCCCACAACAGCCCAGTTCAGGTGTTAGTGTTCTGTGAACCCAACAAGGGGAGAGTGTACTATGTGCATTTCACTCAGCACACTTGCCATTTGGTGTGAATAGGACAACAGACATATTTTCCAGCTTTGGTATGCCTGATCAAAAACCAGAGTTTTGAGGGTATGTGTGCTTGTGCCTGCCACAGCTGGGAAATAGACACATTCCCTTATTCACACAAAATGGCAACCTCTCATATGGAAAGGATTCTGGATCATGCACACTTCCATTATGCGATGCTGGAGAGCCAAATGTATAATGACTGTACAGGGCTAAGGCTACAATTGAAAGTTAAAAATATCGGAGGGGGGCATTCACAAATCTCCTGTCATTAGGGTTGCCAGCCTCCAGGTGGGGCCTGGAGATCTTTCGCTTTTACAACTGATCTCCAGTTGACAGGGATCAGCTCCCCTGGAGAAAATGGCTGCTTTGAAGGGTTGGCTCTATGGCATTGTACCATGCTGAGGCCCCTCCCCAAACCCCACCCTCTCCTGGATCCACCCCCAAAGTCTCCAGGTATTTTCCAACCCAGACCTGGCAACCCTCCCTGTCATCATGAAAAGTTTGGCCCGCCAATCCCTTCCCATAATTTCAAACTCCATCCAGATGTGCAACAGGGATGCACCAAAATATGTATGGGGGGGCAGAAATGTATCCCTCTTCTAACGGAGTGCGCTTCTGTAGCCTCTGGTTTCTTTAAATGTGTTTCATGTTTATGCTGCTTACAACCGCTTAATGCTGATCATTGTTACGACTTGACCCAATTTTAGTCAGACATGGTTTGTACAATCAGAGTCATTGTGTGGTCTCCTTTCAAACACCATGGTGTGTTTGCATAAGAATAAGCACTGTATGTATTACATTTAAAACTGATAGTTGAAAGGAGCTGTTGCGTAATCCGAGAGAGAAAATGAATGCAAGAATTTATCATCATCCCACAGACTGCCTTATGCAGTTAGCAGTTAGCGTGTATTGAGAATCCTGCTGAATTATTATCTGACATGAAACCTTTTTTCGTCGCCCTTCTCACCACTATCAGGTAGCCTAATGCTTGAAGACCTAAACCAGAGGTGCCGGACTCATTTGTTATGAGGGCTGGATCTGACATAAATGAGACCTCGTTGGGCTGGGCCATGTGTGTCATAAAATGTAAGCCAGGTAGTGGAGATATAAACTTTATAAAGGACATAAACACAAAGGGTTTTTTTTTTTTTACTTTTTATTTAGTGATTTCGGGAACAAGACTGAAGACTCCAGGGCAGCTGTCCTGTTTTAATAGCACGCACAAACCACACCCAAACACACCCCACTCCCAATGATAGGCTATTTACACAACATTGTCTTCTCACTGGTTACCTCTAGAATCCTGGTGGTCTATTGTTCCAGAGCTCCAAGCTCAGCCCGTTCTTGGACAGACCTGGGAGATTCCAGCCCAATACATGTGACCAAACATTAGCACTCTTGCAATATTTTGTTTATTTCACAGTGTCTGATAACTAACACCTCTTGCTCTGAATTATTGCATCAAAATGTCTGTGCTGTTGCAAATTTAAGTATTCTGTTCAGGTGTGTATCCGTAAGCTGCAAACCTATGATGACACAGCAGCAGCAGAACTTGAAGAAGAAGCAGAAGACAGCCAGTTCCACTGCGAGCCTGATAGAAGCCCTCCGGGCACCTGATTCGGCCCCCGGGCCACATGTTTGACACCCCTGGCCTAAACTGTCCTGTTCTTTCTCCCCAGTTGGCTAAAGGAGAAGTCTGTGCTACTACAATGATTAAATGGCTGTTATACCCTGACTTGGACAGTACAAGGTAGCTCTGTTTTGTCAGATCTTGGAAGCTAAGCAGGGTCAGCCCTGGTTAGTATTTGGATGGGAGACCACTAAGGAAGCACAGGGTTGTTTTGCATGTGATGGAGAGATCTCCATAAGTTGGTTGTGACTTGATGGCATAAAAGGGAGTGTGATATGCCGGTGGTACAATCAAGTCAGAAGACCACAATAAAGTTCAGTTTCTTTCTAAAGATGACTATAAAGATGACTAAAGGCTGCGGTCACACGGAAGGGAGAAAATGCAGGCAGGAAGCGAGGCAGTTTGCCCCGCCTGCAATGACGCGCATTTGCGCGATCATACTTCCCGCCGTGCTTCCGCAGATCCCAATGATAATGAGTTTTCGGCAGTAGCTTTTTACCACTCTACTGCAGTGTGGAACAACGCCCCGACGATGACTCCAGGATGCCAGACAGATATGTCTGTCTGATCGTGTCCCTTTAATCTGTGGGGGAATCGCATGTCTGCTGCGGCTTCCGGTACGTATGATCACACTCTAAAGATGACTATACGAGAACCAGTTTGGTGTAGTGGTTAAGTGCATTGATGCTAATCTGGGAGAACCAGGTTTGATTCCCCACTCCTCCACTCACAGCTGCTGGATGATCTTCGGCAAGCCATAGTTCTGTGAGAGCTGTTCTTGAAAAGAGCAGTTTTTGTCAGAGCCCTCTCAGCCCCACCTGTCTCCCAGGGTGTCTGTTGTGGGGAGGGGAAGGGAAAGGAGTTTGTAAGCTGCTCTGAGTGAAGGGCGGGGTATAAGTCCAATCTCTTCTTCATCATCATCATATGGGTGTGTGCATTTGTAATCCACTTTGGGTCTCCAGCAGGATAGAAAGTAAGAAGGAAGGCAAACCTGAATCTAAGATACCACCCCCTAAAAAAAGGTTTCTTATTACTGTACCTAAGTGTGACTTTTATGAGAATTTAAGATGGCCTCATCTCTTTTTCTTGCTGGCACATGATGGGGGGGGAAAAAAACAAGTCTTCCTTTTAGGTAAATATGCAAATAAATAAGTCATCGGTTCTGCTAGCACCCTAGTGACTGACCTCAGTTGTTTGGATGGATGGCCAGCCCTCTGTGTTGAACAAAATGGCCCAGTGTGCCACTGTTTGGCACACACAGGGCCGGCCTGAGGTTTTTTTACACCCTAGGTGGGGCTAACTTCTGATGCCCCCCCAGCATGCACCCAATTACAGGGTTGCCAACCTCCTGCCTCTCCACCACCAGGGCTTCCCAGGATGAGGGAGGGCTCTCCTCCTCCTCCTCCTCCTCCTCCTTCCCCCTCTTGCCCATCGCCGGGGCATGCTGGCAAGCCAGGGAAGGGGTGGTGGGTTAAACTCCCATCCCTTCCAGCATGCCCTGCAGCTGTGGGGTGTGCTGCCAAGCCAGGGAAGGGGTGGGGGGGTTGCCGGGACTTTTGGCAAGGGGTGGGGGGCTTTTGGCACCCCTAAGGGCTGGCGCACTCTAGGCGAATGCCTAGTTCGCCTAGTGAGCGAGCCAGCCCTGGGCACACATGGTGGAATTTGCTTACTTAGGGTTGCCAATTCCATTTTGGGAAATTCTTGTCGATTTGGGGGTGGTTTAGGGTTGCCAGCCTCCCAGTGATAGCTGGAGATCTCCTGGGATTACAACTGAACTACAGGTGACAGAGGTCACAGAGCAAATGGGGGCTTTGGAAGGTGGACTCTATGGCACTATACCCCATTGAAGTCCCACCTTTCCCCAGATCCCACCATCCTCAGGCTCCACCCTCAAAATCTCCAGGTATTTCCCAAACCTCAGCTGGCACAAGATCTGTGAAGCTGCCATTTCCTCCATGGGAACCGATCTCCATCGCCTGGAAATCAGTTGCAATTCTGGGAGAACTCCAGAGCCTGCCTGGAGACTAGTAAGCCTACCCCAGTAATCGATAAGAGACCTCGAAGGAATACCAGGGTTGTGACATGGAGGCAGGCAATGGCAAACCACCCCTGGACATCTCTTATGCTAAAAACCCTACAGCTGTGGTTGATGGAACTTTCCACCACCACCACCATGAGGCTCCATGGTCTGCAGCATGGGTATGAACCTCCAGGACTCACAGGTTACATATTTGTTAAGTACATTTTTCTCTCACCTTCCTTCCAAGGAGTTCAGGGTGGAACCTGTTGTTTTGTGCTCCTCCCTTTTATCCTCAGGGCAACCCCGTGAGGCAGGTTAGGCTGAGAGAGACAAGAGGGGCTGACCCAAGATCACCAAGCAAGCTTCATGACAAAGTGGGGATTTGAACCCGGATCTCCCAAATCCTAGTTCAACATTCTAATCATGATATCCCATTGATGTAGTGCACCCACTTCTTCCCCAGCTTCCCATGGATGAATCCTACTTTCTAAACATTATTTCTGAGTGTTAGAGGGAATAGACCAGGGGTGTCAAACATAAGGCCGGAACTGGCCCATCCAGGGCTCTAATGTGGCCCGCAAGCAGCTAGTGCAAGGGAGGGAACAGGAGATTGCTCGGAGGGGGGGGAGGGTTGTGGCTTCAGCATGGCAGAACAGCCTTGTTTGCAGCAGTCAAGCAGTGTGGGAGCGTCTGCCCATTGCTGCACCACTGGATCTCCAGTTCGTCCATACGGGTTTTCCTTTACACTCCCCTCCCAGCTCATGAGGCCTTGCAGTGAGGATACACCAACTCGGAGCTTACCAGCTGCTGTCCTTTATACAGTTTATATATCTGGTACCTGGCATTACGTTTTATGGCACACATGACATGCAATGCTCCTTCTAAGCTGTGGAGTCTTGTGAGCAAAAATTTCACTTTGTGAGCTACTGGCATGAAAGTTGTGAGCAAGCGATTTGGCTCCTGCATAAATTAGTTTGCTCTGGAGCCATCCTTCCTGCGCTCAGACAAAAATGCGTGAGCCGGAAGTGAAAAAACTGTGAGCTAGCTCACACTAAGTCAGCTTAGAGGGAACACAGATGATATGGCACGGCCCAACAATGTGACATTTGTGTCAGATCTGGCCCTTGTAGCAAATGAGTTCGACACCTCTGGAACAGACACTTTGCCCGGTGTGCCCTAGTTTGAGACCCCCTTTTTCTTAAAGTGCCATAGAGAAACATTATTTAGGGATAGGGTTGCCAACTCTGGGTTGGGAAATTTGGGGGATTTGGGGGGTTGAGTCTGTGGAGGGTAGGGTCTGGTGACAGGTGTAATGCCATAGAGTCTACCATCCAAAGGTGCCATTTTTTTTCAAGGGCTGTAGTCTGGAGATCAGTTGTAATTCAGGGAGATCTCCAGGCCCCATCTTGAGGTTGGCAAGCTTATTTAGGGTTTGAAATGAAGAGGCATCAGGAACAACTGTGATTATTCCTAAAACACACTTATATCCTCATGTGATGGATAAATTGTTCACACTGACTGGCTATTTATATAAATGGTGAACTTGATGTCTGTACCAGATACACACGAAATACACAGACCCCTTTGGTTCTAAAGCTGAGCCAAATGTGTTTGAATAACTCCCTGCTGGTGCCACCGATACCAACATACACTGATGCCGTAGTACTCAAATTTCCATTGCTAACATGAAGATCTTCTGCAAGACCAGATCATTCCCCCCACCTTTCATCAGACAATATTCTGAAATATAATCCCCGGGTGACACGCCCTCCCCAAACACAAACGAAATGGTATTGTAGCCAGCAAGTGGGTTACAAACATTTGCAATTTTTAATAGCTTTTATAATTCAACTGCAGCTATTGTGCTGGACATTTTTCCATGGAATATGGGCAAATTCTTGTAACAATATCTTTCCCCTGATGCCCCCCCCACACACACCCTGCTTTGTTTAGAATGAACATGGTTTTACAATGTAAATAACCCCCAGCTGTTTGCAGAGCCTTGTCCTGGCAATGACGAGTTGTTCTAGCCCAAAATCCGTGCAAAGCATGCGTGGTTTCTTTCATGCCAAAAACACAGAAGAACTGCATGTTAGCTAGACTTGCATCACCCAGGGTTTTTTTTATATATATACCATTCAGTATGTCAGTTACGAACTCTGCATGCACCGATTTCATTTTCATGATGGACTGAGTCTTTCTCTCCCTCTCCTTACCTGCCTACTGACCTACCAACCTACCTACATGTTCCCCATATTGTCCTACTGCAGTGTGACCATGAAATGCAGAGAGCGGTGCATAGGAACAATCTGGATACTCAATAGTTGGTGCCACTAAGGAAAAGAACAGAGTTGACTCATGCACTCAAAATGTATTCCGTTACTTCTTCCTATGGAAAGCCCTGTTCAGTTGTTATGATTTTGGTGCTCTAACTTCACGAACCAGGAAAATGCACTACTTACAGTCCATCCCCTGAAAGAAGCCATTTTGGCCCAGATGAAGTTTTCGAAGGCAGGTCCATATAGCTCGTGTTGCGATAATATAACCAGGATGTGATCAGAACATAGCTCACCACAGCCAGATTATGTTTCTCAAGGAAGGGCTACTGCAGCATCCAAAGTTGATGAAAAAGTGCTATGGGGGTCAACAGAGGTGACCTGATCCTCTGACCATGTGCTGACATCCAGCTGGACCAGAGGCTATGAGTCTTCTCCTTCAGGGGAAGAGCAGCTTCCTTGAGGACAGGCTGATTTTTCAAGCCTCGATTTCTCAGCTTTGCCATTGAACAATATCATCTCCATCTTGTCTAGACTGAGCTTCAGTTTACTGGCCCTCAGCCATCCTATTTCCAGGCACTTCTTCTACAGGCCCACCTGATCCTGTCCTTAAGGAGATACAGATGATGCAGATAGGAGCTGACTGGGTTCTTTTGATTGCTGAAGTCAGCATGGAAATAAAGCACCCTCACCCCAACAAGGTCACCAAGGAACTATTCCCTCACCAGTTGGTGTAGTGGTTAGGAGCACAAACTCTAATCTGGGAGAACTGGGTTTGATCCCCCACTCCTCCACACGCAGCTGTTGGTGTGACCTTGGGTCAGTTACAAGTTCTTTCAGAGCTGTTTTCTCAGGAGCAGTTCTCGAAAGAGCTCTCAGCCGCCTCTCCCTCATTGGGTGTTTGTTGTTCAGAGGGGAAGGGAAAGGAGACTGAAAGCCATGCTGAGACTCCTTTGGGTAGTAAAGGGTGGGGTATAAATCCTCCTCCTCCTCCTCTTCCTATGAGAAAGACACAACATGTTGCACTGTGGGACACTGATGTGATGAGTGCAAAATCTGCCTTTCAGCCAATACTGAATGGTCCAGTTCTTACAAAGTTTGCCAACTCTGGGCTAGAAAATTCCTGGAAATCTGGGGGAAGAACCTGGGGAGAACAGGTTTTTGGGGAGGGAGGGACTTCAGTGGGGTATAATGCCACATGGTCCACCTTCCGAAAAGACCTCCTTGAGAAGACCTTGGGAGAAAGGACCTATTCAAGGGTAGGCACAAGACAGCAGGAACTGGGTAGGTCCAGGAGCAGGAGGATAAAAGGGTCCTAGCTGAAGGAGGTAGGGGGAAGTACATGGCTGGGGTCTGCTAGTACCTGCCTGGCCTGAGCTCTCTACAATGTGTAGAAAGACAGGACTCCCTTGGGCTGAGAAAGTATCATTCCTGGCCAAGAGACCCCCAACTACCACTAGGCCAGGCCTAGATGGCTTAGCTAATGCCAGAATTAACCCTTTCCAGAAGATGAGGTGGCTAGAGCTAGGAGCTACCAAGACCATGGGTGATCCTGATTTGGCTTTTCCCTCCGTTGTTTTAGCAAACCCACATTGGAATAGAAATTCTCCTCTGCATTGCATGCTGCTGTCACTTCCTCTGGTCATCGGATTTTATGGTACCCTCTGCATTGCATGCCACTTTCACTTTCGTTGGTCATTGGATTTTATGGTACCTTCTGCATAGATTTATGGACATTTTATGACCATTCAGGGGTGACTCTGCAGTCAGAACTGCATTGCCCCAGGGTATTTGAATGTGGATTTGAGCTGCACCTTTTCCTCAGTGTTGAGAAAATGTGGAGCAGATGCCAGATGCAGAACCAGCCCATGTGAAAGACCTCAGCAAGGGAAACAGGTGTGAGAACCTGGGTGAAAACAGGTGAGGGTAATCAGGGCTGTAGGGTGACTGCTAACCTTCGAAACTGCCTATTGGAATTGACTAACTAATCAATAAAAAGGGCAACCTCAACATCTCTTGACTCATCATTGACAATGCAGATACACCATCATACATCCCTGGGGGGGTGGGGCCTCTAGTATGGAGGCCTCACAAGCTGTTACGGTGTGTGAAAGCTGGAGAAAAATTGTAGCTCCCTAGTTCCCCCTCCCCTCTACATTACCTGAATAGAGCTGCATGTTGTGTTACCTCATAACGCCCAGTTAAAGTTTAGGATGCTTAAAGGGCAGACATTTTCTACCCTTTTTATACTGACAGGGTGCAAAGAAGAACAACCCACATATAACTTTCAGTGTAAAAAAAGGGAATTCTGGCAAATACATAGAGGTGCCAGCCTCCAGGTGGAGCCTGGGGATCCCCCAGAATTACAACTCGTCTCCAAACTACAGAGATCACTTCCCCTGGAGAAAATGGATGCTTTGAAGGGTGGATTCTGTGGCACTGTACCCCACTGTAGTCCCTGTCCTTCCCAGGTACCATCCCTCAAACTCCAAGAGTTTCCCAACCTGGATCTGGCAACCATACCGCCCCCTACCAGTGGCCAGGGGGGACCTGGCAACCCAAGGTGTGCCTTGGTAGGTGAGAAAAGTTAGAGCTGCAGCTCTATTATGCAACTCCAAAAAAGTACTGAAGTCCTGACTCCCTTTGTTTCTGGTTCTTCAGTGTAGGCAGTGTGTTATCTTAAATGAACTGTGAAGTGAATTCTCACATGAATACCATTCAAGTTGAATGGTACCATTCAGGTTGAATGCTACTCAAGGGCCACTTACCGCTCTTAAATCTAATATTAGTAATTATGGCGGAAGTCCTCCAGAACTAGTCTTCCAGTACTGTTTAGCTTGCATGGTACTCAGTGGTATTTCACATGACTCGAAGCTCAGCTGATGTTGGGCTGAGACCAGAAAGCCCAACATCACAGGATTAGTCTCATCATTTATTTCATTTCTATACCACCCGTAACTAAAGCTCTCTGGGCAGTTTACAACAAAAATAAAACACAATGGATAAAACATTAATTAGTCCTCCTCTCTCGAACTAACCTGTATCTCAAGGTTGCTCTAAGGATAAATGGGGGTATACCATACATACAACTCTGAATTATGTAGGGGAAAGATGGGATGTAGTAATGATGAATTATATTGCTTTTCTTTCACAACTTGTTCATGCACATCAGTTTGTGCATCTTGATGCCCTTAGCCCCGAAGGAGCTAAAATTAGAATGGAAGTCACAGAAAAGGTTAGGGCTGGATTTGTGCAGTGAATGCAAATCAAAATGGGGTTTGTGAGTAAAGTTTTGCCTCCTGAACAGACTCTTCTGCCTTTAAAAGTTAAAAAAAGGGGGTGGGGGTGTGGCTTTCTTTTTTTTTTAATCACAGTGCTATCTTGATGGAGAAAGCTGTACCCAGTGGAATTTTCCTTTCTATGCAAGTCTTAAAGACGCAAGCACACTCTTCAGGCAATGCTGCACACTTCACTGAAACAGGAAGGGCCTGTTCTGACCAATTCCTACAAGTCTGCAGAGCCTTCGACAGCAGTAATTTATGTAAGTGGCAAGTACACTGGAGAATTCTATTGCTCTATGGTATTTTAATCTTACTGGAACTATTTGTTTAATTTAAAATTGAAAATCGCTTTCAAAAGCCCTCGTGCATGGTTATTGCACTGCATTCCTAGACTCCTTTCTAGGGGGTAATGGGAAATGTTCCAGCAGAAACGAAAGAGGAAAGGGACTTATTTTCACAGTCAAGTTTGCCTTGCGATTACATTTACCTGAGGGACAATACAGGGCTGCTGGATGGAACAGTCAGACCCAACGTCTGATCTGAAGAGCAACGTTCAACAAAACAGAATAGTATCTTTACATCTCTAGAATCCCTTGCATATCCATGATCTTCATTTCAATATGATGTATCCTGTAGCACATCTCTTCAGGGGGGATTCTGAGTCAGGCTGGAGCCTCAGGAAGGCAACACGGGGAATTCGGCTTGGTGGTAACATTTTTCAAGCAACAATTCCTGCCAACAGGGTCAAGACCTGACGCATCAAGTAGCCCAGGTCATAGGGTTGCCAACCTCCAGGTGATGGCTAGAAATCTCCTGCTAATTACAACTGATCTCCAGGTGACAGAGATAAGCTCACCTGGAGAAAATGAAAGGTGGAGTCTATGGCATAATCACCAATTGAAGTCCTTTCCTCCTCCAAACCCTGGCTTCCTCCCTCAAAAACTCTAGGTAGTCCCCAACATGGAGCTGGCAACCCTAGTAAAGGTAAAGGTTTCCCTTGCTCAAAAGCCAGTCGAATCCAACTCTAGGGATGTGGTGCTCATGTCCATTTCCAAGCCGAAGAGCCAGCGCTGTCCAAAGAGGTTTCTGTGGTCATGTGGCCAGCATGACTAGACACTAAGGCAACTGGTTTACAAACAGGGAAAACACAGTGTAGAGAAATTACAAGCAACAAAGTAATGCCATGTACAAAGCATTCAACTGGATACTAATTATTAGAATTTACCATATAGCATATGAAATTTCAAATGATGTCAAGTTTCATAAATAATATAAGATTTTCACAAGGGAAGAACAGCAATCATGAATAGTCAACACTTATTCCAAAGATTGTAAAGGCAGTTGGAATTTTCTGGAATTACTCCCAATATTCAAACATGGACAGTGCAATCCCGATATAACACTTCAACAGATAACAATAGTCAGTGATAACATGCATCCAGGATTTCCCTTCTTCCAGGTCACAAATTATCAATGGCACTACATGAAGACAAAAAAATAAATGCACAATAAACTCTACAATCACAGTGCTAGAATCACAGAGTGAAGGCTCTTAGCCATTAACAATTCACCCAATGCTCAAGAGAAATATATTCTGAAAAGCAGCAGAAACACCGTCTGTTCTCTCACTTGGCAAGTAGGTTCTTAAAATTCAAACTGAAAAGGGGAGTAATTTAAATCCCCAAACCAAAAGCCTCCATGATTATGAGCAACTGGATTTAACAATAGTGTGTGCAGTTAAAGGTATAGTATCCCAAACACAACCAAATGTCTAATGAAAGGCAGACAAATCTAAACACAAATTAAGACCTTTGAGAGACAGTGTCTGAAACTTATATATAAAGAATGCCTCCTTCTGTAAGAGCAGTATCTCTATCTCTGTCTCAGTATCTCTGCTATCAAATGGGTGGGGGTTTAATCTGTATAACAAGCAATACCTCAGGTCTTCTGGTGAGTGTTAAAACTTGACAAAATGAAAAATGACTGGAGCATCAAGAATTTTATTATGGATCCTTGACTTATGTTCAAGGATCCATCCTTTTATGCTCTGAGTACATGACTCAATGTACAACAAATTGCAAGGGCACTTTAAAACATAAGCGAACCATTTTGAATTGCAGGTACTGAAGTCTCTCAATTTCCAAGTAAAATAACCATTAGGATGTTGGAATTCTTTCAGTTCCATGGCTACTGGGCAGGATAACTATTCCCCACACTTACAGTGCACTATAGGTACATTATCACCCATAGATTTATATCATTACATACCAGATCTAATAATGATATCCTGTATATTTCTAGGTCTTTTCCACCTATTTTAGGAAAATCCTCACATCCTGGCAGGGATGATAACATATGCCAGTGTTTGGACAAGATGTTTCTAATTTGATTGGAAAGAACTGAAAATTGAAAAGCACAAGTCAGAGGACAATCCTGAACAGTCTTTTTATCTTCTAATAAAGTTGGTCTTGCTCAATAGTTATAAACCAATTGTTAATTATTTTTCTTTTTGTAATTAATGACTGCAGTTGCCAGTAAAGTTCTTCTTGTTGTTTTCTTTTAAGACTAAAAAGTTATGGTAGTCTCTCTGCACCCATAAAAACCCAACTTGGTCTTATTCACCAAAATAGAAAGAGTAGGTGGGAAGATTCCTGCCCAGATTTAAATTTCTACAACAGGGGCCCAGGCTGTAGCTAGCAGCCATGATGCAGGTTGAAGCTCCACTGCCCTCTGTCCACATTAGTCCTCAGGACCTTTTCCCCTGCATGGTGTGACATCTCTGTGTCTTCTTACCAAACTGGTATGATAACTGTTCTGCACCCTACTGTTAAAGGGAGTGGTGAAAACTTTGCATCTGATCCCAGTTGCTCTACCCAGCTTTGGATTTATTCAGGACAGCAAAGTGAAGGCTGAATCAAGTTCACATTTTGATGAACATCCATAAAGAATACACTTCCTCCAGCTAAGGTAAACTGGGGAATTCAGAGGTAAAGGAAAAAAAGAAAGCCTTTTTTGGTTCAAGGTGGTGGAAAAGGCTGAGAGGTAATGGCATGCTTAAGACTGCACAATTCATGGCTGACAGGAGACCTACAGCTTCTTATGCATTGTGGTCAAACCCCCCCCGCCCCCAGGAACTTACTTCATGGACACTAAAAATGAGAGCTTGAATAGTCTGCAATTCTCCGAGAAGAGATATCAGCACAAAAGAATTATCCAAGGAAACCCACAAGGTGGATTCACAACCTTTTCACCATTTTGCACTGCAAATTACTCCGTGCTTAACATTTGGGGCCTTGTTGCCAAACATCTGCCCAGGATCCCCCCCATACAGTGCTCTTCCCTGTTCTCTTCTTCCCCTCCCCACTGGTATCGTACTGTGGGCCGGAAATAATCCCCTCACGTTCCTGCCTTTCCTCAAGGCCTGTGGAGCTACTCAGCTGGAATGTCATCAGAGAACCAACCTCTTGCTGTCTCCAACCTGTCTGAGTGGGTGGAGTCTGATGGTACTTCTGGCTGCCTCTTGAGAGGGCTAGCAAGCCTTGCAATTTACAGGGTGTGCAATAGCTGCAAGGGGGGAAATATCCTTGCTCTTTATAACTCAAGGTCACTTTTGTTTATCTACCTTTTGCATGTTAAAGCGGTTCACTGGCTAAAAGCCAACATTCCTTAAGGAAGCCTCAGGATGATGCTAATCCAAGCAATGTTCTGTTCCAGATTCCATATCTCTCTGGTTGTCTTTAATCATACTGTAGCTACTGCTTCCTCTTGCTTTATCTCTGGGGTGCCTAAGTTCAATTATGCATTTTTCTGCTTTTTTAGCAGTTGAAGCATCTCATTTATCCCAGACTCTAAAGTATTTTGAAATGCACACATTTAAAAATAAAAATCAAAAGTTACATGTTCAGGGCATGATCCCACCAAAGTTGTGTACTGGAATGCATTTTGGCTTGCACTTAACTGTCCCACTGAAATCAATGTGCTTTAAAACATGCTTACAGTCAGCAACAAAGACAAGGCAGATCAAAACAAATAACACTGAGAGTCAAAGGAAAAGGAAAATGGCCCTATTGGCTTGTCCCTGAGCATGTGCCAACATAATGTAAAAGTGCCATTTGCACAGGGGCAAAGGTGGCACATGCACTTAAACTGTAGATGACTTTATGTGTGACCTGCCCATGATCACTAGGGAGCAGATATATGCTCAGCAATCTAATCAAGTGTAAGCATGAGGATCTGCTGATGAGCGAACAGAAATATTTTTAGCACAATTCTTTGTGTGGCTGTTACCCAAATGGTCTGCACATGTAAATATTTTAACTATAGCAGCATCTCCCTCAACATGTCCAGACCACACAAACATCTGTATTTGGAAACAATTATTATTGGGACTTTCTGCCCAGTGTATACCAGGACCCAGGATTTAGGTAAGACCTCATATAAAGTGACCACACTCTTGGAAATGAACAGACATAAGTTTAAAATTGAAGTTTATTAAGAAAGCTAATAGCATAAGAAATTAGCAAACAGAATACAAGCTGAAAAGATCACATGTACAAACACAGACTAACACTTCTATCAATCCTCACTTGCTAAGTTCTAACCTAAGCAGTTTTGTTAGTCTAAAGAGAGAAGGGTGGTAAGGGGGAAGTAGACATATAAGCCTGACCAATGAGTGGAGCCCAGAGATTCATTGGAGGAAACAAAAAAGCAGTGGAGAGAGCAAAATGGTAACAGAGCACTGTCTTCAGGGTATCTGTGCTAGTTGCTGGTGTGATGCAGCTTCCCACTATACACTACCACCAATACTGGGGTTAGAACCAGTTGCTGGAACCTGGTACCGGGATGTGACCCAATGCCATTTCAGGGTTCCCAGGACTATCTTTATACCCACAAAAAATGTTAATATAGTAGAGGAAATAGAATGCTCCTCAAACTGGATTGGATTGGAGCCACAAGTTTCAAATATTATTGATTGATTAGGTGGATAACAATTGAGCAAGAAAGTATCTCACAAAAAGGGGGATATTGGGATGTCAATGTCTTCTTCGCTGAGGTTTATAATCCAACTAGGGTAAGAAATCTATTTATATGGTCACCATTTGGTGAGATTGAATTCCAGGGAAAACATTGCTAAGGGAATAAAAATATCAGCCTGAGAGAATGTTGAATAAGTTCACTGAGACACTTTTATTACATTGGAAGGATATAGGGGTGAGATTGGTGCACCCATTCTTGGGCGAGTCGTCAATTACCTTTCTTCCCTCCTTTGAAATAGTGGAAACACTTAACTACACTAAGGGAGTGGTCAGACGAGGTCTTAGATCCAATGTACTTTCTGACACCAGGGAAAGTCCAAGGTTAACAGACTTTGGTGTTTCCACCTCACATTTCCAGATGTCTGAACTCTCCATTGAGAACTCTAGCTGTTTGGGAAGTCTGATTTTCCCTTCCATTTTTGCTTTTTAAAAATCAGCGATGAGTGCATCATCAGATATTCACCCCAGGGTTGTGAATCACTGCTCATGCATTTCTACACTCAAACATTCTGTCAGTATTGGGAGCCCCTGGGACAGTTGGGTTTTTTTAGTAACAAATACAAGAAAAAAAACCCTATCTCATGTCTCTTGGGGTTGGGACAGTGGTGGAAATAGTCCCTAGTTATGCTCCCATATTGGTGGCTATTTTGCCCCCAGAAATTTACTCCTACATCACAGGATTCCTCTGGTGGAAGGATCACAGAGCTGTCAAAAAGGAGTAGTGCTCTGAATAAGCACTTCTACATGTGCGTGAAAACAAAATTTAAAAAATGCTGCCCGCCCGTTCCGTGGTTACAGTGCAGTAATAATCTAAATGGTTGACCATGGGATGAGCGTGCAGTGCAGTGGGTTATGGGTGGGATCTGGATGGAATTCTCTGGCACACACAAAAATTGGTTCAAATTAGGAGCTCGGCAAGATCTCGCTATGCCTGTTATCTGACCACAGCCTAAGATTCCCCTTTTTGTCTCCCAGATTATATGGCTACCTACCTTCCTAATATTTTACACCTTGGGTAAGGTTGAATTAAGAAATAAATTTAAAAGATTGCATTGCTCTTCTGGGGGGGATGTACAGAAGGTTCCCAGTTACATTTGTGGGTTCTGATCTAAAGTCTTGCTTACATGCTGCATGGCAAGCAATAATGCAGATTGCAGTGACACACAACACTTTAATATTTTTAAATGAAATAAATTTATGTGGAGCAATGGAATGTACAACAGAGTGTTTGCATAATTTTATTTAATTTGTTTTTGAAATTGTGCCAAAAGGAATATCTTGTGCTGTGTCTTACACATATAGAAAAGTTGGTAAGGATATGATTATTTTTTGCTTAGTGCAAGCCCTTAGTGAGGAATAATTTTAGTACTTCAAGATATGCAAGGACCAGTTGCACACAGGGAAAACCTTTAACCAAAATAGCTGTGGTCAGGGGTCTTTTCGGGGGGGAGCGCACCGGAGCGCAGCTCCGGGAGCTCAGGACCCAAGCCCCGCCCCCAGCCGGCGTCCCAGAGAGTCTTTCAGGCAGCCGAATGTCAATTTCAGCTCCATTATATCCTATGGGCCATTGAAGTCAATGGTGAAAACATAGGGTATATTCTAGGGGCTGGAGGGGAGGGGGTTTGAGAGAGAGGCTCGAAACTCACAGGATAGCTGATGGAGCCTCTCCCCAAGATACCCACCAAGTTTCAAGAACATTGGACCAGGGGGTCCAATTCTATGGGCCCCTAAACAGGTTGCCCCTATTCCCTCCATTGTTCCCTATGGTGGGAAAAAAATAACTTTTTTTCCCACCATAGAGAACAATGGAGGAAATGGGGCAACCTGCTTGGGGGCCCATAGAATTGGACCCCCTGGTCCAATGTTCTTGAAACTTGGTGGGTATCTTGGGGAGAGGCTCCATCAGCTATCCTGTGATCTTGGAGCCTCTCCCTCAAACCCTCTCCTCCAGCCCCCAGAATATACCCTATGTTTTCACCATTGACTTCAATGGCCCATAGGGTATAATGGGGCTGAATTGCCACTGAATTTCTTTCATTCCCTCCTTTCCTTCTTTCTTTTTCCTCTTTCCCTCATTCTTCTCTTTCCCTCATTCTTCTCTTCTCTTCTCTTCTCTTCTTCTCTCTCTTCTCTTCTCTTCTCTTCTCTTCTTTCTTTCTTTCTTTCTTTCTTTCTTTCTTTCTTTCTTTCTTTCTTTCTTTCTTTCCCACCTTCTTCTCTTCTCTTTTTCCTCCTTTCCCTGTTTCCCTCCTTCTTTCCTTCTCTCTACTCTCTCTCTTTCCTTCCCTCTTTCCTCCTTCTGTGGCCCAACTCTCATGAGAAGGAGTTTAAACTTTAAACCCCTTCTCTCTTAGCTCCCCCACCCAGACCAGCTGGGGAAGGGAACGGGAGGCTTTTGAAGATGCTTCCCCCCTTTTGCTTCCCCTTCTGACATCACTTCCGGTGATGTCAGGGGGCGTGGCATATGCTAATAGCCTAATAGCTCATTAGCATACCATATGCTAATGAGCTCCTGCAGCTGTTATTCTATGAAAAGACCCCTGGCTGTGGTCCATCTCCAAGTCTGTCCCCAAGATAAATGCAAAGATGAAAAGGAAAAGCAAACAGGAAACACAGTGAATTGGCACCAGCTCTCCACATGTGCCACTAAACTGCGAAACAGGCATCAAACAAAATTGTATGTGCTGGGTTGGAGTCTATGAATCCATTCTGTGAACAGACATGTCTCCTTCAAGGTGTAAGGCACCTTCCTTTAATGCAATAATAAAAAGAAGGCATGACTATTAGAAAAGCATCTGTAGGACCCATCGATTAGCTGTAGTCCTCATATCTCTTATTCTGTTATTGGATTATTAGATTCATTCAGAGGAATTCCACAGTGAATCCTTCAAAGAAATCAACCATGGAACTTGTTCCATAAAATCAAAAACAAAACTAGGCTGCCTTTTGCTCCACTTTCTAAAATTTGGTCCAATGGCTCATTTGCATTATGTGTGTGTTTAATGTGCCTTCCTGTATATAGAAGAGGGAATGCAGGCTCAGTTACTGTGGAGACCTAAATGCATGCAGGAAAGGGATTAGGCACTGATTGATACAGACAGTCAATTAGTACTTCAAAGGGAAGCTGATTCCTTGTTTTATACACACAGAGCATGGATGAAAAGACTGTAGTTTGATGTCTTGTAATCTCTGTTGCTTCAGTGTTGACCAGGACATCACGATATTGGAAAGTTTCTCGGAAGTTAAAAGAACCCTGCATTGGTTTCCAATGGAATGACAGCATTAGGAGAAACAATGACATTGTGTGATCTCTGCACACTAGCTTTTCTAAAGTATTTCAGACTGAACTGACTCTCGGAGACTTTGTTCAAGTCAGAAAGTGTTCTTAATCTCCATGATGTGCTGATCCAACCTTACACTGTCAGGCCACATTATTTCCACAGAGCCAGTTCTATTGGTGATTAATTTAAAAAAATTCTTCTTGATTGCATACAGCACTTTTAAAAGCACGATCCGTTTATTATGTAGTGAATTGAGAATAAGGGCCCAGTCCTTACACTGTAGAAACAGGCATACATACACCCTATGCCCAACAACCATGTTGAGCACCCAAGCTGGCATATGAATAGCTAAATCTGCCTTACACCAAGTCAGATGAGTAGCCTATTCAGTCAAGTATTTTCTGATCCCCTGTGTGTACTATCTTACCATGCCACATTACTGTAGAGCTTTTTTATTTGCAAGATTGAATATTATTCGTACAATGGTTTCACGTGGACAGAATCTGCCCTTGTGGTCTTGATAGGATAGATACATCCAGGGCTATTTTGGGGCAGGAATGCACAGGAACGGAGTTCCGGCTGGCTTCAGAGTTGGCCACGCCCACTACAGCCCAAACCTCTGTGTGCATGGCTACAGAGGGAAGGCCTGGACAGCAAACCCCCCAGCGACTCCAAGGTGGGTGGGCCGGGGGGGCTGGAAGGATCAGGGAGGCATTTAAATGCCTTCCCATGACTTCCCCAGCCAAGGCAAGCCAATGGAAGGCAGTTTAAACTGCCTTCCCTTCCCTTCAAGGGGGGTTTGCCTGGGCTCCCTGCAGCTGTGAGGCACCCGGGCAAGCCAAGGGAAGGCATGGGGGTGTAGCCTAATATGCTAATGATCTGTGCTGTCTGGGGTGTGGCTTAATATGCTAATGAGTTTATGCTATTGGGAGTGACCTATTATGCTAATGAGTTCCTGCTGGGCTTTTTTTATTAAAAAAACCCTGGATACATCCTTCCATGCCCTGCTTGAATGCAGGTTCGTTGAGAATATAGGGGATCAGTGTATTAAGGCTTTAGTAAACCAACTGTCCCCCTATACTCTGGAGACTGGCTGTTATGTTCAGGGATAAGGATCCTATCAGTCCTTTTCAGCTCTGGCATCAAAAAAATAATAGGAAGCAGCAAGTATCTTCTGCTCCTCAAGATGAGCTTCTAAGGGTATAAAAGGAAAGGAAAGTATTTTCTGGCTGGTGATGACACTCCAGTGTTTATTGCAGAAAAGGGTCTTCATAGCATCTTCTGTTTGAGAAGACATGAATCCACATGAAGCTAACATACTGACTCAGATTATTGGCCTATTGATATTAGTACTGTTGACCCTCACCGGCAGTGGCTCTCCAGAACCTCAGTTACAGAGCCTTTGTATCATTTCATCCTGATCCCTTTAACTGGAGGTGCTGGGAATTGAACATGGGACCTCCCACATGTAAAAATTATGCCCTACCATAAAGCCACAGCTCTACCTAGTTTGGTGTAGAGCCAGTTTGGTGCAGTGGTTAGGAGTGCCGATTCTAATCTGGGAAAACTGAGTTTGATTCCCCACTCCTCCACATGCAGCTGCTGGTGTGACCTTGAGTCAGTCATAAGTTCTCTCAGAGCTGTTCTCTCAAGGGCAGTTCTTGAAAGAGGTCTCTCTCAGCCCCACCTACCTCACTGGGTGTCTGTTGTGGGGAGGGGAAAGGAAAGGAGATTGTAAGCCAATCTGAGACTCCTTCAGGTAGTGAAGGGTGGGATATGAATTCAATCTCCTCCTCCTCCTCTTCCTTCTTCCCCTACCCTTCAGCTGGAGATGTCAAGGACTGAACTGGGGAACTTCTGCATGCAAGACAGGTACTCTAACACAAAGCCATGACCTTCTCCTCTCCAAATATATGATGTTCTAACCTGCAGTGAAAGAAACAGTATGATTCCTAGAAGAATAAAATAACCATTTTTAAAAACTCCAGGACGTCAGGAGCTGAACATTCTTGATGCCTTTTATTAGTGTGATATTTTCTCAATTTAAAAAAGGGATATGCATATAATTAGGATTTAATACAGCATTATACTAAGATGGCAACAAAACTGAAGGTAATCTAGTCCTCCCTCTCTACTAAATACCCTACAAGTTTCAAGAAAATTGGACAAATGGGCTTGATTTTATGGACCCCTGAAGGAGGTACTCCCAGCCATCCTTC
This sequence comes from Gekko gecko, assembly GCA_029375565.1. Lineage (NCBI taxonomy): Eukaryota > Metazoa > Chordata > Lepidosauria > Squamata > Gekkonidae > Gekko > Gekko gecko. The sequence goes on from JAPDNY010000004.1 coordinate 182,629,724, forward strand.
TCTCCATTGTTTTCTATAGTAGGAAATAGTAGGCTTTCCAGAGCAGCTATTTTTAAGTAAATGCTCTTCCCACCAAAACAAAACAACTGTACAACAGTTAAAATAATAAAAGTATACTAATAAAAACAAAGCAACTTCCCCTTGCATGCCCCCAAAAAACACTTGTGTCCCTTCCTAACTACCCTCTCCAGGAAAAGAAAAGCTAGCTACTAATAATAATCAAAATGAATGAAATTGGTCAAGTCCTGGAAGGGGTTTAGCTCAGAAAACCAAATTCCAGGCCATGATCTGCATATTTATTTATTTATTTATTTGGATTTATATCCCGCCCTCCCCAGAGGCTCAGGGCAGCTAACAGCGAGGCACGCATGCCAACTTTAAAACAGATTCAACAATATAAAACCAAAAAACATATAAAACAACATCCAAAACAAGTTCCAGGCAGGTCCTCTGAAGTAATCCAAGGTTTGTATACCAGCAGTAATGGGGTGGGGGGAATCGCTGCATGGGATCATGTGACTGGCCAAAGCAGCTTGTCCTGATCCTTCCTTGAGAATAGATTGTCTGGAGACCTACCTCTCCTCTCCTCTCCTGTTTCCTAGGCAAGCTGCAGGGAACTGAGAAACTTCCTGACCCAATTTTGGATTTTTCAGATAATTATCAGATGAAAAATGTCAGAGTTGGGAAATAATCAGGAAGCCTTTTGTGGTGCTGGTTATTGCTAGCCCAATCCAGTAATGGGGGGGGACGGGGGACGGGGACTGACATTTTGCTGGATCACTAATCTTCAGCTGCCATAACCAGAATGAGAACCACCAAAAACTTTAAAGTATGGTGGTTGGTTCTTATTGGGGTTTGGTATCTTATATCTGAATGCTAAACTATATGCTGCAGGGAACATATGGCTGCTAACATGTCCCTACTAGGGATGGGCACAAAGCATGAAATGAACCACAGCCCAAGCACGAACCAGGCTGGTTCATGGTTCATTTTGAACCAGTTTGTTGTCGCGTTGTTCCCGAATCCAAAAACGAACCCTATCTTTTCTGTGGAGGTCTGTTTGGTTTATTAGAGTGGTTCATTCTCCAGACAGCTGGCTGAAACCGATTAAATCAATGCCTAGGCAATGCTGGGGGTGGACTTATGGAGAGCCCTAGAAACACCCATAGCAGTTGTCCATAGCTTGATTGGCACCTCTAGGAGCCATTCTGCTCTATGGGAGCAGATTGTATTTATACCACATCCTGACTCTGCTTTCACTTTGCAGGAAGAAAAGAGAAGAGTTAGTTGTCATGTGGGAGTGAGTTAGGAAGAACTGCTTGCTGGGTGGTTGATTTAAGGTGAGGCTAGAGCTGAGCTTTCCTGAGGCACCTCCTGGGGGGGCTATAACTCAGATATCCCAAATCCAATCTTCGCCAAATTTGGAGGATGAGTGGAGGAGAGCCTGCTGAAGACTCTGTGAATTTGGCATCTCTAACTCATGAAGGCCTGTTCTACCACCTTCCAAACTCAAAAACTGAGTGAACCATGAACTGGTTTGGGAAACGGGAAAAGTTTGTGAAAGTTCATGGTTTGTGTAATAAAAAGAACCATGAACCACAATTTTTTCTGGTTTGTGCTCATCCCTAGTGCTTAGTACGGAATGTGACACCATTCTCCATCTCTCTTCAAGAAGAATGAGGGAAAAGCTGAAGTAAATGTCATCGCACACATTTTCCCCCCAGCTACTACTGCCAAACTACATGGTGAGGATGCAAGTTGATGGGAACAACATCACCCATATAATCAGAACATTTTAACAAAGGAGTAGGGTTGCAGTTGATTGTACAGTTGATTACATTTATTATGTTATTAACTGCATTGCCTTCTAATTCTTGTAAGCCAGTTTTTGCCTTGTTTATGGTATATCATACTTTTTATAGTGCCTTGTCTAATTTTGTATTACATCTTAAGTTGCAGCAAGAAAGGTAGACCATAAATATAAATAGCCCACTTTGGCATAAATAGAACTTCAAGTGGCCTCAAAGTGCACATCTATGATTTAACATGTATTTTGCTGAAGCACAATGCTTGCACCAACCAATATTTTGCGACTAGAACAAAAGGCCTAATCCAGCTAATTGTTAAGTCCAGTTGTTATAACAAAAAGATTTAAGCACATGTTTAGCTACCCTTTAAAATCAATAGAATCAATAGTGCTAAGTTCTTACCAGATCATATCCCAACTACATAAGGTAAATAGATGTGCACATTATTTTCACTTATTTATATTTTGATCTTCCAAATACATGCTTTCAAATTCTGCACCACAGTGCCTGTGGATGTACCTTCAAACCCTAATTATTACCTGGCTGAGATGATCACAATCTTTTCCCATTGCATATGTTTTCAATTGGGGCATGAAACTCCTCACTTTAAACGATCATCAGGATATCATATGCTTACAATATGAAGGACTTGATTCCTCTTTGATCCTCAACATTTGGAATGGGTTATTGCCAGGCGATACTGACACTGTTGCTCTGATTTACACAGGTCTGCATGCATAGAGGAATTGTTCATATAGTCAGTGCCAAAGGTATCCCTGAACATGCCTCACCATTACGAATGAAGTCCTTGACAATGTCCTTGTTACTGGAGTGAAAAGGGGAGCTACTAGTTTTACATTAATCGGTGTGATCATATGTTGGTGTGGCAATCAGTTGGACAGAAGCAACTAAACACAAATGGATTTTGAGTGGTGACTTGCATCTTACCACTCCAAGCAGTGAAGTCCTTCAGTGGAAGTAATTCTTCCACTAGAAGAAGAGGGACTTCCGTTAGAGAACAGCTCTTTAGGATGGAAAAAGATCTCAAATTTTGCTGAGTGGAACAGTAGGATACAAGTCAGCATTTCCAGCTAGTTCTAGTTTGCTTGTTTGTTTTTCCTTTCAATTATTTAATTTGCTTATATTGTGCTATCAGCACGCATGATACCTTGCATAGGATTGGATCCCATCAGTTTTTCTTCTGTGGACATGCTCCACTATGTGAAGGACTTCACATTGTCTCTAAACATGTGGTCAAGATGGAGTCCAGAGATCCTTCACAGATTGTACCTTTCTGAGCACAAGCCAAAAGATAAGCTCGATAAAGGAGTTCTTCACATCCAGAGAATTTTATAATCTCCCCTTTGAGAATCTGCCAACCTCTTGGGTTGGTCCTGATCTTCCTGCCCCGAGATGAAGAAATTACTAACTAGACTTCTGGTTCTCCCAGTCTCTTTCCCTTTAGGTGTGATATTCCAGCAAGGTGTGAGGTATTAAACATTTTATTCTTACTTAGGCCACAATAGTTTGTATAACTAAATTATGTTGTTCTCTGTGCTTGGGAGAGAGATGAGTCATATTGTACAGTTTTCCTTTTGCAAGTCTTTTACCCACCTGGAAACTTCTGGGGCGTGTCTATAGTGTAGCCCCTATTAATAAAATTCCAAGGTGGATTCTAAGGTGGAGAACATTTCTCCACACACCCACAAAGGTTACGCTGGGGATCATGGGACCTGCATGGACAAAACCATGTGAGATGAGAGCTATAGTGAGGAGAAGAATTCAATGAGATTGAGCTAAATTACTTATCATGTCTAATACTGTGTGCTTTGTTTCAGATTTCTATAATCCTAGTTCTATCACCTTGCTTACTAGATGTCTTATGCCATAGATTGCATTGATTTACACTGCATAATCCGCTCGAGTTTCAGTGATAAAGACAGACTAGAAATGAATGAATGAATGAATGAATGAATGAATGAATGAATGAATGAACAAATGGATGGATCCAACCCATTGCAAAATAAAAAAAACCAAAAAACATGATCAGGTTTCAAAAATAAGGGATGTGCGACCAAATTTTAAAAGGGAGGGCATTCATGCAGTGCCTGGAACATGAAGGTCACTCTCAGGATACACCTACACCTCTGAGTACAGCTGTTTGGGAGGAAGAGGAGACAGGCTGAGTTGTCCACTTTTTTTCTCACTGAACAGCAGATCAGTAAAACCATGAATTTTCTTGCAGAGCTGTAATTGTATAGTCCTATCAGCTGTGCGTGCATATAACTGTACTGAGTCCACAATTTGTCCCATCATAAAAAAACTCAAGGTAGCTATCCAAAGCAACTCAAGTACTTGGAAGGATGACTTCCAAGGAATACCAAGGCTTGGGATGCAGAGGTAGGTAATATCAAAGCCACCTCTCTGAAACATCCTAGCCCCACTAGGGGTCACCAGAAGTCACCATGACTTTCAGGCTCACAAGCACACACACACAAACAAAATACTCATCAAAAAATGAGGGGGAAAAACCAGAAATTCTGAAGCATTCCTCCAATAGAAGGGCCAATTAAGTAGAAGGAAGCTTCATCAGGCTAGAGGAACTTCCTCAAACCTGAAGTAGGATATATGCCAGTAGTAATTCATAGGCAGGGATGCCAGCCTCCAGGTGGGGCATGGAAATCCCTCTGAATTACATCTCTCTCTAGACTACAGAGATCAGTTCCTCTGGAGCAAATGGATGCTTTGGAGGGTGGGGTCTATGGCACTGTACCCTTCTGAAGACCCTTTCCTCCCCAGGCTCCATCCCCAAATCTCCAAGTGTTTTCCTACCTGGAGCTGGCAACCCTACCCCCTGCCCCCAAAAGGTGGCCAATGGGAACTTGGCAACCCTATGATAGGTGGAGGATAGCTCATGTGAACTAGGTTGCTCAATATTGTCACCATGTATAGACAGTGATATCAAGATATCTGAGTGAACGAGCGATCACAAATGCCTACACAACTTGTGGTTTACTTAAACAAATGCAACTCACCCATCTATGAACAGAAGAAGCACACAAATAACTCACTGAATTTGCTTTAGATACTTGCCAGGAACTGAAAAAGAAATGAAAGGGGCTGGTGGGCTGGGTTTGGTTTGGTGGGTCAGATGTTGTACAGGCCTTGCCAGGCATCTGTCAGGTGGAAGACATAAGATACCCCCCAAGCAACTGTATATTTATATCGATCCTTCGTGAGGCCTTTAACGATTTTGTTTTTCTTGTTGCTTCAATCTTATTTTTAAATTCAGTTTCATTGCAAATCCCATTTCTAAAAGTCTTAAAATAATAGCATGAATGTCTAGTTTTCCCCTGCTTAACACTCAAAGTTTGAGGAATCCCTCCCCCAGCACAAACAACAGGTTTATTGATGACAGGGTCCCCAGTTCTTCTGTCTTGCTATGGGAATAGTTGGAAAGGAGCCATCTTTATTTTCAAGGCCTTGTCCGCCTGCCCCCCCCACCCCCAGCCTCAACCTGTTGCCTCAGCAACCAGCATTCCTGGTATCTGGCAGAAGACAGCTTTCTTTGGTTGAATTGCGGTGCAAAGCTGAAAGAGGAACAGAGAAGCAAGCAATGAAAACTCACCATTTCATTATTTGAAAATGTGAATTACTCTGAAATGGAGCTGCACCATAAGCTATTTGCAGTGCCCTTCAGCACTCATTCAAATCCTTCAGTACTGCAATACTTCATTTCCGTTAATTAAATAATTACACCAAACTGTCTAAAGATAACATTCAGCCGAATTCAGGCATTCTGAAACTGCTATTTAGTTTAAATGAAGCTTGCATTGTTCTGCAATGAATCGATGAATGGTTTCAAGTTTATTTCACTTAGCAGAGAGAAAAGGTCCCTTAAAATTCAGCAGCAATTATGGAACATTATATATATAGCATGAATACTGGAATGCTGAGCTTTAAAAACTCAATGCTTTAAAAAAAAAAAAAAAGAATGATGGACATGGCCTTATAATGAAATACAGTTAATGCTCTTCCAAGATGGAACTCAACAAAGTTGATTAAAAAGGGATTTTTTGTTGTTGTTCTTATCTAAAATCGAGCCCAGTGTTATGAATGGAAAAAGTACAAAATATTAATTTTCTAGTTCCAGATCTGATCAGGGCAAATCTTGGTGACATTTAAAATATATGTTTCTATCCAAGGTGTACTATATCTCCTTGGCACTTAGGGGGAAAGAGCTGCCAAAGGAAGTCACTCGAAAGGCAGGAAGGAGAGTAACAGTCAAACCACATTCCAGAGGGTTATTGGTGAACTTTGAAGAACTAAGTTGCAGCTTGGACAGAATCAGAAAATGGAGAAATGGACATGTGTCTGCTGTGCTGATGCTAATTTAGGTTATCGTTGCAAACACCAAAAAAAGGATGGTGGAAATCTTGGAGGAGATTATTTGTGTTAAGATATGTCTTCAGCCCTATGAACAAGTCCCATGCACTCTAAATAGTCTCTGCTAGGAATATGCATCCTGAAATTCCAGAACCAAAAATATACATGAAAATTGCTGTTTTGAGTTAATACCATGATTTCTGGAATGGTTAACACAAATTGTGAGCCGCCCTGAGCCCGTTCGCGGGGAGGGTGGGATAGAAATTTAATAAATGAATAAATAAAAATCTGGGGCTCTTAGGCATTAAAAAGAACACCCTCTATATAAAATATTTACAAAATTTATATCCTGCCCTTTTGCCTCCACAAAGGCCACCAATGTGGCTAACGAATTAAAACATACATGGATAAAATCAAATTTAAGAAACATTAAAATCAAGCCTCCCTCCTCCCAAAAAACTCAACTCATTAAAACAATTAAAAACAGTGCTAAAATATATACAAAGACATGAAAAACAGCAATTAAAACATTGGTCAGGAAGGAGAGATGATTGAGGGAATGCCAAACAAAACAAAAAATCTTCACCTGCTGTTAGAAGATGGCAACAGAAGGGGTCAGACAAATCTCCAGAGCTTTGGGTGCCACAACCATGGAGGCCCTCTCCTGGGTTGCCATCCACCTAATCTCTGAAGGTGACCATAGTGGTCAGGCCTGCTGGATCCCCCCAAGGAATCAGGAGAGCACTCCCAGCCCTAGCTGGGTATGAACTGCATTGCCTCCACAATCGGAATGAAGAGACAGACACCAATATGGATCTACCAAAGGCCACTTTATTAATTATTTATAATCAAACAACTGGCGAGGGGCTGCTAAAATGTACTGAGGGATATGACAGGTGTCAAACTCCTGACCACCTTCATCTCCTTCTGGGAGATGCACCTTCCCTGATCTTGTGCCACCCAATGTGGCTCTGGACCAGCAGTTTGGCGTGTTTAAGAGAACCCCCTGGCCCACCACCCCAGAAGCCACAAAGGTCTGCTAAGATAGGTGGGTCCAGATTGTTCTAAGGAAGATCACCTCTTCCTGGCCTTGAGCCGCAAAGGCCCGAAAGCCATTCTTGGAGGATCCTTTAATTCCTTTATAACAATGCCCAGGTGCTCACCGATTTCAACTTGCTGATCATGCTACCCTGCCTGATCACAAAGTGACCATCCTATTTAGCAAAAGCCGGCCCCCCAAAGCCAATTTCCAAACACCACCATCTTCAGTGCAAGGTAGGCAAAAACACCCGTACTTCTGAAGCCAAATTGAAAAAGGGGTGAAAAATTCCTACCTGGCCCCATTAAAAAGGCAACGGGTTGAAACCTGCACTAAAACAGGCTGGGAGGGTGGGTTGAGCACGCCAAAGACTGCTGGAGCAGAGAGCGGGAGCTGAGCCTAAATAGGCTGGCTCCGCCCCCTGCCAGGTGTCCTTATCTTCCTGCCTCACGAGGAGGCAAATCAGCCCCCTCCTGCCAGCATGGGCTCGGCAGTAGTTAGGGCTTGCATTTTTGTGGGTAAGTTTGTGGTTCATGGCTGAACCACAAACTGAACCATGAACCGATAGCCTGGTTCACAAACTGAACTGGTTTGTGATCCATTTAACGTTTAACCCCCTGCTTTCTGCTCCCTATGAAAAGCCACGGGGAGCAGAAAGCAGGGAGTTAAATGGCTCCAAGCCATTTAAACTGAACACATCAGCTGTTTTTCATGAAGAGCAGAAAACGGGTTTAAATGGCTTGGAGCCATTGAAACCTGTGCTTTCTGCTCTTCACAAACCACCATGAACTGCACCAAAATTTGTGGAAGTTTGCGAATATTGTTTTGTGAACCACAAACCAGTCAAAATTCATAACAAACTTCATTGGAGACAAGCCTCAGAGAAGGAATGTTTAAGGCCCACACTTGCTGCAGTGAGCTGGACAATATTTTTAGAGGAATGAGAGCCCCTACCCACCAGGAACTCCTTAAATATTAGTAATAATTAAGGCACCCCTACAGTGGATGCCCAATATGAAGACATGTCATAGCTTTGGATGACTGATTCATCACATGCAATCATACATATATGTCGTCTATTTCTTTGATCTGTTTTCAAAGATTGCAGGCAGTGATGGGGAAGGAAGTATTCCTTATTTTGTGAAATGAGACAATGAACCACAACAAGGCAGGATGGCAAATGCAGCATTTTCAGCGGCAAGGTTAAAAAAAAAATATTGTCAGTCAGACATCATAAAATTACATTGAAAAACTAGATGCAGCCAGATTTAAATAAAAAAAGACAGCAGCAGTGTTGTCCTGCCAGACTGCCACCATCTTCTCCACAGGAAACAATGGAAAGAAGTACATTGAGGAGCACCTACTTTGGGGCTCTATGAAATTGAACCCCTTTGCCCATTATGCTTGAAGCTTAGAGGGTCTTTAGATTAAAAAGAGAACTATTGTCTGTGCATATCTGGTGCCATTGTCTTTGAAAACATTGTATCAGAACCTTCAGTTAGTTCACTCATTGAAAATAATGGTCCTGAAGTTCTGGAACCTTGGGGAGGGGTGGATTTGAATCAAGAACTGGCACTGTCCTACCTGAAAATCAGGAATGAATGGTAAAGGTGTCCTTCCTAAATCCCATATTTGAAATTATAATGTATTTTTTTCTGAGCATACACCCCTAGTCTCTTGCCATGGACCACACTTTCTCTTCCCCTAGGACTTCCATTTGCACAGGGGCTCGTGGAAAACAATTGCTGGCCCCGGTCACACGGGCCAGAAAACGCGCGGGGGAGGCGTGGCAGTTTGCCCCGGAGCTAAATAAGGCGCGGTAGCCTGATCTCACAGTCCACCGGGTTGCCACGCGCCAGCTCCGTGCCGCGATCACACCGCGCTGCTGCAGCGTGGCAAAACAGCAGCACAGCAGACCATGCAAGTGCGAAGTGCACATGCGCCGTTTGGGGGGGGCGGGCCGCTGTCAGTGACTTGTATGTGCACATGCTCTGTCCAGCGTTGGTGCGCATCCCAGGGAAACCTACAACATCCGGAAACCTCGGGGACATGGGTGGGCGTCGGAAGCCGCAGGATACCAGCGCTCCCATGATCAGACGCCAGCCTTTGCCCCGGGGTTTCCAGAAACTAGTACCTCGGACCTACTAGTTTTTTACCCCGCATTTTCGGAGGGAAGCCGCGGGTTGGCCACGGGAGCCCTACGCCTCCCAGATGTGCTCGTATGAACGCACACGGAAAGTCCGCAGGGCTCCCGTGACTTCAGCGGGGCAAATGCTCCGTGTGGACGGGGCCGCTGTTGCACAAATGGAAGTTCTAGAATGAGAGCAAGTGTGACGAACAGCAGAGATTATCCAGCATGCCTAGAACTTGTTCTTAGGAGTCAACCCTAGATCATCATCTGGGCACATACAGCTCTCCAAAGCTGGATTCACACATTACTGTATACTGCATGACTGTTCAACTCATGACTGTCTTGCTGGAAAACTCAGTTCTCGCTAGTGTTTTTCAGAACAGGGTGCAGGGGTTTTGGGAAGCAAATAAATATAACTGGAGTGAATGGAGCAATGTGAGATGTGGTCAAGAAATGTTAATCAGCTGGAACAGGAACTGATGCAGTCCAGGTGCTGAGGGCTAAACTAAAGTTTAGAGGTAGTGCGAATGGATTAGAGGTAGTGCAAATGGATGATTTAAGTCTCATATTATCAAATAAAAATGGAAAGGTACATAGTAAACGATGGGCAAGGGTGTATAATTGGGTAGATAAGAATGTATAAGACTCTATTCTACATGAAAAATAATGAAAGATGGAATGTAATATTTGTTTTGGAAAATGAAATAAAAAAAAATCTTCAACAACAAAAATGTGTGTATAAAATGCTGCCAAGTCACAACCAATTTATGGCAACCCCATCGGGTTTTCAAGGCAAATAATTAAGCAGAGGTAGTTTGCCATGGCCTTCCTCTGCAGAGTCTTCTGTGGAGGTCTCCCTTCCAAGTACCAAACCTGCTTAGCTGCCTTCCCTCCTCACCTTCAGATAGGGCCACCAAATTAGGGATCTATCCAAGGCAAACTTGGAAGACTAGCAACGTGTTCTCAGCTTAACAACTCCATTGTTATATCTTTCCAGTCCCAAGCAGGCCAGGATACCAGAAGGTTTCTTGACTGGTGGACTGACATGCCTAAGAAGTACAACTGGAATCCTGCCATATCTAAAATGACCTAGGAAGAGCTGCTTGCCCAGCAAAACACCAAGCTCCAAAGCTTACAGAAGGCCATAGTTAAAAAGTACCCTTAACCTCTAGAGACATCTGTCAAATCTATGCTGGCAATTTTTTTTACCAACTCCACCTTTTCAGAGCAGCTCCTCATGATGTTTTCTCCAGGCCAATTTGGCCAGGGATCCTGGAGGTTTTTTGTCATCTTCTGGGCATGGAACAGGGGTCACTGGGGGTGTAGGGGGGAGGTATTGGCAAATTTCCTGCATTGTGTAGGGGGTTGGACCTGGAGGTCCTTTCCAACTCTATGAGTCTATGAGCCTATGTTCCTGGGGATCCACTGACCCAAGGGGACACCATCTGGGGAGACAGAAGACTGCCATGGGAAGGAAGCAGCAGGAAGGTTACCACTGATGCAGCCGAGGTTCTCTCAGGCTGCAAAGGATTCAAGCTTTGGTCTTCTCTTTTTTAAAAAAATGTACTTGATAACATTAAAGGTCCACCGCAATAAGACCATTTTGTCCCTTGCATTACAGAAGACAGTATGAGCCCTGTGGATCCCCTCCCCCCCAAAACATACTCAACGCCACTGCTGTTTTCTGAATTGATTTTGCTGTCTCAGCCGCCCTAAAGCATGGATGCTTTTTTGGCTTCCATCTGAATGAACAATTTCCTAGTTAGACACACTGGATTTGGAGTTGGGTCAATAAAAGCTTTACTGTGCCCTTTTCTCTTTCCTCGCAGAGCATACAAAAGAGAACTAAATTCCATTCATCCTTTCACTGGCCACCGTGGAATATTGAGCAATGCTGGGGGTTTTTTGGCTTGGGTGAGGAAACATGGCAAAGCGGGGGGAGGGGGGAGGGCGGCACAAATAGGAATCCTCTGATTCCCATGCTCGCTGCCCGAAGAGCTGTCGTCGCTTGGGATGCATGCGAATTTCTTGCGCTTTCTAAAACAATTTGTCTCTGCCACCAAATTGCTTCGGGAAGCATAACACATTCAGTACCAAAAGGAGGTCTTAGCTTAATTCGGCGGCATCTTATGTGGTTAACTGTTAGGTTATTTGCAGAGAATCCACTGTGAGTTGTTCTTGGAAGCTGCTTTCAGTGCTAAGACTGCTGAAGCAGTTTGAAGTGAGGAAGCTGTTGCTGTTGTGTGTGGGTGTCTTCCTTCATTGCTTTTGGGGGGTGAAATAGTAAAGTTTAAGTATTGCAGGTTAACCCCCTTTTAAAAAAAAAAACCTCAGCAGCAATGGATAAAGTAAAGGTAAAGGTTCCCTTGCTCGAGAGCCAGTCGAATCCGACTCTAGGGTTGCGGTGCTCATCTCCGTTTCAAAGCCGAAGAGCCAGCGCTGTCCGAAGATGTTTCCGTGGTCATGTGGCCGGCATGACTAAACGCCAAGGTGCACGGAACGCTGTTACCTTCCTATCTGAAGTGGTACCTATTTATCTACTTGCAATTTCTTGCTTTCGAATTGCTAGGTTGGCAGGAGCTGGAACTAGAGACGGGAGCTCACTCCATCATGCGGCACCCGGGTCTCGAACTGCTGAACTACTGATCTTCCACAGCCTGCAGTTCAGCTTCTTAACCACTTGAGCCACCTAGCAGCTCCTAGCAATGGATAGCGATGCTACTTTCTCTGAAAAGTGTTGCAACAGGCTCGCAGCAACAGCATTCATAATTAATCTCAATTCGTAAATTCCACAGGGCCTGCAAGACAGAGCTGTTCTGCCAGGCCTTTGGTCGAGGTGCCCGGCCCATATATGGCTTCCTTGAGGGTGCTGTCACCCATCTGTCACCTGTCTATTTACTGACCACCGACAACTGGCCTTTGACTCACTGTACCATTGGGCCAGAACTTTATAGCAACAACTGACGCTGTTTCAAGCTGTACCCATTGTTTTAATTGTTAGAATGTTTTATCGTGCTTTAAACTGAAATTGTATTTATTATAATGATGTGACCCACCCTGAGCCCACCCGTGGGATGGGTGAGATATAAATGCAAATAATAAATAAGTAAATAAATAAATAGAAGAGCTTCCCAATTATAACATTTAAAATGATAAAAGTGAACCAAGGTTGACTGGGAGGACTGCAGATAAGAGAGAAAGGACTCTCTGGCCTCTGGTTGGATCAAACCCACCAGGGCTCTTTGTGTAGCAGGAACTCCTTTGCATATTAGGCCACACACCCCCTAATGTAGCCAATCCTCCAAGAGCTTACAGTAGCCCCTGTAAGAAGAGCTCTGTAAGCTCTTGGCAGATTGGCTACATTAGGGGTGTGTCGCCTAATATGCAAAAGAGTTCCTGCTACAAAAAGAGCCCTGCAACCCATAGGAAGGAACTTTAAAACAACAACAACAACAACAACTGATATCCTGCTTTTCAATCGGATCAAGGACTCAAAGAGGCTTTTCACGTTTTTCCTTCTCCACACACCCCCCCCACCCCGGTCACCTCCATTTAGTCCTCATATCAGAATCCTTGTGAAGGTCGCTTAGGCTGAGAGATCAAGACAGGCCCAAGGTCACCTGGCAGGCTTCCATAGCTGAGTGAGGGATTCAAGCCTGGTCATTCCAGGTCATTGTCCAACACATCAGCCACTATACCACAGCAGCCATCGGATCCAATACCATGGCTGCGATCCTAAGGACATTGCCTGGGAGTAAGCGCCACTGAATAACATGTGACTTACGACTAAGTAGACCGGCTTGGGATGGCTCCCCGTGTATTTGTACATGTGGGTGAGTGGGTGGGTGGGTGGGTAGAGCATGAGGGCAAAGGACTTTCACCATCAACACTGTCATCAGCTCAGTGCTTTGTGTGCCTTGCATGTCTGTTTGGGGCACATTGGAGCATATGTGGAGATGCACAAGCATGTATTTATATATTTATTTAAGAGATTTTTTTTTAATGCCCTCTCTCCAGAGTACTGCTAAAGATGGCTTACAATTAAAATACAAAACGATCAATAGAAGGAACAAACATGTCATTACTAAAACCATAAACGCATGTACATCAGACTGCATGTGTCTGTTGCTCATGGTGGGTGCTGGTTCCATCACTTTCCCTGCCACTGCAAATGATCACACAGTCCGTTGGTAATGAATATGGAAGTAAAGGCCAGTGAATGAACATTGAGCTTGTTCAGTTGCTGAAACATGTGATCAATCTGCAACACTCTTACAGCTTTAATCCCCTGACTTGAAAGGCCACAGAACTAACAAGGGTCAACTCTGAAACTGACATTTGAAACATTTCCTTTCATCGCACGCACTGTGAGCTCATTTTCAGCGGGACTGTTAGTGCATAACATTGATCATCAAATGATTACTGTCTGTCTTGCCAATGCTCTGAGCCAAAGTTGTATAATTCAGGGTGTGTACACATATTGTGTGTGTGTGTAGGTGTGTATGAGCACACACTAGATGGTCTTTCATGGGGTGTCGTTTCTTTTCCCAAACCCCTTTTTCCCAAAAAGGCAAAACAAAATTGCATTCTTTGGGGGCAACTTTTGCATCATTTAGGACAGGAGATTTTTACTCCCCCCTCCAATCAAGTTGCAGCCAATTTATGGCAACCCCATGGGATTTTCAAGGCAAGAGAGATTCAGAGGTGGTTCGCTATTGCTGCCTCTGTGTAGCAACCTTGGTATTCTTTGGTGGTTTCCCATTCAAATGCTAACCTGAGCTGACCCCTACTTAGCTTTTGTGATCTGACTAGATTGGCCTAGTCTAGCTCCTTTCCACACTTGGATCTCATCACTGGTTTTATCAGAGTTCAACTCGCGACGCAATGGTCCTTTCCGCACGAGACCTTACATTCTATACTACACCCGATTTCACCTCTGTGATTATCTCGAGGTATTTTTTTTATTTTTGTTTCCACATTACATTGAGGTCATCCCTATTTTTGCCCTACACTTGTCCCAGGATAAACAGATGCTGTTATAACCAGGGATACATGCAAGGTATTGTGTCGCGAGTTGAACTCTGATAAAACCAAGGATGAGATCCAAGTGCAAAAACGACCAATACCTTGCATTTATCCCTGGTTATAACAGCATCTGTTTATCCTGGGACAAGTGTGGGGCAAAACTGGGGTGACCTCAATGTAATATGGAAATAAAAAAAATACCCTGAGATAATCACAGGGGTGAACACAAGTGTAGTGTAAAATGTAAGTTCAGGGACAGGGTTGAGCCAGGATTTAAGGTCTAGTGTAGAAAGGACCCTAGGCTATCCAGGTCAGGGAGATTTTTGCATAGTTGCTCTGGAAATAGCCTTAGGGGGGAAAGTTGGGGAGAAAATGTAGATTAACATGCATAGAGCAGAGAGGGCAGTCAGAAAGTGGTTTTGCTACATTCAGGGTATTTTCACACATGCTAAATAATGCACTTGCAATCCACTTTCAAGGCACTTTGCAACTGGATTTTACTGTGTGAAATGCAAAATCCACTTGCAAACAGTCACTGAAGTGAACTGAAACTGCATTATCTAGCATGTGTGAAAGTGCCCTATTCTTCTCCAGTTGTCTTCAAGTTACTGTTAGAAGCTGACCATTCATGGTGTAGTTGACTGACATCCTATGTTTTTCTAAATAATATATTGCCCCCAATTCCTAGAGTAGTTTTATATTGTTAAAAAGGAGGTTAAAAGGTTTTTTAAAATTGTGTCCATGCTGCTGTTGTTATTGTTATTATGAATTAATAGGAAGAGTGAACAAAAAAAAATGTGCATATCCATGCAGTGCTTTTAAAAAACAAAAAGATAGGCAGTGCACCTGAAGCATGGGAGGGACAAGATGTATGGCTGGGCTGCGTTTGCTGTAAACTGATGCTCTATTCCATGTTTAGTCAACTAATTCTTTATCTCATGCCCCACATATTCCACTCTATTATCCATGCAGATTGCTAGTGGCTTTCTTTAAAATCTGTTACTCACCATTGCCACATATGCTTTAAATTTTTCTCTTTGATTAGGTAGGTCACAGTGTATCTTGAGCAGTCATCAATAAACGTCAGCATATATTTATTCCCTCTAGGTGTCTGAGTTTTCATTGGTCCACAAACATCACTGTGTATCAGCGCTAGGAGTCAATGCATTTGGCTTGCACCATGCTGCTTGTTAAAGTTAGGTCTCATCCCCTTCACTCTCACACAGCACACACACCTTTCTTCAATAGGACATCTGCTCATTTGCATGCCTTTAGTTAAATTCTGGCTTTCAAGTTGACTAATTACGTAATTGCCCCTGTGTCCCAATCACCTGTGCCATAGCATGGAGCAATCTTTGTCTTTGCATTCTTTTCCAAGGTTTGTCTTCTGCATATAAATACGAAGGCTGAGTTCAGACTGGCAGTTTGCCCTGAGAGAGGTGAGTTTCAGCAATGTTTCACAAGTGGATTAAAGGGGGCATTCACACAGGCACATCTGTCCGGCGTTCCCCAGCCATACTCAACCCATCTTGTAACGCTTCGTTCCCGAGTTTAAAAGATACCTGTTAAAAGTGGTATCAAACCCGGAAAGCATGTCTATCCCATGTATATTCCGCACCAACACAGTCTGAATGCTAAAATTCGCAATTTTGATTGTGTGCTCGTGTGCATATGCATCATGCGCATAAGCGCATATCTCCAGATTAATGAAACAGAAAGCCATGCCTTACAGCCGTGCCTTTGGGCCAACAGTGTGAACACTCCCTCATGCCTCCTCCCCGGTATGCTCCCGCATCAGTCGGCACAATGTGACCGGGAAAACCCGGAACAAACTGTTTTTTTGCCATGACTCCCTTCCGCTTCAAGCTACCAGTCTGAACTCAGCCTAAAGACTGTACAAATCCTGATTCAGTACTCCAGTAGCAATTAGTTCTCCTTTCTGTCTGGTAAAATATCTCTTTCCAAAAAGATGCTATCATTCCTTTCTTTGCCAGTGCTCTTACAAATATAAGATTATTCACTAGCTTTAGGACATAAAGGCACTGTGTAATGAGGATGTCTTGGGTTTATCCATTTGGGATCTTGCATTTTAATGTCCCAGAGCTGACACCTTCAGCTATTACAGAGTGACCACCTGCGACACTTAATTTCTCTCATTTTCGGTCATCTAATGGTTAAAAAAAATCTCTATGAGCACACAGGTGGGCCATGGTCCCGCTGCCTATAAACCAAGCATTACTTTTGGTGGCTCCTGTAAGCCAAACATTTCTTTTTTGGCTGCTCCTTTGCCATTTCTCCCCTCTGCTTTGAGAAAGGCCTTACTTTTAATGTGATCTTACTTCTCACAGAGATCACAAATTTTCTTCCCTTTGTTATTGATATTCAAAGCCATTTGGCTAGTCTCTGCTCTCCTTAATTTCTGTGCATCATATTCCTCCTCATGCTGATTGATAATGCTTGGAAGATGAACAAATCATTCTTAGACTCGATTCGAGACGCTGCATTTTCACATGATTCTGGCAGGCTGATTAAAATTAGCACAAGCATGTCCTCATCAGCAAGATCTTTATTTATTATTTTATTTATTTGTCTCATTTATATCCCGCCCTCTCCGCAAAGCAGGCTCAGGGCAGCTTCCACTCATCGTATCTTTCCCTGCACTTTCTTTTAAAACTTTTATTGAGTTTATTACAACATATATACAAAACAAGAACACATCAGTATCGTACAACCTTGTGATAAGTAAGATATTGAACATGTAAGATGCATAGAACATCATACAAAAATGTTGCCTTCGAGAAGTGGATCATAATGCCGAATTTAAATCAACCAGCTACCAAACATATCATACAGTCTTTTTAATGTCAGATATTAAACAAGTTCATATGAACCAATTTTTCAGGAACCACTTTGTGAGAAGCCAAATAACCTAATACAGGAAACCACTTTACTACAAATTGGATTATATATCCCTATCCATATTATTTGGAAAAGATTTAGGCTGTGGTCACACACACACAATAATCCACTTTCAATGCACTTTCCAAGTGGATTTTGCAAGTCCACACAGTGCACTGAGAGTGGATTGAAAGCAGATTATTTAGTGTATGTGACTGCAGCTTTAGAGTCCAATGGTACCTTTAAGACCAACAAAGGTTTATTCAAGGTATGAGCTTTCGTGTGCATGCACACTTTTTCAAATACATTGGAATGGAAGGTCTGAAGCTTTATATAGAATGGAGAGGTATTAAAGATATAAGATGACCAAATCTAATACCACTGATCTTCACATAATTCCAATTGACAGCTTCTTTGCCACTTGTTTTAATACTATCCAAAGAGATCAAAATTGAATATATTGTGGAAAGGGTACCCTGTTTTACCTGATCAGAAGAACTCAATATTTGCCCTAGAGCTGTAAAGGGTTTAGTAATAAATAGGGACAAGTTTAAACTTTCAAGCTGGGGTTTTTTTTTCCATTGAAGATATCTAAACTAATGCAGCTTATTATTCAGTTTACCTTCTCAATTGCTAAGCTAATTCCAACATCTTGTCAAGAGGTTTTCAAATATTCCCACCAGCCTGCATTGTCATGTTAAACAAACATAAGAACATAAAAACGTAAGAGAAGCCAATGTTGAATCAAGCCAATGGCCCATCTAGTCCAACACTCTGTCACAGAGTGGCCAAAAATACCAGGTGCCATCAGGAGGTCCAGCAGTGGGGCCAGGACACTAGATGCCCTCCCACTGTTGCCCCCCCCCAAGCACCAAGAATACAGAGCATCACTTGCCCCAGACTGAGAGTTCCTATCTATACCTTGTGGCTAATAGCCACTGATGGACTTCTGCTCCATATGTTTATCTAATTCCCTCTTGAAACTGTCCATGCTTATAGCTGCCACCACCTCCTGTGGCAGTGAATTCCATGTGTTAATCACTCTTTGGGTGAAGAAGTACTTCCTTTTATCTGTTCTAACCTGACTGCTCAGCAATTTCATGGAGTGTCCACGAGTTCTTGTACTGTGAGAAAGGGAGAAAAGTACTTCTTTCTCAACCTGCTCTATCCCATGCATAATCTTATAAACCTCGATCATGTCACCCCTCAGCCATCTTTTCTCCAAGCTAAAGAGCCCAAAGTGTTTTAACCTTTCTTCAAAGGGAAAGTGTTCCAACCCTTTTATCATTCTAGTTGCCCTTCTCTGCACTTTTTCCAGTGCTATAATATCCTTTTTGAGGTGTGGCATTTCTGAAGGTAGAGCTGGCTCTTTAAGGAGGATTTTACATGCAATCTTTCCAGCTTAGCCCAAACAGCCTTAGCAGTTGGCATCTTAATGACCGTTAATACCAGTCTGTCTGTCAAACCAGTGGTAATAGCATCCCTTGCCTAATTATTTTTGTGTTCCATGTAGTCTGTTGCTTCACATCATGAAGACTGTCTGGGTAATAGTCCTCAAGCCCTTTTTGATGAGATGGGTCTTCATTCATTCTATCTGAATTAGATAGTTGCTCTCCATGAGCCTATCTATCCAGTGACCATACAATGCACCACAGGAAGTCACCATCTTTGTTCCTTTATTATCACCTGCTTGTGTCAAGAGCCTCTGGAGATCTTTCTACTTTTAATCAGAGATGCCCTTAATCTGGGCCACCATAACCTCTGTTGGCAGAGTGACAGTGCACAACATGAATAAAGAGTAGATATAGGTTTATTTAGGAAGTAATATACTTGATAGGAAAGAGGGGAGACAGAGATATGTTCCTAATTACATGTACATCTCTAGCTGAGGGAGACTGAGTGTGGCACTTCTGAGAAAAAGAGGGAAATTGTCCTAAGAGTAGCCATCTGGAGACTGACAAGGAATGACACTTAACAGGAGAGAGAAGGTGCTGTCCTCGCTATCCTAATTGTCTTCTTGCTGCCCCCTGCAAGGTCTTCTTCTCTTTTTCTTTGTACACCAGACATTGCCTTTTCCAGCACTTTAAGCTTCAAGATCAGCCAGCAAGGGTCTGCTCTAGCCTTAGCTAAACAATAAATGGGGGATCCATGATTATATCCAGCAAATCCCCCGGTGGGTGGGTGCACATTTTTTACCCTTAAGAATCCCACCAAGTTGCTTTTGAGTGGTGCTGGGAACAGGGAATGGTTTACAGAGAGGACATGGCAAAGAATGAAAAAAAAAACCTAACCTCATCCTCCAGAATCACTTCCTCAACCTTCAAAGTAACCATTACTGAATATGTAAAGTCCACAGTCTGATCCTCTTATTTGGTGTAGTGATTAAGAGTGCAGACTACAGTCTGGGAGAACCGGGTTTGATTCCCCACTCCTCCACTTGCAGCTGTTGGATGACCTTGGGCAAGCCATAATTTCTGACAAGAGCTGTCCTTGAAAGGGCAGTTCTTGAAAGAGTTCTCTCAGCCCCACCTACCTTACAGGGTGTCTGTTGTGGGGAGGGGAAGGGAAAGGAGTTTGTAAGCCGCTTTGAGACTCCTAGTGAAGGGCAGGGTATAAATCCATTCTTTTCTTTTCTTCTTCTTATTCTCTTAATATGAAAGCTCAAAGCAGCACCTTTTCTTTTGTACCCCACCTAAACCTCAATTTTCCAGAAGAGGATCAAAATCTTCCAGTTTCCACAAGTGTTTATGTGAAGTGTTGTATGAGACCCTGGGGAGCTGCTACCATCATCATCATCAACAACAACAACAAGCTTTATTGGCATATATCGGAATACAGATAGAAACAATAAACAGATAAGAAGGTAACAAGGAAAAACGAGTCAATCATATACATCTAGACATTATGCAATCGATCCTTGATTACCAGATTTAGGAATAAGGCTACCTTTTCAGTTATTTGGGATTACGAATCGTCCAGAAGATGGCACAATTTCAGTCAGAGCAGACAATACTAATCAGTGGCCTGATTCAGTACAAGGCATTTTCATGTGTTCATGTGTCCTTGATCACTTTTATTGTTCTAACTTGAATTTTTGATGCATTGGGACTATAGTCCACTGCAATGACTATTGTGGATGTGGAGAAATATCCTTCACTCTGGAAGTCACCCCAGTAATTAAAAAATTGGGAACGTACTCTATGAGATAGAACCCAAATGCAGGCTCATAGCTGGCAAAAAGGGAAAGGAGTCATTCAGCAACAAGCACAGACATTTCACTGCTTACAAATGCAAATGGCTCTTGGTGGAGTAAGACAAAAGTTTTATCACTGCACACCTTGAAAGGCTGTGACACTTAAATGTACTTTTTAATTCATTTATTAAACTTCCTTTTATGTGCAATGTTCAGTGTCAGTAAACACACCATACCTGTTCAGTCCTGCTTTCCCAAGAGCAGCAAAGGGAGAAGCAGCAGTCAGAGTCACCATCCCCAAAGCACGTAAGTACAATAGTTTATCCCCATGCTAGCTATTACAAGCAAAACAGGGGGCACAACAACTTGGCAGACACTGTAATTCATAATTCAGATATAACAGGCTAGATGTACAAATCTGCCTAGCGGGAGATACTCTTTCAGATGTTGGTTGCAGTGGTGATTACCCAGAGAGGTTTGTGCACCCTGGGATTAAGGAAACAAGTGGCACTGCCTGACAAAGACCCGGGACAGAGTCAGGGCTTTTCTGAGCTCCCAAAACCCAAGCGAATGATGCTTGCAAGGCTGTTCCTTCGCATTAGATATTGCTTATTTTTACTGCTCTATTTCTTATCTACACACATACTTGAATCTTAGCTGAAAGAAATGATGTTTTATAGCTTGTAATCCACTCTTTGTATTGTATATAGTGTACCTTTGCCTTTGTTTGTTGCTTGCATTCCTTAATTCTGTAATCCTAGTCGAATTGCATTGTTAATTGGTTCTTTTATGCTGTCTGACTATGCTCCTTTATAGCCTGTAATCCACCTTGAATCTTAGTGAGAAAGGGGGGGACTATACATAAAGTAAATAAAATTAAGTTATGGTGGATTTGAAGGCTGTAGTATTTCCATTTGATTTTTTGTAACTTGAGGCATCTTGGTGGAAGGGGAAAACAAGCTAAATTTTTACCAAATAAAAGAATGGCTTTACAGACCCACAATACCTTTTTCCTTTCCTTCCTTAAAAATGTTCATTCCAAAACAGTACATCAAAAAGTCAAATTCTTCTTCTATTGAACTAGGGGCATTGCTTCGTATCAGAGGAAGTAAGGATGGCGGAATCAACAGAATTTAGAGTAACTGAAGCAAATCTCATACCATTTGTAATCTGTGTTTTATTATTTTGATATGAAGGAGAAGAACGGAATGAACGCCCCCAAAAAAGGAACTTGACCTTTTTAGTGGAAAAAAAACCAGAGCAAAATATAAAATAAAATAAAAACAGCTGTTTGGCTTCAGGGAAGAAAAAGGTTTCCCCAGTGACAAATTTAAAATCAGAAGGAAATTGCATCCAAAGAAAAAAGGTGGAGATGGCCAAGTTGATTGTCTCAGAACTTACATAAAATAGTTTGGCATCAAAGAGGAAGGAAAAGGAATGTCTCCAAAGTCCAGGAAGCCACAAGGAACCTTTCAGAATGGGAACGAGAGCAAAAGGGATGTATGCTTCAGTCCTTCAACAAACCCCAGGTTTCAAAACTTTTAAAAATTGCCACATTATTTGTATCTGATCTGCTGTATATCTGTAATGTATATTTACCGATCTGCAGGAAAAATATTGAAGCCTCATGTTCTGTCGTGTCACTGGACTATTCCCAGTAGCATTTCAAAAGAGGGGGAAAGTGGAGCCATGTGTGGATCTGCTTCTTCTGCAAAAGAAAAATACGTTGTTGGTTCAAGGAAGTCCCTTCTTGTTGTGAGCACAGAGCTCAGCTTCAGCAGCACTGATGCTCAAAGCTGAAGACCAGGATCTCCTGGATGGAAATTCTGAACAGGATGGAATCCTGTGATTCAAGCCACATTTTCTATACGTGGCTGCCACTCATGTGGTCCCAGATGGGCCAGTTTTTCTGCTTCAGTTACTGGTGGAAGATATTGTAAGACTCTTGGGGTGGGGGGGGAAGAGAAGAGATTGGATTTATACTCCAGCCTGCACTACCCGAAGGAGTCTCAGAGTGGCTTACAATCCCCTCCCCTTCCCCTCCCTACAACAGATACCCTGTGAGGTAGGTGAGGCTGAGAGAGCTCGCTCGACAACTGCCCTTGAAAGAACAGCTCTGAAAGAACTTATGACTGACCCAAGGTCGCACCAGTAGCTGCATGTGGAGAAGTGGGGAATCAAACCCGGTTCTCCCAGATTAGAGTCTGTGCTCCTAACCACTACACCAAACTAGGTCTCAAAACAGGGAATCCAGCAGTGAAGTTCAAATGCCTGACTCCCCCCATTGCTGTGGCAGCTTGCAAGAACTGGGAACAGCTGACCCGCTTTGTCCCACACTGTACCACAGCGGCGGCAGCTGATTCTGGGGTGTGCTACTGATTCTGCCATCTTTGCAAATAACGCATGCAAAAAAAAAAAAAAAAAAGAATGTACTCTCCTAACCATGTTGATATTTCTCTCAAACCGTTCCTCCTTACTCTCAGACCGCAGATACACTTGGAATGAATGTGGATGTTTATATCTGCTCGGTAACATTCATCATTACATTAAAATGAAAACCCACTGCTCATGGTGCATGCCCAGAACTTACTGCTCTGATGCTGGCAAACCTTAAATATTTCAAGGCCCGTGGGGAGATGTGAATCATTTAGAAACAAGACTGAGCTATTTTTATGTCTGTCCAGATGGTGGAATTCCTCCTTGTTCGTCAAACTAGACAGCTCACTGATAGCTGCTCATGGTAAATGCTCGAAATCGTAGGGCAAGGTGCCATGGTATATGACATACACAGAGCAGTTCTCCCAGAGCTCTCTCAGCCTCACCTACCTCACAGGGTGTCTGTTGTGGAGAGAGGAAAGGGAGGAGATTGTAAGCCACTCTGAGACTCCAAGTGAAGGGCGGGGTATAAATTCAGTCGTCGTCTCCATCTCCTCCTCCTCCTCCTCCTCCTCCTCCTCCTCCTCCTCCTCCGCCTCCTTCTCTTCCTCTTCCTCTTCCACTTCTTCTTCTTCCCTATATATTGGAAAGTGAAGTGATTTCAGATGCAAAATGATATTAGCAGGCAAATGACAATAGAAGGTGTGACTGGATTAGGTGCAGGGCTATTTTTGGGCAAGAACGCACAGGAACGGAGTTCCGGCTGGCTCCTGAGTTGGCCACGCCCAGCAGGAACTCATTAGCATAATAGGCCACACCCAACAGCAGAAACTCATTAGGATTGGCTACATGAGGGGTGTGTGGCCTAACATGCAAAGGAGTTCCTGCTCCAAAAAAAACCCTGGGTTTTGACAACAAAGAAGGTAAACAGAATAAGAAGCAAAAGGTGGGTGTGGCTGGATGCCCACACTTCTGGTAACATGGGGGTGTGGCCTAATAGGCTAATGAGCTGTGCTGTCAGGGGTGTGGCCTAATGTGCTAATGAGTTTCTGTTAATGGGTGTGGTCTATTACGCTAATGAGTTCCTGCTGGGCTTTTTCTACAAAAAAGCCCTGATTAGGTGTGATATGCAGAGAGGTAATAGACATGGAGAAATCAGCATTGGTCATGGGGGGGGATTGACCCTTCCTCTGCAGTGTTCAAGCCCCAGCCAGACTTCTTCCTGGACTCACAAACCCAGAGCCTCTCCTCCCCACTGCCCCCGCACCGTGATGCGCTCTGGCTGCCGGCCACTACTGAAAACTGCCAGCTGACTCTTCTCATCCAGCTTCCTGCATCATGATCATCCTCTGGGCACTGAATATCCCTCCCAGCCAGCCAAGCCACATCTAGCACAGCTGAGGAGACAGGAGAGGGAACTAGAGAAGAGTTGGGGGAGTGGAACTTCAAAGGCCATGAGCGGACTCAGAGTGCGGCAGTCCTGTCCCAAGCGAGGGAGCGCAAAGACTGGGGAGGGGGTACAACAAAGTTTAACTAACCCCCCACCCTCTCTTTTTTTATATGTAATGGTTGAGGAAATTCTGTCCTGCTGTATCTGAGGAAGTGTGCCTGCACACCTTGAATAAAACTTTTATTGATCTTAAAGGTGCCACTGGACTCAAAATTTTCCCCTTCCAATGGCGTGAGGGTGCTTAAGCATCACACGGAGCTTCTTGACATCAAATTTTCTGGAGGAGCCATTTCCCCCAGGGTTCCCTTCAGGTCAGGGAAGGATTAGGAAATTAAAATAACCCCAGAAGACACTGAGCTAGATGGTCCCTGTGATGCTGGCAATGTTGCAGGGATCACTTGGCCTGGATTTAGCCTATGGTGAAGATGACAAGCCTAACTCACCAGTTGCCTCCTTCATCGCTCCCTGGAAGTGGGCCAGCAGGTCATCCACAACAGTAGATAGCTGGGAACTTTCCCAGTAAACTAAAAAGCCAGTCGGTCCCAATGCAGGCCCTGGATTGATCTTTCACTGTGGAAAAAGGGAGAAGGGAGTCACTTTTGACCATGCTGGGAATTCTAGGATCTGCCTGGACTTATATGGACCAAGGGTTGCAATAAAGAAGAGGATTTGTAAGATTGGGTGGAAAAGCTGGCTGGATCCAACCCATCAGCATCCTCTCCATGTGTCCTGTTGTCCCATCCCCAATCAGGGCCCACACACCTGCAAACTGAGCAACCACAGTCCTGGTGGAAGACCCAGATCTAACCCAAGGACTGTGTATTGTGTAATGAGCTCTATTATCAGGAGGGAATCGGAGAGCACAGGGAAGAGGATCCCAATTCACCGATGATGCAAGATCCTGTTGTCTCATTAAAATGCTGACAATGGTCTCCCTCTTGCTTCTTCTCCAAGGTGGCTGCTAGTGAAATCTCACTCTCTCCTTAGTTTTGCCAAAGGGTTTTGCACTCTAGTCTTGAAGAGCTGTGCACAGCAATGGATTTTCCCTTTGTCCCAAACCCAGAAATGTCACCTTTTCAATAAAACACGTCAGAAGCCTTTCCTCTACATAGCCATAGGGCTTCATCTGAAAAAAAAAGTCAGCATTTTGCATGTGTGTGTCTTTCTTTATTTCTCCCTAAAGGCGGAATGGCTTGCCAGTATTATACATCTCCCCCCCCACCCCGACTTTAAACTGAGAACCAGATGTGCTGAAGGAATGGTAAAGCAGTCAGTAAGGACAAAACAGGGGGGAAAGTCAATGGGGTCTTCATTTGAAGAATCCCGGGCTTTGTTTTGTTTTTCCATAGCAACTTCCAAATTAAAATCCAAATGATAGTCCGGTCTTTCACATTTCATTATGAAAAAGATAGGCTTTATTAAAAGCAGGTAGAAGCAGACGAGGGGGGGGCATAGCTTTTGGGGACCACGCACACCAGAGTGTTTCTCAAAATAGCCTCCAGGCAAACCAGACCCCCTTTTAAATGAACAGCTCTCACCTCTTCATTTCACTTTCTGGGAATTCAAAGAGCCAAGAGTCCACTAAATAAGGCTACAATATATAGAAAAGGAGGAAATGCTCGTGTTTTAAAGTGAACGAAGAGGGTCAGGATACCAAGAAGATCCTGACTTCCTTTGGCCTCTGCAAATAAAATCAAACACATATAAATATTTTAAATAATATATAGGTAAAGGTAAAAGTTTTCCTTGCTCGAAAGCCAGTCAGATCCAACTCTAGGGATGCGGTGCTCATCTCCCGTTTCCAAGCCGAAGAGCCAGCGCTGTCCAAAGACTTCTCCGTGGTCATGTGGCCGGCATGACTAGACACCAAGGCGCACTTTAAAGAAATGGGTGGTACTTGTGACTGCATTCTGTTGGTCATCCCATTAAGGTAGCCATCGAGAAGGATTAAATTATTGATGTGTAAATGAGAAGGGAGCACTCATTGGAGAAGGCCCTGATGCTGGGAATGAGTGAAGGTCAAAGAAGAAGGGGACGGCAAAGGATGAGATGGTTAGACAGTGTCATCGGTGCAACAAACATGAAATTGCACAAACCCTGGAGGACGGTGGAAGACGAGGTCCTGGCATGATGTGGTCCATGGGGTCGCAAAGAGTCAGACTCGACTGTGTGACTGAACAACAACAACAAAAGGAAGTATGTCCATTCTTAACACAAACAGATTTATAAGATAGGACTGAGTATTTGGGGCTTTGCCAGCAAAAAAAAAGTGGATGTTATCCTCAGATGGCAAAATGGCAGAAAAGCCATTTCTTTCTGGAATGTGGTCAAGGGTCTGGTTGGTTTGCCAAACGATGTTTCTGCACTGTTATTGAGCCTCTTCTGCTTTCATTAGTGAACAGAACTAAAATGGGGGCTTCTCATAGCAACGTAGAGCTCCCATGAGTCTGAGCTTACTATGGGCCTACTTGGAAGAAAATCCCCTTCAGCAAAGGTCCTGCTTCACCCTGCAGTATCCCCTTTGTTCTACTGATTTCAGACTAATTCATCATGTCCTGTTTTCTCCCAGCTTGTCTGGCATTCAGGAGTCAGTGGTTCATGCAGCAAACCCAAATTGCCGCTCATAGTTATATTTCATTATCATCGTGAGAAAACCATAATCATAATCACTCCTTCTTCAAGAAGAGCAGGTACTCGAGCACTTATTGACAAGCACTGGCAGAGAATTATTGATCAGACTGGAAGAAGAAAGATAACTTTTTTTTTTTTAAGGACAATAGCCCTGGGAAGGCCCTGACCTAGCCTGTTCTCATGAGATCTCAGAGGGTAAGCAGGTTAGTACTCGAATAGGAGACCCCCAAGGAAGTCTATGGTTGCTACCACGGCTCCTTTTGTAGCAGGAACTCCTTTGCATATTAGGCAACACACCCCCAATGTAGCCAATCCTCCAAGAGCTTACAGTAGCCCCTGTAAGAAGAGCTCTGTAAGCTCTTGGAGGATTGGCTACCTTAGGGGTGTGTCGCCTAATTTGCAAAGGAGTTCCTGCTACAAAAAGAGCCCTGGTTGCTACGCAGAGCAGGCAGTGGCAAATCACCACAGTTTCTTGCCTTGGAAACCCTATGGGGTTGCCATAAGTTGGCTGTGACTTGATGGCATTTTCCACCATCAGCCCTGGGAAGCATCCATAGCTTTTGTAATAGCCGCTCAGGACAAGAGACAAAAGTCATCACAAAAAAGGTTTTTAGAAGACAGAAAAGCAATGCAGAAAATACAGGAATATGATGGGCTGACCATGATCATCACTGCGTGATAGCAACCGTTTGCAAATGGATCCTTTTGTCCATGCAGGGAAACCCATTTGCAAATGACTCCTATAGTTCAATAAGAGCATAGTATCCCATCACATGTTGGGAAAACTGAGCAAACAATTTATAGCAATTGCAGACTAATGGCCGGTGTGGACAAGCCTGGGTCTATCATTGACACGTCGATGTGCTGATTACCCTTAGATCCAAAAATCCCTGTACTTAATTTTATTAAACATGCAGTTGATGCAGAGCTACAAGACAGGATGTTATACTTGGTTGTTCTGTTCTCAAGACTTTAGAAATCAGGCTTGGTTTACTCACACGGCAATAGCCCCTCTACAGATGACAATGTGCACATTGAAGTAGAGGGGGGGGCATATGCTTACCAGCTCCTGAGCATGGAGGTCTCTGTAGGGTATATATGTGCAAAGGCTCCATCTCCACGATCGGGAATGTGTGAAAAATGTGCATACATTTGCTACCTGTATCAAGTTCATCTTCACAAACCAGCAGCAGTGTACAGGGATCAGTGCACACAATGTTGTCTGTAGAAGGCTAGACTGAGGTGGCACAGGAGGAGGGTGGAGCCAAGAAGGTCACATGTGTGCCTGTAGAAACACTGTGCTGGATCCCATTCTAGACACGTTGACCATGACTGCAAAGTCTATGCACTGAAAGAATGCTCATCTTCAACTCTCACAAGAAGGTTTGTTATACAAAAGGGGGTCGAGACAAACAGAATGATCATGATTCTTTCCCCCACACACACAATACAATCAAAGACTGGTTGTACAGGCCTGCAGAAGAGAAGGGGGGAGGGAATTAAGATGGAGAAGTACAAATTATGGGAATATAATTACGGTGAAGCTAGAAAGTGTTGGAGAAAGTATCTCTACCTCGTACGACTGATCTTTGCTCAGTTTTTGCTGTCGTTACATTAAGTTGGTTCTTGAATGGGCATTAATGAGCAGAAGATATATGCTGAATAGCGTTTGAGATGTAGTGGCTACTGTCTCTGACACATCTCATCTTCTGGGTTGGTGGGCTGAAAGGAAACCATTCAGCCCAAGAGTTTTAAAAACCTGATACACTGGAGAGCTCATTGGTAGAGCTTCTATTTTCCATGCAGAAGGTCCCATCTCCAGTTAAGAGGATCTGGTAGCAGGTGATATGAAAGTCCTCAACCATCCTGAGACCATGGAGAGCCACACCAATGACCTGACTCAAGATAAGGCTGCTTCATATGTTCAAGACATCATACTTCTCAGAATAGCCAGCTAGAGGCTTCTTGGAATGCTTCAAACAGTGCACCAAGGCAATAGCTGTCCTTCTCAGAGAACCATTTTGGTGTAGTGGTTAGGAGCGTGGACTCTACTCTGGGAGAACCGGGTTTGATTCCCCACTCCTCCACATGTAGCTGCTGGTGTAACCTTGGGTCAATTACAAGTTCTTTCAGAACTGGTCTCTCATAAGCAATTCTCTCACAAGCTCTCTCAGCCCCACCTACCTCACAGGGCATCTGTTGTGGGGAGGGGAAGGGAAAGGAGATTGTGAGCCACTCTAAGACTCCAGGTAGTGAAGGGTGGGGTATAACTCCAATCTCCTCCTCCTCTTCTTCTTCTTCTTAGTTATGTCCCATCACCTGGTAGGGTTGCCATTCCCCAGGTCCGGGCAGGTAATTCCCTGGTTTGAGGGGCTCCTATCCACCTGCCAGCTGGCTGCTGGGTGGAACCCCACACCCAATCAGAGACATCCGAACACACTAACATCAGGCTTCTCTGCAGTTTATCTCTCTCTGTTTAGAATTACACTTCTTCACATGCATGCACTCACCTAGTGCTTAACCCCCACCCCCCAAAGAAAATTAAAAGGAAGGCTCCACTGCCATCGATGTCGTCAGGACTTTAAATGGAAGAAGGGAGGAGCAGGAATGCTGCTGGTGGGCGGCGTGCAGATGGAGTGATTGGGAACTGAAGAGTGCCCTGTCTGGCCTGCCTATGACAGGGAAGTACCAGATAGGCTCCAAGTCCACGTCAGGACTAAGTGGAAGAAGGGAGGAGCCAGAAGGCTGCTGGTGGGCAGGGCACGGCTGGAGCGACCAGGAACTCCACTTAGCTTTCTCATGGCTTCTATCTGCTGGTTGACCTGTCCACCATGAATTTCTTTTATCTAGCCACCTTTGGGAAGCCACCAGTCACCCCAGCTTTCATGGCAGTGAATAATTCCCTGGGCATAGCAGCCTGTGTCTACACAGCCAGAGAAGGAGACAGAAGTCTGAGTCTTTCTGCAGCTGTCTGGGGTTGGGGAGCAGGGCTCCAGCGATAGGCTCTCGTTGCTATTGGCAAGACGAACGCTACATTAATGATTTGCGCTGCCCCTCGGAGTGCCTGCCTGTTCCTCAGTGTTTAACCATTATATTTCATGCCAATATAACAAAAACTCCAATGTTCTTCAATGTTCTCACCAGGACCTCATAATAAAGCTATTCCCCTGAAATGGTTTCTGCCACACAGAGAAGTAGAGATCTGCAAAGCAAGACATTCATCTACTTGGTTTTCATGTGGGATGATCACAGTCATGAGGGTAAATAACACCTAAGCATCCAAAAGACTGCAACAAACTGTATTCTATCCAGGCCTTTCAGCCAACGTTGCAGTCTACAGGGAGCCCTTCCCACATATTTTGTCCGGCCCTTGATGAGAGCAGTGTAAATGTCTGGCTTTGGGGGAAGCAATTTCATTCACTGCTGATTGCCTCCAGTCTGAGTGCAGCAAAAACGATCTCAAATAACATCTGTTAATGCCAGCAGGAAAGCTTTTCCTATCCTAATTGTATCAAGGTAGGATGTGAAATGTGTCGAATCATTACATAAATTATGGCTGTCTTGCCGAATGCATCCAGCATTCCAGACGCCCCACTTTAGCTGAAACATTAATTTATCGAGTGCATTTGGCTGTATTCGTTAAGGAACAAAATATCTTTTTCCAAAGCTATATGGCAAGCTACTCTGAATCTGGTGGGCCGCATTTCATCTAAATAATGGGGGAGGGGGGCAATATGTATGGTATACTGTGTCATATGGTGGTTAGATTGTTGAGCTAGGATCTGGGAGACCCAGGTTCAAATCCTTACTCTGCCATGGCGCTTTCTGGGTAAACTTGGGTGTCAGTCACTCTCTCTCAGCCTAACCTACTCCACAAGGCTGTTGCGAAAATAAAATGAAGATGAGAAGAGGTGTTAGTTCCCAATGCACTGAAATGCTCCAGCGCCACCTATACTTTATTTATTTATTTATTTGTTTATTTATGTATTATATTTATACCCTGCCCTCCCAGCCATGGTCATATATGACCCTCACAGTCTTTTTCTTTTTATGTAATTTGCTTCTACCTCTGCATTTTACTGTTGTAATGATTTTAATGTAGTGTAATTCTATTGTAATGAACCTTTGATTCTGCTTGTTGTGATCCACCCTGAGTCAGCTTTGGGGAGGCTGGAATAAAAATCCAATAAATCAGGGGTCATTTTGTAGAAAAAGAGGTACAGGAACTCATTAGCATAGCTCATTAGCATAACTTATTTGCATATGTCACACCCCCTGACATCACCAGAAATGTATCAGAAGGCAACACCCACCGCTCAGGCTCCACTGGAGTGTTTTGGATTGCTAGCTATGGGGGAGGGGATGGGTGGATCTGCTCTCAGAGAGGAGGGACAGCTTGTACCTGAATAAAACTTGGTCTTAAAGGTGCCACTGGACTCTTTTGGATGGCCGGCAAGCACAGGAAAGTGTGTGGCTGCTCGTGGGTTGAGGAGGGCGGCGTGGAGGATGCTCATGGCCTCGAGCAGGTAGGGGGCCAGGGCGATTGTGGGGCAGAGGTGCAGGAGGAAGCTGAGGAAGTGCAGGAGGCCAGGGCAGAGCTCCTCGCAGGCCTCGCAGGAGTTGCTGGGGCCCACCTTGCAGAGGCACCATGGCATGGCTGGCATGAGGATGGGCAGAGCCTGGGTGGGCTGAGTGCCACGGCCCATGCAGTGGTAGAGCAGCTCAGGGGTCAGCTCGTGGCAGCGCTCCGCTGGGTTGGCCAGCGGGCCGGGAAAGGTGAGGGGGGCTGCTGGGAGCACGGGGCCAGGCTTGCTGCATGTGCCCACCCCCTGGGCTCCTTACTGCTGGAGCTTCGCTCCTGTGAGCTCCTGCAGGAAATGAGCCCTGCAATAAATATATAAATAAATGGTATAAGCCACTTCAGGTCCCTATTGGGGAGAAAGGCAGGGTGTAAATGAAGTAAATAAATACATTTTCTTTCATTTACTGACAGCAGAATAATGAAGTGTGATGAAATCAAACACTCAGTGAACAGTAAATTAAGCTATGTTCACTATTTCAGCTTTTCAGAAGAGTCATGATGGCCGAACATTGATGTTTCATGCTTTACATTCCCTCAGATTGTAGAACATTCCTCTGTGTGCACGTGCATGCATTCATGTGTGTTAAGTGCCATCCAGTTGCTTCTGACTTATGGCAACTCTATGATTTAATTATCTCCAAGATGTCCTATTGTTAGCAGCCTTACTCAGGTCTTGCAAACTGATGG
The DNA here is from genome assembly GCA_029375565.1 of Gekko gecko. NCBI lineage: Eukaryota > Metazoa > Chordata > Lepidosauria > Squamata > Gekkonidae > Gekko > Gekko gecko. Next base: position 182,661,930 of record JAPDNY010000004.1, read on the forward strand.
CCCCTGTGGATTCCTTCACTTAGTCAATCCATCTCCTGTGCGGTCGTCTTTTCCTGCTGCCTTCTATTTTTCCTACCATTACTGTCTTTTCCTGTAGGCAGGCTTTTATAGTGCTAGTTTCCTTAGGAAAGACACAACACATACATATCTTTTATAATGATTTGTTTATTAGCAGATCCAGAGATTCAAAAGTCAGGAAGCAAGCAGTGAAGCTGGAAGTCTTTGAACCATCACCAATATCCAGAATTCTAATATCCTACAGCAGCGATCCCCAATGTGGCATTCATGGATAACATGCTGCCTACTAATACTTTTTTCCTGCTTAATTCTTCTCCAAAGCAAAGAACCATTCTCAGTTTTCCTCCAGCACAGCGGAGCAGGAGGTTCTTCAAAAGACCTGAGAAGGCGTCACTTTTGAGTCTCCCTAGAGTGCACGTTTGGAAATAGCTGTCCCCTTCATGGGAAAAGGTTTGGCTTAGAACCCTCAAATGTTTTGTGATTGCCTTCCCATGACATCCATTTTGCGTTTGGTCCCATGGCAGCCATTTTGTGGTGGCTCCCACTTGCCTTTCTCAACCCCCCCCCCAAATGTCCACAATCTCAGCCAAGGTAGGGACCCTGTTCTATAGAGTTCCATTCTGTAACAGTCAAGGTATAATTTTCCTTCCTCCAATGTTTTTCTGTCAATCAGTTTTTACGTTCGACATATCAGTCAGAAGAGACATTCTATTAACTAAATGAACAAAGAGAAAAACAGAGGTCTGTTTGGTTTGGAAGAAGGAGAAGATGAAAAAGTATATATAGACAATCAGGAATACACAAGAATGGACAAACATAAAGCAATACCACCACAGTATCCCGGACACCCCAAAAGCTGGGTCAACAATTTGGAAATAAGATGATAAAAAGAAAAACTTTATATTGCGGGAAGGCGGGTATAAATTGAATAAATAAATAAAAATCATCTGTACTTTTTTTTTTTCTTTATGACAGACACTCCCATAGTTGGTCATCATACCTAAATTGACAGAGGTGGTCAGGGACAGAACATCTATCTCAAGCAAAGCTCAGCCAAAGCTTTTCACAGTTCCGGTCGCCATGTTCAGCGTTGGAAGCCTTTCTTCTTCTCAGCAGCTTTTCAGCAGTCCTTGAAGAAGTGTTCTCTTTGGCCTCACCCTAAATTGCAGCCAGATATGTTGGACTACCAAAGATTGTCACATCATCTTTGCGTGATCTCAGATTGGGCAGTACTGCCCATGTGATTAATTACACTACATCAAAACCAGGTTTTAAAAAAAATAAAATGTTTGGGAGGAGCATATACTATGCTGCACAAATGCACATTTCCTACCTAAGAAAGTGAAGCTGAGGATTGTTCAACACAGCTCATTCAAATTACACAATCGTCCCTCCTCTCTCTGCTTTGTGGAGCCCACTCAAAGAGGTACAATTTGTGCTTCAGTCAATAAATTCAAGCCTCTTAGCATGGACTCATTGCATAATCTATGGATATTTACACCCATAAAGATGGTACCCTGGCCAGGTTAGGACTAGAGCTGGCACAGGGCAAACATAGCCTTCTCTTTGTGCAGCACCAATCAGCCCAGCCATGTGCTCAGGACCGTCTCACTGATGCAGTCAGCTATCGCTTCAGATACAGCCTCAAGCAGACACGTATCTGTCACTGGAAAAGCCAGTGTCTTAATCTCATCATCCCAAGGGTGTTGACGGACCTGCATTCTATTTCTACACCCCATAATCACACCACCGGACTTCACACATCAATACTTAGACCACCCTGGACACAGTCTATTGTTATTGTTTTCTCAAATGCCCAGCCATTAATGGAGCCAAGACTCTGCAGTTGCCCAGCACTTTACTAACAAAGGCTTTCCTTACCCAACCATAGACTCCTTTTATCCAAAACCCCTCTAGAGCCATTATTGGACATCCCTGTCCATCATGGACCATTTCCCCATTGTGCCCACTGCCCCCAAGGCACAATTTTCCTATATCAGGACTCCAAACCCAGCCATCTTTGGTTCAGTCTCCTGGGATGCATATCGGCTCAGCTGGATCCCCGATTCTTTTGGGCCTCTTCAAGCATGCTTGCCAGCCAAGAGGTCTGCTTCTCTTCATCATGGACTCCTTTCTTCAGGAAGGTAGCTATAACCCCCCCCCCCTCAATGCTTCACCCTCTTTTGTCACTGATCTCTTTAAGATCGCTTCACTTCTTTATTTCCTAGCTCTCTGGTCCGTGTGTGTGTGATATTCCATTGATTAGCTGAGTGTATTAGGGTTATTTTCTTAATACATTTTAGAAAAGACATTTCCTGTCCGTTGTCTGTGCAGCTCCAAGAGGCTTCCGACTCTGCTACAGTCGGAGTGCGATCCCTAGCTTGCACACCTATTAAGCAAATGGTCTCTTAGCTAATTCCCCCATCATAACTTAGACAGAGACTCGGTGTCATGGCTAACAGATATGATACACCCAATGGCAAAAGTAACCCACTCGGCCAGTCTAATTCTGAATAAGGAACCTTCCCCACTGCACCATGGAACAAGGATGCAACAAAATGCATGCAAGCTCAGGGGTATCCTCATAGGGCCAGTCATCATGGCCAGATGTAAGTGCCCAAAGGCCCAGCCAGATTATGCCCTTTGACCTCTTAGCCATGATCTATTTTGCTCTTTGGCAACTCCTGTTGAGAAGGCCCGGCAGAGCAGATTTTCTGCACATCACCTGCTGTGGGCTCTTGCAGCCCTACGAATTCATGCAGGGTCCATCTGGTGGGTAAATATTAAGGTAACCTCTGGGTTGGCCACGTATGTTGAGAAAATATAGGCAGAGTATCCTTTTGTTAGGGTGTGCTATCATAAACACGGTACTGCAGTCCTCCTATTTTGCCTTTACCTTAAAATGAAACAGTCAGATGCTTAGCTGTATATCCCAAGCCAGACCTCGTTTTAATCAGAATCAATGGCTGATACTCCCAACTGGAACAAACTGAGGGCAAGGTGGTGCTTGTTTTGATTTTGCTAAGAAAAGGCACAGAAGTCTTCACAAGCTGTTGTTTCCAAGTCATATTAGCTTGGAACCGAGACTTAGCATGTTCCTCAAATGCAACAATGGTGATCTAGCCCAAGCTGCGTGCATGCTGCAATTCACTGGCAGTTCAGAAAACAATATACTGGCAGTGTAAGCCTACTGGAATAACTGCACTGGACTACACTGTGAATGTGCTGCTGGATGAGACCACAGCTTTTGTGACCATCCTAGCTTTTTGCTATAAGAACAAGATAACGTTTCTAGCTCTTATACCTGCAAAGATAGTCTTGACAGTAGGGTCACCAACCTCCATAGGGGGACTAGAGAGCACCCAAAATTACAACTGACCTCCAGGTTACAAAGATCAGTTTCCCTGGAGAAAATGGCTGCTTTGAAAGGTGGACTCTATGATGTTATACTTTGCTGTGGCCTTCTCCTCCTCAAACACCTGCCTCCCCAAATTCCATCCCCATATCTCCAGGAATTCCCCAACTCTGAGTTGGCAACCCTACTTGGCAGCGTGTAAACAAGGTTTGCTGAAGTTTCAGCAGCTAATTTCCAAAGGCAGACAGGGATTCAGTGCCACATGACTAATGAAACAGGATTCTATATACTTCTTCTGGAGAGCTGTAGCTCACTTTTCTATTACAAACAATACTTAAATGGGTCTACGTCATCAACTATGGAAAACAACTGCAAGATTAAAAACACACATAATGTCTGAATCAGCAGCCAGTCACAATCTAAAATATGGATAAGGAGCAATAAAAGTTCCCCTCCCAACTCTTGAGTAGTAAAAATATGATCAGGAGTACTAAAATCAGGCAACAAGCAGATTTTAAAGATTAAAGAACAAGCAGATTTTAATGATTAAAGAACTATCACTGCAGATTAAAATATCAGATCAGGGAGAAGAAACATTGCATGAACTAATTGGCACCTTTTCATACAAACTTTTAAATAATAATAACAATAATAACAATAATAATAATCTTCCATAGGTTACAGTTTCAGATGTGGAGCGGAGCAGCTTGCTGAGGGCACTACAAAGCTGTTAACAGAATTAGTGCTCTCAGTAGCATTTTTTTCCCCATCGAATGCTAACCCATGTAGCAAAAAGCTTGAGGCACAGTTTGAATGCAAATGGATATAACATCCTTCCTGAAGCTAAACTGATTTGGATCTGGCTGGTGCCTGGATGGAAGGCCACCTGGGAATCCCTGTAAAAGCTACCATGAACACCCTGGGGGAGAGGGAAAATTTATAGGTATTAAACAGGGCTCTTTTTTTTCGGAAAAAGAGGTACCAGAACTCTCAAGAGGAAAATGACGTTTTCAATCTCTGTACTGAAAACTCATGAACTTTTAAACGCTTTAAAAAGAATTTTGTTGAAGAGGTTCCATTCCGGTGCATTCCCCCAGGAGAAGGAATCACTGATTCTACCTTTATAACAGGAGAATCCACAGAGGTCCTCTGGAGAGTGTATGAAGGTGTGACTTCTGCTGATTCTTCACTCCCACTGCAGACCTGCCTCCTTTTTTTCCCTACAGAATGTTCCCTGTCCCACAGGAGCAGCATTCTGGGAAGCAAAGTGAGCTACAGCATGTGTGACATGACAGTGTCCCACGGGCAGAACTTAAGCCCCTGATTTCACACAACCCAGTCCTTGACTGAACTCCTGCTCTGCCATTGGCTACTCTGTAGAATCTCGTTTCTGGGTAGTGGCCTCTCTGATGGCGACTCTGGAATGTCCGAAAAGCCTGAAAGACTCACTCACAGGGCTTTCTTTCTTTCTTTCTTTTGCATCTCTTTGGCGAGCGATTCCAGTATCTGCAATCCTATTCGAAACAGAACCTCCATTCCCCCCCCCGACAGAAATGCAAGAAATGAGAAACCTTGTTCAGAAACCAATTCCCCATGCCCATCACAGCCACCAAGGTGGAAGCTGTTGTGAGGAGATCTCCACTCATATTCAGTTCAGAGCTGGCACCAGTAAGGACTGTGCATCCATTTAAACAGATGACTTCTATAATTTCTTTATAGCCCCCCCTTCCCCCTTACACAACAGGAAACATTTGCAGACAAGGTTCAGCTGGCAGCACTGAAATCTAGACTCTTTTTTCAGTCCAGTTTTGCAGAAGGCAGCACTAAACCCAGCGTGGTTTTGATCTGAAGCCTAAATAAGAGGAGGCCAGTTACTCTATGCTAGATTTACGGCACATAGGAAATACTTGACTTAGAAGAATTAGTATAACAGATGCGGATGTGGAAAGCGCACGAGCTCTACTGTGACACTTTGGACCAAACGCTATGGCTTTCGTTCAGTCTTCAAGACTAAAAGATGTTCATCTGTTTGTAATATACCCTGTACTATATCTACAGAAGGGGGGGGAGGGATGTTTTCTAGCAAGCCATATCTTTCAGGACAACTCATTAGCTCCACATAAAATGTAATCAATATTTTGCATCACACTTAAAGACTTTATTTCCCCCTGCAAAAAGGATTTTATAGTCCTGTATGGTTTTATAACTTCCAACGTCCCCCCATCCCCGCCTATATGACTTTTGTCTTTACACTGAAAATGGACACCAATTTGCCTCTAGCGCCATCCGTTCTGTACATCCAGAAAAGATAGCTCTGGGTTGCAGGCCAGTCATCACTGATGAAAAACAGGCCCACCTCTTTGAGAAGCAGGATGAATGGAAGTGCATGTGTGAATGTTCCTCACAGGCATCAGGGGAAAGGCTTTCTTTCCAGTCTCGCAACAGAGTCATTTGCTGAAATCACTGAGGATGTAAATGGCCAAAGCTAATCCTCCTGATGTCAGAAAATTAACTGTAGGGGGGAAAAAAACCCGTCCCTTTTGTTTGGTCTCCTTTCCCGTTTACATAATCAGAAGCTTCCTCTTCAGATGATATTTGAAATCTATAATCATTGTTGACAAGGAGGTGTTCAAATTAAATTATGCAATGACCCCTGAATAAAATGCAGCTGCAGCTGAGCCAGGAAAGCACAAAGAAAAGGGGCGGAAAACTTGTAGAAAGCAAGGTTAGATTTCACAGAACTTCCTGGTACTGTCAGTCTTCAACGTTTCCCACAAAGGAATAAACAGTCATGCTCTGGGCCGAAGGCCAAAGTAGATGTTACAATAAACACGTGGCTGCCATCAAAAATGGCAGCCATGTGCCTAGTTCCCCATGTAATGTCTGCTGCAAATGATGTATGCTCTGATGTTCTCCACACAGTCCAGATCCAGATCTTTGGGCTGCTGGTGCTGGTGGGAGGAGAGCTCAATGTCTACGCAAGCAGTTTCAGGGCACCCAGGAATTAGGCCAATTATTAATTAGTTTTGTTCAGAGAATTTCTGTGCTGCCTCTCCAGAGAACCTGCCTGAGGCAATTATGCAGTAGTAAGCATGAAAAGCAGCCCACAATATTTCTATGCCTGACAATGAGCCCACACAGTCAATCATTCTGCTGGGTCTATATTTAATATATTTTTTTCTCGAGCTTTCTGAGAGGAGCCATGTATATGGTTCTCCCATTCTCAATCCCCCCCAAAATAACCCTGTGAACATGTAGGCTGAAGGAGTGTGGCTAGGAATGCCAGCCTCCAGGTGGGACCTGGGGATCCCCTGGAATTACAGCTCATCTTCAAACTATGGAGATCAGTTCCCCTGGAGGAAACAGATACTTTGGAGGCTGGTATCAATAGCATTGTGACCTATTGAGGTCCCTGTCCTCCCCAGGCTCCATCCCCAGACCTCCAGGAGTTTCCTAACCTGGAACTGGCAACCTTATGCCCCGTTCCCCACCAGTGGGCAGGGAGGACCTGGCAACCCTGTGACTAGCCAAGGTTGCCCACCAAACTTCATGACCATGCGGGGTTATGAATCTAGGCCTCTCAAACTCTGACCACTACAATACACTGACTTTCTGCAGCTGTACATTCTACTGGGCCTTTCCCTGCCACATCTGCTCTTAATGCACGGTCAAGTCCTCCTTACCCCTTTCCAAGATGTCACAGGCTGTATTCCTAAGAACACTTTCCTGTGAGTAAACCCATTGACTAACATGAGACTTACTTCCAAGGAGACCTGCTTAGAAGTCCGCTCATTTGCACCTCAGTTGGTCCAGAGTGAAAGCACCCTTACACTGGTCATCTGTACAGGATCAATTTGTATCTTTTCCCTAGAATGGATGGCAACACAAATGGAAAGGGAAAAAATCAACACATGCTTAGCATTTTGTTTTCCAAAACACTCTGCACTCAAGCCTTATTCTCTTTTTTTTTTAACCAAACATTTTCCCCTCTCATAAACCCTTAGGGCAATTCATATGATCCCTGTTCCACTGGACTGAATGTTATCAGTACGTTGCCGTAATTATACCCAAAGTAGCAGGGGGAAAAAAATAAGTTGTTAGTTGGACGTCTTGTCTGAGGAACGTGGAACAGGTCATTCTTTTTCTAGTTCAGTACAGTCGTATCAGATCTGAGTATCACATGGAAAATTAATTTTGACCTTGTCAGATTTAGCTATATCCTTCAGCTATGGATCATTAAATACCATCCTTGATGCTACAGGCTGAAGGCTTTGTAAAAGCTATTCTCCCTGCACATTCCTGGTATTGAAAAGTAGAATTTTGAAACAAAATATTAGTACAGCCTAATTAGTCCGTCTTTGGAATGGCAACTTCTAAGAAAGTCATACTTGAAGCTGCATGTCTATAATCTGTGTTGGTTTGGTTTTTTCCCCCCGAAGCACTTGCTCTGGCACAATTAAGTAGATATTTGTCAATAAGCATATACTTTCAAAAATCAACAAGGTTCCAGTTGTGTACACTCACAGTGTAGCAAAGTCCTGGAGCCCACAGAACAGCTTTAATCACATCTTCTAATAGTCAAGTGGCTGGCCCAAGTTATGATCACAAAAGCAGCCCCATGGCATCGTCCATGAACGCATGAACCTGCCTAATACTGAATCAAACCCTTGGTCCACTGAGGTCAATTTTGTCTACTCAGTGGCAGCAGCTCTCCCGTAGCTCTGGTTGTGGCGAGAGTGAGCTCTGATAATTAAAAAATAAAAAACCTCTAACCATAATCTTAGAGTATCCTTTACTTGATTGTGCTTTCAATCTGTGCCCTTGGCAGTATTGTCTGGTTGTTACTCTCAAATTCCAATGGCCCAAAGAGTCTGTAATTGTGGATCTCACACATCATCTCATTATATCCTCTTCTTTATATTTTGACCCTAGGTCTAAATTTTTGGTGGGAATCTTATCCAGCTTAACCTTGTGTACCAGTGCTGAGAAAACCATATTTTTGGTTTCTGATACTGATGCATATGTTAAATATAGAGTCTCACATTTGCCATTGCTGCAATGAAGATAAGGTCTAATGCTGCAAAAAAAGAGGATGCTCCTTGAACCTGTTGTCAATATATTGAATTTTGGTATCAACTAACTTTTGTTTTAGTGGAATTCTCTTTGTGTTTCTGTTAATTTGTACTGTATATATAATCTGTATTTTATCCAGTTGTGGTTTCTGTAACTTTGTGATGGCCTGTGGCTAAACACAATGAATTGATTGGTTGGTTGATTGATTAGGGAAAAATTGGTCTCCAGTAATACAACAATGTAATTTTCATCTGTGTAAGAGGAAGTGATGTCACTGCATTGGCAGACACTCTAATATTTCTATACAATAGAGTTTGGGGGAAATGCCAGAGCATCTGGCAACCCGGTGACATTACTTCCAGTTAGCTAGCTGGAAATGACCTTGTGGCATTACCAGACAACATTGATATTAGAACTCTTTACACTCACCCAGTCTCTAGAGGACTCTCTGATGCAGGCTGGAAACTCTGTCCTACATCCTATCCACTTCAGTAGTCTGGATTTAGGTACGTGTGTGTGTGGGTTGTGTATCACAATTTCTAATTATTCCCTTTTTAAGTTCCTTCAAATTTGTGAATGAATTCAGTTTGAAGTGCTGAATGAAAATTGACTTCTGCTATTGAGATAAAACTTAAACCACAATAAATGTTCCGCAGTATGCTTCATTTTCTTTCCATTCCATTCTTCTGTTTGTTCTTTTTAAAACAAAACCCCAAAACCTCCGTATTTTCTGGTTGCTTTCTTCTTCAATCATTAACTAAGGATACACATTGCATGGTGTATGCGATAAGGACATTAATGTTTATAACGACTCACTCTTATCCCAGAAAGTAATTCTACCTCATTGTACTGCAAGAATTTAATTCCACTTCATTGTCATGCTGCTATATAATGTGAGCAATGGCATTTACATCCATTTCATCATTCTGCAAATGATGGATTTCCCCTTTAGAATAGCTACTGCAATCAAAATGGATATTGTTCCAAGCTCAGCTATAATTGACACCAATTTAATGTCTCCTTTAAACCTAGAGCATTTAACCTCCTCATTGTAAATATTTTAATAAGCTTATAAAGACAACTCTTTTATGACTGTTTCTTTTGCATGTATTGCTTTACTGGAGACCTATGTCTTATATATAGATGCATCAAGAGGAAGGGGTATAAATGGGACAATATGCTAATGTCTATTATTTATATATTACCTGGTGCATATTTCATATGGTCTTCTCTCTCAGTGGGCGTTCACATCTTGCTATTATATGCAACGAGGACAATCATTATTCATTTCCATCATTCCTATTATCCATTGGCCACCTGTTGGGAGAAGCTACAACCCTAATCTTGTTCATTTGCTTTGAAAAATATAAAGCACTGTCCTTAAGGAACAGAGATCTGCAATAGATGCAACCCATGCTATGTCTGTTCATAAATATCATATATGCTCCGAACCTGAACAGAATTATTTCCAACATTCGGGAATATTTGGAAACTTTATTATCTGACCATTATTCTGGCACCTTCCTACCTGTTTTCCGTTTCCCAGGCAGCAGGAGGGGCAATGAGGGGAGAGAGTGATTCAGCACATGTGTGTCTAAGAGGGATGTCATCCAGCCAGAGCAGTTAGCCCATTTTCCTGCCAAACAGTGTGTGCAGTTAAGATAATTTTGTGATGAGACAGCCAGGTTCTCATGAGAAAGATGTCACATGCTCCAACCAAGGACTGAACCTGTTGCATCATGAGATCCCCCACATCCAAGCCAAAATGAATGGCTTGTATTTTCAGGACAATAACCTGGCATTCCATTCCACTTAACAATATCCCTCACAATGCCCAGAATCCTAATCAAGTCCTTAAACAGCAAGATAATTTCATCTTCTCCCTCATTAGCATCCCCCAGGTACCCCAGAATTTGGTTTTCCATCACTGGACGGAAAAGGCACCAGTTTTTAGCTATAAAAGGGATTCCTTTGTCCTTGGCATTTTGAGTAAAGTCTTCCCTTTCACCTTTTTCCAATACTGATATGAGACTACACGTGTTATTCTGGGCAGGTAGAGTGTGGCCTAACTTCTCCCATACTGCTTCCTGTCCACCTTGCCTCCACATCCTCTTTTCTCGTCTCTCCCTCTCTCTCTTCCTTTCTCCAAAGCTCAGTCCTTCTTCTGCTTTACTCTTGCCCAGCAGGCTCCTCAACATTCAGCAGCCTCCTGGCATTCTGTGTCCTTCTTCATTCCTTTCTGCTCCCCAGCTTGGCTACCATCCCTCTCACTCGTGAGGTTGGTTCTCATGGAATAGCCACCAGTAGAACACATCTGGACCAGTGTTCCCTCTAAGCTGAGTTAGTGTGAGCTAGCTCGCGGTTTTTTAGCCTCCAGCTCGCACATTCTTCTCTTAGATCAGGAAGAATGGCTCCAGACCAAACTAATTTATGCAGTAGCCAAATTGCACACTCACAACTTTAATGCCCAGTAGCTCAGGAAGTTGAATTTTTTGCTCACAAGACTCCACAGCTTAGAGGGAACATGAACTGGACAATAGGGACTTTTGTAGCTTTTCAGAATTATGATGAGTGAATTGCCTTTGTGTGTTCTACTGTCCTTAGACTTGCCTTTAAGAATTGCTCTCTCATTTTGATTGCTTTAGAACTGCCTTTGAAATCACTCCTGAATTTTCGAACTGCCTTTGCTCCTCATTCCTACTTTATCCCCTTTGTTAGATCGATAAAACTAACCAGTTAAGTATCAGTGGTGGTGGTAGAAAGTGCCATGAAGTCACAACTGACTTAGGGTGACGCCACAGGGTTTTCAAGGCAAGAGACATTCATAGACAGTTTGCCATTGCCTGCTTCTGTCTCATAACCCTGGTATTCCTCGGAGGTCTCCTATCCAAATAGTAGCCAATGCTGACCCTGCTTAGCTTCCAAGATCTGATGAGATCAGGATAGCCTGGGCTATCCAGGAAAGGGTTAAGTATCAGTACTTCTCTTTTTTATTTTTGGAAAGGGTATTTATCCTAGCCACATCTGGGTGTACAAAGAGTAAAAGGCCTCTGGAGCCAGGGTCTTGGACTTGTACGCTTAAGAAAGCCTATGAACATAGACCCTCATGTACCTGGTGTTTTTGTTAAGAGTAATATTGGATAGTGTTCATGGTGATTTGCATATCCCCTTTCCTTACTCCAAGTACAGTTTTTGGACTGTTGCAAAGTGCATCTTAGAACTGTTATCTGGAAAAGAGTAGACAAATCTGCGTATCCATAGAAGCATCTATGTAGTTCTTAATAACAACGAAGGGGAGACAGCAGAGCTACTGTTCTCTGTTCAGGAGCATTTCAAAAAACTTTTACACAGCAATGAAACTGACTGCGCCCAAAGTTTATCTGGTGTCATTACTTTAACCACTGTTGACTCGTAATGAAGTGGTAGGGGAAGTGGACGGAATTAATAAAAGGGGAATGAACACGCTTCTCCACTCCTCTCCCCTACAGTGAGGATTACTTTCCCTCCCCGTTGCATTTGTCCAATTATCGAGTTACACCTCCTGGATCAAGGCCATTGCCGGAGCAGCAATGAGCGAAAAGCCTTTCCCCCTGCACAACCCAATTATTATTCATACACAAACACACCACTTGATGGCTTTCAGCTTTCGTTTATGTTCCTATTATAAACGAGCATTGGATTTTGGCAGGCATAATTCCCGTCACGTCTATCACATGGCTTCGCAGTTTGTGACCCCCCCCTACAAAAATCATATGGAAAAAAAAAAGATTAAAACCAAGGCACGCACTCCAAAGGGACATGTGAGCCTTCTAAGTTCTGCAGACTAAATGATAGATAGGCATGACTTTTCTTGTTTAAATGCATTCCTTTCTACACATGCACAAACATGAAATTAAAAATTATTCAGGCTCAGAGATTGTTGCCTGGCTGCTCCCGGAGACGGAGGGATACTGACAGGCACCAAAGCAAAGAGATCACAGGGAAAGATGCACAGTGAGGATTCGGCCTTGGTAAAGGAACTGAGGAGGACATGATTTCTGAATTACCTGTTCAGGTAATGATCGGCGGTTCCAGAGCGGGTCACCGTCTAATGTCAACCAGCAATTTTTTCCCCCCAAACTCTTGGGCAGTCAGTAGGCATTGGGTTTCTTTTGCTTTCCACACAAGGTTGCCTTTGTTAAGCAGCCTGGAAGTGACATGTCCCTTCACGTTTGGCTAATGGCTTCTTCGACATTACTATTCCATTATCAGGCTATCCTGACACATTAAGGGAAGGCTAGAGTTCCCAACTGCACTGAATAAGTTGCTCACGTTGCTGCTTGGGAAGGGAAGGGGGGAAATATCCCACCCACCAAAGAACCGGTCAGAGAGAAGATAATGGTTCAACTTTTGTTTGCAGTTTAGCCATTCTATCTGAAGACCAAAGTTGCAGTTCTGAACCTGGAATGGACAGAAAGCAGTATGCGGAATAGTCTCTACAGAGGTCTGTTGTATCTCTCCTTTCTCTCCTCATGCTTCTTCTGATGCAGCGTGATCCACTGGTCCTACCAGAAGAAGGAGAGAAGGCTGGCCTCTGCAGCTGGTAAATTCTACCGAAAGGCAACACGGCATCAGTCAATTAGTCTGCTATTTTCCATCATAGGAACCGAGCAGGACATAATTTTTGAATTATCTGTTCAGATGCCCGTGCCAAAACCCGGCCTCAGCAGCCAGCAGGGTGAAAATGGGTGGGAGCAGCACCCGCATTCTTTTGCTGCTCCATTCTTAGCTCTGCCCACCAGTTCCTCTTCCTTTCCCTTCACTGCACCTGCACAAAAGCACAGACATGCTGGTGATTGTGGCAGGACCCTCCCCCCAACCTGGAAAGACTCTATTCCTTCCCTCCACTCCCACCTCCAGTTTGAGAGCCAATTTGATGTAGCAGTTAGGAGTGCGGACTCTAATCTGGGAGAACTGGGTTTGATTCCCCACTCCTCCACATGCAGCTGCTGGTGTGACCTTGGGTCAGTCACAAGTTCTTTCAGAGCTGTTCTCTCAAGGGCAGTTCTAAAGAGAGCTCTCTCAGCCCCATCTACCTCACAGGGTATCTGTTATGGGGAGGGGGAAGGAAAGTGATTGTAAACCACTCTGAGACTCCTTCAGGTAGTGAAGGGCTGGGTATAAATCCAATCTCCTCCTCCTCCTCCCATTGACTGGGAAACTGAAACCAGACTACCAGGTACCAGAATAATTGTCAGCTGGTGTACAAAATTTGTAAATAAACAAATATAATAAAGATCCCGCTTTTCTCTTCAGCAGGTATCCAAAGCAGCTTACACCATTACTCCTTTCCATTTGATCTTCACAATTGCCCTGTAAGGTAGGTTAAGCTGAGTGGGCATCAGGCCCAATGATATTCCATAGCAGAGCAGAGATCTGAACATGGGCCTCCCAGATCCGACTCTGGCATTCAAACCATTACATCACACTGGCTCTTCATTGGGTGGGGTTGTTTCTGTTGCCCTCACCAGCAGGTTACTTATCTAAACGAATGAAGACACTGTGTAGAAATTAATAATAAAATTTCACATGTTGATTTTAAAAAAGGAAAGAGTCGGAAACTTTCTCCTACCTCCAGCAAAACATCCGGGGTGGCTAGCTATTGACAAACACTTACCATTCTTGATAAAAAGAATGTGGCAAATGGGGTTCAATGTGGCCAAGTGCAAAGTGATGCTCATTGGGGCCAAAAATCCTAACTATAAATACACGTCGATGGGGTCTGAACTGGCAGAGACTGACCAAGAGGGAGATCTTGGAGTCATAGTAGATAACTCAATGAAAATGTAGAGACAGTGTGCAACTGCAATTAAAAAACAAGGCCAACGCTATGCTGGAGATTATTAGGAAGAGAACTGAAAACAAATCAGCCAGTATCATAATGCCCCTCTGTAAATCAATGGTGCGACCTCATTTGGAAGACTGTGTGCAATTCTGGTCACCACCGGACCTCAGAAAGGATGTTATAGCATTGGAAAAAGCACAGCAAAGGGCAAACTAGAATGATCAAAGGGTTGGAACACTTTCCCTATGAAGAAAGGTTAAAGCACTTGGGGCTCTTTAGCTTGGAGAAATGACAACTGAAGAGTGACATGATAGAGGTTTGCAAGATTGTGCATGGAACAGAGCAGGTAAAGAAAGAAGTACTTTTCTCCCTTTCTCACAATACAAGAACTCGTGGGCACTCAACAAAATTGCTGATAAGTCAGGTTAGAATGGATAAAAGAGTGATTAATACATGGAATCGCCCAAAGAGTGATTAATACGTGGAATTCACTGTCACAGGAGGTGGTGGCAGCCACAAGCATGGATGGCTTTGAGAGGGAATTAGATAAACATATGGAGCAGAGGTTCATCAGTGGCTATTAGCCATAAGGTATAGATAGGAACTCTCAGTCTGAGGCAAGTGATGCTCTGTATTCTTGGTGCTTGGGGGGGCAACAGTGGAAGGACCTCTAGTGTCCTGGCCCCACTGGTGGACCTCCTGATGGCACCTGGTATTTTTGGCCACTGTGTGACAGAGTGTTGGACTGGATGGGCCATTGGCCTGATCCAACATTGGTTTCTCTTGTATTCTTATGTTCTAATGGACAAGCAGCCTTGGTGGGAGCAGGGGGGTTACACAGGAAAACAGGGGAGTCTTCTGCCGAAAGTAATCCCAGACTTAAAACTGTGCATCTTGTTTTAACAAGAAGGTGGGAGAGGTAAAACGGGGAGCACCCAGAATGGACTGGAGATCAAATTAAATTTCCTATTAAAAAAATATTTTTAAAACTTCCTGCCTTGTAAAAAAAAGGTGTACCTGCCCTGAGGTAATAGAAGCTTTGTCGCTTTGCAGACAATGGGGCAACAGACGGAGTCACCTGATCCACCTCTCAGACCTGGTGAGAACAAGAGAATAAAACAGGCTCCCAAACACCTGAAACTGCTGGCATCGGGAGCATTTCCTGTCGAATTTGGTCGGACAACAGACACAAAGCCAGCCCTGTAATTAAATCCCACCCTGATCTACATTTTTCCAGCCATGTAATTAATACTTCCTCTCTGCACAGCAATGGAATAATTTTTAAAGCAGAGTTTCCCCCAAAAAAACCTCTGTGTGTGTGTGTGTGCAAACCAGAGTCTATAAGAAGGCTTGGCATGCACCTTTTAGCTGCAGAGAAGTGATTCGCCGGTCCCATTTACTAACAGAAAGCTGCAATTAGATGCTCAGAGCACTCTTTGTGCAAGGAGAAGAAAACGATACTTCCTTCCTGTTTAAAAGCCATGAGTGGTCCAGAAGCTCTGGCTGAAGAGGGGGCAGGGAGAAGCTCTATCTATCCAGCAAGGTTTTATGGAACTTAGAGACCGATGGGGAGCAAAGAAGGTTTGCCCCAGCAAAGTAAATATTGTCTGACAACACAAAAGTCATGTAGCCAATTACTGGAGCATGCTATGTTGTTCTCTAGGGAGACCTTTCCCATGGAACAGGGTTATGCTCTGCAGAGAACAATCTACTAGTGATCCCCATCCCCAAAGACATCCAGCTGTCCCCAACCAGAGCCAGGGCCTTTTCTGGTGGAACTCTCTGCCGAATAACATACACGTCCTGCGGGACCTAATGTAGTTCCACAGGGCTTGCAAGGCAAAGATGTTCCCCCAGGCTCTTGGTTGAGGACAGCGATGGGTAACATCTTTCTGGCATTCCCTTTTCCTTCTCTCCCCATTCCCTGCTTCTTCCCTCACTTCCCTGTGGAGCAGTATAACACAATTGGAATACTGTGCCACCTGGGACTGATTTAGCTATTTATTGTTATTACTATTTATGTACTGTTAAATTGTTTTATATCTATGAATGTTTTATCCTTCGATGTGCACTGCCTTGAGCCCTGTGTACTCTGGGAAGGGTGGCGTATAAATTCAAATTACATATCTTCTTTCCTTATATATAATTGTGTTTTGGAGTGGCACTTTGAAGCTCTCCCATTGGCTGTGCAATGCAGTTGGTCAGCCATTGGCCTGTCAGCTGCCACTCAAGAGTACTTGCATGCCATTGGCTGGGTGCTGGGTTTGCTCCTCTTCCCTGCCCACTCCTCCTTCAGCCACTGTGCCCTGTCAGAATTACTGGCAAACAGCTGTCTCTCTTGACAAGGACACTTCTCCTGCTCGCCTCCTGTGTGAGACTAACTTTCCCCTGTGGCTGTTGGTAGGTGTAACGAAATGGCAGTTTCCTGTGTTTGATGAAAGATGGCTGCCATCTGTGGTTGTTTGTTTAAAATGTTCCCCTGTAAGGTTTAATTGAGCTGTAGTTCCAGAGAGGGGCCTTCAGGATTATCACTCACTGGGTTGAATGGGGCTTTTTCATCTGCTGGCCTAAGTTACCACCTGCCAAGGGGTCAAATGGGACTTCCTCATCTGCTGGCCTAGTTCCCAGCTGTCAAGGGGCAGGGCAGCATCAATATAGACTCCAGCCCATTCAGAGAGGAGGCAGTTTTTGTCCTACAGGAGGTTAAGAAAGGCTCCTGCTCCCTGTGCTGACCAGGCCACAAGCCAGAGACGTGGGGGAACCCTGGGAGGCAGCAGGAATTCAGCCACTCCACAGTCAGCTGGACTGGGGAATGAATGGAAGTTTCCATGCTCTCTTGAGCAAGTGAGAGAGGCTGAAGCACAGCCAGAGGCCGGTCCAAGGAGAGATTCTATCCTGAACCCACATCCTCCAGAGGTAAAGAGTATTGTGTGTAGGGAAAGAGGATTACATTTAACCCCTGTTGATTTATGCCCTGTTGGTTCTTAGTGTGTGCTTACTCCTACAGTTCTGCCTGATTCATTTAGTGTCTGTGTGCTCCATGATTGTGTAAATAGTTAAATAAATTATTTTATTTGGGCTAATGTTCTGTGTCGGGCTCTGACCACATAGTCTTCCTTGCCCTGTACAATACCAAAGGGAGGGGGTAGTCCAGGGAAGCAAGGAAGGACAGACCCTTTAGTTGCCAACTTTCCAGGGATCCCCCAAAGATTGGGGAGTCCATCTCCATTTAGGGAGATTTGGCCAGCGGGGTCTCACTGTCCCTCTAAAAAGGCAGTGACAATTCAGTGAGTGGTGGCAGTGAACTTAAGGAGTGAGATACACCCATGGGATGAGGGTGGGAGGCGAACAGCTGAGTTGTAAACTGGAGCCCATTTTGCCACAGTAGGCAACCAAGCTTGGTTCAAACAAAGGAAGGAAACCCTTCACAGGCTGTTGTGAGGAACTCATTGGGGGCAGTCCTGCCTAGGGTTGCCAGCTCCAGGTAGGGAGATTCCTGGAGATTTTCTGGTAGTAGAGTCTATGGAAGCCAGGGTTTGGGGAGGGGAGAGGTCTCAGCTGAACAGAATGCCATAAAGCCCACCTTCCAAAGCAGTTATTTTCTCTTGGGGGGGAGGGGATCTGCAGTTCAGTTGTGATACCTGGTGATCTTCAGGCTCCACCTGGAGGTTGGCTACCCTAGCCAGTGCTTCAGAGCATGGTTCTTGCTGTAGAAGATGTAGGGTTCTTGCTGTAGATCCAGGTTCTTGCTGTAGAAGCTGAGTGGGTGATTTTGGACCAGTCACAGACTGAGATGCCCCCCCCCCATGACAGCCAATGTGATGTGGCAGTCAGGGCTTCAGAGCATGTAGAGACTGCACGTGCAGAGGGGAAGGAAAGCTGAAGAGTGAGGGAGAAATAAAGGTTGGTTGATGATTGGCTGGGAAGGAGATAGGGTTGCCAACTCCAGGTGGGAAATTCCTGGAGATTTGAGGGCTGGAACCTGGAGAGGGTAAAGTATGGGGAAGGGTGGGGCCTCAGACATGTACCATGCCATAGACTCCACCCTCCCAACCAGCTGTTCCCTCCTGGGAACCACTGTTGCCAATCTCCAGGTGAGGGGTGGAGATGACTCAAAATTACAACTGCTGTCCAGGAAGGATGGGGAGGAGATGGAAAGCTGAAATCAGAGGGGCAGATAATGGCAGGTTGATGCTTGGCTGGGAAGCAGATAGGGTTGCCAACTCCAGGTTGGAAAATTCCTGGGTATTTGAGGGTGGAGCCTGGAGAGGGTGAGGTTTGAGGAGGAGTGGGACCTCAGACAGATACAATGCCATAGACTCCACCCTCCCAACCAGCCATTCCCTCCTGGGGAACCATTGTTGCCAATCTCCAGGTGAGAGGTGGAGATCACTCAATTATAACTAATCTCCAGGAGGGAGGGCAGAAGTCAGCTGCAGTCAGAGGGGCAAATAACAGTGGGTTGATGGTTAGCTGGGATGGGGTTGCCAACTCCAGGTTGAGAAATTCCTGGGGATTTCAGGGATGGAGCCTGGAGAGTGTAGGGTTTGAGGAGGTCTCCACAGCAAATTGGCACTGAGTGTCTAAGGTGTTGGCACTCTCCCAGAGTCTTTTTCTAGAGCTCATTGTATTTACTTCCACAATGGGCCTTATTCCTAGTAAAATAAATAAATACAATTGATTTCTATGCTTAACAGGTAACCATCTCTTCACAACCCTCTGAGGGCTACCAGACCAGCATTTGTGGAAATTTCCACCACCACCCCTTTCTGTATATCATAACCATCTAACAATTCAATAATAATTCAAATTAGCCATGCATTAGCAAGTCATCCTATGGTTGCCAGCCTCCAGGTGGGACCTGGAGATCTCCCAATTTTACAACTCATCTCCAGCTGACACAGATCAGCTCCTCTGGAGAAAATGGCTGCTTTGGAGGGTGGACTCTATGGCATTGTACCATGCTGAGGTCTCCAGGTATTTTCCAACACAGACCTGGCAACCCTAGACCATCCTCTTCCTTATGTGGCATAGAGCATCCACAACTGAAGAGCGAGTCTGTACATTAAACACATTACATGGTGAACACACATATAACTGTTGATGGGGTCCGAACTGGCAGAGACTGACAAAGATGGAGATCTTGGAGTCATAGTAGATAACTCACTGAAAATGTCAAGACAGTGTGTGACTGCAATAAAAAAGGCCAATGCTATGCTGGGGATTATTAGGAAGGGTATTGAAAACAGATCAGCCAATATCATAATGCCCCTATATAAATCAATGGTGCGACCTCATTTGGAATACTGTGTACAGTTCTGGTCACCACACCTTAAAAAGGATATTACAGCTTTGGAAAAAGTGCAGAAAAGGGCAACTAGAATGATAAAAGGGTTGGAGAACTTTTCCTATGAAGAAAGGTTGAGGTGCTTGGGGCTTTTTCATTTGGAGAAACAACAGCTGAGGGATGGCATGATTGAGGTTTATAAGATTATGCATGGGATAGAACAGGTAGAGAAAGAGGTACTTTTCTCCCTTTCTCACAATACAAGAACTCATGGGCACTCAATGAAATTGCTGAGTGATTAACACTTGAAATTCACAGCCATAGGAGGTGGTGGCAGCTACAAGGATGATCGGCTTCAAGAGGGAATCAGATAAACATATGGAGCAGAGGTTCATCAGTGGCTATTAGCCACAAGGTGTAGATAGGGACTCTGGGGCAAGTAATGCTCTGTATTCTTGGTGATTGGGGGGGCAACAGTGGAAGGGCTTCTAGTGTCCTGGCCCCACTGCTGGATCTCCTGATGGCACCTGGTATTTTTGGCCACTGTGTGACAGAGTGTTGGACTGGATGGGCCATTGGCCTGATCCAACATTGGCTTCTCTTATCTTCTTAACTGCTATATTTATCCCACCTTTCTCCCCAATGGTGATCCAAGGCTAGGGTTTCCAGGTTCTCCCTGTCCACCAGTGGAGGATGGGGGTAGGGTTGCCAGACCCAGGTTGGGAAACTCCTGGATATTTGGGGGTGGAGCCTGGGGAGGACAGGGACCTCAGTAGGGTACAATGCCATACAGTCCACCCTCCAAAGCATCCCTTTTCTCCAGGGGAACTGATTGCTGTAGTCTGGAGATGAGCTGCAATTTCAGGGGATTCCTCAGGCCCCACTGGGAGGCTGGCATCGGTGGCTTACATAATTCTCCTCTCTGACATTTTATACTGAGTCAGACCGCTGGTCCATCAAGCACAGTATTGTATGACTGGTGGTGGCTTTTCAATGGTTTTCCCCATTACCCACTAATAATCATTCTAACAAGAAATATGGGGGACTGAACCTAAGACCGCCTGTATGCAAAGATGCTATACTGCCAAGCCACAGCCGCTCTCCAGCTCTACATTGCACACTGAGGCTGACTTCTTGCCATTATTCAAGCCCACAACACCTGGCACCTGAGGGTTTGCCAGCACAGGACTGAATTTTCACCAGCTGCACAGACCCACACCAAATTCAGAACCCAAACCAAAATCACTATAAGACCTTTTTTGGGCCAGCCAACATGACACCAAACACTGTATAAGCTTCGGAGCTCACCGGAGCTATTCATCGCTCCAGATGTTACATTTTTTAAGAAAAGAAAAACATTTAGAGGAGGGGAAAAGGCATATCCTTTAGGTCATGATCTTAAAGCTCGATCTTACCAGAGTTTGGAGTGAGATGCTTGAAGGCTTGCCATTTTATTTGCTGCCGGAAAGAAGAAGTCAGCAACCATGAAGGGTCATATTGCTGGAAAAATAAAATTCGGGGGGGCACGGCTCAGTGGTAGATCATCAGAAGGTCCCGGGTTCAAGCACTTCTAGCAGTTCTATCAAAAAGGGTCAGGATCTAAAAGGTCCTGGGGAGCTGCCACCAGCCTAAGTGGACGGTGCTGATCTTGATGAACAGAGATGGACTGTTTCAGTATAAAGCGGCTTCATGTGTTGGCAAGCTGCCCTGGGGCCATGGAAGACTGAGAGCCCCCAAAATATTGCCTAATGCTGGTGGACAAGAAAAAGTTGTACCCATCCAAACGTTCACCTTTGATCTTGGAGGCAGTGGCTCGCTGAGTCATATAGGAAGCCTATCTAGTTATTCATGAATTTACCCTCATAAAATACTACATACTAAACTAGATAATACATATAATTTATATGTCAATATGCCATGAACTTAAATACTCTATATTATCTCCTAACAGAATTTAGGGAGAAGGACAGTGGGGGGAATCCCATTATTTTGTTTTCCACTTGTTACCTCTCTGTAGCTCTGAGCACGTGCACCATAGAGATCTGGTCAAAGAACAGAAATACAGGGAAAACATCCGAATTAACAAGAAAGCCTCTCAAGGGCAATAGGACAGAGCCAGAAATGTGGTACTAACTGAGCTCTTCCTGGACAGGTTTGTTCCCTGGTCTGAAAAAGACTGGGATTGCTTCCTACAATTGACTGCTTCATTGGTCCAGATGTGGCAGGCCTTGTACTTCTTTCCACCACACTGAGATTTTCAAAATTTTATTTGTTCATTGTTTGTTTGTTTATGTTATTTACTTTCTCACTTGGACTCAAGGCAGAGTACACAGAGGGAATCAATGCAATTGACAGGATGGAACGTTTCCTAAACAATGCAATAGGATTAGAGTTGTAGAGCCAACCAGAAATCTAGGAAGAGAACTGAAAGAAAACCTCAGTATTAACAAGACACATTAAATGATGCAAATTATGTAGTAGGAGCCTAATTACAGCAAGCTATGCATAGTAGTATACACGACAGTCCTTAATAATTATTTTTGTGAATTAGTTTGTGCAGCGCAAACCCTTGTTTGGGGTTTCGTTTGGTTTTGGTTTCAGGAGTTTTGTTTTGTTGCATTTATCGAATATGTTCATTTTCTAATATGTGCACTGGTTTTCATTTCAATCTGCTGCAAAGTGCTTCTGCAATAAGCCGGTTCCCGACAAGGCGGGATATAAATTGAAAATAATAAATAAATAAAAAATAACAACAGCCATTGTACCTCTTATGCCTCCTCCAGATGCCCTCTGGTGCCTTACCAGATGGTGTCAGCTGGAGGTAGCACTCAGTTATGGATTAGCAAACAGTATCTAGTGCAGACTGGCCTACACCAGGCCCTGCCAACCATTCAGCTACTTCTCTTGATGGCAGAGCCAGCAGGGCCTCTGTTTCAGCAGCACATGGCCACAGGATAGCATTCAGTGAGCCAACAATGAGAGACATTCATTTACTCCTTGTCATTCACATTTGTTTTTGTTACTTAACTTAACAACTGAGTTCTTTTCATTTGAGATGTTGGTACATTTCAAAATGAATGTGCATCCTTAGGAAAGCAGCCTTTTTTCTGAATGTTTCTTTTAGAGTCATGGTGAAAATTGCTCAACCTACATGGGCTGGAAGCCAGTGAAGTTCTTCCTTCATGGGGTGGGCTGGCTGTTATGGCCACTGGGGAAAAATCTTGGTGGGTTGATGGCTCAGGGGGGGCCACCTCTGCTGAGCCTTCCCATCCCAACCAACCTAGAGAGGAGGAGAGGAGGCCACATGGCCAGGACAAGCTGTGGAGCCAGTGCTTACCTATGCAAGTTTAGGGTCTGCTGTGTCCTCACACAGCCTAGTTTGAGAAGAGTCTTCCCCCCCCATCAGGGAGCTTGGTAGGAGAGTTGGTGGGGCCTAGGGTTCCCAAGTACTTACCATGTGGGGGCGGGGGAAACATGCTCCCCGGCTGGACCATTCCTCCCTGTAATGCATGATGTCATCACCAGGAAGTGACGCCAGGTGACGCTCTGGCAATGGGGCTGAGAACTCGATGGTACCATCGAGTTTCCAGCCGCATTGCTAGAGCATTGCCTAGCATCACTTCCTGGCGACGGCATCGTGCAACACGTCTTTCCTTCCCCCGGGGATGGTCCTGCCAGGACGTATCTGTTCCCCACTGGCATGAGGTAAGTATTTGGGAAACCTAGTGGGGCCCTTCCAGGGCCGTTTTATCCTCTCAGTCCATCCTTGTTTTCATTTATTTATAACAGTTATGCCCTGGTTTTAAACACAACCAAAGTGAATACAACCAAATAAACACAACCAAAGTGAAACCAGCCCTAGCATCAGATACAAACCAAGATACTGCAAAAGCATTTATACCCCTCTAAAAGACCTGGCAAGTATTACAGCCAGGCAGCATTTTCTTTAAAAACCTGGAAGTGTGGCCTCCTCTCTGTGAAGCCTGTTCCTGTGAAGCCATCACTGGAAAAGAATAGCCTAGTGGAAGATAAATAGTCCATCCTGGGCAATGAGATGGCAAAGAGTATTACAACTGACATATGAAATATATGACCTGAGTTATTACAGCTGACATATGGGGTACATATAGGGAAAGAGGGTCTTTCAGATATGTTGGTCCCATGAAATAAAGAGTTTTAGATACCATCGAGAAGTTCTTGAATTAGTCTTGTAGCTTTATTCAGGACCAACTGGAATTCCTACAGATTTTCAAAGGCAGCCCACGTAAAGTGCATTTGGGGCGGGTCAGCCTGAGTCTAGCATGCCTGAAGGCTCCCCAGAAGTTGGGGACCTGCATGCAGCCAGCCCTGAACCAGTTGACATTAATCAGCCAGAAATGCAAGACCTTCCCAGATTCATTGCCAGCAACTGACCCTAAGTCACCCATGCTCAGCTCTGAAGCAGCCAATGAACCACAGCTGCCTCTAAGCAGCTCATCAGACCAAACTGCAGAAAAGACCAGCTGCACCCCAGGCAACCGGCTGTCTATATGCCTAGCGAGGTCCCCAAAATTGCACCAACCTGGCAGGGCAGAATAGCCACCAGACTATCCGCACTACAGGCCACCTTACTCTTATCATCGCAAGGCCAGCCTCTGCTTGTAAGACCAGGGCCTTGCCCTTCATGGCAATGCAGAATAGCCAACCAGACCATCTGCACTCAGGCATAGGCATAGGCAGATGCTCCCTCAAGAACTAAAGGCACAAAGGCAGAGTGCTCAACTCTTGGCTCAGTGTCAGCTGTTTGCTGATGACTGCTCTGAGTAACTGCAGAAGCACTTCCAAGCAGATGGCTATAAATAGGGCTTGTTGGGAGAGACCTGTAGAAATCAGACCAGGAGACCTGCAGAGTGTGGAAGCAATGTGTCACGATCTTGCAAACTTTGTGAGCACAACACCAGGCTCTGACTTGCAACCTGTGACCTTTGGACTAACTCTGCTTTTTGGACTTGCCTGAACCTTGCTGATCAGTGACTTTGGCCTGACTTGACTCTTCTTTCCTGGACAGCCCATGAACTCTGTCTGCTGCTGAACTGGTATTTGATCTCTGGACTGGACTCTTGACTATGACCTGGCACTGTTGCCCTGCTCTGCTGGCATTCCCAGGACAGCACTGCAGTAACCTAATCCGGATGTGATTAGAGCATGGAAAATTGAGGCCAGATCAAGCTTTCTAGGATGGGGCACAGCTGGTGAAACAAGGGAAGTTTACTGCAGGTGCTACATGCCATAGATGAAATCTGAGCATCCATATGCAGTCATGGATCAAGTAACAGAGGGTACTTGTCTAGAACAAGCTAATACCTCCCTCTCTGGTTAGCTACATTGTCAACTAGCAGCACCTCAATGAGTTTCAGAATAGGCAATTACATACCAATAGAATGGGGAGCTGAACATGGAAGAGTGTAAAATGTAGTGTAATGTTGGAGCCTTTGTTTAGAACGATGGTCTAAAATTGAAATTTGGAGGAATAAAAAAAATGGCAGTGAAGCTATCAAATCTACATAGATGCCCAAAAAGATGAGTGTAGGGTTCTGGGGGGAAAAAACCTGAGCCACTTGAACTGAAATAAAACAAATGGTTTTAAAAATAAATGGTCTTTTTTTACTAGAAAATGACTTAAAAATGAGTTCATCAAACTCAACACAGATATGTTCAAGAAGTTTATGGGCTTGGGTTGCCAGACATGTGGGTCATCTCAGGAAGTGGGGGGAGAGACTATGTCCAGACCTGGAAGGGATGTCACTTCTGGGCTATGTTCTGGGAATGCCCAATTTTCTAAAAAAAATACCATAGAGATTGGTGGGGGTTTCTAGAGCATTGGCTGTCACTTCTGAGTTTGGATGCTGTTTTATGGAGGTCAGTAATGTCTGTTCTGGTGGGCAGTAACTCTTTCATACCAGTTTTTACATCAGCTAAAACCTAATTCTTTTAATTGGTGGTGCTGAGGGCTGAACCTGGGACCTTCTGAATGCAAAACAAATGCCGTACCACTGAACCACAGACCTACCTCAGTTAGATATTAGCTTCAACGCAGAGTGGTGAGTACCCACCAAGCAAAGAGGGAAAGAGTGGATTAATTCAGTTCAAGGCTTTTTCTCGCTTCTGAACTCCAGAATCAAGGGGCTTGATTCATGATTAGCTAATGCAGCTCCAGAAAATAGTATACAAGTATAGTTACTACTAGCACAATCTCATCAGGACTTGGAAGCTAAGTAGATCTGTCCCTGGTCAGTGTTTGGATGGGAGACCACCAAAGAATACAGGGTCTCCACACAGAAGCAAGCAATAAAAAACCACTGCTGAACATCTGTTGCCTTGGAAACGCTATGGGATTACCATGAATTGTCTGGGACTTGAGGGCCACCTGCCCGCCCCCAAGTTACTGAGCCTCAAGCAAAATATAAATTTGTAAAATTCTTTGGTTCGTGGTTTCAATTAAATCACCAAGGTTTTTTTAAAAAAACAAAACAAAACAAAAACCTTTTCATCTAATTAACTGTGCTCATTAAGTGATGACATAACTGGATACACACTCCACTCTACTGCATGACAATATGCTGTAGGAAGTTCATGGGCACAAGCCCATGAAGTAGAGTTGCCACATCTCCTACTCTGGTAGGGAACCTCCTGTTGGCAATCCGAGGGCTATGAACTTGCCAGAATGTCATTCTGATCCGTGAATGAATTAAGGCTTCCTGCCTCGTCTCATACTTCACAAATACTTTCTCTAGGCTCCAAACAAGTCCCAGGGATAGATGACTGAAGCATCCTTGACACCTTTCTTCTCACTCCTAATAAATGTATGCAGATTTGGCTAAAACAGAAATGAGTTTGCTGTGGACATTCACTTGCAACATTTTATCCAATCAGATTAGGGCCAGTTTAGTGTAGTGGTTAAGTGTGCAGACTAATCTGGGAGAAAACAGGGTCTGATTCCCCCACTCCTCCACATGCAGCTGCTGGTGTGACTTTGGGCAAGCCATAGTTCTGTCAGAGCTGTTCTTGAAAAGAGCAGTTTCTCTCAGAGCTCTCTCAACCCCAACACCTACCTGTTGTGGGGAAGGGAAAGGAGTTGTAAGCCGCACTGAGACTCCGAGTGAAGGGCCAGTATAAATCCAATCTCTGCTTCTTCTTCTGTTACTTATTTCAATCCTTGATCTACAGAAACTGATTCTGCCAGCTGGCCCCGCACAGTGCAGACTGGTTAGCAGCTGTGACATCTCGGGGAAAACTTTTCTCATCCTGCAGCAATTTTTCCACTTTGTAAAAATGATTGGGTTGTTTTTTCATGCCCCAAAATGAGGTGGACAAAGATTTCTAAACTCATGCATTCTAAAATATAAATCATTAAGATGGTCTACCTAAGAGAAGTACCTAGAGGGGAGGAGCAAAAATGAAGTCTAAATCTTTGCTGGAAACAGGAGCAAGTACATCTGCTGTTTGCAGTACAAAGGAGGGCTGGAAACAGAGGGCAATTCTGCATTGGCTTTTCCCTTCGTTGTTTTAGCAATCCCATGCTGGAACAGAAATTCCCCTCTGCATTGCATGCTGCTTTCACTTTCTTTGTTCGTTGGATTTTATGGTACCCTCCACACCGCATGACACTTTCACTTTCTTTGGTACCTTCTGCATAGGTTTATGGCTGTTCAGGGGCAACTTTGCAGTCAGTACAGCATTGGCCCTGGGGTATTTGAATGTGGTTTTGAGCTGCACCTTTTCCTCAGGGTTGAGAAAATGTAGAGTAAATGCCAGATGCAGAAACCAGCCAGAGAAGAAGAAAAGTTGGTTTTATAGCCAGCTCTTCACTACCTGAAGGAATCTTGGATTGACTCACAAACATTTTCACTTCCTCTCCCAACAACAGACAACCTGTGAGGCAGGTGGGGCTGAGAGAGTTCTGAGAGACCTGTGACTGACTCATGGTCACCCAGCTGACTTCATGTGGAAGTGTGGGGAATCAAATCCAGTTCTCCAGATTAGAGTTCACAGCTCTTAACCACTACACCAAGAAAAAACATGTGTTCGTACCTGTTTTGTTATTAAAAATTAAGGGGGGGAAGGAACACATCAACTTGACAGAATGTAAAACAATCACTAAGAACATAAGAACATAACAAGAGCCCTGCTGGATCAGACCGGTGGATCAGCTAGTCCAGCATCCTGTCTCACACAGTAGCCAACCAGTTACTCTGGAGAGCCAACAACAAAGCATAGAGGCAAGACTTATAATGCAGTTTTGGAAGGTGGTAACAATAACATCTTACGTTCCTCCTGGGATTCAGAGGTTTACTCTGAACATGTAGGTTCCCTTTAGTCGCCAATGGCTAGTAGCCACTGATAGACCTATCCTCCATGAATTTGTCTGATCCCTTTTTAATGCTTTCTCTGCCTGTGGCCATCACTATGTCTTCTGGTAGCAAATTCCACATTTTAATCACTCACAGTGTAAAGAAGTATTTCCTTTCGCCCATTCTGAATCTACTGCCCATCAGCTTTATCAGAGTCTCTTGAGTTCTAGTATTTTGTGAAAGGGGGAGGAGTCGTCTCTGTCAACTCCCTCCACCCATTGAATTAGCGGGGTTTGGGCTTTTGTTTTTTTTAAAAAAAAGCCTAGAAAACATCAAGGGAAAATACAGATGGCTATCTTTTCTCTTTACAAAAGAAATATGTTTGGACTTATAATACAGTTTTGAAAGGTGGTAACAATAACATCTTTTGGATTGGAAGCTGAGGTTAACTGTACCTCAGGGTTTGTGTTGCTAAATTATACAGTCTCATTACAGAGGATCGAACAGGTTGTTACTTTGAATAACTTGAAAGTCCGGAAATTAAAAAAAATGGCTAGAGAAAGTCAAAGATATATACTTTCTACTTAAACTCACAGTTTGCAAAAGATGCCAAGATATAACAAGTCTGGATACACAATGGAAAGGCTGCAACAAGTGGAATTACGCATGGGAAAACCTGATGTGATGCTTTCTTTTTGATTTATTTTTTTTTTGTAAATTTAAATTTTGCATATAATCATTGCCATCTGTTACAAATGGATGTCTAATTTGAAAACTGTTCTTTCTGAAGTTCTAATTTGTTCTTAATTTCATCTCTCTCCCCCCCCCCTCTGCCCTCCACCTAGCATATATGCTTTACAGGCATCACAAACTGTAGACCAGTCAGTTTTGGACAATACTGATGCTATTAGTCTACCCTCTTTTTAGTCCCCTCCATTATTGTTTCTTTACAAAGCAGCCAGATCTTTATAACTGATGCATAAGAACATAAGAGAAGCCAGTTGGATCAGGCCAATGGCCCATCCAGTCCAACACTCTGTCACACAGCAGCCATACCATTGGTTCAATATTAACATTATATTGGATTTGGAGGGTTGGAGAAAATTAAAACACATCAAGTGTTGAAAATTAGCTATGAGGTGAGAATACAGTGTGAGGAATGGGTTTAAGAATCTCCATGGATCAATTGAATCAAGACTATGTAATGTTTTATAAAAGGCCTTTGGTAACTCCTTTCTCTAGTCAAATAGATTGTCCTTAATTAAGAGCTCCATTAAGATCTGCACCTCTAGCCTAGGGTTGACAGGTCCCAACTTCTCCCTGGTAGGGGGATTGGGGGGGGGGTTTCCAGGAAGAGGTGGGGCTGTCCCTGACATTATGACATCATGTAGAGTGATGTCATTACATCAGGGATGCAGCGCCATGCACACACACACACCACCTTTCCCCCAATCATTTAAAGGAAACCTTTGAGGGGAAAGCGGACACCGCACGGTGTCTGCCCTGCAAATCTCGAATTCACAGCTTGTAGGGCAGGCATGCATGGGGCTATGGAGAACAGCAGGGGGTGGGTCTCCCCCCCCCCAGCCAGCTGGCTGGCAACTGGGGAGAGCCCCCAAAACTGGGGGATTTCCCCACTGCTTCCAGGGGACTGGCACCCCTTCTCTCACCACACTTCCAATAGCAAACTGCTCAAAGCATTTTTTTTCTGGTGTACCACAAGGCTTCAGGTTGTTTTGTCAACTACTATTTTGCTCTTGTAACTTAGCTTCCCTTCCAGTTTGGTGTAGTGGTTAAGTCCGCGGACTCTAATCTGGGAGAACCGGGTTTGATTCCCCACTCCTCCACTTGCAGCTGCTGGATGACCTTGGGCAAGCCATAGTTCTGGCACAGCTGTTCTTGAAAAAGAACAGTTTCTGTCAGAGCTTTCTCAGCCCCACCTACCTCACAGGGTGTCCGTTGTGGGTAGGGGAAGGGAAGGGTGTTTGTAAGCCGCTCTGAGACTCCTTTGGGTAGTGAAGGACAGGGTATAAATCCAAACTCTTCTTCTTCTTCCATTTCCGATTTCTGTTTTCGCAGTTTCCTTCAACTGCCCCTTTGAGCCATTCTACCTCTAGCAGCAGTAATTCAGACTTTAAAAAAAAAAAAAAATTCTCTGCACTTTCCCCCTGCTCTTCCAGTTTGTTATCCTATACAACTCCAAATCACTATTTTCCCCTCAAGTTTCCCATCTTGATTTCCCAGGCTGTCCTTATCTTTTCTCCATTTTTAATTAATACAAAACTCCTTAATTCTCTTGTAAATAAAGCTTTCAAGGGATAAGATAATGGAGATGAATCACTACATTATTCTTTCTCTCTGAGGTCCCTATTTTTCACACCTTTTCTAGGACCTATTACCCCAAAATGTCTAGTTATTGTTCAAGATGGGTAGCCGTGTCAGTCTGTCTGTAGCAGTAAAGAAGAGCAAGAGCCCAGCGGCATCTTAAAGATGAACAACATTTGTGGCGGGGGCTGAGCTTTTGTGAGTCACGGCTCGCTTCTTCAGATATAGCTAGACAGATGGGCTCACGTTCTTGTTGCATCTGAAGGAGTGAGCAATAACTCACAAAACCGCATACCCTACCACAAATTTTGTCAGTCTAGTTATTGTGTTTGACAGTTTCTCAGGGCGCATCTAATGTGTTGCCAATAAAGACTCCAAGATAGCTACTTAACCACCACCACATATTTTGACTAAATTAAAGGGCCCAGTGCCTCCAAGCGATCCCAACAAACCTCAATAAATAAAAACAAACTGACCCAATACATTCCAACGGGTAGCAATTAAGGCAAAATATTAGTTTAAAATTCATTGTTAGCGAGTCGCAGCGCAAAGTGTTAACGCATCCCACAAAGCAGTAATTAGAACTAATAATTAGTTCAAATACAATCGGCGTTACAGTGCCGTCTATTAAAGTTTTAGAGTTCTACTGCAGCCCACAAGACAGAAACTCAGACAGATTGTTACTCTAAAACTTAACATTAGTGAGGGCCCATGAATCAAAGACTAAAGTGCCAATATATCTACGAGACAGTAATTAAAGCAAAGAATTAGTGCAGAGGCAATCACTGGTAATTAAGACTGATTATTAGTCCTTGGTAGTTGTTTCCAATCAGTAGGTGCTGCACCCAAGTTCTTCTTTTTCCCCCCCAGGTAAATCCCAGTGGACATACATGTTGTTATAAAGTGCTAGATGTACAGTGCAATCCTAAACATGCATATTCAGAACTCTACTGAGTACATTTATCCTTACTTCCCAGTAGGCCTGCTCAGGATGGCAACTGTAATGTTCTTTATTCAAGCCCTTGAATAGGGGCTGCCTTTGCAGACAACCCAGAAGCTGCAGCAGCTGCAAAATGGGGCATCCTGTTTTGTTATTGGGGGCTAGTCACTGAGAAAATGTTACTGTCATTCAGAGGTCCCTTCATAGGCAGCAGATTAGTTTCCAGGTCCAATTCAAGATGTTGGCGCTCACCTTTAAAGGGGCCACATACCTGAAGGACTACCTCTCCCTGCATGACTGAACCTCCACGTGAGCCAAAACAATTAAAATATATATATTTTAGCACACAATTTGTTGGACATTGCTTAGGAGTGCAGTTGCGTTTTTCTCTAACACAATCCAAAGTATGTTTGTTTGTTTTTTTAAAAAGTCTCCTTACAATGTTTTCTTTGTGTGCTGAACCTCATTTTTGAAGGGGTTAGCTTTTCAGCTGATCAAATTTGTTCTTTTTTGAAAATTAAAGACTATTTGAGCAGGATATTTCCCCCCATTTTTTAGAGTCTGCATTCCAGAAGTAAACCGGAGAAATTCAGAATCCAACATTATGAATTCCACTTTGGTAAATATTTCCGTTAACAGGGAAAACTGAGGAGAAATCTAGCTAGGGCTGCCAAACCCCCTGTTGCCTGCTGCTGCTCTGAATGGGACAGGAGATTTATTTTTTTTTAAGTGTGATGCTGGCTGCAGCATCACATTACTTCTGGTAACAGGACACAAGTGACATAGGGTAGCTCTAGGAAATCACCACTTTTACCATAGGTTTTCAGTGATTCCTAGAGCTACCGACATCACTTCCAGTTTTTTACTGGAATTGACAAGATGCCAGAGTTGCCCCCCCCCACCACCACCACATGTCCCTGCCTACAGCCCTCCCACCACTTTCTGGAGCGGACACCACCTGGCAACTCTAAATGTGACAGATGAGGACTTTGTAAGCATCACTAGTCAGAATGTGTTCTTTGAGCTTCTGTTATCCTTCATTCTTAACTTAGCCACCTAGTTTGCCTCCAGAGTAAATCCAACTGGTTGTTCCTCGCCCATCAGTACATTCTTAAGCCTCTTGACGCTGGCTCCTTTCGAGGGAAAAAAACCTGACTAGACTTCAAGGTGCCAGGGAATTCTACAATATTCTGATACTGTCAGCATACTTTGTGGAAGGCTGACTCACATGTTACAGCTTGCAGCGGTAAATACACATGTGAGTCGAATTTGGGATTCCCATTTCTGAGGTCCCGGCATAGTCCCCAATCTTAGTTTGCCTGCTCCTTGGGCAAGGACGCCGGCATGGGCGCCACCCCTTTTCCTGCGCCTCACCACGAGCTCAGAAATCAAGCCAGGAAATCTCATTTCCCTCTCTCCTTCCCACAGCCTTGGGATGAAACCTCCCCACCGCACGCATAACTCATCGGCTTGTACCCCCAAGCCCCATATATCCCACATCTGTTGTGTATCCCAATATAGATTTTTTAGAAAATAAATAAAAGATCACTCCTTTTTCTGACTCCTAAGAGCAGCCACAATATCCACTGATAAGTTGAAACTGGAATGCGAATGTACCAGATGTCCCAATTTTCATGGGACTTTCCGCCCTGAAATATAAAATTCCCATATCCTTTTGGCAGGAACAATTGGCTCAAGGGCTGCAGATGCGGCACCCTCCTCGACCTGCCGCGTGGGAGTGACACACACCCGGCTTCCGCACCGCACCGAGAGAGTCTCAGATTCCTGCAGCTGCATCACATGTGATGAAGTAGCCAGAATGAGGGACAGGAGGAAACAGCTCAGAGAGCCGGAAACTACAGTGGGAATAAATACGACATCTGACTGGGAGGGAAGCAGGAGGACTAGGGTTGTCAGGTCTGGGTTGGAAGATACCTGGAGACTTTGGGGGAGGATCTAGGAGAGGGCAGGGTTAGGGGAGGGGAGGGGAGGGCCCTCAGCATGGTACAATGTCATGGAGTCCACCCTTCAAAGCCTCCATTTTCTCCAGGGGAACTGACCTCTGTCAACTGGAGATCAGTTGTAAAAGCAGGAGATCCCCAGGCCCCACCTGGAGACTGGCAAGCCTAAGTAGGACTCAAAAACCCTTCCAGGGATGCAGAGAGGGGGGAGATGTAAGATAAGTGAGGGAGAAGACACAAAATGGGGAATTATAGGAGACGAGAAACATGTGTTTCCAGATTTGTGTTCCTGCCCGAACCAAATGGGGGGCTTAGAAGAAGAAGAGTTGGTTCGTATACCCCACTTTTCTCTACCTGAAGGAGTCTCAAAGTGGCTTACCACCACTTTCCCTTCCGCTCCACACAACAGGCACCTTGGGAGGCAGGTGGGGCTGAGAGAGAGCTGTGAGAACTGTGAATAGCCCATGGTTCCCCAGCAGGCTTCATGTGGCAGAGTGGGGAATCAAACTCAGTTCTCCAGATTCAAGTCCACTGCTCTTCACCAGTACACCACACTGGCCTACGTTTTGTTTGGATGCGTGGGAAAGAGTCTTTTCATACGAAACAATCTACATACATACAACTTTGCAAATGAATCTACGCCATAAATATATATATTTTTTTTTGTACCCGATCTATCCCCATGTCTGCTTGGTTTCACAATAGTTGCTGGTCTGCGGTTGGCACAGATTTGTCCATTCTGGTGTTTTTGGTTTTTTTGCAGAATATCCAGATGAAGTTTCAGTTGACCCATCATATTCCACTATTTCATGTTGTATTTATTGATTTATTTGCTTACTGCATTTCTGCTCTGGATTTCTCATAGAGGCTTAAGGCAGATGGGATTTTAATAAGAAAAACCATTTATTTGTTTATTTATTTGTTTATTCAGCTTATTTCCCACTCCTCCTCCTGCCAAGCAGGTCTCAAGGCGGCATCCAACAGTTAAATATACCATAAGATCAACATATTACAATTTCAAAATATAAGATATTATCATTTAAAAACCTAACAGTCCGCCTACTGTGTCAGATGGCGCCCCAACAATCCATCACAGGTGGGCAGCCTCTCTGTGAACAGGGATGCCAGCTCTGGTTTGGGAGATTCCTGGAGGTTTGGAGGTATAGCCTGGGGAGGTCACAATTTAGAGAGGAAAGGGATCTCAGCAGAGATGTGATGCCCTGGGGTCCGCCCTCCAGGGGAACTGATCTTTGTGTTCTGGAGCTCAGTTGTAATTCCAAGAGAATTCCAGGTAACCACCTGCAGGTTGGGAACCCTATCTGCGAACAAGAGACAGATCTCTATTCTCAAAAGCAAGAAATGGAGCAAATGAGCAGATTAGATGTTAACAAAAGAAAAGCTAAAAACCGACTCACTGCCTTCCCTAGGAAGGACGCGCAGGGAATATATCCATTCTGTTATGTCCTCTTTGTTGACCGCATCTAAAGAATCCGACGTATCCAAACTAGAGAGAGCAAAAAAAAATGCAACTGTCAACCTGGTTGTCTCCAAGGACCAATAGCGCTCAGGCAAGATCTGGAGGCAGCACTGGAAGAACTGCACACGCCGCTCCTTTATGTATCCTTTATATATGATAAATAGGATAAAAAGTAAACAATTAATACAATGGAGTGGATCCAACCATTCTCCAAGGAGGGTACCTCCAGGTAGGGAGACTTTCTCCAACTGAAGTGGTTCTTCTTCCCACAGAAGAATCAATTAAGTTGGAAGAAGGACTTAAAGTTCACTCAGTGGAGTGGTAGGAGAGGAGTAGGATCCATGGAACGATTCCAGAAAGCATTAAAACTGCAGTGCTCTCATGATCCATCTCTTTTTGCACATTCTACAGAACGAAAGTAGCTCAGAAACCTGCCTGAGCTCCTTAGATGAGCCATTTCACCAGGTGAAGGCCACAACATAGAATGTACTGGTGCAAGTAGCTGTTCAGAGGGCCAGCATGGCATAGTGGTTAAGAGCGATGAACCCTAATCTGGAGGACTGGGTTTGATTCCCTCCTCCTCCACATGAAGCCTGCTGTCTGACCTTGGGCCAGTCATTGTTCTCTCTGAACTCTGTCAGCCCCACCTAATTCACAAGGTGCCTGTTGTGGAGAGAAGATGGAGAGGAAATTGTAAGCTGCTTTGATAATCCTTAGAGTAGAGAAAAGTGGGGTATGAAAACAAACTCTTCTTCGTCATCCTACTTTTTTACGGGGCAGCCCCTTCAAGAAGGCGAGCGAAGCCATTGCGGTGGAGCATATGTCAGCAGAG
Organism: Gekko gecko; assembly: GCA_029375565.1. Classification (NCBI taxonomy): domain Eukaryota; kingdom Metazoa; phylum Chordata; class Lepidosauria; order Squamata; family Gekkonidae; genus Gekko; species Gekko gecko. Next base: position 182,697,352 of record JAPDNY010000004.1, read on the forward strand.
AGAGTCCTGCAGATACGTTGGGTCCCATGCTGTCTTTTTTGCAGATGTGGTCTGTGGCAATCTTTCAGAACTTGTAATTGCAGCATTGGGTTGTCTCCTTTGGACAGTCAAAGCACGTCTAATGATTCCCAGAGCTCCTTCCACTTTAAAATGTCATCTCTTCCCTCTCCATCCATCTTAGTAATTACTTGCCTTCTCCTGCCCTGGTTCTCTTGATCTAGTGATCTTGGGATATTCATAAATTAGTTACAAATTATCAGCTGTTCAGGAGGTGGAATGTTGGGGGCTTAAATACTGTTTTGTACTTTTTTAGTCATTTATCGCCTGTCATTCTTTTTATTCATCAGTATTTCATAACCGTGAAATTATTATAATAATAAAACTTCATAATTTTGTTGTCATCACTGGCTTACTACAAAGTAAAAACACATTACTGATTGTTCCCCCTGCAAGATAGCCATTTAGGGGTGCCACCTCTGGCCCGGCAAATTCCTGGAGATTTGGGGTGGTGCTTCGAGAGGACAGTATTTGGGGAGGGAAGAGATGTAATTCCAACAAGTCCATCCTCTGAATCTGCTATTTCCTCCAGAGGAACTGGTGATCAGTTGTAATTCTAGGAGGTCTCTAAGAGGAGGAGGAAGAGGAGAAGAAGAAGAGGAGAGATTGGATTTCTACCCCACCCTTCCCTACCTGAAGGAGTCTCAAAGTGGCTTACAATCCCTTTCCCTTCACCTCCCCTCAACAGACACCCTGTGAGGTAGGTGGGGCTGAGAGAGCTCTCTCGAGATCTTCCCTTGAGAGAAGAGCTCTGAGAGAACTTATGACTGACCCAAGGTCACACCAGCAGTTGCAAGTGGAGGAGTGGGAAATCAAACCCAGTTCTCCCAGATTCTTAACCACTACACCAAACTGCCTGGAGGCTGGCACCCTATTATGGTGAATGTTGTACAAGAACCAGTCAACCAGGAGAGAATAGGAAGTAATTAATTAGATTTATAAACAAAGGAATGAATCAGAACCGTGTAAGACATTTGCTGAAGGGAAACACACATCTACATGGTAGGATTACGCTTGTGGATGTAGAGTGTGCGTGCATGTAGGAAAGTGTGTTAAATGTGAAACTCTGTTTTAATTCTGCTAATAGCTGTCTGTGGTAACAAGATTCTTCAGAAATGCAAAAAGGTCATCATGTGGAACCATCTTTGTTTGTCTATGGCACACTGACAACCAAAATGTCTTCAATTTTTTTTTCTTGTCTGGCTACCTGAAGACAATTTCTACTTGCCACAAGTAAGTAAGAAAATGGCTACCTTCACGCCTGTGCAAAATGTCCTTGGCTCACTTTCTCTTACAAACCAAACAACAAGTCCAAATAAAGGCAACACACCTCAAAATGTGAGTTAAAAAGATCAGAATTACTCATTTCCCCTTGGTTCACCATGCTGTTCTTTTATTTTGTCATTTACATTCCACTTTTCTGCTCATATGAGATCCCCAAGCCAGCTTACAAAATAGAAACAGCCATCCAGTGTTCACATGGAAAACAATTTAAAGCACCAAAAAACATACAAACAATGAAATTGACCATAAAGTCAAAATATTCCCAGAACACATTCAAACCAACAAATGCCTCCTTTTTTAAAAAAGAGGGTCTCATGTATTTGATGGAAGAAGATGTAAAGGGCAGGGGCCACTACTGGGAAAGCCCTGCTCCTCGTATTCACTGGCCTAGCTCCTGATGGCCATTGCCCCCCAGTCGGAATAATGAGACAGACAACAGGTTGGAATTAAACAAGGGCCACTTTATTAACTATTTAACAGAACATTGCAGCAATAACAACTAAGCAAGCATGGAACAGGCAAGGCAGGCGTCACTTCCCTGACCAACCCCTTGCCCTTAAAGGGCGGGTCACCCAGCTCCAGCCGTGAGCCATTTACTCTCTGGCTCGTGACCAGCAGCCCAGCAACTGGTTGCCTTCTAGGAGCGCCTACCCCTGAAGCCTTTCAACTTGCAGAGAGGAGCCTGCCATAAAAGGTTCCCAGTGGAGGTGATCACCATTCCCCACCCTGGACCCTGAAATCCGAAGGCAGTTCCTGATGACCGCCTGTTCCCTAACGGGATATGCCGAAAGGTGCTCACCAGTTCCGTTTCTTGCTTGCATAAACCTGCCATAGCCAAGGTCAAGCCTCTGCTTTGGCCTTTGCTCCCCACTCAGCAACCTAGTGCCGACCTAATTCCTTGCTGCAAGTCCTGTAAAAAGATCCCATTGCCCTTGAAAGACAAGTGCACCCCGTCATCCCTATACAGGTCTGGGAACACGACCCGTATATCGGGGTGCGGCAGAAACATCCCCAATCCAGCATCCATGGCCTTTTTCAGCTGCCTATTTACTTTACGCTGGGCGCGGTCAATACACCTGGGGTCCTCTAAGTTCCGCCACACCTGGCGGGGCAGTATGGCAGACCATACTATCGTTACGCTGGGCCACCTTGCTCTTATCCTCGCAAGGTCTGCCTCAGCCTGCAACACAAGGGCCTTGCCCTTCAATAGACCCAAATCATTGCCCCCCAGGTGTATGACCAGTACGTGCGGAGGAGGCCCCGTCCTCTCGTGGAACAGCAAGGGAAGGAGCGCAGGCCACCGCATGCCCCTCTGACCCAACCATTCCACCTCCGCCCATGCGCTAAGGCCAAGCTGAGAGCCGCTGGATGTCCTCTTGGCCTGATGAGCCGCCCAGAAGACCATGCTGTGGCCGCAGACAGTAACTCTCTGTCGCATCCTGCGGCCTGCAGCATCTGTAACAAACAAACATTAATAAGCGAAAGTACAGTGAGGATAGTCAAATAGCACAATTCCGGACATAACCCTTATAGCACCTGGACTTCCAACGCCCTATCCTTTGAATATCACTGCCAGTGTACCCCATAGCTGCAGCCATTGATGCCGCTCCTATCCGGAAGGAGTGGGTGCCAAAGTGAACACCACCCAACCCCAATTGAGCTAGCGCCTTCTGGGTCACACTCCAAAATTGAAATTTAGTGAGGGGGGTACCATCCCTATGCTGGAATAGGTAGCCCCTACCCTCACCTCTTAATGCCAAAAAATGGCTCAAGGCCCACACTGGGCACAATTCGACCTCTGAACATTGGTCAAGCTCAATAAACTTCCCCTTGCCACACTGATCGGTCTTCGACCTGCGTAGCCTAATACCCACTTTGGAATCTGAGACAGAAACGTCACGCCGTTCAAGAGCTAGGCCAGACACATCCTGCCGTGAGCTAGCAACCAGCTCACTGACCCGCAGAGTCCCAAAAAGGCGACCAGCGACGCCGCATGAAACAAAGCAGCTTCATAGCTATCAGCGCAGACTGTGTGCCACTGGTCCCTGAGACCCTTCAAAATAGCTGGGGTCAGGGGTTCTCTGGGATCAGCCACTATGCCACTCTCCCTGGACCAACCCTCGAGCATCTTCCGAATATGGAAGTCGCCCGTATGATCTACATGCCCCGATGCTTTGCTAGCATAGGCCAGAGCAGCCAACTTGGATCTGATGGTACGAGCTGAGAGGCCCTCCCCCTCAACGTCACGCAGAACTCCATTAAATGAGGAACAGGTATGGGCCAAAGCTGCCACAAGCCTGCCCCCTCCCTAAAGGAGAGGAATTGCTTACCCGCCCTCATGTAAGCCCTGCGGGTGGTTGGGGCGAGGGCCAAGCTCATTGCCCTATCAGCCTCAGCCCGCCAATCTGCCACACCTCGTCTGGCATACGCACCGGGAACCGGTCGGCCTCTGGAGCCAGCTGACGGAATCTCTTCATCTGTTTACGAGAGAGAGCGTCAGCGACCCCGTTATTAACTCCCGGCACATGCCTAGCCTTGAACATTATATTATTGTGTAGACACTGCAGAATGAAGGCTCTGACCAGAGCCATGACTCTGGGGGATTTGGACGTCAAGGAATTAATTACATGTACTGTGGACATGTTGTTGCACCAGAAGTGGACGGTGTGGTTGGCAAAGTCCCCTGACCAAATCCACACTGCTGCGACAATCGGGAAAGATTCCAGGAAGGTGAGGTCAGCGACCCACCCTGCCTGAAACCACTCCTCAGGCCAGTCCCCAGCACACCAATGACCCCGGAAATATACTCCAAAGCCGGAGGAACCCGCCGCATCAGAAGCGACCTGCAGCTCTGCTTCGACTAATAGGTCCTCACGCCAAAAGGACACCCGTTGTATGACCCCAAAAATTGCTGCCACACAAGGAGGTCGTCCCGGATCCCCCTGGTGACCCGAGTCCTATGATGTGGAAGACGCAAACCCCTCATAGACTCGCAAAGTCTCCTAACAAAAGCTCGTTCAGGTGCCACAACTTTGCATGCAAAGTTGAGGTGACCAACCAACTGCTGCAACTCCAGAAGGGTTATCTTAGTCTTCCTCCACGTTGTGTCTATTAATGCCCGAAGTGCAGTTAATTTATCCAAAGGCAATCTGCAGAACTGTCCCACTGTGTCAATTTCTATTCCCAGGAAAGTCAAAATAAGAGCCGGGCCTTCAGTTTTCTCCTCAGCCAGAGGAACTCCCAGCTCCCTTGCCAGATTAATGAAGCTGGACAGCAAAAATGCACATTGACCCATATCCCTCCTTCCTGCCAATAAAAAATCATCAAGGTAATGGGCAGTACTGCCGAGGCCCGTCCTGTACCGCAAGGCCCATTCCAGAAAGGAACTGAACCTCTCGAAAGCGGCACAGGATACTGAGCACCCCATAGGAAGAGCCCTATCCATGTAGAATTTGCCCTCAAAGGCAAAACCCAGGAGCTCAAAGTCATCCGGGTGGACAGGAAGGAGACGGAAGGCCGACTTAATGTCACATTTTGCCAGTTCCGCTCCCTGTCCACAGCTACGGACTACCCTCAAGGCCTGATCAAAAGAGGTGTACCTAACAGAACACAACTCCTCAGGTATCGCGTCATTCACCGACTCCCCACGTGGGTAAGACAAGTGGTGAATGAGGCGATATTCTCCTGGTGCTTTCTTTGGCACAACTCCCAAAGGGGAAACCCTCAAATTAACAACTGGGGGAACAAAAAGGACCCAGGACTCTGCCCTCAGCACATTCTTTGGCTATTTTTTGCCCCACTAATTGCTCCATACCGTGTACTGATTTCAAATTAGGAGCCATGTATGGAGTCCGAGAACCCTGGAAAGGTATCCTAAAACCTAACCTAAAACCATCCAACAGGTAAACACAATCACGCCGGTTTGGGTAATCCTGTAACCAACGCGCTAAAACTTCCAACTTTATTGGACTAGGTCCCTTTATCAGGAGGGTGGTTGTAGCCCCCACCACCTCCGGGGCGCTTACCACCTCTACCTCCACCCTGGCCCTTAGGTTTAGGGCAATTGGAGAGGGAATGAGGCCCGGCACATAGTGGGCACTCGTGCCGGAATGAACACAACTTCCGACTACACGTCCCATGGGAGGTAAACTCCCAGCAAAGCGGGCGTCGCTGAACCGCCTGCCCTGCCTGGGCGCGGGTGCCTGACTGGGTTTTCAACCTACGGACGGAATGGCCACTATGAGTCCTCTCACTCCCTGGTGTCCTAATAGTGGACATAATCTGCAACCATAGATCAGGATGAATCCGGTCCCATCGCATGGCTGCATTCATGGCTGCCCGCATACGGAATTCCTCGTCGTACTGCGACCAGGCCGGGCTCGGAAAATCCGTAAAGGCCTTATAAATAATGTCCATGTATTGGAGCAAAGCTACAGCTCTCCATGGATGGTGCCGGACAATCACTGAAGCATAAATCAAGAACCCTGGGAACCAATTAGCCCAGGTCCTATCCACTACTCGCCTCTTCAGGCGTTCTTTCTCACGGTCGTCTAGCTCCTCCCTATCCTTCTTCTCCAGCTCTCTATATAATAAAGTGAATATATCTATGTATTCTCCCTTAAGGATTTTTTTCCTTAGTGGCGATAGAAAGATGGTCCCCAAGAGGCAATGCTGAGTCACCCGATGGCATGGCACCCGGTGATACGGTATCGTAAGAAACAGCTGCCGCATTTGTAAACCCTGTTCCTGGCAGCGTATAGCCCCAGCCAGGCCAAACCCCGGGGGGGGCGGTGGATACCCACAGCCCCAACCCGTTTACTGCTGACCAGTAATTGGCGCAGTCTGCGGCACAGGCACAGGGGCATTCTGAGGGCTTGGGCCCCACGGCCAATGTGAACTGCCCTTTTCACCATGCACCTCCTTACCATCCTTCTGTGGCTCCTTGTATAAATCAACTTGCAACTCAGCGGTGCCCAGCTCCTGTTGACCAGACGCCGAAGCCTCGCCTCCGTCGTCTTCCAAAAAGGCCAGCCGGGCCAGCACCTGCTCTTGAAAAGAAGCATTGGAATCCTTTACAAAACGCTTCTTCTTACCCTTCATCGAAGGGGCACCCCGCTCCCTCTCAAGAGCTCTCCAACCGCTGCAAAATAGCAGCATTTATAGGGTCATCCTCCTCATCACTGGATGGGAGCACTGGCTCTGGCCGTACTGGGGGTCGCTTAGGGGCAGGCTGCTTCCCCTTGGCCTTACCTAGCCCCTTCTTAGGAGCCATCACAATTAACGATCGCCCTTACTCTGTAAGCTAGTAATTGAATTGATGCGACAAGTCCGCAACAGGAAAAAACCGGTAACCACCCTCAAATAACAACCAGTAAGGGTTGTGTAAAATATCCACCCAGCTCCAGCTATATAAAATGGCTGCCATAAGAATTCCTCAAAATGGCCACCAGGGACCGATATATCCAAGATGGCCACCCCTGACTACCCTACCAAGATGGCCGCCTCCAAGGAACAGCCTAAGATGGCCACCAACAGAGAGGACCTCCCAAAATGGCCGCCGCACCCGCCGCCACCAAATCCTACAAATTAAAGTGGGTGGAGGCTTATTCACCCAGTACAGGGAAACCAGTAGGGAGCTGGGCAATAAAACCTAAAAGGGGGCCCCAGCAGCCTCACCAACTGCAGCACTAAGTGAACCATGAAAAGGGGGGGGAGGAATTTTTTTTGTGTGTGTGTGTGTGTTTTTGTTTTTACAAAGACGGGGGGGCTGCCAGCCGCCCCCATCCACCTCCGGCCCTGACGCTAAAGAAAGGGGGGGGGCCTCCCCGCCGCCGCACACCGCTGCCTCCTCTCAGCGCTAGAAAAAGGGGGGGGCGTTCACCCGCCGCCCCGGGCCGCTACCGCCGCCGCCGCCGCCACAAAGCAACCCCCGGCCGAGCGCTCTTTGTCCAGCGCTGGTCCGGAGGCACACCCCCCAAGCAGCACTCTGAGGCCCAAGGCCTAGACAGCAGCTCAACTCTGCGTGCTCAGCTGTATACGAGCACGCGGAGCAACTGAGGAGAGCGGGAACGGAGCCCGGCCCTTATAAAACAGCCGGCTCCGCCCCCCGCCGCGTCAGGACGCACAGCGTCCCTTCTGTTGCCGCCCCAACTCCTCCGTAGCGGCAAAACAGCCCCCGCTCGCCATCGCCATTGCCAGGCGGGCGGGAGCTCCGTTACACTCATAGTGGGATTTCTTAAATCCACAGTAGTTCAAATATTACCTCTTTCAAGGATACTGGATTGGATCCAACCAGTTTTTTTCACTTGGTTTCACCTATTTTTTTTCCTTTTTGGTATAGCTTTCACCCTTCCTTTTCCATCAACAGAAAAGCTGTTTGAATCCAGTCCTCTGTCTTGATATAGATAAGAACATGGGGGGGGGATGCTGCATTTCCCACTACTTGTGGTAACCAGAAGCATAGCAAGCCATGCTGCAGTTATCTCATTTACTTCCTCTTAGAGCCAATTTGCCCTGACCTAGATGGCCCAGGCTAGCCCGATCTCATCAGATCTTAGAAGATAAGTAGAGTCAACCCTGGTTAGTACTTGGATGGGAGACCACCAAGGAAGTCCAGGGTTGCTACAAAGAGGCAGGCAATGTCAAACCACCTCTGAACATCTCTGGCCTTGAAAAATCCTACAGGATTGCCATAAATCAGTCATGACTTGACGGCACTTTCAACCACTACCACCAGAGACAATTTACATGTTCAGAAAAGTTACACGACATAGCCCTTTCTGGACTGACTCATTTAAGAATGCGGGTGGGGGGGCTCATGCAATGGAACCATCCTCTATGTTAATAATAACAACAGAGGTCACACATTGCTGCTAAGTTCACAGTTCTTCCTGTAGATCCTCGCAGGACAAATTGCTACCATTTAACTCCGGGAAATTACCCACCTGATCAGGCAAATATGGCTACGTGGCTACAAATGTACATCTGTCTTTGAGAAGCATAGTGAGGCTAGAGATGTTGGAGGAAAGGCCCAGGGTGTCCTGAGAGAGTGGCCGTCCAGCAGCACTTCAGTTTTCGGAAATGGCCATGAACTCCCAGAGCTGTCCCCGTATCAGTGCAAACAGCTGCTATTGGAACCGCAGTGCAAGCCGTTTTCTTTCCAAACTATGTTACAAGGGGAAATGAAGACTCAGTGCAAGGAAAGGGCAGCCAAAAGAAAAATGTTGTGAAGGTAGGAATGCGTGGCCACTAAACCACATATGGGTCTACATTGCTCCCTACAGCTCTTTGCACTTCCCTCCTTAAGGACTGGCTTTAAATATCTATCTTATCGTTTGTCTTTCAAGAACAACAAATGCAAACAATGCATAGTATCTGGAAGATCCTCATATATCGTTGGGTGAAGGTTCTCTTCTAGGGAAAAGACCTTTTGACTTTTCGTAGGAGTTTGGTGATCCATGATTAAAAGGCAGAGCATCTGCTTTGCATGCAGAAGGTTCCAGGTTCAGTCCCTGGCATCTCCAGTTCAAAAGGATCAGGTAACTAGGTGATGTGAAAGATCCTGAGTTTTTGGAGAGCTTCTCTCAATCAGAGCAGACAATACTAACTATGATAGACCTGTAGTCTGACTCCGTAGAAAGCTGCTTCATGTGTTCATGTAGGAGCCAAGAGACTAGCAATAAGCGTTATGTGCTCAAGAGGTGCTGGTTCAAGGAACCAACTGGTTTATCCTGGAGCTAATCTTCCAAGGGAGACATGCGATAAATGTGATGTTCCCCACAGAGCTGAGCACAGTTCACCAGCCATGTATTGTAGCATGGCAGGTGCTCAGTTATAGTCCCTTCTTGCCCCTCGGTCTTACAATCCTAGACAGGGAACAAAAACAGGAGGTTAGTTGGGGGTGAGAGATTTTTATTATTATTATCAAATTCCATTGCAGTAAGGCAATGTGAGATGCGGTGAATTTTGCAAACATTTTGTCCTCCCTATTTGGCTAACGGTCAGCCCGGAGATTTTTCGCAAGCAGTTTTCATGAGGGCTGCTGGAGAGAGAAAAGCCATTATGTACATTTTACATTCGAATGACACATATATATCCTTGCATGTGGGGTTCAGGCGGCTGCAGCAGGATTCCATTTTGCTTAGCCCTACTTGGATGCCATTTCAAGCCCCATTTTCATCATAGTGGCATCATTTAGCCAACCCGACTTGGCAATGTCCTGGCATCACAGAGGGAAAATCAACCGAGTTAGAACAATGCCTGTTTGGGAAGCCCTCACTCTGTCCTCACTGCCCTCCTATTGAATTAATTGTGTAGGCTTTCAGTGATTTCATTACATAGCCAAATGTGATTGGCTGGGTGACGCTGCAGTGTTACTAGGAAGAGCCAACTTTCAGACAAAAAAAAAAGTGGCTTGGGAATTGCAACGTAATAACTCTGTGGTTGCAAACTGGCACTTAAAAGGTGGAGGGGAAGGGTCTCAGGAAACTGCCCTCCCCCAACTCTTCCTTCTGTGAAAGTTTACTAGAAAACATTCAGCTCAGACCTAGATTGCATTAATCAAAAGATGCATTTAAAAAACAAGTGGGGAACATCAAAAGACTGACTGCATATCCCCCTCAATGAGGTTTTAAAAAGTCTGTCGTGCACAGATATGTGTGAACTCATTCAAATCCATTACAAAAAAATCCATAAGAGAGGTCTAAAAATATTTATGACTAAACCAATAAACTGGGTGAGAGCTTTAAAAGGTGCTTATGGAATGTCATATTTTGCAAGCAAAGACTTGCACTGTGTCAAAACAAAGTCTGCGAAACGTGATAAGATCTGTCCTATTACAGCCAAATTAGTCAAATAAATGGAGAAAACAGGAATGTAATCTGAGGTGAACTAATATGAAGATGTATTACAGCTGGCTCCAAGGGTCTTTTAATACTTTCATTTCTGGGAAAAAAATTAATTACACCCAGAGCATGAAACACGAGCCCTGAAATGGCCTTGCTGCTCCATGCTAGGTGTGTACAGAACAACTATTGAGATGTGTTTTTGAAATGAAAAGTGGAGTTCCTTAAAATGAGGGTTCCTATCTAATCACAACTTGTTTGCCATTTAAGTCCAATAAATGTGTGTGTCAGCAAAATTCCACCTTTTTAAGACAGTGGAGAACATGTAAGTCTCCAGCTACATCCCTGTCTCCAAGGTTCTGTTCCTTGGTCACATGACAGTGTGACGGAATATTGGCAGAGTAATCCCACAATGTTCAGAATGGGCATTAATGACAGATTTGCTCACCTGCTTGAGAACAAAGGAATCTTTGGTGTTCGACTCAGTGGCTGTTACCATATTTTGTAATTCTGCTAACTGATTGACTGAATAGCTTTGTTTTATTAGGAACCCTTGCTGTTAGATTCAGATATTGTTAACATTCAGATGTTAGCATGTTTTGTTTTTGTTTTGAAAATTTTTATTGCTTTTCCACTACACCCTAACAACTACAAACTATGAACTAAACTCTAAAAAACAGAGTAGGCAAGGATCTTAAAAAGTCTACATTTGAATTTAGGAATTCCCTATAGACATGATTACAAAGTAGGTATAGTAAAATAGCACTGGCTCAAAATTAAAGTAACATAATAGTGCAATATCTCAAGTAAAAAACAAAGTAGCTTCTCAGATCTTCACTTTGACTTCTTCTGGTTACATTTCTTCTTCTTCTCAAAGGGGATTTTGACTTTAAATGGTCTAGGAGCAGCTGCCCCTAGTTCAGATTCAGAATCAGAGTCTATAAAGTCACCTAAAGACACTGATGTAGATGAGGAACTGACACTGCTTGACCCATCTTGTTTGCTTGTATTCGTAGCATTATTGTCCTTTACTTCTCCTTTTGGTTTCGCTGGGGTTTGTTGCTTTTCCAGAAATGTTTTAACTTTAGCCAAAGAGTCAATATTTTCTCCCCACCCCCTTATAATTGAAAGTCAGTCCTTCTGGCATAAGCCATCGATATGGAGTTGAATTTTCTTGCAGTAGTGTTGTAACATTTTTATATTGTTTTCTCTTTTTCCGTATTTCAAATGGAATATCTTTCAGAGTCTTTATTTCTTCACCTTGGATTTTTAAGGTTGTCCCATTAGTTGCTTTCAAAATCAAATCTCTTGTTGATCTTCTTAAAAATTTCACAAATTTCCACTGGAAGATTATTTTTCTTAACAAACTCAGCGTAGATACAATAGACCATGTCTATATCCAATTGTAATGTTTCTGGTTCACAATTTATCATAGGAGCCAATGCTTCACTTAAGATCTGTCTGAGGTTTTCATCTTTTTTTTTTCTGGGACCCCTTGAAATCTAAGGACATATGAGGATCTTTCCACTTATTGTTTTGCTGAAGTTAATTCCTTTTCCGCTGATTCCACTTTTTCATTCAAAGTTTTTGTATTGTGTTCAACTTTTTGAACACAAAGTTTTTTAGCTGTCTTATCTGATGTGGACTTGACTTCCTTAATCTCTTTTTTGGAGAGTTTCAAAGTTTTTGTTGAGGTTTGTCATCTGGTCCAGAAGAGGGTGTAATGCTTCGGAAATCATGCTTGCAGTGTCTATGGTCATTTCCAGTCTATGACTCAGAAGTGTTACTGTTTGCTTGAAGTTTATTATAGTTAGGATTTATTATAATTAGAAGAAGATATTGGATTTATACTCCACCGTTCACTACCCAAAGGAATCTCAGAGTGGCTTACAATCTCCTTTTCCTTCCCCTCCCCACAACAGACACCCTGTGAGGTAGGTGGGGCTAAGAGAGCTCTTTCGAGAACTGCTTTTGAGAGAACAGCTCTGAAAGAACTTGTGACTAGCCCAAAGTCACACTAGCAGTTGCATGTGGAGGAGTGGGGAATCAAACCTGGTTTTCCCAGATTAGAATCCGCACTCCTAACCACTACACCAAACTGGCTCTTGGTGTCTTGGGGCGGGGGGGCTGCATCATCCAATGGGTAATGAGTACCTCATTCACAGATGAAAATGCAGGACAGTTCATTGTTAGAGGAAAATGGGAGAAGAAGGGAGTCTCCTGGCCAACTGTCTGACCACCCTCATGGTTACCACTGAGAGGGAGAAAAGTGGTATGGGAGAGAAAAACCATCTCTCACTTGTATGTACCATCTGCTACAGAAGATATCTGGGGTTGTACTATGCAGAAGGTACCGTAAAACCTGATGATCAAATGAAGTGAAAGCAGCATCAATGCAGAGGGGAATTTCTTTTCCAACATGGGTTTTGGGAAACAATGGAGGGAAAAGCCAATGTAGAATTGCCCATAGATAGATGGATGGCAAAATTCCTGTCACGATTGCAGCAATGTGTATGCATATTGATTTCATTTTATTTAAAATATTTTATGCCTCCTTTTCACCTGATCAGGGTCCCCAAGGCAGACTGCTCTAAGTGTATGTGCCGTGTAAGGATTGTCCTTGTACAAGTGTGAGTGCAGACCTGTTCACCCTCCACTGCAGGCTGGGCTACTCAGTATTCAAGGAAATGGGCACAGTGTTGTTCTTAAGTGTATCTTTTTAACTTTCTCCCCATAGAAATGAATGGCAGCCATTCCACCAGCATCAAAGAAAGTGAACGCCACTGGTGCCCAAAGTGACCTCGGCTGTTAAAAATGAAGTGGCTACTCTCTGCCTACTCAGCTCAGTCCCAGGTACTGTTTACTTGCTGCTGCTGCTGCTGCTGTTATTGTTGTGCTTTTAAGGCTTGCTTAAGTATGGTCTGTAAATGAATGCGGAGGGAATGGAGCTGAATGTTGAGCACAGGCTTTTCTGATTGGCACAGATGGTGCAAGTGTTATCAATCGGGAAGGCCTCCTCCAATCCAACATTTCAAAGCGCTGATAGACTCCATTAAGGTAAGCTTATCTGCTTTCCAAACAACTCCAAGAGGATGCCGTATTTATTGCTCCAGAGATGCATTACTGAGGATAGTTTATAAAAACCGGATGAGTCGTTGCTTTCAGCTGGGAAGTCTTTTTTTCCTCCCAAAAGCAATTAAAATGTCCAGAGGCATTTACAAATGCCAGTTGAGGTAGCCTGCAAATCATTGTGGCTTTTGCGCCTGCATTTGAAGCATCTCAGTTCTATTTTGTGTTAAGCTGAGTGCCAGAGTTTTGCAGGAGGTTCTGAAAAGGTTCTAAATCTGCATCCAAGTAGCCCCATGCTTTTTAAAAAAACACTTATGAATAAATACAGGAAGGATTCTATAAAATAAGCTCATGGCTTGTTTACTAGGGTTTTTTCTTTTAAAGATTACATTAGCACAGAACCAATTCAGGGAAAGGGTCACTGAGTGAGAATTCGTGGCCTTACACATGATGGTTGTGTGTCCTAATGCACAGGTGTCGAACTCATTTGTTACAAGAGCTGGATCTGATGTAAGTGTCACTTTGTCAGGCTGGGCCATGTGTGCCATAAAATATAACACAAGGTACCGGAGATATAAACTTTATAAAGATGATTTCAGATGCCAAATGTCAATAGCAGGCGTGATTGGATTGGGTGTGATATGCAGACAGGTGGAGATATCAGCATTGGTAACGAGGCAGGAAACCTAGGTCTCAATTTGGTACAGGAGGATTCAATCCAGGAGGAGGCAAAGAATAATTGGCAATAAGTCTGAAGAAGTGAGCAGTGACTCAGAAAAGCGCATACCCTACCACAATTTTGTTAGTCTTGGAAGGTGCTACTGGACTTGTGCTACTAGAAATCACAACATTCAAAAAACATTGGGGGAACATTTTAACTTTCCAGGACATTCAGTTGCTGATCTAAGAATAGCGCTTCTCTTTCAAAGGAATTTCAAAGGGAAATTAGAAAGAGAGACTGCTGAATTGCAATTAATAATGAAGCTGAAGACAATGCGAACTCCTGGACTGAACTGAGACCTAGGTTTCTTTTCTCATTACCAATCCCTGCTATTGTCATTTGGCTTCACTTCACTCTCCAAGGTATAAGAATAGATGGACTCACATTCCAGCTGTATCTGAAGAAGTGAGCCGTGACTCATGAGTGATCACACCATCCTTTGAAGCTGCGGGGGCACCGCGTGATCAGACACATCCGTGGGTGAGCCGTGTTTTTGTGGGGTTTTTTGCTGTTTGTTCCCAATGCACTTAAATGTGGAATTGATGAATCACACCTCAGCACTGAGGGCTCCCTATGGAGGGTGTGATGATGCGTATACTGAGAAAGCAAGGAAAACAATGGCACAGAGTCAGGATCAGACCATCCTGACACCATGAGAGTGCGCTGGAGTGATCAGACAGGGGAAAGTCCATCCGTGGCCCATCGCAACCTGTTTGCTACTGAACTTTCCCTGGTGTCTTTTTACTCCACTTCTGCAGTGGAGCAAAATAGGTTGCCGACTGGTGCAGGGTACTTCCCAGATGCTTGTGTCTGATCATGCCCAGCATTCATGCCTATGGTGCAGCTAATTGTGCATGTGATCACAACCAGAGAAAATCCCATGAAATAAAAGTTTTTTTACAATGGAGCACATCTTTTCCTGGATTTTCTGGGGAACGCACAAGCTACTCTCCATCATCCAATGATACCAGTAACATATACTATCTGAAAAAGACTTTGGGCTAGAACCTTTTTAAAAAAATGAAAGCTGGGAACCAGTTGACCATGCCACTAGGTTGTCATAACATGAGAATACTGTAGTAGGTTTGCCAGGTCCCTCCAGACAGCCAGTGGGGATGGGGGGACATACCAGGAGCAAGAGGGAGGCCCAGGCTATGTTGCTGGCAATGTGGCGACATCATTTCCAGTGCATACCGGAAGTGACCTCATCATGCTGGGACATCCCCGCAGTGCTCTGGTGTTTGAACAAGAACTCAATGATAAAAATGTCTTCTACCATAGGGTTTTTGTCCAAATACCAGAGCATCACCTGGACACTGCCGATATGATGATATCACTTCCAGTACATGCCAGAAGTGATGTGGCCACACTGCCAGTGACATGGCCTGGGCCCTCCTCCTGTTCTTGGTAAGTCTTCCTGCCAACCTGCTGATCAGTGGTGGATGGGCCTGGGTGCAGCGGATTGCCCCCCTCCATCAGGGGGCTGGAAACCCTACATTACAGTGGTCTAGTAATGACTTTTTAAAAATCCCTTCAGTGTGTGTGTGTGGGGGGGAATGGTGGCTGGGCCGGTTGAGGTAATGAAAATAGTACTGATATAGGCGGGACCTGCAAAAAGGCATACTTCCTATCCACACAGCACCCAAAGGCACTTCAACTATGATCTTTCCAAAAAAGATCTCAGCAAAGTGTCTGTGTGGGAGGGGGAATAACAGAAGCAGAAAAAGTAGGAAATCATACGGATGCTCCCAAGAACAGCACCCCTGTAAAGAAGTCACGTTGAAACAAAGCATCCATATGGGAATGGCCTTGGAACACTGAATTCTGAAAGCCGCCAAATTTCTGGAGCGGGTGAACACCCCCCCCTTTCACCAAATCCCCATCCTAATTTATTTGAACATGAGGATAGACTGGTGCCGTATCCCCTTTGGGTTTTTTTAATTGCCTTGCCTGCTCACTTTCCTTAGTAGATCCTATTTCCTCCATTAATTGTGTAAAAGGAGCAAATGTTATTCCACCTTTAGGATTGAAATACTCCTTCCTGATATAAGCCGGTGGTTTTTCAGACCTCCTCCCCCCTCCTTTTTTTTTTGAAGAGAAGGGAAGGCGAAAAGAGGAAATTGCTTTTCTGGCTGGTAGCCATGCCGAAGCTGAGAACATGTCTTGTAGTGAAGAAAAAGCATCCTAATGAATGGGTTGCTTTTGAAAGACCCAGAGACAATCCTGGTAGTCATTCAGCAGAAGCCGCTACTAAGATACTAAGGGCAGAAAGAGGGAGAACTTCTCATGTGTACATTAGTGTACATTAGCAGAAGACTGCTTATAGCCAGTTAGCATCCCACCAATCAACATTTGGAATCTCTTCATTAAAAGGAGAGATAATAATATCCCCCATCTGTGTTTGATCAGTCTGTTCAATCATTTTATATTCAGCCAGCTATCAAGCTGAGACCCTAAGCAGAGTTAAGCCTGTAGACTTAGAAGGGTCTTACTTTACTCGCAACTGCACAGTAAATGAATCTCCCACTTCCGCACCTCCTTCCTTTAAAAAATTTCTTTTCCATGGTATTACTTGGACTGCAGGGTGAAGGCCATTCCCACAATACCTAAATAGGAGCACTGCTTGATAGGCCATTACAATAAAAAGCACTGTTTTTAACTCTACTAGACCTATCCAGTGAACATTTGGAACCCACATTCTTATATCTGTTGTTCTGTAATGTATTTGCCTGTTAACACTGTGCATGCTTTTCTGTTGTTGTTTCTAGTAGCATGGTAGAGCCCTGCCTCATCAGATCTTGGAAGCTAAACAGGGCCAGTTTGGTGTAGTGGTTAAGTGCGCGGACTCTAATCTGGGAGAACTGGGTTTGATTCCCCACTCCTCCACTTGCCCCTGGCTGGATGACCTTGGGCAAGCCATAGTTCTGGCACAGCTGTTCTTGAAAAAGAGCAGTTTCTGTCAAGGGCTTTCTCAGCCCCACCCACCTCACAGGGTGTCTGTAGTGGGGACGGGAAGGGAAAGGAGTTTGTAAGCCGCTCTGAGACTCCTTTGGGTAGTGAAGGGCGGGGTATAAATCCAGGCTGAGTTCAGACTGGCAATTTGCCCCGGTAGGGACCCAGGCCAGCGACGACTCAATCCCGGAGTAAATGGGGCGTTCACACAGGCACATCTGCCTGGCGTCTCCCACCCGTAGCCAACCCGTGCTGTTGCGCTTCAACGCCGGATTAAAAAGATGCCTGATAAAACCTGTAGCAAATCAAAAAGCCCACATGTGTCGCCCGTTTCTCCGCTTCTGTGGAGTCTGAACACGCAGCCGAAAAGCCGTGAGCAACCCGCGTTGGGCAGAAGGCAGCAGCGGTGTGATTGGCTGTGCTCTGCTCCAATGCGCACATACACCCATACACCCACAGCCGAATTAATGGGGAAACAGCAAATATAGCACACCTCCAGCGCAGCAGTCTGAACGTTCCCGCGCGCCTCCATCCTGTATCTTCCAGCAGCGGCCCCCGCTGTGTGAACGGGAAAACCCGGTATAGTTTATTCTGGAGCTTTTTTGCTACGACTGGCTACCGGAGCAAACTGCCGGTCTGTACTCAGCCCCAATCTCTTCTTCTCTTCCTCTTCTTCTTACTACTTGGATGGGACACCGCCAAGGAAGGCTCTGCAGAGGAAGGCAATGGCTTCTCTGCTTCCCACTTCCCTCGAAAGCCATTTGCTGGGGTTGCCATATTTCGGTTGTGCCCCAATGGCACTTACATATGTGTGCCACTTTGAACTTTTTTGGAGAATTGGGGGTATACATGTTTAACTAAAAGGAAATAAATAATTTATATTTGCTCTCTGTGGGGAAAAAATAAAAACAATTGATAAATATATAATTAAATGGAAAGCAGGATGAGACCTGCATTCTGTACCTGCCTCCGTGTGGTATCCCAAGGAGGTAGGCTATTGGACGGCTTATTGGTGCCTGATTTTAATGCTAAATTATAATATTTTTGTATCTATCTCTTTAATTCTGGTTTAATTCTCCATTTCTCCACATGAAGCCAGCTGGGTGACCTTGGGTCAGTCACAGCTCTCTCAGGACTTTCTCAGGCCCACCTACCTCACAAGGTGCTTGTTGTGGGGAGAGGAAGGGAAGGCGATTGTAAGCCACTTTTAGACTGCTTAGGGTTCAGAAAGCAAGGTAAAAAAACCCTCCTTCTCTTCTAACTGGTTTTGTATGTAATCTCTGGCCACATTTTAAGCCCAGTGCTGGCACATTACTGTCATTACTTTATAATGAATTTAAAGATGCGGAGATAATCATTTTATCACTCAATTAGTGGTTCTCAATTACATCCCTGCGCTCTTACATCTTGCGTCGTTTAGGGTATATATGTTTTGCTGTTTGAAGGTATAAAAAGAAGGGAACAGCAAAGGATGAGATGGTTAGACAGTGTTATCAATGCAACAAACATGAAATTAAGCAAACCCTGGAGGATGGCAGAAGACAGGGGGCCTGGCATGATGTGGTCCATGGGTTCACAAAGAGTTGGATTTGACTGTGCGACTGAACAACAACAACAAGAGGTAAAGTGTTAGCCTCTATTTCACCCCCCCCCATCTGCAAAGTAGGAAAGCTACCTATAACTGAAGGGGGACTTTCACCTCTTCCTCTGTCCTCACATTCTGCAGCATCTGCCTGCCTGCCAGCTAGTACAAGCAACGTGTTTAATCTGTATTGTTTCCTGCAGAAGAGGCATTCTGTCTATACAGGGCATGATCCTCTGCTTTTATCACACTCCCCCACCTCAGTTTTTGAAGCTGTATTTCCACTCTTATCTGCAAAGCAAGTAAGCTGTCTGTCATGGGAAAAGGATCCTTAATTTCTGCAGTTATGTCCTTTCCGA